>CM035629.1:35579705-36829705 GCA_020496765.1 Gossypium stocksii
TTTACATTATTGACATGGAAAATGACCGCAGCAACAATGGATCAGAAATCTTGCTTGGGCGCCCTTTCTTATCAACAGCGCATACAAAAATCGATGTCTGTAATGGCACTCAACCATGGAATTTGACGGGGAAGTGGTTAAATTCGATGTGTACAAAGCTATGAAGTATCCTGATTCCATCGCAAGTTTAAATTTTGTTGACATTATAGATCCGTTAGCCGATGATTTTATCGAAACTGATTTGTTTTATGATTTTTGTAGGGAATTGGAGGATCTTGACGATGAAATCGAAATCTTTTCAACTCTTTCCTCCATTTCTGATTTTCGATTAATTCCATGTCAATCTAAACCCCTTTCCTCAAATTTGCAGGTGCCACAACTAGAATTGAAGCAACTTCTATCGCATCTCAAATATGAATTTTTGTGCGATAACCAAACCTTGCCAATTATCATTTCAAGTGAATTATCATGTCAGGAAGAGGAAGAATTGATTGCTGTTTTGTGCACTTATAAAAAGGCAATTGGATGGACATTAGCTGATATCCAAGGCTTAAGCCCATCCACTTGCATGCATAAAATTAAAACAGAGGAGAATGCGAAACCAACGAGAGAAGGCCAGCGACGTTTAAACCCACCAATGATGGAGGTTGTGAAGGAAGAGATTCAAAAGTTGCTAGATGCTGACATTATCTACCCCATTTCCGATAGCAAATAGGTAAGTCCGGTCCATGTTGTGCCAAAGAAGACTAGAATCACAGTGGTTAAAAATGCCGAAGGAGAAATGATTCCGAAGAGAGTACAGAATGGTTGGAGAATGTGTATTGATTATAGGAAACTCAACTCACAAACCCAAAAGGACCATTTTCCTTTACCATTGATCGTCAAATGATCGAAAGACTTGCTGGAAAATCACATTATTGCTGTCTTGATGGATTTTTTGGATTTTTTCAGGTTCCGGTGGCACCTTAAGACCAAGAAAAAACAACATTCACTTGCCCTTTCAGAACTTTCGCCTATAGGAGAATGCCTTTCGGTCTTTGCAATGCTCCGGCCACATTCCAACGATGCATGTTAAGCATTTTCTCCAATCACATCGAGCGAGAAATAGAGGTATTTATGGATGATTTTACTATTTACGGTAATTCATTCTCTCAATGCCTTTCCAATCTTTCTTATGTTCTTAATCGATGCATTGAATTTAAATTGGTTTTAAACTACGAGAAATGCCATTTCATGGTAAGTAAAGGATTGGTACTCGGTCATGTGGTTTCGGCCTAAGGAATTGCCGTTGATAAGGGAAAGATTGATGTAGTTCGCTCACTTCTATACCCCACTTCGGTGAGGGAAATTCGTAGTTTTCTTGGACATGCAGGTTTCTACCGACGGTTTATAAAGGACTTCTCTAAGTTGGTGCAACCTCTTTGCCGATTGCTACAAAAGGATGTGAATTTTGTTTTGGATCAATCTTGCAAAGATTCATTTGATGAGCTTAAGGGAAGGCTTATATCCGCACCAATCGTACAACCACCAGATTGGACTTTACCATTTGAGATTATGTGTGACGCATTTAACCTTAGCGTGGGAGCCGTTCTCAGTCAAAAGAGTGAAGAAGGACCACACGCGATAGCCTATGCCTTCAAGACTCTCGACTTGGCTCAGCACAACTACTCAACAACGGAAAAAGAGCTATTTACTGTCATTTTTGCATTAGAAAAATTTCGTTCTTATTTATTAGGAACTAAAATTTTTGTTTTTTCCGATCATGCAGCGCTGAAATACTTGATGAACAAAAAAGAAGCAAAGCTGAGGTTGATACGATAGATTCTCCTACTGCAGGAGTTCGATCTTGAAATCAAGGATAAAAAAGGAAGCAAAAACTCAGTGGCTGACCACCTAAGCCGTTTGCCTACTTCACCGGTCAAACCTCCCCTACGAGAACAATTTCTAGACAAAACCTTGATGGAAGCACACGCATCATTCCCATGGTTCATCGATTTGGTAAATTTTCTAGCTACGGGTACATTTCCAAACAATCTATCTCGATCTGAGATCAAACGCATAAAAAGAGAGTCTTGATACTACATTTGGAACGATCCATATTTATGGAAAAATTGCTCGGATCAAATCGTCCGACGATGCGTAAGTAACAGCGAGGTAAAATCCATACTTGAGTTTTGTCATTCCTACGCTTGCAGTGGACATTTCGGCCCTAAACGTACCGCACACAAAATTCTTGAGTGTGGATTTTATTGGCCAACCTTGTTTAAAGACACTTACAACTTTTGCAAAGCATGTGACAGGTGCCAAAGAGTCGGAAATCTAAGCCAATGGAGTGAGATGCCGTTAAATCCTATACACATCTATGAAATTTTCGATGTGTAGGGACTTGATTATATGGGGCCATTTACCTCATCATTTGGCAATTTATACATTATTTTGGCCGTTGATTATGTTTCGAAACAGGTAGAGGCAAAAGCCACCCGAGAAAAAGATGCGAAAACCACAACTAATTTTTTGCGTGATTTTATTTTCTCCAGATTTGGAACTCTGAGAGCGATCATTTGCGACAGAGGAACACATTTTGTTAACCGAGTTATCGAAGCTTTGATGAAGAAATATGGCGTGACTCAGTGGATAGCAATAGCTTATCATCCGCAAACCAACAGACAAGTAGAGGTTTCAAATCGAGAAATCAAGTCTATCCTAGAGAAGACCGTTAAACCAAACCGGAAAGATTGGAGCTTGAAGTTAGTTGATGCATTGTGGGCATATCGTACGGCCTACAAAGTACCTATCGGGATGTCACCCTACCGATTTGTTTTTGGCAAACCTTGCCACTTGCCTGTCAAACTCGAGCATAGGGCATTTTGGGTGGTGAAGGAATGTAATATAGAGATGAACGTTGTTGGTAAAACATGTAAACTTCATATCCAAGAGCTTGAGGAGATTCACCGAAATGCTTACGATAGTGCACAAAATTATAAAGAGCGAACAAAAGCATTTCATGACAAACGCATTTCATTTAAATCTTTTTCCGTTGGACAGAAAGTTCTCCTATTTAACTCAAAATTAAAAATTTTTGCAGGAAAACTTAGGTCCAAGTGGAGCGGACCATTTACCGTGATCAATGTTTTTCCTTATAGAGCCGTGGAATTTGAGGATAGCTTGGGTGCATGTTTAAAGTTAATGGACAATGGCTAAAACCTCTCTTCGAGAGCACACCAAGCAGACTGATTGAAGAAATCGGGTTGGAAGAGCCAAAAATCTGACAAAAAAATGTCGAGCTTAACGATGTTAAACAAAGCGCTAAATGGGAGGCAACCCATTTTTTTACTTTTCATCAATTTTAATTTTCGCTCTTTTATTTGTCGTTTGTTCAGACCCCTCCAGGCCCTCGAGGAGAACATCACAAAAATACTTTCCTTCCTTTGCCCCAACCGTGGCCGTGGCCGCGGTCATCATTGATCACGGGGAGTATCCTTTACCCTTCTTTTTTCTTAAATGTACTTTATATTTTTCCGTATTGGGACAATACGATTAAGTGAGGGGGAGGGTAAAGGATGACATTAATTTCGCCTTGCTTGTCATATTTGTTTGATGATATGTTTATTTGAATTGATTAGAAGAATAACTCCTTTGACATTGCTTGCCGCTAAGCATGCTATGATTATTTTAGTTCATAAAGATACTTGAATTCTAGCATGCTTGATAATCGAATGATACGAGTAGGTCCAATTTGACAACCCTTGCAATTTGTCTTGATGTTGTTAATTGAATTTCTCACCTAGCTTAATTAATTAGCCCATTTTGTGAGAACTTGAGCCTTTAGCATGTATGACTATATTTTTTATGCTCTTTTTCTTGCTTGAGAGTGTCAGTTTGGACATTGGAATCTAGAACTTGTGGCTTGTATGCATTTTGAGATTACTTTGGGATTTGATGCATTAATATGATTTAGGCATTTGGATTCACCCTTTTGTTTTGTCAAAGGTGAAAGAGAGGGATAAATGAAAAGGCTCGAGTTTAAAATTTTGGTGAAAACAAAGAACATGGGATTAGGCTTCAACTTGGTTCACTAGGGAAAAAGAAAAGGTAGGCCTTTTAGTGAGGTAAAAAAAAAGGCAAAAAAAAAAGAAAAAAACAAAAACAAAAAGAAAAGAAAAAAAGGTAAAGAAAAAAAAACGAAAAAGAAAAAGAACAGTTTAATGATTTGTTCATTGTTGCTACCTTTGTTTAGTTTGCTTATTCTTGTTGCCTATGTTTTCTAAGGTTGTGGACACGATTTAGTTACTTGTTGGGAAACTCTTTAGCCTTATTTTAGCCTTATTCCCCACCTTTACCTAAGCCCTATTACACCCTTTATCAAAAGTCCTAATGATTTTTGCATCTCATTTCTTTAAAGCAGTGGAGAATTGATCTTGCCACAAGCCTATGGATACTCTTATTCAAATTTTGACTTTGAGTGAATTTCCTTCCTATACCCGAAACACTTTGAGTGATTTGAGTGCATCTTGGTAAGAATTAAGCTTAGGTTAGAATTTGATTGATAATTGATAGACAATGGTAAGGTTGAATGATTGTTCTTGCTTGCACCTATTCGTTTTGATTCATGCTTTATTCATGTCATTTTTTTGTGCACTTGAACTTTCATAACTTTGTTTAAGACTTGCAACGGTTTAGGAGAAAGATGATTAAGCTTTTGATTAATTTATTTCAAACATACTTGAGGGCAAGTATGAGACAAGTGAGGGGGAATTTGACGTCCTCTTATATTTGACACTTTTTGTTTGGTAATTCCTTTGTCTTATGAACTTTTCACTACTTAATTGGTTGCATTGGATTTATTTCTTGTTTAGTGAACCCAATACTGGAAATGGCAACAAAACGACGTAATCTGCAGTTTTTTCTTTCTTTTTATTTTTCCATGGCTGGAGACGTGGGCACGACGCAGATCTGACGTGGTAGATTAGAAGTCAATGCGCAGAATATTCTGAAAACAACTCAGCCTGATCTATTGATGTGATTTAGGGGATTTTGGATTTCATTTGATCTATTGACGTGATTTAGGGGATTTTGGATTTCATTTTCATAATTTTAGGATATTATCTTTTTAATTTGATTAGTTTCCTTGTTATTTTGGGAATTTGAAGCCTATAAATACCCACCTTTGGGTAAAGCTAGGGACCATCTCTTGTCTTTAGTTCTTGTTGCTACTTTGTTTTCATTTTCAATAAAGTTTTCTCTTTTGTTTTATTTTTGCATACTTTTATTTTATTTTATGCTTTTACATTATCAAAACATGTTAAGCATGATAATCAATGTCATGGTTGGCTAATTTTTCTCAAGCTAAGAGCTAGTACAAATCAATTCCACGCGTGAGAATTGAATATTGCTTAAATCCCTTTAGGATACATTTTCGTCTTTCTGCTCAGATAGTTTGGCAATCGACCTTACTAAAAACTTTTAAACGTTTTTCAAATCAAAAGGGATCCGTTAGTCTGGAATCGTTTAATTATACAGTTGGGAGAAAGGATCGGCCTGTGGCATTTCGACTTCCTATGAACACTCTTAGCGGCGATCTGCTAAGGAAAGACGAGATCAGAAACGATTCTCAGTGAGACAACTTTCGAGTCGAGTTTTTCCTGTTTTAAAAACTAAGTATTTTAACGGCAATAGACGTGGCTGATTTACTTAAGAATCGACTTTTGAAGATAGACTTGGAAAGATCGGTTACATGAGAGAAAAGCAAGTTACGATGGGTTGGGCCTCGTAGACTGTAACCGACATGAATCCCGGAGCAAAAAATCTATTTTCGATGATCCTGGGAATTGACGAAACTAGCTCGAGGCGATTCTTATACTTGTGATTATTCAACTTAGTCTTTCACCTTCTTTATTTTACTGCTTCTATTTTAATACATCTTTCTTTGCAATCTTACTTGTTTATTTTATTTCCTTGTTACTTCTCAAATCACGCCCATTTTTTTACTCTCTATTTCAGCTCCTAGGTCGGTAACAACAAATTTAATCAAGAATTCCATTAAACTCCCTGTGGATTGACCCTCTTCCACTATTCTACCTTTTTATTTTATTTTTGAAGAAGTTTATTTTATTTTGATAAGCAAAACGACGCTTATCATTAGGGTTAAGCACAATTCCTTGAGAAGCAAATGACTCAAATTGGGTAGCTCGACGCTGAGCCCCATGGTTCCTTATTCTACATTTGTTTATTATGTATCCAATGGTCTTAAATTTGATCTACAGTTTCAAAAAAAATAATCACTAGCTAACTTCAATCAATTTTCAATTTCCTATCTTACAGTTTCTAAGAAAAATTAAATACTAAATATTTTAGTTCTATGTCTACAGTAATACACCTCAAGTGTTTATCTATAACTTAACAGTATCTTTTCTATGGCAACTGGTATTGGAGTCTCGGACATGATTTTTTTTGTAGAATATCATTTTCAAAATTCACTATGGCTTGCTTTTCCCAAATTTTGCCTTTTTCATGTATGGATGCATCTAGAATTACTTAAGTAGATTTAAAAAATCAGTTTAAGGTTATGAACCAAGGCTTTGATACCAAATATAACCTCCCAAACCCAGCCCAAACGGTATAGCTAGACTGAGAAGGCTACATTAGCCACCGAAATGACTAAGCTAACTTACATTACTTTTTAAGACTTTAAATAAACTCATTTTAGAGAAAATCGTAGTTGTACTTTGAGTTAGCTTAAAAGCATTCATTCATTAGGTCGTGGATGCTTAAGATTCATTTTATTGTTAACAGTGTTGTTTTAGAAAAACAGTTTGCTTGTCGCTCTTCTTAAAAAAAGCTCGAAGTTAAACTAATTCAGTGGAAAAACACTTTTTCAAGTCATTTTTGGAAAATTAGTGTCCTTATCAATTTGTTTTTCAAAAAACAGTTCCTTTGCAACGTAGTGGAAATTAGGGAATAGTATCAAATTTTACTTAAGCTCGATATCATGCATTATTCGGTTATTATGCTTGAGTAATTCATGAATGCAAAAATCTCCAAAAGAAAAGCTACCAAGCCACAGACAAAAAATAATTAAAAATTACAAGTCAAAACTAATAAAGACTTAATAATCTTAATTAAATAATAATAATCTGAGTTCTAAGTTGATTCTCCGAATGTCGAGTCCGGTTCTAATTTTGAAGTTTACCTAAAAAGTTAAACACTATTGGGGGTGAGCTTATGAAAAGCTCAGTGTGAGTTGAATAATTATTTAAATGGGCAAAAACATAAAATATAGTGAAACATATTAGCATTAACAAAAGAAGGCAGAACCATCAGAGGAATTTCATGTCATTATATAGCCCCTATCAAATTGATGTCAAACGGTGTATGAGCATGGGAAATCATTCATTTGAGTAACAATCAGTAATTTTGATACAATTCAATACAACACAATACAACACATATTATAAATCAATAACATTCAAATATGTTGTGAGCCTGGTGCAATGTAAAAAGGTTCCTACCCATAACATCCACTACACACCACGAGTTCCCCAAAGCCCGTCATCTGAACTCTAAAACATTATGGGCTTAAGCCCATTGTTGTTAAAACCACCGATAACAATATGCAAAAAATTTTGACAATAAAAATGCAAACAAGCCGCCAATAAAAGTGAGATAAATCGTCATTCCCCTCGGTACTCCAAGTGCAGTGCACTGACTACGAATAATGTGGACTTAATATGCTTTTGGTACTCCATGCAACTCCGTCAACCAAGACAAAATCCAAACCCAATGCATATGCAATATGTCACACAATCTCATACATAATCATATCACAATACTTTTCACATTCATTTGACTTGCTCAGCATGTCCTCAATAATCACATAGTTTTAGTAAATGGAAACAGTGTTCCAATCTTTCAAATTATCATTGTGTTAGTGCCAATCAATATCGTTCAATTTCACATACTTTACAGATTTTTATTGTGAATAAATAATACCCTTTTCAGTATACAATATAACAAACATCTCACACGTTTAAATCATACATAAGCTTAATATCTCAACACATTATATCATTAAGAAAAACATTCTCATATCTCATAACTAAATATGCAATTACAAACTCAATCAAACATCCATACTATCAAACTAGTAATTTTCCCTACATGTCAATCTTTTAAGGCTCGAAACATACCTGGTTTGGTCACTCACAAAATTAATAATTTGGTTATTAAGACAATCTAATCAGCAAGCTAACCTAACATATATAACATGATATTTAACATTTTCAAACAATTTTATGAGTTTAGAACCCACACTTTATTTTTCGCTTCCTCGCAGCATACTAGTGAATTTTTCAATTTTCCTTACTAATTCCTTAAACGAACACTATATTGATGCGAACCATACGTACAATCATTATTCTCCTTTACAAATGATTTGGAGTGTTTGGGTCAGCACGCTTCATGATTTGTGGGATCTGATTGGCTAATTGATTAAGAACGTCTCTCCCCAAGCTAGTCGAGAGAAACCAAAATGGCACTTTCTTGGCAATGTTTGGGATCGATCTTGGAGTTCAAGATTTCATATTTGGGGCTGATTTTAATGAGGAAAAATGAGAACAGTATGGTGGAGAATATGTTAACAAATCTTGTGGCAAAAAGAAAATGAAAAGAAAAGAAAGAGATAGTAAAACTAGGTGTAGACGACGACAACAATATAGGAAAGGAAAATTTTTAAAATGAAAGAGAAGGAGAAGAGGAGAGGAACAGCTAAGGCAATGAGGAGGAGGACTAAAGGCTGATTATTAAAAAAAATTAATATTTATACCTCGGTTAACTAGGCTTGGATGGCCCACACATTAAAATAATGGGTTTTTGAAAAAATAAATAAATTATTTGCATCGGATGGGAATTGAAGTTAGAACCTCAAGGATAAATTCATTAATGTTTAAACATCAAACCAAGAACTCATTCTTGATATAATTTGAAATATTTATTTAAAAAAACAAGGCATGTCACATACTTGGGTTTAGGGCAAATTTTGTAAAATAATAAAAATAGTGAGAAAAAAGGGATTTGAACTTAGGTTTCAAGGAACATTTCGCTAACACTTAACCAACAAACCAATACCTCATTTATTTCCTAAAATGCACAGGTAAATTTCAAAAATTAAGGCATGACCACTCTCTCTTGATTCACAAACTCGATTCTACTAACCCCTGATTTTTGGGATGTTACATAATGGCCTGACTAAGTAACTAGGGGTATGTGCTCGGTTGCCATTTACCTTCATGTCAAAATGTTCGGTTTTTCCTAGTATACTCCACTGCTATAGATATGAGTAAAGTCAAAGGCTGTCTAGGTTTGATTAACCGAGTAATTCAGGGTAGGTGTTTCGGTTATCATCGAACACATTCAAAGGTAATCGACCTAAATTTAAAAAAATGGAAACTTTTAATTATTAATTATTTGGATTATGCCTTCATCTAATGCTAACTAATACTTTTTACTCAATTAAATTGTGAAATTTGGTGACCTAATGATTTTTGAAAGTAGGATAAAGTTTGAAAATATTCTCTTGATTTTTTCTAACATCTCTTAAACATTGCATATTATTATGGAAGACAACCACACACGACCATGAAGACCTACTGATTATAATTCTTCATAATTGTACAAATTATTGCTACTGCTATATTTTGTTTAGCATATAGGACTTCAATTGTATCCATGAAAGCATGTTTATTTGTTTCATTTGTATATAACCATAATTTCAATTG
Organism: Gossypium stocksii; assembly: GCA_020496765.1. Lineage (NCBI taxonomy): Eukaryota > Viridiplantae > Streptophyta > Magnoliopsida > Malvales > Malvaceae > Gossypium > Gossypium stocksii. Next base: position 35,589,479 of record CM035629.1, read on the forward strand.
TCAATTCAAGTTAAGCATTTCTTTAGGTTTCACATATGCATTTGCATTTTCATTTGCATTTGTTTCATGCTTGAGGACAAGCATGATTCAAGTTTGGGGGAGTTTGATAAGTGCATAATTTTCAATTATTTGTGATATTTTTCACCTTAAATTATGTTATTTCTATTCTTAATTATAGTATTTATACTTATATTTTATTTATTTTGCGGTTTGGACTTTCAACATCGTGTAACTTTAGTATTTTGCCTATAACTTTAGTTATAGACCTCTGTTTTGGACACATAATATACAAATTCAAAGGGAATCAAAATATATAACTAGGGTGATTTCACAAATGAATCCCACAAGCATCAAGAAGACATCCATAAATGGTTTAGAAGTTTGACGCTAAAATTGCCAAAATATCTTGAAATTTTCTATTTTATTTAATTAAGGGCACTTTTGTATTTTCTTCAATATAATAATTTTTCCCCATAAATAGACATTATCAAGTTAAGATTAGAGGGACTTAGAGCTGGCCATTCTTAGTTTTATTTTATTTTCCTTATTTTATGGGTTTCTAGACTTGTCTTTCTAGTCGAAGGTTAATTGAAGTTTGATTCAATAAATTCGTTAGACTTGATTTATACTTTAATTCTTCTTTATTCTTTGATATTCATGCATCTTCTATTTTAATTACAATTGCTTAGGTTTATTAAATATGTGGTCATATTTGATAGTTTAGAACACACTCCTTGTCAATTAGGATAATTAAATTTGTAATTGTTTAAATTATTCTAATACTAGTGACGAACTACATAACTCATTTGTGTTATAGTTTACGTTTATGTAGTGTGGATGTGTGATTAAATGAACCCCGTTGAGGTGAGTTTGTTGGTTAGAATTAGGCAACTCTAGTTCTAAATGTTGTTGATAAGTTAAATCTTAATTGTTGATGTAATAGACCAATTTAGCTCGGGTCCATACAAAAAAAAACCCAAAATAATAAAACAAAGTCCAAGTCTAGTCCAAAATTACAAATAAATCATTTGGCCTGATCGAAATGGCCCATTACTTAAGAAGATTGAAGGTCTATCTACAAGCTTGATGCATATGGAAACATAATCTTCAATTATATGCAATCTTAGATATGATATGCAATCTTAGAAGATATGACATGCAATCTTAGAAGATATGATTTTGTAATCTTAGAGATTTAATTTGGAGATACCCTTTAATCTTAGCCGTTGATGTAATTGATCTGTACCTTTGGATTTGGGGAGGCTCAACTATAAATAGAGGCCTCTCCCTTCATTGTAAATCACTTGAGTTTTGGGAGCAATAAGAATTCTTGAGAGCATTCACTCAAAATTCTCTCTCTCTTGCGTTCTTATTTTCGGTGGCTTGCTCTTATTTTGTTCTTCGTTCATCTTTGTTTCTTTTTTAGTTGCTTTCGTTTGAGTTGGATTTTGGTGGAGGAATTTCGTTGAATCCTCATATTGTGAGAGTTAGGTTGACTTAAGTGTTTTTTTAACCTTTTTTATTTATCCATTTAATTGTTTAATCATTAATTATTCTTTTTATTTTTATTCGTTTATTTAATCCTCATATTATTTTATTTTTATTTTTATTTTTATTTTTATTTTTATTTTTATTTTTATTTTTAAATAAATATATTTCATTTCCACAATTGATATTATTCAAAAGCTTTCTAGAATAAGGCAATATTCGACATTTGGGAGTTTTGAGAAAATCGTGCCCTAACTTACTGGGTTTCAATTTTTCCCATTGAGTCCAAATGCTTGAGTACCTTTTTTAAAAATAAAACACATGAATTTCAAATAAAGGTTTATTCTTGAGAATTCAAGGTGTCGCGTCCTAACTTACTAGATGTGACATTTTGTTGTCTTGAGGTAAAAATTTCTAAAAAATAAGGTAATATTTCGTATTTGCGAATTCGAGAGATCATGCCCTAACTTCTAGGTTTTGACTTTTCTTTTGGACCCAAATAATTGAATATCCTTTCAACATATAAGTTTTGAAAAATCAAAAGGATCGTGTATTAAAATCTTTTTAAATTTTTGACATCAGGACATTAATTAATCGATTAAGTACCAATTTTGGGCGTTACGAGGGTGCTAATCCTTCCTCATACGTAATCGACTCCCAAACCTGTTTTCTCAAATTTCGTAGGCTAAAATCGATGTTTTAGTAAAACAAAACATTTTACAAGGTGAACCGATCACACCTAAACAAAAAGGATTGGTGGCGACTCCATTTTTCGTTTTTAAGTCGACTCCCATTTTTTAAAATAAAAATGGTTTCGACAGCTTGGTGACTCTACTGGGGACCAATAAGAGAGTCAGGCCGTAAATTGATTATTTTCTGTCTTTTTGTCAAAAATTGAAAATCTAATTTAAAAATCTACGATCCTTTTATTGCATTTCTTTGTGTCATTTCATATGTTTGTTGTGGTTTGAGTCTCCTAGAATACTCTTGCATTGCATTGCATGACTGTTTGGTCACACCCTTTTAAGTAGGAGTGAGAAGCTACTCCTTCGTGAGGTTTTCACCTCCGTGCAAGATAGTGGATCGCTTTCAGGATACATCCGTACCTATGTGTTCGTGAGATTTTCATCTCCATGCAGCCATAGGAAAATGTATTCCCTTGAACTGAACTCGGTCCATATGAGCCTATAATGGGTGAGGATCGAGGAATCTGTAGGTTCGGTACCCCTGCCTTAGAGCTAAACCATATATAGAGAGCCCTAAGAGCCCACCTTAGGTAGAGCCACGCCGAACCCTAGTGGTCACCCGGACAAGTACTCTATTTTGTTATTTAATTCTCCTGTGCTAATGTGTTTTCTTTTGTTTTGATTGCATTGCATTCTCATCATAGAAAGAGGTGTTGATTCAAATTCGATTGCTAAATAGAAAAATTTGTCATGGAAAACGGATTTCTTGATAAAGTGGAATATAATGCGATTGCCCAAATATGGTCGGTGCAAACACAACGTGAAAAGGCTGATAGCCCATGGAGGTATATGAATTTGCTTTGTTGCCCGAGGGTTCAAGCTGACAAAGATTATTTGAAACTCGTCACGTCTTGATTTTCTTAAAGGAGCTAAAGAGTATCACGGGGATAAGTGAGCAATGGGTCGCGGCTCAGATCAAACAAAAAAGTGATAGTGGAGGCATCCATTAAAAAGTTTGTGGGATTTGACCTTAACACCCGGATACAAAGAAAGAGATCGATGTCTTCGCCTAGAATATGAGGGCAATGCCGCATATGTAATCTGTTTTATGTAAAGAAATTTATTTTCTCGAAAAGTTGTTCTAATGGAATTGAATTTAGAATCAATGCCTCTCTTTCTTTTTGCATTCATTCCATGCATCTGCATTACATTGCATCATATGCATTAAATTTTCATAAAAGGATCCTAATTAGATTAAATTATTATAGTTAACCTGGGAACTGATAAAAGTCTATCAACTAAGTATCATTACGATACTCGCGCTAGAATAAAAGATATGGACCAGAGGTTAGAAAGACTAGAACAATTTCAAAGAGAGATGCAAGACCAGTTACAAATGCAAATGCAAGAGCAATTGGCCAAGATCCATCAAGAAATGAAGGACCAAATGCTAGAGTCCCAAAGGAATATGATGGATTAGTTGACCCAATTACTAGCCAGTGTGCTTGAAAAAAGGGAAGGCCTCGTGGTCAATAATAGAGATGACAATGAGGACCCTCTCTACCCTTCGAGTTTTTCCCTAACAAATGCTCAGATGCATCCACAAGGGGTACCCGTCACTATCAAACCCCAACAAAATCAGGCTGGTACCTTTGCACCAATGGATTACCCAATAGGTTTGACTCTAATCTGGGGGGCAATCCGATCAATCATGTAGTTCCTGATCTAGACGAACTGGCAAGAATAGAAAAACCGAAGGTAGAACTGCCAAAACAACTCGAAGATCGGTACAGGTGGTTGGAGGAAAAACTTAGAGCAATGAAGAATGCTGATTACCATTGCGGGGTTGATGCCAAGGATCTGAGTTTGGTCCCAGATTTAGTACTCCCACCAAAATTCAAGACTCTAGAGTTTGAAAAGTACAATGGGACTAGTTGTCATGAAGCTCACATTATAGTGTTCTATCGAAGGATGACAGGATATGTTAATAATGACCAGCTATTAATCCATTGTTTCCAAGACAGTCTGATCGGGTCAACAACTAAATGGTATAACCAATTGAGTCGTGCCCAAATTAATTCATGGAAGGACCTAGCACAAGCCTTCATGAAACAATATGGTCACGTAACAGACATGGTACCCAATAGAATTACGTTGTAGAATATGAAAAAGAAGTAGAGTGAAAGCTTCAGGCAATATGCCTATAGAGAGGTAGCAACACAAGTCCAGCCACCCCTTCTGGAAAAGGAAACCACAATGCTTTTCATTAATACTCTGAAAGCCCTGTTCATTGGTCATATGTTAGAAGGCACTACCATAAGCTTTTCAAATATAGTAATGTCCGGTGAGATGATTGAAAATGCAATAAGAAGTGGGAGGATAGATGCGGGAGAAAGTGTCAGAAGAACAACCTCGAGAAATAGGGAAAATGATATAAATATCCTCAGTATGCATTCAAAATCAGTCACTGTAGGCTAGCTGAGGGCCATAGCCACTAGCTATCAAGGCTCTTCAAGGCAGGAATCCAACCTGAGGCCAAACATAGAAAAGCTCCAGTTCACACCCATCCCAATGACATACAAGGAGCTGTATCAGAATTTGTTCGATGTGCATGCGGTATCTCCGTTCTACTCAGAACCCGTGCAACCTCCGTTCCCAAAATGGTATAATACGAATGCCCAATGCGAGTACCACGTAGGAATAATGGGACATTCAATCAAAAACTGCACTACGTTTAAAAAGTTGGTCGAAAGGTTCATTAAAATAGGAATTGTGAAGTTTGACGATTCACCAAAACCTAATTGCTCTAATAAGGCAGTAAATGCGGTAACAGAAGGAGGGGCCAAGAGAGTTTTGATTCCTTGAAAAAGTTAAAAGCCTAAGAAGGAATAGCAAGGGATCTAAATAATGTATCCGAAAAGGGAACCAAGGGATACAATTTTCCAAGCATCTGCCCTTACATACTTGGGAGTGTTTTGAACAATGGGACTATGGAAGAGATTCCTGTATTTTTAGAGCTAATTTAGAGGAATAATCAAAACACGCTTGTTACATTAAGCCCATAGGCAATAAGAATCCTTTTGTAAAATAGGCTTGTGTCCAAAATCTTTATTTCAATAAAATGTATCTTTTTGAGCAAATATCCTTTTATTCTTTCCATTTCATTATTCTTAGATTCTTTTGACTTTCTTTCAAATATTCTTTTATTCTTCATTCATGATCATACCAAATAAATAATTATCCTTAGAATCATTTATTCTTTGGAATCTGCCTTCGTGCCTACAATAGGTCCCCAGATATCAAGAACATGAGCGACGTTGCTACTAACTCAGAATCTCCTTTTGAATGAGATATGTGTCTAAGGGGATCTTAGGACTTTGAAGATGACAGATTGTAACCTACCTCTTGATTTGTTAAGGATGGTAGAACAAGATAAAAATGGATCCTACCTTACAAAAAGTCAATGGATGGTCAGCCTAGGAGAAGAGAAAGAAGCAAAGATCAGAACCTGCATTACCACAAAGACAAAGCGAAACACCATTGAATTCAAAGATGTTTTTGCACAATCACATCAAGATAGGCCTATGCTACAAAGACCTGTGGATATTGTTAAGGCCAAAAAAAAAGTTCATAGGGGTGTTAGAAGGACACATGCTAATGGTTTTACGATAGCTAGGCTAATCATGGGGTTCGGGTACTACTGGTCCACTATAAAAGAGGATTGCATCAGTTATGCCATAAATGTCAAATTTGGGAAGTTAAGATTTATGTGCCTCCTTCATTTCTTCACAAACTTTATATATGTGGGGCATAGATGTTATGGAACCGAGCTCGTCAAAAGCTTCTAGCTGACATTGATTCATCTTTATGGTCGTCGACTACTTCACTAAAAGGGTGAAAGTAACTTCATATGCCAATGTTACAAAGTTGACAGTCATCAAATCCCAAAAAAAAATCAGGTGCTGACAAAGAATGTCGGAAAGGAATATGTCTAATAATGCACAACTGCACAATATCAAAAGTTTACAGTCTGTTCAAAGATCATGCGCCATATCACAGTGCAACAAAGGTAGCAAAAAGAGAAAAACAAAAGTACAAAAAAAAGAAAGAAAAAAACAAAAACAACAAAAATTATGGAAGATGACCTAGACTTGTAAAGATTGGCATAAGAAGGTACCATTTACTCTCTATACTTATAAAATGTCGACCAGGACCTTCACCGGGGCAACACCTTTCTCATTAGTTTATGGAATAGAAGAGGTTTTACCCATGGAAGTCGAGATTTCTTTTCTCCAAGCTTTGATTGAGTTAAGAATTAGAGGAAGCAGAATGTCTCCAGTGAACCTAGCCAAAGAAAAGGGTTTGAAACTATTCATCATAGTTAAATATACCAAAAATGGATGATGCAGACTTATGATGGAAAATGTTCACCCAAAAGAATTTCATGATGGGGTCCTGATATTAAAGAAAATCCTTTCTATACATAAGAACTTCAGAGGAAAGTGGATGCCAAACTAGGAAGGACCTTATGTAGTAAAGAATGCCTGTTCTGTAGGAGTATTGATATTGACCGGAATGGATGGCAAAGACCTGCCCAATCCAGTGAATTCAAATTCAGTCAAGAAGTATTTTACCAAAAGGGGAGAGGCCAAGGTGAAAACCTACAAAGGGCGTTTTAAGACCTTAAAAAAAAGAAGAAAAAAGAAAAAAATAGAGAGGCCAAGGTGAAAACCCGCAAAGGGCGCCTTGAGACCAAAGGGGTTTTGAGTTGAAAACCCAAAAAGGACGGCTCAAATTTTGATCAAAAGTGGGGCATACGGTAATCTTGCTGTGCCTAAATTAACAATGAGGAAGTATGCTATGTCTTAGGGCACCAACAAAGTACTCCAGATCCTCTAAACACATATTGAGTTCAAAATAGTCCTCAAAAAGTTTGTACAGAGAAGCTCAGGCTGCAATATCTGGGGCACCTAGTTCTTCATCCTACTCATATTGAATTTGTCATCTTTGAATACTTTTTTTCCTTTTCAATATGCATTTCCAATTAATTTCCTTTTTATCTTTCCTATTTTTGATAATTTATTCATTTCGAGCTATGCTCCAAATTAATTCCATTCTTGTCTATTGTTATGATCTTTTTCGAGCATTTTGCATTGAAATAATGATTAATGGACTAATAATACTTTCATAAAAAGAGTTTTGCATATTACGCTGAAAACTTCTAAATAATACAAGAACTTAAAATAGGACTATTGTTTAGAACTCACCATGCTTAAGGGTTAGAAATCTTTGAGAAAGAGAAGTCTAAATTGTGACTACCTCTTCAGATTTTCTATCAAAGATATTGATTGAACAGGAAAGACAAGACATACGTCAGTGATACGACCTCGACGAATAACGACCCAAGCATTAAAGGGGATCATTTTCAAAATATGATATTCTGCATTCATGATATCATGCATAGACATCTGGTCATGACACCCAGGGAATGGTGTAATAGACCAAATTGATGGAAGAAGATTCAAATCCTATACCCTCGAGTTAGAGTTTGAATGGATGGAAAAAGATTCAGATTCTATACCCCTAAGTTGCAGTGGGATGATTTGAAGATGGTACAAACTTTATGTCTCAGAGGTACAGTGGAATGGATCTTGAGGTTACAATGGAGAAAACCAGCTAAGCAGTATGTTTGATTCCTCGGGTTTTTTGTCAAAATACCAGCCAAATAGGATAGCAGCGTAAGACATCAGTGATAAAGCCCTGATGAACAACGAGTGAAAAAACCCTAAGCATTAAAAAGGGATTATTCTCATGACATTTTTGTATTCAAAACATATCTAGTTAGGGGCATTTGATTCATTCTGATCATAGCATCCTAATCATTGGCGTAGGAATAAAACCGATTCTACAGGTCATGTCCCCTAGAGGACGGTGTAGCAACATCAATGAATCCACAAATCTTATCACCTTGAAGTTATAGTAGAGTAGATTAAAGTTGTAGATCTTATCTCGTTAAAGTTGCAATGGAGTGGATCAAAAATGGCAGATCTTATCTTACTAAAGTTGCAGTAGAGCAGATCGAAGCCACAAGTCTTATCTCGCTGAAGTTGCAGCGGAGTAGATTAAAGATTCACAGATCTTATCTCCCTAAGCAATAGTGGAGAAGATTAAAAATAGCAAACATTATCTCTCTGAAGTTGCAGAGAGCAGGTTAAAGTTACAAGTCTTATCTCCTTGAAGTTGCAGCGGAGCAGACTGAAGATAGCAGATCTTATCTCCCTAAGTAGTAGTGGAGCAGATCGAAGACAGCAAACCTTATCTCTCTGAAGTTGCAGAGAGTAGGTTGAAGTTACAAGTCTTATCTCCCTGAAGTTGTAGCGGAGCAGATTGAAGATAGCAGATCTTATCTCCCTAAGCAGTAGTGGAGCAGATCAAAGATAGCAAACCTTATCTCTTTGAAGTTGCAGAGAGCAGGTTAAAGTTACAAGTCTTATCTCCTTGAAGTTGCAGCGGAGCAGACTGAAGATAGCAAATCTTATCTCTCTAAGTAGTAGTGGAGCAGATCGAAGATAGCAAACCTTATCTCTCTGAAGTTGCAAAGAGCAGGTTGAAGTTACAAGTCTTATCTCCTTGAAGTTACAGCGGAGTAGACTGAAGATAGCATATCTTATCTCCCTAAGCAGTAGTGGAGCAGATCGAAGATAGCAAACCTTATCTCTTTGAAGTTGCAGAGAGCAGGTTGAAGTTACAAATCTTATCTCCTTGAAGTTGTAGCGGAGCAGATTGAAGATAGCAGATCTTATCTCCCTAAGCAGTAGTGGAGCAGATTGAAGATAGCAAACCTTATCTCTCTGAAGTTGCAGAGAGTAGGTTAAAGTTACAAGTCTTATCTCCCTGAAGTTGCAGCGGAGCAGACTGAAGATAGCAAATTTTATCTCTCTAAGTAGTAGTGGAGCAGATCGAAGATAGTAAACCTTATCTCTCTGAAGTTGCAAATAGCAGGTTGAAGTTACAAGTCTTATCTCCTTGAAGTTACAGCGGAGCAGACTGAAAATAGCAGATCTTATCTCCCTAAGCAGTAGTGGAGCAGATCGAAGATAGCAAACCTTATCTCTTTGAAGTTGCAGAGAGTAGGTTGAAGTTACAAGTCTTATCTCCTTGAAGTTGCAGTGGAGCAGACTGAAGATAGCATATCTTATCTTCCTAAGGAGTAGTGGAGCAGATCAAAGATAGCAAACCTTATCTCTCTAAAGTTGTAGAGAGCAGGTTGAAGTTACAAGTCTTATCTCCCTGAAGTTGCAGAGGAGCAGACTGAAGATTGTAGATCTTATCTCCCTGAAGTCGTAGTGGAGCAGATCAAAGATGGTGAATCTTATCTCCATGTATCGGCAATGGAGCAAATTTAAGCCACTAGCCTTATCTCCCTTAAGTTGCAGTGGAGCAGGGTGAAATTACCAGTTCTTACATCCCTAAAGTTGTAGTGGAGCAAGAAAATAAACACAGACCGTATCTTCCTGAAATAGCAGTGGAGCGGATCAGAGCGACAATTCCTATGCCCCTGAAGATGCAATAGACTGGAATAAAGCTACTTGAAGAAAAGAAGTGCCAAGAAGTCAAGATTCGATAATACAGGGCAAAATTGGCCCTTTTATAGTCTTTGCTTCATTCTCGTTACACGACAATGAGCAAAGAGGGGCAGTTATAATAGGCCAATTTAGCCAGGGTCCATATAAAAAAATAATAAACCCAAAATAATAAAACAAAGTCCAAGTCCAGTACAAAATTACAAATATAACATTTGGCCTGATCGAAATGGCCCATTACTTGAGAAGATTGAAGGTCCATCTACAAGCTTGATGCATATGGAAACATAATCTTCAATGATATGCAATCTTAGATATGATATGCAATCTTAGAAGATATGATATGCAATCTTAGAAGATATGATTTTGTAATCTTAGAGATTTAATTTGTAGATACCCTTTAATCTTAGTTGTTGATGTAATTGATCTGTACCGTTGGATTTGGGAAGGCTCAACAATACATAGAGGCCTCTCCCTTCATTGTAAATCACTTGAGTTTTGGGAGCAATAAGAATTCTTGAGAGCATTCACTCAAAATTCTCTCTCTCTTACATTTTTATTTTCTGTGGCTTGCTCTTATTTTATTCTTCGTTCATCTTTGTTTCTTTTTTAGTTGCTTTCGTTTGAGTTGGATTTTGGTGGAGGAATTTCGTTGAATCATCATATTGTGAGAGTTAGGTTGACTTAAGTGTTTTTTTTTAACCTTTTTTATTTATCCATTTAATTGTTTAATCATTAATTATTCTTTTTATTTTTATTCGTTTATTTAATCCTCATATTATTTTATTTTTATTTTTATTTTTATTTTTATTTTTATTTTTATTTTTATTTTTATTTTTAAATAAATATATTTCATTTCCACAATTGCTATTATTCAAAAGCTTTCTAGAATAAAGCAATATTTGACATTTGGGAGTTTTGAGAAAATTGTGCCCTAACTTACTGGGTTTCGATTTTTCCCATTGAGTCCAAATGCTTGAGTACCTTTTTTAAAAATAAAACACATGAATTTCAAATAAAGGTTTATTCTTGAGAATTTAAGGTGTCGCGTCCTAACTTACTGGATGTGACATTTTGTTGTCTTGAGGTAAAAATTTCTAAAAAATAAGGTAATATTCCGTTTTTAGGAATTCGAGAGATCATGCCCTAACTTACTGGGTTTTGACTTTTCTTTTTGACCCAAATAATTGAATATCCTTTCAACACATAAGTTTTGAAAAATCAAAAGGATCATGTATTAAAATCTTTTCAAAATTTTGACATTAGGACATTAATTAATCGATTAGGTACCAATTTTGGGCGTTACGAGGGTACTAATCCTTCCTCGTACGTAATCGACTCCCAAACCCGTTTTCTCAAATTTCGTAGGCTAAAATCAATGTTTTAGTAAAACAAACCATTTTACAAGGTGAACCGATCACACCTAAACAAAAAGGATTGGTGACAACTCTATTTTTCATTTTTAAGTCGACTCCCGTTTTTTAAAATAAAAATGGTTTCGACAGTTGAGTTGCAAGATTATTTATTGGTTAGGGAAGTAATTTTAAATGAGTTGTCTCTTGGTTACCGAACAAGTAAAAAGAGATTGGTTGGCCGACATTGAGTCAACAACTAGAACTAATTTAAGGCATTGAAGTTATTCTTGTGTCGATAACCGAATCTATGAATCAAACAGATATTTTACCTTTGGCTAGAGTTTCTTAATGTTTATTTTATTTTATTTTATAATCTTGTTTTACTTTGCTTCATTTTACTTTTAGTTTTTAATTCTAAACCCCCTTATCTTTATTTTACTTGTTTATTAGAGAAATAAAATTATCATTGGTCTCTATGGATATGAATCACTTGCTGCTATTTACTAATTTTTATATTTTTCAAGTAAGTTTTTATTTTTATAGGTCGATAGCCTAACATATTAATATATTAAAATTTTAATAATATTTTATGTATTGCTAATAATAATTGTAAATATGCATTTTAATATACTAAATTACACATAGCTCTTGATATGATATCTTTTATTATAGTTTATAATATAATTATAGTTATATATATAATATTATTTCATTATATAATACTATATCACATGTTATAATAGTAGTGTAGTACATAATATTTTTAATTACTATCATATATTATTATTTATTATTATACTGGTTGAAATGTGCTCTAAATCCCGATATTTTTCATACATTTCAAAGTTGGCTGTCCTATTATATTACATAATGTTATATTTTATAGTATATAATATATTAATAATTTGATTAAACTTATAATATCCAATAATATTATATCGTTTATTATATATAATAGAAGTACGTTATATATTAATTATTAATTATTATATTATTTGAAATATGCTCTAGGCCGCTATACTTTTCATACATTTGAAAGTTAGTTCTTCTATAATGTTATGTAATGTTATATCATATAGTATATAATATATTATGTAATATAATAATAGTTATATACTATAGATTTTAATAATTATTAATTTTATATATTTATTATACATATATAATCATAGAAATAAAAATATTTTATATTAAATTAATATTTTTAATTTTTTAATTTATAATTTAACATAAAAAATTACTATTAATTGCGGTTCCTATTAATAAAAATTTATTATAAATATGTCATGCATATGAATAAAATTTCATAAAACAAAAAATTATTATTTATTTTTTTAGTATTGAAGTCTATATTAATTATTAATTTATATGGTTGTTTAATTATAAATTTGAGCTTTTTCAAACTTTGGATCAAATTATTCTCAAGCTCAGGTCAAATTGGTCCCGAACTTAAATTCTTATAGACTCAGGTATTTCTCGAGCTCTAGTTTTGTCGGGCTAAGATTTTCTTAGGCTCGAGCTTTTTCAGACTCAGATCAACACAGATATCCTTTCAAGCTCAAGCCTATTTTACCAGCTCTTATTCTGGATATATATTAGTAAGTCCAAAATGATAACACCCTTACTTGCTACTATTAAAGTGATGATGTGGAATTTTTTTTAACTATTATTCAACTACAGAATCAATATCATGTGAAAATTCAATTAACCATGTTCAATCAATAACAAATATATTTCAACTAATGCTTGCAACTATTTTTAAAAAAATGCGTCATCTCTTTATTGACAATAATAAACGGTATTATAAATTTGAATTTACTAATAATATTATAAAAATAGGCAATCAAACTATGTTAAAAATAAAGTATATAAATTTACAGATAGTATAAGTTTTGGCAACTTAGCAATTAGGTCCACTTAGGTACTTATATTTTTTTTTATCGACTTTGATCCTTGAACTTGGCAACTAGATCTATTTTTATCCCTAAACTTCGATTTTGTCAAGATTTAGTGATGTAATCAATGTTGCTAGAACATGATAAAAAAAGACGGACTGAGAATTAAGCAAAATAACTGTTCGAACAAAAGGGTTGAACTGATTGACACGAAAATTGCTTGAAATTCATAAAAATCAAAATCTAGGACAAAAATTGTCAATTGAACAAGTTTAATATATATACATATATACATATATATATATATTTGTTATTTTATGTTTTTTTATATTTTTATGAATTTTTAATTACTTATTTAATTATTATTGGTTTGTTGGTTGAATCGATCAAACTGGTTAAATTGGAAACTAATGGTTTGACCTGTGGTTGAATCGGGAACATGCTGAACTAGTTGTACCACATCGTCACCTCAAAATTTATATAAAATTTATAAATTTTAAATTTTTATGTAATGGTGTGGCACAAATCAAACTTTTATATTTTTCAAGTTTAAGGACGAAATAAATTTAACTATCAAGTTCAAATGCTAAAATTGATAAAGAAAGTATATCAATATAAATTAATTGTGAAATTTAAAGGTGAAAAATTATATTATCTCATAAATTTAATCCTAAATTTTAACATAGTAAAGATCCTAAATTCATAATTAGAACGCACCTAAAATAAAAAACTAAGAACAAGCTCCGGTTCCGTAATGGAAAGAATCATGTTTGCTGTTAAAGACTAAAACCATGTCAGTTTATACAGCGATATGATCTTCGAAGCCCATGAAGACCTTTGATAAGTAGAACAGGGTAATTTGCATAGATAATTATTGCATATAAAGCCCCAAATAATGTCTCCAACTGCCACGGCTTCACGTAAAAATGTAACTTCTATCAAATGAATTTTGGTAGGGAGGGCTGAAAAAAGGTGGGTGTATTTAGATTGTCTCTCCCCAACATGATTGGTTGGGCCATGTAATCACTGAAGGCATCTAAGTTGAATGAAATCAACAGTTTTGTCAATAATGTGTTTAAAATTTCTTATTGGACCTTTTATCAAAGTTTTAACATGGGTTAGGCCTTTTGGGAGTTCTATTTTGTTGAAACTATGAGTCGTATAATGGGCATAGATTTACATGTATTTAAGTCTTTTTTTTTTTTTCCTTTTCTGAGATTCTATTTGGCCCAACTAAGCTTTTGCGTGCCGCTAAATAAATATATAAAAGAAAATTTAATTGTATCATCCATCTCTAAATTATTATTTAATTTTAAATTATACTAAATTTCAGTGTCTCAATTGATTCATCAAATTATTAGTCATCCTGTAAGTTTAGACATTAAATATTAATTTGTATATGTTATTCTACATATTTAAACAGATTAAAGTTTAAACATGTGTGCACTTATTATGTGAATAACTTAAATTTAACATTTTAAAATTGTATAAAATTTATTTACGTCTTTTTTTTCTTAATATATCATTATTTATATAATATATACACGTATTAAAAATTTGATCAACATATTTAAATATAATCCACGTTAAATTCAAACTAACGCTTAATATCCAACCTAATAACTTGACTAAAGAACCTAAGTAATATGAAACTAGAACTTTAAGCACTCAGCTAGAATGTAAAGTCATTTGGAGCAATTACCTCAAAATAAATTATGGAAACTAATTACTAAAAAATCTATGTGATTATAGAATTTGGTTTAAGTCAAAAAGTACATAACCATTATTTAATGGTAAATTAATTTATTTAAAAGATCAAAAGCAAAGCTTAAAAAAGCTTTAATAGTTGTATCCTTTTCGGCTTAGTTATAAAGTAGGAAGATGCATAAAGTTCTAGCCTTGTAGGTACTTTTTTTGTTTTTTTTTTTTGGAAGGTTGTAGGTACTTGCTTTTAGTTCCAATATGCTTTGCCCATCTTCTCACCTAAATTCTAAGTTTAGTCTTTGCATGTGATAAAAGCAAACCAAAATGAACACGTTTGGTTGGACATCCATTTAAATTGATCAAATTTCATTGTAATCCTTTTACTATGTTGAAATTTGAGATTTAATCTCTTTAATCTAACATAATTTTATTTATCTATTCTTATAACGTTGCTAGTAAGTATATATTGAGAACATCCTTAGTTGTTACCGTTAAAGTGATTGTATGATTTAAAAAAATAATTTTAAATATTTGACTAACATGTAAAATTATTATTACTTGAATTGGTGTTGTCAAAATCGCTAGGCGTACTTAAGACTATAAGACCCTTAAATAACCTAAGGTGCAAGGTGTAAAAAAAATGCTCGCCTTAACATCACTAACTTAAATATGGTGTGAAGTGGTTTTTATGCTTCTAGCTAGGTATGAGTGTCTAAGCGCCTAAACATCACTAACTTGAATATGGTTGTCTAAATTTTTACATAGCTTTAATTGTGTGACCAAATAACAGTAAAAAAAAAAATCAAATCTCCACTCTAATGGAAGCATTTAATAATGTTATCAATTTGTGCATATTAATAGTATGCTCAGTTATGTCATGGTAAAAGTTGAAGCCATAACAAATGAAATAACAATAGGTAGACTTTGCACACATAGACTGTCAACACAATTCATACTTAACCTATATCTGTGGAGCCTTGCTTAAAGAACCATTTCATTAATATCAACATAGTACAAAGAAACAATTATTTAAGCCTAACCCTCCAACTTTCAAGTTGCAACCTCCAATTACATATTTCCTTTATCACTTAGTAGGTATTATAAAGTCATTCAAAGATGACAATCTCAACAAGCAAATTCCTTACTTGAACAAATAGATTTAATCACTAACATAAAAATCATATCACATAATTGAATAATGTAAATCATTTAAATAACCAACTCACTAAGATTGATAAGCTCATTTAACTTCTTTTTTAAACATTCATTTCGAAACCATTTTTTATTTTGAAAAACGGGGTTCACTTTTAAAAACGAAAATGGAGTCGCCACCAATCCTTTTTGTTTAAGTGTGATTGGATCACCTTATAAAACATTTTGTTTTATTTAAAATATTGATTTTGGCCTACAAAATTATAGAAAACAGGTTCGGGAGTTGGTTACGTACGAGGAAGGATTAGCACCCTCGCAACGCCCAAAATTGGTACCTATTGATTAATTAATGTCCTAACATCGAAAACTTGAAAAAAAATTAAAATACGATCCCTTTAAAAATGCTTAAACAATTCGAGTTAGAATTTAAGATTCTCTTATTCCGAAAGAATAAAATATTACATCCAGCACATTAGGATACGACATTTTATACCCTCGAAACCAAAATCATCTCATGATTTGCAAAACTCATGCCTTTAAAAAAATTAAAAAGGATATTTAATTATTTGGTCAAATGGAAAATCGAAACCCAGCACGTTAGGGCACTATTTCCCGAATTTCCAAACACAAAATATTACCTTATTTAAAAAACTTCTTTTTGAATTTTAGGAAAATTGATGCAATATTAAAACGATGCATAAAAACTTTGATAAAAAAACGACAATATGAAAATACAATAAACAATTTATAAAACACATAATGGAAATAATAAGAGCATAAAAACAATCAATAATAATAAATAAATAAAAATAAGCTTATGAGAAATAATATGAAAATAAACGAAAACTAGTAAGGAGTTTAGATTAAAAAAAGGAAAAATTGAAAATAAGCAAATAAATAAGAGAATAAAAATATTAAATATAAAAATAAAAAAAAGGTACTGATGATGATAATAGTAATAATAAAAATAAATTTAAAGTTTTATGATTATATAAAAAGATATGAATAAATGACAAAATAGAGTAAATGTATATATAAATAAATTCATGTAAATAAATATAAAAAGAAAGTTATAAACAAATTCATGTAAATAAATATAAAAAGAAAGGTAATAATAATATTTAAAATAGTAATGGTACTACATTAATATGCACAATCAAAATAGGTTAATAATAATAGTAGTAGAAAATAATAAAAATAATAAAAATGAAAATAATAAAAGTAATAAAATAATAATAATAAATCCAATAATAAAATATAATAATATTGAAATAATAATAATAATATAATAATAATAAATAATAATAATGCTAATAAAAAATATAAATAATAAAACATGTTAATAATAATAATAGTAAAAAAGGTAAAAAGAAAATAGTAATAATATATATATATATATAAATAAGTACAATAAATATAATAATAGTTATAATAGTAGTAATAATAATAATAATAATAGTTGTAAAAATAATAATATTAGAATTAATTAATTAAATAATGAAATAATCAAAATAATTAAAATATTTGAAAAAGGACCAATTTGAACTTGAAACAGAACTTTTGGGGCTAATCCGAAATAAAATGAAAGAAAATGGATCATATTGAATAGCGCAAATAACATGGAGGGTTTAAAAGGGAAATTTTCCCTTCTCCTCCAAAACGCACAACATCAAGGGGACAAAAATGAAAATCGAAATGAATTTTAGGGCACAATTAAAAAATAAAATAAACTTAATTGCGAAATGGTAAAAAATAGAAGGACTAAAATAACAGTAAGACCAGTTTAAAAAAACACGCGAATCCTTCTTTAATGGGTCGGGTCAAATTCAGGTAATGTAAAACGACGCCGTTTTGGCGTTTGAACTTGATAGCCAAAACGACGCTGTTCCCTATGGGTATAAAAGCTAAAAATTTTAGGAAAAAAAAACATTCTTCCTTCATTTTTCCAAAAAATCTGAGGGTTCTCTCTCTTTTTTCTATAGTAGGCCCTATTCGGCCTTGGTCTTCGGCAGGCCACCACCGCACGTGCCGCCGCAGGCGCCACCATATGCGGCGGCTGGAAGCCCAAAAACCCCCGTTTGCAGGCGAACTAAAGGTAACCTCCTCTCTTTTTTATTTTTTTTATTTTTTCGCATATCAAAATAAAAGAAATCAAATAAAAAATTAGATAAAAATGAAAAAACCCGAAATCAACTAAAAAATCTTCTCTGTATTTTCTATTTTTGTGTCTTTTTGAATCTCTGTTTTTATTGATAAAAAAAACCTCTTTTACACTTATCAATGTTAGCTTTTTATAGCCAAATAAATTGAAAAATAAAGAAAATACAAAGCTTTCCTTTTTTTTTTCTTCATTTTCTTGTTGTACTGTTACTGTATATTGTTGTCATTTCCATTTTTTCGCAAGTGAACGTGCGACGGTGATGGAGGCGAGACTCGCGCGCTGATGGCGACGTGATGGAGGTTGCGGTAAGAACTCATGCAACCCTTAGGGTTTCTGTTTGCTGAGTATTTTGGGGTTATTTGGGCTTGCTCGGTTATTGGGCTATAGTTTTAGGTTTATTTTTTATTTGGGTTAGATTTTTTAGTTTGGGCCGATTGAGCTTTGGGTGTAAATGGGTTATTTGGGTTGTTATTGATTTGAGCCATTTGGGTTTTGGGCCTATTTTGACTTAGACATTTGGACTTTTATTGTATTTTTTTTTGGTTTTTTTGTTTTTTGGTATGGGCCCGGGCAAAAATGGGCCATTACAACTGCCCATCTTTATTGATTGTCTTGTAACGAGAATGGAGAAAAGACGAAAAAAAGATCAATTTCACCCGGTCTCATCGAGTCTTGACTTCTTGTTCCTCTTCTTCTTGAAGTAGCCTCCAACCCAACTGCAGCTTCAAGGGTACAAGAGCTACAATTTCAATCCACTCCACTACAACTTTAGGAAGATTGAATTTATAGCTGTAATCTTATTCCACCGCAACTTCATGGAGATAAGACTTGATATTGTAGATTTGACCTAACCTACTGCAACTTCTGAGGTATTGGACTCATTGTTTTGATCTGCTCCACTGCAACTTCAGGGAGATAAGATTTGTGGTTTTAGTCTTCTCCACTACAACTTCAGAGAGATAAGACTTGTCATAATTTGTATCTTTAATCTGTTCCACTGCAACTTCAGGAAACAAGATTCACTATTTTTAGTCTGTTCCACTGCAACTTTAGGGAGATAAGACTTGAAACTTCAACCTGCTCTACTGCAACTTCAAAGAGATAAGGTTTGTTTTGATTTGCACTTTAGAGAGATAAGATCTGTAATTCATAGCTTCAATCTGTTCCACTGCAACTTCAGGGAAATAAGATTCGCTATCTTTAGTCTGCTCCACTATAACTTGAGGGAGATAAGACTGGTGGCTTCAATATGCTCTCCTGCTACTTCTGGAAGATAAGATTCGCCATCTTTGATCTACTCCACTTACTACTTCAGAGAGATAAGATCTATAATCTCTAGTCTACTCCCTCACTACTTTAGGAAGATAAGACTGGTGGCTTAAATCTGTTCCCCTGCTACTTTGGGAAGATAAGATTCACTGTTTTTGATATACTCTACTTACTACTTCAGGGAAACAAGATCTATGAATTCGCTGTTGTTGATACATTGTCCTCTGGGGACATGACCTGTAGAATCAGTTTCATGTGCTTATGCTTGTGCCAAATGATTAGGATGCTATGATCGAAATGAATCAAATGCTCCTAAATAGATGTGTTATGAATGATATATGAATACAAAAATGTCATGAGAATGATCCTTTTTTAATGCCTAGGGCGTCATTTGTTCGTCATTTGTATTACGCTGCCTTCTTGCTCGGCTGGTATTTTGATAGAAAACTCGAAGAAACAATCCCATTTTGCTCACCCCACACCACTTCAGGGGGATAGAATTTGGTTTCTTCCATCCATCCTGCTGCAACTCAGAGGTATAGGATTTTTGGCTTCTTTAATCTATCCCAATGCAATTTAGAGGTATATGATTTGTAACCTGTTCAATCAATTAATCACTCCCTAGGTGACCCAACCAGATGCGTGTGCATGATATTTGCATGAATGCGGAATATCATTTTTCTCTGAGAATGGTCCCTTTTTGGGTTAACATTGCTCGTTACTTGTTGAGATTGTATTAGTGAGGCGATATCTTCTCTTTTCGTTCAACTGATACTTCAAAAAAAATTCGAAAAGATTGTCTCAATTCAGAGTCCTCTTTCTCAAATATTTCCAATCCTTAGGTTTGTCGAGTTTTAAACAATAGTCCTGTTTCAGGTTCTTGTACTATTTGGAAGCTTCTAGAGTAATATGTGAAACTCCTTTTGTGAAAGTATTATTAGTCTATTAATCGTTAATTCAATGCAAAATGCTTGAAAAAGATCATAACAATGGACAAGAATGGAATTGATTTGGAGCATAACTCGAAATGAATAAATTATCAAAAATAGCCAAGATAAAAAGGAAATTAATTGGGAACGCATCTTGCAAAGAAAAAAAGTATTTCAAAGATGGAAAATTCAATACGAGTAGGATGAAAAATTATGTGCCCCAAATATCGCAACCTAAGCTTCTCTGTACAAACTTCTTGTGGACCATTTTAAGCTTAATATGTGTTTAGGGGATCCAGAGTACTTTGTCGATGCCCCAAAGACGTAGCATACTTTCTCATTGTTAATTCAGGTATAGCAAGACTACCATATGCCCCACTTTTGATCAAAATTTGAGCCCCCCTTTTCGGGTTTTCAACTTAAAACCCCTTTGGTCTCAAGGCGCCCTTTGCGGGGTTTCGCCTTGGCCTATCTTTTTTCTTTCTTTCTTTTTTGTCTCAGGGCACCCTTTGCGGGTTTTCACCTTGGTCTCTCCCTTTTAGGTAAATCTCCTTGGCTGAATCTGAATTCACCAATTAGGCAGGTCCTTGCCATACATCTTGGTCAATATCAATGCTCCTCCAGAACAGGCCTTCTTTACCACATAAGGTCCTTCCCAGTTTGGCATCCATTTTTCTCTAACATCCTTTTGTACAGGAAAGATCTTTTTAAATACCAGGTCTCCCTCGTGGAATTCTCTAGGATGAACCTCCTTATCGTAAGCTCGTGTCATCTGGCCGTGATGGATAGCCTTTAACCTTTTTCCTTCAATTGGGTTCAATTGGCAAAGCCACTTCTATTCCATAAACCAATGAGAAATGTGTTACCCCAGCAAAGGTTCTGGCCAACGTTCGATAAGCACAGAGGGTAAATGGTAACTTCTTTATACCAATCTTTACAAGTCTCAATCATCTTTCCTACGATCCTTGTTTTGTTGTTTTTATTTTTGTTTTATTTTTTCCTTTTTTTGCTGCCTTTACTGCACTATGATATGGTGTCTGATCTTTGAACAGACTTGCAAACTTTTGACATTGTCCTTTTAGCATTCTTTGTCGGCACCTGATCTTTTTTTTTTTTTGAGAATTTGATGACTGTCGACTTTGTAACATTGACATATGAAGCTACTTCCACTCTCTTAGTAAAGTGAACGACGACCATAAAGATGAATCGATGTTGGCTAGAAACTTTTTACCAGATTGGCCCAATAACATCCATGCCCCACAGGGAGAAAGTCTGTGATGAAATGAAGGAACGCATAAGTCTTGTCTCCTTAAATTTGACATTTACGGTATAACTGATGCAATCCCCTTCCATGGTGGACCAATAGTACCCGAACCTCATAATTAGCCTAGCTATCGTAAAACCATTAGCATGTGTCCTTCTAACACCCTTATGGACTTCTTTTGGCCTTAACAGTAGCCACAAGTCTTAGTAGCATAGGCATATCTTGATATGATTGTGCGAAAACATCTTTGAATTCAATGACATTTCACTTTGTCTTTATGGTGATGCAGGCTCCGATCTTTGCCTCTTTCTCTTCTCCTAGGCTTACCGCCCATTGACTTTTGTAATGTAAGATATGTTTTCGTCTTGATCTACCATCCTTAACAAATTAGGAGATAGGTTACAATCTTTGTCATCTTCAAAATCCTGAGATCCCTTTAGACATATATCTCACTCAAAAGGAGATTCTGAGTCAGCAGCAGCGTCACTCATGTCATTGATATCTGAGGACCTATTGTAGGTTCGAAGGAAGATTCCAAAGAACAAATGAATCCAGGAATAATTATTCGTATGGTATGATCATAAATAAAGAATAAGAATATCTGAAAGAAAGTCCAAAGAACAAAGGAATCTATACATGGAAAGAATAAAAGAATATTTGTTCAAAAAAATACATTTTATTGAATAAAAATTTAGGACACAAGCCTATTTCATAAAAGGATTCTTATTGCTTCTAGGCTTAAAGCAACAAGCGTGTTTTGAATATTACTCTAGATTAGCTCTAAAAATACAGGGATCTCTATCACAGTCCTATTGCTCAAAACACTTCCAAGTACGCAAGGGCAGACACTTGGAAACTTTTATTCCCCGGTTCCCTCTTCTGATACGTCATCAACGTTCAGATTCCCTGATATTTCTTTCAGGCTTTTAACTTCTTCAATGAATCGCAACTCTCTTACCCCCTCCTTCAATTATCTCATTTATTGTCTCATCAGAGCAATTAGGTTCTGGTGAATCGTTAAACTTCACAATTCCCATTTTAATGAACCTTTCGACCCAATTTTTAAACGTAGTGCAATTTTCGATTAAATATCTCGTTATTCCCACGTGGTACTCGTATTGGGCATTCGTATCATACCATTGTGGGAATGGAGGTTGCATGGGTTCCGTGTAGAACAGAGACACCGCATGCACATAAAAAAGATTCTGATACAGCTCCTTATATGTCATCGGGATGGGTGTAAATTGGAGCCTTTATGTATCTGGCCTCGCGTTGGATTCTTTCCTTGAAGAGCCTCGATAGCTAGTGGTTACAGCCCTCGGTTGGCCTACAGTGACCAATTTGGAATGCATACTCAGGATATTTACTTCATTTTCCTTATTTCTTGGGGTTGATCTTTTGACGCTTTCTCCCATGACTATCTTCTCACTTCTTATCGCGTTTTCAATCATCTTGTCGAACATTAATATATCTGAAAAGCTCATGGTAGCGCTTCCCAACATATGACTAATGAGCGAGGCTTTTAGAGTATTGATGAAAACCATTATGGTTTTCTTTTCTAGAAGAGGTAGCTGGACTTGTGTTGCTACTTCTCTCCATCTTTGGGCATATTGCCTGAAGCTCTCACTTTGCTTTTTTTCCATATTCTGCAGGGTAATTTTGTTGGATGTCATGTCTGTTACACGGCTATACTATTTCATAAAAGCTTGTGATAAGTTTTTCCATGAATTGATTTTAGCATGGCTCAATTAATTGTACCATTTAGCTGCTGACCCGATCAGACTGTCTTGGAAGCAGTGGATTAATAGCTGGTTATTATTAACATAAGTTGTCATCCTTCGACAGAACATCGTGATGTAAGCTTCAGGACAACTAGTTCCATTGTACTTTTCAAACTCTGGAGTCTTGAATTTCAGTGGGAGTACTAGATCTGGGACCAAACTTAGATCCTTGACATCAATCCTGCAATGGTAATCAATATTCTCCATTGCCCTAAATTTTTCCTCCAACTATTTACATCAGTCCTCTAGCTGTTTTGGAAGCTCCACTCTCGCCCTCTCTATTTTGGTTGCATAATCTAGGTCAGGGACAATAGGATTAGTCGGATTGCCCCCTAGATTGGAGTCTGAGCCCATTGGATAATCCATTGGTATTGAAGCACCAGCCTGAAACTGTTGAGGCCTAATCGTAATAGATGATCTTCGCAGGTGCACCTCAGGTTGTGTCTGTACATGTTCTGGGGTAAAACCCAGAGAATAGTCCTCATTATCCACCCCAGTATTGGCCATAGGGCTTTTTCCTTTGTCCAACACCCTAGTCAGCAATTGGGTTATCTGAAACATCATGTTTTTTTGGGATTCCAACATTTGATCCCTTATCTCTTGCTAGATTTTGGCCAACTGCTCTTGCATTTGCATTTGTAACTGGTCTTGCATCTCTCTTTGAAGTTGTTCGAGTCTTTCCAACCTTTGGTCTATATTCTTTGTCTTAGTGCGAGTGCCGTAATGAT
Organism: Gossypium stocksii; assembly: GCA_020496765.1. Classification (NCBI taxonomy): domain Eukaryota; kingdom Viridiplantae; phylum Streptophyta; class Magnoliopsida; order Malvales; family Malvaceae; genus Gossypium; species Gossypium stocksii. The sequence goes on from CM035629.1 coordinate 35,613,474, forward strand.
GCTTAATCGATAGGCTTTTATCGGTTCCTAGGTTAACTGAAACAATTTTACCTAATTAGGGACCTTCTGTGAAAATCTAATGTATATGATGAAATGCAATGCAAATGCATGAATTGTAACGCCCTGATTTTCGGGATTTTTCGGGTTTTGTGAATATTAGTTAAATTTTAAAATTTTGGTGTTCTGAAGGTTGAAAATGTATGTAAATGTGTTAGTGGGCCTTTAGAAGGCCCAAGCTTAAGTTAAAACCCGGTAAAATATTAAGTTGGATTTTCAAGTGAAAGGAGACTTGGTTAAGTGGGCCTTTAAGAAAAACCGTGAAAAATATGTCACAAAGGGAGCCTTGGTAGAGTGGCAAGGTGGCGCCACTAAGCTCCTAAAAAAGTGGAGCCTAAGTGGGTATTCAAGGACAAGGGTTCAAGTTACAAGGTAAGCTTAGTGTTCTTTTTAATTTTTAAGCATGTACCGGGCATGTGCCTAACTTAAGTGAATTTCGGCAAGGGCTTTTAGGGACTTGGGCCGATTGCTTTAGAGAGATTATTAGGGTTATATCTTTTTCTATTTTCTGTCATAAGAATTAGGGTTAGCCACCTTAGGAATTAATCTTCTCTTTTACTGTCAGAAAAGCCGAAACTTGCCTCCCTAGAAAGCTTCTAGCCGATTTCTTCTTCTTCACCTCTACCATTATTTTTTTTCTACTTTTCTTTTTCCTCTTTGATCTCTTCCCTAGCCGAATACCCTCCTTACTCAGATCCACTCTTTCTTTTGCTTTTATCCCTCTCAAACTCAACCATAGCCAATTGCTCAAAGTGCCAGAAATCCCGAAAACTGCTTTCTTTTGCCGAATCTTTCTAAGCCAATTACCCTTGTTCTTTTCACCTGTTGTGGCCGATTACTACATCCCCTTGAGCCACATCATTGTCGATACCATCACTCAAACTTATAGCCCAAATCGCCATCTTCTTCTCTAGTTGAAAAGCTGAAATCACCATAGTTTTAGGGAGATAGCCGAATTTGCAAATCTCAGATATAAGGGTTCTACTAACGTTTAAGGGTCAGATTTACATCAGATCTGCATAGGAATCAAAGAGAAATCGTTGGTAAGTGCTTAATACCTCAGATCTGTACATTATTTCATGTTTTGGGAAAGCCAAAAGTTCCTAAAGTTAGGGGGATTGTCGATTTGGACTTTTAGTAATTCAAAGTGGTATTTTTATTCTTTTTGAGTGATAGTTAGCGAAGAAGGTGATCAAGCAAGGAGTTGAAGGCATCGGTATCACCAGATCTAGATCTAGTGCACCTAAATCGTCAGAGGTAAGTTTTCATGGCCATTAAGGGTGTGGCCGAATGTGGTAAGGGATTGTGGCTTTGGTTTTTCGTAGATCTATTGATTAATCGAGTAGATATTGGGTTGTAGGAACTGTCGCATAGGAGATCTCGTCGGTGAAACTGCAAAATAGGTGTGTGTTTCGAACACCCTTCAATGCTCAAATTGGCAAAAGTTGAAAAGCCAAAATACCAAAATTCTAACATTTCGAGAGCTTGTGAGAGTGCAAACGCTCTCAAGTTGGTAGGAGAAGGTTGGTTTTGGAATCGGCACTGTCAAGCGGGCTGACCGCGAAATTTTAGGCGCTACAGTAAGCTGGGCCTCGGTGAGCCGAATGTGGGCCTAATGGGCAATTTGGGCCCAGATGGGTAAAAATAGGTCTAAAGGTAATAATATGGATTACAGGCATAAAAAATGTTAAAACAAGATAATGGATTGAAAATTAAGGCTTAAATGGGCCTAATGGGCTAAAATGGCATGGTAGAGCCCATTAGGGGTTTTAGGGCCTAAGTGCTAAAACTGATAAACTGAATTAAATGAGTTTCTGTAACAACCACTGTGATAGTAGAGGCTGTAATAATAATAAAAACTGTAATAAGAGAACAAAATTATTGAAATACCCTTAGGGTGAGAAATTACTAATTTACCCCTAAGTATAAAATTACCATTATACCCCTAGGGCTAAAATCGACTGTACTGCTTGATATGACTGTTACTGTTACTGCATACCATGATATGTATCTGTTGCATGGGTTGGGTTTTATAATGGAGAAAGTGTGAGTGGCACTGCCATGTTACTGAAAGGGGCTATGCATCGTACTGTTTCTGAAAGGGGCTTTGCCTCGTATACTGTTTATCTGAGCAGCCATGCTGCGACTGTCGTGTGTGGGCTGGGTGGGTCGAGTTATTCCCCACATGGTGTGTTGGCTGGTACGGGTGGTGTGTAGCGGTTGGTGGGTTGAGTAGTCTCCCCAAATGGGTTGCATTCATACTGTTATACTGTACTGTACTGTTATGGGCCTAGGGACCAAACTATTATCTGAATAGGGCTTCGGCCCAGTATCTGACTGAGACTGGTTAGGGCTCAGGCCCAGTGGGCTCGAGCCGATGTGGGCTTTGGATGGGTTCTGCATACACTGAGTTTTCCCAAACTCACCCTTCTCTTTCTATCCTTGCAGGTGAGCCCTCGATCGTGACTTGGTTGCTGGGAGGGATTCAGAGTGGCCACGAAGATTGAACTCGTATTTTAATTAGTTTATTAATTTAATTACTTTTACTATTGATTTTATTTCGTTAAGGGTTGTAATAAGGCCACTATATCTGTTTTTATTTGGGACTTTCAACTATTTTATTTCATCCACAATTACACATTGTTTTCGAAAATTAAACAAATGTTTTCTTAACCAACCTGTTATTACAAGAGACTAAGTAAGATAATAAGGTTAAAGTGAATCGCTTAACAAATGGATTAGAGATTAAGTTGAATAGTTACTAAAATAGGAATTTCCAAAAAAAAGTCAAGCATTGCTTTTCAAAACTCACCATCGGACCTAGTAAATAGGGCGGCGTAGGATAGTCTAGGTGATGTAGCACACCGGACATGGCCATAACGTCTGGGCCAGGTTTGAGGTATTACATTTAGTGGTATCAGAGCCCAGTTGTAACAACTCGGCTGTGGATCGGGTCCAAAAAGGGTTTTCAAATATGTAGAGTCCAGAAGGGTATTTTTGGGAAAATCATATTTTCAGAAAATTTTTGGTTTTAAAAGGTTTTTTTTTTCCCTTCAAATTGTAGTTTTTAAAACAAGTTGTTTGAAACATTGATTTTTTTTAGAGGCCTCAAACTATTTGATCTGATAAATCGGAAAGTGGCACACTGAATCCCTGGCACCAAGTTGTGAGTATTTTTTGCCTTAACTTCTGTACTGTACTGAAAATAAAACTATAGATAGTACTGAGCCTTGGATATGATACTATAGGTGAGGTAGTATTAAGGCTATAAAACTGAGACTGTAGGGTAAACTAAACCCTAGGAAACTGAGACAGTAGCTAGGCTACAAGCGCGCGAATACAACTCTGAAACTTTATTTGTTCGTAAGATATTCTGTAATAAATAACTGAAACATTAACTGATGTCATAAAACTCGTAAATCAGATAATCGATGTGAGTACAAGAGCTACTCGTGGACGAGGCCGTGGACGAGGCCGAGTTAGTGCTCAAGCTGGATCATCGTCTTCTGAGCATATGGCAGCTGAAGAGGCACGACCACCGGTTGAGGATAATGGGCTGTACGATCGGGCCGTAGGGGACGACGCTTTGTCCCAGGCCATGCTAAGAGTTTTGGAAAGGGTGGCCGGAGCTAATGTTGGGCCTATGAATAGGGGGTCCATTTCTGAGCGACTCCGGGCTAATGGAGCGGAAGTTTTTAGGGGCATATCTGGAGTGGCCCCGAATGTGGCTGAGTACTGGTTGGAAGCCACAGAGCGAATTATGGATGACTTGGACTGCTCAGTGGAGCAGAAGCTGAAAGGAGCGGCATCGTTGCTGAGGGACGAGGCGTATCAATGGTGGATCACTGTGAGAGAGGGTAACCCAGCTGAGAGGGTAACCTGGGAATTGTTCAAGCAGTCTTTCAAGGCAAAATATGTTGGGGCTAGTTATGTGGACGCACGAAGGAAAGAATTTCTGAACCTGACCCAGGGTAGTAAGATTGTGGCTGAATATGAGGCAGAATTTCTGCGATTAAGCCGGTATGCTAGCGGTATTGTTTCCACCGAATATGAGCGTAGTGTTCGGTTCGAGGATGGCCTCAGAGATGAGCTAAGAGTATTGATAGTGCCGCAAAGGGAGCGCGACTTTGCTGCACTGGTGGAGAAGGCTAAGATAGCCGAGGAAGTGAAGTAAGCTGAAAGGTGGAATCGCGATAGGGATCACAACCGTTTTAAAAGTGATTCTGGAACATCAAGAGCTGCAAACCAGAATTTTAAGAGGGATAGAGTAGAAGAACCAGTATGAGCTGTGCCAGTGAATGTTGTTAGACCACAGGCTTGTGGAGACTTTGGTAGAGTTCATCGAGGAGAATACTGGAAAAGCAGTGGAGCTTGTTTTCGTTGTGGGTCTAAGGATCATCAGGTTAAGGACTGCCCACAGAAGCCAGCTCAGGCTCAAGCTGTTGATCAGAGGGTTGCTCAGCCTGCGCGAGGAGGACTGCCACCGTCAAGGGGCCGTGGTCAAGGTAGAGGAGGCAATGGTAATGGACGTGGTCGTAGAGTACCTGGCAGGGGTGCTGGTAATGCTGAGGCTCGTCAGCCAGCCTTAGTGTATGCTGCTCGCCGCCGTGAGGAGGGTGATGCACCTGATGTTATAACTGGTACGTTCTTAATATATCATACACCATATACTGCTTTAATTGATGCGGGTTCGATGCATTCATATGTTGCTTGTGAAATTTCTGGGTCGTTGGGTGTGTATTTTGAGGAGACTGTGAGTGGGGTAACTGTGATTAGTCCTTTAGGTCACTCTGTTAGGGTAGATAAACTCTTTAGAGATGTGCCTTTAGAGACTCAAGATAGGATCTTTCTGGGAGACTTGGTGGAGTTACCTTTTAGAGAATTTGACTTGATTCTGGGCATGGACTGGTTAATCAAGCACAAGGCAACGCTGGATTGCGAGGCCAAAAGAATGGTATTGAGAACAACCGAAGGCGAGGAGGTGATGGTTATTGGTGAACGTAGGGACTATTTGTCCAATGTGGTTTCTGCCTTAAGGGCTAAAAGGTTGATGCGCAAAGGTTGTGAAGCATACTTAGCGTTCGTAAGTCAAACTGAACCCGAAGGGGTGACAGTGGAGACAGTGAGGACCGTTAATGAATTTCAAGATGTATTTCCTGAGGAGCTACCTAGATTACCTCCTAACCGAGAGGTGGAATTTGGGATCGATCTGTTGCCTGGAACAGCTCCAGTGTCCATTGCGCCTTACAGAATGGCACTAAAAGAGCTAGTGGAATTGAAAGCCCAAATTCAAGAGTTGTTAGATAGGGGCTTCATTAGACCGAGTGTGTCTCCGTGGGGAGCACCGGTGCTGTTTGTGAAAAAGAAGGATGGAACGATGCGTATGTGCATCGATTATCGCCAGTTGAACAAACTGACGATAAAGAACAAGTATTTGTTCGACTAGCTTCAAGGAGCTTCTGTGTTTTCCAAGATCGACCTTCGATCTGGATACCACCAGTTAAGGGTGAAGGAGGTGGATGTGCATAAAACAACATTCAAAACTCGTTATGGTCACTACGAGTTCTTGGTTATGCCCTTTGGATTGACGAATGCACCAGTAGCTTTTATGGATTTAATGAACCGAGTATTTCAGTCGTACTTGGATCGTTTCATGGTCATCTTTATTGACGATATATTAGTGTATTTCCGACGAGCATCTTCGAATTATTCTACAAGTTTTGAGGGAAAAGCAGTTGTATGCGAAATTTAGCAAGTGCGAATTCTGGCTTCGAGAAGTGACTTTTCTGGGTCATGTTGTTTCTGCTGAGGGGATTAGGGTAGATCCTTACAAGATTGAGGCAGTCTTGGACTGGAAGCCGCCAAGGTCTGTATCAGAAATTCGTAGTTTTCTGGGTTTGGCAGGCTATTATATAAGGTTTATTGAGGGGTTTTCTATCATCGCGGCTCCGTTAAGGAAATTGTTAAGGAAGGGAGTAGCCTTTAATTGGAATGAGAGGCAGCAAGAAGCTTTTGAGAAGCTGAAAAAGGTGTTGACTGAGGCGCCAGTGTTGATTCAGCCGGAATCTGGGAAGGACTTTACGGTTTATAGCGATGCTTCGCATGTGGGATTAGGTTGTGTACTGATGCAAGAGGGTAAGGTGGTTGCTTATGCTTCACGACAGCTTAAGCCTCACGAGGCGAATTACCCTACGCATGATTTGGAGTTGGCAGCGGTGGTATTTGCATTGAAAATCTGGAGACACTACCTTTATGGGGAAAAGTGTATTATACACACTGACCATAAAAGTCTCAAATATCTGTTAACTCAGAAGGAGTTGAATCTTAGGCAACGGAGATGGATAGAGTTGCTTAAGGACTATGACTGTTCGATTGAATACCATCCTGGCAAGGCTAACGTAGTGGCTGATGCACTGAGTCGAAGGACCGTTGCTGAGTTAAAGACCATGTTTGCTCGTTTGAGTTTGTATGATGATGGGAGCTTACTAGCAGAGTTACAAGTAAGACCGACTTGGACTGAGAGAATCAAAGAGTTACAGTTGAAGGATGATTCATTGATTCCTCGATTTCAGCAAGTCAAGAATGGTGAGGGTGAGGATTTTAGACTGAATTCTGATGGGGTTCTTTATTTCCGTGGGAGAATTTGCGTTCCTAAGAACTCTAATTTAAGGCAGTTGATTTTGGGTGAGGCTCATGGTGGACCTTGTGCTATGCACCCTGGAGGTAATAAATTGTATAAAGACTTGCGAGAGGTTTATTGGTGGCCTGGACTTAAGCGAGAGGTGACTGAGTTCGTTGGGAAATGTTTGACGTGTCAGCAAGTTAAAACTGAGCACCAACTGCCGTCTGGATTGTTGCAGCCAGTGAAGATTCCACAGTGGAAATGGGAAAGAGTAACAATGGATTTTGTGAGTGGGTTGCCTTTGACACCTTCAAAGAAAGACTCTGTTTGGGTAGTCGTGGATAGGTTGACGAAGTCTGCTCATTTTGTACCGGTCAGAACCGATTACTCACTGCAGAAGTTGGCCAAATTGTATGTAGAAGAAATTGTGCGTTTGCATGGGGTGCCAGTTTCGATAATTTCTGATCGAGACCCTAGATTTACATCTCGATTCTGGAAGAAATTGCATGAGGCGTTAGGTACGCGATTGGACTTTAGTACTACATTTCACCCTCAAATAGATGGTGAGTCTGAAAGGGTCATTCAAGTGTTGGAAGACATGTTAAGAGGATGCATTATCGACTTTCGTGGTAGTTGGGAAGATTATTTACCGTTGGCAGAATTTGCATACAACAACAGTTATCAAGCAAGTATTTAGATGGCTCCATATGAGGCACTTTATGGGCGAAGATGTCGTACTCCTACTTGTTGGACAGAGTTGGGAGAGCGCCAAGTGCTTGGACCAGAGTTAGTGGCAGATACTGAAAGTAAGGTTAAGCTGATTCGAGATCGGTTAAAGGAGGCGTCTGATCGGCAGAAGTCTTATGCTGACCTTAAGTGTAAGGAGATTGAGTTCGCTGTTAGGGATATGGTGTTCCTAAAGGTGTCGCCGTGGAAGAAGATCTTGAGATTTGGTAAAAAGGGCAAGCTAAGTCCGCAGTTTATTGGGCCTTATAGGATTCTCAAGCGGATTGGGCCAGTAGCATATCAGTTGGAGTTGCCACCAGAGTTGGATCGTATCCATGACGTTTTTCACGTGTCTATGCTAAGACGGTATCGGTTGGACCTTTCGCATATTGTACCAGTAGAGGAGATTGCAGTAAATACCGATTTGACTTTCGAGGAGGAACCTGTGGAGATCTTAGATCGTGAAGTCAAAGTCTTAAGGAGGAAGTCTGTTCCATTGGTAAAGGTGCTATGGCGTAATCATGGTAGAGAAGAAGCTACTTGGGAGCCAGAGGAGACTATGCATCAACAATACCCTCAGTTATTTGGATCAGGTAAATTTCGAGGCCGAAGTTTCTTTAAGGGGGTAGAGTTGTAATGCCTTGATTTTCGGGATTTTTCAGGTTTTGTGAATTTTAGTGAAATTTTAAAATTTTGGTGTTCTGAAGGTTGAAAATGTATGTAAATGTGTTAGTGGGCCTTTAGAAGGCCCAAGCTTAAGTTAAAACCCGGTAAAATATTAAGTTGGATTTTAAGTGAAAGGGGACTTGGTTAAGTGGGCCTTTAAGAAAAACCGTGTAAAATATGTCACAAAGGGAGCTTGGTAGAGTGGCAAGGTGGCGCCACTAAGCTCCTAAAAAAGTGGCGCCTAAGTGGGTATTCAAGGACAAGGGTTTGAGTTACAAGGTAAGCTTAGTGTTCTTTTTAATTTTTAAGCATGTGCCGGGCATGTGCCTAACTTAAGTGAATTTCGGCAAGGGCTTTTAGGGACTTGGGCCAATTGCTTTAGAGAGATTATTAGGGTTATATCTTTTTCTATTTTCTGTTATAAGAATTAGGGTTAGCCACCTTAGGAATTAATCTTCTCTTTTACTGTCAGAAAAGCCGAAACTTGCCTCCCTAGAAAGCTTCTAGCCGATTTCTTCTTCTTCACCTCTACCATTATTTTTTTTTCTACTTTTCTTTTTCCTCTTTGATCTCTTCCCTAGCCGAATACCCTCCTTACTCAGATCCACTCTTTCTTTTGCTTTTATCCCTCTCAAAATCAACCATAGCCGACTGCTCAAAGTGCCAGAAATCCCAAAAACTACTTTCTTTTGCCGAATCTTTCTAAGCCAATTACCCCTGTTCTTTTCACCTGTTGTGGCCGATTACTACATCCTCTTGAGCCACATCATTGTCGAAACCATCACTCAAACTCATAGCCCAAATCGCCATCTTCTTCTCTAGTTGAAAAGCCAAAATCACCATAGTTTTAGGGAGATAGCCGAATTTGCAAATCTCAGATATAAGGGTTCTACTAACGTTTAAGGGTCAGATTTACATCAGATCTGCATAGGAATCGAAGAGAAATCATTGGTAAGTGCTTAATACCTCAGATCTGTACATTATTTCATGTTTTGGAAAAGCCGAAAGTCCCTAAAGTTAGGGGGATTGTCGATTTGGACTTTTAGTAATTCAAAGTGGTATTTTTATTCTTTTTGAGTGATAGTTAGCGAGGAAGGTGATCAAGCAAGGAGTTGAAGGCATCGATATCACCAGATCTAGATCTAGTGCACCTAAATCGTCAGAGGTAAGTTTTCATGGCCATTAAGGGTGTGGCCGAATGTGGTAAGGGATTGTGGCTTTGGTTTTTCGTAGATCTATTGATTAATCGAGTAGATATTGGGTTGTAGGAACTGTTGCATAGGAGATCTCATCGGTGAAACTGCAAAACAGGTGTGTGTTTCGAACACCCTTCAATGCTCAAATCGGCAAAAGCCAAAAAGCCGAAATGCCGAAATTCCGGCATTTCGAGAGCTTGTGAGCGTGCAAACGCTCTCAAGTTGGTAGGAGAAGGTTGGTTTTGGAATCGGCACTGTCAAGCGGGCTGACCGTAGAATTTTGGGCGCTACAGTAAGCTGGGCCTCGGTGGGCCGAATATGGGCCCAATGGACAATTTGGGCCCAGATGGGTAAAAATAGGTCTAAAGGAAATAATATGGATTATAGGCATAAAAACTGTTAAAACAAGATAATGGATTGGAAATTAAGGCTTAAATGGGCCTAATGGGCTAAAATGGCATGGTAGAGCCCATTAGGGGTTTTAGGGCCTAAGTGCTAAAACTGATAAACTGAATTAAATGAGTTTCTGTAACAACCACTGTGATAGTAGAGGCTGTAATAATAATGAAAACTGTAATAAGAGAACAAAATTATTGAAATACCCTTAGGGTGAGAAATTACTGATTTACCCCTAAGTATAAAATTACCATTATACCCCTAGGGCTAAAATCGACTGTACTGCTTGATATGACTGTTACTGTTACTGCATACCATGATATGTATCTGTTAAATGGGTTGGGTTTTATAATGGAGGAAGTGTGAGTGGCACTGCCACGTTACTGAAAGGGGCTATGCCTCGTACTGTTTCTGAAAGGGGCTTTGCCTCGTATACTGTTTATCTGAGCAGCCATGCTGCGACTGTCGTGTGTGGGCTGGGTGGGTCGAGTTATTCCCCACATGGTGTGTTGGCTGGTACGGGTGGTGTGTAGCGGTTGGTGGGTTGAGTAGTCTCCCCAAATGGGTTGCATTCATACTGTTATACTGTACTGTACTGTTATGGGCCTAGGGGCCAAACTATTATCTGAATAGGGCTTCGGCCTAGTATCTGTTAGAGGGCTTTGGCCCAGTATCTATAATCTGAATAGGGCTTCGGCCCAGTATCTGACTGAGACTGGTTAGGGCTCAGGCCTAGTGGGCTCGAGCCGATGTGGGCTTTGGATGGGTTCTGCACACACTGAGTTTTCCCAAACTCACCCTTCTCTTTCCAGCCTTGCAGGTGAGCCCTAGATCGTGACTTGGTTGCTGGGAGGGATTCAGAGTGGCCACGAAGACTGAACTCGCATTTTAATTGGTTTATTAATTTAATTACTTTTACTATTGATTTTATTTCGTTAAGGGTTGTAATAAGGCCACTATATCTGTTTTTATTTGGGACTTTCAACTATTTTATTTCATCCACAATTACACATTGTTTTCGAAAATTAAACAAATGTTTTCTTAACCAACCTGTTATTACAAGAGACTAAGTAAGATAATAAGGTTAAAGTGAATCGCTTAACAAATGGATTAGAGATTAAGTTGAATAGTTACTAAAATGGGAATTTCCAAAAAAAAAGTCAAGCATTGCTTTTCAAAACTCACCATCGGACCTAGTAAATAGGGCGGCGTAGGATAGTCTAGGTGATATAGCACACCGGACATAGCCATAACGTCTGGGCCGGGTTCGGGGTGTTACATGAATGCAAAAAAAAAGAAAGAGAGGCGTTGATTCTGAATTCAATTCCATTAGAACAACTTTTCTAAAAAACAAATTTCTTTACATAAAACAGATTACATATGCAGCCATGCCCTAATATTCCAGGCGAAAACATCGATCCTCTTCTTCATATCCAGATGAATCTTGAGAACTTTCCAAAAGATGTCTCTATTGTCTCTTTTTTGCTTGATTCGGGCCGTGACCTATTGCTCACTTATCCCCGAGATGCTTGTTAGCTTCTTTAAGAAAGTTGAGGCGTGACGGCTCTTGAATAATTTTTGACGGCTTGAATTCTTAGTCAACAAAGCAAAGTCGTGTATTCCTCCACAAACTATCAGCCTTCTCTCATTATGTTTACTTGGATCATATTTAGATGGCCGTATTATATTCCACTTTATCAAGAAATCTAATTTCCATGAAAAACTCTCTATTTAGCAATCAAATGTGAATCAACACCTCTTTTCTATGATGAAAATGCAATGCAATCAAAACAAAAGAGAACACGTTAGCACAGGAGAAATAAACAACAAAATAAATCACCTATTTGGGTAACCGCTAGGGTTTGACGCGGCTCTTCCTAGGGTGGGCTTTTAGGGCTTTCTACATGGGGTTTGGTTCTAAAGTAGAGGTACCTGAACTAGCAGATTCCTCGATCCTCACCCATTATAGGCTCATATAGACCGAGTTCAATTCAGGGGGATACATTTCCTTATGGCCATGCGAAAATGAAAATCTCACAAAGACATAGGTACGGATGTATCCCGGAAGCAGTCCTCTAGCCCATGCGGAGGTGAAAACCTCACGAAGACATAGTTTCTCACTCCCACTTAAAAGGTGTAACCACAACGATCATGCAATGCAATGTAAGAGTATTCTATAAGACTCGAACTACAATAATCATAACAAACAAATGCAACAAAAAGAATCATGATTTTCAAATCAAATTTTCAATTTCTGACAAAAGGACAAAAAAAAATCAATTATAGCTTGACTCTCTTATAAACTCCCCAGTGGAGTCACTAAGCTGTCGAAACCATTTTTTATTTTGAAAAATGGGGTCAACATTTAAAAACGAAAATGGAGTCGCCACCAATCCTTTTTGTTTAAGTGTGATTGGATCACCTTATAAAACAGTTTGTTTTATTTAAAATATTGGTTTTGGCCTACGAAATTATAGAAAATAGGTTTGGGAGTCGGTTACGTACGAGGAAGGATTAGCACCCTCACAATGCCCAAAATTGGTACCTATTGATTAATTAATGTCCTAACGTCGAAAACTTGAAAAAAAATTTAAAATATGATCCCTTTAAAAATGCTTGAACAATTCGAGTTAGAATTTAAGATTCTCTTGCTTCGAAAGAATAAAATATTACATCCAGCACGTTAGGATACGACATTTTAAACCCTCGAAACCAAAATCATCTCATGATTTGCAAAACTCATGCCTTTAAAAAAAATGAAAATGGATATTTAGTTATTTGGTCAAATGGAAAATCGAAACCTTGTTAGGGCACTATTTCCCGAATTTCTAAACACAAAATATTACCTTATTTAAAAAACTTCTTTTTGAATTTTAGGAAAATTGATGTAATATTAAAACGATGCATAAAAACTTCGATAAAAAAACGACAATATGAAAATACAAATAAACAATTTATAAAACACATAATGCTAAAAATAAAAGCATAAAAACAATTAATAATAATAAATAAATAAAAATAAGCTTATGAGAAACAATATGAAAATAAACAAAAACTAGTAAGGAGTTTAGATTAAAAAAAGGAAAATTTGAAAATAAGCAAATAAATAAGAGAATAAAAATATTAGATATAAAAATAAAAAAGGTACTGATGATGATAATAGTAATAATAATAATAAATTTAAAGTTTTATTATTATATAAAAAGATATGAATAAATTACAAAATAGAGTAAATGTATATATAAACAAATTCACGTAAATAAATATAAAAAGAAAGGTAATAATATTTAAAATAGTAATAGTACTACATTAATATGAACAATCAAAATAGGTTAATAATAAAAGTAATAAAAAAATAATAAAAATAATAAAAATGAAAATAATAATAGTAATAAAATAATAAGTATAATAGTAAAATATAATAATATTGAAATAATAATAATATAATAATAATAATAATAATAAATAATAATGCTAATAAAAATATAAATAATAAAATATTTTAATAATAATAGTAAAAAAGGTAAAAAGAAAATAGTAATAATAATATATAAAAAAATTAGTACAATAAATATAATAATAGTTATAATAGTAATAATAGTAATAATAATAGTTGTAAAAATAATAATATTAGAATTAATTAATTAATTAATGAAATAATCAAAATAATTAAAATATTCGAAAAAAGACCAATTTGAACTTGAAACAGAACTTTTGGGGCTAATCCGAAATAAAATGAAAGAAAATGGATCATATTGAATGGTGCGAATAACATGGAGGGGCTAAAAGGGAAATTTTCCCTTCTCCTCCAAAACGCACAACATCAGGGGGACAAGAATGAAAATCGAAATGAATTTTTGGGCACAATTAAAAAATAAAAAAAAACTTAATTGCGAAATGGTAAAAAATGGAAGGACTAAAGTAGCAATAAGACCAGTTTAAAAAAACACGCGGATCGTTCTTTAATGGGTTGGGTCAAATTAGGGTAATGTAAAACGACACCATTTTGGCATCTGAACTTGATAGCCAAAACGACGCCGCTCCCTGTGGGTATAAAAGCTAAAAATTTTAGGAAAAAAAAACATTCTTCCTTCATTTTTCCAAAAAATCTGAGAGAGCTCTCTCTTTTCTCTACAGCAGGCCTTATTCGGCCTTGGTCTCCGGCGGGCCACCACTGCACGTGCTGCCACAGGCACCGCCATATATGGCGGCCGGAAGCCCAAAAACCCCCCTTTACAGGCGAGCCAAAGGTAACCTCCTCCCCTTTTTTTTTTTATGTTTTCGCATATCAAAATAAAAGAAATCAAATAAAAAAATTAGATGAAAATGAAAAAAACCAAAAATCACCTAAAAATTCTTCTCAGTATTTTCTATTTTTATGTCTTTTTGAATCTCTGTTTTTATTGATTAAAAAAAACCTCTTTTACACTGATTAATGGTAGCTTTTTATAGCCGAATAAATCAAAAAATAAATAAAATACAAAGCTTTCCTTTTTTTCTTCATTTTCACGTTGTACTGTTACTGTATACTATTGTCATTTCCATTTTTTTCGCAGGTGAACGTGCGGCGGTGATGGAGGCAGGACTCGAGCACTGATGGTAGTGTGATGGAGGCTGCGGTAGCAACTCTTGCAACCCTTAGGGTTTCTATTTGCTAAGTATTTTGGGGTTATTTGGGCCTACTCGGTTATTGGGCTATAGTTTTAGGTTTATTTTTTATTTGGGTTAGATTTTTTAGTTTGGGCAGATTGGGCTTTGGGTGTAAATGGGTTATTTGGGTTGTTATTGATTTGGGCCATTTTGGTTTTGGGCCTATTTTGTACTTGGACATTTGGACTTTTATTGTATTTATTTATTTTTTGGTTTTTTTGTTTTTTGGTATGGGCCCGGGCAAAAATGGGCCATTACACTCATCTTTTAAATAACCCAATCTCTCTTTCATGTCAACAACAAACTCTTCAAAATTACTAGGACTTCTCACACCTTATCTTCCATAGTATTAGAAATCATATGGAGTTTTTCTACCTTAACTTCTTATCCCATGGAGAGAAAGTTCTTTAAGCTCCGATACTTGACATCCTAATTTTTATTTTTACTGCATAAAACATTAGTCAAACTCATACAAAAATAAGTAAAAATTTTACCAACTAATGTTAGTGTAATGCTAGAGAGTTATGGTTGCCAATGTTGGCTCAAGTTAAGCCACTTCATCTATAAAACAACTTTAAATCCTAACCATATCCCTATTTGGCATTTTTGGTAAAACTTAAAACACAAGCAAAAAGTAATTACAACTAGAAGAACAAAGATTAGTTAAACAATTTCAAATTTCCCTTACAATAATAAAATGCCTTTAAAACTTAAACAAAAATTTAAAAAAACCAAACGAAAGTTTAAAATTTGAAATAACAACTTGTGAACCCAATAAAATATCAATAAAAAGAAACAAAAAAAAAACCAACAAAAACTCCCTTAAAAATCTCATCAATTGGGATGGTGTCATCAACATGACTCCAAACATTATACTTGATGTTGTATTTCAATTCATGTGGTAAAGGCTCTAAAGAATCATCACTAGTTTTAATAATTTCTACCTCATAAGGAGTCGATGGATTAAATTAGGAAACGAAAAACCTAGTTACACATCACCAACTTTTGCAAGCTTTAAATTTTGGTTAAATATAATATAACCAAGATCAACTTTAATTCCATCACTCACTTTGAATATTAGTAATCAACCCTTTCCCTATTGATTCACCATGTAAAGTTGGCATCTAGTTGCATATGACCAACTTGTGTAATGAAACATATAATTTACTTAGGCTCGAACTTGGAATACATGTCTTTGTAAGATTTTAGAACACCACCATTCTAGACAGTAGAGATATTGTCCCAATCATCTGCAAAGTTATCCTCTTGTTCTGAAATTTTCAAAAAGTTACTAATAATAAAAGGATTATACTCCCTTCTTACATAGATCTTTATGTAATTATTTCAGTTTTGATTAGTAACATCCTTCTTCAAATGAACATAATATTATAGTACAATGTTCTTAACATAAAGAGTAACAAATCTAGTTGTATTTAGCAACTCTGTCTTCTCCAAAGCCTACGCTATCCTAGCCCTTGTAAAATTTCCAAGGTTGATATTTTTTTTTCTTTAATCAAGTTCTTTTGTTAGGGAGTGTTCATTCTATTTTTTCATGTTTTTTTTGGGAACCTTGGTGCCTCATTTTTTATTACTTTATTTTGCTTTTTAGCTTTTAGAGGTGGAGGAGTAGACTTAGCTTTTCTTTTCCTCTTCTTCTTTGTAGCCACAACCATAAAATTTGACAAGGGTTCTATATCATCTATATCTTCTTCAAGATTAGAATGTGAAGGATAGTAAAATACACATTCATTTGTGGCAAGCTCTGTGGGAACCTTAGAGGGCACAAGATTATTCCCTATTTCAATTTTAGTTTTTTTAACTTGTACATTCTTTTCAGGGATAATTGGATAGAGTTAGGTATAAATTCATAAGAAGAAACATTAGTAGGAACTTTCCTTGTAATGTGATCAACAAGGTTATCTAAATCAATATTCATGGAATCACCATTTAAATTCTCCTTACTATTTCCATATTCTAAGTAGCAGATGAATTACCATATTCATACTATTGGTGACATAATTAATTGGAGATCTAGGTTTCAAAATTACCAGTAACTAAAATCATTAGAGAAAATTTTTGTTGTTGGAGTTCTTCTCATATATTGTTGGAGTTCTTCTCATATATTCTAGAGCACTAGGTGTTGCTTTTTTGGTAAATAATTCAACAAGTTCTCACTTAAAGTGGATGAATTTGACCTAATACTCTTAGTAAGAAGTCTTTGCAATCTTTTTCTTTCAACCCTAAATGAAAAGAACTTCATTAGATGAATCACTTTGATATGTGATACCTTAAGTTTTATGAGCGTGATTTGTATTGATGTAATCAGGGAAATGAGTTGTGATGACATTTTTAATATGTAATAAATTTCATATATGTGGCATGCATTATGTGTAAAAGGTGAATTCTATTGCATATGGTTATTCATGTGTTTGAATGGTTTTTCAAAGGCTTTTTGAGTTTTTAAATGATGTGTCAAATGTTGGTGATGTTTAGGTGTGATTTGGAATGGTTTAAATGTGTTTTGGAGTCTAATTCTAGGTATCCTACTCTTAGGTCTCGACACATGGTACCTAAGTCTCTAGACAAACAAGTTTGAAAGTTTAATTTTTGTTCTAAGGGTCTAAAGTCTTAATACATGCAAGTTAGAAAAGAAAAAGCTATAGTTGCACTACCATGTCTAGAGACATGGAGAAGATGTCTCAAGTCATGTTGCCTTGCACCACCAAACTTGTGTTTTAGAACTACAAAAGACATCTAAATTTTCTCATTTTGTAATGAGACTTTGGGATGTATCTAAAATTACTTATAAGCCTTTAAAAAAATATTTGATTAATGTATAGAAGTATAAAAATTGACTCTTTTTTGTTATAAGAATGGAACTCCTTTCTTGCTTGCCTTGAGTTAAGGCTCATAGTATTCCATAAAATGTGTAATTTGGTCTTTTTGAGTTACAAGAAACTCATTTTGTGTATCTCTTGTGTCAAATACTTATGAAATAATTAAATATGATTTTCAAATGTGTTTTAAGCTTTCAATTTCATCAAGTTGAGCATTGATCTACCACAATTTGTTGTGGTAAAATAAGGTCTTTCTGGTACCTAACGAGCTTGTTTTCTAATGTTCTTATATGTTTTTATTTCATTTTTGGTTTCTAGTATCGTAAGTTTAAATTATGCAAAATAAGCATTTTTGCACAATTTTGAGCTATGTCATGATCTAATGGGCCACAACGGGCCTAAGGATGATTTAGCGACTCTATTTAGTGTGTAAAACACTTTTTTCGAGCTAAGAAGATGAGGGACAACTATTGTGATGTGACACCAACAAGTGGTCTCGCAACACAGAATTTTGAATCCAAAATATCTAAAAAAAATGAACGCAGTGTCACGACACTAGTCCTATGGTGTCGCGACATCGGATGACTATTAGGGATTTTAAGTATGGATATTTTAGTTTGCACAATGAATTATAATAAGATTTTTGGGCTCTTAAGCAACCTTAATTAGGTCAGATCATAAACTCTATAAATAGACATGTTTGGCCTCATTTTAAGAGGCTTGGCTAAGTGAGCCACTGAGTTAAATTTAGAGTTTTATTTTAGTTTTTATTTTATTTCAATTTAGTCCTTTCAAGAATTTTTATTCTTGTTTAACTTGGATTCGATTTCAATCCAAGCTTTTAATTTAATAGTTTTTTTCTTTATTTGTTTTTGGATTCAAATTACAATCGGGGTGATCTTTGCAACTGTTAAAGAAAACTCCACTTTCGCGCACAAATCGATATTGAAACAAATTTATTTTCTGGTTCCCTTCTTTTATTTAATTTATTGTTTTGTATGTTAAATATGAGTTTATGGATTATTGCGTCTCGATCCATGAGTAGCTAATTTCCTTAGGGAGATTAACGAACAAATGTGCGACTAATTAACGGATGAATTAGGGTTTAAATTTGAGTTAGTTGGTTTAAATTACGTGCGTTTGAACCCTAAGAAGTAACGCCCTTAGGAAGAAATTTAGGATAAACAAGATCGAGAGATAAGTTTACCAAGTAAATCATAATTTATCTCGGTCAAGAAAGTGAGGCCAAGAGGTAAGCATGTATTGGTCGATTAGTGAATTAGTTAGAGGGTAAGAGGTTATAATTGGTTAATTAATAGCTAACTCGATAAAACTCGAGTTCTGAAGTTAATTAGGAGCACTGAAATAAGGTAATCCCCTACTTGTCTTATTGAATTCAAATTCGATTGTTAATTGATTGTTCTTTTAGATAATTTTATGTTAATTTAATTAATTATTTTTTATTTAGTTTTTCGTAATATAATTTTAAATTAGTATTATTTAGCCTTATTAGTGTGGAAATTTAATTTAAGTTTAATTTAACCTCCCTTGGGTACGATTCTTGGAATTCTTCCCGGAGTGTTTTATTATAACATTCTTTACTATATTACAATTTGACATGTATACTTGCGGACACCGTTGTTTAATTATATATTTATTTGTTATAGTAATTTCAGTCCAAACCTTCACACGTTTGGCGGCGGTCAAGTTGTTAGCACCATTACTGGGGAGGTTTCGACATTAAATTGAATTGTAATTTTCTTCATTTTATTCGGATAAATAAGGATATTTAGAATTATAGATACAAATTTTAATTTTAGTTATTTTTATTTATTCATTTTACCTTATTTAGTATTTAAACTGCTAATTTTATTTTGATTTGAATTTGTTGAATTAGGAAATTAACTATTTGTTGAGATAAAAAATGACAACTCTCTTGGGATGGGCACTATTCGACACAAGTTGGATTCAACCAAGCATAGTAAAGCTCTTTGTTCATGAAACTCACTTTAAAATTAATCTTGCATTGCTAACTTGGGTGTCCATGAATCTTTAGCATAGTGATGAGGTAGATCTAGATTTAGTGGTATTCCTGTGACGATTTGAATAGATTTGCAGTACAATTGGGTATTCTAGAGTTTTTGATGAAGTAGTTAAGTTATTGTTAATCCCTTTTGCACTCGGAGGTCAAGTTATAGAATGGCTAGAAGCATTACCACTGGGCACTATAACATCATGGGAAGAGTTTGTACAGTTTTTTTGTGGAGACTTATACCTATACCTACCATTCTAAGTATTACAAAGAATTATTGAAATTTAAACAAAGCCTAGTGGAAACATTGGGACATACTTAGGACAAATTCAAAATGATTCTTAGGAAAGTGCTTGGAGGAGGTGTTGGTCTTGCAATTCAATTACAACATTTTTATCAGGGCTTAGAGTACGATAGTCAACACCAGTTTGACATCATTACAGGAGGAACTATTTGGACTAAGTCAACTCATGAAATAATTGTGTTTTTGGAGAAAGTAAGCAATAATGATCATACTTAGAGGAAGATCCGAGAACTTGAACTAGTTGACACGTCAATGGAAGTAGCTAAGGTAGTTGATTTTGAAATAGAGAAGGGATAATGTAAGTAATGAACAAGTTGAATGGAGTGACAACTGTAGATGATAACTCAAACACATCCAATTTGGGGGATATGATGAAAAAAGAGATGGAAAAGAGGTAATAAGAAATCATCCAGAACAAATTTATCAGAGAGATTGGTGGAAACAGTGCAAGGAACCGTTGAACATGGAAGGCTCTTCCCCTGACAAGATAGTTCCATCAATTATTAAGCCACCAAACTTGGAATTGAAACCACTTCGAACAAGTCTGAAATATGGGTATCTTGGTGAAAACAACACTCTACTTATAATTATAGCAGCTCATCTATTATTTGAATACGAAAAAGCACTACTGGAAGTCCAAAAAGCACACAAAAGGGAAATTGGATGGACAATTGTTGACATAAAAAGAATTAACCATATTCTTTGCCAACATAAAATACGATTAGAAGAAGGAAAAAAACCAGTGGTAGAAGCATAACGACAACTTAATCCATTAATGAAGGAAGTAGTGAAAAAAAAGTTGCAAAAGTGATTGGACATGGGAATTGTGTGTGCAATACCCGATGGGAATCGGTGATTCCAACACAATGTGTTCCAAAGAAAGGTGGTCTAATGGTGGTAACAAATGAAAACAACGAACTCATTCCAATAAGGATGGTCATAGCATGGAGAGTTTGTACTGATTATAGGAAATTGAATGATGCAACTAAGAAAGATCATTTCCTTATTACATTTTGTTGATCATATGTTAGAAAGATTGGCGGGAAAAGAGTATTACTACTTCCTGGATAGATATTCAGGATAATACCATATTCCAATACACCTAGACAATCAGGCAAAGACTACTTTCACTTGTCCTTTTAGAACATATACTTTCCGTAGAATGTTGTTTGGACTCTGCAATGCTCTAGCCACTTTTATGAGGTGCATGACAGTAATTTTGGCTGATATGTTAGAAGATGGGCTTGACATTTGTATGGATGACTTCTCTGTGTATGGTGATTCATTTACAGAGTGCTTGGGAAATTTAAAAGGGTCCTTGAACGATGCACAGAGATGAATTTGGTGCTCAACTGGGAAAATTGTCATTTTATGGTGAATGGGGGAATTGTTTTGGGTCACAAAATCTCAAAAAAAGGGTTACAAGTTGACAAAGAAAAGATTGGAGTCATAAAAAAGCTGTTATATCCCACTACTATCTAAAGTATTCAAAACTTTCTCAGTCATGCCAATTTTTATAGACGATTTATCAAAGATTTCACTCAAATATCAAAATCATTGAGTAAATTATTGCTAAAAGACACACCATTCGTGTTCAATGAAGAATGTGCCCAAGCTTTTGAGGTAATTAAACAGAAGCTAGTTTTAGCTCCTACTATAGTTAGTTCAGATTGGTTAGAACCTTTTGGTTTTCATGTGTGATGCAACTGACTATATTGTGGGAGCAGTATTGGGATAGAATAAAGACAAAATTTTCCATACAATTCATTATGCAAGTAAGACCTTGAATATTACTCAGTGTAATTACATGACTACAAAAAAGGAAATATTGGTTGTGGTGTTTGCTTGTGAAAAGTTTCACCCATATTTAATGGAAAATTGGGTGTATGTTTACACTGATCATTCTCTCTAAATTATATTATTAAGAAAAAAGAGAACAAAGCCAGATTAATGCGATGGGTGCTACTACTTCAAGAATTTTATCTTAGGATCCTTAACAGGAAAGGCACTTAGAATCAAGTGGCAGATTATCTCTCACGATTAGAGATTGAGTCAAATTAACAAGATGATATAGAGATTAATGAAAGATTTATTGACGAACAATTATTCCAAGTGATCTACCATGAAGTAACGCAGTTGATCAACAAAACGCCTTGGTATGCAAATATTGTGAATTATCTAGCTCGAGGAGTCTTTACTGCAAACACATTGTGGCAAAAGAAGGAAAAAATAATGTATGATGCCTATAAATGTATATAAGAGGAACCTTATGTGTTTCGAAAATGTGCAGAAGATTACCTCAGAATGTACTAACATCCAAAGTGTGAACACTACAGTAAAAGATTTGGATTTAAGGTAGTGTCTGCAAGTATATAAGTTAGGTTGTAATATAGTTTGTTTACAATGAAACACTTGGTAAGTATTTCAAGGATCTTACCCAAGGGTTTGCAATATGGGGAAAACTACTATTAAGCCAATTACCAAAAATAATTACTAATCTACTGGAGACATCAATTAGTAGTGTTAATCAAGAAGCAAGATGATAATAATAATAAACTAAATAAATTTAACTAAACCTAAATTTACTACTAGGTTCATGTATTGGCTTTTCCTATTCCTTATTTTGACTACGTAAGTTCCTTTAAGCCTAGATTCAATTGTTTTACCTAATTAATAATTGATATAGGGTTCAAATCAATTAACTAGACAATACTCTAGCAGGATCTTCCAATCTTCCACTAAAATAATTAGTCGGTAAGGACTACTTATCTTCTGACCTCATAGTCTAGACTGGCTCAGGGTTAAGGTGATCACGGATACGCCATGTCAATTTTGGGTTAATTCTCACCTAAATGACTTTCTAAGGTTGTCAAGCCTAGGGTTTAAGTTCTTCCTCTCCCACATAGCTAATCCACTGAGAAACTCTATCCTTCAATCGATTAATAGGATTAGAATAATTGAAACATGCGAGATATGTATGAAGCATAAATTGATTCTAATCTCTACACAAACATTCAGCTAAACAATGTTAAAGAAAGAGATATAGAGAATATAATAAAGGAAAAGAGATGCTCATAGATTTATCGATGAAAGAGTGGTTCCAGAATAATCTCCACTCGCGAGAGTCTCACTTTAGAATAGGATCTTCTGGTTATAAGAACATAAAATACCCTAAGTAAAAACTCATAATGAAATAAAACCCAAAGTATATGTTGTGCCTCTCTCAAATTGTCCGTTTAACCTGATTACAATGGCCTTCATATAGGCTCAACTTGGAATACTAAAGTGCCTAAATTATCCTTGAAGTCCTTATAGTTTGATTAGAATAAATTCAACTAATTTCCTTCCAAAACGTATTAAAACATGCAAGACTTTTTGGGCTGTGTAGGGGCTTGGTTACAACACAGGCCTGTAGTGTTGCAACTAACCATAGGGGGTATGTCGCAACATAGTAGGGTCATGTCACAAAATCGAGGGTAGTTTCACTCCAGAACTTGTTTTTAGCTTCTATCTCCGATGTTGAGACATCAGTAGCTTGGTGTTGCGACATAGGCATCAATTTTGGCCTGAATAAACATCTTTAGCTCCCAACTTGACCTACAAGCTCATGTAACATTATTTAGATATATAAAATGTAATAAAAACTACTAGAAAGCATAAATTACTACTTTAAGTATGAAAACCTAAATATAAACTAAGATGTTTTGATTTAAATATTAATCAAGCTAAAGTTATGTGTAAAAAGGGTATAAATAATAGTGTAATTCATGGCAGATCATACCCCTACACTTAACTTGTTGCTTGTCCTTAAGCAAGCAAAACACATATATTGGAAAAAGAGAAAAAAAATTAATATTACAATGACTTAATTTCTTTCTTTAAACAAGTGAAAGTTAGTAAAGATGGATGTAAATAAGAACCTTACACCCAAACTCCCCCACACTTAACTTTTTGCTTGTCCTCAAACAAACCAAGTCTAGATACATAGCGTGCAATAAGAAGACGTCCCTTAGATTTTATTATTACTAAGAATATGATTGTCCAATATTAAAGGTATAACAATTCTTATTGCACATATAACTTAACTTTGTTAGTTTGATGCCTTGAAATTTTTTAAAGTAAATCAGTATTAATTTACAAAGTTACATTACTAACAAATTAGAAATAATTCTCATGACCAAATGTTTAACAATATCACCATTAACATAAATCAAACAGATATGTAGCAGACATAATCAAGTGAATAAAAAACATTTATTAAATAAAATTGTTAGCAATTCCGGAAGATTAGGCATAGAGAACGCTTAAGTCACATTGGTCTTCTAGGTTTGTAACATTCTGAGGTTTGGGACAGTATGAGTTCAAAGAAAAATATGGCTCAAAATGGTTCAAACACTAGAAATAGTTTTGTCCCCCCTTAATGTCCCATCCAAGCTCACCATCTTTTGTCTCCCTCTCTCACCTACGTTATCTCTCCATGTAGGAAGATACAATATAGTACTAGCAACTATGGTCAGCGTAACGAGTTTTGGTGCATTGATGACTGAGTTTTCTTACTTTTGTGACTCTTTATTTTGTCACTTTGACTTTTTACTCTTTTCTCAATCACAATGCTTTTGTTTCTATTCTGGACTTTTTCTTTTCATTTGTCCTTTTGACTTTTTCTGGATTCTTCTTTGTCGTACATTCTTTCCTTACCTATAATCACTGTATCACATTGTTTCTTCCTTTTTTGCTCTCTATTTTTTCTAAAACCACTATGATGTATCTACCTCAACCCTCAATATATATGGCCTAATTTCTATTTTGTAATGTATTAAACGACCAAGGATACAGAAGAGTCCAAGTTTTATGTGTGTTTTTGGATTTTGATTTTGTTGGTTCATCAAAAAGGAGTTATCAGGCTCAAATAAGGAGACTAGGGATTCATAGCATTAAAATATGGTCATTTGAGAATGGGCTATTTAAACAATGCCTTGGGTCATCCCTAAGCATCCCACCATACAAAATTTCCTTCATGCTTCGAATTAAGCCGAATGAATAATAATCAAATCAAGCATTCATGTCCCTGTGACTATCTATAAGACTTATATCTCATATGACATCATCAAACATTCTTACTTAGGTATTTCTAATCTATTATGCAATTTAACTAGGTAACCTAATCAATTTCCCTAAAAAAATAATCAAATTATCTTATACCAATAAAAAATTTCATGCTTAACTAGAACCATTACATGCTTTATTGTCTTCAACTGCTATTCATTGTATTAATATAATCCAAGCACCATGCAACAAATTTTTTTTAAAGTAAAAATATAATTAACTAAAACAAAGTAAAAACACACAAACTAATCCTATGTTCTTCCCCCCAACACTTTAGAACATATATTGCTGTTAACGAAAAATAATGAAAGTGCAAACAAAAGGACTTCCCTAAGTAGCTTGGATAATTTTTGTTATGATAATCTTGGGACTTGTGTGCTCCAAGCAGACAAAAAGAGTACCTAAAAGTATATGATCGTGATTTCGATGAAGTAGGAATAATGATCGTACTTGGAAACTAACTATTATCATGATAAAAGGCAAGTGCACCTATCAACTAGTAGTATAGTTAGTGACAAGATCAGAATATCAAATCCAAGGAACCAAAAATACTAGTAATGACTTTCTTCCTATTATCTAGCCTAAAAATAAAAAGGGAGTTGTTTTTAAACTAAAATCTAACTAAACTAGGGACGTGACAAAGAATGAATTGGGGAAAAGACTTTTAAGGAAAACTGACTGATTAAGGCAATACCCAAGGAAGAATCCACCTAGACTTCACTTGCTATCTAACTCTGAACTAGACGATTTCTTCATTCGACTTGATCCGTCGAGATCCCTAAATTATGTTAATATCATCATCGAGACTAATAACAACTAACCCTAGGTTGATTAATTGAAATCTCTTTCTAATTAAAACCCCCTAGTGTTGCATTAAATCTATCTATAGATCCCCCTATTAGATTTAACACTAATCCGGCAAATTTTCATCGTCCTATGTCTAGGATTGCGATCAACCCCACTTAATTGTGTTGGATCTACTCTTAAACAGGGACTTTTGCTCCACTGAATAAGCACATTCGACTTGAACTAATATCCCAGAAATATCAATTCAAGAATTAAAAAAACACAATTAAGAACAAATCAAATATTTATCATATAGTTCAGATAACAATAACAAGATTCGTCTTAGGTTTCATCCCCCTTAGGTATTTAGGGGTTTAGTTCATGTTTATAAAAGAAAACATCTCAAAAGAAAAAGAACAACAAAACATAAAGAAAACCCAAAACCCCTAGAAGAATTGAAGGGAGATCTTTAGTCTTGATGTTGATCTTTGCTTCTGAGATGGATCAATCGACTTTCCTTCGAGTAATTCTCTGTCTTCTACTCTGAGTCTTGGCAAGGACACTATATCCTTTGTAGTCGCCTTCTAGGGTCTTTATATAGAGTTTGGAATGTCTTTTTTAGCCTCTAAGAAGCCTTTTTCTCGTGAAATTGAAACTTGTCACGATAGGGACACGCTTATGTGGCACGCTCGTGTAACTTGAGCCCAGGTCGTGTTCGAGCTTGTGAATATGGCACAGCCGTGTAGGTTACCCGTGTGAAAAACTCTAGGCCGTGTTGATTATTGATTTGGGACTACTTTGCCCCTTTTTAGCCCGTTCCTTGCTCTTTTCTCTTCGTTATGTTCATCTAAGTATAAAACATGAAATTAAAGGATTAAGAGCATCAAATTCCACAATTCTAATGATAAATCATCCAAAAATATGCTGAGCATGGGATAAAAATATGTATAAATTACAGTTTATTAAATACCCCCACACTTAAGCCTTTGCTTGTCCTCAAGCAAAATCTCAACTCACAATTAAAAATCATTCTTCTCAACTTATAATCCTTATCAATAATGTTTCGAATCAATCCATGAGTAATCATACATTGAGAATTCAACTTAAAAGAACATCAAAGTTTCAAACAATCTAAGTTGAGAATTTAATCATGGAAACATAGGTTTTCTCCCCTCTTCTAAGTAATTTCCTTGAATACAAAATCAACAAGAGTTGACATCCTCACTAAGGATTCACTCTATTCACTCAAAGTGTTTAGGGTTTAGAAATTAAGCACTCATTAGTCAACATAAAGAGTTATTACCATAGGCTTGCATGAAAATCAAATCTCCACCACTATGTATTGACATGATACATCCATCAAAAGGTCTTTTAGAGGGTTGTAACGGGGCTTTGGTTAGGGGTGTGGTCACAAGTTGAAAAAGAAGGTTAAAATCGAGATTGAACTGAAAAATCATCTAACCAGAAAATTTTCTATCACTGAAATAAAACATTTGAGTTGTTTTCTCAAGACTAACATCGTTTAAGATCTATAATACATAAATAATATGCTAAACATTTAAATTACAACTGATTTTTTTTATTTTTATTTTCATTTTTTTAAGAACAAGTCAAATACTTTACAAACTTAACTAACTGAAAGGGAGAACATAGCTAGATAATTATTCAATTCAAATCTCAACAAAAATAGGGATCAAAGTAATTAGGGGGATTTTAGCAAAAAATGGGTTATAGGTCAATCTTGAGGGTGAAATAGAAACAAAATGGTTTGTTAGGCTCAAGGGGGTTACTAATGGTTAAATATGAAGGTAGGCATTTATGGAGTAAGTTGGTTAAAACCTAGGTGCCTTTATCATCTCGGTATATCAAATCAATGATGTGGTCTTGACATGTATAGTTGAAGCAAGTTCTAGAATAACAGAGCAGTATTGATTCACTTAAAGCAACAATAAAAGTGAGCATGAAAGGATGTATGCTCAAAAGGCTCAAAAAACTCACCAGAATTATAGCTTTTGATGTCAATCCTGCGAAATTGAAATCTCAAGATAATACCTAAATTTGGGAAAACAAACTAGAAATATTTTAAATTCTCAAAAATTTCAACTTATCATGCTTGATTCTTTAATGTCTTAAAGTTTGAATAGTTAAAGCACAAATACCTATGTCTTAATCCTAAACATATCAATGAAAGTCATAAATCAATCAGAATTCATTCTAATAATGATATAAGAAAGTGACTAGAGAGATAAAGCAAGATTTAGGGATTTTCGGATAATGGACTAATAATCCCCCCACACTAAAGCTGTACATTGTCCTCAATGTATGAATATAAATAATAGTATAATTAGGAATCAGAGGGTATATTGGCAAGGTTACTTATTAAGAAACAACCATAAATGAAGAGTTTAAAAATTGTTAATGGAAATTTGAATAAAAATAGAACTAAATAAAGCTAAAAATAAAGGGAAATAATAATTAGAATAGAAATAAAAAGGGAGAAATAATAAATCTATAATAATAGGGATTGGGTCACACGGCCGTGGTCCACACCCGTGTTTTTATGGGGTCAGCCCGTGTGTTTCATGGGTTTGAATTTTGAGGGTGCCTGATCACACGCCGGTGTTGTTCGTGCCACGCCTGTGTTCATTAAACAGGTTCGGCCACGGCCTCATCACATGGTCGTGGCAATTCGTCAGTCTTGCCCACGGTCATATCCTATGGCCGTGTTGATTTGTTAGAGGCCGTGTGCTTTAGTGTATTTGGAACAAAAATTCAACCCTGTTTTCACACGGCCAGGGGCACGCCCATGTGTCCAGGCCATGTGAGTATGAAAAAGTTGCACTAAAAAACATGAAAAATAAAAAGGGTTAATGGTGTTAGTGCTCAGGTTGCTCCCGAGAAGTGCTTGTTTAGAGTCTAAGCTCGACTTTTCTTGTACGTACCTTTACGAGGGTTTATGGAGTCTAAGCTCCTCTTTATCATTCTTAAAGTCTTCACCATTGTATAGTTTGAATCGATGACCATTTACCTTGAAAGTGCTATGGTTGGGATGTGTTACCTCAACTGCGCCGTGTGGGAAAATAGGTTGGATTATGAATGGGCCTGACCATCTTGATTTTAGCTTTCCAGGGAACAATGTAAGCCTCAAGTTGTAAAGTAGGACAAGATCGCCAACTTCGAACTGCTTAGGTTGTTTTAAACGAGCGTCATGGCATCGCTTTGTTGCATCCTTGTATAATCTCGAGTTTTCGTATGCATTACTGTACCATTCATCTAACTTGTTTAGCTGCATGAGTCTCTTTTCACCTGTAGGCGCCTTTAAATAGTGTGGGCCAATAAAAACCTAATTCAAGTATTTTATGGGCGGTCTTAGTTCTGCTGTAATGTCCTCTTGTTGGTATTGAATAACAGTGTTCCAAGATCTTGTTTGCTTCTGTCTTTGTAACTCATCTTTGTATGGCTTGATCTGCACATATACGAAAAAGAAAGGGATCTTCCCAAAAATAGTTTTTCACATTCGTAAAGAATCACTTCTTTTGCTGATGTGTCAACCTTTTTAGGGTTATGTTAGCAGCTAAGTAATTTGCGATGTCAGCGAACCAAGGCACCTCATAATTAAATATCGCTAAGAGTTGTTCTTCAAGAAATGAGTCGTTTACTTTAGCCTCATCAAGTTCTCTGAGATGTGGGTTGTCAAGCCTAGAGAGGTGATTGGCTGCCAAGTTTTCAGCTCCTTTCTTATCTTGTATTTCCAAATCAAATTCTTGCAACAACAGAATCCATCTTATTAATCACGGTTTCGCATCAGACTTAGTTAAAAGATAACGAAGAGCAGAATGATCAATATAAACGATGACTTTAGATAATATCAGATATGGTCTAAATTTGTCAAATGCAAAAACCACAGCTAGCAATTCTTTTTCTGTGGTAGTATAATTATCTTGTGCAACTGTTAGAGTTTTGCTAGCATAGTAGATTGGCTAAAAATGCTTGTCCTTTTGCTGTCCAAGAACTGCACCTACTGCAAAATCACTCGCATCACACATTAGCTCAAAAGGTAAATTCCAATCAGGTGAAATTATAATTGGAGCATTAGTGAGTTTCTCTTTGAGAGTGTTAAATGCCTCTAAACATTCCTGATCAAAATTGAAGGGTACGTCTTTTTCTAGTAATTTCGTTAACGGCTTAGCTATTTTAGAAATATCTTTAATGAATCTTTTATAAAAACTAGCATGTCCTAAAAAGCTTCTAATTGCCTTAACTAAACTAGGGGGATGTAGTTTTTCAATGGTTTCAACTTTTGCTTTATCTACTTCTATCCCTTTACTAGAAATTTTGTGCCCTAACACAATACCTTCTCATACCATAAAACGGCATTTTTCCCAATTGAGAAAAAGATTTGTTTCTTCACATCTTATTAAAACTCGTTCCAAATTTTTAAGGCAAAGATGGAAAGAGTTACCAAATACCGAGAAGTAATCCATAAATACCTCCATGATATCCTCCACGAGTTCGTCAAAGATTGCTAGCATACAACGCTGAAAAGTAGCAGGAGTATTACATAATCTAAAAGGCATTCTATGATAAGCAAACATACCATATGGACAAGTGAATGTCATCTTCTCTTGATTTTCAGAAGCTATAGGGATTTGGAAATAGCTAGAAAGTCCATCCAAAAAGCAGTAGTACATATGTCCTGATAGTCTTTCCAACATCTGAGCAATGAAGGGTAAGGGGAAGTGATCTTTTCTAGTGGCGTCATTCAATTTCTTATAATTAATACAAACTCTTCAACCTGTGACAATTCTTGTAGGGATTAATTCATTCTTTTCATTGGCAACAACAGTTATGCCACCTTTCTTAGGAACAACCTTTTTCATCTCAGTGGTGACTTCGTCTTCTTCCCCACCTTGAACGAGACACAGTTCCAACATGTCTTTAAGAGCGATTTCCTGAAAAGAATCTTGAACAGAATAATCAATGGAATCAATAAAATAATAGGAATCATCTTGTTCCCCAGAGAATCACATGGCTTCATAAATTTTAAACACAATTTCCTCATCACCTACCCTAAGCACCAGTTTACCATCCCCTACATCAATAACAGCTCTGGCAGTAGCTAAAAATGGACGTCCTAGGATTACGGGTACCTCAACATCCTCATCCATGTCTAACACAACAAAATCAACAAGGAATATAAATTTATCCACCATAACTAATACATCTTCAATGATACCCCTAGGATATTTAACAGATCTATCAGCTAATTGAATACTTATCCTAGTGGGTTTTGGTTCCCCTAGACCTAGTTGTTTGAATATTTTATAGGGTATTAAGTTAATACTGGCACCTAAATCTACTAATGCCTTTTCAATATTTAAACTAACAATTAAACAAGGAATAGTAAAACTTCCTAGATTTTTCAATTTGGTTGGCAGTTTATTCTAGAGGACCGCTGAACATTCTTCGTTAAGTTCCACTGTGAACAGTTCTTCAAACTTCCTTTTGTTTGTTAGAAGTTCCTTCAAAAATTTTGCATATGTGGGCATCTACAAAATTGCTTCAACAATAGGTAAGTTAATATGCAATTGTTTAAAAATTTCAACAAATTTACCGAATTGAGCGTCCATGCGGTCTTTCTTCAATTTTTCTAGGTATGGGATGGGTGGTTTGTATTCCTTAAGTACTGGTGGAGTGTTTTCTTTGGGCTCGGCCTCCTCAATTTTTTCTTTGTCATGCTCTTGTAGTACCCTATTTTCAGGTTCAGCTACCGTTTTCCCACTCCTTAATGTGACTGCTTTAACGTGCTTCTTAGGATTGGGTTCAGTATTACTCAGCAAATTTCCTTGGGGTCTTTTAGAGATTAGCTTGGCAAGCTGACCTATTTGAGTTTCAAGTCCTTGAATAGAAGACTGTTGCTTCTTAACTGCTGTCTCAGTGTTTTGAAAATAGGTTTCTGATACGGAGATAAATTTCGTGAGCATCTCCTCAAGGTTCGACTTTTTCTCTTGCTGGTAAGGTGGTTGTTGAAATCTCGGAGGGGGTGGTTGCCTTTGATTTCCTTGATTGCCTTGTCCTCCCCATGAGAAATTAGGGTGGTTCCTCCAACCTGCATTGTAAGTATTACTATAAGGGTTATTTTGAGATCTAGAATTATTACCCATATAGTTGACTTGTTCGTTTTCCGTGCCATGTCCATAGGTGAAGTACTCTGAATTGCTCATGTTTGCTTGAATTGAGTCACACTGCATCACTAGATGTACCTGTGTAGAACCCACTAAACCATCAATCTTTTTATTAAGAAGTTCTACCTGATTAGAAAGCATGGTGACCGCGTCAACATTAAAAACTCTGGCAGCTTTTTTGCGGCTTTGTTCTCATGACTTGCCACTGATAGTTATTCAGTGACATCTCCTCTATGAACTCGTAAGCTGCCTCTGGCGTTTTCTTATTGATTATTCCACCAGCGGCTACATCAATCATCTGCCTCGTTGAGGGGTTCCAATCGTTGTGAAAAGTTTGAACTTGTAACCATAGAATAACCCATGGTGAGGGCACATTCTCAATAAATCTTTGTATCTCTCACAAGCATCATAGAGTGTCTCTAAATCCATCTACACAAAAGAAGAGATATCATTCCTCAATTTTTCCGTTTTAGTCGGGGGAAAATATTTAAGTAAAAATTTTTCGGTCATTTGTTCCCATGTAGTGATAGACCCTCGTAGTAGAGAGTTTAACCACTATTTGGCTTTATTTATCAAAGAAAAAGGGAATAACTGAAGACGAATGGCATCATCAGAAACGCCATTTATTTTGGATGTGTCGTAGAATTCCAAAAAATTGGCTAAATGTGAGTTAGGATCCTCATCCTACAAACCCTCAAACTAAACAAACTGTTGTATCATTTGAATAGTGTTAGGTTTTAGTTTAAAATTATTTACAGCAATAGTAGGCTTAACGATACTAAATTCAGTACTAGTCAAATTAGGTTTAGCATAATCATACATAGTGCGTGGAACAGGATTTTGATTCACAGGATCTGCGGCTACCATAGGAGGTAGTTGATTATCCTGATTTGCCTCCATCTCTTTAGTAGATTTGGGTTCTTCTTCTTGTACCTGTTCTGGGTACTGTAGGCTTCTTCTTATCCCTCTTCGATTTTTGTGAACTGTGGCTTCTAAATCGCTATCGAACAATAAAGGTACTGTCGGGTTTCTTCTAGTCATAAACTAGAGATGCCTGGAAAGGAAAAAAGAAAATTTTAGTAAATAAAATCTAAAATAAAAATAGAAAATAAATTGCTTATAAAAGTAAAGATGGCTAAACTAATAGAAATTGAGTGATCCTAATATTTCAGTTCCCCGGTAACGGCACCAAAAACTTGATCGTGATTTCGATGAAGTAATAATAATGATCGTACCTGGAAACTAACTATTATCATGATAAAAGGCAAGTGCACCTATCGAATATTAGTATAGTTAGTGGCAAGACCGAAATATCGAATCCAAGGAACCAAAAGTACAGTTTCATCCCCCTTAGGTATTTAAGGGTTTAGTTCACGTTTATAAAAGAAAATATCTCAAAAGAAAAAGAACAACAAAACATAAAGAAAACCCAAAACCGCTGGAAGAATTGAAGGGAGATCTTCAGTCTTGATGTTGATCTTTGCTTTTGAGATGGATCAATCGGCTTTCCTTCGAGTAATTCTCTGTCTTCTACTCTGAGTCTTGGAGAGGACACTGTATCCTTTGTAGTCACCTCCTAGGGTCTTTATATAGAGTTTGGAATGTCTTTCTTAGCCCCTAAGAAGCCTTTTTCGCATGAAATTGAAACTTGTCACGATAGGGACACGCCCGTGTGGCACGCCCGTATGACTCAAGCCCAGGTCGTGTTCGAGCCTGTTAATGTGGGATAGCCGTGTGGGTTACCCGTGTGAAGAACTTCAGGCCATATTGATTATTGATTTGGGCCTACTTTGCCCGTTTTTGGCCCGTTCCATGCTCTTTTCTCTTATGCTCATCTAAGTATAAAACATGAAATTAAAGGATTAGGAGCATCAAATTCCACAATTTTAATGATAAATCATTCAATAATATGCTAAGCATGGGATAAAAATATGTATAAATTACAGTTTATCAGTATACTATGACAAGAAATACAAAATATAATACAAAAATAAGAAGGAGAAGTGTCGATAATGGATGACAAAACGTCTAAAAATATTCAGATGAATTTGGGCCTTAAATGTTGCGAAGTGCATTCTGTCTAGGAGTCGTGACATTAGGGTGTGATGTTGCGACATTGAGCCTAGTTTTTGGCTTTTTTGAAAAAAAATTCAGTTCTTTCACTCCATGGTATCTGCAGTTGTTAGTGGGAAAACTAAACACAACGAATATTAATAAAATAAATGAAGAAAAAATAAAAATAAAAAAACAAAAATGAAAAAAATTTACACAAGAAATAAAAGTTCTTTAAAGACCAGGATGATTCGTTTTTCCACCATAGAATAACTTCCAGCTAGTTCTCGACACTTTGATCCATCGTTTGTTCCTCTGTTGATGTATATGAACCAACCTTTCCAATCAATTTCAATAACATTGCCTTATTTTCAATCATCGCGACATCTACATTACAAGCCATTTAGTACCAAATTCGAGCCAACCCCAAATTATTTTCTGAAGTCTTATTGCCTCGAGCTTCCTCCCCTCAATGTTGCGTGAAGTTTTGGTCAGTCTATTTTTATTACCCTTTTCAGATGAAAATAAGTCGAACTCATTAATCTCTTCAGCTAGCACCTTCTTTGCTATGGCCAAAAAGTGTATTGGCTCCTCTACACATTCATTCAGAATCTGTTTACGATCCATGTTAGTGGTTACTTCTACTTTTAGCTTAGCGGCTACATATACTATTATATTTGTTTCTACGTTAATTAGTGTAACACCCCTTACCCGTATCCAACGCTGGGACAGGGTTCGAGGCTTTACTAGACTTAAACGTAAACATCCATGCAAAACTGAGCCATAAAATTTCATTCATCTTTAAAAATCATCCAAACACATGATCATCCCTTAAATGAGCATACGAGACTCAAAATGTACTTTGGAAGTGGTTTGGGACTAAATTGGAATCGTTGGAAGACTTAGAAAATTTTTCATCAAAACAGGGGTCACACGCCCGTGTGGATATAAGACACGCCCGTGTGGGTAGGCCATGTGGTCATACACCCCCGTGTACATACCCCGTGTAACTCTCTATTTATGACATCATCGACTAAATGAAACGACACGGCCAAGCCACAAGGCCATGGGCTACGCCGTGTGACGAATTAAATTCTCATAAATTAGGTGCAGACTTCACACGCCCTTGGCACACGCCTGTGCCCAAGGCCGTGCCGTCCACACGGCTGAGAAACACACTCGTATGCTTAGCCCATTTTGATTTATTTTTCATTTTGAAGCTAAAATAGTTTTCACACGACCTAGTATATGCCCGTATTCCAGGCCGTGGCCATCACACGATCTAGACACACACCCGTGTCTCTACCCGTGTGCTCCATACTGAGCATTCTGTTCTTACAAATTAAGGTGCAGGGGACACAGCCTGTTCAGATGCCCATGGGGCTGACCGTGTGTCACACACGACCTAGACACATGCCCGTGTGTCTACCCGTGTGGACAATATATAGGTTATTTACCAAACCAATTGCCACCCTGAAACATAAACATACAAGTACCAAAGCATTAGTATAATTCATGACATATTTAAGCAACCAACATGTCCACAACTAAGACATCATCACATCATTCTCACTACATTTCTAGCATACCTAACCAATCACATACACAACAACTCAACCCATGCAAATTACCACATCCATGAAATGCATCAACATGCCATAATACTTGTAATCAACATTAGCCAATATCAATTGGCCTTATACAAAATGAATCAAGTATCATTATAAGCCAACACATTTGGCTAACCAATATGACATATAACAAAAAGACCAAGTCCCTATACACGCCATACTCAAAATAAAAGGCTAGCTATACCCAAATATTTCAATTGATAGACATAGTGTGATTAGGCCTCTGATGTCCTTCGATCCCTGAGCTAGCTTGGCGATACTATAAAAAAATGGAAAAGAAAGGGGAGTAAGCATAAAGCTTAGTAAGTTTGCATGTAAATAATTAACAACACTAATCATGCAATATCATACACATAACATAAATATAACTTGATACAATGTCATTAATTATCATGAATACATCTTTGATCATGTTTTTTACATAATGTACCATAAAACTCATGATTTCCTTCGTTTGCTTCTTACCGAGGCCTTATCGATGCATAACTCAAGAATTATGAGTTTCGTGTACATACATGTACCCTTGCAACATGTTTATACCTTGTCATTACACTGACATACTCTTGAATTACCCATTGAACCACTTGGAATACTAAGGATACTCGGGAAATCTCGTACACATGGTAGGATGCCAATGCCATATCCCAGATATGGTCTTACATGGGATGACAAATCGGTGCCAATGCCATATCCTAGATATGGTCTTATACGGGATCTCGTATCGAAGCCATGTCCCAGACATGGTCTTACACGAAATCTCATAACGATGCCAATGCCATGTCCCAGACGTGGTCTTACATGGGATCACATATGGATGCCAATGCCATGTCCCAGACGTGGTCTTACATGGGATCACATATGGATGCCAATGCCATGTCCCAGACATGGTCTTACATGGGATCCCACATAACCCTAATGTCATGACATTTGTATCCTATCTATTCTTAAGGTTCAACCAGGATTTTGAAACTTTAAACCTCGCTATGTTGTCATCGAATCATTGTAAACCAAAATTCATAAAACAATTATACATATCATGCAAAAATTAAAGCATTAAACACATAATAACATAATGTTGCATTATTTACCCACAAACTTACCTTGGTAACAAAATATGACTAATTATTCAATTTAGTCCGCAACCTTGTTCTTTCCTCGGTTTAGGTTCGGCGTCCGTTCTTCTTGATCTATAATAGAAAATTTCACTTATTGAATCATCACATTGTTCAAATCAGTCCATAAATCATACTTTGGCAAAATTATAATTTTGTCCCTAAACTTTTACATATTTACAAAGTAGTCCCTAGGCTAGTAAAATGAAATGTACTCATTTTCTTTGTTACCCAAGCCTAGCCAAACCTAACAC
Source organism: Gossypium stocksii (assembly GCA_020496765.1). NCBI lineage: Eukaryota > Viridiplantae > Streptophyta > Magnoliopsida > Malvales > Malvaceae > Gossypium > Gossypium stocksii. Next base: position 35,650,086 of record CM035629.1, read on the forward strand.
ATGCTCATAACAACCCATATTTTCCTTCAAATAAAACTTTTACTACTCATTTTACAACTTTTATAAAAAGGTCCTTTTTAGGTTTTTTTCATGAAAAATCACTTAGTAAAAGATGTTTATCACACATCAAACTTTCATATTCCTTCATTAAACATCAAAATACATACATGTTACACAGAGGTAAATTTTTTAACATGAACCCTAGCTCAAAATATGGCTAGAAATAGGTAAATGGTGTTATAAGGGTTTCAAAAATGTAAGAACATTAAAAACAGGGCTAGGGTGTACTTACTATGAAGCTTGAAAAGTGATGAAACTCTAGCTATGGAGGCTTTTAAAATTTGGCACACACATGAAGAAGATCAGCAAATTTTGACTTATTTTTCCTTTTTATTAATTTAATAACTAAATGACCAAAATGCCCTTTTTAATCCTTCTTGAAAATTTTCCTTCCATGTCCATTTTTGTCCATTATGATATAAAATGGTCTATTTACTAAATAAGGACCTCTAATTTACACATGCATTTCAGTTAACTACCCTAAAGCTTCTAGAACCTCATATTTTATAACTTTTGCAATTTAGTCCTAAAAGTTAAATTAAGCACTTATCCAAAAATTTTCTTCCCGAAACTTTCACACTATCATGCAAACATGTCATAGATCTCAAAATATATATATAAAACAAATATTTCTATTTTAGATTTGTGGTCTGAAAACCACTATTCTGACTAGGCCTTAATTTGGGATGTTACAATTAGATCATGGAAACCTACAAGTATGTTTAGTTCATCAACACAGTCCCTAATTCCAAACTCCTATTGATTTCCATCATCTAAGTCCAGATGACTTTTGGTAATAGGGGTGAGCAAAACTAGATTCGACTCAAAAAATTAAAAAAAAAATTTGAATTTTGAGTTAAATGAATCAAGTTATTCGAGTTATTCGAGTCAACTCAATTTTTTTTAATTTCGAGCTTGAATCAACATGAGTTTTCAAATTCGAATAGCTCGAACAATTCGAATAAATCAAATATCAAACTATAATATTTTACATTTTTACCCAAACTCCCAAACCTTTTTACTTTTCCCTCAAAACTTTTACTCCTTCCCACTTTCTCCCAAAAACTTTTACTCCCTCCCATCCCAACCCCTATCTACCCAAAATCCATTTCCCACCAAAATTTTACTCTAAAAAACCTTCAAAACTTTTTATTTTCCCCCAAAATTTTTACTCTCTCCCACTTTCCCCTTAAAACTTTTACTCCCTTCCCATCCCACCCCTTATCTACCCCAAACCCATCTCCCCAATTTTTTTTAATATTTTCCCTTCAAAATTTTATTCCCCCTATTTACTTTCCCTCAAAATTTTACTCTCCAAAACTTTTTATTTTCCCCCTAAACTTTTACTTCTCACCATTTACTTTCAAATAAAAAAACAAAATTATCAAAAAAAAACCCTAAACATAAATAGTAATAATTTTATTTATATCTACTATTTATATTATTAATTTAAATTTAAATTTTTATATTATTTATATTATTGAATTGTTTAGTGATATTGAATATTTATATTAAAATTAAATTATTAATGATGCCATAAAATATTCGTGTTTAAATTTTATATTGGTATCAATTTCACATTTTATCTTTAAAATAAATTTTATTAAAAAATCACATTTTATTCATTTAATATATTTTTTAATTCCAAAATACATATAATTGAAACAACTAAGCAAGCAAAAAAGCTAACCCGTATATAAAAGATTAATAAATAAATTATGAGGTGATGAAAGTTAATAAAAATTTTGATTATGGTGGACAAATTTTATTACGGTGGGTGACAGTGGTTACAAGGACCCAAAATTATTTTTTAAAATTAACTTGAACAAATATATTCGATTCGATTCGATTCGATTCGAATTCCATTTCACTCAACTCGATTCGAGAAAATTTAAAATCAAATTAGGATGATAAAATATGATTCGTCAACTCGATTAACTTGAAATTTTTTCATTCGATTCAACCGGGTGCTCACCCCTAGTTGGTAATATAGTGGTCATCATAGTCAGAGTTGAGAACATCATGCTCATGGAGGTAATGCCTCTGATATCTCTCGGAGCATTTGTAACAACCCGTTTTTAGTGAAATTAGAATAGTGGTTTTGGGACCACAAGTCCGAGTATGAAAAGAAAATTATTTTAATATTATTTTATGGTCTGCATTTTGATAGAAATATTGTATGAAAATTTTGTAAAGAAATTTTACTGATTTCATGTTTAATTTAGTGGAAAGGACCAAATTGCACAAAGTACAAAAGTTGAATTCTAGTAGCTAAAAGATCAAATAGATATGGAATTCAAAGTTTAAAGTCCTTATATGACAAATAGACCATTAAGAGAAGTTGGTAGATAAGAATGATGATTCATCCATGGAAAATTGATTAAAGAAAATGACTAAACTGGAAAGTAAAAATAATAAAAGATGATAAGTAATTTAAATAATGAAAATGCCATTTTTTTATCATCTTTCCCAAATCAAAATACATGGAAACCCTAGCTAAGAGAAAAGAATTCAAGCAAGCTTACTTGGCTTAATTAGGTAAGTAATCTTATCCTATTTTTAGTCATTTTTATATTTCTGAAATCATAATAGCTTAATCTAGCTATCTTGGGGATTAATTTGTAAAGTTATCAAAGTACTAGGGTTTTTTCATGGATGAATATAGTTGAACTATGATGTTTTATGGTACAAAATGAAAGGCTATTGATAGATAAACAACTTTTGTAAAGGAAATTTTGATGAAATTATGATTTAGGGACTAAATTAAAAAGCTACAAAATTCTGGAAAAATTTTGAATTTTTTGAAATACATGGGCTGATATTGTGATATATGAAAATCAGTTAGGCTTGGAATAAGTATTAAATTGCAGGAATTTCATTTTCTGAGCCTAGGAATGAAATCATAATTAATTAAAAGTATCAGGGCAAAATGGTAATTTTTTCTAAGATGTGAATTGGATTGAATTGAGTATGAATTATATTAAATTAATGTTAAATTCATTCATATAGATCCGGATAGACCAAATATGAAGTTAGATCGAGGAAAAGAAAAAGTGTTGGATTAGTAGACAACAAATTCACGAACACTTAATAAGGTAAGTTCGTGTAATTAAATTGTGTATATTTTTATATGTTTAAATTAAAAGTTGTATATATGAATTATATAAATTCCATATATAAAATTGATCACATATCCGGTAATGCCTGACAAGTATTAAGTCCCGTTTGAATAAATGAAATTTGATGGATATAGGGTTCCCAAATTGGTTAGGGTTCTGCATATTTTGCGAACACACCATAGCTCGAAAGGGCATCCTGTTACTAGCTCATATGAGCATCCCAATATATGGCCCTCTCGAGCTTCCCGTTATATGGTTCTTGTGAGCTTTCTATTAATAGCTCTTTATTGAGAGTGTGTCCCAACTGAAATCGCTATGTGTAAGCGGTTTGAAGAGGGTCTGAATAAAGATATAAAATTGTTAGTGGGTATTCTTGAAATAAAAGAATTTTCTGTAGTTGTTGATTGGGCATATAAAGCCAAAGAGCTTAGTAAAGAGAAAAGACAGGCTGAGATGGAAGCTAGAAATAAAAGTAAAAGATTTACTGGAAAGTCATACCAGTTAGCTTCAAAGAAATCGAAGAAGTATCATGACCGTACTATTACCTCTACGGCGTATTTGAGAAGAGATAGAGGTATGTAACACTCCAATCCAAGATCTCAGGCTATATCTGTAACGAGTGTAGGCAGTGTTGGAAATCTCAAACCCATATGCAAGCACTGTAATAAACTGCATTTTGGTGAGTGCCGCATGAAAAGCAGAGCTTGTTTCAGATTTTTTCTTATGACCACTATCTTAGAGACTACCCGGAAAACCCTAAGAAAGATACTATTCAAACTTCAAGACCGAGCAACCCCGCTAAAAAAGGTAGACCACCTCAAAATTCTAGTAATGTCAGTGTTAGCCGAGGTACAAAAAAGATTCAACTGTTAAATCTGTAGCACGAGCACCTGCAAGGAAATATGCTATTCATGCACATGAGGATGCTTCTGCACCTAATGTTTACTTTTTCTCTTCTTGATAATAATATAATTGCTTTAATTAATCCCGGTTCAACCCATTCATGTATTTGCTGAAATTAGAGTGCAATAAAAATTTTCCTGTTGAGTTCACTAAATTCATGATTAAAGTATCGAACCCCTTGGGCTAGTATGTGATGGTTAATAAAATTTACAAGAATTGTCCTTTAATGATATGGGGTTACTCTATCCCGGCTAATTTAATGTTATTACCATTTGATGTGATTCTGGTTTAGATTGGTTAACTCAACATGATGCTGTGTTAAATTGTAAACAAAAGCATATTATGTTGAAATGTCAGAATGGTGAATTGTTTTTTATTGAATCTGATAAATTGGATGGGTTGTCTAATGTGATATCAGCCATGTCAGCACTAAAATATGTCAAGAAGGGTTATGATGCTTATCTTTCTTATGTGTTGGACACTAAAGTGTTTGAATCATAGATTAAATCAGTGCCAGTGGTATGTGAATATCCTAATGTGTTATCGAAAGAATTACTCGGATTACCACCGGACAGTGAAGTGGAATTTTTTATAAATCTTGTTCCGGGAACAACACCGATATCTATAGCACCCTATAGAATAGCTCCAACAGAATTAAAAGAGTTGAAGATACAATGGTAAGAATTGATTGATAAAGGCTTTGCTCAACCTAGTTCTTCACCTTGGCGTGCACATGGTTCTGTTTGTTAAGAAAAAGATGGGTTCCTGAGATTATGTATTGATTATCGATAGCTTAACAAAGTCACAATTAAGAATAAGTATCCATTGCCTCGTATTGATGACTTGTTTGACCAGTTAAAAGGTGTCACCGTGTTTTCGAATATTGATCTCCGTTCTGGTTATTACCAGTTGACAGTGAAAGACTCGGATGTGGAAAGAATAGCCTCTGAAACTAGGTACGGGCATTATGAATTCCTTGTGATGCTGTTTGGCTTGACTAATGCCCTAGCGGTGTTGATGGATTTAATGAATAGAATTTTCAGACCGTATCTGGATAGATTTATTGTGGTATTTATTGATGATATTCTGGTATATTCCCGAGATGAAAATGAACATACTGATCATTTGAGAATTGTTCTGCAAACTCTGCATGAGAAACAACTCTATGCTAAATTTAGCAAATGTGAATTTTGGCTTCAGAAATTTGGTTTTCTGGGAGATATAGTATCTGCTGAAGGCATCAAGGTTAACAATTGTTAATCAGAAACCACTGAAAAATGTATCTAAAATCAAAAGTTTTCTGGGATTAGCCAGTTATTATTGGAGATTTGTACAATGGTTTTCGATGTTAGCTTCGCCGATGACAAGGCTACTATAGAAAAGTGTGAAATTTGAATGGACCGACAAATGTTAGCAAGGCTTTGATCGGTTAAAGCCCTGTTAACTAAAGCACAAGTTTTAGTTCAACCTGAATCGGGTAAGGAATTTGTGATTTATAGTGATGCATCATTGAAAACCACATGAAAAGAATTACCCGATACATGATTTAGAATTGGTAGCTATTGTATTTGCCCTGAAACTTTGACAACATTACTTGTTTGGTGAAAAATATCATATATTCACTGATCATAAAAGTTTAAAGTATTTGATGTAGCAAAAAGATTTAAATCTGAGACAGCGCAGGTGGCTTGAATTGCTAAAAGATTATGATTTGGTTATTGATTATCATTTGGGAAAAGCAAATAAGGTCGCAAATGCTTTTAGTAGAAAGTCTCTATTTGCTTTACGAGTTATGAATACTCGATTGTCACTGTTTGATGATGTCTCGATTAGTTGAGTTAAAAGCTAAACCGATGTTTCTGTAGTAGATTTGTAAGCTCAAAAAAGTGATAATAAGTTGCAAGCTAAAAAGGGTACAGTGTGAATCGACTTCCAATTCAGAATTTCAAATTGGACTTGATGTTTGTCTGCTATTCCAAGGTAGAGTCTATGTACCGAAGAATTCAGAACTTGTACAAAGAATTTTACATGAAGCTCATAATGGTATTATGTTCGTGCATCTGGGAAGCAATAAAATGTATAATGATTTGAAAAAGATGTACTAGTGGCCGGGAATGAAGCGTGATATTTCTGAATTCGTATTTAGATGCTTCATATGTCAGGAAGTTAAAGCTGAACATCAAGTACCTTCGGGTTTGCTACAACCAGTGATGATATCGGAATGGAAATGGGAAAGAGTTACTATGGACTTTGTATCAGGGTTACCTCTAGCTCCGAAAAAGAAATTGCCATTTGGGTAATTATTAATCAATTGACAAAATTTGTACATTTTATTCTTACATATGGATTTCTCCCTAGACAGATTAACAGAGTTTTATATTTTAGAAATTGTCAGACTACATGGAGTGCTAGTCTTCATTATTTTTTATAGAGATCCACGGTTCACATCCTAATTCTGGAACAAGTTCAAAGAAGCTCTGGATATGCAATTACATTTTAGTACTACATTCTATCCTCAAATAGATGGTTAATCTAAACGTGTGATTCAGGTTCTTGAGGATATGCTTCAGTGCTGTGTATTAGAATTCAATGGTACTTGGGAAAAATATCTGCCATTAATCGAATTCGCATATAATAACAGTTATCAGTCAAGTATAAAGATGGCACCGTATGAAGCTCTGTATGGTCGTAAATGCAGAACTACATTGTATTAGACTGAGCTCAGTGAGAAAAAGATATATAGAGTTGATTTGATTTGAGAAACTGGAGAAAAGGTGAAAGTGAACCGAGATAGCTTGAAAGCAGCTTCTGATCATCAGAAATCCTATGCGGATCTTAAATAAAAAGAAATAGAATTCCAAGTTGGCGACAAAGTATTTCTAAAAGTTTTTCCTTGGAAGAAAGTTCTTCAGTTTGGCTGTAAAGGCAAATTGAATCCGTGATTTATTAGGTTATATGAAATTACTGAAAGAATTGGACCTATTGCGTACCGATTGGCTTTACCACCGGAATTAGAAAAGATTCGCAATGTCTTTCACGTGTCTATGTTACGGCGATATCGTTCAGATTCTTCACATGTTATCTCCCTGACAGAAGTTGAGATTCAACGTGACATGACTTACAATGAGGAACCAATTAAAATTCTGGCACATGAAACGAAAGAATTGATAAATAAAAAGGTAGTTTTAGTAAAAGTCCTCTGGCAATGACACGGAATAGAAGAAGCTAACTGGGAACTGGAGGAAACAATGAGAAAGCAATATCCAAACCTCTTTACTGGTAAGATTATCAAGGACGGAAATTCTTTAAGGGGGAAAGTTGTAACAGGCTATTTTCAGTGAAATCAGAACAGTGGTTTCGGGACCATAAATCTGAGTCTGAAAAGAAAATTATTTTAATATTATTTTATGGTCTGCATTTTGATAGAAATGTTGTATGAAAATTTCGTAAAGAAATTTTACTGATTTCATGTTTAGTTTAGTGGAAAGGACCAAATTGCACAATGTGCAAAAGTTTAATTCTAGTAGCTAAAAGGATCAAATAGCTATGGAATTCAAAGTTTGAGGTCCTTATATGGCAAATAGATCATTAAGAGAAGCTAGTAGATAAGAATGATGATTCATCCATGAAAAATTGATTAAAGAAAAGGACTAAATTGGAAAGTAAGAAAAATAAAAGATGATAAGTAATTAAGAAAAATAAAAGATGATAAGTAATTAAATAATGAAAATATCATCTTTTTCATCATCTTTCCCAAATCAAAATACATGGAAACCCTAGCTAAGAGAAAAGAATTCAAGCAAGCTTACTTGGCTTAATTAGGTAAGTAATCTTGTCTCGTTTTTAGTAATTTTTATATTTTCGAGATCCTAATAGCTTAATCTAGCTAGCTCGGGGATTAATTTGTAAAGTTATCAAAGTACTAGGGTTTTGCCATGGATGAATATAGTTGAATTATGAACTATGGTAGAAAATGAAAGGTTGCTAATAGATAAACAACTTTTGTAAAGGGAATTTTTTGATGAAATTATGATTTAGGGACTAAATTAAAAAGATGTAAAATTCATGGAAAAATTTTAAATTCTGTGAAATACATGGGCTACTATTGTCGTCGAAACCTTTTTTTTTTAAAAGGCGTCGACTTTTTATTTAAAAACAAAAATTGGAGTCGCCACCAATCCTTATAATTTGGTCGTTTAATTTTAATAAAATATTTTTATTTATTAAAACAACGATTTTTAGTCTACGAAATTCGAGAAAATAGGTTCAGGAGTCGGTTACGTACAAGGAAGGATTAGCACCCTCGTAACTCCAAAAATTGGTACCTAGTTGATTAATTAATATCTTAATGTCAAATGTTGAAAAATTGGGAAAGAATTAAAAATACAATTCCGTTTTTATTAATGTTAATTTTATTAAAAAAATGCTTGAATAAATTGAAACAAGCATTAAAGGCCCTCTCGTCTCGAAATAACAAAATGTCACATCCCGTAAGTTAGGACACAACATTTGAACCCTCGAAAATAAGTTTACCTTTAAATTGTTTTATTTTAAAATTCGTACTTTGATTTTTTTAAAAGGATATTCAATTGTCTAGATCCAACGAGGAAACTCAAAACCCTGTAAGTTAGGGCACGACCTTCTGGAGTTTCTAAACGTGAAATATTGCCTTTAAAATTCATGCATTTTGAAATTTGAAAGGATATTTGGCTATTTAATTTCAACAAGGAAAGAAATCGAAATCCCGTAAATTAGGGTACAATTTTCTCGAATCTCCAAAATTTGAAACATTGCCTTATTCTTTTAAAATTTTTAAATGATAACAAACATAGTATTTTAAAAAAATACATATTTATCCTATTTAGAATATAATATGAAAATAATTAATTATTTCTAAACATAATGCATGATGTCTTAATGATGAATCAATATAAAATCACTATATTTTAAGAATAATAATATGATCTAAATAAGTAGATAAAAAATACCCAAAAATACATTATTTAAAAAACGATTAAAAAATTTCAAAAAAAAAAAATAAAGGAATGATAAAATAACACAAAAGGAAATGAAATAAAATAGAATAAAAAGATCACATTATAATAATATGTGCAAAATATAAGCAACATAGAATTAAAATGAGACAATAACAATGGACAGATAAATTAAAAAAAGTAAAGTAAAAAAATGCTTAAATTAAATAAAGGATTTAATTGGAATTTAAAATAATGTTAAAGGCATAAATCATAAAAAGGTAAATAGATAAATATGTAAATAATTGAAATAAAAAATTAAAAGATTGAAAATAATTATAGAGGAATAAATTAGAAGCTAGAATGAAATAAAAATATATAAATTTAAGTAAAATACTAAATAAAATACTAAGATAAAGAGGCAAAAATATTTTTTTTTAAATTAAAAAAAAACTTAATTGGACAAATTTTAAAAAAGGGTTGAAGTTAGGACTAAAATAAAACACGCGTAAGGGATAAGGGATCAAATGGGAAAATATCCCAATCTTCAGATACGCATCCTTTCTCTAGAAGATCAACGTACCAAGGATTAAATTGAATCACACGAAAAAATAAATGGTCAAATTTGTAAAAATAAAAAAAAAAGGTAAGAGGACCCGATTGTAGTGCACCACAAAAGCGAAGGGACCTATTGCGCAAATAGACCATTAGACGAAAACACGCGGATCCTTCAAGCGAGTCGGGTCGCGTGCGGGCTAGGCTCAAAACGATGCCGTTTTATATGTTTATAAAAGCTAAGTTTTTTTTTTTGTTTTTTTTTTTCATATTCTCACTTTTGTAAGAAAAAAACCAAAAACTCTCTCAAGCTTTGTCCCTTCCCACCAGAATCTAGCCATGGCCTGGTCGGCGAACAACCGTGGACGTCGCCAGTCGCCGGCGATGGCGTTGCCGCCCACAGTGGCCGAAAAATAAAAAAGTCCTTTTTTTTGGGTTTTTTTGGTTTCCCAAGCCTACAGACACCATCTTACATCGGAGATGGAAACCTCGGCTCCCTTTTTACGACGGCATAATTGAAAAGGTAAGGTTTTTCTTTCTTTTTTATTTTTTGTTTCTTTCTTTTTTAAAAAAAATAAACATAATAAAAAAGGGATGAAAAGGGGAAAAAAAGCCACCTTTAGAAAATTTCTCTTGTTTTGATTGCTCTCTGTGTAAAAAAATACATTGATATTTTTGTGGCTTTTATAGTCGAAAAATACAACATTTTCCATTTTGTTTTTTGCTACTATTTTGTTGTGTTCTCGTGTCCTTCTTGCAGGTATAGAGGCCAGCTGTGTACGGAGGTGCTGACGTGGCATGGTGGAGGCGGCAGAAGGATGCGGCGACAGCTAGGGTTTTTGCCCTTCTTTGTTTGGCTCAAAGTTAGTTTAATTTTGGGCCACTTAGGCTTAGGGTTTTTTTTTTTTTTAATATTATTGGGCCATTTGGGCTATTAGGACTTAGGCTTGCAATTTTAGTTTGAATTTGTTGTAAATGGACTAGGACTATTATTTACTTTTTATTTTGGTTTTGTATTTTTGGTTGTTGGGTCCCGGGAAAATTTGGCCCATTACAATTGTGATATATGAAAATCACTTAGGCTTGGAATAAGGATTAAATTGCATGAATTTCATTTTTTGAGCCTAGGGATGAAATTGTAATTAATTAAAAGTATCGGGGCAAAATGGTATTTTACCTAAGATGTGAATTGGATTGAATTGAGTATGAATTGTATTAAATAAATGTTAAATTCATTCATATTGTAACACCCCTTACCCATATTTAATGCCGGAATAGGGTACGAGACATTACCAGAACACATACACTTGTAAACGTATTAAACCGAGTCATAAAATTTCATCCAAATTAAAACTTTTCAAATTTTTATCTTTGAGTCCCTAAATAGAGCCTACAAGGCCCAATAGATACTTTGGAAGTGGTCCGGGACTAAACCGAGAACTTTTGAAAACACTAAAAAATTTCTAAAAAATAAAAAATAAAACAAGGGCACACGCCCTGGGCACATGGCCGTGTGGTTGCCCGTGTGGCCACAAGTAAGGCTATTTACCAAGCCCTCTGCCACCCCAAAACACTTATACACTTATACAATTTTATCATCACCCAACATGGTATTATTAAGCATTCAAACATCCACACTAAGAAATCTGCATACCATTTACAAACCACATTCATCATGCATAATCACACAGACACTTAAACATTCACCTCATGCAACTTACACAACCAATCACATTTACCATTCATAATTATCACACATTTACTCATCCAACACATGTAGGCATACACATCCTTGAAATACATCGTCATAGACTTATAACATAACAATTATTGGCCACATTAAACGACCTTATACAACAATAACCTTCAAATAGCATAGGCCAACATTCTAGGTCAACTCATAATAACATATACACACATAATCAAGTCCCTATACATGCCATATACTTTAAAATACTTGAAATCATTGATATAATACCAATCAATAACTTGTTAGTGTGATAAAATCTCCAACGACCTCCAACTCGAGCTAGCATCTATGACACTATAGGAAAAAAGAACGGAAGGGGGATAAGCATTATAGCTTAGAAAGTAGGTATGTAAATAATAATTAATTTATTAACGTGCTCTTATAAATCTTCACAATACGTTCTCAAGATAATACAATCATAATTGCAGAAAGTTCCACTAATCACTTATGTTCATATCAAGCTGTCTACGCGAGTCATAGTCACTAAATTATTTATATCTAGAGCTACAGAACTCCAAATTAAGATCCGATAATTTCCCCGAAACTAGACTCACATATCTTCTTACCATAAAATCTTTAGAATTTTTGGTTTAGCCAATAAGTACAGTTTATTCATTAAAGTCACCCATGTTTTGCTATCCCACAGTTCCGACCCCTCTTCACTAAAAATTAATTATCTCCTCGTACGGGATTTGGGTTATGTTCCGTTTCTTTCTTTCGAAAATAGGCTCATTAATGATTTTAATAATATAAATTATAACCCAAAATTATTTTTTTACAATTTTTAATAATTTTCCAAAGTCAAAACAGGGGATTCCAAAATCATTCTGACCCTGTCTCACTAAAATTCAAATATCTCTTAATATGAAATTCTTTTGGTTACACTGTTTCTTTTATATGAAAATAGACTCAATAAGATTTTATTTTTTATCTTTTTCAACCTTAATTCGATTTCCACTATTTTTGTTTATTTTTCAAAGTCACACAACTACTGCTGTCTAAAACTATTTTATTTCTAAATTTCACTCTTTCATGTTTTCTTTATAGTAACTTTCATTGTAACACTTACTCCATATCAACCTTACCAAAGTTCGATCATATATCAAGAACATTGCTCATAAGTTTTCACACATATACCTACACTTATTTATCACAAAGTCATATTCGTTTACTGTAAAACCCGTTACTCGTATCTGATGCAGGGACAGGGTATGATGCATTACCTTACTAAAACACATGCAAACATATAATATCAAGTCAACGAAATCTGTCCCAATTTAAAAATTTTCAAAATTTGTTTAAACAACCTTTAATATAGACCTACGAGGCCCAAAACTTGTTTCGAAAATCATTTGGAACTGATCCAAGTGCTTAGAAAACATTCAAAAAAAAATACTAAAAATAGGGCACACACCCATGTGGAAGGGCACCACGCTCGTGTGGCCTTTAAACATGGTCGTCCTGAAGGCTTATATGGTTCAAATGGCCTAAGCACCTAGGGACACGCCCATGCCCCTCATCCGTGTTGATTTATTTTCTAACATCGAACCTACAGGGTTTTTACACGGCTGGCACACGCCCGTGTGCTCAGCCCGTATCCCTCACACGGCCATGACACGCCCGTGTCACAGCCCATGTGCAAAACTCTTAACATTTTATTTCTGATGTTAGCAACTCTTAAGGGTCACATGACCGTGGCACACGCCAATGTGCTAGACCGTGTCTTTCCTATGGTTGAGACACACGGCAATGTCTCAGCCAGTGTGGTATACTACGGGGCATTTAATTTTGCAAACCTAAGGTGCAGGGGACACACGGCCTAACCACACTCCTGTGGGGCGAGCCGTGTGTCACACACAGCCTAGACACACTCCTGTGGGGCGAGCCGTGTATCACACACAGCCTAGACACACGCCCATATGTCTACTCGTGTAGACAAAAATAAGGTTATCCACCAAGCCTTTTGCCACCTGGAAACAACATTAAATATATACCAATCCATAGCAATCCACAATTACTCAACCAAGGGCCAACATTAGGCATGCACACATATTCACATGTCTAATTCAACCAAGCATTTATACTACCACCCTTAGTGTATTCTCCATTCATTCAATTTGCACATTATTGAAAGACAACATCAATTTGCATATATTAAAAGCAAATATTAGCCACTATCCATGGCTTTATACAAAATGAGGTATCTCACATTCAAGCCAACACACTTGGCCAAAAACAAATTGACACTTAACTATGTCTAGTCCCTATACATGCCATTTCTCAAAATGCTAGGAACTAACTATACCGAGTGCTTTGGTTGATAGTGTGAACGAAGCCTCCGACGTCCATTGATCCACGAGCTAATTTGGTGGCACTATAAGCAAATGGAAAGGAAAGGGAGTAAGCATAAAGCTTAGTAAGTTACAAGTAAATAAATAACAACAATTTACCATGCTATAACATGCTATCAACACATCACAATTTACCATAATATCGAGCTCACATTTCATATAGGTACCTGTACCACTCACAAGGTCATCATAATACCTCTCGATCTTGATACAAATTTTAAATTTCTCGTTGAACTATTTAGAATATGAAAGGATATTCAATGAGCCTCAAACATAGGGTATCAAGCCGATGCCATGTCCTAGACATGGTCCTACGCTGGCTCACATGTCAAGTCGATGCCATGTCCCAAACATGGTCTTACACTTACTCTCAAGCATCGAGGCCGATGCCATGTCCCAGACATGGTCTTACACTAGCTCTCCTCTATTTGTGCCGATGCCATGCCCAGACATGGTCTTACACTAACACATATCCAAGCCGATGCCATGTCCCAGACATGGTCTTACACTAGCTTGCCTGTCGAGGCCAACGCCATGTCTGAGACATGCTCTTACACTAGCACTCGTATCAACACTGATGCCTTGTCCCAGACATGGTCTTACACTGGCTAGCACATATCAGTGTCGATGCCATGTCCCAAACATGGTCCTACACTGACACATAACGAAACCGATGCCATGTCCCAAACATAGTCTTACACTAGCTCTCGTATAACCCTAGTATCGTGGCAAAGAATATCCAATCTATTCTTACAGTTCAACCGAGATTTATCACATAAATTCTCATCATTTCATTACTAAAAATCATCATTTATCAATTCATTCTCAATAAATGTTCTCATGTATAACTCATAGTCACAATTAATCATTTTATGTCAAATCAATGATTTCATGCATAATTATAGTAAAATTGTATTATTTACCTACAACTTACCTTGATATACAAAATGTGAACAATTTCTCGATTTAGTCCGTTTGCTTGGCCTTCCCCGGTCTAGGTTCGAGTTTCGTACTTCTTGATCTAAAATGAATAAAAATTCACTAATTTAATCACTATATTAACTAGGACAATCCAAAATTCATAATTTGGCAGAATAGCCATTTTGCCCCTAAACTTCCACAAAATGACCATTTTACCCTTAGGCTCAGAAATTGATTTTTATCGAATTTGCTTATTAACCAAGCCTAACCGAATTCTTTTCACTCTTATGGAAGTCCACAATTTCCACCATTTCATGCATTTATTTCACAATTTAACAACTTTACAACTAAGTCCATTTTATATGTTTTCCATGAACACCCTTTCACAAAAGTTGTTATTTAACAACTATGATTCATTTTCTTCCATAAAATCCAAGCAAACCACATGAACAATTTCATGGAAAAACCCTAGTATTTCTATCATTTTGCAAAATAGTCCCCTCAATAGATAGCCCATGTTATAAGGGTTCCAAAAGTACCAAAATTATCAAGAAAGACCATGAGAATCACTTACTTTCAAAAGAAATTGGTTGGCTGAAATTTAAGCTTCAAAACCCCAAAAATGGCTAGAAAAATCGGTGAAAGAGAAGAAGAAATGAAGAAGTTGATAGCTAGTCACCTAGGCCATTATTTTATTTCAATTTAAGCCACCTAACTTTGACTAAAATAGATTTTCTCAATTCTCATGTCTCATGCCCGGCTATGCTATTAAAAATTGGCCTATTTGCCAATTAAAGGCCTCTACATTATGTTACAAAGCTATTTAGCCCCAATTTCTATTAATTCACAACTTTTCCCCTTTATGTGATTTAGTCCTTTTTCGTAATCGAGCTCACAATTGCGTAAATTAATTCACCAAAATTTTCATGTACTCAAAATATCATGTTATAATCCATAAATTAACATAAAAAATAATTTCTCTAACCTCGGATTAGTGGTTTCGGGCTATTACTTTTACACTTAATCATTTTCCATTGAACACATCGGAATAATAACGGATACCCAGTGGCCTGCACATAGTACCACCCTTGTAGCCAAAGCTACCTTCTTCACAAAGTGGCCTTCACATAGTACCACACTTATGACCAAAGCTATCTTTCTTCACAAAGTGGCCTTCACATAGTACCACACGTGTGATCAAGCTATCTCTTCTCAAAGTGGCCTTCACATAGTACCACACTTGAGTCACAAGTGACATATCACTTGTATCCTATTCTATTCTTAATGTTCAACTGGGAAATTTCTCACTTAGATACTTGTCAATTTCATTCAATATTCATCTACGTTTCATAAAACATAATACAATATGATAATGTAAGTAAAAATGATGCATTATTTACATGCAAACTTACCTCGGTAGCGCAATCGGTGAAAAGGACTTATTTATCATATTCTTTATTTTTCCCTCATTCTAAGTTCGAATCTCATTTTCCTTGATCTATAACAAGCCATTTAACTCATTAATTCATCATGCTACTCAAATTAGCCTAAATTCACATTTTGGCAAAATGTATATTTTTGCCCCTAAACTTTATCATATTTACACTTTTGCCCCTAAGCCCAAAAAATGAAATTTATTCAATTTATTTGCATTTTAGGCCTAGCTGAACCATTTTCATAACTATAACAGTCCACAATTTCAACTAAATCACACTCTTATGACCAACTTTATAACTTTTACAAATTAGTCCTTTTGGACATTTTCACCGAAAATCATATAGTAAAAGTCATTTCTCTAACCATAAACATGCATTTTCTACCATTAAACATCAAAATACACACATATTCATCATGGGTTAAAACCCTAGACTTTAACCATATCTCAAATTAATGGTAGAAATAGGTAGATTGTGTTACAAAGATTTCAAAAACATAAAAATCATTAAAAATGTGGCTAAAACGGACTTACAATCGAGCTTGGAAGCTTGAAAAACCCTAGCCATGGTTTCCCCTTCAGAAATTCAGCCATGGGGTTAAAGATGGACAAAAATTGGCTTTTAATTCTATTTATTTAATCATTTAATCACTAAATGACCAAAATGCCCCTAACTTAAAAATATTCCATTTCACCTATTTCATGTCCATTTTTGTCCAACAAGTTAACCAATGGTCTAATTACCATTTAAGGACCTCCAATTTAAAATTTCATAGCAATTTGACACCTCTAGCTTCTAGAACTCAAGTTTTGCACTTTTTACAATTTAGTCCTTTTGACTAAATTGAGTGCCAAACGTCAAAATTTTCGAACGAGATTTTCATGAAATTATTCTGTGGAATTCGAGACCATAAAAATAAAATAAAAATAATTTTTTCCCTCGCCGAATTTGTGGTCCTAAAATTACTATTCCAACTAGGCCTAAAATCGAGCTGTTACACATATAGATCTAGATAGACCAAATATAGAGTTAGATCGAGGAAAAGAATGTCAGATTAGTAGACAAAAAATTCACGAACACTTCTCATTCGGATTAGTAGACAACAAATTCACGAACACTTATCAAGGTAACTTTGTGTAACTAAATTGTGTACATTTTTATATGATTAAATTAAATGTTGTAAATGTGAATTATATAAATGCATAATGATGAAATTTACCACATATCCGATAATGCTCAACAAGTATTAAGTCCTTTTGAATAAATGAAATTTGATGGATATTGGGTTCCCGAATTGGTTGTGGTTCTGCATATGTTGAGGACATACCATAGCCCGAAAGAGAGACCCATTACTAGCTCACATGAGCATCCTGATATATGGCCTTCTGGAGCTTCCCGTTACATGGTTCGTACTGGCTTTCCGTTAATAGCTCTTCAGAGCATCTCGATCGGTCGTGATCCTGCATGTGTTGTGGGCACACCGCAGTTCTTATGAGTGTCTTATTATATGGCTCTTTGTGAGCTTCCCGATTAAAGGCTCTTTGTGAGCTTTCCAATATGGCTCGCTTGGACTTCCCGATATATGGCTATTCAAAGCTTCCAGATTAATGGCTCTTCGGAGCTACCAGTTATTGGCTCGCATGAGCTTCCTGAATATGGCTTTATGAGCTTCCCATTATACAGCCCAGATAAGCTTCTTGTCACATGTCTCACATGAGCTTTCTGTTATATGGCTCGAGAGAGGGCTTCCCAATTATGTGCTCTAATGAGTACCTCCAATTATGAATTGATGCATTTTAGATTTGTATGCTTCATGTGTACTATCCTTGTATCCATCGATATTTTAAATGATTTTCCTATTATACGAACTTACGTATTTAAATGCTTACTTTGCTTTATTCCTCTTATTTTATAGTACTTGGAAGCTCATTAAGGTTGGAAGCTAATCGAAGATACATCACACTATCCATCAGCCATTTTGGTATAATTGTCAAACTAAATTTTGGTTATAATGGCATGTATAGGTTAATTGGCCAATGTTGGCAAGTAAATGTTCTGTTGAGTTTAGCCATTTGAATGGTAAGAGTTTAATATATTTTGATGTATGTATATATATATATATATATATCTGGTATCATAAATTGTGTGTGTGGATGAATGAATGAATGTGAAATGGAAATTAAATTTGCATATGAGTATTAGGTAGACATGAAAATAATTTGTCACTTGAAGTGCCTAAAAGCACATTGGTTGAATGTGGTAGTATGTAATGTTTAGGACAAGATTTTGGCATATTTTGAGTGCTTCGATATGGTTTGTAAATGTGAAATTTATTATGATAGGTTGAAGCCAAAATTGGGTGAGAAATTTGGCTTAGAAATGGTCTTATTTCATTCACATAGGCAGAGACATGGGCGTGTGTCTCAGTTGTGTGTGACACATGACCTTGCACATGGGCATGTGTTTTGGCCATGTGTCCCTTGCATCTTAAAAATTCTAAACAGAATGCTCAAAATTGATCACACGGCCTAGCACAGGGGCGTGTGGCTTGGTTGTGTGACCCTTGCACCTACACACGGCCTAACTCATGGGCATGTAGCTTGGCCGTGTGACCCAAGTTAGAGAGTTACATGGGTAAGGACATGGGTTGGGACACGGCCATGTGCCCCATTTCGAATGCCCACACGGCCTAAGACACAGGTGTGTCCCTCACTCACACGGGTTGGCCACACGGGTGTGCGTCCCCTGCACCTAGGAGAAATTTTGAAATTTTGCAAAAAAATTCTCTGAGTACCTGGTTTAGTCTCGACTTGTTTCTAATGTATGTTTTGAGCCTTGATGGCTCATATAAGATTTCTATCATGATTGCTATATTATATGAAATGTCTGTATTTAAGTCTGTAAATTCTGGTAATGCTCTGTAACCCTATTTCAGCGATGGATACGGGTTAGGAGTGTTACAGCATTGCCATCATTTGTGTCATCTTATCTGACATTCTTGATAAAATTTTGGATGTTTTGTTGTTAGCTCGGTAGATTTGATCACACTAGGATGGATGTTTATTAGGCTTACGTATGGGTTCCTCCAGATACTTACTTTTCTTTATGCTCATAACTCTCATACGCTTCGTAGGGTAACTCATCCAGATGTTCAAACATATTGTTTTCATTGTTATCACTCCACTGGTTTGTCAAAGCTCTGTTCAACCAAATTTGTCCTTCATTTTTATGCCACTCATCATACCAAAAGGATGACTCATCTAACTCAGACCCACTATCGTCATCATTAAATTTATCCATGTGTACATTTATGTTCTGGGCTAAAGGTTTGTCGGGCTTAATTGGTCCACATGAAAATATCACTAGTGTATTAGAAAGACACACTATAGGTTATTCAGGCATATCAATCTTTTTTATCATCTAACTCGTACAGAGATTCATATAAATACCCTTCTTGTCCATATTCTCTATACAAATTATATTGATCCATCGAATCTCTATCTAACCAACTTGATTCTACGTTATCGTATAAATTATCCAATGTCTTCCCTTTATACCAACAATAATCATCATTAATTGCACTCATGGTTAAATTTTCTTAATTAACAAGGGAAATAGTAAAATAATAAAAAATAAAAATCAAGAAAAACAAACATTAAGATAAAATAATATATTAATAAAATTAGAAAACTATCTAACTTGTTCTTCTTTTGACTAATATTATTTTTAGTAATTGATTCAATAACAATTATCATCGTCGCAATTCCTGACAATGACGCCAACAACTTGACCGCCTCCAGACGTTCTATCGTCTAGAGTGTGAAACCGCAATAAAAGATATGGATTTGAGGTGGTGCCTACAAGTATACGATTCAGGTTGTAATATAGTTTGTTTACAACGAAACACTTGGTAAGTATTCTGAGGATAGTACCAAAGGGATTGTAGTTTGGGGAAAACTGCTATTAAGCTAATCACCAAAAATAATTACTAATCTACTCAAGTCACAAATTAGTAGTGTTAATCAAGAAGCAAGATGATAATAATAAACTAAATAAATTTAACTAAACATAAATCTACTCCTAGGTTCATGTATTGGGTTTTCCTATTCCTTGTTTTGACTACGCAAGTTCCTTTAAGTCTAGATCCAACGGTTTTACCTACTTGTTATTGATGTAGGGTTCTAACAATCAACTAGTTGATAACCTAGTAGGATCTTCTGATCTTCCATTAAAATAATGATCGGTAAGGTCTACTTATTTTTTGACATCATAGTCCAGACTGGTTTGGGGTTAAAGTGTTCATGGATAGGCCATACCAATTTTGGGTTAATTCCCACCTAAATGACTTCCTTGCGTCGTCAAGCCTAGGGTTTAAGTTCTTTCTCTCCCGAATAGCTGATCCACTAAGAAACTCTATCCTTCAATCAATTAAAATATTAGAACAATTGAAACATGTGAGATATGTATGAAGCATAAATTGATTCTAATTTGTACACAAATATTCAATTCAACAATGTTAAAGAAAAAGATATAAAGAATATAATAAAAGAAAAGATATGTTCATGGATTTATCGATAAAAGAGTGGCTCTGAAACAATCTCCACTCGCGAGAGTCTCACTTCGGAATAGGATCTTCTGGTTACAAGGACATAAAATACCCTAAGTAAAAACTAATAATGAAATAAAAACCCAATCTCTCAAATTGTGTGTTTAACTTGATTACAATGGCCTTCATATAAGCTCAACTTGGAACATTAAGGTGCCTAAATTATCATGAAGTCCTTAGATTTTGACCATGAAGTCCTTAGATTTTGATTAGGATAAATTCACCTAATTTCCCTCTAAAATTTAATTAAAACGTGTAGGAATTTTTTGGTTGAGCAGGGGCTTGGTTGCAGCATAGGCCTGCGGTGTTGCAACCAACCACAGGGAGTATGTCATAACACAAGAAGACCGTGTCGCAACATTGAGGGAAGTTTCACTCCAGAACTTGTTTTTAACTTGTGTCTTCGACGTTGAGACATCAATATCTTGGTGTCGCGACATAGGCATCAATTTTATCCCGGATAAGCATCTTTAGCTCCAACTTGACCTAGAAGCTCATGTAACCTTATTTAGATGTATAAAATGTAATACAAATTACTAGAAAGAATAAATTAATACTTTTAAGTATGAAAACCTAAATATATACTAAGATGCTTTGATTTTACTATCAAACAAGCTAAAGTTATGTGTAAAAAAGGTATAAATAATAGTGTAACTCATGGTAGATCAGCAGACCAACTAATCAGACGATGTGTGGTAGGGGAGGAAATGGAAGACATCTTGCTAGGATGTCATATGTCACTATGTAGGGGCCATTTTGGAGGAAGGAAAATGACACAGAAAATATTTCAGTCAAGATTTTATTGGTCCACGAGGATTAAAGAGACATACAAATTTGCTCAAAGGTGCGACAAATGTTAGTGACAAGGAAACATATTGAAAAGTGATGAAATGCCACAAACTGAGATTTTTGAGGCAGAAGTCTTCGATGTCTGGGGCATTGATTTTATGGGCCCATTTCCCAATTCTTTTAGTAATTACTACATTCTTTTAGCAGTAGACTATGTATCAAAATGGGTAGAAGTAGTGGCGTTTCGGTCAATGACACTAAGACTGTAGTTCAATTCTTACATAGGAATATTCTCTCCTGATTTGAGACCTCTAGAGCACTTGTTAGTGATGAATGATCACACTTTTGCAGCAAGCAATAAGAGGCAGCCTTAGTAAAATACAATGTCAAACATCAAATCACCACAACATTCCATCCACATGCTAATGGGCAACCAAAAGTATCAAATTGGTAAGTCAAATAGATATTGGAGAAGACAATGAACCTAAGTCGAAAAGATTGGAGTACATGATTGGATGACGCATTATGGGCATATCGAACATCATACAAGAATTCATTGGGAATTTCTCCATACAAATTTGTTTACAGAAAAATTGACATCTGCCAATCAAATTAGAGAAAAAAGCTTATTGGGCCATTAAGGAACTGCATTTAGATCCACATTTATCCATGGAAGCATGCCTATTTCAGTTACATGAGTTAGAGGAATTTTGATTTGCGACATATGAAAAATGCAAAGATATATAAGGATAAAAGTAAGCTAAGACATAATACCATGATTAAGAAACAATCATTCACACCAAAACAACAAGTGTTATTATTAAACTCAAGACTAAAATTGTTTCCAGGAAAACTGCGATCAAGATGGACAGACCCATACACTATTAAACATGTATCTCCCTACAAAGCTATGAAGTTAACAAACAAAGAGTGAGAAGCATTTATTTTTAATGGGAAGAGATTGAAACTCTATTTTGGGGACAACATTGAGAATATATTTGAAAAACATAATTTGGAATGCGAGACCGAGAAGGATTAATGAGTCATGCGTAAAATAGAAGAGAGTACCCAAACTTAATGTATAAAATATTGTTTGACTATATCTAACTTCTTGTTTTTTTTTTTTTTTTTTTTTTTGTATAGTGAGACGTTAACATAAAGGGGATGGAAAAAGGAGTTGTGCACAATAGAAGGGTGAATATCAAGGTATCCAGGTAGAAACACAAAAATTTAGACTTTTTCAACACCTTTTGAGCTCTAATTCATGAAGTTTCATAGTAAATTTTATCAAAATTCACACTTTAATTATAAAATAATTAATTTGCATTTAAATTATTAACATAGTGAATTTTAATTATTATAATAAATTTTCACTAAATTGGTTTATTTTTTATAGTTTTGCACAAAATGTGAAAATTTGCTCGGTAGACACCTTGAAAGGCTTGAACCGTTGGGGAATTTTTGCATTCAATGAACCAAGGGCAAGATTAAATATTTTTCCAGCTAAGTTCAATCCAAATTATGATCATTTTATATACTTTATATTTAATTTTTATCCAAGTTAAATTAGGTTAAAATTTAATATAAAGCCTAAAGGAGAAAGTGGCCCAGTGTGCTAAGCATTGAAGACTAATCCAATTAGAAAATTTGCAACCCAAAACCGACCCAATAAGCTGATTGGATCACCTTATTTAGCTGATTAATTAATTGCAAGAAATCCCTCAAGTTTCCTTAAAATCCTATTCAAACTCCTCTACTTTTTGTGCCTTTAAAGATTTGCCCCAAGTTAAATTTAGCAAAGTTTGAAACATTCAAAATTTGCTCCATGTGTGGCCAGCCAAGGGAAGTGCGTGGCTACTAATTATTTTCTATTTTTAGCAGCCACTCCCACTTATAAATACCCTTCACCTATTAACTCAACACACCTCTCATTCCTCACATCTCTCTCTCTTTCACTCACTTACTCTTCTTATTTCTCATTTTTCTTTCTTGTCCCTTTATTACCCATTTCCCTCTTGGAAAAGAGCCCTTCATCCACCTTGGGTAGTAGCATTCAAGTTCTTGTAGAAGCCTTGGTTTAGCAAGAATGAGCATAGAAGGAGGAGCAAAGCAAACTAGTCAGACTTCAAAGAAACACTGGATTTGATTCTAGTTTCCTATCCTTTAACTTTTATTATTATTGTTACGAACATGTCTATGAATATTTGTTATATTTTTATTCTTAATTTAATTAACATGCTTGAATTTAATTCATGTTAGGTTTATTGCATTTTGTCCACTTAATTTATTAAAATTATGTTTATGTTGTTATAGGTCTTGGTAAATTGTTTAAGTAAAACCATGGTTATGTTATTCTTGCATTACAATTGTAAATTAACTAATGAATTAATTATTAATCATATTGAAATTGTAATTAATTGACACAATACTTAATCAATGCATGTTTAATATTCTAAGGTAGCTGAGGGTTAAATTGGAAATGATATTAAATGGTACATTATCCTTACATAACTTGCAAGATTATTGTGATTAAATTATTTCAATGTAGGAATATATTGTTACCTCACTTAATCTTTTACTTGCTTATTTAAATTGATTAATTGTTTGAATTGGCATAGTGATATGTTCAAGAGATTAGTTAATTTAGTAAGTTTGTATGTGTTATAGTTAACAAATTACCAAGTTACCGTGAATTTATATGTAACAACATGAACATTATTTTAGTAATATTAAGTTAAGAAATGTAATTGATCTAACACAATTAAGTCATCTTGATTAAAACCATCTTTTGAAATTGTGCATTGAAATTTTTATTTTTATTCTATTTTATTTTACTTAGTTAAATTTTAGTTTTTAATCACTTGCTCAAAATCAAAATATTTTTAATCACCAAAGTGTTTGAATTTCATTTCATAAATAATTTTCTTAAGTAGTCCATGTGGGTACAATAATTGGACATTTACTTATCACTTTATTACTTATTGCAATTGTGTACACTTGCACATTTCCATCATTCCACCAGGATTGTATCGTGACCCCTTAGTTTGCATACTTCAACATTGTTGAAAGTAGAGCGATGTCGCGACACTAACCTAGAGTTTCACAACATGACACTTTAAAGCTTGAAAATCCAAACTAGAAAGCCCGTCTTACTACACCGAAAACCAACATTGCAACATTGAAATAAAATCCTTGAGAATTCGAAGTGCAGTGTCGTGACATTGAACCTGGGTGTCGTAACACCACGTCGAATCTCCATCATTTCTTATAGATTTGAATGCAATCAGCCAACTTTCCTTTTATAAATCATGTTGGTTTAGCCCAAAAACCATGATTAAACCCGTTAAATACACTAAGGTACCCTTAGATACTTACCAACCCCAAAGCACACCAAAATATCTTTCCACGTTGTTTCTCTATCTTCCACACACAACTTTTAATTCTTCTCAAGTAGTACTTGTTCTTCATTGTTGCAACTTGCCACGTGGTTACATACATCAAAGGACATTTTGACAACCCCAAAACAATGATTTAAGATGTTATTGTTTCTAGAATTCAACTTACTTAATTTTGTTTTACAACCTTTGTATTCACTATATTGGTGCATTGTAAAAGAAATAAACTTGTTTTGTTGTAATGGCCACCAAACACGCTCAAGGAATGTCGTGCGATGAATCGTCGATCACCGATAATTTCTTAAACTTGAAAAATAGCGAGCTCGATGCACATCTCAAATTTTTTTAAAAGGAAAACCATTATTCAATAATGAGGATTTGTATTCCCCATGGATAGTGGATGTTAAGTTTTGAAAATAGTACATACCCATTGATCTACCACAAATTGATGTGGCAACTTAATCTTTCTTAGTACACTTATTGAGCTTATTCTCAAGCAAAATAGAGTCTTTTGCATAGTTTTTCATTCTTTTTGGATTTTCAGTTAATAAGTGAAAATGTCTCATTTTTGTCCATTTTGTGACCCAATTTGGCCAATAGAGCTATTAGGAGGCCTAACGTGTGATCAAGTGGTGTAGGGACATGCTAGAAGTTGAAAATGAGCAAGAACGGCACTGAAGGCAAAGGTATCCCAATAACCACACCTTGGAATTGCAATACTAACAGTATAGAAGATTGGAGACACCCTTCAGTTGTATCACCTTATCCTCTTTGGATATCGCAATATCCACCTTTCCAAGAAGACTATAAGGTTTGACATTTCTCGGGGTATCACGATATCCTCTTTTAGGTATCGTGACATTGACATCATTAGATGGACAAAATTGGACAAAAAGGGTAGTCTTTGTCCACTCGGTCCACTAATCACCCAAGGCTCATGTAATGGCATTTTTGGCAAAGAAGACTCATTAGATGACAGCCTACAACCAAAATTGGCTGAGAAGAAGAGAGACACACATTATCTTAGTTTCAGTTTAGTTTTCTCTAGGTTTTCTCTTTGTTTTTCAACACTTTTTCTAGGGTTTTCATTTTCTCTTTTTTCTTAGTTTAGAGTTTATTTTTCTGCATTTACTTCTTGTTCTTGATGTTCTTAGGGTTAGTTAAGTTAGTTATCACTGTAACATAGGTTTATTTACACTTCCAGTCCCTGTACCTTGGTTGTAAGACATTTTTAGCTTTAGTTTAATGTATTTAAGTTTCTTTTACTTTAAATCTGTTAAAGTTTGTCCATTTCATATTTATTACTTTAGATTTTCTTGTTGAATATTTTTAGTTCATGTTCTTTAAGTTTTCTTACATAAAAATCCCAACTTTTATATTTTTATTAAGCTTTACTTTAATGGCTATTTTACTTTTCATTTCCATGTTCATCCTCTTTATTTTCAACATGAGTAGCTAAATCTTAAAGGGGGTTGGTTGATGGAGATATAGGTAAGTTGATTTTTGAACCAAGGTATAAATCGTAATAAATTGGACTAAATCGAATAGACTTAAAAACTTAGTAAGTGATGCCCCTAAGGAAATATCTAGGCAAGTGAGACTGATAGGTACTCTTGTTGCACACTCATTCATTAGTTCCAGATTAACCAGTGCGATCGAGAGATAAATTGGAGCTAAGCCATCTAAGTCGATAAAACTGAAGTCGAAAGATGAAATCGAGCCACTTAGTAATTTAAGTGATTTAAGTCCCTTGTTTGAGAATCAGTGAACCATATTAAAGTAAACCAACCACCGCTAGTGAATTATTTGGTTAATTTCTTAGATTTATACCCTTTGCAATTTAGTCCTTAGATTAGCATATTTAATTTTCCTGCCATATTTTTTTGCTATGATTTTTCGTACTATAGAATTGTATGAGTAGTTACTTAGAATATTTATTTTATACTAGTTATCACTCAATCGTCATCTCCTTTAGGTCCTTGGAATACTCCGGTGTTCTATTGTAGCACTATAAATATTACAATTGACTTGTACGCTTGCAATAAAACTACACTTTTAAATTGCTTTATAAAATTGCTTGTTTTTCTGCGTACAAGCGTGATGCTTGTCACCCATAAGTGGGAAATTTTCAGTAAGCACCCATCAGAACCAACAGCCATCCCAGTAGTTCAAGAATTTTATGCATCACTCAAAGTGTACGAGGCCAAAAGACCATTAGGCAAACCTTGGTCATATGCTTTTGTTAGAGGGAATGTTTGACAGCTCGATTTAGACCCTATTCGGAACGGTGGTTTTAGGACCACAAATTCGAGTTAGAAAAATATTTAAAAATTATTATCTGTGTTTATTATGTGTGAATTTATATGTGTGAAATTTTCGTGATTTAATTTTTTCATTTGAGTGCCTGATTAAATAAAAGGGCTTAATCGCGTAAAATGAAAACTTGATAGTTTAATGTGTAAGGGTCGAATTGTTGTTGCCTTTTTAAATGGAGGCATTTAATTGCAATTAAACCATAATATTAGGTTTGGACGGTTGTAGACAACCATTATAAGTAATTCATATTATATAATAAAGGTTAAATATGTCATTAAATAATATGTTAATATATGTTATAATATAACATAATTTAAAATAACCATTGTTTATACTTTGATTTTTCCAAATAATAAAAAGAAAGAAAAGAATAAAAGCTTAATGTATTCGGCCATTCTCAAGCTTGATTCAAGGTGAGTTCTAGCTCGGTTTATGATAATTTTTACGTTTTTGAGATCGTTGCTATGAAATGTTCAAAGCCCATGTCTCAATTTTTTATTTTGATGATGATTTTGTGTTTTGCCATTGTTGATAGCTTGGTGAACTTTATGTTGATGATGTTAAATAAAGCTATATGATAAATTAACAAGTTTTGTATAGGAATTTTTGATGAATTTGAGTAAATAGGGTTAAATTGCAAAGTATTTAATTGAGGGACTAAATTGTGAAATAAATGAAATATGGGGACTTGTATGTGTATAGGGAGTACTCGGCCTAAGCATGGCATGTAACGCCCCAAATTTTAGGGTTTTTGAATTTGTGCGTAAATTTAGTTTGCATGGCTTGATATGTTGTATTACTGTGTTGGGTGTAATTAGTGGACCTATAGAAGGCCTAGATTTAAGTCTAAAGCCTGGCAGAATTTTAAATTTTGGCTTTATATGAGAAGGGACTTTGGCAAAGTGGGCTTTTAAATAAATGTTTGGGTTTTGTGGCACAAGTGAGCCTATGGTAAAGTGGTAAGGTAGCGCCACTTAGAACACAGGGAGGTGGCGTGTGGTTGCATGTGAGGAAGCTAAGGTTTGAATCCCTTTATGAACAAAGGATATTCATTTTATTTTACTGCATGGTCTTGGTAAGAAATGGTTAGAAGTTAAACTCTTGTAGGTGGTTGGGGAGTCGATCATTAGAGATATGGATGAAGTTGGTAGGGATTGGGAGGAGAGAATTTTGGATAAAATTGTGGAGATTTCAAATGGAGAGGTGGTAGTCGAATGGGAAGTGTAGCTAAGCAAATCGGTTAGGAGTGTGGGTTGACATTTTTGGTTTTGTGTGGCCATAATTGATTTCTCTCATTTTCTTCTTTTGGCAATCGGCATTTGACTATTTGGGGTTTTTGTGTTCATTTTATTTTGCTACCTAGGGCCGAATAGTATTAGTTTCCTACTCTTTTTCGGGTATTCTTTGCTTTTCAAGCATTTTCTCTACTAAACCTCATCTCTTCTCTCCCTGCCCCTATCTCTCTTTTGCTAGCCAACTTACTCTTCTTCCATTCCTCTTGCAAATTCTTTCTTTCTCTTTTCTTTTGTTGACCGAAACCAACCCCAATCTCATCTCCACCTTGTCGTTGGCATCTAAGTATCCCTTCCAACCATAAGTCCACTCCCTCCTTTGATAATCTCTGTCGGCATTTCGCTTAGTCAAATCTTTCAATCCCCTTAAACATCTCATGGCTGATTGTTTCAAAAGCCAAAAACCCCAAAACACTTAGTCGCCTACTTGCCAATTTCTTCTTTGGCCGATTTCTTCAAAGCCGAAACTCACATCTTTCTCTTCTTTTTCATACTCTATACTTTACTAAGACCAAACCTAATCGTTCTCTACCCACTTTTTGTATAGCCGAATACTGTTCTCCTTGTTAAACAAGTCCCTAAACCAATTACGTTCTTCAAGTGTTCACCCTTCTTGTGTTGTTTGCATTAATCGAATAATAGGATCTCTCCTCCTGCATCAAGTTGGGGCTTGTGAGCGACTGCCGCTAGATTTCAATAGATCAGTAAGCGAGTTGGGTAACGGTAAGTACTTCTCGTTATAGATTTTGATTTTTGTATTTCGGCTTCTCTTTGAGTAAAGATTTGGTTTGGGTGGTTAACACTCCTTTGACTTTCTTATGTTGGATTGGATCTATCCATGGTCATAGGTACTTAGATCTGATATCGTTCGATCACTCCCGAAGGGAAACGTTGGATTTAAGTGATTGTAGGCAAGCGAAGCAGTGGCAAGTAACCGTTGAGAAAGTTGGGTATAGTTTCGATAAGTACTGGTTAAGGTTTTTGATGGTCATTGTTATGGTAATAGGTTGAGTGCGTGCTGGCTGTGGGGATCGCGAAATCAGGTGTGTAACAACACCCTCTAGTAGTTTAGATCAGCAAAAGCTGAAAAGCTGAAATGCCGAAATGCTGGCATTGCGTGGACTTGCGAGCGTGCGAACGCTCGTGGTTCAACCTGAAATCGTGAATCTGGAATAATGGACGGTAAGGGCTGCTGTGCGTATTTTCGTGCACTTAGGCTGTTTTGAGCCACGATGGGCCGAAATTGGGCTCAATGGGCTTACAGGCCCATATGGGTAAAAGTATGTGGTAAGTGATTTCTAGTAAACTAGATATTAAATCTGCGATAATATGTGTAAAAATTAGACTGAGCGGGCCACAGTAGCATGCGGGCTCCCGGGGCCCATTAGGGGTTTTTGGGCCTGATGGCACTATATGAATGAATGGGCTATTTGAGTCACTTGGAGCGACGTTAGACCTACTAGAAGGTCATATTAAGCATAAAACCTAAAAATGTATCTAAATTATCGAAATACCCTTGAATAGTGAAAACTATCGTTTTACCCCTAGATGCTAAATGACTATTTTACCCCTAGAAATAGCTGATTGATTTGCATGTTACTGTATCTACTATTCTGTATGCCATGTCATGTAGAACTCTAATTTGTATGGGGTTGGGTTATGGATATGGAGGAAGTGCTAAAAGTGGCATTGCCACGTAATCTGCTTAGAGGCTTTGCCTCGTATTTCTGTTCTGGTGGCTCTGCCACGATTTTTGTATTAGCAGCTCTGCTGCAACTATGGTGTGTAGGGCTGGGTGGGTTGTGTTATTCCCCACATGGTGTGTAAGGCTGGTACGGGTGGTGTGTAAGGCTGGACTAGGCTTGGGCTTTGCATACATGCACATATATATACTCTGATCTGTTTCTATAATGGGCCCAAGGCCCACTCTATTTTTGAAAAGGGCCAAGGCCCAGTTTGATCTGTATCTGAATAGGGCTTCGGCCCAGACTAAGTTTTGTCTGATCTTTGACACTGGTTGGGTTGCATTACACACTGAGTTTTCACAAACACACCCTCTCATTTCCATCCATGCAGGTAACCTCCAACCATAAAGGACTTAGAGCTGCGATGGATTCAGGGTGGCCACGTGATTCATACTTCCGGTTTATAGTTTTTCTTAAATTTACTTTATTTATATTTTATTTTTAAATTTCAGATTTAAGTTGTAATAAGGCTGCTCGGGTATTTTGTTTTGGGTTTTCTTTATTATTTGTTTTTTTCAATGATAGACTAGTCAATGCGGGGTTTTTTTTCAAACTTAATTAAATGTTTTCAAAACATGCAATATGTACCAATTGGATAACTTAGCATCAATAACACAATAATGAGATCTATTCAAAAGTGAAATTTTACTTGGTAATAGCTACGGTTTTTAAAACTGAAGATGATTCCTATTTACAAGCTATTAAACATAGTTTTACTACAATCAACATAACGTTTTATTAAAAAAAACATCAAAGCTTAGTCAATTGTCCATGTGACACACCAGATCTGGCCATAACGTCTAGGCCAGGTTTGGGGTGTTACATGGCATGGGAAAATTATGCTTGTTTTGTGTTTTATGAATTTTAGATTAAATTGCTAAAAGTGTAAAATGTTTGGGGCAAAAGTGTACTTTGTCCATTTATGTGTTTTTGAATGAATTTGATTGAATATTTGATTAAATAATTTTAATTTATATTAATTTAGATCAAGAAAAGAGAAAATCGGATTTGGATAGGGGAAGACCAAAATAGTAGAATAGTCAATTAATACCGTTCGTCGATATCCGAGGTAAGTCTTTAAGCAATTAAACATCGTTAATTTTGAATGTAAATTAGTTTAATATGTTGATTTGAAATTCATAGATTTATAGTAGATTTAGCCGAATATGATTGAGCATGGTAATAATATATTTGAGTTTAATTCGAATGAGTTATGATATTTGAAAGCCCGTATGACGTATATGAAATAGTTAGAATTTTCAATATATGAATTGCTTATGAGATAGTTTTATAATAGTGATATTCGGGCTTTGAGCCTAGCAAGCCTTGTGCTGGTGAATTAAATCGGGCTTTATGTCTAGCAGGCTTATAGCTGGTGTATAAAATCAAGTTTTGAGCCTAGCAGGCCCTGTGCCGATGTGTGATGCAGGTTTATGCCTAGCAGGCTTTATGCTGGTGAATTATTATAAGTTTATGCTTAAAAGACTTTATGCTGATGTGGTAATTGTAAATGTTAAACGAGCTAAAATGATCAGGAACGTGATAGTTGATTACCTATTTGAAAATAGAGTGAATTGATTTCTTGATATGTGATGAAAAAGGATACATGAAGTTGCTGTAGTATAGGTGTTAATGTAAGAAATATATTCGGCCTTATAATTGTATATGGACGTAATATTAAAGTTTGAGTAATGAATATATGTTTATAAATGTATATGTATATGTATATGTATATTCGGTTATATAAGACAATATGGTTTTGAAATTTGAGAATATATTGATGACGTATACATGTATATTCGGCCAAGGAGAAATTGTTCTATGAAAGCATATGTTAGATATGTATGGAATTATAAGCTTGAAATTATATGTGATTACAAATGCATAAGTTGATTTAGTTAATTGAAATGATTAAGTAAATGAGATGTTATTATGCATTAATTGTTTAATTTGCTTAAGGCTTACTAAGCTAAGTTAGCTTACTTTGTATATGTTTTTATAATTGTTTTATAGATTTTGGAGGTTGTTACGTGCTCGGGGATCGTTGGTGAAGTCATCCACACTATAGTTCACTTTCGGTACTTTTAAAAAAAAAATTTAAAACTCAAATATATGGCATGTATAGGATAAAATGTGTAAGTTTAAGATTGAAGCATCTATATAACTAAAAGCCATGCGAAAATGGCTTGTTTATGAAGTTAATTTCAGTTTCATGCTATGATTAACTTGTGGTTATATATATGTTTTTTAATTTGATGATTCGGTCAATGTATATAAATATGTTGTGTACTTGGTATGTGTTGGAAAAAGCTTGGTTATGTGCATTCAACATAAGGTAAGTAACAGATGTTATTTGAGTTAGGTTATGTCATGAAATAGTTAAGTAATAAGTATAATTTATGTATGTGGAGTATTTGATATATGCAAGACGAAATGACTAATGTGATTCGGCATAATAATTGTTTAAATGATAGACTAAAGTCGTATGTATTATGGCTATCTTGATTAGGTTGAATGGATTTAGAAATGCATATATGTATGTTCGAATAGTGAATTTGAGTGAGAACGATGTATGTCTTTTGAATGGTTTGATATGTAAAGTTTAAATTGTTATATATCTAGGTAATTGTGCATTTAGTTATGGTATTTAATTAATTAAGTTGGTTAAATGGCTGAATATATATATGTAGGCATATGTTTAAAACAAGTTAGTTGAGTTGTATATACATATATGAAATTTGTGTTTGATTTATGGCATTCGAAATTAACCATTTTGGATCAACTCAAATATTAGTACATTAAATTATGCTATGACTTAGAATTTGAATATGGAACTTGGTCATTTTGATTCGGGTTGTAATGGTAAACTTGTTTGGGTCTAATTATATTGAATTGGTTTTAAGGGTTCATTTGTTTTACACTTATGTGCATATGCTATGTTAAGAAGATAATAGGTTGGTTATTATTAAATAAATAGGTAAAATGGCACTTATTTTTATGCAAGAAAGAATTGATCATATTAAAATGTTATGTGATTTAGAAGTTAAACATTTAATTATTTAAGTGAAATTATAAGTTTGTTTGACCATGTTTTATCTTACTAAAGCTGTATATATATTATTAATACATTTTATGCTGTGTAAGTTAAATTTGAAAATTTTGGTATGGATGTGTATACAATATGATTAATGATGTACGTTCAATTTATAAATTAATTAATCACTTTATATATTTATATAAGTACAAAAATGACCTATGTGATTATGTGAATGCACGATAACTGTGATTTGGTCCGATAATACCTCGTAACTGTAACACCCCAAACCTGGCCTGGATGTTATCACCAGATCTGGTGTGTCACATGAACCTATAACTAAGTTTATGACCCTTTTTACTTGTTGTGACTTAGGTGATATTTTTATTAAAATAGCAAATTTGTGAAAAGTCATTTTGATAAGCCTTTAGATTATCCGTATCATGATCTTGATGAGTTTTGAAACCGTACTTAAGATTTTGAAAACCCGCGCAGCCTATAACTAGCAGTTTCGATAAAATATGAATTAAACCATTATTAAAAACAAAACCAATAAAGAAATTTAAATAGCGGCCTTATTACAATTAAAACCCAAAAATAACATAATAAAATACTTAAAATGAAAAGAGAACCAAATTTGCAGATGCTGTGGCCACTCCGAATCCCTCACAGCTCTAAGCCCACTATGGTTGAGGGTTACCTGCAGAGATGAAAATAAGGGGTGAGTTTGATAACTCAGTGTGTAACATAATCTCAACCATAGGCCAAAACAGATCAAGCCTCAGATTCATATTTAATTGGGCCTTGGCCCATTATAGAAATCAGGTTAAGCCCATAGGCCCATAACAGATACAGATCAGATATAATATGCAAACAGAAAGCCCAACCCAGATCCATCCATAACACCCCCGTACCAGCCTTACACCATGTGGGGAGACTACTCGACCCACCCAACCGCTACACACCACAGAAATTTGCAGCGAGGCTGCCAGATATTGTGACGAGGTCACCAGATACAGATATTGTGGCGAGGCCACCAGAACAGATATATGTTGTGAGGCCACCAGATTGCAGCGAGGCTGCCAGAACGCTTCCTCCATCATAAAAGCCCATACCCCATGCAACAGATATAAACATACTATAGCATGTAACATATAGCATCTCATGCATCAGATATATATTCATATTAAGTGATAACTCATGCAGATATATAATATTATACATTTCGTACAGAATTGGCCCTAAGGGTATAATGGTCTTTTTACACCTACGGGTATTTTGGTAATTTTCCATATTTAAGGGTATTTTAGCCCTTTTCCATATTTTCATAGATTTTATGCATGTTCAATTAATTATTAGTCCACAGATATCCACAGAAGTCCATTTAAGCTTAATTTCCAGTTTCGCCCTTTTTAGCCTAAAACCCCTAATAGGCCCTACTGTGTCCACTAATGTCTTAAGCTCGATAAGTCCAAATCTTTAGGTTCAGATTACCAATTTAACCATATTATTATTAACCACGTCGCCAGAAAGCCTTTAACAGTCATTTTACCGATTTGAGCTCGGAAGCCCATTGGGCCCATCTTTGGCCCATCGAAGCCCATCTTACCGAAATGCTCGAAATTGCACCTTCTGCAATTTCGCCAACGTCAACTCCTAGCTTGACCATAATAGAGTATTCGGCTACTCTTAGATCCTTCCAAGACTGATTTTTGGTCACTTTTGATCGGTCACTTTAGAACAGTTTTCGGTCATTACAGCCTTTGCCGTCCTAGTCTATGAGGGAGATGCGTTACACACCTGTTAGCTGTCGAAGTGTTGAAGAACCCACGTACAAATAGCCTACAATTGAACATTAACGTGTTAGCCTAACAATTGACAACCAATAAGCCATAATCCCCTTACCATAATCGGCCAACATGGCTTAAGTCCCTAAAAGCCTTTACCTTTTTGTCGAAAATAAGCTAGATCCAACTATCCAACTGAGTTGATCTCCAAGGCCCCTTGCTGCACGTCCCTTGTCCATACTAGCGCATACGAAACCAAAGAGAAAAGCCGAAAGGCCCTTAGCCTAGAAACGTTAGCCTCCCCTAAAGGGGTTTCGGCTCATAACCTAAACACATGAAAACTAACGAGACAAGGTCACGAAGTACTTACCAATCTAAGTCCCCAAACCATAATAGTTCCACTTGCAACAACGAGAAAGGAAGAGTGTTGAAGGGTTTCGATTTTAGAAGAGAAAAAAATAGGGTCTTAAGCACAAGAGGGTTCGGCTAACAAGTTGGAGAGGACTTTGATGAAGGAAAGAAGAAGTAGAAGAAGAAGAGGAGTGTGGGTAGAACCAATTCGGTCAATGGGAGAGTCTAGCAATGATGGTTAGGCTTGAAGAAACAAATGGAGAGGAGAAAACGTTTAAAGAGAAGAATAGGAGGAAAGGTATTTGATCAAAAGGGGTTCGGCAATAGGGTATAACAGGGTTCGGCAACTAGAGCAGAAAGAAGGAAAAATAAGCATTTGGAAGACCTAATTGCTAAGTAAAAAATCAGAAAAAGAACCACAAAAAGAGCCTAAAGAAATCGGCACCAAAAGAGACCCTAATGCCGATTGTGCCTTACCTATGTTGCTTGCCGAATTTGCACCATAGAGAGTCCCTTGGCCGGCCACTTTCATTCAAATTCAAAATTCCTTAATTTGCTCCTTGATTCACTCCTATGGCCGATTCAAATTCACCCCAAGCAGAGTTCAACTCTGCTTCAAACTCTTACCTGTTCAAACACAAAAATTAAACACCACACATCCTCACTCTGGGACTTGAACCTTGGACCTCCAAGCTCAATTAGGCGCCACTTTTATAGCTCCTAAGTGGTGTCATATTGCCACTCCACCACTGGCCATCTTATGCCTCATTTCACACATATTTTCTTATCACACCTACTTCCAAGAGACCCCTATCTCCTAAGTCAAAAATACAAAATTTTGCCGAGTTTCTAACCAACACCTGGGCCTTCCATAGGCCCATTAATACTCCCCAAACATGCATTACACACCCAGATACCAAAGTTCAAACATTTTATCAGATGAACAACAATCTAAGAGAAACCCGAAAATTAGGGCGTTACAGTAACCCATTCTAGTGACGGATATGGGTTATGGATGTTACAGAAGGAGATTTTAATTTTTGGTCCAGAAATTTGTATGTTTTATGGAGTTTCTTTTTACATGTATGATTTTATCCAGAGAATGGACTTAAATTTTTTCCCAAACATTAGCTTAGAGGAAGTAATAGATTATTTAACCAGGGTAAAGGGTGAATGGAAAAGAGATATAGTTACCAATTTGTTGTATGGTGAGAGGTGTATCATTTACACTAATCACAAGAGCCTTAAGTACCCCCTCACTCAAAAGAAGTTGAATCTCAAGCAGCGTCATTGGATCAAATTATTTAAAGACTATGATTGCACGATACAATATCATCTTGGTAAGGCCAATATGGTGGCTGATGCTTTTAGTCGAAGATCTATGTTTAAGTTGAAGGTGATGTTCGATCACCTAAGTTTGTTTGATGATGGTGGGATTCTAGCCAAGCTGCAAGTTAAGCCAACATGGTTGGATGAGATTAATAATAAGCCATTTCTAGATGAGTCTTTGATCAGTCGGGTTTAGCAGATTGGTAAGGGTAAGACTTCAGATTTTAGGTTTAATAATGATGGTATTCTGTGTTTCGGATGTTAGATTTGTGTTCCTAGTGATGTAGATTTGAGGCAATCTATTCTACAAGAAGTACATAGCAGTTCCTATGCTATGCATCCTAACAGTAATAAGATGTATCATGACCTCCTAGAGTTGTATTGGTGGCTTGGGTTGAAATATGAGGTGACCAATTTTATGTCTCATTGTCTGATGTGCTCGCAGGTTAAGGTTGAGCACAAACTTCCTTCTGGTTTGCTTCAACCCATTAAGATTCCGTTGTAGAAATGGAAACGAGTAACTATGGACTTTGTTAGTAGGTTTCCCTTAACACCTACCAAGAATGATTCTATTTGGGTTATTGTGGATCGGTTGACTAAGTCTTCTCACTTTGTTCTGGTCAAGACTGATTATTCTTTACATAAGTTAGCAAAGCTTTACATTTCTGTGATAGTGAGGCTTCATAAGGTTTCGCTATTGATTATTTTTTACCGAGATCCTCGTTTTACTTCTCAATTTTGGAAGAAATTGCACGAGGCTCTAGGTACTCAAATTGGACTTTAGTACAACCTTTCATTCGCAGACTAATGGTCAATCTAAAAGGGTAATTTGGATTTTAGAGGATATGCTTTGAAGCTATGTTATTGACTTCTGGCGTAATTGGGAGAAGTTTTTGCTGCTAGCTAAATTTGCGTATAATAATAGTTTTAGTTTAGCATTCACGCGGCACCTTATGAGGCCTTATATGGTCAAAAGTTTAGCAGTCCACTTTATTGGACCGAGTTGGGTGAGAGGAACATTTTTGGTCCTGAATTAGTGGCTGAGACTGAGGATAATTTTCATTTGATTCGAGATTGACTTAAGGCTGCTTATGGTAGACAAAAATCTTATGCGGACCTTAAGAAAAATGATATTAAGTTTAAGGTAGGGGGTCGTGTTTTCCTTAAGGTATCCCTATGGAAAAAGTTTCTTGGATTTGGTTGTATGGGCAAGTTAAGCCCTAAATTCATTGGGCCGTATTGAATTTTGAGGCATGCTGAGCTGGTTGCTTATTAGTTAAAGCTACCTCCAAAGTTGGATTGCATCCATGACATCTTCCATGTGTCCATGTTTAGGCGTTACCGATCTGATCCCTCTCATGTTTCTTTTTTTTCCCACTCTTTTGGTCACGTTTCTTCCTTTCCCTTTTCTTTCTTTCCTTTTGTTTTCTTAAATTTCCATATTTCCTTTCATCTTAATTTGCTTCTTACCTTACTGCCGTCAAGGTTGTTGTGTGACTATATTTTTTATTCTTCGTTTGCGATAGTAAATCTGAGTAATGGTAAGTAACATTAATTCATTTTTCTAATATCAAATTTTAACTTGTTCTTGAGCAAGGTTTGAGTTGTTAGTGTTTAATTCTTGTTCTAAGTTGTAAAAAGTGAGCTCGTGGGTTTTAGTTAGCAAAGGGTGTGAAAATTGAAATCTTCCAACTGAGTAACTGTTAATTTTGACATTATTTTTTGAGAAGTAAGTGCTCGAACATCAGTTTAGGGACTAAATTTTTAACAAATGGATGTTATCTTAAGCGGCTTTTTAATGGTTAATCTGTGCGATTTAATGATTATTTCTAGGATTCATGAGTTCTCGGTTGTGTGGTTAATCAAAATTGTCATAAGGTGTGTCAAACTAACTCAGAAACTCGACTAGAACTAGAAAAAACCTAAAACCAGAGGCTATTTTTGAAATTATTCTACGCCACACGGCCATGTGACAGGTCATGTGCACCACAAATGTATGTGGTCAGCTGTGTGCCAGATTGTGTAGAGCACACGGGCGTGTACAATTAAATGGTCTAAACAGGTAGGTCGTGTGGGCCACACAGGCGTGTGGGCCCTTGTTGGCCAATTTGAAGGTCTGATTAGGGGTCAATTAAAGGACTCTAAAATTGAATCCGTGTTTATTTTGTAGGCCTATAAAAGCATAAAATTTTGTATGTTACGTGTGAGTATGCTTAGAAAGCATGATAAGTAGGATTAATATTGTATAAGCCATATGATATGTTATGATCTGTAAAAATAGGTTTAGGTATGCATGTTATTCAATTCATGTGATATGTACGTATGTTAATATGATTATGCATGTAGATTGGGGTGGGTTTTGATATGATGGAGAAAGTGTATTCTGGCAGTATTACTATAATTCTAGCGATTAAATCGTAAATTCTATCTGGCAGCTTAGCTGCACTTTTACGAGTGGCATACTACCAAGTACTAGTGTATTGGATGGATAGACTCCTGTAGTCCTAATTGGTGTTATTAGTTGGACAGAGATGGTGTGTGGTGGATGGAGTAGGATTCGCTTTGATATGATATATGTTTTTGAAAATATGAAAAATTTTGTTCTGATATTTGCATATGTGAACTTTGTAAGTAAAATTTTGTATGTGGGCCAAGTCACACACTAAGCCTCTAGCTCACTCATTTGTTCTGATTTGTTGCAAGCGATCCTCATATTTAGGATTGGGTGGCAATTCTGAAGCTTGGTTCAAGCATTTTGATTTTTAAGTATGTTTTGGATTTAATTATGGACTTTTCGGACTTTCAGAATTTTAAATTGTTTTTGAGACATTTACTTCAACATTTATTTTTATTTGTGAACTTAGCATTTTAATTGGTATTTTTAATGCAACAGAATAATTGTAGAATTACTAAAATTTTCAAATTAAGAAGTCCGAAGTGTTTTTCTGCTGCAAATGTTTACAAATATATAAAAAAGATGTTTTACAATATTGAGTTGCTAAATGAATGGGGTTGTTCAAAAATAACTAATAAGATAAGTTTTCTTCAAAATGAGTTCTCATACGAGTTTTTCTGAACACTTATGTTTTTAGTAAAACTAATTTACTACATTTACTCTAAAATTAAAACTAAGTTTTCACGAGAATAAACAGATGATGTTTTTGTATAGATGTAACCTTTATAATCCGACCGTAGCATCTAGGCCGGGTTTGGGATGTTATAAATTGGTTTATTTTATTTTAGCTAATCTTATATTTTTAATTAATTATTTTTATTTTTCTTTTTCGTAATATAATTTTAAATTAGTACCATTTAGCCCTATTAGTGTGGCAAGTTAATTTATGTTTAATTTAACATCCCTTATGTACAATCTTCGAAATGCTTCTAGGAGTGTTTCGTTGTAACATTCTTTACTATATTACAATTTTACGCATATACTTGCAGGCACCATTGTTTAATTATATATTTATTTATTGTAGTATTTTCAGTCCAGACGTTTGCACGTTTGGCGTCAGTCAAGCATAAAGTGACACTTTGTAAAAACAACAAATATGTCAATGTGACATCACTTACTTGTATTGGTCGTTAGATCAGGTAAGGGGTGTTATAGTAAATCTTACATAAACCAAATTTTGTTTAACCATAATTACCTATCTAGACACATAATAAATTTCAATGGTAAAAAGTGTTAAAGTTTAAAACAACTCTTAACGGATAAAAGGATAATAAATAAATAAATTTTACAAATTTCGAGCTCACTTTGAAGCTTGTCAAACATATTACTATCTAAGACTCGCAAGCTATCATTTAGTGACAATGTGTTTTAATCCCACCATTTTCTTCGCCTAGGTCCCTAATAAAATAATGACGAGTGTCAATATGTTTAGTTTTTAATGTAGGATTGGGTTCTTTGGAATATTAATGGTATTGATGTTGTTGCAGTATGACACAAGTTGTGGGCACATCCTAATCCATAAGCATTTGTTTCATCCGAATCGATTGAGCATAAGATCCTCCAACTACAATATACTCAGCTTCTGCAATAGATAAAGAAATGGAATTTTGTTTCTTGCCATAGTTGGATATTAGATTATCACCAAGATAAAAACATGCTCCTCCAGTGCATTTTTTATTATTCAAGTTACCTATATAATAAACATCATTGTGTTGGAAAATTCAGGTTAAGAAAACGGTTTTATAGTTACAATAGAAGATTAAAATTTTTCAAAACTGAGTCATTTTGTGATATTTATAGCGAGAGACCCTAGCCAAATACTACCTATGCTTTGTGCGAGATTGATTCAAGTCGGTCCTGGCTTTCAATTGAACAACTTCATACCACAAATTGCACTAAGTGTGGACTCGAGCAACATGAACCAAATCACAGAAAATAAATTATATAATTACTTTTAGCAGGAAAATAATTTCTCTCTATAAAAACTAGATTTTAATTCTTAGAGAATGGAATTTATTCTTAGTTAATAAATTTCTACTACTTTTTGGTAGACTACTATAACTCAATAATTAATGAAGTGGGTATTTTAGGTCAAACGATGTCATCTATTTATAGGGAGAGGTACAAGAATCCTAATTGAATAAGCTCATGATAAATAATATTTATTTAATAGAAAGCACTCTCCCAATCTAACTGAGAGAAAGGTGGGTAGCACACCCTAGTTAATATTACTAAGGTTGCCGCCCCTCGTATGCCGTATGAGGAGAATTTGGTCTCTCATGTGTTGGGTCCAATTATATGTATTTCATAGACTTTTGATCGAGCACTTTATAATTTAATTCAACCCAATACTTATTTTCTACTTCCCAAAATGAATATTTTTATTTAATTAAATTAACTAAATTAATTTCTCCATTAAATAATTTTCTCAAACTAATTCTAATTATGTTAAAGTCATAAAAACTTTACCATAAAAGAATCTTTGAGGAAATATATTTTCTTTCCTTGTTCAACATATTTATAATGACTAATTAATTTAATTCTATTTTTAAAATTTAATTATGTAATTATAATTAATTAAATAATAATTCAAAAAATCTTAAATTAATTCTCAAGTCATTTCAGTTCATAGTGAGAAAACACATTCATTTGTGAATGTGACCTATTCCTCTTAATCATTTCCAATCATTTCTATTCATATCTATGCATTTGATTCTATAAGCAATTCATTTATGGTTTCAACAAGCTAGCGGAGGGACCGATGAACATATATAATTAGGGTTCAAATAATTCATAATTAACTTTCAGCCTTTCACCTATTAATTATAAACTTATTTAGTCACGAAGTCATTCCACTAAAGAATAGTGATTGAATCTTTGCCTTCTTATATATCATTATGAAAGCTACTTAATAAATGCTTGTCTAATGACCTTTTCATAAGTGTGTTACTCTCACAGGATATGTAACACCCCTTACCCGTATCTGACGCTGGGATAGGGTACGAGGCATTACCTTACTAAATCTCATGCAAACATTCTATTTCAACTTAATGAAATGCATCCCAATTTAAAACTTTTTCCAACATTGTCCTATGGACCTTCATATGGGCTTACAAGGCCTAAAATATGGTTTACAAATAATCCGAGACCATTCCGGGTACTTAAGAAAAATTCATCAAAAACTACTATAAACAAGGCACAAGCCCGTGTGGAAGGGCAACACACCCGTGTGGCCTCTAGACATGGCCATGCTAATGGCCGTGTGCCTCACACAGCCTAAGCACCTAGGGACACACTCGTACCCTTCGTCTGTGTCAAAGCCCGTGTGCAAAAACCTTGATATTCTGTTTGTGACATCAACAATCACATGATCATGGCACAGGCCCGTATGCTTGGCCGTGTCCTTCACACGGTTGAGACACACGGTCAGGTATCAACCCGAGTGCTTACTACTAGGCATTGAATTCTACTCATTCAAGGTGCAGGGGACACACAGCCTAACCATACGCCAGTGGGCCTGACCGTGTGTTGCACACAGCCTAGACACATGCCCATGTGTCTACCTATGTGGAAAAAAATAGGCTATCTACCAAACCTCTTTGCCACCCTAAAACAAGATCAAACACATATCCAAGTATACCAAGACTCCAATACTCAACCAATAGCCATAATTTGGCATCTACACAACTTAATATAATCTAACCAACTATGCATTCAATCTATTACTCCTAACACATACAATTACTCATGCTAAATTCTTATTCATGATAACATTATCATTTGCATTTGATAACCAATGGTAAATATTAGCCAATAACTTTGGCCTTATATAAAATGAAGTATTTCAAATTCAAGCCAACACATTTGGCTCCAAAATAATATGACACTTAACAAAAGAATAAAGTCCTATACATGCTGTATTCTCTAAACGCTAAAAGTAACTATACTGAATGCTTTGGATGATAGTGTGAACAGAGCCTCTGACGTACTTTGATCCACAAGCTAACTAGGCGGCACTATAAGAAAATGAAAAGGAAAGGGGTAGTATAAAGCTTACTAAGTTATAAGTAAATAAATAACAACAATTTACTAAGCTGTGACAAATTTTCAATACATCACAATTCATGCATGATACAAGAATGGCCACAAACATAACTTACTCGATTTCATCCTTTACTAATCATATAACATATTAGTGAGCTCACATATCATACATTTCTTATAGATACCTGCATCACTCACAAAAATTATCATAATATCTCTCAAATTTAACACCAACTGAAATTTCCT
The DNA here is from genome assembly GCA_020496765.1 of Gossypium stocksii. NCBI lineage: Eukaryota > Viridiplantae > Streptophyta > Magnoliopsida > Malvales > Malvaceae > Gossypium > Gossypium stocksii. The sequence goes on from CM035629.1 coordinate 35,693,543, forward strand.
GTTGAACTATTTAGAATATGAAAGGTAGTTCAAGAAGCCTCCAATGTAGGGTATTAAGCCAATATCATGTCCCAGACATGGTCTCACACTAGCTCACATGTCAAGTCGATGCCATGTCCCAAACATAGTCTTACACTGACTCTCAATTTGTCGAGGCCGATTCCATGTTCCAGACATGGTCTTACATTGACTCTCAATGTATCGAGGCCGATGCCATGTCCTAGACATGGTCTTACACTAGCTCTCCTCTATCCGTGCCGATAGCATGTCCCAAACATGGTCTTACGGTGACACATCTCCAAGCCGATGCAATGTCCCAGATATGGTCTTACACTAGCTTGCCTGTCGAGGCTGATGCCATGTCTCAAACATGGTCTTACACTAGTACTCGTATCAACACTGATGCCATATCCCAGACATTGTAACAACCAAAACCCGGCCTAGACGTTATGGCCGAATCTAACGTGCTATATCATAATGTCTTTTGGAGAATCGAAATTGTGAGTAGACAGATAAAACCCTTTTGAGAGAAAACTTTAGTGAATTGAATTCTTTACTATTATCAAATCAACTGGTCAAAATGCTTTCCATCTGTGTGTTAAACTGATTTAAATCGTGGAAGCTTTTAAAAACTTTAAAGTTTGAGTTGCGTGGCTTTAAAAAACTGATTTAAACGATCGTGTGTATTCTGACGTTAGAAACAAAATACCCAGTTTCTTACACATGGGCTACAACACGGGCATGTCTTGGCCATGTGAGAGAAACGGGGTGAGCACACGGGCGTGTGCCACAGTTGTGCATTTGCTAACGTTAGAAACAGAATGTCAAGATTTTTACACACGGGCTGCGACACAGGCGTGTCATGGCCGTGTGAGGGACACGGGCTGAGCACACGGGTGTGTGCCAGGCCATGTGAAAACCCCTGTAGGTTAAATGTTAGAAATTAAATCCGCACGAATGACGGGCACAGGCATGTCACTAGATTTCTTAAGCCGTGTGAGGTACACGGGCCATTAGCACGGCCAAATTTTGAGGCCACACGGGCGTGTTGCCTTTCCACACGGGCATGTGCCCTGTTTTTAGTGGTATTTCTTAGAAGTTTTCTAAATGTCTAAAACGGTTTTGAGTTTCTTCCAAAGAGTGTTTTAGGCCTTGTAGGCTCATATGATGGACTGAAGAGCCATGTTTGAAAAAGTTTTAAATTGGGACGTATTGTGGTGGTTTAAGATTAAATAAATTGCATGTGTTTTAGTAAGGTAATGCCTCCTACCCTATTCTGATGTCGGATACGGGTAAAGGGTTTTACAAGAACTATCCTTCGATAATTGATCAATTTGAGGTCTCTTGTCTCCCATTCACCTTTAAGTTGGTAGATTTCTAGTGTGGAATCTTTATATACTTCTAGCACTTAGATTTTGCATTCTATGGCTGTACGGATTCCCATGATACATGCTTCATACTCTGCCATGTTATTTGTACAATCAAAACCTAATTTGCAGGTGAATGGATAATGATTTTCGCTTGGGGACATCAGGACTGCCCCAATTCCGTTACCAACAGCATTTAATGCTCCATCGAAATTTAGTTTCCAAAGATGATCTTCCGTAGAGTCTTCTTCAGTAGTTGCCACATACATTAGATTTTCATTGGGGAAATCAAAGTTCAAAGGCTCATAATCTTCTAGAGCTCTACTGGCCAGAAAAACTATTGCGCTCCCTTTCACAGCCTTTTGGTTCATGTAGACTATGTCAAATTCAGAAAGAAAAATTTGCCATCTGGCCATTCTTCCATTCAAAACAGTTGACTCCATCATATATTTTAGAGGGTCTAGTTTCGAGATTAGCTAGGTCGTATGGTATAGCATGTATTGCCTCAACCTCCGAGTTGTCCATATTAGGGCGCAACACAATTTCTCAATTGGCAAATATCTCATTTCACACTCAATGAATTTCTTGTTGAGGTAATATATCACATTTTCTCTCCTTCTTGACTCATCATGTTAACTAAGCATACATCCCATGGAATTGTTAAACACTATCAGATATAGTATTAATGGCCTATCTGGATTAGGTGGTGGCAGTACTGGGGGATTTGACAAGTATTGTTTAACCTTGTCAAAAGCTTTCTGGCATTCATCATCCCATACGCCTGGATTGTGTTTCTTAAAAAGATGAAATACGGGGTCACATTTCTCAGTTAGTTGTGAAATGAACCGAGAAATGTAATTTAACCTTCTAAGGAAACCTCGAACTTCTTTTTGTGTGCATGGCAGAGGCAATTCTTGTATAACCTTGAATTTGTATGAGTTGATCTCAATTCCCTTTTCACTGACTACGAGCCCAGTAGTTTTCCCGACCTAGCTCCAAAAGTATATTTTGTTGGATTGAGCTTTAGCTGGAATTTTCTCAATCTCAAGAACAACTTCTTCAAAACTTGAATATGTTCCTTTTCTATTCGAGACTTTGCGATCATATCATCAACATAAAATTTGATTTCTTTGTGTATCATATCATGGAACAAGGTCACCATGGCCCTTTTGATATGTCGCTCCTGCATTTTTTAGCCCAAACGGCATCACCTTATAACAAAATGTACCCCATAAGGTTATGAAAGTGGTCTTTTCCATGTCTTCAGGATGCATCTTTATCTGATTGTATTCAGAGAAGCCATCCATGAAGGAAAACAGTGAGTAGCCTACTGCCACTAAAGTGTCAATATGAGGCAAGGGAAAATTGTCCTTTGGGATAGCCTTATTTAAGTCTCTATAATCTACACACATTCGTACCTTTCTGTCTTTCTTAGAGACGGGGACAATATTGGCTACCCATTCTGAGTATTTAACCACCTGTAGGATGCCGACATCGAATTGCTTTTTGACTTCCTCTTTTATTTTTAACACAATGTCAAGCCTCATACTCCGGAGCTTCTGCTGAACTGGCTAGCATTCTTTTTTTATGAGAAGGCGGTGTACTACAATATCAATGCTTAACTAGGGCATATCTTGGTATGACCATATGAAGACATCTTTAAATTCTTGAAGTAACTCAACGAGGTCTCACTTTGTTTCTTTGGTTATGCACGTTCCAATTTTCACTACCTTTTCTTCTTCTAAGGTCACAATCTCCACTGTCTCTTTATAAGGTAGAATTTGTTTCTCTTCTTGTTCTACCATCCTTAACAAGTCTGGAGAGAAGTCATAGTCTCTGTCATCTTCAAAATCTTGAGATCCCTCTAAACACATGTCTCGCTCAAAAGGAGATTCTGAGTCAGTAACAGCGTCGCTCATGTCGTTGATATCCAAGAACCTATTGTAGGCACAAAAGAATATACAAAGAACAAACGAATTTAAGAATAACCATTTATGGTATGATTATGAATGAAATGAAAGGATGACTTGGAAGAAAGTCCAAAGAACGAAAGAATCTAAAATAATTGCTTGTATGGAAAGAATGAAAGAATATTTGCTCGAAATGATAGCAAAGATGTATTTTATTGAAATAAAGATGTTTGGACATGAGCCAAAGTCACAAAGGAATTCTTATTGCTTCTAGGCTTAAAGCAACAAGTGTTTTTCGAACATTACTCTAAGTAAGCTTTAAAAACTACAAGAAACTCTTTTGCAGTCCAGTTGTTCAGAACACTTCCAGGCTCACAAGGGTGGATGCTTGACAAGTCTACTTCTTCAGTTGCTTCTTTGGATATGGCATTGATGTGCACATTTCCCAACATTTTTCAATGGTTTCTTTTCTTGGCATCCTTCGCTCAGGATAAATAATCCGACTTGATACGAAAGTTTTGGATATGTGAGGGAATATCATTGGTTTCCATTTGATTTCTTCCCCATTCATGCATGCCCTCCTTCTTTCCTGCCTCTTTTCCAGCTCCCTCTTTCTTTGTCTCGCATCTGGCCTAAATCCTAAACGAAAGCGGTCACATTTGTCTTTCAGCATTGGAACTTCATCTCTTTTTTGAAGGTGTCTCCCAAGTCCTTTCCCCGATAAGGCTCATTTTCCTACCGTCAGTTGTAAGCCCATCCTTTTAGTCTTGGATATTTTTGGCACTGGGATTTTGTTCCCTTCAATGATGAATTTTGCATTCACAAATTCCAAAGATCGAAAGGAACATTCGATCGCTTCATCCTTTGTCTCTAAATATGGTGTATCACTGGTTACGGTTGCAATGATATCTTCCTTGGCAATTATCATCACCAGCCGACCTTCTGTTACTAGCTTCAACTTTTAATCTAGTGACGAAGGCACTTCCCCTGCCAAATGTATCCAAGGCCTCCTCAACAAGCAATTGTAAAAAGGCTTGATATCCATCACCAAAAAGTCTACCTCATACGTAGTTGGGCCGATCAACAAGGATATTTCAATTCTCCCCATTACCCTCCTTTCTATGCCATCGAACACCCTTACTATGTTCTGGAACACCTTCATGTGTGAGCTATCCACAGGCAACCTATTCAGTGTGGATAGGGGCAGTACGTTTAGTGCTGATCCATTATCGATCAGAACCCCTGGCAATGTGTAGCCTTTGCATCGGGTAGTGATGTGCAAAGCTTTAGTGGATCCCATGCCTCCTAGTGGTATTTCATCATCATTGAAGAAGATAAAGTTGTTGGCACTTATGTTATTAAACAACCTGTCTAGCTTGTTGATAGAGATATCATTGGCTACATAAGTTTTGTTTAGCATTTTCATTAATACACTACGATGTACCTTCAAACTCAAGAGTAATGCTAGTATAAATATGCGAGCTGGTTGTTTATACAGCTATTTTACAACACTATACTCGCTGTGTTTCAAAAACTTCAAGAATTCCTTAGCTTCCTCTTCTTTTACTGGCTCATTAATAGGCGGTTCAGGTCTAGTTGCCTTTTCCTTCTTTTATTCCACCGTCAAGGCCTTTCCTTTTATAGGTTCTGCTCGTACATTTACCAACTCATAGCGCCTCCCACTACGCTGATAAGAACCCACACCTTGGTCCTCTTTCGAAGTGTCGATCTGGCTCTCTTTTCCAGTATTGTCACATTGCAGTCATAATTTCAAGGAACCCTTTTGCTATCTTGATAAGAGAAGACTACAGGTTTCTAGATTATGATCTTTGGTGTCATCTGTACTCCAACTTAGTTGCTTTTTTATTGTGAAATAATAACCACCGAGTAATTGAATTTCGGGACCTTCATTATTGATTCTCCCTCTGACACACATATGTTTCTTTCTTCTTTAACTTCTTCACAAAATTCTATATCTTTATTATCCATCAGGTCTTGCACTAAGGCTCTGAACTCAATGCATTATTGGATCTTATGCCCTTCTTTATGATAGAACTCACAGTAGTTCCTCATCTTTTCACTCCCTTCTGAATCCGATATGATTAATCTCCTCTTTACCATCTCCTTCCAAACCCACCTTAGCGGGGTTTTTACTTCTGCGACATTGATCTTAATTCTTTTCCCCATGTTCTCACCTATCGCATTTACCCCATTATCAGTATGATTAGGTAGCAAATTTTCTATACTAGATGTATATCAAATTTCACAATGCTCATTTTAGTAAGTCTTTCAACTAACTTCTTGAAGGCAGTGCAGTTTTCTATTGAATGCCCCGTAATCCCTGCATGGTATTCGTATTGAGCGTTTGTATCGTACCATATAGGATATGGGGGCTATATTGGTTTTAAATAAAAAGGGGATAGCACATGTACGTCAAATAAACTTTGATACAACTCCATATACATCATTGGAATTGGCGTAAATTGGAGCTTCTTAGTGTTTTACTTTGTGATGGATTCTTGTCTCGACGACCCTTGATGACTAGTAATCACCATTTTTGGCTGGCTAACAGTAATCAGTTTTGAGTATCCCTTATTATAGGTGCTTGTATTGTTCACCTCGTTCTCCCTTTTCCTCAGGGCTGACCTTTTGGTACTCTCTCCCGTATCTATTTTTTCACTCCTCACTGTATTTTTTATTATTTTGCCGGTCATCACTATGTCTGAAAAACTTTTTGTGGCACTTCCTAGCATGTGGATGATGAACAGGGCCTTTAAAATGTTGATAAAAAGCATCGTGGTTTCTTTTTCTAAGAGTGGCAGCTAAACTTGTATGGCAACTTCCCTCCATCTCTGCGCATACTGCCTGAAACTCTCATTCGGCTTCTTCTCCATGTTCTGCAAGGTAATTCTATCAGGAGTCATATCTGTCATATGACTATACTGCTTCATAAATGCTTGTGCTAGGTCTTTCCACGAACTAATCCTGGTACGGCTCAGTTGGTTATACCATTTGGATGCTGCCCCCCACCAGACTGTCTTAGAAGTAGTGGATCAGCAGTTAGTCGTTGTTAACATACCCAGTCATCCGTCTGCAGAACATGGTGATATGAGCTTCGAGGCAGCTAGTCCCGTTATACTTCTCAAATTCTGGCATTTTGAACTTGTAGGAAAGTACTAGGTCTGGGACCAAACTTAGATCCTTAGCATCGATTCCACGATTATTATCAGCGTTTTCCATCGCCTTGAATTTTTTCTCTAGCCATTTACATTGGTCCTCTAATTGCTTTGGAAGTTCTATTCTTGCCTTTTCTATTTCTTCTACATCATGCAGATTAGGGATAATAGGATTAATTGGGTTATCCCTTGGGTTAGAGCCTGAGCCAGCTTGGAGATCCATTGGCATCGAAGCACCAGCCTGAAACTGTTGAGGCTTGATTGTGACAGATGGTCTTCGCGAGTACACCTCAGGTTGTGTTAGAGCATTTGTTGGGGTAAAACCCGGATGATAGAGAGGATCATCATTATCCTCTCCAGCATTGATCATGGGACCTTTTCCTTTTCGAACCCCTCAGTCAACAGTTGAGTCAACTGATTCATCATATTTCTTTGGGACTCTAGCATTTGGTCCCTCATGTCTTACTGGATCTTGGCCAGTTGCCCTTGCATTTGCATTTGTAGCTAGTCTTGCATCTTTCTTTGAAGTTTTTCGAGTCTTTCCAACCTTTGGTCCATATCTTTTGTCTTAGCGCGAGTACCATAACGATGTTTGGTTGGTAAGTTTTTGTCGGTTTCCAGATTAACTTTGAAATAATGTTAATTAATTAGAGTCTTTCTATGGATGCATATGATGCAATGTAATGTGAATGCATGATATGAATGCAAAAAAGACGTCGATTTTGATTCAATTCCATTTAGAAAACTTTACTAGAAAACAAAATTCTTTACATAAAACGGGTTACAAATATGGCTTTGCACTAATGCTGAAAGTTTTAATTTTCCTAAACAGTGAAGGTAGCTCTTACCCCCGGTCTGATTCTAGCTCATATTTCACGCTTAGTATGTCAACCTGCACTGTTAAAGTCTATAAATGATCGGCTACCTCTTGAATCTGAGCCATGGCTTCACCCATAATGTAATCTCTATTTCTAACTTGATTCTGAGAATGGTGAAGTTGTTCCTTCCAACACTTCTTACCTACTTCAAGAAGCTCGACTCGAAGGTTACAGTTTTGTAATGCAGCTTCTAGTTCTTGTATCTTTCTTCTCATTTCTTCAATCTTGTTTAAGATCACCCTTAGCTCAACCACAGAGTTACGACTTCTATACTGATGAAGCAACTTTTCAAGTTTTGCTACTCTAACATTTAATTCATTTTTTTCACTTTGGCTTTTTGACAAACTCTTTTCTAGGACCTCTTTCTGTATCTGAGCCTCTTGGAATTTTCTCTCCCATCGGTCAGCTTTAGTCCTTTCTTCTTAAATCTCTTGTCACCATTACTCTGACGTTTTCCCTAATCCGGTGGTTCTCATTGATAGATACAACTTCTTATAATCTGTCTTCAAACCATCCAAGTCTTCCTCGGCCTTATTTTTTCCTTTCATTAATTTCTCAGCCTTTAGGTTCTGAACATCCACATCTAATCTCAAATGCATTTTTTCCTCCTCTAATTGTTCTATCTTCTTTTCGAGCTCTGAATTCCTCTTTTCAAAATCCTACTTTATGATCTCTAATTCTAACAGGACCACTTGTAAGTACTCTTCTATTGATCGAGCACCTTCTAGACTCAGTCCAGGGATATTATCGTTAATTCTTTTACTCCACCACCCATTGTATTCAGGATTTGTCATTGAACCTAAAGCCAATCTTTTTATCCAATGAGTTTGATTCCAAGTGTTAGAAATCTCCTTAACCTTTTTTCTTGTAATTATCCCTCTTGTACGAAAACTCACATTAGACTAGCCCCTGTGTTGCTGGTATGAACTGTCTGATCTATATTGTCTCAGTACGAGTAAAGAAGCATATTCGATGGCTTTTCAAATTCCGAGTAGAGGGACCCAGTCAAAATTCCCACACCGGTAAAGATTTTCGTCGCGAACCATCCAAGGGGCTCTCTACTCTACGTCTTCTTCTTAGAGATTTTGGAGGATCACTATCCAATTTTCCTTCGATATGTCATCCCTCCTTGGCGTAGCCATTATTTCCTTTAATGGGGAGTAATTCTAGGAGAAAATACGATAAGAAACTTTATCCATTTTTCAGAAATGACTGTAGAACCAAGCTAACAACAACTGCGTACATCCTATGAATCTACCCTCGCTTGCTTTCTGACATGCATTCAAAGATCTAATGTCTAGGCTAAGATTGTCAGAACAGGTGTGACCCATTTGTCAAGCTGATTGAAGAGATCTGAGACTGCCTCATCTACATATTCTAATGCCCTAGGGAAGATCATTAATCCGTAGATGCTCAAAGTGAAAACATCGAGCCTTTTCTTCATATCAGGATGTGCTAGAATTAAATCTCTCAAATTTTTCCATGGGATGCAGTTACAATCTCCTTTTTGCTTGATCCTGGTTATAATCTACTGCTCACTCATCCCGGTAATGTTTATCAATTTCTTCCAAAAGGTCGGGTTATTGGCTTAAATCTCCGGGCAATGAAGTAGAGTTGTATATTCTTCTACAGTAGGCACCAAATCTACCCTCCCAAAGGTAAAGCAACTATAGGTAGGGTTCTAATACTGGGCTAGGGCCTAGAATAAATACTCATCTACCTTGATGTCCAGTAGGTAAGGCAAATCCCCATAGCTGCAGTAAAACAACTGCTTGGTCTCATCATTCCACTGGTTCCATATCTCTTTTAATTCTTAAAGATTATTTTGCATCACACTGATGCGGGTGTAGTCTCATAATTCTGATGTGTACCCCTCAGCTAGGCTATCCCCTTTATCTAATTGCATTTTCTCTGACCATATGCGGACAGTTGCATTATCCTCCACTTTATCAAGATATTTGTTCTCTATGGCAAGCTCTCTAATTTAGTAATTGAACGTGAACCAACACCTTTTAAATATGAAATGACATGCAATCATAGCCAAAACAAAACATAACAAGTCAGTATCATATACAAAAAATAAAACTCAAAGCAAGCCAAAAATGATCAAGCACTTATCTAGGTGACTGCTAGGGTTTGGCGTAGTTCTACCTGGGGTGGGCTTTTAGGGCTTCCTACATGCGGTTTGGTTCTAAAGTAGAGGCACCCGAACCGGTAGATTCCTTAATCTTTACCCATTATATGCTCATACGGACCGAGTTTAGTTTAGGGGAATACATTTCCCTATGGCTACACGGAGATGAAAATTCTCACGAAGACATAGGTACAGATGTATCCCGAAAGCGATCTACTATCCTGTACGGAGGTGAAAACCTCACGAAGGAGTAGCTTCTTACTCCCACTTAAAAGGGGTAAAACTAAGCGGTCTTTATGCAATATGATGCAAGAGTATTCTACGAGACTCGAACCACAATAAACATATGAAATGACACAAACAAATGTAATAAAAGGATCGTAGATTTTTAAATTGGATTTTCAGTTTTCGACAAAAGGACAGAAAGTAATCAATTTACGGCTTGACTCTCTTATTGGTCTCCAGTGGAGTCACCAAGCTGTCGAAACCATTTTTATTTTGGAAAACGGGAGTCAACTTTTAGAAAACGTAAATGGAGTCGCCACCAATCTTTTTTTAGAGGTGTGATCGGGTCACTTTGAGATTGATCATTTTAATAAAATATTTTGATTTACTAAAACATCGATTTTGGTCTACGAAATTCGAGAAAACGGGTTCGGAAGTCGGTTACACATGAGGAAGGATTAGCACCCTCGTAATGCCCAAAATTGGTACCTAATTGATTAATTAATATCTTAATGTCGAAAATTTGAGAAGATTTTAAAGTACGATCCTTTTTATTAATGTTAATTTTAAACCCTTATGAATAAGATTGTCTTTTGATTTTCAAAACTCATGCATTTTAATTTAAAATGATATTTGGTTATTTGGGTCAAATGAAAAATCGAAACCAAGTAAGTTAGGGCACAACTTCTCAAATTTCCAAATGCAGAATATTGTCTTTGTTTTTGGAAATTCTTACCTCGAGATAACAAAATGTCACATCTAGTAAGTTATGACACAACATATCGAATTCTCGAGAATAAGCTTTTTAATTTGAAATTCATGTGTTTTAATTTTAAAAAGGGTACTCGGTTATTTAGATTCAATGAAAAAAATCGAAACCTAATAAGTTAGGGCACGATTTTTTCAAAACTCCCAAATACCGAATATTGACTTATTTTGAAAACTCTTGAATAAGAACAAGTGTAGCAATTAAACGAAACGTATTTTTTATTTAAAACGATTATTTGGATAAAATTGTCACGCTAATGAATAACAAAAACATAAATACACTAAAAAAAATTCACGATAATCACATGATGTACTAATATTTAAAGCTAATATAGACAATCAAAAGAAAGAATAATAACATAAAATAGCTAATAACACGAATAATACAATGACAATGATAAGGCTAACTCAAAAATAATAATATTAAAAGTGATAATAATAACCAAATCTAAATTTTGAAGTAATGAATAAATAAACAAAAGGACATAATAAAGGGAAATATAAAAGAGATTGAATTTAAAAATAAAATAAATAATAAATAATATATGAAAACTTTATATAAATAATAATCCAAAAAACAATATGACAAATTCTTAAAATAAAATATGAAATGGTTTTAACTAAATAATGTATACAAATAATAAATAAAACAATATAATGATATATAATAAAACAATTTAATGTAAATAATAATAATAAATGAATAAAAAAGTTTAAAAATATATATAGTTTAAAATATATACATATAATATCAAAATAAATAAATAAATAACAAATTAAAAAGATTAAAAAAATAGATTAGAGACTAAATCAGAACAAACATGAAATCAGGGGGAAAATGTTAAGAAATAAACGAATAAGGACCAAATTAAAACACGCGCCACAAAGGAGGGACTAATTGGGCAATTACGCCCTATCACCAAAACGGCGTCGTTCTCATGTCCTATCTTCAAATGGTCAGAGGACCAAATTGAACAAAAAATAAAATAAAAGGGCCACATTATAAAAAAGAAAAATAGAAATTGGACGAAATTGCATAGCAATGAAAATTCGAAAGGACCAAGGGAGCAGATAGCCCCTTAGTTAAAAAACACACGGATCCTCCCTGGGTCGGGTTAACGCACGAATTTTGGCCTTAAAACGACGTTGTTTTGGGCATTAGTGGCTTACCCCAAAACGACGTCGTGTGGTTGGCCTTTAAATACTAAAAAAACTAAAAAAAAAAAAACTCTTTTTAACATTCCCCTTAAAAAAAACTCGAAAGGCCCTCTGAGCTCTGGCTTGAATTCGGCTTAGCTTCGTTCATCGGGCTATCCTCCGCCACAGTATACGGTGGTCAGAGCTCCAAAATATGGGCCATTTCAGTCGGTCTGAATCCCTTAATCCCGAATCCAAAGTTAAAATTTCTCAAAGGAACCCTCAAAACACAAAAGGAGCCCTTAGTTTCCCTTTTCATTCATCAGGAAGGTAAAAAATTTTTAAAAACCCTTTTACTCGTGATGTGTATGAATGTATGTATATTGAATATGCGAGTGCAAAAGAATACCTATGTTTTTTTTTTCTTTTTGTATTAGTGTTCGTAAGAGAAAAAAAAAGTCCTTTACACTGATTATATTCGGACTCTTATAGCCGAATAAAGGGATAAATAAAAATAGAAAAGAAAATGCATAGCCTTTTTTCTTTTTCCTTTAGATTTTGCTGCTATATATTTGCTGTCATTTATGTTTTCTTTTGTAGGTGCAACTGTCGTATAGAGGCGTGGGCTGCGGAGTGACGTGGAGGCTCGAACGATGGCTGGCATGGGAGGCTGCGGCGCAAGTAATTTCAAAAACCCTTAGGGTTTCTGAAAATTTTGGACATTGAGCCCTTTGGGCCTATTTCGATTTGGTCTTGTTATTGTAATTGGGCTTGGGTTTTAGGCATGTAGGTTTTGAGTTTTAATTTGAATCTCAACTTTTGTTATTTTTGGGCCGTTGTTTTAAACTTTAGACTGTTGTAAATTTGGACTTTCATTTATTGGTTTTTATTTATATTTTGTTTTATTTATTTTTTTGGATAATTTATGGGCATGCGCAGATTTGGGTCTATACATCAACCAAATTAGGTATATTGAGAACCTCCTTTTGTCCCACTAATCTGTCTTTCTTTTTTTAAGCCTTTTATTGAGACCTTGTTTGCTTCATCTCCATTGTATTGGTGGGGATTTGTGTAATCCACGTATATATATATATATACACACACACACACAACACTTCTATTTCTTTTTTCTTCAGCACTGCAATTTGGTGATCAAGTTAAGTCAATTCTGTAGGATGTATTGGCAAATTCACATTGGTGTGACGGTTTGAAGACAAATTTTCTTTGTTGTTGGCTGTAATAATCATTAGAGAGTAGTAAAAAAAAATCATATTATTGGGAGGAAAATGATTAAGGCAAACTCATTAACTTTAAAAATTAAAAAAAATTATCTTAGGGATCGACCTTTTGTCGTTGTTGTTTCTCCATGCATTTTTAACAACATTCTCGATCCTGTATGCTCAACCAAATTCCCTATACCAAGCATTATGTATAGAAAATACAATCCTAAAACAATTTTCTAGATTTATTATCATTTCAAAACACTTTTTTAATTTTATATAGCATTTGCATCTTTTTGATAATTAATTACAATATTACTTTACAAAATAAGTAATGAACTCACATATATATATATATATATATAACACGAACACATATAAAGTTCAATCAAACATAATAATTTTTCATACATTGATTGAATGAAAGCTTAGTTGTGAACAAGGATGCACTTTCATTCATTTTTTATTAGAAACAAAAAGTGTAAATGAAGTTTAGTATGTTAAAGCAATCCAATAGGCTGCACTGGTTAATTAACAAATATATATATATATATATATATATATATATATATTAGAAAATTAATAATTTTCCCAATTTTACAAAGAATAATTTCTAGATGTTTACTTTTTTTTTCACTTTCTTCATTATTTGATTAAAAATATATATTTATTTTTTTACACTTAATATTTTAATAATTAAATTATTAAATTTATCAATGTAATTATACTTATCATACATGTAAATTTTTTAATTGAATTGTTATATAATTATATTACACATTTACACTTGAGCTAACCATTCAATCTTTATTATATGGTAAAAGAATTTAATCAAAATTTTCATACTGCTATTAGTTTATGGAGTCTAATAATAGGTATAATGACTTATTTGGTTTTCCAATTTTACAAGAAAAGTTATTTTAACCCTTTATTTAATTTTTCGTCCTTTTTTAGCTTTTAAGCTTGTATTTTTTTTTTTGGTCAAATCACCTAAAAATAAATGAAAATGTTAACATCTTTTAATTTGTTGACGCTGCATATACGCGGATGACATGTCAACATTTAATTAATTTTTAAAATTTTAAAATTCAAAAAATTATAAAAACTATTTTTTAAAATAAAAATTATTAAAAAATATAAAAAAATATTTTTTATATTTTTAAATTTTAAAAAATTAATTAAATGTTGATATTATCTATGTGACAATCCACATGTATGCCAAGTCAACAAAGTTAACAAAAGTTAACAAACGTTAACTTTTCCATCCATATTGGGGAGATTTGATAAAAAAATGCAAGTTCAAGGACTAAAAGAAGTAAAAAATTAAATTAAGGGCTAAAATAATTTTTTTTTTTCAAATTGAAGGGCCAAAAGAGTCATTATACCTTAATAATATACCTTATATATATTTTTAAGAATTGTAAATTGAGTTTTGGACAAATAACAGAAAGGGTATGTCACGAGCTTCAACTTAGAAGAAACTTTTATCAAAATATGTAAAGATTTACCAATAATTTTAAAACCATAAAAAATATTAATAAATCTTTAGAAATATTAGTAATCCTTAAATCTTTTGGTAAAAAGTTTTCCTAAGTTTTTTTTTTTAGTAAAGCTCACCTTAGAACTTTCCGTATGTCCGACAACTGTCTAATGAAGCTTTGTGGAGTAAAAATAGGGAAAATGAATAAATTAAAAAAAAAAAAAAAGAGAGAGAGAGAACTTTGAAAGCGTGGAAAATATAACCCATGATCCAGCATCTCATCCTCACTATCCCTTTCGCATCACTAGAAGACGCAAACATATATTATTTTGGGTTAATTTTCCTTTTTTTTTTAAAAAAAAATGCCCTTTCTCTATTCATATAACATGTCTTTATCAAATCGATACTTCAATTGTGCACAATGTTTTTTTTATGGAACCCAAAGTGTTTTGTTTTGTGTTTTTAAAGGAAGGATTTAAAAAGCTCAAATTTGAACTTATTAAATAGAAGAGGTTTGCAATCATATGAGGTAAGAAAAACAAACCCATACAAAAACTTTCCATGTATGCAAAAGAAAGGTCCACATGAACAAATTCATCACCTAATTTAATTTTATTCTTGTTATCAAAAGTATCTTTTCATCATATAAACATACTTTAGTTTTTCCACTAAAAGAAATCCTCATGCAACAGTATATAAAATTAATGGAATCACATGAAAGATAATAACAAATGAAATTATCGGACTGAATTATTTTATTTTACAATAAATTAAAAAGAACTCCTCTTGTCAACTAAAATAACTTTTTGTGGATAATATATTTCAATAATGTAACAAACGCAGAGGCCAGCATTAAATTTCACTACTTAACCTTGTTGCTGCATGCAAACCACCCACATATTGACACATCTTTTTGCCCATAAAGAAAACCCTTTTTGTTAATATATAATGGGGAGTGTGTGAAGGCTTTTAGAGTCGGCAAATATATTTATTTAAAATCCTCTTAATTAATTTCATATAAAAAATATCTTAGTAAAAGAGCATCATGAGAGAAGCATTTGGTGTAATTAGAACGACCATAGAATTTCAGCAATATAAATACATTTTTCTTAGTTCACAACAACACACATATAATATAAACATTAGAAATAAGAAACCCAATCAAATAGAATCCAAGTTAGGTTTATGTTTTCAATTATTTAGTAAAATTTAAGATAGAAAAAGGATTAATTAGATATTGATATAATGACAAATAATTTACGTCTTAATGAATATCGCATCTCCAGTTTAAGCTTTAATGCTCGATAATTTATAAGTTTGTAAAAGTAGTTTGGTGGAAAGAGAGCAGCTGGTGGGCACGATGATTGATCGTAATTGATACGTGAGAATAAAATAGGCATTAATTGAAGACCTGATAAAAGAACGAAGAAGAAGACATTTAACTTATTTGTATATTTTAACAATAATTACTTTATAAACCCTAAAAAAAGTCAACAACAAATGAACAAATTAATTAATTCTTTTGCAACCAATACGAAGGGCTGCATGTTTCTACTTTCTCTAACGTCAAAGTTTTTTAGCTTCTAAAATATCTAGAAAAAGAAAAGCAATTTTAATGCTACAATTTTAATGAAGACAAAGCTCATCATCAATAAATGTTTCTTTTTTCAAATTATTGAAGTTAATAAAGGGGCTTTTTTTTTCCTTTAATTCATTTTAATGCTACAATTTTTGTTTAATATATATATATATATATATATATATCTTTTGAATAAGCTTTAAAAAGTGTCCCAACTTCATCCCGAAGTTACTTTCATTTGAGAACTTTTCATTGTGGTTAATCACGCTAAAGCACCTTTTTTTTTCATTCATATTTATGTTTTTTAATTAAAACCCAATATATTTAATCATGTTTTAGTGTATAACTTTACTTAATTATATAAAACCCAAAGTGATATGCTTTACTTTTTCTCCTTTCCTACCCCACTAATATTTCATGATGATTAGATGGATTTTAAGATATTATATACATAATTCATTTCCCTAATCACACTAATATTCAAATGCTAATGACGGTTTTAGGAGATCATTACATTTTGCTTTCGGCCTTAATTTTGTCCAATCACCACGGTTAGCAAAAGATCATCAATCATGAATATTGAAATTTTTCAAAACCACTTTTACATGTTTAAGTACTTAATTTATGTAAATATATGCGCACGCGAGTCACTATTTTCCTATACATAATAATGGATACAATAAAAAATAAAAAAATAAAAGAATATATATATATATATATATATATTTATATATACTTGCTATGTGCTCATAAGAACTATTAGAAGTGCATGGACTTTTTATACTTTAAAAGCATGTATTAATTATTATATATTTCCCTTTTGGATTTGGAACCTTGCTAGTTCAATCCCACTATGAAAAGATTAAAACACAACGAAAGTAATAAGTACATAATTTCTCTATTTATTTATTAATGATATTCTTAATTATATTATTTATATTTATAGTTTATTTATTATTGATTTAGAAAATAATTGTAGAAAAAATAGTTTAAAGTTTATTTTTATTAAGTTTTTGTGATTAAACTATCAACACAACACAACTTCAGTATTTTGGATATAACTTTAATTACAGAGCTCCGTTTTGGGCCCATAATGTACCAATTCAAAAGGAATTTAAAGATCTAGCCAAAATATTTCATGACGAAAGCTCAAAAATTTCATAAAGGTATCCAAAAAAGGCCTAGACATTTGATGCAAAAATGATCAAAAAACCTAAAAAAAATTCTACTTTATTTAATTAATGGTACTTGTATATTTTCTCCATTATATTGTTTTTGCCTTATAAATAACATTATTAGTTTAAGACTAGGGAGGCTTAGACATAGCCACCTTAGTTTTATTTTGATTTTGTATTTTTTTTTTTTTTTTTGAGTTTTTTGAACTCTCCTTTCTAGTCAAAGGATTATCGGAGTTTGATTCAATAAGTATATGAAAAATAAGTTGGTTTTTTCAAGTATATTTATTTTGATTATTATTTGTTCTTTAGTATTCACGCATCTTTTGTTTTAATTATAATTGTTCATATTTGTTCCTTTTAAAATAAGTGCAATAGGCTCAATATGCCCGGGCCCATACCAAAAACAGAAACCAAAAAATAAAATAAAATCCAATGTTTTTTTTACAAATATCAGGGCTCAAATTTAAACCTAACACCCCAGGCCCAAATTAAAACCCAGCAGACCTATTAACCATACCCCCAATTACATCAACCCAATTAATTAACCTCAAGCCTAAATTTTGACTCATCTAAGACCCATTTTACAATAAAACGCCACCCAAACACTAAACTGAATACCCAAACCTAAAGCCCGAATATAGATTGTAGTCCAAGTTATAAAACCCATTTTACAAAAAAACCCAAAGACTCAATTGTTAAACCTAAATCTAACCCAACCAGAACAGGCCCAAGAGGCCCAAAACCAATTGAAATTTTCGGCAAGAAACGCTAGCCCTAAGCTCCTTGCGCCGTTGCCCATGAACAGCTTTTTCACCGCCGGACGTCATTCCGCCATCAGCGCTCGAATCGCGCCCCTATCGCCACCATGCACCTGCAAAAAAGGAAAGAACGTGGACAGTAGCCAGAATATAGCAAGAAATCAAGAAATTAGAATCTTGTATTTTTATTATTGTGGCTATAAAAGGCCGAATATACTTGATGTAAAAGGGGGGATGATTGGAAAAAATACAAACACCAGTTTTAAATCAAAGAAACAAAGGTGATTTTCGATTGTTTCATTTCACTTAGTGTTTTTTTTTAATTCATTTTCTTTCGACACATGCAAATAGAATACACAACCAAAAGATCAATAGTTTTCAGATCGAAAAAAAATCAAATCGTATTTAGGTTTTTGTTCCTTTTGAAGTTTTTCAGGCGAAATACTACTAAAAATAAACAAAAAGAGTTTACCTTTCGATTTGCACTGAAAAACGAAGATTCGAGCCTCTGACCATCGTATACGGCGACGTTGACGGTGGCACGTGAGGCGCGTGCGATGATGGCCGATAATCGGATAGTCTAGAAAGGGGAAGCTTATTTTGAGGCTCTATTTTATTTTTTTTTAGAATGGTTTTAAACTTTTTTTTGGGGCAAACTTTTGGTTTATATAGGCTATCTATACGATGCCGTTTTAGGGGTTACTTTTAATGGCTAAAATGACGCTGTTTTAAGGCTAAAACTCGCATGCTGACTCGACCCGGGGAGGATCCGCGCATTTTTTTAAAGGGGCAATTTGCCTCTTAGGCCCTTCCATATTTTTTTCTATTCAAACTCAGCCCATTTATATTTTTCTTTATTTGTAATTTGGCCCCGAGATTTGGTTTTTGTTTTGATCTAGTTCTTAGACCATTTAAATGAGAATTTTAGAACTGTGCCATTTTGATGATAGGTCGTAATTGCTCAATTAGTCCCTCTATTGTGGCATGCATTTTAATCTAATCATTACGCGCCTTCTCTTTTATGTTTTTTCACTTTGAATTTTATTATTGTTCTGATTATTTGTGTGACAGCCCTAATTTGACCCTAATCAGAAAAGTGGTTTCGAAACCACGGAATCGAGTCAAAAAAATAATTAAATATTATATTCTATGTTTATTATATGTGAAATTGCATGTGTGAAAATTTCGTGCTTTGATTCTGCCATTTGGATGCTAATTTAGTAATTAAGGACTTAATTGCATGAAAGATAAATTAGTGAGACAATGTGCAAGTGCCAATTTGTTAATGTTCTTTTAATACAGAGAACTTATGAAGCAATTAAACCGTGCAAAATTTGCATGGACAAAATCGGCTATGTGTTAGTGGAAGGGAAATGATTATAATAAGGCTAAGATAGTAAATTAACAAGTAATATCCATGCATGCAATAGTAACATGGGAAAATTCATGCTCATTCTCTCATGTTCTTGCCGAAACAAAAGAAAAAAAATAAGAAAAGGAAGGCCTTTGATAATCGGTCATTTAGAGATCAAGAATTCAAGGTAATTTTATGTTAGTTTGATTTTTCTTGAATGTTTTGAGTTCTATGGCCGATTATACCCTAAACCCATGTTTTAATCTTTGAATTTTTGTTGTTCATGTGATGTTCGGCCATGGTGATATAAAGCTATGAATTTCCGAATTTGATATTAGAAATTGGTGAATGAGTGTTAGATAGACATTTTGATGTTAAAATCTATGAGATTATAAGATTATAAGTTGAAATTATGAATGGGAGCTTTGTGTGGCTCAATTTCTTGAAATGAGCATTCGGCCTTAGTATTAAGATGTTAGATTGTTGTTGATTGATGTTGTGTATTGAGGAATGAATATATGTGAGTATAGATTAGTTAAATTTTGCTATGAGTGACTAATATGAGCAAACTGCATTCGGCTAGTATGGTGGAGTATGAAATTTGTGTTTAATTTTGGGATTTGATAATTTGGACTTAAATGACAACTTGGTGTTCAGTTATAGTTGTTAAATGGAGAAACTCCATGTTAAATGATAGAAGTTAATGCTTAAATGCTAAATTAGTTTACATTAGTAGCCGAATGTGTAGTAGCCAATTTTGGCCCAATTAAAAATTAGATAATAAAAACCAAATATTAACTTATCAGTCCAAGTTACAGTCCAAATTAAATGGCCCAAATTAAACCTAATTCCTACCCAATACATAACCAAAACACCAAAGACCCAAATAACAAACCCAGTACACTCAGATCCCATTACAGTGGCCTAGATTGTTCACAATGACCCGATTGACCCAACCTTAAACGGACCTAAGTCGGGCGTGGCCCAAATTAGCTTCAACAGCCCTAATGGCCCGAATCTCATCAGCCCAATTGGCCCAAACAGAAGCTAGCTTTCAGAAACCCTAGAAGTCCCCCTGGCTCTGCGTCGTGCGCGTCCCTCCACTCGCACTACTACGCGACGTTTCAGCGGCCCCAGCACGCCTCTGCCACCACGCGCACAGCCTCCGTACCAGGCAGGCAGCCTCCAGCGGGCTCTGCACCTGCAAAACGCAACAAAAATAGCAAAACGCAAGCAGACAACGCAAATACAGAAGGCAAAAACAACAACGAATTTATATTCATTTTTATTTTTCAAGATCGGATATATAAGAGCCGAAAAGTAACTTGTAATGGACCTTTTTGAATATTGGGAATAGAAAACCGGAAAGGTATTTTCCAATCGATTTCTTAACCTGTTTTTCTCTCTTTTAATCTTCTGTGCACATAGAAACAAAAGGATAAAAAAAAAGGCTTTACCTTTGTATGCCGACTGGAGCCATAGGGATCCTCGTTCGCACTGTTGAAATCGGTGTTGAACGAGGGTTTTGGGTTTAAATAGCGAAACCCCTCGAATAATGGCCCTAAATGGAGCTAGACCAGCCTCCGTTAGAACCCGTTGCCGATCGAGGCGAGCCGTGGTCGGATGGCCTCTGTCTTGGCTCTTACGCGGTAGCCTGGAGAGGGACGAAATGAGCCCCTCCTCTGTTTCATTTTGCCCCATTTTTTGAAATGAACGGATGCCCTATTTTTAGGGTTTGTTTTAGTATTTAAATAGAGCACAAAATGGCACCGTTTAGGGCCTGTCTCAGTGGCTCTAAAATGGTACCGTATAGGCCAATAACCCGATAACCCGACCCGAGCGTGGCTACAACTCGCGCGTTTTGGTCCTTGAGGGATTATTGTGCACCTGGTCCCTTTCATTTTGCACTAGTATTCGATTGGGTCCTTCGTGCGTTTCATTTTCTTTTCACTCTGTACCTATGATTTGCACGCTATTGCGATGTGGTCCGCGCCTAAACGCAGAGCTTTGGGAGCTGGTTTATTTCCAGTTTAATCCCTGCTCTTTGCGTGCGCATATCATCTAAGTCCTTCTGTTGTTTTTAATATTTAGTTTTTAGATCTTAGATTTCGTTTTAATTTTAATTTAATCCTCAACCTATTTTAGCTTATTTGTGTACTTATTATTATCATCATTATTATTTTTAACCTTTCATTTTCTATTTATTTAACTACGTATATATCATTTATATTATATTTATATATTATACATTTTAAATACCTTTTCTATTATTCATTCAAAAAAAATACTTTTACATGTTACTCATTTCAAATATATATAAATATTCCAAATTTCACACTTTTTGTTTAAATACTTTGTTTTAAATTACATTTGACCTACTTTAATATTTCCTAATGCTTGTTTTTATATACAAGTTTTACATAAAATTATTTTATATAACATAAATATTTAGCTTTTATCATTTCATGTAGGTATTTTAAATTTACCTATGTATATGTATATTTCCTTAGGAACATAGTTATATACGTATATAGCTCGATTTTGAAATATTATTTATGTCTTTAGTTAGTTCCAAACTTTAGCATTTTATTCATTTTAATTCTCAATTCCAAAATTTTTGTTTAAAACTCGCTTATGTGTTCTTTTATTTGTTTTGGGACTTCGTTTGAAATTGTTTTCAATTCATAAAACTTTGAATGTTGTCTTCAATATTTGCATAACGGGAATGTGAGATTATTACTATGTTCCATTCCTTAATGTGTTCCTTCTCATGAATTAATTTGTTTGTATGCCATCATTACTATTCCATACTTGCAATCACACTTCATTTTCATCATCGCATCGTGGTTAGGATTTCCAACCTATTCGGCCAAGTATTTTATCCAAATTGATTAAATAAATTCATTTTCTTAATCGACGTTTTAATCGCTTATTCGACAATTTCTCGAAAATAAGGCAATATTTTATGTTTGGAAATTCGAGGAATCATGCCCTAACGTGCTGGGCCGCGATTCTTTCGTTTGTCCAAGCAATCAAATATCCTTTTTGATTTCACTCATCTTCTCTAATTTTTCAAAGTAAGGCAATGTCCTCTGTTCGAAAATCTGAGAAGTCGTGCCCTAACGTGTCGGGTTTCGTTCTTTTGGTTAGACCGAATACGTGGATACCCTTTTCGTAATTTTCAAATGTGCAAATTTTTGGAACAAGATTCGACGATAGTGTCGAGGGTTTAAAGGATCGTATCCTAATGTGCTGGACGTGATACTATATTCCTTCGAAACGAGAGAATCTTTCCGTCTGATTTAAACCATTCAAATGCTTCAAAAGAAATCGTATTTCAAAACTTCTCAACATAAGGACATCTTTAATCAATTTGGTACCAATTATGGGCGTTACAAGGGTGCTAACCCTTCCTCGTACGTAATCGACTCCCGAACCTGTTTTCTCAAGTTTCGAAGACCAAATTAATTGTTTTAATAAATCAAAAAACGTTTTATTAAAATAATTTAAGGTGATCCGATCGCACCTCGAAAACGGTCGGTGGCGACTCCATTTTTGAATTTTAAAGTCGATTCCCTTTTTTCAAGAAGAAAAACGGTTTCGACAGCTTGGCGACTCCACTGGGGACCTCGAGAGAGTCAGGCCGTAAATTAATTTAGTCCTTACGTTTGAATTTGAAAATCAATTTGAAAAAAATCATCATTTCTTTGTTGCATTTGTTTGCGAGTACTTTGGTTGGGTAGAATATTTCCTGCATTGCATTGCATGACCATTGTGGTCGCACCTGTAAGTGGGAGTGAGAAGCTAGGCCTTCGTGAGGTTTTCACCTCCGCACGGGCTAGTGGACCGCTTTCGGAATACATCCATACCTATGTGTTTCGTGAGGTTTTCACCTCCGCATGGCCATAGGGAAATGTATTCCCCTGAACCGAACTCGATCTATATGAGCCTATAATGGGTGACAATCGAGGAATTCACAGGTTCAGGTACCCTTTCCTTAGAACAAGAACCACATATAATGAGCTTTAGGAGCCTACCCTAGGTAGAGCCATCCCAAACCTCAGTATTTACCCAAATAGGTGTTTGACTATTTCCTGTTTGCCTTTTGCAATTTTTATATATATGTTACTGACCGTTTGTATTTTGTTTTGGCTGTGTTTGCATGACATTGCATTCTTAAAGAGGGTGTCGATTCAAATTCGGTTGCTAAATTAGAAAGTTTGACATGGAAAATGATTTTCGTGATAAAGTGGAGGGCAATGCAGAAATCTGTAAATGGTCAGAGGAGCTACAACTAGAAAAAGGAGACAGTCTAGCTGAGGGATACACATCAGAGTTGTGGGACTTCACCCGCATTAGTGTGACACAAAATGAGCTCCAAGAATTGAGAAACATATGGGCTCATTAGGGCAATGAGACTAAGCAGCTTTTCTACCGCAATTACAATGATCTACCCTACCTGCTCGACATCAAAGTGGACAAACGTTTGTTTTGGGCTATGACGCAATTTTGGAATCCCACCTATAGCTGTTTCACTTTCGAGAAGGTAGATTTGGTACCCACTATGGAAGAGTATGCAGCTCTGCTTCGTTGTCCGAATGCCCAAGGTGACAAGGCTTATGTCAGAGTTGCTAATGTCCCAACCTTTGTGAAGAAATTGATGAAAGTTACTGGGATGAGCGAGCAGTGGGTTACGGCTAGAGTTCAGTAAAAAGGTGATGGAAAATGTATTCCTTGGGCGAGTTTGAGGGACCTGATCCTAACACATCCGGATATGAAAAAGAAAGTCGATGTCTTCGCGTTAAGCATCTATGGACTGGTAATCTTCCCTAAGGCCTTGAGACATATCGATGAGGCGGTCACTGACTTATTTGATCGACTTGATAAACATGTCACACCCGTCCCTTCGATCCTGGCGGAAACATTCAGATCGCTAAGTACGTGTCGGAGGGTAGGTGAAGGCAGATTTGTTGGATGTGCACATCTACTGATGGTGTGGTTTCATGGCCATTTTTGGAAGGTAGGCAAACCCTCCTACCAAGTCTTCCTTAAGAATTTTTCCCCGCTGAAAGAAGAGGCAGCTACGCAAAGAAGAGACGACGTCTCGGAAGAGGGGTGGATGGAAATTCTTCAAAATCTTCAAGAAAATGATGTTGAGTGGAGAGCTCAATGGATGATCCCCGACAAGATCCTTTATCGGTGTGAGACTTTTGATTGGGTGCCACTACCAGGAATTTAGGGGGCTGTCGGATATGCCCCTTTGCTCGCATTGAGGCAGTACAATACTAAGCAGTTTATCCCGGCAACATACGGGCTCGCTCAATATGAATTCTCGTATAAGGGGAATAATTACAAGAAAAAGATTCGGGAGATGACGGATGCTTGGAAGAAGACTATCCGAATGAAGAGAGTGGACACGGGTCCAATTATAACTCCAGAATACAGTGGATGGTTTGATAGACGCGTTAATGATAACATCCCTGGGATGAATTTAGAGGGTGCTCGATCACTAGAAGAGTGTTTGCGAGTGGTCCTGACGGAGCTAGAGATAATAAGGCAAGACTTCGAAAAGAAAAATTCCGAGCTTGGAAAGAGGATCGAGCACCTGGAAGAGGAAAAAATGAATTTAAGACTAGACGTGAACGTCCAAAAGTTGGAAGCCGAAAAATTGAGAAAGGGAAAGAGCAAGGCTGAGGAAGATCTGGACAGTTTAAAAGCATATTACAAGAAGATGCGTCGATCAATGCGAGATGCCGGGTTGTGAAAAAGTTCTGAACAGTGGCAACAAGAAATTCAGGAAGAAAGAAATAGAGCCGGTCGATGGGAAAGAAGATTTCACTAGGCTCAAGCACGAAACGAGGTCTTAGAAAAAAGCCTATCAGAAAGTCAGAATGAGAAGGGTGAATTAGAGGCTAGAGTGGTAGAACTCGAAAAATCCCTTCATCAGCATAGGAGTCGTAATACTGTCGTGGAATTAAAGGCAAGTCTACGCAAGATTGAGGAGATGAAAAGAAGGATAGAGAAATTAGAAGCGACTTTACAGAATTGTGAGATACGGGCTAAACTCCTTCAAAAGAATGAAGAGCGTTGGAAAGAACAGCTTCACCACTCTCAAGGCCAAGTTAGAGACAGAGATTATCTTATAGGAGAAGCTGTGGCTCAAATTCGGGATGTAGCTGATCATCTGCAGACTTTGGCGATACAAGCTGATGCATTAAGTGTCATGTATGAACAAGGATCAGGCCGGGGGCAAGAACTAGCATCACTGCTTGCAAAAATTAAGACTCTAGGCATTAGGGTAAGATCTTATCTGTAATCCGTTTTATGTATAAGAACTTTGTTTTCTAGTGAAGTTTTCTAAAAGGAATTGAATCAGAATTGGCGCCTTCTTTGCATTCATGCATTTTACATTACATCATTATGCATTAAAGGCCATAAAAGGTTTCTAATTAACTAAAAATATTTCAATAATCTGGAAACCAACACAAACCAACCAACTATGCACCCCTACGGTACGAGCAAAAAGTCAATGGATAAAAGACTTGAGAAATTGGAGCAAATGCAAAAGGACATGCAAGACCAAATGCAGTCACAGATGGAAGAGCGGCTCGCCAAGATTCAGCGAGAGATAAAAGAGCAAATGATGGAATCCCAAAGGGAGATGATAGGGCAGTTGTCTTAATTGCTGATGGGAAAAACGGATAAAGGAAAAGGTCCCATGGACAACATTGAGGAGGCTAATGAAGACCCTCAATACCCTCCTGGCTTCACTCTGACACACGTACCAGCGTAACCTGAGATTAATCTACAAAGGTCGCCTGTCACAATCCTGCCTCAACAAGTTCAGACTGGAGCTTCCATACTAATGAATTTTCAGGCCGGCTCAGGCTCTAACCCTACTAATAACCCAAATTATCCGTATGTGCCTGATTTAGATGAAGTTGCAAAAGAGGAAAAGGCAAGGATAGAATCCCAAAAGCAATTGAAAGAGCGGTGTAAATGGCTCGAGGAAAAATTTAGAGCTTTAGAAAGCGCTGATAGCCATCACGGGATCGATGCTAAAGACTTGAGTCTGGTCCCAAATTTGGTTCTTCCCCCCAAGTTTAAAATGCCTGAATTTGAGAAATACAACGGAACGAGCTGCCCCGAAGCTCACATCACTATGTTTTGTAGGCGAATGATAGGATATGTCAACAACGACCAGTTGTTAATACACTGTTTTCAGGACAGTCTGATTGGGGCGGCCTCTAAATGGTATAACCAATTGAACCGTGCTGCGATCAACTCATGGAAAGACCTAGCTCAAGCATTTATGAGACAGTATAGTCATGTGACGGACATGACCCCTGACAGGATCACTCTCCAGAATATGGAGAAAAGATCAAATGAAAGTTTTAGACAGTACACGCAAAGGTGGAGAGAAGTTGCCATACAAGTTCAGCCGCCGCTTCTAGAAAAAGAAACTACGATGCTCTTCATCAACACGTTGAAGGCCCAATTTATCACTCATATGTTAGGGAGTGCCACTAAGAACTTCTCTAACATAGTGATGACAGGTGAAATGATTGAGAATGCTGTAAGAAGCGGCAAAATTGAAGTCGAGGAAAGTACCAAAAGATCGACCCCGAGAAAAAGAGATAACAAAGTGAACAATGCGAGTACATTTAGTAAGAGCCAATCCAAGTCACTCACTGTAAACCAACCAAAAACTGTAACCGCCAACCAACATACCACTATGAGACAAGAATCCAATGCGAGAGAGAACATAGAAAAGCCACAGTTCACCCCTATACCCATGACGTTTAGGGAACTGTACCAAAACCTATTCAACACTCATGTAGTGTCCCCTTTCTACCTGAAACCAATATAGCCCCCGTACCCCAAATGGTATGATGCAAGTGCCCAATGTGAATACCATGCCGGGATTATCGGGCACTCGATTGAAAACTGCACCGCATTCAAGAAAGTGGTTGAAAGACTCATCAAAATGGGGATTGTAAGGTTTGACGACCCAGCAGCACCCAATGTAGCAGGAAACCCGCTCCCCAACCATACCGACCAAGGAGTGAATGGAATAAGCGAAAGCAAGAACAAGAAGATCAAATATGAGGTCGCAGAAGTCAGAACCCCATTGAGACGGGTATGGAAGGAGATAGCCAAAAGAGGATTGATCGCAATGGATTCGAGAGGAGAATCTGAAGAAAAGAGGAACTACTGCGAATTTTACAACAAGATGGGGCATGAAATCTAAGAGTGTGTGGAGTTCAGGGTCATCGTGCAAGACATGATAAATAATAAAGAAATGGAGTTTTATGAAGAAACCAAAAACCCAGGAAGGAGAGATATATGCGCATCGGAGGGAGAATCAACGGCGCAAAATCAAACAGTTAACTACCCCGTGGTCATCATATCGAGACCCAAGAATAATGAAGCAAGAGTGCAAATGCCACCAAGAGTCATAATCCAAAAGCCCGCAGTCTTCCCTTATAAGGACAGCAAGAGGGTCCTATGGAATTACGACTGTAATGTGACGATCCTAGTCGATGCTTCAAAAGAGGACCAAGATAAGGGCTCCTATACGTGTAGCGGGAAACGTTATGACACAACAAGCGAGGAGGCACAACCTGTAAAAGGAAAAGCCCTAGTGGCCGACGGGATGAACAACCAAGCGACCAAATCTGAACCCCTTATTAACGAGCCAGTTAACGAGGAGGAGGCTAAGGAGTTTTTAAAACTCTTAAAGCACAGCGAGTACAGTGTGGTGGAACAGCTACGTAAACAACCAGCTCGTATCTCGGTATTGGCCTTACTCCTGAGTTCGGAAGTCCATCGCAGCGTGCTGATGAAGGTATTGAATGAAACATATGTTGCTAATGATATCTCCGTCAACAAGCTAGACCGCTTAGTTAGAAACATAATCGCCGATAACTTTATTTTCTTCAATGACGACGAGATACCACCCGGTGGCAGGGGGTCGACTAAAGCTTTACACATTACCACACGCTGTAAGGGGTATACGCTGCCAGTCGTACTGATTGACAACGGGTCAGCCTTGAATGTCCTACCGCTGTCCACACTAAATTGGTTACCCATAGATAGCTCTCACATGAAAGAATGCCAGAATATAGTGAAGGTATTCGATGGTACGAAGAGGAGAGTGATAGGCAGAATTAAGGTATCTCTTCTGATCGGGTCGAACACACATGAGGTAAATTTCCTGGTGATGGATATCAAGCCCTCACACAACTACTTATTGGGGAGGCCCTGGATACATTCAGCTGGGGCAGTACCTTCTTCGCTGCATCAAAAGTTAAAGCTAGTATCAGAGGGGCGACTGATAACAATCAATGCTGAAGAGGATATCATTGCAGCTGTAAGTAACGACGCACCCTATTTGGAGACAGATGACAAAGCCATCGAATGCTCATTTCGGTCTTTGAAATTTGTTAACGCGACATTTATTACCGAGGGAAACAAGATTCTGACACCAAAATTATCCAAAACCACGAGGATGGGCCTACAGTTGACAGTTAGAAAAGGGGCCCTACCTGGAAGAGAACTAGGGAGACATCTCCAAGGAAGGGTTGAGACGCCGGTATTGAAGGACAAGAGAGACCGCTTCGGCTTAGGATTTAGGCCCGATGCAAGGCAAAGAAGAAAGGAGCTAGAAAAGAAACAAGAGAGAAGGAGAGCACGGATAACGGGGAAGGAAATCAAATGGGAGCCAATGATATTCCCCCATATATCAAAAACATTTGTGTCTGGAGGAATCATTCATCTTGAGAGAGGTACGCCGAGAAAGGAAGCCATAGAAGAAAGGTTAGAAAGCTTGGACATTAACGCCACATACGAAGAAGAGACTGGAGGAGGAAATTTGTCGGGCATTTACCCCTACGCACCTGGAAGTGTTCTGCATAACTGGACTGTGGAAGAGATTCCTGTAGTCTTTAGAACTAACTCAGAGTAATGTCCAAAACACACTTATTGCTCTAGGCCTAGGAGTGATAAGAATCTTTTGTGAAATAGGCCTATGTTTAAAAACGTTATTTCAATGAAATGCACGGTTATTATCATTTTGAGCAGATGATTCTTTCATTCTTTCAATTTCGTTCATAATCATATTATACAAACAATTACTTTCAAATTCTTTTGTTTACAGACATTCTTCTAAAATATTCTTTCATTCTTCATCCATAATCACACTATGTAGATGAGTATTCTTAAATTCTTTTGGTTCTTTGTGGTTTCCTTCATCCTCATAACAGGTTCCCAGATATCAATGATATGAGTGACACTGCCAGTGGCTCAGAGTCTCCTTTTGAGAGAGAGATGTGTATGGGGGATTCCCAGGATTTTGAAGATGACCAAGGTTGTAACCTATCCCCTAACTTGTTGAAGATGGTAGAACAAGACGAGAAACAATCCTACCTCACCAAGAATCAGTAGAAATTGTGAGTTTAGGAGAAGGACAAGAGGTGAAGATCGGAACTTGTCTCACCATAAAAATAAGGCGAGACCTTATCGAGTTACTCCAAGAATTCAAAGATGTCTTCGCATGGTCATACCAAGATATGCCCAAGTTGAACACTGACATTGTGGTACACCGGCTCCCTATGAAAGAGGAATGTAAGCCAGTTCAACAAAAACTCTGAAGAATGAGGCCCGACATTTTGCTAAAGATAAAAGAAGAGGTTAGAAAACAGTTCGACGCTGGATTTTTAAAGGTGGTAAAATACTCTGAATGGGTAGCCAACATTGTCCCTGTCCCGAAGAAGGATGGAAAAGTACGAATGTGCGTGGACTACAGAGATTTGAACAAAGCCAGCCCAAAAGATAACTTCCCATTGCCTTATATTGACACCTTAGTGGATAACACCGCAGGATACTCGTTGTTTTCCTTCATGGACGGTTTCTCTGGATATAACCAGATCAAGATGCATCTTGAAGACATGGAGAAGACCACATTTGTAACCATGTGGGGGATGTTTTGCTACAAGGTAATGCCGTTTGGACTAAAAAATGCGGGGGCAACATATCAAAGGGCCATGGTAACCCTGTTTCATGACATGATGTACAAAGAAATCGAAGTTTATGTCAATGATATGATTGCAAAGTCTCGAACAGAGAAGGAGCACGTACAAGTCCTAAGGAAGTTGTTCTTAAGGATGAGAAAGTTTCAGCTAAAACTTAATCCGGCCAAATGCGCCTTCGGAGCCAAGTCTGGACAATTGCTTGGATTCGTGGTTAGTGAGAAAGGGGTTGAGATAGATCCAGACAAAGTCAAAGCCATACAAGAGCTGTCTCCACCACATACCCAGAAGGAGGTTCGAGGTTTTCTAGGAAGATTAAATTACATCGCTCGGTTTATTTCACAACTAACTGAGAAATGTGACCTCGTTTTCCGCCTCCTCAAAAAACACAACCCAGGTGTATGGGATGAAGAATGCCAAAGAGCTTTCGACAAGGTCAAACAGTACTTGTCCAACGCTCCGGTATTGATGCCGCCTAACCTGATAAACCCTTGATACTGTATTTGGCAGTATTTAAGAATTCCATGGGATGCGTACTAGGTCAGCATGATAAGTCAGGGAGGAAAGAAAAAGCTGTTTATTATCTTAGTAAAAAATTCACGGAATGTGAGACAAGGTACCCGCCGATAGAGAAGTTGTGTTGTGCCCTAATTTGGACAACTCGAAGGCTGAGGCAGTATATGTTGTATCACACTACTTGGCTCACCTCAAAACTCGACCCTTTGAAGTACATGATGAAGCTGACAGCTTTGAATGGAAGGATGGCCCGATGGCAAATTCTACTCTCTGAATTTGATATAGTCTATGTGAACCAGAAAGCGGTAAAAGGGAGTGCGATAGTAGATTTTTTGGCCAGTAGAGCTTTAGAGGATTACGAACCCTTGAGCTTCGATTTCCCGAATGAAGACCTGATGTGTGTTGCTACCACTGAAGAAGATGCTCTGGGAGAACTTCCCTGGAAACTAAACTTCGATGGGGCCTCAAACGCTGTGGGAAATGGAATTGGGGCAATTTTGGTATCTCCCAATGGAGATCATTATCCGTTTACTAGTAAATTGGATTTTGATTGCACAAATAACATGGCTGAATACGAAGCGTGCATAATGGGTATTCATGAAGCCCTAGAACGCAAGATTAAAGTGCTAGAGGTGTATAGAGATTCTGCGTTAGTGATTTACCTACTCAAAGGAGAATAGGAGACCAGAGACCCCAAGTTGATTAATTATCGAAAATTGGTCCTTGAATTGGTTAAAGAGTTTGATGACATCATCTTCCACTACCTTCCACGGGACGAAAATCAGATGGCCGATGCTTTGGCCACCTTAGCTTCCATGATCAAGGTGAACAAGCAAGAAGATGTCAAACCTATCCGGATGAGCATTTATGAATCACTGGCTCACTGTTATGATATCGAAGAAAGTGAAGGAAAAGATGATCATCCTTGGTATCACGATATATTGCAATACGTAAAGAATCGTGAGTACTCAGACCAGGCAAGTGAGAATGACAAAAGGACACTGAGAAGATTGGCCATCGACTACATCTTAGATGGAGAGATCCTATATAAAAGAAGAAAGGATCAGGTGCTATTAAGATGTGTAAACACTGTAGAGGCTAAGAAAATCTTGGAAGAAGTCCATGAAGGCGTTTGTGGGACACACGCTAACGGCTTTACAATGGCCAGGCAAATAATGAGATTCGGATATTATTGGTCCACGATGGAAGGAGACTGTGTCAATTACGCCAGGAAATGTCATAAATGCAAAATTTATAGAGATAAAATTCATGTGCCTCCTTCACTGCTGCATGTCATGACTTCCCCATGGCCTTTCTCTATGTGGGGTATAGATGTGATTGGACCAATATCGCCAATAGCGTCTAACGGGCATCGATTCGTTTTTGTGGTTATCGACTACTTCACCAAATGGGTAGAAACCGCCTCATATGCCAATGTTACAAAATCGGTAGTAAGCAAATTCCTAAAAAAAAAGATTATATGCCGGTATGGAATGCCAGAGAGGATCATATCTGACAATGCATTAAACTTGAATAATAGTACGATAGCGGAAGTCTGTAGTCAATTCAAGATCAAACACCACAACTCATCACCATACCACCCGAAAATGAATGGGGCAGTGGAAGCGGCCAATAAAAACATCAAGAAGATTGTGGGGAAGATGACTGAAACCTACAAAGATTAGCATGAGAAGTTACCATTTGCCCTATTTACTTATCGAACGTCGGTTAGAACCTCAATTGGGGCGACACCTTTCTCTTTAGTCTACGGAATGGAAGCGGTTTTGCCAATCGAAGTCGAGATCCCATCCCTTCGAGTGTTGTCGGAACTAAAGTTGGATGAAGCAGAATGGATCGAGTCTCGATACGATCAATTAAACTTGGTTGAAGAAAAAAGGCTAAGGGCTATCCGTCATGGTCAGATGTACCAAAGACAAATGATGCGAGCTTACGATAAAAAGGTCCGCCCGAGGGAATTCAATGAGGGAGACCTAGTCTTGAAGAAGATCCTTCCCATACAAAAAGACTTCAGAGGGAAATGGGTGCCAAATTGGGAGGGACCTTACGTGGTGAAGAAAGCTTTCTCCGGAGGAGCATTAATCTTAGCCGAAATGGATGGGAGAGACCTGCCTAATCCTGTGAATTCGGATGCCGTAAAAAAGTATTTCACCTAAAGAGGGAAAGAGGCCAAGGCGAAAACCCGCAAAGGGCGTTTCGGTTTCAAAAAAAAAAGGGAGAGGCCAAGGTGAAAACCCGCAAAGGGCACTTTGAGACCAAAGGGGATTTTAAGTTGAAAACCCGAGAATGGGCAGCTCAAATTTTGAACACGGGACGTATGGCGGTCTTGTCCTTCCTGAATTAGCAAGAAAGAAGGACAGTGCACCTTGGGGCATCAACAAAATACGCGGGGTTTTCTCAGCACATATTTAGCTTGAAATGGCCTTTGAGGAATAGTGAAACTCGTACTGTGATATCTAGGGCACCTTTCCATCATCTTATACCTTAGCCAATTTGTTATCTTGTTTAATTCATTTGCTTTGAGCTTTGCTAAATAAAAATTCCATTTTGCCCATTGGGATAATCTCTTTTGAGCATTTTTGTTGAAATCACGATTTCAGACTTATAGTATTCACAAAAGAAGTTATGCATATTACTCTGGAAAGTCTCTAAATAGTACAAGGACCCGAAACAGGGCCACTAGTCAGGACTAACTAGGTTCAAAGTTGGAAAGATCAAAAAAGAGGCATAGTCTAAATTGTGACTATTTCTTCAAAATTTCCTGTCAAAGATACCGGAAAGCAAGAATACACAATGGCACCAATAATAGAATATTGATGAACTATGAGCAATGATACCTTAAGCTTTTAAAAAGAAATCACTCTCATGACATCATTCACCTAGTTAGGAGTATTTGACTCATTTTGATCATGGCATCCTAATTATTTGGTGTAAGCATAGGTACAGAAAACCGATTCTACAAACCACGCCTCTGGAGGGCGGTGTAGCAGTATCAATGAAAATTGAAGATCTTGTCTCCCTGAAGTTGCAGTGGAGCGAATCAAAGACGGCGAGTCTCGTCTTTCTGAAGTTGCAGTGAAGCAGATTTAAGCCACCACCCTATCTCCCTAAAGTTTTAGTAGAGTAGGCTGAAGATTGAAGACCTTATCTCCCTGAAGTTGCAGCGGAGTAGGCTGAAAGTCAATAAATCTGATCCCACTGAAGTTGCATTAGGGCAGATTGAAGCTACCCCAACAAGTCTTACCTCCCTGAAGATGCAGTGGAGTAGGCTAAAGATAGTAGACCTGGCCTTCCTAAAGAGGCAGGAGCAGATCGAAGATTTGAATCTGGCATCACTGAAGTGGCAGGCAGATTGAAGATACAGATTTGGTTTTCCTAAAGTTGTAGGAGCAAGTCAAAAATTGGATCTAGCGAAGCAGACTAAAGCCACAAGTCCTATACCCCTGAAGATGCAGTGGAAGGAACAAGGCTAAAAGGCGCTCAAGAAGCCAGGATTCGGTAAGACTAGGCAAAATTGGCCCTTTGGAGGTCTTTGCTCTATTCTCGTTACACGATAATGAGCAAAGAGGGGCAGCTGTAGTAGCCAATTTTGGCCCAATTAAAAATTAGATAATAAAAACCAAATATTAGCTTATCAGTCCAAGTTACAGTCCAAATTAAATGGCCCAAATTAAACCTAATTCCTACCCAATACATAACCAAAACACCAAAGACCCAAATGACAAACCCAGTACACTCAGATCCCATTACAGTGGCCCAGATTGTTCACAATGACCTGATTGACCCAACCTTAAACGGACCTAAGTCGAGCGTGGCCCAAATTAACTTCAACAGCCCTAATGGCCCGAATCTCATCAGCCCAATTGGCCCAAACAGAAGCTAGCTTTCAGAAACCCTAGAAGTCCCCCTGGCCCTGTGCCGCGCGCGTCCCTCTACACGCGCTACTAAGCGACGTTTCAGCGGCCCCAGCGCGCTTCTGCCACCACGCGCACAGCCTCCGTACCAGGCAGGCAGCCTCCAGCGCGCTCTGCACCTGTAAAACGTAACAAAAATAGCAAAACGCAAGCAGACAACATAAATACAGAAGGCAAAAACAACAAAGAACTTATATTCATTTTTATTTTTCAAGATTGGATATATAAGAGCTGAAAAGTAACTTGTAATGGACGCTTTTTGAATATTGGGAATAGAAAACTGGAAAGGTATTTTCCAATCGATTTCTTAACCTGTTTTTCTCTCTTTTAATCTTCTGTGCACATAGAAACAAAAGGATAAAAAAAAAGGCTTTACCTTTGTATGTCGACTGGAGCCACCGGGATCCTCGTTCGCACTGTTGAAATCGATGTTGAATTAGGGTTTCGGGTTTAAATAGCAAAACCCCTCGAATAATGGCCCTAAATGGAGCCAGACCAGCCTCTGTTAGAACCCGTTGCCGATCGAGGCGAGCCGTGGACGGATGGCCTCTGTCTTGGCTCTTATGCGGCGGCCTGGAGAGGGACGAAACGAGCCCCTTCTCTGTTTCGTTTTGCCCCATTTTCTGAAATGAACGGATGCCCTATTTTTAGGGTTTGTTTTAGTATTTAAATGGAGCGCAAAACGGCACCGTTTAGGGCTTGTCTCAGTGGCTCTAAAACGGTGCCGTATAGGCCAATAACCCGATGACCCGACCCGAGCGTGGCTACAACCCGCGCGTTTTGGTCCTTGAGGGATTATTGTACACCTGGTCCCTTTCATTTTGCACTAGTATTCGATTGGGTCCTTCGTGCGTTTCGTTTTCTTTTCACTCTGTACCTGTGATTTGCACGCTATTGCGATGTGGTCCGCGCCTAAACGCAGAGCTTTGGGAGCTGGTTTATTTCCAGTTTAATCCCTGCTCTTTGCGCGTGCATATCATCTAGGTCCTTCTGCTGTTTTTAATATTTAGTTTTTAGATCTTAGATTTCGTTTTAATTTTAATTTAATCCTCAATCTATTTTAGCTTATTTGTGTACTTATTTTCTCGATTATTATTCTTATTATTATCATCATTATTATTATTATTATTTTTAACCTTTCATTTTCTATTCATTTAACTACGTATATATCATTTATATTATATTTATATATTATACATTTTAAATACCTTTTCTATTATTCATTCAAAAAAAATACTTTTACATGTTACTCATTTCAAATATATATAAATATTCCAAATTTCACACTTTTTGTTTAAATACTTTGTTTTAAATTACATTTGACCTACTTTAATATTTCCTAATGCTTGTTTTTATATACAAGTTTTACATAAAATTATTTTATATAACATATCATTTCATGTAGGTATTTTAAATTTACCTATGTATATGTATATTTCCTTAGGAACATAGTTATATACGTATATAGCTCGATTTTGAAATATTATTTATGTCTTTAGTTAGTTCCAAACTTTAGTATTTTATTTATTTTAATTCTCAATTCTAAAATTTTTGTTTAAAACTCGCTTATATGTTCTTTTATTTGTTTTGGGACTTCGTTTGAAATTGTTTTCAATTCATAAAACTTTGAATGTTGTCTTCAATATTTGCATAACGGGAACGTGAGATTATTACTATGTTCCATTCTTTAATGTGTTCCTTCTCATGAATTAATTTGTTTGTATGCTATCATTACTATTCCATACTTGCAATCACACTTCATTTTCATCATCGCATCGTGGTTAGGATTTCCAACCTATTCGGCCAAGTATTTTATCTGAATTAATTAAATAAATTCATTTTCTTAATCGACGTTTTAATCACTTATTCGACAATTTCTCGAAAATAAGGCAATATTTTATGTTTGGAAATTCGAGGAATCATGCCCTAACGTGCTGGGCCGCGATTCTTTCGTTTGTCCAAGCAATCAAATATCCTTTTTGATTTCACTCGTCTTCTCTAATTTTTCAAAGTAAGGCAATGTCCTCTATTCGGAAATCCGAGAAATCGTGCCCTAACGTGTTGGGTTTCGTTCTTTTGGTTAGACCGAATACGTGGACACCCTTTTCGTAATTTTCAAATGTGCAAATTTTTGGAACAAGATTCGACGATAGTGTTGAGGGTTTAAAGGATCGTATCCTAATGTGCTGGACGTGATACTATATTCCTTTGAAATGAGAGAATCTTTCCGTCTGATTTAAACCATTCAAATGCTTCAAAAGAAATCGTATTTCAAAACTTCTCGACATAAGGACATCTTTAATCAATTTGGTACCAATTATGGGCGTTATGAGGGTGCTAACCCTTCCTCGTATGTAATCGACTCCCGAACCTATTTTCTCAAGTTTCGAAGACCAAATTAATTGTTTTAATAAATCAAAAAACGTTTTATTAAAATAATTTAAGGTGATCCGATCGCACCTCGAAAATGGTCGGTGGCCACTCCATTTTTGAATTTTAAAGTCGATTCCCCCTTTTCAAAAAGAAAAACGATTTCGACATGTTTAATTTTGGGATTTGATAATTTGGACTTAAATGACAACTTGGTGTTCGGTTATAGTTGTTAAATGGAGAAACTCCATGTTAAATGATGGAAGTTAATGCTTAAATGCTAAATTAGTTTACATTAGTAGCCGAATGTATTTAATGTTAAGGAATGATTGAGTTTGAATGCATTTGTGGTGAAATGAATTTGAGCTTGCCGTATATGTGTTAGTGGGAAGAGAAATTTTAAGCAAAATGCTGAATGTGTAAATGAATTTTGCAAATATTTAGTTAATGGATATTTAGCCTATTGATATATGTATAATTTATTAAAGTGTAAATTTTGTAATTTTCCTAAAGGTTATATGTGCATTCAGTCTTAAGGGAGTGTACAAGGGAAATGTTAAATTGGAGTTGATTATGATTTTAGTCCAATAGGGAAATGGATAAACCTATGTTTATAAGGTGAATGACGAATATGACTTAAGGTAAGATGTAATATTTTTTTTATGTATAATGAATTTACCAAAGGTGGACTAGCGAACTAAATTAATGATTGAATATATGATTTAGTTGAAAGTGGCCAAAAATGTTGAGTTGAAATAGTTATAAGGTTACATTGTGCCGAATGTGTCCATGAACGAATGAGTTATGCTCGTGTTATAAAAGAAAAAAATGAACAAGTTAATGTGTAATGGAGTGTTCGAATGTGACTTACAAATACTTGATATTTTATTTTATGTATATGATTGCCGAATGGATTGTTGAGTACTAGTTGTGTTTCTTGATGTGAACGAAATATAGAATAATCGAATTAGATGCATGATTAATGGATTAGTGATAAATTGAATTTGTTTAATTTAGCTCAAGAACGAAGAGAGCCAATTTTGGATAAGGGAAAAGCTAAACTAACTGAATAGCTGATCTGTAGTCATTCAATGACATTCGAGGTAAGTTCTTAAGTGTTGAACTTGATTTTATATGATTAGCGATTAAATGAAAATAGCTAAGAGAATGATATTATTATTATTTATGTGTGATTGCCAAATGTAATTGAGGTATGGAATTCGAATTTAATGCCTTTGTACAAATGTATATGTTCGGCCATATGTGAAGTTGAAGCATAAGTTGTGAAAGTATGAAAGAACATGTGAAATGATTTTTGTAATGTGATATTCGGGCTTTAAGCCTAGCAGGCGTAATGCCG
The DNA here is from genome assembly GCA_020496765.1 of Gossypium stocksii. Taxonomy (NCBI): domain Eukaryota; kingdom Viridiplantae; phylum Streptophyta; class Magnoliopsida; order Malvales; family Malvaceae; genus Gossypium; species Gossypium stocksii. The sequence goes on from CM035629.1 coordinate 35,731,915, forward strand.
GTGAAATAATATCAGGCCTTGAGCCTAGCAGGCGTAATGCCGGTGAAATGATATCGGGCCTTGAGCCTAGCAGGCGTAATGCCGATGAAGTAATTTTCAGACTTAAAAAGTCTAGCAGGCTTTGAGCCAGTGATGAAACTCGGGTTTTATAACTAGCAGGCCAAGTGCCGGTGAATTTAATAAAAGTATATGACAACGAGATCCTATGTTAAGATGACAAATTGAATTCACATTACGTATTAAGTGGCCCAGATATGTGATACTTACCTACTTATGTGAGAATGATTCGAATTGGATTTTGAATATGTTCATTTGTGAACATTTGGTTCATGTGAAATTATTCATGGAAGTATATTAACTATATATGTGGTTACGAATAAAGAAGGAATGTTTAAATGTAGAAATGGTATTATATTAGAGCTTAATTCGGGTGAATTAAGGTTGGCATTGAGAACTTGAAATGTTCATGTCTAAATGAATTTGAAGTTAATCGAATGACTCGATATTAGTGCATGTAAGTGATTATGCATATTCTGCCTTGTGGAATTAAATGTTGATACGATGCCTTAAATTAACTCTATTGAGTTGAATTAATGAATGACTTTGTGTTATATGATGATGCGATTATGTGATTCCAAATTTTTAGTAAATAAGATGTCAATGTAAATGTCTACAATTGTGGTTAGGCCTATTCGGTCAAATGATATTATACTTAGATCTTGAGTACGTGATTCATATGTTTAATTAGGTTAAGCTATTATTTTACTTAAGACTTACTAAGCTAATTAGCTTACTCCTAGTGTCTTTGTTACTCTGTTTTATAGATCTCTTCTGAAAGCTACGAGCTCGGGGATTCAAGTTCAAGTCATCCATACTATCGTCACTCTTTTTGGTACCGTTAAAAGTCTATAGTTTTGAAAGATGGCATGTATAGGCTTAACTCTTCTTTTTGAAACAAGTCATATTTTGTGTTTGTATATATATATATTAAAGCCATGCAAAAATGGCTTATTCATTTTGTTTGGTAAAGTACCATGAATAACACGATGTTTGAAAAATGTTTTGGTTGGGTGTCATATTCGGTTCAGGTATATACTTATATACATATGGCTTGTTATTTTGGTAAATGTGCTTAAAAGGTTAAGTAAGTTAAATATCATGCTACCGTGTAGGGTTGAATGAATTAGTTATAAGATTTCAATGGTGACCAACGTATAATATGTTTTGTGAATAGATACACTAGAACTTTGGATAGATTGCTATACAGTAAATTAAGATGATATGTTGTAGTAAATGTGTTTGCTACTAAGTTAGTACATTCGGCCATTGGCCATAAGAATAAGGTCACTATTTGCTAAATGTCATATGTTTGATTATATTGTTGTTAAACTCATAATTGTTTTTATAAACTGAAAAGTTTATAATTTTCGAATATCATGTCCATAATCACAAATATCGATTGTCTAACTAATTGTTATAAGCTCAATTGGAAATGATTATTATTAATGTGTGGAATTTAAGTGTTATTCGTCTGTAATGTGTGGTAACGCCTTGTAACCCTGCTCCGGCGACGGATACGGGTTAGGGGTGTTACAATTTGGATTTTAATTTTTCTAATTTATTACTTATTTATTTGTCGCAATACCTTATATAATGCTTATTTTAAATTATTTTTTTATTAAGTGGTTTTATTGAATATTATTTCATCCATTATATATTAATTATATATATTATTAGAGTTTAATCATTTTAAATGTTGAGTTTAAATTTGTTATATCCTATATTTTTAATTTGCTTGATTATTTATATAAGGATTTTAAATATTATTTATATTAAATATATGTCATTTACTTTATTCTATTATATATATGTATATACATTATCTATTTTAAAATTTTACCATATTGTTTTTTATTGTTTTGATGTATATTCTTTTCTTATTTTATTGTACATTTTTTTTTTGTTATTTTCGATTTCTTTTGTATAAGGTTATATTTTATTCCATAGTTTTTATTATTTCATGTTCTTTATTTGATCATTTTTTTAGACTTAGATTTTGTTAGATCATCACTTTTATTATTTTTTTTATATTAGCCATAACATTGTCCTTACATTGTTGGTATTATTAGCTATGTTATTATGCTTTCTTTAATTGTTTGTATTGGTATTGATAGTTAACATGTTGTAATTTTCGTAAGTTGTTTTCTGGTATTCATGTCTTGTAATATATTAATGTAATAAAGTTATTCACAAACAATCCTTTTAAATAGAAACATTATTACGTTTTGAGCAAAAGTTTTTAAATAAGGTAATATTTTGTGTTTGGAAATTTGGAAAATAGTGCCCTAACGTGCTAGGTTTTGATTTTCTATTTGACCAAATAACTAAATATCCTTTTTAAAAAATTTTTTAAAGGCATGAGTTTTGCAAATCATGAGATACTCTTGGTTTCGAGGGTATAAAATATTATATCCTAACATACTGGATGTGATATTTTGTTCTTTCGGAACAAGAGAATCTTAAATTCTAGCTCAAAATGTTCAAGCATTTTTAAAAGGGATCGTATTTTAACATTTTCTCAAATTTTCTATGTGAGGACATTAATTAATCAATAGGTACCAATTTTGGGTGCTACGAGGGTGCTAATTCTTCCTCGTACGTAACGGACTCCCGAACCTGTTTTCTATAATTTTGTAGGCCAAAATCAATATTTTAAATAAAACAAAATATTTTACAAGGTGATTCAATCGCACCTAAACAATAAGGAATGGTGGCGACTCCGTATTTCATTTTTTAAGTCAACTCCCGTTTTTCAAAACAAAAAAAAATGGTTTCGACAATAAGTGTATGAAAAATAAGTTGGTTTTTTCAAGTTAGTCGTCGAAACATATGTTATAACAATTATTTCGATAATTCTAAGTAGCAAAGTAGGAAAATAAAAGAAAAGAACAAGAATAAGTCTAGAATTGTTTATACAATTTGATTATAGCCCTACATCTGTGGAGCATTCCTCACATAATGAACCCACTGAACAATTTCTCTACCCAACTCCCACCATGATAACTATAGCCTTACTATCGTACAATTATTTGCACTCACTCTCCCTCAAACATCCTCACTCACAAAAGGAATATCACTCTAATAAACAAGAGAAAGTACAGAGAAAAATAACCTAACAAAATGTTCTCAAAATGAACAATTATAGTCTTAATCAGTATAACAGCCTGCCCGACAAAGTCTCAGTTTCTGATTATTGTTTAGAGTGTTTTGTTGAATTAAGTGTAGAGATGAGTAAGTAAATTGTTTGTTTTGGTTAAGTATAGAATTCTTTGTATATGTCATTTGGCGAACTCTTAGCTTGGTGAAGATTTGTGGTTAAGCGGGCTTTTCTGTTAAGTGTACGCCACCCAGATGCTTTGGGGAACTCACTTGGTTTACTATTGAATGGATTTATTTATTATTTAATAAGGAATTTAATTAGTTAAATTGACACTTACTTAGAATGAAATTAAACTACTATAGATGCAAAGTCTTAATTTTTTATAAGCGCACTTAATCACGAGAATCTAGAGTGTTAGTGGAATTATCTTGTTTTTCCACTAAACCTAGTCTCTATGCCTAAGTATATAAGGATAGCAGTGTCTTCACCAAAAATCTTTACATTTTCTTTGTATTAATTGTCCTCTTTAGTCTTCTTTGCATTTTCTGAAAACCAAAGTCCATAAAGCTTGCCTGAAGTTGGGTTTATTGTAGTTAGCCAACTTATTTTCTACAACTTTGGTAATTACTGATGAACCCTAGTTATTTTTAAGTTATTTACATGTTTTTGATTCTGCATGCATAAGTGTTTAACTGGTATGTAAGGAAGGAAACTTCCTGATTCTAGGTTAAGTGTTAATGTTTCGTGCATGCATGTTTATATTTGATGACGTAGTAATCTGATATGTTTAAATAACATTATTTTTTTTCTCAAGACTCTACTGAAAGCCCGAGTGACAAAGTCAAAGGACCTGCTATTTAGACTTTGTTATTTTTCTAATGAGTTCCTTCTTACATCCATATGTTCTGATTATCTTTACTTTATAATATTGTAAGGTAAGTATTTTTACTTTGTAAAGGATGATATATGCATGTGTGTGTGAATAATGGTTGTCTGATCAAAGTCATTAGTTTGAGTTATGTATGTTTGGGATAAAGTATGGATCATTTTCATGTTAAGCCACTACCATATGCTTTTGAAATGAATGATATGATATGATATGATATGAACTGATCAACGAAAATAGAGTTAAAGGAAATATGTTGTGTAGCCTCCGGTAGAGTCTGATATATTGCAAACTGGATTGGCATAACATAATTAAACTTGCTATTGAATGATTCTGAAATGGGAGCTATAAGGAGATAATGTATATGAATGAAACAGAAACATCTTCTGACTTTAAACTCTAGGTATGTGGCTAACATGAAAATGGAATGTCTGAGTTATGTTGTGTCGGCATATAGTATTCACTCATATGACATGCCATTAGCGTACTAAGTCTGTCTGAGTTCTGTATACGCCATTAGTCTTTTGCTTAAGATCTCTATGGAACTCACTAAGCTTTTTTGAACTTACCCCATTACCCTTTTCCTTCTCAGGCCTACTGTTGAAGGAAGACTTTTTGAAGGACTACGCCAAAGGATACCTGCTGTTGTGAGACATCTATTTATTTGTACTATGCATGATATATAGGGGTGATGTCTAGTTGTATTTTGAGATGGAATTGTAATTGAAACTTATGATTGATAAATAATGCTCTAATGAAATTATTTTATTGAATTTTATACGTCATTTGGCTTATACTTTATTTTAATATTTTATTTATGGTTTAATTTAAATACCGAAAATTATAAAAAGTTTTTCCCAGAAATAGTTTTAAAGATGGATTATTTCTAAGTAGTGACACATCATACTTGGGTCTTTTTAAGAGGTCAGGTTTGGCGTGATACAAGTTTGGTTTTTGATCTAAGGTTTAGTCAATTCTTGAAAACTTGAAGGCTATGTCACACCCTATCATGCATAGTACACCTTTGGCTTAGTCCTTAATGTATGAACTAAGTTAAAATTTCTTTTGTAGTGATATAAGAAAATATCTAATGGATGTAAAAAAGCTATTGGGGAAGAAATGGAGAGTCATATGCCTGCACAAGAACAAGCCCAATAATAAGGGAAATGCAAGGAATGCCTTTAGGCTTTTATCTTTAAGATCTTTAGTCTCTTTGAACCCCTATAGAGAAACACAAACATAACTAGTGGCTCTTGAATCAATGACCCAATCGTCTATTGAATCCTCCACTAAACAAGCTTCTATCATAAATAGTTCCATACATTTGCCTTTGGCGGCCAAGTATTCCTTCCACTCTTTTTAGTTTGCCTTGAACCTTTCTTATTGCTGAATAAGCATCTAGACTTAGATAAGCCTTTAGGTTTTCTAGTTCTCTTCCTTTTCACTTATGGTGGCCTAGAGATATTAGTCTTGCCTTTCTTAGTGTGTTTTCCCTTCCCTTTTGAGGAAAAAGTGATAGTTATATTTGCTTCTGCTCTTCGAATGGGCTAACCACCATTCAACATTAAGTTATAGAATTGTAACTCCTTCATGAGTTGTGTAAGCGCCAAATTTTTGTTACCAAGGTTATATGTGGCCCGAAAGCCAACAAATTTCTTGGACAAGCTCTTGAACGCCATCTAAATTTGAGTGTTCTAGTCCAAATTAGCCTCATTATCCATGACATCAAAAAAGTATCCTATAAGAGTTATCATATGGTCTTTGACCATAGTATCGAGCTTTTTTTGGGCATGCATCAAGCTAGTTATAACAGACTGTCGAGCCAAGGTAGCTTGGCCTCCAAACATGTCTTCTAGCTTATCTAGAATCACTTTGGCAGTCTTACAAGTCTCCAGTTGCTTATATAGGGTGCTGGTCACGCTTGCCACCATATAGCAACGAGTTATCTCATCAAACTCCTCCAGCATTTCCTAGCCTCAACTTGAATGGTCGGAGGACACTTATTATTAAGAATTGTTTTAAGTTTCTCACAGCTTAGGATAATTATCAGGTTCCTTTTCCATTCCTTATAGTTATTTCCATTTGGTTTATTTTCAATGAGTATGTTGAATAAGACAGTTGGTGCCATTTTCGAAATTGAAAATAAAACTTTCATATATATTTTTTTTTAAATAAAAACTTTCAAATATTAATATATTTGTATTAAGCAAATGTTTGAAAATGTTTTGCAACATTACGATATGCATTAAGATTATTCATGCGCTTTCATTAAACCTTGAAAACATTTGTAAGTTGTTGCAACGATAATTCCAACATCCATTAAATTAAGCCACCTAGGGTGATCATGATCAACTAGTAAGAACATAGATTTCCATCCAATTAGTACATGAACCTAATTTCTTAAGCATTAACACGTACTAATAATTGCGTAATGTTTGACCATATTTCTAACTTAAGTAGAGCTTCATGGGGAGTTACATAACTAAAAGATATTGAGTGTATAACCATCAACTCAACACCCATCGCATCATGCACCACAAATGAGTCATTATGGAACAATCTCACCGAGTAGCATGTTGTGACTAGTTGTCCTCTTTGAAGACAATACTTCTTGAAATATCTTATGATAGTACCTACCACGAAGGCTGGTCTAACTATTATACGATCACAAGAGAGTTCTTGTTTAATGACCTTCTCCCATTCAATTTAAAAAAAAATGCAAGGTTTTTAATATCCAGTTTCAATCATGAATGATCAATATATGCATGCCAAGTACATGTGGCATTCTTCCCCAATCTATATGATTTGCTTATCTCATATATGCATGAACATGCATTCCTAGTCATATTATTATTAGTATCATGTTTATCTCATAAAAATAAAGCATAAAGTTAAATGACATTGACTAGCCAAAGTTTCCATGATTCCAACCTAGAAAAATATAAAATTGCAAATTACAAAATTCACCCTAAAGCATACTTTGGGTCTTTAATTTTGCCACCATGGACTTCTACTGCGGTACCAATTCACATTTCTATTGTCATCGTCTTTTCGTCACTATTTCAATGTCATCACCGTTGACCATTGCTGGACCATCGCCGGCCCACCGTCAGCCACAGCCGATTTGGCTGGATCAAGTTTGTGTCGTCTCCATCGATTTGGTTAGTTCTCGAGTTTTCGGGTTTCACTGAGAAAAATTAGGTTACAAAATTCCTATTTCTGTTGTTCACTTACATATTTTATTCTAAATAAATAATAAAATACAACTATGCATAGAGATGATAGTTCATGATTTAAATATATACATACTCGAGATAATAATAAATTACATTTAAATTTCTAGGAATCACAACTTTGGCAAAATTACATTATGATCCATAATATAAATTAATATCGTACATCCATTCACATACATTCCCCTAAACATGCATACAATTACAAAAATGTCACATCTTATGAAATACAATCATACATGAAGAAAAGAGAAAATTTTATTCTCAGTTTACACTATAAACATAGTGCAACCTGGCGCTCTGATACCAATGAGTGGAAAAAATCCAGTTCGAAAACAGTTATCTTACATAGCAACAATTAAAAATTTTAAAAACTAACCCAATTTGTGATATTTATATCAATAAACCCTAGACTAAAATCGTTCTTGTATTTTCGAATAGACGAACCCTTGTAGTTCCCAACTTTCAACCAAATGATATTTTTCGCTATTCTCGTACCATGAATTGCTTCGAGTGTTGGATCTATCAAATTGAAACAAAACACAAAACTAGAAATAATTTGCTTTTCTTTGAAATGAAAATTTTTTTCTCAAATAGAAACCGACAGAATCATTATTCTAGAAAATATATTTAATTCTTAGAGAATAAAAGTCTCTCTATTTTCAAGCAAAATAACGATATCTGAAAGTTGTGTTAATAGCTCTATCGATGCCATTTATTTATAAAGAGTGGAGGTAGAATATTTGTTAAATTCTAGAAGTTTATTTCAACTAGAAAAATGAAATTTTAGTTCATTACTAGGGTTTGTCATCCCCTTTTATTACATAAGGGGTTTTCAGGCCTCTTCCAAATCGAGTCCAATTACAAGTATTTTTCAAGCTTTTGACTTAATACTTTATAATTGGATCTAACCTAATATTTATTTTTTTATTTCCCAAAAAATAAAATTTAATATATTTTTATTTAAATAATTTTTTCAACCCAATTCTAATTATATATTTAAACTCAACCAAAATAAATTATTAAAAATAACTATGTATAGAAATGGAATGAATTATGAAAATGAAAATTTACAACAACACTTAAACAATAAAATAAAAAAAAAACATAAGATTATATATATTAATTATTATTTGAAATATTGATGGTGTAATTTTTTTTTTAATTTTACAAATGAGTTAAAAAATTTGTCACATATATTTTTTATTTTATAAATATTATTTCAAGACAAATGTAGGTATAGCAACAAAATATGAATTCAATGGGTTATTACCCGATCCGATCTGTTAGGATTAGATTTTTTTTTTTTTTGAAAATTTGGGTTCCGGGTAGGCCGAGTGAAATTAGAAAAATAATTGGGTTGGATCGAGGTCAGGCTTAAGGTAAATTCGCCCTGTCCTGGAATATTTACAAAAACATCCCTAATATGTATACATATATAGGTTTTTGCTTTCAATAAATAAATATATAAATAAAAATAATAAATATATTAAGTTTCGAGTATATACTAAAAAAAGTTAATCTTATTTGATTCAAAATAAAAAAAATAAAAATGTAATCTTATTGTCTCAAAATAAAAAAAAATAAATCCGGGTCGAAGTCTGGTCTTTTATTAAAATTTGAGTTTCAGACAAAATTTTTTTAGTTGAGATTGGATCAGAGTCGGAACGAATTAATCAAATTTTGAGTTGGATAAAAATCCGCCGATTGCAATCCCTAAACAAATGTTATCCCAATTATGAAATAAGAAAACTTAAAAAACTACACTATTAGTGTATCCAACAATAAAAATGTATATGCAAAACATCTCAACAAAAATTAAGGGGAATTTTATTGGTGAAAGGGAAAAGTTAAACCTCTGTTTTCATATGGGCATTTACTTAAGGGGGGCTCTGTTCTTCCCCAGTTGGTTATTACATTCTCTTTTTCATATTTTTGCATATTTTAGCTTGTTCTTAATTAAGTTCAAACTTTAATGTAGCCGTCCAAAAAGGGGAAAAAGAAGAAGAAGAAGAAGAAGAAGAAGATGGGTTGACCAAATAAATGTTGTTGAATGCATGAAAACAGGAAGATTTTGGAATGTAAAGTCAAAGGTTTTAGAATTTCAAAGGGGAAAGAAAACCCATCTCAATAAGCTGGATTTTTCGGTGATACTTTTTTCTTTTTTTCTCTTTGGCTAGTTTAATAATTATTTTGGCATTTGTGGCTTTTTCCAACAAGTTCTATTAGGCACTATTTAGTCTTACTTGAATTCATGTTGTTTCTTCATTACTCAATCCATTTAACCGTTTATATATATATATAGTTTGACTTTCAAGAAGCACTAAAATTAGATGAACAAAGATGGCAAAAGTTTTGAGTGAAAAATGGTGCATTATTTGGCAAAGTGATTAAATTGTTTAGTGGGATTTGCATAATCTGTTTGTGATCTTCCTTTTCAGTTGTTGTTTGACAAACACCTTCTCTTTAGAGATTTATTTTATATACCTAAAAAAATTTTGTTATGATGAACCCTCCTCACCACTTGTAAGTAAATGGTTCTACTAGTCGTATTAGATTCATTAAATTTTGTTGACTGTAAATGAAAGCCCTAAATGATTTTGAGTTTCATAATAAAGGATAATGGTGATTAAGGTTTATGTGGAAATCAATAGAAATGGAGATAAAGGTTAGGATTTCGTGATTATGATTAGATTACAAGATAAATAAATATATCCAAGATCATCAACTTAATTGAAATAAGATAAGCACAGATGCCTTTGCAACCATTTAGTGGTATGTTAGCTATCCAAACTTTAATTTAGCTCATCACTTAAAAATTATATTTTTTTTTATAAAAAAATTTGCATCACATTGACAAAAATTGAAAAAAGTTATGAAATTCAAAAATTAATGTAGATAAAAAAATTCAAGGACCAATTTTAAAAATTTGCTAAGTTTAGATATTAAATATTGCATTCTCCCTAAATAAGAAATAAAATTTATTTCAAGAGGGAAGTCTTTTAAATAAGAAAAAGAATTAATTAGTGTATAATTGTATTGGTTAAGAGAAGTTTTAAAAAAATTATAGTTTATGATTTGTTTTTTAATGGGATAAATACAAAAATTATATATGAATTATTTTTTAATGGGCAATTGTAAATATGACTTTGATTTTGTGCAATTTTATATATGAATTTTGATTTGATCAAATTCTTGTAAATTGTTAGCACAATTATTGATATAACATCATTTTATATTTATATATTGCATACATAAATAATTGGATCATCCAATATAAAAATAAATTGATATATTTATTTCTTTAAACGTGGATGATTAAATCAAAATTAAAGTTTCAAGTATACATTTGAACCACAATTAGAGTTTCACATGTATAATTGCACTAAATTAAAATTTATATAGACAATTGCTCATCAAATCAAAATTCACGTATAAATTGATTAAATAAATTAATATATTAAGGGATGGATAGTTACACACAAATGTAGTAAGTATTACATACATATAAATTAACGAAGTATCAAAACTAAGAGAGAACTTATTTTTTTAAATTTAAATTTTTTGATAGATTTTTAATTTTAATTTAACAGTTCGATTAGGGGTTATAACACCCCAAATATTTTATTCTTGCTTCTGTAATTATTTAATACAAATATATGTTTGCTTCAGTGGCTAAGTGTTCTAGGTGTGAGGGAGAGGACTTAAGTTCAAGTCTTACCTTTAGTAGTTTTGTTATTTTTGGAATTAAGCCTCACCCTTGGTGAGTAGGCTTATATTTATTTGTTTGCTATTTAATATCAAACTGGGCCTACTAGTCTGGTAGTTAAGTGGAGTGTTAGGTTGTATAGAATTTATGGAATAGGACAGAAAGCTTTGTTTTTATGAATTGTTCGCTCATTGAATTAATTTTCAAATAAGTCGTATCTTACTCAGACCAATAAATAAAGCTGAGGTTATAGTTAAAGCCGCTAGTAAAAAACCGAAATAACTAGTTATACTAGGCATGAAGGAGCTAAATGAAATATGTTCTTTTCATACATATGTTTATAAAACACTTACCTAAGTTTCAATTTTTAAACGAGAGGGGGATAAGCAAAATTACCAATTGAAATAATAAGTTCAATTGAAATTTTTTGCTTTATCAATCATTATATATGGTATGCACAAAAATAGAGCGGCAGCATAAGAGTAGAAAAGAAAAAGAAATCGATTCATCATCTTTGTAGTTAGGTTAAGAAAAAACCTTTGGATCTAATACAAGAATACAAGAAAGGCCGCATCACAAATATTGATTAGTAGAATTATTTTTATTACTTGTTCTTTTTTTTTTTATCTATATCTACGACTGCTCTTTCTTGTTACTAGACGACTAAGCAATTCCTTAAAATAAAAAAAAAAGAGGGCTTCCAACAAAAAACAAAACCTCTTGTGCAACTACGAAAAAAAGTCAATTTTTATATTTCGCATCTAATTGACTTGCGGAAATATGATAATTTCCTTCATGAATTATTATAAACCAACTCGTTGGATTCACGGGTTACCTGATCTTCCGTTTCTAGGCCCAAGCCAATACCTCCAGGAATTTGAGGAATTTTCTATTGCATGATACCTGGTTATACATCGACAAGCAAGAAGAAGAAAGAAATTATCTAGCACTTCACGTCGATATACTGTTTGAAATTGCGTTGCTATGTCAGAAAAAGGATAACTATACTGATTCGGTATACTCTAAAAATACCTTTGGCACAATATTGACGATCTCACAAAGATTGAGTTCCGGAGAATTCCCAAAGGTCCTGAGTTTGAATCCCTGCGTGAGTAAGGGAGTTTATTTTTGCTCGATTGTCTGGTAAAGAGTTTTGGTTGTGATAAAGTTCTGAGTAGTGAGGAGTTGGGTAGAGAGAATTTAGGAGAGTTGGGATATGGATATGGGGGTTATCAAAATATTTTTCATTTTGATTTTTATTTTGCAAAATTCAGCCCCCTCTATCTCTCCACTTCTCAACTTTCTGCCAACAAATTCTGTTCTTCATTCTTTGCTGTCAATTTTTTTGTTTCTTTAATTTTCGACTACTTGCTTAATTTTGGTATTGAGCTGTTTTGGTGTTTCAGTGTGTTTTGGTAAGTAACTCTGGTGCTCTGTAATCTTGATTTCTGAATTATCGATTGGGAATTTATGTTCCTGTTTTAGGCAGCAGTGAACCATGTAGAGTGGGACTCCTCCTACGGATTTCTAGTCGTAATAAATCAAAGTGTTGGGGGTAAGTATTGATTATGTGAGTGAATTGTCGTCGGTTTCATAAGTTACGAGTTAAACGTGTTCTAAGTCTGATTCTAAGTGTTGGTATCTCGTTTTTAGGTTCTAGAAGGTTCGTAGTTGCAGAGCTTGGAAACGATACCTGGTGTATACCTAGAAACATAGAAAATGAGGTTTTGAAAAAAGTAAAAAACCATTCTGTTGACGTCACATAGCTGTGTGGTAGGCCGTGTGCGACGACACGGCTGTGTGATTGATGAAGGCCAGACAGTGTGTAAGACACAGCCGTGTAATGGCCGGAATGTGGCTGTATGATTCACACGAGCAAGGTCAATCTGGGCATATGGGCCTCACGGGCATGTGGGCTCACACGGACACGCCACACGGGTATGTAGATATTGGGCCAGGCCGTGTGATCCACACAGGCAAGGTCAATCTAGGCATGTGGGCCACACAGGCAAGCCACACGAGCATGTGGGCTCATTTATCTAAATTGTCCTCGAGGGTTTCACAGGTCATCTCAAACAACTATGGACCTACTGTAGGGTCGGTAAGGGCTAGATAAACCCTAATTTGTATGATCTATTTATCTGATGATCTGTACTGAGCATAATAATACTATTCACGACTGGTTATTGTTCTGTATGTTTACCTGTTATCTGATTAATAGCATGTTGAGCATGTTAATTGCACATCTGTTCCTGTTTCTGTTTTTGTTTTTGTTTCTATTTCTGCTATTAGGATGGGATGATGTATATTGGAGGAAGTGTTCTGAAAGGCAATTTATGCTTATTATCTGACAGCATGGCTACATTATATCGGCTATGTGCCGCATCAGTACGACATGGTGCATAGGGTTGGGTGGGTGTTTTAAACCCCATATGGTGTGTAGGGATGATCGGAGATGGTGTGTATAGGATGGGGGTAGGATATTTGATTGCTGATTATTGATTCTATTTATCTATATCTGAGATAGGCTTAGGCCCGAATCTGCATTTGTATCTGAAATGGGCTTAGGCTCGAATCTGTATCTGTCTGATTTGTGATATTCTGTATGTTGCTTGCCTAATTTTTACGTAAACTCACCCCTTTTTTGTTAATTCTGTACAAGTAATCCACAGTCTTAGGTGGATCGGTGCGACGGAACACTCAGTGGTGACCACTCATTCGCAAACTGTTAAACTTACTTAATTTTAGTTTTATTTAAGTTTTGGTTTATAATTGAGAGTTTGTAATTTTTGGAACTCACTGGACTGTACGGACTTTTAACTGATGGTTTTGGTTTTGTTACTCGTTCTTATGCATGCTCTATCAAATTGTTTTTTTTAAAAACGACGGTTTTACTAAAACAAGGTTTTTCTAAATCACGAACTGTATTGCTTAAATATCACAGTTTTTGTAAGCTTCCGCTCTAAATGATTTTAATGCGAATTAATTAATGTTTTGATAATAAATATAAATACTTAAGTGTTAAAGAATTGAAATAGTTTTATCGAGTAGACTCCACTTTCAAAACCCTTTCATGTGACATCGTCAGATTCGACCATAACGTCTAGGCAGGGTCTGGGGTGTTACATTTAGTGGTATCAAAGTCAGGTTGCAAAACTTGGCTATGAATTTTGGGTTCCAAAATTTTGATTTCGAAGAAATTGTTTTCAAATAATTTAAAATATTTTAAATTAAGTATGTGGTACACCGAGTCTCCAGCGTTGATCCTATAAGTGTTTCTAAACTTGGAAAGTTTATTTTGAAAATATTGTAAATAGTATACTCTGAAAACACTATAGTTAGTACTATCTTAAATTGTAGTGAAACGAGTAGAGACTGAAAACTTCAGAAAACATTACTGAACTTTTGATACTTATTGCATAAAATATCTTTTAATAAATATTGAACTGATGCATAAAATCCTTAATGTAGATAAATCCAAATTAGACAATGAATGCTCGTGGTATTCGCGGACGTGGTATTTGGGTCTGTGGTAGAGGCCGTAAGGGGCTCGAGCTAAATCGTCGTCATCTCTAGGCAACCTACTACTAAAACTAGGTCTCAAGACTGTACGATTGGGGACGACGCATTGTCTCAAGCCATGTTGAGGATATTAGAGAGGGTCGCTGGGCCCAATTCTGGATCTGGGCGCTGAGGGTCGATAACTGAACGACTCCGATTCAATAAAGCTGAGTTATTTAGGGATGTCACAAGGGTCGCCCCTAATATGGTTGAGTATTGGTTAAAGACCACTGAGAGGATTATGGATGATCTAGACTGTACCCCTGAGCAGAAATTGAAGGGCACGGTCTCCCTACTTCTCGACGAGGCATATCAGTGGTGGTTGACAGTTAAGAAGGGCACTCAGTCTGATCATCTGACTTGGGAGTTCTTTAAGACTACATTCCAAAGAAAATATATGGGAGCTAGCTACATTTATGCTTGCAAGCGTGAGTTCCTGAATCTCACACAAGGTGATCGATCTGTAGCTGAGTATGAGGCTAAATTTCTATGGTTGAGTCACTACGCTCGAGGCATGGTGGCGTTTGAGTACGAGAGGTGCGTTAGATTTGAGGACGGCCTAAGGGATAATCTACTCTAGTAGAGAAGGCGAAGATCACCGAGGATGTTAAGCGTGCAGAGCACCAGAATAGAGATAGGGAGAGAGATAAGAACAAAAGGGATTCGGAGCCCTCGGGTTCTGTGTAGAAGCCTAAGAAAAAGGCCAGGTCTGATGGGCCAGTTAGAGTGGGAGCCTCTGTGGCTTCTACTAGGGTGTTACCTTGTAGGGATTATGGTAAAGGCGATTCAAGTGAGTGTTGGAGGAGGACTGGGGCTTGTTTAATGTCTGGGTCATTAGAGCACCACATTCGAGAGTGTCTACTGAAGGTTGATCAGGTACAAGCTCCGGGATCAGGTACTATATAGCCTTAGAAAGTAGTTCAGCAGCCACCTTGGGATCGTGTTAGGCTAGGGGTAGTAATGGTTTAGGCCATGGACAGAAAACACCAAGAAAAGGTAGTGGTCAAGTAGAGGGAAGGCAGCCTGTTTTAGTCTATGCTACTCGTCGCCAAGAGGATAAGATGCTCCTGATGTCATCATCGGTATGTTCTTTATATTTGATGTACCTTACTTTGCTTTGATAGACATAGGATCCACTCATTCCTATGTAGGAAGCACTGTATTTGAAAACTTGGGGATTTCAGTTGAGAGCATTCGAGTGAGGTTACTGTACTAAGTCTATTGAGGTAAACAATTCGGGTTAGTAAGCTATATAAAGACTTCCCTTTAGTGGTTTAAGGGAAAGTATTCCTGGCTAATTTGATAGAGCTTCTGTTTGGGGAGTTCGACCTAATTCTAGGAATGGGGAAAGTATTCCTGGCTAATTTGATAGAGCTTCTATTTGGGGAGTTCGACCTAATTCTAGGAATGGATTGGTTAGTCAAGCACCAGATTAGTCTAGATTGTGCAACTAAGAGGGTTGTTTTAAGAATTGAAGAGGATAATGTGGTGGTTATGACTGGAGAGCGTCGGGGTTACCTAAGGAGATACCGGAACTACCTCCAAATTGTGAGGTGGAGTTTGGGATAGAACTTCTTCCGGGTACAGCTCCGGTGTCCATCGCTCCTTACCATATGGCACCAAAGGAGTTTATAGAGCTTAAAGCCCAAATTCAGGAGCTGTTAGACCGTGGTTTCATCCGTTCTAGTGTGTCTCTATGGGGAGCACCAGTTTTGTTTCTTAAGAAGAATGATGGGATCATGAGGATGTCTATCAACTGCCGACAACTGAATAAGCTAACAGTGAAAAATAAATATATACTTCCGAGGATCGACGATCTGTTTGATTAGTTCCGTGGGGCTTTTGTATTCTTTAAGTTTGATTTTTGATCTGGGTATCATGAGTTGAGGGTTAAGAAGGCTGATATGCATAAGACTGCATTTAGGACTCATTATGGACATTACAAGTTTCTAGTGATGCCTTTTGGTCTGACAAATGCTTCGGCGATTTTTATGGATTTGATGAACCGTGTGCTCCAACCGTATCTGGATCAGGTAGTCGTAGTCTTTATCGATGACATTTTGGTTTACTTTAAGACTAAAGATGAGCATAATGAATAACTTAGAAAAGTGCTTCAGATTTTCCGAGAGAAACAATTTTATGCAAAGTTTAGTAAGTGTGAGTTCTGGCTACGTGAAGTAAATTTTCTAGGGCAAGTAGTTTCTGCTGATGGGATCCGAGTTAATCTTAGGAAGATTGAAGTTGTACTGGATTGGAAACAGCCTAGGAATGTGTTTGAAATCCATAGTTTTCTGGGTATGGCGAGTTATTACCAGCACTTTGTGGAAGGATTCTCTTTGATTGTAGTACCCTTAACTAAGCTTCTGCGTAAAGGTGTTCCGTTTTGTCTGGACTGATGCACAGCAATCGAACTTTAAGAAGCTCAAGTCTATTCTGACTCAGCCTCCTGTTCTAATACAGCCTGAATTTGGCAAAAATTTTGTAGTATACAATGATGCATCGCATGTCGGCTTAGGATGTGTGTTGATGCAAGATGGAAAAGTTGTGGCTTATGTATCTCATCAACATAAGACACACGAGGCAAACTATCCAACATACGATATCGAGTTGGCTGTAATAGTTTTTACACTTAAAATTCGGTGGCATTATTTATATAGTGAGAAGTGTATTATCTACACTGATCACAAAAGCCTCAAGTACCTTCTTACTTAGAAAGAGTTGAACCTTAGGGAGCGTCGCTGGGTTGAGCTGCTCAAAGACTATGATTGTATGATCGAGTATCATCTTGGTAAGGCCAATGTGGTGGCCGATGCTTTGAGTCGTAGGGCGATGATTGATTTGAGAGTGATGTTCGCTCGACTTAGTTTGTTTGATAATGGGAGTCTATTGGCTGAGTTACAAGTTAAGCCGACTTGGATTGGACAAATTCGTGATAAGTAGTTGGGTGATGAGTCTCTGGGTTTGCGGTTTCGTTAGGCTGAAAGTGGCAGCACTATAGATTTGGACTGAATAGTGACAGGATATTATGTTTTCGAGGCCGAATTTATGTGCTGAATAATACCGATTTGAGATAGTCGATTCTAAGAGAGGCGCATAGTAATTCTTACACTATGCATCCTGGTGGTAATAAAATGTATCGTGACCTTGGTGAGCTATACTGGTGGCCAGGTTTGAAGCGTGAGATTACAAAATTCGTTGCTCGCTGTCTGACGTGTTAGCAGGTTAAGGCTAAGCACCAGTTTCCTTCGGGTTTGTTACAGTCGGTTAAAATCCCTTTGTGGAAATGAGAGTGAGTAATGATGGATTTTGTGAGTGGGTTACCTTTGACACCCACTAAAAAGAATTCTGTTTGGGTCATCGTAGATCGATTGATCAAGTTTGCTCACTTTATTCCTGTTTAGACAGACTTTTCTCTTCACAAGTTGGCAAAGTTGTACATTTCTGAGATAATGAGATTGCATGGGGTTCCCGTCTCGATTATTTCCAATAGAGATCCTTACTTCACTTCTCGGTTCTAGAAGAAATTGCACTAGGCTTTGGGTTTAAGATTAGACTTCAGTACCGCGTTTCATCCTTAGACCAATGGTCAATCTGAGAGGATGATTCAAATACTGGAGGATATGCTTCAGAGTTGTGCAATTGATTTTCGAGGTAGTTGAAAGGATTATTTACCGTTAGCCGAGTTCACCTATAATAACAGCTTCCAGTCTAGTATTAAATGGTAGCTTACGAGGCTCTGTATGGTCATAAGTATCGTACTTCACTGTGTTAGACTGAGTTGGGTGAACGACAAGTTTTGGGTCTTGAGTTGGTTTCTGAGACCAATGATAAGCTTAGATTGATTTGGGATCATCTGAAAGCGGCTTCTGATAGACAATAATCATATGTAAATCTGAAAAGGTGTGAGATTGAGTATTCTATGGGGGGTTTCATGTTCCTTAAGGTTTCTCCATGGAAGAAGATTCTGAGGTTCGGTCGTAAGGGCAAATTAAGCCCTAAGTTTATTGGGTCGTATCGAATTCAAAAGTGCGTGGGACCAGTCGCTTATCAGTTGGAGCTACCTCCAAAGTTAGATCGCATTCACGATGTGTTCCATGTTTTGATACTAAGGCGATATCAGTCTGATCCATCTCACATAGTCCCCGTTGAAGAAATTGAGGTTAGGCCAGACTTAACTTTTAAGGAGGAACCGGTTCAGATTCTGGATGGTGACATTAAGGTTCTGAGAAAGAAATTTATTCTATTAGTGAAGGTTTTGTGGCGAAATCATAGCACTGAGGAGGCCGCATGGGAACCTAAGTATTCGATGCGTCAGCAGTATCCCCATCTGTTCTAATAAGGTAAATTTCGAGGTCAAAATTTCATTTAAGGGGTAGAGTTGTAATGCCCGAAATATTTTATTCTTACTTCTGTAATTATTTGATACAGATATCTATCTACTTCAGTGGCTAAGTGTTCTGGGTGTGTGTGTGAGGTTCTAAGTTCAAGCTTTTCCTTTAGCAGTTTTGTTATTTTTGGAATTAAGCCTGACCCTTGGTGAGTAGGCTTATATTTATTTGTTTGCTGTTTAATATTAGAATGGACCTGTTAGTCTAGTGGTTAAGTGGAGTGTTGGGTTGCTGAAGGTCCTGAGTTCGAATCCCTGCATGAGTAAGGGAGTTTATTTTTGCTCAATTGTCTGGTAAAGAATTTCGATTGTGATAGAGTTCTGAGTAGTAGGGAGTTGGGTTGAGAGAATTTAGGAGAGTTGGGATATGGATATGGGGGTTACCAAAATATTTTTCATTTTGATTTTGATTTTGCAAAATTTGACCCCTTCTCTCTCTCTCCTCTTCTCAACTTTCTGTCGACAAATTCTGTTATCCATTCTTTGCTTTCAATTCTTTTGTTTCTTTAATTTTTAACTACTTGCTCAATTTTGGTATTGCACTATTTCGGTGTTTCTATGTGTTTTGGTAAGTAACTCTTGTGCTCTGTAATCTTGATTTCTGAATTATTGATTGGGGATTTATGTTCCTGTTTTGGGCAGCAGTGAACCGTGTAGAGTGGGACTCTCCTCTTATAGATTTCTAGCCATAATCAATCAAAGTGTTTGGGGTAAGTATCAATTGTGTAAGTGATTTGTCATTGATTTCATAAGTCACAAGTTAAACATGTTCTAAGCCTGATTCTGAGTGTTGGTATCTCATTTTTAGGTTCTAGAAGGTTCATAGTTGCAGGAGCTTCGAAACTATACCAGGTGTGTACCTAAAAACGCAGAAAACGAGGTTTCGGCAAAAGTCAAAAACCATTTTGTTGACACCACGCGGTCGTGTGGTAGGTCATGTGGTAGGCCGTGTACGACGACTCAGTCGTGTTATCGACGAAGGCCAGGCTGTGCACAAAACACGATTGTGTGATGGTCGGGATGTGGCTATGTGATCCACACGGGTAAGCTCAATCTAGGCATGTAGGCCACATGGGCGTGTGGGCCTACACGGGCATGCCACATGAGCATGTAGATATTGGGCTAGGCCATGTGATCCACACAGGCAAGTTCAGTCTGGACATGTGGGCCACATGGTCTTATGGGCCAACACGGGTAAGCCACACGGGCATGTGGGCCCATTTATCTAATTTATCCCTTAGGGTTGCACGGGTCGTCCCAAACAACTGTGGGCCTATTGTAGGATCAATAAGGGCTAGATAAACCCTAATATGTATGATCTGTTTATCTGATAATCTGTATTGAGCATGATAATATGCACGACTGATTATTGTTCTGTATGTCTACCTGTTATCTGATTCATAGCATGTTGAGCATGTTAATTGCATATCTATTCCTGTTTCTGTTTCTGTTTCTATGATTGGGGTGGGATGATGTATATTGGAGGAAGTGTTCTGAAATGCAATTTACGTCTATTATCTGGCAGCATGGCTACATTATATCTGTTATGTGTTGTATCGGTACAACATGGTGTGCAGGGCTAGGTTGGTGTTTTAAACCCCACTTGGTGTGTAGGGATGGTCGGAGATGGTGTGTAGAGGATGGGGGTAGGATATCTGATTGCTGATTACTGATTCTGTATATTTGTATCTGAGATGGGCTTAGGCCCGAATCTGCATCTGTATCTGAAATGGGCTTAGGCCCTAATCTGTATTTGTCTGATTTGTGATATTCTGTATGTTGCTTGTATAATTCTGCTGGGTTACACACTGAGTTTACATAAACTAACCCCTTTTATGTTAATTCTGTACAGGTAATCCACTATCTTAGGCGGATCGGTACGGCGGAACACTCAGTGGTGACCACTCATCCATGAACTGTTAAACTTACTTAATTTCAATTTTATTTAAGTTTTGGTTTATAATTGAGAGTTTGTAATTTTTGGGACTCTTTGTACTATACGGACTTTTAACTGATGGTTTTGGTTATTGTTGCTCGTTTTTTTGCATGTGCTATCAAATTGTTTTCTTTAAAAATGACGGTTTTACTAAAACAAGGTTTTTCTAAATCACGAACTGTATTGCTTAAATATCATGGTTTTTCGTAAGCTTTCGCTCTAAACGATTTTAAGGCGAATTAATTAATGTTTTGATAATGAATATAAATACTTAAGTGTTGAAGAACTGAAATGGTTTTATCAGGTTGACTCCACTTTTAAAACCCTTTTCATGTGAAATCGCCATATTCGGCCATAACGTCTAGGTCGGGTCTGGGGTGTTATAGGGGTGAGCAAAATCTGATTCAATTCAAAAAGTTCGATAAAAAATTTAAATTTTGAATTAAATAGTTCGAGTTATTCAAGTTAATCGAGTTATTCGGGTCAACTCTAATAAAAAAAATCAATTTTTCGGCTTAACTCTAATATGAACTACATAATTCAAGTTATTCGAAAATCCAAATAAGAAAAGATAAAACTACGTCGTTTTGATAAATGTTTACTTATTAAGTTAAAAGGCAAAATCATTATATCGTTTATGTAGTTAAATAATTTTGTACTTCGTCTAATAGTTAAATAATTGGTCCATGTAAACACAACATTGAGTATAAATAATAGGATTTGTTAACTTTACTTGAAATTTTTTGACTCGATTCGATTTGATTCTAAAAAAATTTAAGTTGAATTTAATTGCTAAAATAGAATTAATCAACTTGACTAATTCAAAATTTTTTATTCAACTCAATCAAACACTCACGTCTACCAACCATATCCAATTAGGTTTAAAAAAAAATCGACTAATTATTTGATTGGAGGCTCACATGATAGACATTGTACAAATAAAGCCCATATTATTGGTTTGTTTGGGCTTGAGGAGTAACCTTTGATAGAAGTCCCCATCAACCAATAATATACTTTGATATTTTGATATTGTATAAAATTGAACCATATTTTGTATGAGTTATCACAATGGTTTAATTTTATTTCTATACGGTAGTTTTAAAGTAGTAGGTTGGTTTTTTAACTAAATTTTGTATTTTAATGATTGCTATAATATTACTATTTATTAAGTTGTTTATTAAATTGATGTTATTTATTAAATGAGTCTTAATTTAATTTGAAAATTATTGAAATTTTATTTTATTTGTTAAGTAAGTTATATGATTACGTGGACGTTTTGTGTTTTTATATTTTTATATAAAAAATTCTCCACAATGAGATTTGAACTTAGGAGACCATGCATATAAAATTTTTTCATTTTCTATTTGAACTAAAGTATTTTTTATTGTTAAGCTTTAATAATTATATTTGTTATATACATTTTTTTATATTAATAATGTTGTTGATTTAGTTAGTATCACAAATTAACTCAGCACTAACTTAGGATTGCTGACAAAATAATGATTAACAATTCATTTAGTATTCTTAGTCTGATGTGTTTTTATGTTTAAATTTTGTTTTTTTCACAATTTAATCTTTTGATTTTCATTTTAATATCATGCATATTTTGTGTTACTATTAATTAGTTCCAAGCCATACTTTTTATTATTTATTCTATGTTATTTTTAAACATACATTTGTATTTTAAATACATGATTTCCATATGCATATGCATGTGATAAGATTTTTAGTATATAGTAATGTTTTTGATTGAGTTGGTGTCATAAATTAACTCGACACCAAATTAAAATTAATGACAACACCATCATAAATAATTTTAATCTATTTTTTAAATTTTAATATCATAAATATTTCTTGTATTATTGTTAATAATTAATTTCAAACCATACATTGACACGATGCGAGATCCATGATTTGGTCACAAGTTATCCACGGAATAAGTTAACTATTAAGATATTGTATGAAACGCCCCAAATTTTCATATTCTGGCTTTCGTAAATTTTGACACAAATATTTGTTTGCTTCAATGGTTAAGTGTTTTGGGTGTGTGTGAGGGGTCCGAAGTTCAAGTCATGACTTTGGCAAATTTTGGAATTTTTCTAATTAAAGCCTCACCCTTGTTCAGTAGGGTTAAGTTTAATTGTTTGTAAATACATATTAGAATGGGTCTGCTGGTCTGGTGGTTAAGTGAAGTGTTAATTTGTTGAAAGTCTGGTGTTTGAATCCCTCAGTAGGCAATGTTTTTGTTCAGTTCTGAGAGAAAGAGCTGTGTTTAGGTTGGATTTTGAGTAGTGGAGAGTTTGATGGAGAAAATTAAGAGGAGTTGGGATAGGGGGTTATCAATTAATTTCCTTTTGACTTTTATTCCCAAATTTCAGCACTCTTTCTCTTTTTCCCAATTTTTCTGCCATCCTCTCCTTCTTTTCTCTCTACCGAATTTTTGCTTCTTTTTCCTCCCTCTCTATTCGATTTTTCCATTAGTCTCCTTTCCAATCAGCGATTGAATGCACTCGTTCTGTAAGTATCTATTTGCTTTTATTTTATTGTTTTGTGGTTAGTTTCTAAAGGGGATTGTTTTGGTTCTTTGGGTTTAGGCAAAGATCAAGAACCAGTCAGTGCTCCACAAGCGTTTTGAGCATTAGAAATTTTGGTTTGTTGTCGGTAAGTGATAGGTTCACTAATTGATGTTCTAAGGTTCCAGTTGCGAGATATTCCCAGTTTAGTGTTCGTTCGTGTTACTAAATTCGGACTTTGGTAATGTCAATTATAGGTACTGGTGGTTTCGAGAGTGCGTAAGCAGCGAATTCGAATCAGGTGTGTATTAAAAAATACAAAAAATGAGGTTTCAGCAAAAGCCAAAAACCTCACTATTAACGCCACGCGGGTGTGTGGTCGCCCGTGTGTTAGGCTGTGCGCGAATGACACTGTAAGATCGGTAAGGGGTAATTATACCCTAATTTGTATGATCTATATGACTGTTATTGTATTTCTAAGCATGTTATTACCATGCATATCTAACTGATCTAATTCATTGTATTTGATATTTATGTATGCCTTACGTAAGCATGTGAGCATGATATTCTGATTATATGCATTTGCATATACTGTTTCTGATTTTGGGGTTGGGATGATGATTATTGGAGGAAGTGTTTTGAAAGGTGTTTACGCCTATTATCTTGTAGTGCAGCAGTAATATATCTGATATGTTCCGCATTTGGTATAGCATGATGTGTAGGGATGGGTGGGTGTTTTAAACCCCACATGGTGTATAGAGATAGTCGGAGATGGTGTGTAGAGGCTGAGGGTAGGATTCTGATTTCTGCTCTATATGCATATCTGTATCTGAGATGGGCTAAGGCCTTAATTTACTTCTATATTTGTATTTGGGATGGGCTAAGGCCCAAATCTGCATTTGTTTCTGTAATGGGCTTAGGCCCAGATCTGTATCTGTAATGGGCTCAGGCTCAAATCTGAAACTATCTGATTCTGATTTTCTAATTGTTTGTGTATGCTATTTCTGCAGGGATTACACATTGAGTTTACGTAAACTCACCCTTTTCTGTTTCATCTGTACAGGTAACCCCCAGAGTTAGACAGTTCGGTGCAGCAGAGGACTCGGCGGTGATTACGCACTTATTAAACTGCTTTATCTTCGTTTATAGTTTTATTTTATTATCGGGTATTTTGATGTAACATTGGACTATCGGACTGTTTTGTTTGATTTGGGTTCAACTGTGATTATTATGGTTTTATAACTGTTAAACGTGACAAAAACTCGGATATTACGAAAAGCAAAAGTTTTCCCAAAAACTAAACGATTTCTAAAAATAATGCTTTTATACGCTTCCGTTACAAAAATGTTTTTACCTCTAATTGTTTTAAAAGGATAAGTGTTTTTAAAATTGATAATAACGATAAGGGCTAACTAACAAGATTGGTTTTAACTGGACAACGCTGTTTTTTTTTTAAAACCTTATGATGTAACACTACCAGATTCAGCCATAACGTCTAGGCCGGGTTTGGAGTGTTGCGTTATATGCTTTTTTTTTTGTCGGTATACAATTGAAAAGAAAGAAAGAAAACAAAAAACTTGTGTATTTGTAGCACATGTATATTATTTTTTTCATGTAATAATAAATTTTAAGGTATTATATTTCTATATAAAATTTCACATCTTTATAATTTATTTTTATATGTTTTGCACATTCATTATTTGTATTATGTTTATTTTCTTTTGTCACGCTTTAATTATTTTTCTCATTTTGTGTATTAAATCAGCTAATTCTAATTGGCATCATTAAAATGACTATAATTTCATGTCTATCGCCGTACTTTTTTTTTCATAATAGCATTCAATATATTAAATATTTATATAAATTTTTACACGCTAATAATAATTTTGTTGTAGATTTTTATAACTTTGTGTATTTGTATTATATTATTTTTATGTGGCATGGTACTTTCTTTAATATTTTTAGAGTAAATTATATTAGTAGTCACTTAATTATTAGTAAAAGAAAAAAATTTATTGTCACTCTACTATGTAAAGTTACAAAATGATCACCCAATAATTATTAAATTTCTTTTTTATCACTCAACTATTCAATTTTGTCTTTTTTATCTCCAATGAACTAACAGTTGCAACTTTTAGAATTTGTATAATAGCAACTTTAACCTCAACATTTATAAATTATGTCAATTTAGTCTTGATTATAAAAAAAATTTAACCCTCAATATTTAGGCATTGTGTAATTTGGTCTCTCTCTTCCAATTTTGCTTTTCTTTGTTACATTGATGATTAATTTTAAAATAAAAAAAAATTATTATATTGGATTGTTGGGTGTTCCCATTTTCTGTATATTTTCAATAAAATTTAGCTAATAATTTTTTTAACAATTTAGGTGAAAGGATCACAAAAGAAAGCTAAACTGTAAAAAAAAAAAAATTAAATTATACAATGTGTAAATGTTGAGGGTTAAATTTTTAGAATCAAGATTAAATTGGCATGATGTATAAATATTGAAGGTTAAAGTTACTACTATATCAATGCCAATTTAAAAAGTTGCCACCGTTAACCCGTTAGTGATCAAAACAGACAAAATTGAATAATTAAATAATCATTTTATAATTTTTTATAATTACATGATAAAAAATATTAATAATTGGATGATGATCACCTTAATTTTTATTATATTATGTTGGGTTTAAAATTATGGAATCTAAAGAATTAAAAATTTTGTGTCAAGTGTTATATAATGATTGAAGTTATTATTTTTTAAATTATTTTAAAATTTACCTTTTATCTTTCGAATTTATTATACAACATAATTTAAAATATGATAAAATCTAGTATATATTAACAACTTTTTAATCTCAGCTGATATTGTTTTCTACTGTCTATTTATCTTATTTCTTCTCACCCTATACATGCAAAGTTAATGTGGGTGAAATTATTTTATGGTCTCTTCCGATTATATTATTTATGGTCTCTTTTCAATTATTTAATAATATTTTAGTAATTTTTTCATGTTATTGATACATAATTTTAGTAATTTTTTACCTTTATCTTAAATCTCGAACCCCAAACCTAAACTTAAATTTGAACTAGTTCAGGTTTAAGGTAAAAAAAATTACTAAAATTATGTGTCAATGAGATGAATAAAATTACCGAAATATCACTAAATAATTGAAAAAGGATCATAAATAATGTGATGGGAAGGATTCATAAAATAATTTCTCTTGTATGCACTTTAAACTTGTCAGCTCTTTACCTTTGCCCGCTAAAAGGGATTAAATTAAAGAATTAATTTCAAGACAGACTAAAAAGGTAATTATATCATTTAGTTTATAAGTGTCACATGTAATAGTAAGATAAAATATAATTACATTGAGAATATTTAAATTGAAACTTTGAAGTTAATATTGTTAAAAAGATTAATCACAAATTTCGAAATAATTTATCTATTTAATTCACAAAATGAATGTATAAAAGAATACCTTCACTTTTTTTAAAAAAAGACAAATACATTATTTAACGAAAGGATGTAATAAAAAAAAAAAATCAGTACTTTATATTATAGGATAAGAAATAGTAAAGCAGCTTAGAAAATTGCCATATGTTTTTATAGTTTATTGAAAAAAGATAATTATTTGTGTTTTAGACTATTAAATATTAACGGTGGGTCAAGTTTTATATTTAATTATATGGTATATGAAATAATTCCTTTTTTTAATATATTGTAAAAACAAATGTGAATTTCATAAGCTACTTTACGTAGTTTTTTAGTTCTTATCCTATAATATAAAGTAGTAATTTGTTGTAGCATACTGCCAAACTTGATTTTTGGATAATTTAATCAAAAGACATGATGGATGGTTTTTTCTTAATTGGGAGGATGTCCATGCTACTCATCAACAATTTTTCAATTTATGTACACATCTACTTTTACGTTTGGGGAATAAACAGAAATTCAATCAATTCATCGTTTTTTTTTTTATAATAAACTCAAATACTTCAAAGTTATTTAAACCTCATTTTTTGTCGCCAACTACTATAAGAACACAATTCAGATGTTAGGGAAAAGGGTGAACAAACAAGATTGGAAATATTCACGAGGAGAACATATGGCATGCTGCTCACCAAATTATTAGGCCATTTAACACTCTAATTTATGCTTGGTTCAATTATATATATACACAATTGGTGATTTTGTTTTTAAATTTTATAGCTAATGCATTTATTGTTGGAGTTTTATTTTGTTTTTATATTTAAAAAAATTAATTATGAGAAATTATTTGCCATATTATCTGTGGAGTTTTAGATTCTACAAGTAAAATTAGACGATTCACTCAATTTTTTAAGATTACTTGCAGAATAAAAAACATAGATTGTTCATGTATTAAATACTCATCTAAAAAATATTATGTATTCTTAATTTATATTTAACAAATATAAATAAATGATTTTATTTATAGAATTAAAAAGTTAGTATATCATGTCATATATAATGTCAAGGACCCCATACATTTGTCCTCAGTCCCCCACCCCCTTATTGGCTTACAAAATTTCACAAGCATCTTTCAAGATTAAGACATTTTATAAAGTATCCTAACTCAATCACCAATTCTTTTTAAGCATATCCATGTTCCATAAATAATTTGAATCTAATTATATTCCAGTCAACATTTTCAACAAAATGAATTGAAGTTTGAATATACTACAAGTACATAGGATCGTATTATGTTTTCAAAAGCTTTGCCGATTTACGTATTCAATGTTTATTGATAGTATAAAATTAAATTTTAATATTAAAGCTTATACACACCATACCCGAATTGTTGCCAAACCCCAGTCCCACATTTGCATTATGGAATGAGAACGCGTATGGGGTCGGTGCCTCTGCTCTCCGTACACAAAGCTGTTTCGACATTTTGTAAGGAGAGCCTCCTGATTCCCCAATATCAACCTTAGTAATCATTTAGTAAAAACATCACTTATAAATTAGTGTAATCATGTAATATTTTGAAATAAAAAAAAAAACATTACTTAGTAATTATGTAATTAAAAAATGATGTTGTAAAGAATGTAAATATAACAAAATAAATTTAACAATATTAACAGTTAGGCTTAAATTTAAAATTTAAAAAATAAAAAAACTAAATTTTTAAAATAAAACTACACTTATTATATTTTAAATTTATGAAGTATTTAAGGACTTATGGCATATTGAGCCATTGAAAATTTGTTATGTATCTTCAACTGATATTTAAATAAATAAATAAAAATACATGATGATCTTTTAATTCCATTTAAAAGTTAAAATTGATATTCAGAATCTCGATTAAAGCATGAAATTTCTAAATTCTCATAGGGATTTCTCGAAATTTCTTCCAGGGCCTATTCAATTATTTTTATAGATTCTACTTCATTTTGTCATTAGATTCTCCAATCAAATTCATCGTAAAACTCATATTAATCAACTTTCTAGAGATCCCATTTGATTTCAAATGCTCGTAGCATTGGGACGGATAAACACCAATTTATTATTTCTTCTCCACCAATAATGTTTATCCCTTCATCTTGTTCTAAGAAAATATGATTTCACGTAATAAATTTTGATATTCAACAATTTCTATTTAAAAAATAATCACAGAAATTCAAACATTTATCTATTCAGCCATAAGGTAGATCAACCACCACTCATTCGATACAAAATTAATTATGTATCATTTTTATACCGATGGCAACTTTGAATAAATAATACACCAACTTTCTTTTTTTTGAAAATATAGAAAAAAAAGAGTCTATATACCAATCAATAATCATGATAATTATTTTATTTCACAAGCACTTTTAAAATTAAAAAGAACAAATTAGCTATTTTGGCATTACTATAATCTAAAAGTTTTACTTTATAATAATTCTTTTGAAGAGTAAGAATAAAAATAATGTATATTCAAGAGTTAATTAATCATTCACACATAATATCAATCAATATTTTAATAAATTAATTATCACACTCTATAATAAACTCTAGAATTTATTTACTTCTATATAAAATCCATTTATATTTTTACATCTATTTTGTAATTACATAAATATTTAATTATTTAAAATTCAACGTTTATATTACATATAAATAAATTGTGAAATATATACTCAAATTAATTAAATATAAAATTCAGAAAAGAATATGACAATGTCAAAATATGTTGTCAAATTTAAATGAAGTACTTAGAAAATTAAAAATTAAATTTTAAGTCTATTATTGATACCATTAACATATTTTAATTGTTGATTGAATTTTAGATTAATTAATATGGGTATTATTGTTAATGCAAGAAGACATTAGTTTGAGTGCGTTGAAGTGCATTATACTCTTATTTATGGGTTAGAGAAGGACTATAAATTATTCTAGACATCATGTCAAAATGAGCAGATATGATTAGAATCTATAATGAGATTATTAAAAAATATAAATAAAATTTAATAAAAAATAATAACAACTTAATTATGATTAAATTAAAAATTTTAAATAAAAAATGAGAATATATATATATATATATATATATATATAACATATCCTTTTTATATAGCCTCTTAAAAAAATTAAAAATATCCTATGTGGATGGTTTAATATTTTGACATATGGGTATATGGGCGAAACCAAAGGCAACCAGAGTCTTTTCCCGCTTGGCAAATCGAAAACTTTCAATTCCGACCTCCGCCAAATATAGTAATTCAATGGCGGATTTTTAGCTTGTTGATTTATGAATGCCAAAATCTTAATTGCATTATTGATTTTGAATCGATTGGTTTTGAACAGAGTGAAATTTTCTTTTAAAAAGTAGATGTGGGTAAAGTAAGACTACTGACTATTTTATTATATGATATTATTATTTTATTTGCATATATATAATTATTAAAAAGGTAAATATGTAAAAATATATTTTAAGGTAGAGAATTTTATGTTGGGAGAGCTTGGATAAAACTTACAGAATCAATGCTTCATGATTCCATTAACATCTTAAGAAAGTTTATGTCTTGATGCAGAGAATTTTAATTACCAAGAATCACAGAGGAAAATATGAAGAAGAATAAGACAAGAGAAACGTTTAGAGAAATTAGAAAGGGAGAGCGAGTATTCTGAAATGATGACGATGTACTCAATTTAACTACCATGTCTCCTCTTTTTGCTACAAAGGAAATTACAGCTAAAAAAAACTTGGGCTAGGCTAACCAAAACTCAAAATAACAACTTGACAAAAGATTTAATCTACATAGAAAATACTTTAAAAAATAACTAACATAATCCCCTGCATCAATACTCCCCCAGTAAGAACATCCTTGTACTCAAGGATGGAAGTCAGGATATTGATGCTGAAGGTTGTGCCACAGTTCCCATGTTGCATCTTCAGGAAAAAGTATTAGTCCATTAAACCAACACTTTCGTTGTTATCTGATTCCCTCTTTTGACCATATGACAATAAAAAATTTGCAATGGTGCTTTAGTTATGGTTCCATCAGTGGACAACAATGGAAATTGAACCTAAGTTGGCAATGTTCCTACATGTCTTTTGAGTTGCAAAACGTGGAATGTAGGATGGATCCGTAACTCTAGAGGAAGATCTAGAATATAAGCAACATGCACAATTTTTTTTATTATACTAAAAGGACTGAAGTACTTGGTTGTTAGCTTCATATAAGCCCTGTTAGCCACTAATTGCTATCTATAAGGATGCAATTTTAAGTACACCCATTCTCCCACTTGGAAGCCTCTTTTAGACCTCTTCTTGTTAGCTAATGAATACATTCGATTTTGAGGTCGTTCCAAATAAAATTTCAACATCTTAGTGGCAGTTTCTCTTACTTATAGGCTATAGTCAACTACATGCACCTTAGATTCACCTAGAAGGTAAGGTAAATGGATGGGAGGGGTTGCCTATACACTACCTTATAGAGGGTAATGTGATTTGAAAAATGTGTTGAAGTATCATACCACTACTCCACTAGGGATAGCTAATTGTTCCATTCATTTGGTTTTTCTAGTGTCAAATACATTTTCAAACCCAGAATAACTACTTCAATTTGTCCATCCGTTTGGAGTTGTAAGACGTTGAAAGCTTCAAGGCATACCAAACTTTCTAAATAGTTCCTTCCAGAACTCACTTATGAAGATTTGATCCCTATCGGACATGATACTATTTGGAATTCCATGCAACTTAACAACATGATTCATGAAGATTTAAGCAACAATGATAGCTATAAATAGATGCTTGAAAGGAACAAAATGATCACATTTTGACAATCAATCAACCACTACAAAGATTACATTGCTGTAACAGCCCGATTTTGGGTCAAATCGGAACAGTAGTTTTGGGACCATAGATCTGAAGTCAAAATATTTATTTTATTATTATTTTAATAATTATAGCATGATATTAAAGTTATGTGAAAATTTTGTGAGGAAATTTTACCGTTTGAGTGGTTAATTCGGTAAAAAGGACTAAATCGCAAAAAGTGCAAAAGTTATGTTCTATAAGATAAAGGTGTCAAATAGCTATAGAGCTTAAAAGTGAAGGTCCTTATGTGGTAAATAGCCCATTTATGAGAAAGTGGATGATAGTGGAGTGGCAATTGGTGTAATTATTAATGTTTTTAAAAGGTAAAAACGTAATTAAAGTTAATAATAAATAAAACAAAGTCAAATATCATCATCTTCCATCCATTTTACAACCGAAAATAAGGTTTAAAATAGCCATGGAAGAGCTTGACATTCGTCTATGGTGTTTTTGCTTAAATAGTTTGAGAAAAATGAGATTTGGATTTAGAACGAGGAGAAAGTAAAGTATTGGACTAGTTGATCCATTCTGTCGTTTTAGCGATCGAGGTAAGTTCGTATAATTGAACTTCAATGTATATTTATGGAATTGATGAATGATGGTATGAATGTATTCATATAATTGATTTAATTGTGGAACTTAAATTAAATGTTCGAAATAAGTAAAAATGCAAGATAGAACACAATCGTTTTGTAACAGAAGACGAATTGACGGAAAAGACCACGGTTGGACTATGGCAGTACATGATTTCGTATAAGACCATTGTTAGGCTATGGCATCGATATTTGAAACTTTGTGTAAGACCATATCTGGGATATGGCATCTATATATAATTTCGTGTAAGACCATGTCTGGGACATTGGCATTGATAAGTGATTATGAGTAAGACCATGTCTAGGACATTGGTATCGTTTTGTGATTTCATGTAAGACCATGTCTGGGACATTAGCATCGATATATGATTCATATAAGACCATAGTTGGGCTATTGACATTGATATGTGATAACATGTAATACTATATCTGGGATATGGCATTGTATGTGATATACGAGACTTCTGAGTATCCTTAATGATTCCGAATGGTTCAACAGGAAAAGTTAAGACAAAAATAAAAGTTCAATTGAATTAAGTAAAACAGGTACGTTCAGAACTTATGTGAGGGTTAAATGAAGGCAATTTATTGAGTTCATAGTGTATCATGAATATGAAATGAGAATTATTAGTGTATAATTATATTTTATGCCAAAATGTGTTTATTTGGCTATAGTGAAGTATGAATTGAATGATATATGTGATATGAGCAATGATTGTGTTAATTATATGAATATGGCACATTGAGTGAGAATTATAATGATTTAATGATATTTTACATGATTCATTCGGTTAAAGAAATGTGATGAATAATGGATCAAATAAAGTTATATATTGCTGCTTATGTATTTGTAAATGAGAATGAAGTGATAAGAAGTTTAAGAATCATACGAGCTTTGAAATGAATAAACTCGTGGAAATCTTGTTTAAATCATGTGCATGAATATGAGGTAGAATGGTGAAATCAAATGAGCTATATTATGACTTGATGTAATTGTTTGTAATGTGGTTAATTAGTAATATGAGTTATTATATTACGAGCTTACTAAGCTTTATAGCTTACTTGGTGTTATTTTTCTATGTTTTATAGTGTTTTGGACGTTCGCTCGGGATGGAAGTCGACGAAGATTGCGTCACACTATCTGGCTAATAATTTCGGTATTTATACACATTGTGACTTGGTTATATGTCATGTATAAGCTATGGTTATTTTGGTTTAACATGGAAAGTGTATTTGGCCATATGGTTTGGCATGTTTTAAGTATGTATTTGGCATATTTTGGTATGGATTTGAGATATACAAATGGTTAATGTTAGGTGATGTATGTATGCTTGATATACTTGTATATGTTTAATACACATAAGTCTTGATAGTTGGTTAAATTCTTGATTAAGGCATGTACCATCTATGTGTTCTTGTTATT
This sequence comes from Gossypium stocksii, assembly GCA_020496765.1. Taxonomy (NCBI): domain Eukaryota; kingdom Viridiplantae; phylum Streptophyta; class Magnoliopsida; order Malvales; family Malvaceae; genus Gossypium; species Gossypium stocksii. The sequence continues at coordinate 35,765,645 of CM035629.1, forward strand.
ATCCAAAGTACTAGTTAAAATGTTAGTCTTATTAAATTGCCATTATTTTATTAAACTGATTTAATTATGGAAGCTTTTCAAGACTTTGAAGGTTAAATCGAGTGTGTTTTGAAAACAACTATTATTTTGAAAACTCGCCTTCACCTAAACTAGCAGTTTAAAGTAAACCAACAAATGCCCAATTAAAATTTAAAACCATAAAAAGGCCTTATTACAAAATAAAACCCAAAACGAAAGTTTAAATAAAAGTATAATCATGCATAGAGTAATTGTGGTCGTGTGGCCACCTCTGAGTCCCTCGTAGCACCAAATCATCTAAAGGTGGGGATTACCTGTACAGTAAAAAAAAAGAAGGGTGAGTTTACAAGAAACTCAGTGTGTAATCCACTTTCGAACAATCAGAATATAGTATGTAGTAATAGTCCGGGCCTGAGCCCATTACAGCAACAGTGTGGCCTTAGCCCAGTACAGAAACAGTATCAATACGGTAGTGCAACAGTGAAACCCACACAAATCCAACCAGACACACCACTCCGTACCACCAGTCACACCATGTGGGGATAAAAAATCGACCCACCCAGCCAGACACGCCAATATTAGCACCGGTTGCAGCACTAATCAGTATCGCAGCAAAGCTGCTAGTAACAGTATCGCAGCAAAGCTGCCAGTAAACAGTATAAAAGGCTAATAGCCAACAGTACTGTATACTTCCTCCATAAACAGTATCTCAACCCCATGCAGTATGATATGTCATAACCTCATACATGAATGCAGAATGTCATGCTTAGAAAGACAGTCAAATCATAGCACAAATCAGTTATTTACCCTCGAGGGTAAAATAGTCAATTTACCTTATAGCGGTATTTTGGTCATTTACCTGTCTTAAAGTCTAGGTACCCTTATTGGCCCATCAAAAGCTCTACAGTCACCTCGAGTGACTTGTATAACCTTAATGGTCATAACAGTGTAAATGGGCCTAAGGCCCATTATATGGCCCAAGTGGGCCCACACACCTGTGTGGCCCATCAAGCCCAAAAATTACCACGGCCATGCGAATTTCACAGCCCAATCTAGTATTTATCATATATTATGGAATTTATTCGGGTAGAGCCCACAAGCCCATTGGGCCCTCATGGCCCACTTCGGCCCGACGTGGCCAAAAATAGCCCAAACCCATGAGAACGCTCATGGCGGCCTCTATAGTCTAGCACCTATGTTTCGTGGGCTTGGTTCACCACATGAGCGATTACATGCCTATGTAGCCCCAATCACCATATTTTTCGGCTTTTCAGGTTTTGCCGATTTATAGTAGAGGTGGTGAGATTACACACCTGTTTGCAAAACTTGCGAAAAATCTTCGAACAACAACCTTAATTAATGAGTGTGGTTTAGCTCGTCTAAAACGTTAATCGAAGATTGGCCACACCCTCTTTTTCGAAAAGTTGCATTATCAAAGGAATCCATTTTTAACAATCGCATAAACTAAAGATTTGAATCGATAACTATTGCCTAGATAAAACACACAACCAGAGATAGGATAATCGGCCAACACCCCAAAATGCTAGCCCATACTCTTACCTTAAATCGAGTGATAAGAAAATGGTTTCGATGTTTAAATACCACCAAAACCTTATTCACTCCACAAGGAATTTTGAGAATCAAACGAATAGCACACCTAAAAGAAGAAGACAAGAATCGGCTATAAGAAAACAAGAGAAGGGAGAAGCATTCGGATTTAAGTAGAAGTAACATGAAAAAAAGTTAAAGAAACACGAGCAAGAATCGAATGTACTTACAATTACCAGAGAACAACCGTCAAGCCGAAACAAGATGAAGAGATGAGAGGGAGAGAATCAGTTAAGATAAAATAGAAATATCAAGAGGAAAGGAGAAACGTAAATAGAGGGAAGTAAGAAAAGAATTATTCGGTCCACTCTATCAATTGAAGTAGAGATTCGACCATAATGAAATAAGAGGAAAGGGTAGGGTGTATTCAGCCACTATTGAAAAAGGAAAAATAGAGAAATAAACAGTAAAGAGAAGAGGGGAAAGAAAAGTAGAACTGACAGAGGGAAGAACCATAACTATTCGGCCAAAACAAAGAGGAAACTCAAAATAACGTAAAACCAAAAACGAAACAAACCCGAGAGGTACCCAAAGCCTTTTGTCAAATTTGGCATAACACAAAAAGGTAAAAAGAATGCTGACCGAAACTGAACAACAACTGTAAAAGACTAGAGAAAACAACCCTAAAGACCTCACAACCGATTATCTGAGTGCCTAATGACCAATTTTGGCGCAAACACTTCTTCTCAATCCAAAATTTCTTGATTTTCTCCTCTTAACCCTCCTAAAATCTCTTCTCCAACCTCTTCAAGACTAATTCAAACTCCAACCACTTCAGTAGTGTTCGATTCTAACTCCACCACTTCGCAGCTAAGAAGTAAAGTAAATACTCCTTGAGCAAGGAGTGACTAGAACCTCAATCCCTTACACACACTGGCACGCCACTTCCCACCTTACTAGCAAGCTCTTTGTGACAAATTTTAACCACAAATATTTAAAAGGCTACCTACCAGAGTCCAGGTTCCTTTAAGAGAAAAACCATAAATTTTCAAAAGCCAAGGCTTAAACCTAGGATTTCCCAAACGCCCCCAAACACACTTAAATCACTTAACCATTAAAGCAAACATGCAACTTGTGTCACAACTACAAAATTAAAAGCTTTAAATTTTTGGGGCGTTACATTATAGGTGAATTATGGCTAATGGATCAAGCTAGATTTGGTATGTGTTTTGTATAAGAAATGGCTATGTTTTGAGTAGTAAAATGATTTGGATTGTTATGGTATAAGATGTGCATGAAATGGTCATTTTTGGTTGCCTATTGTATGTGAAATTGATGCCATTTGTATGCTTTTAAGTACATGAAAGTTAGGTGGAAAAGTGGCTTAAAACAAGCCTATTTTCGTGCCAGACGGTTGAGCACACGAGCATTTGATTCGATCGTGTGACCCCTGATGCTTAATTAAAACAAGTCAGTGAGTTACAAGGCTTAGACACACGGGCGTGTCTACTGGCCGTGTGTAGCACACGGGCTGGCACATGGGCGTGTAGTCAGTTGTGTGACCCAAGTCAATATGTATGCCTTGTTTCCACACAACTTGGATAACGGCGTGTCTGGTGATCGTGTGAGGAACACGGCCTGTTCACACAGGCGTGTGACCCTTGTATGCATGAAAATTTTATATGTTTCCCAAAGCTTTCAAATGTTATCGGTTTAGTCCCGAACCTCTTCGGTGCATGTTTAAGGCCTCGTAGGCCATTGTATGGGACAAAATGATTGTGTTTGAATGGTATATGTATTTGAATGCGTAAATGTATGAGAAATGTATACTTTAAGATGTGATTGATCGGTAATACCTCGTAACCTTATTTCGGCAACAGATACGGGTTAGGGGGTATTACAATTGCAACCATTTGATTTAAGTAGCCTATCTATAAATTGAAATTGATATTAGTCCAAATACACTCAAGTATGGGTAGAGGTATCAATCCATGCTGAGTGGCATTATCATAATTTTATTTTTGGAAATCGAGCAGGCCTTTACACATCTATGCACATATTTCCTTATGCCTTTCCAATAAATTATAGCGAACAGCCTTTGTAGTGTCACATGTACCTTGAATGCCCCCTATAGGGCTGCTGTGAAAGAAATTAAATAAGGATTCTAGCAACTCTAAATGTTGTTTTATCACAAGTTTATCCTTCCTCCTCAATTGTGTTGGATCTGGTGCTCTAAGTATAGTATTTTCATCTAAGTACACTTGTAATTTTTTTAATAAATTGGTTAATAAAACTATTTATGGATTACATAATACTTTTTATATTGTCCTCACATGGTTTTTGCACGCAAAGCAAAATGGAAACAAATGTTGCTTAATAGTTGTCTACTGTTTAACTAATATTTATCGGTATTATGTGCTCGGATCATAATATAAACTTGTATTAGCAGATGAACCTAAACATGTCTTTATTCTAATAAAAATGAGAAAATCGATTGAAAGAATAATATGTCATCTATCAAGTCTAATTAGGGAGATGCCTTGTCTTGGGCATCAGAATGGATGACTCTTAGAAGATAGAGACATATATGTGACAAAATCGACTAAAAGTATCAGACTGGACCCAAGTAGAATAGATCATGAATTCATTTATGTATTTATTCGCTTGTGACATTCATAGTGTGACATACTCAAATCTTGAGTGGATGGCAGATTATATATGTAACACCCCTTACTCACATTCAACGTATGAATAGGGTATGAGGCATTACCAGACAATAACACATATAACGTACTATTTTCGATTCATAAATTTTCACTCAAATTTAAAAACTTTCTTTTTATAAACCAAATGTCCATATTTCGAGCCTACGAGGCCCAAAACGTACTTTGGTGACAGTCCGGGACCTAACCAAAAAATTTAGAAAATTTTTAAAAATTTTATGCAAAACAGGGTATATGCCCGTGTGGTACAGGGACACGCCTGTGTGGGCAGGCTGTGTGACCATGTCCCAAGCCCGTGTAGAATTTATTTTCATTTTGAACCTACAGGAGTTTTCACATGACCGAACACACGCCCGTGTTCATGGCCCGTGTCTCTCACACGGCCATGACATGTCCGTGTTCTCCACCTGTATAACTCCCTGACTATGACATCATCACACATTTTAGGGCACACGACCAAGGCACACGCCCGTGTGTTAGCCCGTGTGACATACTCAATTTTTTGCAAATTGCATTCTGGGGACACAAGGCTAGTATGCACGCCCATGGGAAGGACCGTGTGTGAGACACACGCCTGTGTGTCTACCTATATGGACAAGTATAAGGTTATTTACCAAGCCTTTTGCCACCCTGAAACATAAGTAAACATATACTAATCTTGCCAATACACAGTATGGTCTAAACACTCATCCAAACATCCATAACATGCCATCCATACATCAAACTCATTCACACTCACCATACATACACATCACACCACATTTCACATAAATGTGCAAGCTTGCACTTTGGTGAATTTCATCACATTAAACAAACATAACATAATTACTATTGGCTCATTTCCAATGGCCAAATACAAAATAATTACCAACAACATTAAGCCAACAATGTGACCAAAAGGAGTATGACACAAATAAAAAGAATAGACCACCTATACATGCCATAATCTTAAGCGTTATAATCAAAATACCAAAATAGTCGTTGATAGTGTAGATGGATTCCTGTTGATCACCAAACCTCAAGCTTGCTTGACGAGCCTATATGGGAAGGGAAAGAAAAAGGGGGAGTAACCTACATAGCTTAGTAAGTCTATATGCAAATAAATGACACCAAAATCTTATATTACACTATTAACATGAACAAATACATGTAACCACATTTGAGTATATATAATCATCACTTACTCATTTAACCTTACCAATGATTCATCACACAAATTAATGCACATAGCACATATGATATTCACTTAAACCTACACATACACATCTCAACACACTGTCGTTATCACTTTCTATTGCATATTATCATATCATTTCATTTCATCACCCGTTGAACCAAATGGAATTCTAAGGGATACTCAAAAGGATTGTACGAAGTACCACACTTATATGTAGCCGAAGCTAGCACTTATCACATTTCTCATAAATGCTCACATTGAGCTATTCACGGGCCTGCTCACACAAGCTAACGGTCGAGTCGAAATTACTCAGTGCTGCTCAGACAAGTTGACAAGTATCCACAACAAATGCAAGATTACCTAGCCACTAGTAGTCGAACTGGACCAGCACCTAGAATCACTTGTACACTAATACACTTATACGATGGGTTTCCTAGTGACATGTCACTTGTACCCTAATCGATTTCCTAAGGTTCAATCGGGCTTCTCACACTTGTCGATATTTAATATCATATACATTTGGCAATTTATCACAATATTACAAATTTTAAAATAAAAAATCATGAATTTAACATAACATATTATTCACATATAAACTTACCTCGGTACGAATTGCTAGACTTTACGATTTAGTCTGTAACCTTGCCTTTCCCCTGGTCAAGGTTGATTTCTCGTCATTCTTGATCTATAATACCAAATTTAACTCACTTAATACATACACTACTCAATTTAACACAAAATCATCCCATGGTAAAATTTACCATTTTACCTCTAACTTTGTTAATTTTTACACTTTAGTCCCTAGGCTCGTAAAATGAAATGCACCTACTTTTCTCAACACCCAAGCCTAGCCGTTTCATTTTGTCTCTTATAGCAGCCCACATTTTTCACTATATCACACTTTATGCACAAGTTTTACAACTTTTACAATTTGGTCCTTTTATATATTTTCATGAAAAATCACCAAGTAAAAGTTGTCTATTACACATCAAACTTTCTTTTTCTACCATTAAACATCAAAATACTAACATGTCACACATGGGTCAATTTTTGAATATGAACTCCAGCTTAAATTAGTGGTAGAAATAGGTAATTCAAGCTTCAAGGACTTCAAAAATGCAAAGAAAATTAAAAACATGACTTAATTGCACTTACTTGGAGCTTGAAAAAGAAAGAAACCCTAGCTATGGCTTCCTTGCAAAATTCAGCCAAGGGTAGGAGAAGATGGACACATTTTTTACTTATTTTCCCATTTTATTTCATTAAAAATCCAAATGACAAAAATGTCCTTAAGGCATTTCCTAGAAAATTTTCCTTTCCTTGGGTATTTTTGTCCATCATGCCAAAAATGGTCTAATTGCCAAATAAGGACCTCTAGTTTATGAATCCACTTCAATTAAACACTAAATGCTTCTAGAATACACATTTTGAAAAATTTTCAATTTAGTCCTAGTCACTCAATCGGACACTTTATCGATAAAATTTATTTACTAAATTTTCACACATGCATATAATCACACAATATATCTAAAACTTTATCAGAATAAATTTTTCTACTTTGGATTCATGGTTTTGAAACCACCATTCTGTTTAGGCCCTAATTCGGGTTGTTACAATATATGTGTGACTCGTACACTTTGATGTAAGTAAAAGCCCAAGTTCAATAGATAAGGAACTGAAAACTAGTGCGTTGGGTGTATGACTTCTATAGTATGTAGCATCATTCACAACAGTGGAATTCATGGCCCCAAACTTTGGTAAATGATATCCTCTCATTGACATTACATAGTTGATAAAAAGTAAACATGGCCATGGGTCTTTCGCCTTTGTGATGAATGACTTAATTACTATTTGATAGTAGTTGACTTTTTTTGAAAGAAGATGTAATGATTACCATAAGATAAAATAGGATCATATTGAGAGAACATATATTATCTCAAAGAGACCAAGGATACCATATGAGGGTAACACACTTATGATAATGTCATTGGATGAGTATTGAGTAGTTGCTTTCGTAATGGTATGTCGTTAGGGAGAGCTCAGTCTGTAACAACCCATTTTTAGTGAAATTGAAATAGTGGCTTCAGGACCACAAATCTGAGTTAGAAAGAAAAATTATTTTAATATTGTTGCATGGTATGTAGTACGATAGGTATGTCATATAAAAATACTAATAAGAAAATTTTACCGATTAAGTGATCAATTATGGAAAGGACCAAATCGTATAAAATGCAAAAGTTAAATTCTAGAAGCTATAAGTATTAAATAGCTATAGAATTCAAAACTTGAGGTCCTTATAAGGTAATTAAACCATTAAAAAAAGTTAGTAGATATTTTTGGTGATTAATCCATGAAAAATTAGAAAAAGGCTAAGGACTAATTGGAAAGTAATAAAATTAAAAGATGACAATTAAATTAAATAGATATTATCATTTTATTTTCATCATCTTCCCCAAAATTTTACATGGAAACCCTAGGAGAGAGAGAAGACTACTCAAGCTTAATTGGGTAAGTATTCAAGTCCCCTTTTTAGTAATTTTTATATTTTTTAGATCGGGATAGTTTAATCTTTCTATTTTGGGGAGTAATTTGAAAAGATATCAAACTATAGAAGTTGTGCCATGGATGAATATGTTGAAAATTTGAAATTTATGGTAGAAAATGAAAGATTGTTAGTAGATAAACAACTTTTACAAAGAGAATTTTGGTGAAAACATGATTTATAGACTAAATTGAAAAGTTGTAAAACCCATGGAAAAATTATAATTTTTGTGAAATTCATGGGCTGTTATTATGATATATAGAATTCGTAGGCTTGGAAGAAAGATTAAATTGCAAGAATTTCATTTTCCGAGCCTAGGGACGAAATTAGAATTTATGAAAAATTTAGGGGCAAAATGATAATTTTGCCTAGAATGTAAATTGAACTCAATTGAATATGAAATGTGTTAAGTTGATGTTAAATTCATTTATATAGATCAGGATAACTCAAATTCAAAGCTAGACTGAGGAAAAGAAAAAGTTTCAGATTAGTAGACTTACACACGAACGAGTGTTGGAGGTAAGTTCATGTAACTTAATTGAACATGTAAATATATTTGAATTGATGTTGTATTTGGACTGGATGTGGTATAAATTTATGTGAATTATATAAATGTTATAAGTGAAAAATATGATCATATACTCGGAAGTGTTAGAAAAAGGGGTAAGTTCCATTTGAATATAGAAATTCGATGGATATATGTAATTTCCCGTATTAAATGTGGTCCTGCATATGTTGCAGACAGGACTTAGCTCAGACAAGTAATCCCTAATATAGCCTTTCGAGCATCCTATTAATAGTTCTTGCGAGCAACTTGATTGGTAGTGAACTTGCATGTGTTGCACACTACCGTAGCTCTTTGTGAGTGTCCTGATATGATTCGATCGGTTGTGTCTCAGCATATGTTGCGAACATAAACGTAGCTCTTTGTGAGCATCTTGATATAGCTTACTTGAACTCCCTAAGAAATGGCTATTCGGTGCTCCAGTTACATGGCTCTTTGAGAGAAATCCTGTTAAGCTCCTTGTGAGTTTTCTAATTAAAAGTTCTTTGTGAACTTCTTGAGTTGTGGCTCTAATGAGCACTTTTAAGATTTACCTCAGATGAGCAATCTGATACATGGATCATAAGAGCATTCTAATAAGTGGCTCGAGAGTGTATACTCTGATTATGTGCCTAAAAGGGTACCCCTAGACATGAATTGACGGATTTCTAAATTGTACACCTTAAGTGTACTACCTGTAACAGCCCGTTTTAGGGCAAAATCGAAACAATGGTTTCGAGACCACCAATCTGAAGTAGGAAAATTTATTGTGATAACATTTTAAGGTCTATAGTATGATTGAATGCATGTGTAAAAATTTCGTTAATAAATTTTATCGATAGAGGGTCTAATTTAATTAGTAGGACTAAATTGCATAAAGTGCAAATATGTGTTCTAGGAGCTTTGGGTGCTTAATTGCAATGAAACTTTAAATTAGGGGTCCTAAACAGGTAATTAGACCATTACATCTCATGATGGACAAAAATGGACATGGAAGGGTAAAATTTCAAAGTTAGGCATTAAGGGCATTTGTCAAATAAAGACAAAATAAAACAAATAAAAGTCTTCATCTTCTTCAATTTAATCCCTTGTGCCAAAATTTGAAGAGAAGACATAGCTAGGGTTTTTCCAAGCTTTCCAAGCTCGATTGTAAGTCCATTCTAGCCCCGTTTTTAATGATTTTTACGTTTTTGAAATCCTCATAACCTAATCTATCCTTTTCAAGGACTAATTTGAAGTATTAAAAAATTTTAAAATTTTACCCATGTTAGAAATGCATCTATTTTGATGTCTAATGGTAGAATATGAATGTTAGTTGTGTGATAAACGACTTTTGCTAGGAGATTTTCGGTGAAAATGTCAAAAAGGACCTAATTACAAAAGTTATAAAATGTGTGTAGAAATATGTGAATAAATGAAAAAGTGGCTGCTATAAGCATGTATAAGGTTCGACAGGCTTGGGTTTTGACACAAATGATCACATTTCATTTTACGAGCCTAGGGACTAAAGTATAAATAAGTAAAAATTTAGGGGTAAAAATGCAATTTTGCCATAATATGGTTTTTGGACTGAATTGAATAATATGATAATTAAATGAACTAAATTTGTTATTATAGATCAAGAGAAACAAGGTTCAGACCTAGATCGGGGGAAAACAAGGTGTTAGACGATTAGGTCCTTATTCTACTATTTTGTATCGAGGTAAGTTTGTATGTAAATAATGCATCGTTAATTCATGTTTATATGCTTTATTATTGTATAAATTGTGTAATTGACTTTTCAGATGTATTTGACAAAGTTTCGATAAGTGAGAAATCCCGATTGAACCTTAGGAATATAATAAGATACGGTTGACATGTCTCTAGGAACCTATGTATATGTGGATGTGTATGTGAACCGGGTGCTGGTCTTGTACGTCCTACCAGTGCTTGGTTTCTTCGGCATGTGTTGCGGATACCTGTCAGCTTGTGTGAGCAGTGCTGGGTAGCTATGTCCAGATCGTCAGCTTGTATGAGCAGACCTGTGATTAGCTGGAGAACGAGCATATAAATGAAATGAGATACGAGGTAGCTTGGCTACATATGTGGCACTTATGTGCAAGCTTTTCGAGTATCTGTTAATATTTCGAGTGTTCAACGAGAATTGTTAAAGATGTGAAAGTATGTGGTTGTGTTATGATTTGGTATGGGTATGTACATGAAATTCATAAGTATGAATTCCATAAGTGATAAACTTTCGGTAAGATTGTGATTGAGTAAGTTATGCTCATGTGGATTTAATGATGATTATGTTATCTTTCATTACATGAATTGCATGATAATTTATGTGGCTAAGATGTTTATTATTTGCATATGAACTTACTAAGCTTTTTAGCTTACTCCCTTTTTCTTTCCCTTATTTTATAGTGTCACCAAGCTAGCTCGGATCGAAGATCGTCGGGGTTACGTATCACACTATCAAAGCATTATTTTGGGAATAAATGATTTTAGTATTTTGAAAGTATGGCATGTATAGTGGACTTGGTCATTTTGTTATGTGTCATATTAGATTTAGCCAAACGTGTTGGCTTATTGGTTGATGGTTTATTTTGTATAAGGCCATTTGAGATTGGCTAATGTTTGTTAATTATATAATCATATGATGATGCATTTCATAAATGTGGAAATTTACATGATTTGGGTTGATGAGTATGTGAATTTTAAGCATGATAGATATAGCATGAGAATGATGGGTTAATGTTTTGGTTGTGGACATTTGGTTACTTTAAAATATTATTTTTTGTACCTATGAATTGGTGTTTGTGTGTATGTGTAGCAGCGTGGCAAATAGCTTGGTAAATAGCCTTTATTTTGTCCACACGGGTAGACACATGAGCGTGTGTCTAGGTCGTGTGTGACACACGGTCAGCCCTATGGGCATGTGGATAAGCCGTGTGTCCCCTACACCTTAATTTGGAGAAACAGAATGTTTAGAATTGAGCACACGGGTAGAGGCACTGGCATGTGTCTCAGCCGTCTAGACGGGACAGCCTCGAACACGGGTGTGTGCCCTAGCTGTGTGAAGTCTGCACCTATTTTTGTGAAATTAATTTTCCACATGGCCTAGTGACATGGGTGTGTGCCTTAGCCGTGTGAACTTAATTCGGTCATGAGTTACAAGTGAGAGAGTTACATGGGGTAGGGACACGGGCATGTGTGACCACATTGGCGTGTTCCATAACCACACAGGCGTGTTCCATAACCACATAGGCGTGTGACCCCTGTATAGTGAAAATTTTTCTAAGTTTTGTAAAACTTTCTAAAGTTCTCGGTTTAGTCCTAGACCGCTTCCAATGTATGTTATAGGCCTCGTAGGCTCGTTTTAGAGACTTTATGATTGAATGTAAACAATTTTAATTTGGACGCAAATCTGTGTGTAACACCTCTAACCCGTATCTAGTCGTCAAATTTGGGGTTATGAGGTATTACCAGAGGAAAAACCCAAATACGAATCATCATATACGTATACATGTTCAAATATTAAACTAATCTTATTAAAAGCGCATAATAATCATACTCACTTTACGAGTCATTTTATAACATAAAGCGAACATGTAATTAGTCACATGTTTCATAAGAAAAATAGTAAACATAACTTTATTTCGCAAAAACATGTGCACATACTCAAACAAATAAATTTATTTGATTACCCAAATTTTATGAGCCACAAATCAAGTACATAACATCCATACTTTCCCAAAATATGCATGAGTTGTATTTATAACTATCCAATCAAACATATAATCTTTCTTCTTTGATTATCAATGTCTATATGACAATTAATATTAATTTGAATTCTATGTCAAATAATAAATGCTCATAGCTAAGTTTTCATATGCATGTCACACGTATATAGCACATATATTAATAAAGTTCACAAGCATATATATATATATATATGTATAATTAAGTTATCAAGTAATCATATACAACTTATACCATATGGAATTTTAATCTTCCCTTACTGGCCGAATATATACACATATTAACCTAATTACAAATCATGCATGTGACATGAAATTCTAATAAATTCTTATGTAGCAAATTTGGCTTAGCTGAAACTAGCAAATATTTTCATTTCCTAAACAACTATTTACCCAAACTTACAACACCCATTATAAATTATTACAACGTCATTTCTATCCTGCACCATCATTGACACACATGCATTACCATATTTCTTGTATTTGAGCCGTATATTATAGCCATCTACAAATGCATATCAGACCATGTTTCAAGCTTACCACAATGAGCCAATGGTAAACACTCATATCCTTACTCCATGCCAAAATTATATAACTAAATATCACATTCATCTATACCATGAAATAGACCTCCAATTTAAAGTTTAGACCATGATCAAATACATACGAGCATTGACATCTCAATCAAGCCATACTCATGAACAACCATAATAACCTCAACCATTATTAGATCAAATCAAACCCTTAGACCCTTTTCAAGGTATTTCACTCGAGTATAACAAACATTCAATTCGACAAATATATCATGACTAACTTACCTTGACTTCGAATCATATTGCCAAATATAATTAAACCACCAAATCAAAGCCAACATAATCATTATTAAACTTACGCATAAGAACCGAACCTAACTAAGTCAAGAGCCATTTTCACATAGCCTTTATACATAACCCAAATTCATTATTTCGAAACACATCCAGCCTATACACGCCATAGTTTCCAAAATGTAACTTTATAAAATATCGAAGGCGGTCGATAGTGTGATAAGCTTCTCTGATGATTCCCAAGCTCATATCTTGAGTTCAAAATCTATAAAATATAGTAAAAATGAAAACACAGAGTAAGCTATCATAGCTTAGTAAGTCATAAGCAATAACAACTCAATGACATTATCAACCGAATTAAACCAAGACAACTTATAATATTGTAACGCATTTAAATCCAAACATATAAAATTTATAATATATATACATATATATATTCATTCTTAATTATCAGTTGGGCCGAATGTTCATGTAATTAAATTATCATTCTATCGCTTACCTTCACAACTAAATAATCATCACAAATCTAGCTCATATGCCAGAAACGCATAAGCTCATATGTCACATTATAATTTCATATATACATACTATCATATAACCGAACATATATATATTTCATCATAAATATACATACATAAGAATTGTTCATAACATACTTACTACCTATCCACAAAACCAATTCACATATCACATACGCACATTTTCTTTATTTGCACTTACAAACTTTATACCAATTTGTCAAGGTGTTTACTTACCTTTTCTCAAGTAGGTAACAAATTACATTTAGCTCATTTTACACACGTGAACTCACTTTACCTTTGCCCGATAAACCATTCAGAATTGGATAGGACACTAAGAAAATCGCAGATGTTGTACAATGCCAACGTCCCAGACGTGGTCTTACATGTAACCATAAATCGATGCCACTGTTCCAGACAAAGTCTTACTCGTACACATATATCAGATCACATATCGATGCCATGGTCTTACTCACACACATAATTTGGAATTCTATGTCATGACATATGTATCCTAACTATTCCTAAGGTTCATCCGAGACTTTTGGATGTCGTAGCTCAGTCAAAACGAATTCAAAAACATTGTATATCAAACTCCTTCACATTTGGCTTCAACGTATATAAAATCATATATTGTACAAATCGAATTTGTACCATGAAATTAAAGTCAATATCTGTATTAAAATTCATGGCTCATAACCATGTATAAATACAATCAATCTACATGTATTCGGCCAAATGTAACATGAGCATTAATTTACTTTTATAGTGTATTCAATAGTTGATACATAAATAACAAAGCCACTTACTAAATTTCCATCTAATCCTGTTGTTTAGTAGAAGCATAAAAAAATAATTATATAGTCAACTTCTATAATTTTGGCCGAATATAAAGTTTGCATTTTACTTATGCTTATTTCAAAGGTCACTTTTAACTTTACTAAATGCCAATACAAACATATAATTTCACTTAAGTCGATTCCGGATATTAACTTTATTTAAATTTCACTTACTAAATATCACAAATGTGTATTTATACATATATTGCAATATCCATTTGTTCAATACTTTAATTTACCAAGACCAAATCTACATGCTAATATTCCTCATCTTGCAAGGTAACCAATTTCATAGACAAAGCCAAATAGTTGAATATACATTTGGCTATACACACATATAATTATACTATCATAACATTTCAGCATATATATATATATATATATATATACATGTAAGGTTCATTTTAGTCAAATAAATAACCTCTATTTGCTTATAACTTACCTCGGACGATGAAAAACTGAACGGGATGGCTAGTCGACAACTTTAGCTTTCCCCGATCCAATTTCGATTTCTTTAATTCTTGATCTAAACATATTCAAATTAAGCTCACTCAAACATATTTTCATTCAATTTGGTCCAAAAACACATAAATGGGAAAATTACCATTTTACCCCTGACATTTAGAATTTTTACAATTTAGTCCCTAATGCATAAAACACAAAATATGCAAAATTAATTACACCCAAGGTAGGCCGAATATTCCTAGTGTCCAAATAAGCCCATATTTCTCATCAATTTCATATTTTAGTCCCCTCACATTTTTATTTTTGCAGTTAAGTCCTAATTACTCAAAATCATCAAAAATTCCTTTACATAATATGTTAACCCACTCCATGTCTTCCATAATTCATCATCAAACAATAAAAATTACAAGCTCTCATCAATGGCATAACTCAAAATATTCATCAAAATTAAAAATTAAAGCTTGGGTTTTGTAGTACTCGAAGCAACGATCTCAAAAATGTAAAAATTATCAAAAACCGAACAAAAACGAACCTTGGATTAAGCTTGGAAGGTGGCCGAATATTTGAAAGCTTCAAACCCATCTTCTTTCTCAAGTTTTGATCATGAAAAGAAAATATATGCACTTGTTTTTATTTTATGTTATAACTTATAATATATAGTTTATAATTTTAATTTTCCAAAAATACCCTTAATGAGTTCATGTCAAAATTTTTACAATACAAGCCTATTGCCATACATCAATGTGTCATTGGGCTAATTACAACATAAAGGTTTAAATTAATAAAGCCATTAACAATTAGGCCCCTTTAGAAATAACCACAAAATTTCCTTTTTACGCGATTAAGTCCTTTTATTTAATCAGATACCTAAACGACCAAATTAAATCACGAAAATTTCACAGATATAAATTCACAAAAAATAAACACGAAAAATAATTTTAAATTATTTTTTTGACTCAGATTCGTGGTCCCAAAACCACATTTTCGATTAGGGTCTAAATCAGGCTGTTACACTGTGTCTTGGAATTATATGTTTATTCGTGTGATAAGTATGGTAATGCCTCATACCCTGTTCTAGCGTTGAATACGAGTAAGGGGTGTTACATTAGTGGTATCAGAGTTATGGTTTAGTCGATTCTCGGACTAACCTAGCGTGTATGATTGTCTAGCTATACATGCCATATATAAATTATGATAGTGTGACGACTCCTGAAAATTTAAATTGTATTTTCATATAGTAAATGGATCCCAATCGAGTCGTTGCTGATGATGTTGAAAGTAATGCACCGGCTTCAGCCCAAGTGACCGCGCCACCCGAAAATAGACATGTGATAAGTAGTCAAGGAGGAGAGGTTAGGAAGACCTTTCTCCATATGATGAATGAGTGGTATTCAGAGTTTGTTCGAACAAATCCGAATGCTTAACATCTTCCACCGCCTTCTTATCCTCAACCGGTTCCCATAGCTCCCCAAGGTATGGAAATAGTAATATTGAATAGGCCTCTGGTTGATAAGATTCAAAAGTATGGGTCTGAAAAATTCAGGGCTAATGTAGATTATGATCCCGAGAGGGCAAAATTCTAGCTTGAAAATACTGTTCGGGTATTTGATGAGCTTTCTTGCACAGCAAAGGTGTGTTTGAAATGTGCTATATCACTTCTGAGGGATTCAACATATCATTGGTGGAAAACTTTAGTATCAGTGGTACCAAAGGAAAGAATCACTTGGGATTTCTTCCAAGAGGAATTCAGAAAGAAGTATATAAGTCAGTGGTTTATTGACCAGAAACGTAAAGAGTACTTAAAGTTAAAACAAGGCCGAATGACTGTGTCTGAATACACGCGAGAGTTTGTTAGACTCAATAAATATGCTCGAGAATGTGTTTCCACAGAGGCTATCATGTATAAGAGGTTTGAAGATGGGTTGAATGAAAATGTTAGACTGTTTGTTGGAATTTTAGAGCTGAAAATTTGTGGTATTAGTCAGACGAGCGTACAAAATTGAAGAGTTGAGTAAGGAAAAGAGAAAAGCTGAGCTTGAGGTTAAAGATTCGAAAAGGAGGCCAATGAATAGGTCATTTCAGTCTTCGTCAAAGAAATCGAGGGATATGCATATTCGTTCAAATGTTTCAGCTAGAAACCCTAATAGAGATCGTGGGAAACAATATTCTGGTTCTAAGGGCTGAACTATGTCCATAGCGAGCGTTGGTAATGTTAGATCTAAAAAGCCTAAATGCCAACACTGTGGAAGGCGACTTCCCGGTGAATGTTGGATGATCAACTGAGCTTGTTTTAAATGTGGCTTCCAAGATCATTTCATTAAAGATTTCCCTGAAATGATTGAAAAAGATAACTTCCAGATTGCTAGATCGAGTAACACTACTGCTAGAGGGAGGCAAGTGAGAAATATAGGAAATTGGGCCAGTAGTAAAGGTGTATCCAAGGATTCAACTATGAGATTGAAAGTTAGAACACCTGCGAGAGCTTATGCCATTCGTGCTCAGAAAGATGCATAATCCCCTGATGTGATCATTGGTACATTTTCTCTTTATAATACTAATATAGTTGCATTAATTGATCCTGTATCGACACATTCCTATATTTGCATGAATTTGGTATCTAGTAAGAATTTACCTGTTGAGTTTACTGAGTTTGTGATTAAAGTGTCAAACCCCTTAGGCAAGTATGTGTTAGTGGATAAAGTTTGCAAGAATTAATGTTATTGCCATTTGATGAATTTGATGCTATTTTGGGTATGGACTGGTTGACTTTGCATGATGCAAAGGTAAATTGTAGGCAGAAAATTATTGAATTGAAATATAAAGATGGTGAGATTCTTCGGGTTGAAACAGATGAATCAAGTGAACTGCCTACTTTGATTTCATCTATATCTGCTCAGAGGTATGTAAGAAAGGGTTGTGAAGCATTTCTTGCATATGTATTGAATACGAAAGTGTCTGAATTAAAAATTGAATCGGTGCCAGTAGTCTATGAATTTTCGGATGTGTTTCCAGAAGAGTTACCAGGGTTGCCACAGTCAGAGAGGTAGAGTTTGCTATTAATTTTGTACCGGGGACTGCACCGATATCGATAGCTCTATATAGGATGGCTCCAACTGAATTAAAAGAATTAAAGACTCAGTTGCAAGAGTTAACAGATAAGGGTTTTGCGAGGCTGCGTTTTTGTCCTTGGGGTGCTCCAATGTTATTTGTAACGAAGAAAGATGGATCTATGAGATTGTGTATAGATTACCAACAACTCAATATAGTGGCTATAAAGAACAAGTATCCCTTGCCAAGGATTGATGATTAGTTTGATCAATTAAAAGGGGCAACCGTGTTCTCGAGGATAGATATGAGATCCGACTATTATCAATTGAGAGTTAAAGACTCGGATGTGCTAAAAACCACATTTAGAATGAGGTATGGACATTATGAGTTTCTTGTTATGCCTTTTGGACTTACTAATGCTCCTGTCAGTTTTATGGACTTGATGAATTGGATTTTTTGACCGTATTTGGATAAGTTTGTGGTTGTATTTATTGATGATATTTTGATTTATTCTCAGGATAAGTCTGAGCATACCGAACATTTAAGAACTGTGATGTAAATTTTGAGAGATAAGAAATTGTTTGCTGAGTTCAGCAAAAGTGAGTTTTGGCTCTGAGAGGTAGGATTTTTGGGGCATATTGTTCCTACAGAAGGAATAAGAGTTGATCTGAGTAAGATTTTGGCAATTGTGAATTGGAAGTCACCAAAAAATGTATCAGAGGTTAGAAGTTTTCTGGGCCTAGCCGGGTATTATAGACATTTTGTCAAGGGATTCTCAATGATTGCTACACTGATGACAAGGTTGTTACAGAAAGATGTTAGATTTGAATGGTCTGAAGAATGTCAAAAGAGTTTTGATCAGTTGAAAGTATTGTTGACTGAGGCACCAGTGTTAGTGCAACTCGAGTCAGGAAAAGAGTTTGTGATTTTTAGCGACGCATGTTTGAACGGTCTTGGTTATATGTTGATGCATGAAGGCAAAGTGATAGCTTATGCCTCGAGACAATTGAAGTCACATGAGTAGAACTATCCGACGCACGACTTAGAGTTGGCTGCTATTGTGTTTGCCTTAAAGATTTGGCGACACCATTTGTTCGGTGAGAGGTGTCACATCTTTCCCGATCAGAAGAGTTTGAAGTGTTTGATGACTCAAAAGGATTTGAACTTGCGACAACGAAAATGGCTCGAGTTGTTGAAAGACTATGAGTTGGTAATCGATTATTATCCGAGAAAAGCAAATGTGGTCGCGGATGCTTTAAGCAGAAAGTCCTTGTTTGTTTTGAGGGCTATGAATTCAAAACTTACCTTGTCTAATGATGGTTCAATCTTGGCCGAAATTAGAGCTAGACCGATGTTTCTTCAGCAAATTTGCGAGGCTCAGAAAAGTGACAAAGAATTTCAAGCTAAAAGGGTTCAGTGTGAATTGATAAGTGATTCAGATTGTCAAATCGTGGGCGATGACTGTTTGATGTTCCGAGAGAGAGTATGTGTACCAAAAAATGATGAGCTTATTTATAAAATTTTGCACGAAGCACACAGTAGTTGTTTATCAGTTCATACAGGCAGTACGAAGATGTATAATAATTTGAAAAAATTGTATTGGTGTCTAGGTATGAAAAGAGATATCTTTGCATTCGTATTGAAATGTTTGATTTATCAACAAGTAAAGGTTGAACATCAAGTACCTTCAGGTTTTCTTTAGCCAGTGATGGTAGTCGAGTGGAAATGGGATAGAATTACAATGGACTTCGTAATGGGTTTGCCTTTGACTCTGAAGAAGAAAGATGTCGTTTGGGTCATTATTGATCGATTGACGAAATTGGCTCATTTTATTCCAGTACGTACCGACTATTCACTTGATAAGCTAGTTGAACTATACATTGTTGAGATTGTGAGATTGCACAGAGTGCCTATTTCTATGATTTCGGATAGAGATATGAGGTTTACTTTGAGATTTTGGAAAAAAGTTGCAAGAAGCTTTGGGTACAAAATTGATTTTTAGTACCATGTTTCATCCGCAAACTGGCGGTCAATTCAAAAGAGTAATTCAGATTCTCGAAGATATGCTTTAATGTTGTGTTCTAGAATTCGAAGGTAGTTGGGAGAAATATCTACCTTTAGTTGAGTTTACTTACAACAATAGCTTTCAGTCGAGTGTAAAAATGGCACCCTATGAGCCATTGTATGGCCGTAAATGTCGAACTCCTTTGTATTGGACCGAGCTCAGTGAGAGACAGATTCACGGGGTTGATTTAGTTAGAGAAACCGAAGAAAAAGTGAAAGTAATCCGTGATTGTTTGAAAGCTGCTTCAGATCGATAAAACTCTTATACGGATTTGAAAAGAAAAGAGATCGAATTTCATGTGGGTGATAAAGTATATTTGAAAGTGTCTCCGTGGAAGAAGATTTTGAGATTTGGCCGTAAAGGCAAGTTGAGTTCGTGTTTTATTGGTCCGTATGAAGTTATTGAAAGAATAGGACTAGTGGCATATCAGTTAGCTTTAGCAATAGAGTTGGAAAGGATTTATAATGTGTTTTACGTATGATGAAGAACCGATTAAGATTTTAGCCCGAAAAGTTAAACAGTTGAGAAATAAAAGTATAGCCTTAGTGAAAGTTTTATGGGGTTGAAGAGGCTACGTGGGAGCCCGAGGAAGCTATGAGAAAACAGTATCCAACCTCTTTTCTAGTAAGAGTTTTGGGGACGAAAATCCCTAAAGGGGGAAGAGTTGTAATAGCCCGTTTTAGGGCAAATCGGAATAGTGGTTTTGGGACCACCAATCTGAAGTAGGAAAATTTATTGTGATAATATTTTAAGGTCTATAGTATGATTGAATGCATGTGTGAAAATTTCGTTAATAAATTTTATCGATAAAGGGTCCAATTTAATTAGTAGGACTAAATTGCATAAAGTGCAAAATATGTGTTCTAGAAGCTTTGGGTGCTTAATTGCAATGAAACTTTAAATTAGGGGTCCTAAAAAGGTAATTAGACCATTATATCTCATGATGGTCAAAAATAGACATGGAAGGGTAAAATTTCAAAGTTAGGCATTAAGGGCATTTTGGTCATTTGTCAAATAAAGACAAAATAAAACAAATAAAAGTCTTCATCTTCTTGAATTTCATCCCCTGTGCCGAAATTTGAAGAGAAGACATAGCTAGGGTTTGGCCAAGCTTTCCAAGCTCGACTGTAAGTCCATCTTAGCCTTATTTTTAATGATTTTTACGTTTTTGAAATCCTCGTAACCTAATTTATCCTTTTCAAGCACTAATTTGAAGTATTAGCAAATTTTAAAATTTTACCCATGTTATACATGCATGTATTTTGATGTCTAATGGTAGAATATGAATGTTAGTTGTGTGATAAACTACTTTTGCTAGGTGATTTTCGATGAAAATGTAAAAAAAGGACCTAATTGCAAAAGTTGTAAAATGTGTGTAGAAATATGTGAATAAATGAAAAAGTGGGCTGCTATAAGCATGTATAAGGTCTGGCTAGGCTTGGGTTTTGAGAAAAATGAACACATTTCATTTTACGAGCCTAAGGACTAAAGTGTAAATAAGTGAAAAGTTAAGGGCAAAAATGTAATTTTACCATAATATGATTTTTGGACTGAATTGAATAATGTAATAATTAAATGAACTAAATTTGTTATTATAGATAAAGAGAAACAAGGTTCAGATCTAGATCGGGGGAAAAACAATGTGTTAGACGATTAGGTCCTTATTCCACTATTTTGTATCGAGGTAAGTTTGTATGTAAATAATGCATTGTTACTTTACGTTTATGCTTTATTTTTGTATAAATTGTGTGATTGACTCTTCGTATGCATTTGAAAAAGTTTCGATAAGTGAGAAATCCCGATTGAACCTTAGGAATAGAATAGGATACTGGTGACATGTCACTAGGAACCTATGTATATGTGGATGTGTATGTGAATCGAGTGCTGGTCTTCTACATCCTACCAGTGGCTGGGTACTCTGGCATGGGTTGCGGATACCTGTTAGCTTGTGTAAGCAGCACTAGGTAGCTATGTCCCTGTAATAGCCTGATACAAGGCCTAAACGGAATAGTGGTTACAAAACCACAAATTCGAGGTCAAAACATTTATTCCGATTGAGTTTTAAAATTTATTTTGTGTTTCCAATATTTTGTGAAATTTTCCTTACAAAATTTTATTGTTTGTGTGTCCAATTTGATAAATTGGACTAAATTGCAAAAGTAGTAAAATGTGCATTCTAGAAGGTAAAGGTGTTTAATTAAAATGTGTTTTATTTATATTTTTTATGGTTTACATTTCTATAAAATTATTTTGTAAAAATTTCGTGCGAAAATTTCACGTTTGGGCACTCAATTTAGTCAAAAGGACTGAATTGTAAAAAGTACAAAAGTTGAGTTCTACATGTTAGAGGTGTCCAATTGTTATGAAATTTTAAATTGAAGGTCCTTAAATGGTAATTAGACCATTGGTTAATTTATTGGACAAAAATGGATATGAAATAGGTGCAAAAGAATATTTTTTAGTTAGGGGCATTTTGGTCATTTAATGATTAAATGAATTAAAAAATCAAATTAAAAGCCAATTTTTGCTCATCTTCTTCCTCAAGGCTGAAAATAGCATGGAGAAACCATGGCTAGGGTTTTTCAAGCTTCCAAGCTTGATTGTAAGTCCGTTCTAGCCCCGTTTTTAATGATTTTTACGTTTTTGAAATCTCGGTAACATGATTTCTCTATTTCTACCATTTATTTGAGCTAGGGTTTGATTTCAAAAATTGACCCATGTTGAATAATTGTGTATTTTGATGTTTTATGATAGATTATGAGGTCTTAAATTATGTTGAACAACTTGTGCTACTCGGTTTTAAGTGAAAACGAGTAAAATAACATAATCGGTAAAAATACCTAATGTTCATAAGTATATGTTAGAGTGAGAATTTGATGTTGCCATTAGTAAATAAATGATCAACATGTTCTAAAACATAAGAATTAGGGAAAAAGTTTAATTTCCAAGCTTTAGGGCAAAAGTGTAAATATGTAAAAGTTTGGGGGCAAAATTGTAATTTTTCAAAGTTGGAGTTAAGGATTGTTTTGATCAATGTGAGTATTAAATAAGCTAAATGTGTTATTTTAGATCAAGAAAGATGTGAAATCGA
Source organism: Gossypium stocksii (assembly GCA_020496765.1). Taxonomy (NCBI): domain Eukaryota; kingdom Viridiplantae; phylum Streptophyta; class Magnoliopsida; order Malvales; family Malvaceae; genus Gossypium; species Gossypium stocksii. The sequence goes on from CM035629.1 coordinate 35,788,790, forward strand.
CCTGGATCGGGGAAAGGAAAAGATTGTGGATGAAATTGTAAAATTTCTATATTTTACACTGAGGTAAGTTTATATGTAAATAATGTATTGTTTTTATTATGTTATGATATTTTATTTTGTGACATGTGAAATAAGTTTTAGTATTGTACAATTAATGGACATAAACGGTGATTATGGTTGATGAATTGAGATTAAATGAGGAAACCTCGGTTGAACCTTCAAAATGGAAAAACGTGGTGCTAAGTGGATATACCACGGTTATACGTGTAACGTGGTGCTAAGTGGATATGCCACGATTACACATATTGATACATGTAATGTGGTGCGAAGTGGATATGCCACAGTTACATATATTGATTCATTAATGTGGTGCTAAGTGGATATACCACGGTTAAACATTTAACATGGTGCTAAGTGGATATGCCATGGTTATACATGTTAATTTAAAAAGTGGCGCCAAGTGTGTACGCCACAATTACATGTTAGTCCAATAGTGTGGTGCTATGTGCGTATACCACTAGTTGGACATTAATTATAGAAGGTGGAGCTATGTGCTAAAACCACCGGATATTGTTACTTTCTGAAGTGTTCACCGGGAGAAACAAGTTTGCTAAATGGAATTTAACATGAAAAATGTGGGGATAAATACCGGAATATGAATATATAAGTTTTGAATTATGAGTTAGATATGTGATTGAATTTTGATAAGATGAATATGGATAAGTATTAACTTGAAAGTTGACAATAAGAAATTTTAGTGAAAGAGTTTAAAATTTGGAATAAACAGTTTCAAACAGCAGCAGAAGAGTGACTTTGAAAAATCACCAAAAATGATAGAAATTGAATTATAAGAGGAATGATATATTGAATTAAGTCTTATTGAGTCTATTTTCATATAAAAGAAATAGAGCAAGCGAAAGAATTCTATATTTTGAGATATTTATATTTTTTTGAGATTGGTTCAGAATGACTTCGTGATCCCCTGTTCTGATTTGGAAAAATCATTAAAAATTGTAAAAAAATATTTATGGAATATAATTTATATGGGTGGGTTTCTTATTGAGTATATTTTTAGTAGAAACAAACGTGAAAGAGAAAATGAAATTTTAGTGAAGAGTGGTTGGGATTATCGGGTAGCGAAACAGGGGAGTATTTAATGAATAAACTGTATTAATTGGCCAAAAAAAAATCCTAAAATTTTTATGGTAAGAAGAAATATGAGACTAGTTTCTAGTTTATGGATCTTAATTTGCAGCTCTGTAGCTCCGGATAAAAATAATTTAGTGACTCGGACATGAATAGACAGGTTGTACTGATTTTAAGTAAATGATAATTTCATGTGAGAGTAAGATTGTATAATTGTGGAGACATATTTTGGTATTTATAAATGCCATTAATAATGTATTATTATTATTGTTTACATATTCACTACTAAGCTATAATGCTTATTCCCTTCCCTTCTTTTTTCTTATAGAGTTTTATATGCTAGCTCGAGTTGGAGGTCGCCGGAGATACTATCACACTATTAGGCTGAGGTTAGTATTAAAAGATTCTGAAATATTTATAAGTTTATGGCATGTATAAGGACTTGAATATATGTATATATGTTATTGAGTTGGCCTAGAATGTTGTCCTAAATTAATGGAAATTTTATTGTTGTATAATACCATGTGATATGACTAATAGTAGCTATGTTATGAGTCATAATGATACAATACATGAACGAGTGTGCTTGCATGTTAGTAAATGAATTAATGTATATATGATAAGAATGTGATTAGATTCTAAATTGAAATAAATTTTATAGCCGGTTTGTGTATTTGTAAGTGTAAAAATCCAGTGACGCCTCGTACCCTGTTTTGGCATTGAACACGGGTAAGAGGTGTTACAGTCCCGACTATCAGCTTGTGTGAGCAGACCCATTACTAGCTTGAGAACGAGCATATATATGAAATGAGATATGAGGTAGCTTGGCTACATATGTGGCACTTATGTGCAAGCTTTCTGAGTATCTGTTAATATTCCAAGTGTTCAAAGGGAATTGTTAAAGATGTGAAAGTATGTGGTTGTGTTATGATATGGTACAGGTATGTACGTGAAATTCATAAGTATGAATACTATAAGTGTTAAACTTCCAGTAAGATTGTGATTGAGTAAGTTATGCTCATGTGGATTTAATGATGATTATGTTATCTTTCATTACATGAATTGCATGATAATTTCTGTGGTTAAGATATTTATTATTTGCATATGAACTTACTAAGCTTTTTAGCTTACTCCCTTTTTCTTTCCCTTGTTTTATAGTGTCACCAAGTAAGCTCGGATCAGGGATCATCGGAGTTGCGCATCACACTATCAAAGCATTATTTTGGGTATAGATGATTTTAGTATTTTGAAAGTATGGCGTGTATAGGGGACTTGGTCATTTTGTTATGTGTCATATTAGATTTAGCCAAACATGTTGGCTTATTGGTTGATGGTTTATTTTGTATAAGGCCATTTGATATTGGCTAATGTTAGTTAATTATATAATCATCATCATTTCATAGATGTGGAAATTTGCATGATTTAGGTTGATGAGTATGTGAATTTTAAGCATGATAGATATAGCATGAGGATGATGGGTTAATTTTTTGGTTGTGGACATTTGATTACTTTAAAATATTATGTTTCATACCTATGAATTGGTGTTTGTTTGTATGTGTAACAAAATGGAGAATGGCTTGGTAAATAGCCTTTATTTTGTCCACATGGGTAGACACACGGGTGTGTGTCTATGCCATGTGTGACACACGGTCAGCCCCATGGGCGTGTGGCCGTGTGTCCTCTGCACCTTAATTTGGAGAAACAGAATGCTCAGAATTGAGCACGCAGGTAGAGACACGGGCGTGTGTCTTAGCCGTGTGAACGACACGGCCTTGAACATGGGCATGTGCCCTGGCCGTGTAAAGTCTGCACCTATTTTTGGGAAATTAATTTTCCACACGGCCTAGTGACACAGGCATGTGCCTTGGCTGTGTGAACTCAATTTGGTTATGAGTTACAAGTCAAAGAGTTATATGGGGTACAGACACGGGCGCGTGTGACCACACGACCTGCCCACACGGGCGTGTCCCATAACCACACGGGTGTTTGACCCCTGTATAGTGAAATTTTTTCTAAGTTTCGTAAAATTTTCTAAAGTTCTCGATTTAGTCCCGAACCACTTCCAATGTATGTTTTGGGCATCGAAGGCTCGTTTTAGAGACTTTATGATTGAATGTAAACGATTTTAATTTGGATGCAAATCTATGTCTCGAAATTATATGTTTATCCTGTGATAAGTTTGGTAATGCCTCATACCCTATTCTGGCGTTGAATACGGGTAAAGGGTGTTACATTACCTAAGTATCCATCGATATTTCAGAAATTCATCGGACAATTTCCCTGACATAAGCAATTGTAAGAGCAAAAGAAAGATGTATCAAACGTACATGAAATACCTGAAAGTAGTGGCATGATGAGCTCATCTATGCATATTTGATATACATATGAATTACATGACTAACTTGTTTGATTGAGTGTATATGTTTAGGCAATTTGCTAAATTTATGGGAAACATGTTATTTTTGCTTAATATTAATAAACATGATTGGTAAGTTTAATTCCTGTTATACAAACTTACTAAGCATTAAATGCTTACTAGATTCTCTTTTCCCTATTTTATAGTGCTCGAAAGCTCAAAAAGGTTGGAGATTGGTCGGAGTATCATCACACTATCCACCTATTTATGTTGGTATAACTAGAAAACTTATATTGGTATAATGGCATGTATAGGCTAACTTTGCCAATATTGGTATGTAAATGGTTGTAAGATAGCCATTGGAATGATTAATGATAATATATTTTGGTATATTGCTATAAGGTTTATCTTGTTTAATATATAAGCATATAGTATGATTTGATTGAATTAGGGTAAAATATAAATCTTTAAAGAAAGGTAAGTTTATAAACATGAGTACATGTACATGTGTGAATATACCATGTTAGATTGTTAGGAATGGCTTGGTTATGAGGCTTGAATTGGTTTATATATATTTGTAAGTTTTGTGTAGGTTGATGGCAAGTTTAGGTGAGAAAATAAAGCTAGAAAATGGCTTTATTTTGTCTACACGGGTAGACACACGGGCGTGTGTCTTGACTGTGTGTGAGACACGGCCTGGTACATGGGCATGTTTCTTGGCCGTTTGTCCCTTGCATCTTAAAATTTAGAAATAAAATGCTCAAAATTGGACACATGGGTAGAGACACGAGCGTCTGTCTCAGCTGTGTGAAAAACATGTCTGAAAAATAGAAAGAATTTATTCTCAACTATTAAATACATTTTTTCAGAATAACAATTCTACCAGTTTTTAGTAAAGAAGAGAGATTTTTCACCCTAAATAAAAGAGAAAACTTTTTCTAGTTCTGTGTTTTGATTCAATTAGGTTAAGCCCACACTCAAAATAGTTTGTGGTACAAGAATAGCGAAGAAGATCGTTTGGTTGAAAGTCAGGAACAACGAATGCCCGTTAAGCCGAAAACACAGGTGTGAATTCGATTGGGGTTTATTGCTATAAATATCACAAACTGGATGGGTTTTCAAATTTTTAATTTTTCGCTATGTAAGAAAACCATTTTTAAATTGAAAATTTTTCCAACAAATTGATCATTAACCTAAGTGTATTTGGGATGTTTTTTAGGATACTGCTACAACTCAGTAATCTTTTTCTAAAGTTTACCATTATCTTTACATGCTTGTTATATCTACTGCAATAAATCTATTATGACTGAGGGAATGAACATAAGCTCTGGTTGTTGATCAATTGGCCTTCTAGACAATAAATAAGCCACCATGTTGGATGAGCCTTTCCAGTAACATAACTTGTAGTTGTAACCCAACATTTTGGCCACCCACTTTTTTTGAGCCTGAGTACTAGCCTATTGGTCGGATAGGAATTTTAAATTGTAATGATTAGTTATGATCTGAAAATGTCTACTAACCAAATGCATATTCCACTTCTTCTCTACCATGAGAACTACTAGCATTTGTTTTTCATAAATGGATAGAGCTTGATGTTCAAGGGAGCCTGCTTTACTGTAATAAGCCAAGGGTCTACCTTGTTACATAAATACAACTCCTATTGCCAATCCACTAGCATCATTCTCAACAACAAATTTTTTACTAAAAATTAGGCAAAGCTAAGAGAGGGGTCAAAGTCATAGTTGCTTGAAGTTGATTGAAAGCATCTGTAGTTTGCTCATCCCACTTCCAACCATCTTTCTTCAAAATATTAGTCAAAGGTCGAGCAATAAGCCCACAATCATTGATAAACCTTTAATAATAGCCTACAAGACCAAGGAATCCCTTGAGTTCTTTAATTGATTTTGGTTGGGGCCATTCTATGATACACTTAACCTTGTTTTGGTCCATGACCATCCCTTTACTACTAATGATAAGGCCTAGATAATCAGTTCCCCCACGGGAAATTGATAATTTTCTCTCTTAACAAATAACTAGGATGAACTTCTTGGGAAAAGACTTTAAAATAGTATTCATCAAGCTCTTGAAGGTGGAAGAGGCATTAGTGAGCCCAAATGGCATTACCAAAAAATCATAATCCCCTTTGTGTGTCCAGAATGTGGTCTTACGCACATTAGCTTTGTTCATTCAAATTTGATAATATCCAAACCTTAAATCTAACTTAGAAAAATAGGTAGCATGTGTCAAATAATACCAGTAACTCAGTTATCAAAGGAATGGAGAACTTATGTTTGACCATAGGGTAGTTGTTAGTAATTGACATACAATCTCCAACTACCATTTTTTTTAACCATGACTATTGGAGAAGAGAATGAGCTACAACTATCTCTGATGATACCTACCTCCAACATCTCATTAACATGCTTCTCAATACCATTTTTTTTTTGAATGGTAGGGTGCTTATAGGGCTGAACCTGAACAACATTATATTCATCCTTCAATTGTATGCAATGGTCCTAAGGGCAGTTAGGTGGTAGCTCGCTAGGAGTTGAGAATAGTTTTAAAAATTCCTCAAGTAGCCAGTGCAAGATAATGGTTTGGTTTACGTTCATGGAAATACTATATAATCTTAGTGCATCGTTGAATAACATAAGATAAGCACACGGATGATGCTTTCTTCCATTCATCAATGACAATAGTAGCTTCGTAGCTTGTTTATCTGTTAACAATTGTAACCTTTAAAGACTTACTCATAAAATTAACCATGTGGAATGATAACGGCTCTCGCGATATTAAGTAATAAAATTTATAAAACTGATCACACCAAAACTAAATAATATCACGACCTTAAAGGCAAGCGCACCTGTCGAACAATAGTATAGTTTAGTGGCAAGACCGAGTTATCGTACCCAAGGGAACCAAAAGTACTAGTACTTACTTCCTTTCTATTATCTAGCCTAAAAATAAAGAGAGTTGATTTAAACTAATTCTAAAACTAACTAAAAGTGCACAAAAAGTAAATTGGGGAAAACTTTAGGGAAAAGCTGATCGATATAAGCAATACTTAAGGGAGAATCCACCTAGACTTCACTTGTTATTGGTTCTTGAGCTAGACGATTTATTCACTTGACTTGATCCATAGAGATTCCTAATTTATGCTAAACCCTCCGTCGAGGCATAGAGCAACTAGGCCTAAGTTATTAATTAAAGTTCCTTTATTAATTAACTCCCTAGGTTGCATTAAATCGATCTATGGATCCCCATATTAGGTTTGACCCTAATCCGGCAGATTTATGTCGCCTTATGTCTAGGGTTGCATGCAACTCTGCTTAATTATAGTAGATCTACTCTTATCACAGGGACTTTTGCTCCTCTGCTTTAAGCACATATGTTTCTTGAATTAATACCTAGGCTTATTAACACAAGAATTAAGCACACATAATTAAGAACAACTCAAGTATCTATCATATAACTCAAGAATAAATAATAACAAGATTCGTCTTAGGTTTCATCCCCTTCAAGTATTTGAGGGGTTTAGTTCATAATAAAGAAAGAAAACATCTCAGAAGAATTAAAATAACAAAACATAAAGAACCCGAAAACCCCTGAAGGAATTTAGGGAGATCTTCTGTCTTGATGTAGAATTCTGGCTTCTGGGATGAATCAATCGGCTTCCCTTGGAGTAATTCCTTGCCTTCAATCCTGGTGTTGGTAGAAAGATGGCACTCCTTTTTGGGAGAAAAGAGTACACCCTTAGAGTTGCCTCCTAGGGTCTTTATATAGAGCTTTGGAGAGCCTTTCTTAGCCTCTAAGCATCCAAATCCTAGTGAAATTCCTCTTCCTCACGACTAGAACACGTCCGTGTGCCACACCCGTGTGGTTTCGACAAGAGGCCGTATTTTGGACTGTTTGGGTGGCACGACCGTGTGGCCAGGCCATGCTTGTTGGGGGCTGGACCGTGTGGTCTTCGTGTGGCACGACCATGTGCCACGGCCGTGTGGTGACTTCTTGGGCCGTGCGTTTTCACATTTTAGCCCATTTTCTCCAGTTTTCGGTCCATTTTCCGTTCTTTTCTCTTCCCTATGCTCTCCTGAGTATAAGATATGAAAAAGAAAGATTAAGAGCACCAAATCTCACTAAATTGATAATAATTCATCCAAAATATAGGCTAAACATGAGGTAAAAATATGTATAATTTAGCGTTCACACTTAAGCCTTTGCTTGTCCTCAAGCAAAATCTCAATCCCTAAATAAGAATCATTCTTCTCAACTTACACTCTTTATCAATAATGTTTCAAATTAATCCACAGGTAAGCATACAATGAAAATTCAATCAAAAGAACATTAAAGACTCGAGTACTTTAAGTTGAGAATTTTATCTTTGAAACATAAGTTTTCTTCTTTCTCCTAAGTAGTTATCTCTCCATCTTAATTAACAGAAGTTGACATCCTCACTAAGGATTCACTCTATCCACTCGAAGTGTTTAGGGTTCAAAATTAAGCACTCTCTAGTCCACCTGAAAAGTTATTACCATAGGCTTGCTAGAAAATCAGATCTCCACCACTGTAGTTTGATATGATACATCGATCAAAAGGTCTTTCGATGGTTGTAATGGGGCTTGGTTAGGGGTGTTGTCACAGGCTGCAAAAGAGGGTTAGAATCGAGATTGAACTGAAAAATTACCTAGCTAGAAAAATCTCTATCACTGAACATATTTCCCGAGCTAATGATAATATCTAATTTTCCTTGGTAGCCTTAAGATAGAAATATGAAAAAACTAATTGAAGATTACAACTTGAATGTATTTTTTTAGAACAATTCATTTATGATACAATACTTGAACAAAACTTTACAATCTGAAAAGAGAATAAAGCTAGATAGAAATTTCAACTCAAATCTCGACAAAAATATGGGTTAAAATAATTGAATGAATATACAAATAAAAAAAAGGGTTATTGGTTAATAATTAGGGGTAAGTCAACGAAAAGGTTGTTAGGCTCAATGGGGTTCACTAGGGGTTAATTTATGGAGGTAGGCTTTTGTGGAGTAAGTTGGTTAAATCCTAGGTGCCTTTATCATCTCGGTATATCAAATCAATGATGTGGTCTCGACATGTATAATCAAAGTAAGTTCTAGAATAACAAATCAGTATTGACTCACTCAAAGCAATAATAAAAGTGAGCACGAAAGAATGTATGCTCAAGAGGCTCGAAAATCTCACCAAAATTATGGCTTTTGACGTCAATCCTCTGAATTTCAAATCTCAAGATAATACTTAGAACTAGGGAGAAGAACTTATGCAAAAATTGGAGTTCTCAAAAATTTCAACTTATCATGCTTGATTCCCTAATGTTTTAGAGTTTGAATATTCAAAGTACAATCACCTATTTCTTAATTCTCACATATCAATAAAAATCATAAATCAATCAGAATTAATTCCTAATAGGAGACTAAAGATGATGCTATTGAGAGCAGTGCAATCAATTAGAAAAATTTTAGAGAATTCAAAAAGAATGTAGTGACTTTGAAAGTACTTCCCCCCCACACTTAAGATGTACATTGCCCTCAATGTACAAAGATAACATTAGTAGCAATATAAGCACAAGATCAAAAGATAGGGAGAGAATTGAAACTCCCTGAATTTTAGATGAATGAGTGAGACGGATATTGGAATTGGAAGAGGTTGCCTTTGTGGCAGGGTGTTCCCATTGTCGTAAAGATTTGAGCTGTAAAGCTCCTTTGAAACTACGAATGGATTTATTAGTCGTGGGGAATTTGGGGCAATGGAAATTACTTGTTAGGGTGAGGCCATTAGGAAAAGAAATAAAATAAAATAAAATAAACTAAAGCAAAATACAAAAAATGCAAATATTCAAATAAGTGAAATGAAAGAAAATAAAATAAAACTGAAAAAGAAAAACAAAGTTAGTAGAAAAGATAAAAACAAAGATTAGTGTTCAAAAGTTAGAATAAAGTCAAATAAAAATAAGATAAACAATGAAAAATAAAGTTAAGAGGACTAGAGAAGTCTAATGCTCTAATGGATTGCGTGGCGGTGGTGTGCTGCTCAGGTGCTAGCATATCTGCGCTAAGGTGGCGTCGATATAATCGAGGCGCTGAAAGCACTGCTGCTCAATACGATCTAGGCCCTCGGATATGTCAGCATGTGTGGCTACCGCCTGGGTGGGTCATCTGGGGTGTGGTGGCTCTGTGGGTGCGTCCTCTGCTCGTGGTGGTGGTGGGACATCATTAGCGATGTCCTCTGGGTCCACTCCTTCTTGGATGAGTCAGAACTGAAGGGGGTACCTCCTGGCCTCCACTCGATCATCCTCATGTGTAACATCGTCACGATGCCTTGGGGAGATATCTGACCGATCATCGTGTAGGAGGATGTCTGGGATACGGTGTTGAGGAGCCCGAAGTGACGAGCCAGACGCCTGATGTATGGCCCCATGGATAGAATGCCTCGGTGGTGCCTCTCAGTTTGGTGTTGCATGGTGTGTGCGATGAAGAATGCGAGGTCAATGACATGTCCGTTTGCCATGCACCAGAGGAAGTAGACGTCGTGTGTGTTGACGACGCCTGTACTCTTTCATCGACCTGTAAGAGTGTGAGCGAGGAGAGCATGGATATACCTTAGAAATGGGACGAGGGCGGTCGCTTTGCTGACGCTGGGGTTATAAACTTATTGTCTAGGGGTGATCTTATGCCAGCAGTCGACGGGCCTGACGTGGATGCGGCGAGAAAGGTTAGGGAAGTCCTCGTCTGCCATAAACTGCTCGATGTAGAGCCCGAGTGCAATGCCAAACTCTGGCACTCTGAGGTGTCGCACCAGTCCTCCCAAACAGAACTGGACTGTCCCTGGATCGTCGAATCTATTCATCATGGTCTGTACGTGAAATGTGGAGCAGAACTCGAAGGTGAGTTCTAAATATGTCGACTCTATGATCTGGAAGAATTGCTCCCATGGCTCTGTCATTAGTAAGGCCCGGACGTCATCTACTAACTGTATCTGCACGAGGGCGTCCCAGTCTATGCAGTGGCCCGTGGACATAGGGCGGGCTCGGAGGAGTTGATAGTGTTCCTCCTGTGAGGCTTGAGAAAATGTAATGAATGGGTGTCGGACCTCAGAGGTTTACCTTGATGAAGAGCTCCCTGGCCCTTTCCTTTTCTTAGAGGGGGGACGGCAGCCTTTCTAGCGCGTGAAGATGACATGGTATCTAAAATAGCATAAGCATTAGTCCTAAAAATTTGAAATTAAACTAGATAGAGAATAAGAAATGAAGAATAAAATGACAACATAAAAATGGGGATTAACCTAAATAGTAGAATCTAATCATGTTAGAACTTGTAACAAAACTAAGAATAAATGTATGCAAATATGGGTTTAAATGGCAATGAAAAGGAATTCTAAGTGGCAAGCAAAAAAATGAAAATAAGTGGCATGCAATCTTGATTTGTTTTATTTCTAGAGTATTCATCCCAATTTTTCTAATTCCATGCTTGATTAAACATCTAGAAGAAAGTAACATTAAATATATAGATAATAAACATGAAATATAAATAAATAAAAGAGAAAAATTGAGAGAATAGAACCAAAAGTGATGTTGCACGGTAGTGGGTTGGAGTTGCACGGGCGTGGGCAGACTGAAATTAAAGGTGGTGGTGTTTTGAGGACTGTGGCGGTGCTAATGGAGGTTGGGGAGGGTGGTTTCTAGGGTTTGGAGTGAAAAAGAAAGTGAATAGTGGCAGCCTATTTATAGTTTTTGGGTCACACGGGCATGTCACACGCCCGTGTGAGTCGTGTTTGGCCCCTGTCTTTCGAAATTCGGTGGTTTTGGTACGCATGGTTCGAAGTGCACGCCCGGTGGTTGGTTCATATGGCCGTGGGAGATCGGGCCTTCGTTACTTACACGGTCGTGTGATGGTCTCCACGGTCGTGTGCGATCGTGTTCGTGTTTCACACGGTCGTGTGATATGTGCCACGGGCGTGTGAAATTTGACAGTGTCTTCCACGGCTAAGGACACGGGCGTGGGGATTTGTGCAAGCCCGTGTTGATGCTGTAGCGTTGCCACAACCATATCGCACGGCTATGGGGATTGTAGGTAGCCCGTGTTGAAGTCAGAAGGTTGCCACGGCCATGTCGCACGGCCGTGGGGTTTTATCGGTGGCCCGTGTTTTGGGAAAATTTTTGCTCTATTTATACACGACCTCAGTACACGATCGTGTCTTTGTTTAAAGGGTTCACACGGCTTGGGACACGCCCGTGGGACTGGCCGTGTGGTCCTAAATCTCTGCATTAAAAAGGGTTAGTGTGATGCATGAAAAATACTAAAAACAAAATAGATGAATAATTACTAAGTTAGTGCTCAGGTTGCCTCCCAAGAAGCGCTTATTTAGAGTCTAAGCTCGACTATGCTCAAGCTTGGTTGGTCACGGCGATTTGAAGAGTTGATACTCCTCTATCTTGTTTAAAACTTTATTTTCAATGTAAGATTTGAGTCGAGTGTGGTTTACCTTGAAAATGCCGAGTGACTTATGTTTTATCTCTACTATGCCATAGGGGAAGATTTTCATTACCGTGAAGTAAGGTGTATCACTTGTATGCTCTTTTGAATTCAAGATTCGAGGATCGTCTTCCCCTAAAATTACCTTATCTCCCACTTTGAGTTGATCTAGTTGTCCTTGAGGGTCGTCTTGGTGATGCTTCGTTTTGGTGTGGCATATTTTGGGCTTTTCGTGAAAGTTCAGCCACTCATCTAGTTCCTCGATCTGGAGCATTCGCTTTTCTGGTTCATCTCCTGTAGGTGAATTTGCCAGTGTTTGCGTTGTCTTGATATGAAGTGCGTCCTGCACAGGAATTTGTATGGTGAGTTCAGTGTTTTTATAGAGACTCAAATCTCTATTTTCGTCTGTAGTTTTAACTGAGTTGTGAGCTTGTATGGTGACTGTATCATCACCTACTCATAATTTGAGTTCACCTGTTTCTAAATCAATTTTTGTTCTAGCAGTTGCTAAAAAGGGCTAAAATTAAGGGTACATTGCTAGCCTCGTCAATGTCTAAAACAATAAAGTCAACTAGGAATATAAATTTATCGATTTTGACAAGAACATTTTCAATTATTCCCTTAGGTGCCCTAATAGTTTTATCAGATAGTTGAATGCTCATCTTGGTTTTCTTAGGGGTTCCAAGACCTAGTTGTTTAAATAGGTTATAAGGCATGACGTTTATGCTTGCCCCTAAATCATCTAAAGCATTTTTTTCCTCTAAGCTACCAAGTAAACATGGGATAGTAAAACTCCCTGGATCTTTTAGTTTGGTCGGTAGTCTATTTTGTAGAATAGCTGAGCAGACTGCATTTAGTTCCACATGAGATTTCTCCTCTAGCTTCCGCTTGTTTGTCAAGAGTTCTTTTAAGAATTTAACCGCATCTGGCATCTGCAAAATTGCTTCAACAAATGGTAAGTTAATGTGTAATTTTTTTAAGAGTTTAAGAAACTTACCGAATTGTTCATCTGTGCGGTCTTTCTGTAGCACTCTTGGGTATGGTATACGAGGCTTGTGTTCGTTGATGTCTGGCTTGTTGTTACTTGCCTCTACCTTACCTTTACTAACCTTAGGTTCCTCGCCTAACTTTGGATCGTCTTTGGTTAACGCCTCCTCATTTGTTGTATTTATGGCATGAAGTTGCTCTTTAGGATTGGTCTCAGTGTTGCTTGGAAGTCCACCTTGCGGTCTTTCTGATATTAACTTGGCGAGTTGACCGATTTGATTCTTAAGGCCTTTGATTGATGCTTGCTGGTTCTTTAATACCATTTCAGTGTTCTGAAAGCGGGTCTCTGACATGGCCATGAATTTGGTAAACATCTCTTCAAGGTTGGGCTTTTTCTCCTGTTACGATGGTGGCTACTGAAATCCTTGAGGGGATTGTTGTCTTTGATTCCCTTGGCCTCCCCAAGAAAAATCGGGATGGTTTCGCCAACCTGCATTATATGTGTTACTATATGGATTATTTTGAGATCTAAAATTGTTACCCATATAATTGGCCTGCTCGGTGTCTGTGCCATTGGAAGAAGATGAGTAGTCTGGAGTGAACATATTTGCCTGAGTTGTGTCGCATTGTATTACTGCTTGTGCCTGCGTAAAACCAAAAAAATGATCAAAATTTTATTTAAAAGTTCTACTTGGTTAGAAAGCATAGCGACAGCATCAATATTATAAACTCCTGCACCTTTTGTCGGCTTTGTCCTCATGACTTGCCACTGATAATTATTCAATGACATTTCTTCAATAAATTCATAAGCTGCTTCAGGTGTTTTATTTTTGATCGTCCCTCCTGCGGCTGCATCGATCATTTGTCTGGTTGACGAATTTAAACCGTTGTGGAAGGTTTGAACTTGTAGCCACAAAGGTAGACCATGATGAGGACACCTTCTCAAAAGATCTTTGTATCTCTCCCATGCATCGTAAAGTGTTTCTAAATCCATCTGCACAAAAGAAGAAATATCATTTCGTAATTTGGCTGATTTAGCTGGAGGAAAATATTTGAGTAAAAATTTTTCGGTCATTTGTTCCCATGTAGTGATTGACCCTCGTGGTAAGGGATTTAACCACTGTTTGGCTTTATTTCTCAAAGAGAATGGAAATAGCCTCAAGCGAATGGCATCGTCAGAAACGCCATTTATTTTAAAAGTATCACAAAATTCCAAGAAATTTGCTAAATGTGAATTTGGATCTTCGTCCTGCAAACCATCAAATTGCACAAACTGTTGAATCATCTGAATAGTGTTAGGTTTCAATTCAAAATTATTAGCAGCAATAGCAAGTCGAATAATGCTAGTTTGGGTACCAATCAAACTAGGTTTATCATAATCATACATAGTATGAGGAGCTTTATCCTTATTTACTGGTTCTGCTAGTAGTGCTGGAAGTGGTGGAACATTTTGATTCGTGTCCATCTCTTCTGTAGGTTCTGGCTCTTGCTCAGGTTCTTATTCTGGATAATGTAAACTACGTCTAATTTCTCTGCGATTTCTGCAAACTGTCGCTTCTAGATCTTCGTCAAAAAGTAGTGGTCCTGTTGGGTTGTTTCTAGTCATAAACTAAAAATACCTAAAAAGAAAAAAAGCAAAGAAAATTCAAAAATTTAAAAGAAAATAAAAAAATAAATAAAAACTGAAAATAAAAATAAAAGAAAAATAAATAAAGATATATAAATATAGTAATGGCTAAAGTAATAGAAATCGAGTTTTCTTAATATTTTAGGTCCCCGACAACGGTGCCAAAAACTTGATAACGGCTCTCGCGATATTAAGTAATAAAATTTATAAAACTGATCACACCAAAACTAACTAATATCACAACCTTAAAGGCAAGTGCACCTGTCGAACAATAGTATAGTTTAGTGGCAAGACCGAGTTATCGTACCCAAGGGAACCAAAAGTACTAGTACTTACTTCCTTTCTATTATCTTGCCTAAAAATAAAGAGAGTTGATTTAAACTAATTCTAAAACTAACTAAAAGTGCACAAAAAGTAAATTGGGGAAAAATTTATGGAAAAGCTGATTGATATAAGCAATACTTAAGGGAGAATCCGCCTAGACTTCACTTGTTATTGGTTATTGAGCTAGACGATTTATTCACTTGGCTTGATCCGTAGAGATCCCTAATTTATGCTAAACCCTCTGTCGAGGCATAGAGCAACTAGGCCTAAGTTATTAATTAAAGTTCCTTTATCAATTAACTCCCTAGGTTACATTAATTCGATCTATGCATCCCCATATTAGGTTTGACCCTAATCCGGTAGATTTATGTTGCACTATGTCTAGGGTTGCATGTAACTTCGCTTAATTATGGTAGATCTACTCTTATCACAGGGACTTTTGCTCCTCTACTTTAAGCACATCCGTTTCTTGAATTAATAACTAGGCTTATTAACACAAGAATTAAGCACACATAATTAAGAACAACTCAAGTATTTATCATATCACTCAAGAATAAATAACAACAAGATTCGTCTTAGGTTTCATCCCCCTCAAGTATTTGAGGGGTTTAGTTCATAATAAAGAAAGAAAACATCACAGAAGAATTAAAATAACAAAACATAAAGAACCCGAAAACCCCTGAAGGAATTTAGGGAGATCCTCTATCTTGATGTAGAATTCTGGCTTCTGGGATGAATCAATCGGCTTCCCTTGGAGTAATTCCTTGCTTTCACTCCTCGTGTTGCAGAATGATGGCGCTTCTTTTTGGGAGAAAAGAGTACACCCTTAGAGTTGCCTCCTAGGGTCTTTATATAGAGCTTTGGGGAGCCTTTCTTAGCCTCTAAGCATCCAAATCTGAGTGAAATTCCTCTTCCTCACGACTAGAACACGCCCGTGTGCCACGCCCGTGTGGTTTCGACAAGAGGCCATGTTTGGGACTGTTTGGGTGGCACGGTCGTGTGGCCAGGCTGTGCTTGTCAGGGGCTAGACCGTATGGTCTTCGTGTGGTACAGCCGTGTGCCACGGCCGTGTGGTGACTTCTTGGGCCGTGCATTTTCACATTTTGGCCCATTTTCTCCGATTTTCGGTCCATTTTCCATTCTTTTCTCTTCCCTATGCTCTCCTGAGTATAAAATATGAAAAAGAAAGATTAAGAGCACCAATTCTCACTAAATTGATAATAATTCATCCAAAATATAGGCTAAACATGAGGTAAAAATATGTATAATTTAGTGTTCATCATGGAATTATAGTAGAATTGTATTGTTAGTGCAGTAAAGTCCCATAGTATAGGGCCCAAGGTGGCTAATCACTATACTTCCAATACTATATCGCAACTTAATAACGATAAAACCATAAAATTGGATATGAATCTTGCTTCTTGTACAACCCATGTCACTCTTCTAGAAAGCCTTGATGTTTGAAGGCTTTCACCATCTGCAGTAGTCACACTCAACCTATATCTAAGCTAATATGCTTTTTAGCTAAATTGTTGTTGATGAAGTTATGCATGCTCCCGGAGTATATTAAAGCACTAAGAGTATGTATCCCAACTAAAAAATAAACTCTCATAGTCCAAAACCCTGTGCTGCCAATAATAGTGTGAAGTGATAACACTGGTAGATTCAAAATAGGAGTTTTAGTCACTAATTGCTCATGGTTGTCAATGTAGTCAAAAGAAAACTTCAAGCTATCCATCATCTTCTATTGTGTCCACCAAAATCTAATATGGTTGGGGTTTAACACAACAAAGCCCAACAATGTATTTATTTCGCACCAATAACAAAGGCCATGCTTCCTCATTTCTTCCATTTCTGCATTAGTAAGTCCCTTAGATAAGGGTTTGGGTTAGCTTTTTGTAACTATTCTAGTATTATTTGGGGTTGATAATTTTCTCAAACCAATGCTGGAGAACTAGTAATTAGGAGAGGCTTTTGGAATTGGTAATAAAGGAGGTAAAGGGTTTTTTTTTTTTTTTTGTGTTGGTGTATAAGTTGGTAACATGTACATTAGGTAGATAGGTGGGTTTAGTGGTTGGTTGTAACCTCTCGTAAGTTAATGGTGTCAAAAAGAGTGGTTTCGGGACCCTTATTTTGTAAACTATGTCCACAAATATTTAATAGAAATATTTTTGTAGTTATATTTGAGGTGAATTGAATTTCAGTTAGGTAATTTCGTCAAATTAATGCTTAATCAGAGTACAGGGACTAAATCGTAAAAGTGTCAAAAGTTCAATTATTAAGGAATGTACATTTAGAACTTAGTGTGAGGGTCTTGTATAGAAAATATACCCCTGCAACACCCTAGTTTTGAAGGGTTTAACGTTTTGGTGCATAATAGTAAAAAGTCTATCTGGCATAGTGTAATTCACCCAATTGATTATGTGGTGTATACTTATGGATTTATAGAAACTGCCATGAGAGAAAGTGTAACACCCCTAACCCGTGTCCGTTGTGGGAATGGATTACGAGGCATTACCAAACTTATAACACAATTCAGAACATTTATTTATCATACGTTTATCAATTAACAATAATTATCATTCACATGCATCCATTAAGTCTCTATTATGAGCCTATGAGGCTCCAAACATGCATTTAGGATGATTCAGGACAAAACCGGTAACTTGGAAAACTTAGAGAATTTTTTTCTCAAAACAGAGGACACAACCCCGTATGAACAGGCTGTGTGTCTCACTCAGCCACTAGACACGCCTGTGTCACAAGCCGTGTGGACACTCGAAATGGAATCATATAGACGTGTCCCAGCCCGTGTCCTAACCTGTGTAACTCCCTGACTTAGGCCACATGGCCGACCACACGCCCGTGTGCCTATTCGAAATGGCCACACACGCCCATGTGCCAGGCTATGTGCTAAGCCGTTAATCCTGTAGGGTTTATTGACTTATGCCATACGACCATGTCACACGCCCATGTGTGAGGCTGTGTGGAGCATACTGACTTGTTTCTAAATAATCATCAAGGGACACATGGCCGTGCACCATGACTGTGTGTCACACATGGTTGAGACACACTCCCGTGTCTCTGCCTGTGTGAACAAAAATAGGCTATTTACCAAGCCATTTTGCCACCCAAATTATGCACACCTACACAAGGTCATTTGGTACCATTTCAATAACACAATGGCAACCAAAAATAATCAATCAATACATAATTCCTGTCATATCTATTTCAACCATTTCAATACCATTTACCTATTCAAATTTCAAACTGTACTAACATACTTAAAAACCATAATTCACATACATCATATATTCCATTTCCAAACCATATAACCAACCCAAATGGTATCCAAATACCTAAATCACAACCAAGAATTTTCAATTCATGCATCCATCATATATCAATATAACCATTGGTTCCATTATAGATCCATTATTAACTCATCAAGCAAAGTACATCATATACCATATACTTAATATGTATTAAGTCAAGCAAATCGCATGGCTTAATCATACCAAAACTTATATAAGCTTTACAAGCTAAAATGACCATAATCATCATCTATAAAACTAGCTTATACATGCCATATTTACACATTTCTTAAAGTTCAAAAGTAGAAATCGGTAACTAGATAGTGTGATGCGAATCTCTAACGTCGTCCAAATCGAGCGAGCATTCGAGACTCTATAAAACATAGAAAAGAAAAATGGTGTAAGCTATATAGCCTCGTAAGCCCGTATAATATAGAATTTAACTTACCCATCATTCATAATATAGGCAAATAAACTTAGTATAACCCAATCAACTAATTCAAATGCCTATCATGTGAATACATCAGTAGGTTAGTTCCAAAATATGCACATAACCATCAATCATCAATAAGGTATTCAATTAGCTTTCAAGCTCTTGTATTTGTATCTTTCCTTGCGTACTTTGATTCGTCGTATAACCTCAATTACATATATTCCACATAACATTTGTACTAACTCATTTTCATTCATATAACCTGTAATTCATTCATATATCATGTAATTCATTCACATATCATGTAACTCATTCATATATCATTTAAATCATTCATATATCATGTAAGTCATTCATATATCATGTAAATCATTCACATATAGTTTGTAATTCATTCGTATAATCTGTAATTCATTCGTATAACTTGTAATTCATTTATATAATCTGTAATAGAATGATGCCCATTGAACTTTATAGAATCCTGATAAATACAAAAGTGGTACAAACGAAGTGTACTAATCAGTAATCCGTCAATTCATTATCATATTCGCCCTTTCGAGCTATGATCGGCAAGCTCCTTCTGAGCTGCTGGACAGTAAGCTCTATTGAGCTGAAAACAGTAAGCTCTTACAAGCTAATATATCGATAATCATACGAGCTATGGTGAGTCCACAACACATGTAGGATCTCGACCAAAACTGTAACCTTAGTGACATGTCACTTGTATCCTATGAATTCCTACGATTCAAACGGGAGTCGGTATTCAATAATTCTCATCAATTAGGCATTTAATACAATAGTATCTTATTTTATCAGTATCAATACATACATTTCAATTAAGTACATATAACTAAAATTTAATTCTAATTATATACGAACTTACCTCGATCGTCAAGACGACGAAATGGATCGACTAGTCCAAAACTTTGCTTTTTCTTTGATCTAGACCCGTTCGAGGCTTAACATGATCTAAATAATCAATTTCAATCCATTTATTATACATTCTATTCAATTCGGTCCAACATACACAATTTTACAGATTTACACATTTTTCTTTAAAATTTTATCTTCTTTATAATTTAGTCCTTAGGTTCGTAAAAATGAAATTCAGTCAATTTTATCATAACCCAAGCCTAGCCAGATATTAATCATACTTATAGCAGCCCATAAATTTCACATATTTACACTTTTACCACACAATTTATTACATTTCTCAATTTAGTCCTTAATTGACATTTTTATCAAAAATCAATTTACAAATGTTGTTTAACTAACAATAAGGATGTAACAGCTTGATTTTCACCCTAGTCAGAATGGTGGTTTCAGAACCATGAATCCGAGTCAGAAACTAATTATTTATTTTTGTATGTGTTCTTACTGCATTATTACTAGTTGGTGTGAAAATTTTATTTAAAAATACATATCTTGTGGATACTGATTTAATGACTAGGACTAAATAGTATGAAAATAGAAATATTGTGGTTAAAATGGTTATAGCCGAAACTTGATTGTTTTCAATTTAAATGGATTAGTAAGGGAAATATATCATTATATGAAGTGGTCGGCCATTACATTTAATTTATTAAGTTTATATTATATGTATGTGATATATTAGTTAATAATATAAGAAATAATAAATTAATGAAAGAGAAAGAAAGTGGCACCTTTTTCACCTTGTTTATGTCGAAACCAAAGGAAGAAATAAAAGAAAAAGACATGGATGGTTCGGCCATGAATTAAGCTTATAAAGGTATGTGTTTGGTTTAATTTTTGAAAACTAATTGCATTTTTGAGGTTGTGATAGACGGTAATGGATAGCCCATGATTTTTTTTTTCAATTTCATAATGTTTGAAGTATTTGGTCATGAGGTTAGATGAAGAAATGTTTAAGTTCTTTGGTTTAGATGTCAAAAATGTGTTGTAATGAGACTTGGTGTTTGATTAGTAAGGTTAAAACCAAAATCTTTGATGAATTTTGTTATATGGATGAAATCCCGTGAGTGTATATTATGGGAGACTACATCGTGAACATGGTAATTATATAGAGAACATAAACCTTTTAGAAAGCATTCAGTTGTTGTTTAACAAAGAAGGGTGAAAGTAAATTTGTTATTAAGCAATTAAGACCTTTATGTTATCAAGTACAAGGCAAATAAGGCAAATTTGTAACTTATCTAGAGTAGGTGTTTGAAGTTGTTGGAATGGAAACTTGATTGAGTGATTTGTAATTGTTAGATCAAGAACCGAAGGGAGTAGAAACAAATAAGGGAAAAAACAAAGCTTGTTGACTAGCCGATCGATCAAAGTTGTTCAATCTAACATAAGGTAAGTCTTTAAGCAATTAGGACTTTGATTATTTCATGTATATATATATATATATATGATGTTCATAGTTTATGAAATGGATATATGTGTACATTTATAGATGCGTATGATAGTGAATAAAGGAGAATTTTCTTGAGTTGATTGAATTTTTCTTGATGTATTATCATTGATTGAAATGGCACTATGTGTGCGTATATTTATGGGATTGAAATGGCACTATGTGTACGTATATGTATGGAAGGAAATGGCACTATGTGTGCGTGTATGTATGGGATTGAAATGGCACTATGTGTGCGTATATGTATGGAAGGAAATGGCACTATGTGTGCGTATATGTATGGGATTGAAATGGCACTATGTGTGTGTATATGTATGGAAGAAAATGGCACTATGTGTGTGAATGAAAACAAGCACTATGTGTGTGAATTATTTAACCGAGCACTATATGTGCAGATTCGGTTGTTTGGGGGCAATTAGGGTGCAAAGTTATTAAGTAAGTATCATTCTTGAAATAAAAAAAATTATATGAGTTGAATTGTACATTTATGTATCCATTCATTTTTGTCGTTGTATAATATTTTAGGGAGAAGAGTAAAAGCATACGGTTATATGAGAATATGATTGAGTAAAGTATACAAAGTGGACAATACAAGAGTTTTCATTTGATTATTTGTATGAGTAGTATAGCTTGTGGTTGAACTAAGTTATCCAAGTGATATATGGCATAGTAAGAAAAGTATATTTTATACATGTTAAAATTGAGACATGATTGATTAGTACAGTTGGGAAAATTGGCTTGCAAACGAATATCAATTATGGGGATATAGGTTTCGAATTGAGATAAAAAGGGATATATGCTACCTTTGGAAATGTTAGATATAATATTAACCATTATTAGTTTTTAAATAGATATGCAAATTTGATAGATTTTATCATATTGCTTATGACTTACTGAGCTGATATCTCATTCAATGTGTTTACTCATTCTTATTTAGACCTTTGGATCCGTGGTGAGCTTAGGACCATTACTGAAGTCATCACGTCTATCGGCAACATTTTGGTATCTCATTAAATCTAATACTATGGCATGTATAGATTATATTTTGTTTTGTTTGAAATGGTGATGTATGTATTTAAAGCCATGCGAAAATGGCTTGAGTTCTTTTTAAAGTCGGTTATATGTAGTTGTGGTATAAAATCTTTTGGATAAGAACTTTCAAATATAAGCATAAATGTTATTTTGGTTGCATGTTTTAAACCAGTAAATGACATGAGAATCTTATGGTTAACTTATTTAGTAAGCTTGATTTATAAACATGGTGTATAATTGAATGATCTACTAAATTGGCTTGGTGATTGAATTGATTATATTTAGTACAGGATAAGTATATTTTGGTTGGCAATGAAACATGAAAGTTGATTCTTGAGGCTTAGGGTGAATATGGCATTTGGTAGAATATGCTATATGTGCTTGTATGGTAAATGAAATGTTTTGTTTTGCAAATGGAATGAGTAATTCCCTTTCATGCTCACTTATGCATTCGGTTTGGTAACAGGATGACCATAAGAATAGTAACTTGCAAATGGTGTCATATATATATTTATACATGTTTATAGACGCAATAAGTGTTAGTTGTGGGATTGGTATTATGTTATATTCGCCTAAGGATTTTGCTAATGTACCAAATAGAAGTGTTTTGGTTATTTAGGAGCACAATTGCTTACATTCGTATTTAATTCATGTGCATAATATTTGTGCTTTAGAAAAACGAAACTTTTGATGCTTGTTTAAGATTAGTTTAAATGGTTAGCTTGTTAAATGCATTGAATGAATTATGTGATTCAAAGTTTTGTTTTGACCAGTAATACCTCGTGACCCAATTCCGGTGATGGATACGGGTTAGGGGTGTTACAAAGGATGCATTTTCTATCATCAATCATCAAAATAAACACTTAATCAACAATGGTAAAACTCACAAACTTAAACAGTTTTGAAATCGAAGATACAGGCTAGCTAGATCGAGTTACAAAGACTCCAAAAACATATAAATAATTAAAAACGGAATGAAAAATCATACCTAATTGAAGGAGATAAGATTGTTGAAATTGAAACATGAAAAATGGCTTTCTCCATTGCTACATTTAGTTGAAGAAAAGAAATAATAAGAAAGCTTTAATTTGGTTTTATTTAATTTTACATATAATTGCCTTTTTACTTATTTAACCTTTAATAACATTAATAATTATACCAAATGCCATGCCACTATCATCCATAATCTCATAATTGGGTTAATAACCACATAAGGATGTTTCCTTTGAAGTTCTATAGCTATTAAACCCTTTTAGCTAATAGAATTCAACTTTTACACTTTACGTAATTTAGTCCTTTTTACCAAATTAAACACTCAATTGGTAAATTTTTTTACGACAATTTCACACAATTATTCTATCATGCTATAGACTTTAATAAAATAATAAAATAAATATTTTGACTTCAGATTTGTGGTTTTGAAACCACTGTTCCAATTTGACCAAAAACAAGTTGTTACAGTGAGTAAGAATTTGATTTCTTGAATTGCTACCATATATTGTAAAAGAGTCTGTGTTAAGTGTTTAAGAGTATGGAAAAACTTGCCTGAGGAAGTCCTAATATCTAGTTATTGTTTACTGAGATAAAGTCTGGTAGAGAGATGATTTTGAAGGGAGTGCTCTAAAGGCATAGTATGCCATGTTACCAGAGTAACAATGCTAGTTGCATTTTGAGTATAGTAATTAGGACCCCCTTGTTAGGGTAACTAGGTATTGTCTATATTAAGTTCTTATTTATATTTGTATTTATAGCTGTAAACCATTAACTAAGATATTTTGAATGGTATGGCATGTTTCAAGTTTCTATGGGAGCATGGGTCCTATTTGTAAATAAATATGAGTTAAATAGGCTTGAGAGAGAGAGAGACATTTTATCTTCTTCTTTCATTTAAAAATGCTATTGTGGCTTTCTTTAGAAGTCATCTAGGGTTTGCTGCCCTTAGGCTAAAACTAAATATCGAATCTAAAGTGGAAGATTACTTCATATTCTGTGACTTCTAGTTAGATTGCTGGACTTGAAGCTTTAAATAGAAATAGGTGAGGAAGGTAAGCTTCTACACTGACCCTTGTTTATATATATATATTTTCCATACTAGAATATATCGATATGAAATTGACTAAACTATTAATCTAAAATCATGGATAGTATGGAAATCATACTTATAAGAATAATGGGATAAAGGTATGTGTGTGGGATATGAATTTCGACGATTTCAAATCTGTGAAAGAATTGAGTTAAGATTAAGTTAAAGAATAAGTAGCGTAGTCAAATATGATTCGTCTCATGAGGAATACTGTAAATCTTTTAGATAAGTCATTTATAATCTAATTTCTAAAACAAATGAATAAGTGCATGAATGATCATTAAGAATAATATGAACATTTGATAAGAATTTGTGGAGTCTAAACATGTGATGAATTGTGCATGAATGTTGTGATATTTAATCATGACTATGTATGTTTTCGTTGGGAATGTATACCATGAAATGTGATGTTGTTGAGATGGTTGAAATGTGCATTAAAGTATAGTTTGATTAAAGAATTAAGATAGTCAACTTGAATGTGAGTCTCTACTCTGAATTTTACATGTAAAGTGTGGGTGTAGATGTTTAAATAATGAAAAAACTTGAGTATTGGCTAGACGAGTAAAACATAAGAGAATTGTGCAAAGTAAAGTCATTATGTGCAGAATTACATGAATGAAAAGTAGAATGATGCTTGTGTAGGTAAGGTTTGATCAAGAAAAGGGTATAAATTAGACTTGCAATATGATGAAAGGTTAGAAAAGCCTGAGTGAATGGGTAATTGTGATTATAAATTACATCTATAAATGAATGAATGTTTGTTGTGTATAATATATGTTTCTGACAGTGAATCTAATAAGTTTAGGTGTACATCAATTGTTGTTTTATTATTAAAAACATTGAAGTATAGTTGTAACAGTATGTCCGGAATGTATGATGTTAGATGTGTGCTATGTTGATAGTTTTTTGGTAACCTAAGATGATTGTTCTAGTTTGTTTCAGTGCATGATGCGATTTTGGTTAGCAATCGAGCTCTAGCATTTGTTGTAGACTCAAAGATACATGTGACACAAATTTAGCCTGAACTAGTAACCTTACATGTATGGTACCCCTTGAAAAGGTATGAGTGACGATTACCTAAATGGGTTCTCTGTGTGTCCCAAGGCGATGATGGGCAAACCTCATGAAATGTGAGTCTAGGCAAATCCATGTTGTAAACATGCTAGGAAGGAAATGCCTTTGTGGAAATATATGAAAGAAATACCTTTATGCCTGACTTTGAAGGGAATGCTTCTGTGGCAAACTTTGAAAGGAATGCCTTGACGACGTACTCTATTTGATGGCTCATATGGTGGGTTCTGTGTGAACCTTATGGCATGTTCTACCAAGACTTTTTGGTTCAATGTGCTTATTAGCCCTTATGGTAAGCTCTGAATAAATTCTATTAGTTTTGTAAATGAAAGAAGGTTATGATATGTCTAAGGGCAAGAGTTGAATAAGATCCATGATATAATTGAATAAGCTTTAAAGGGGATTTCTTAAAAGAAAGGTATATATGTATTTTAAGAAGGGTATCCACCATGATAATCTGTTAGTGTTGAATACGGACGTGTTTATAGATATGTGTGACCTAAGGAATTGTCAATGCGAGTTCGTCTGTGTTATGTAATGGTTGAATCAAATTTACCTGGGATATGGCATATCTATTTGTATAACAATTTCTACTGAACTCATATGGGATATGAGTTTTGGTTACCTTAAGTATTTCGGTCTTGAAATAGAGTGATGTGAAATTTATCTAAAGGATCTGTTTAGCATAATATCAGTATGAGTTGTGTGGTATTGAACCAAGGTATGAATTGATCAGTTTTTGATGATATTATTTTTGCACAAGTATTCACCAACATGTGTGAGAATTCGCCTAAGATAAAGATCAATGATCAATAGTCTGAAATAGGAAAATGAGTTATGACATGGATATCTGGAAGTGTTCTCTAAGGGAATGTTCTATGAAGAAAGTATTATGGGACAAAATATTATTGAAATAATGAAAGGGATTTCTTCAGTTTACTAAATATGAAAGATTAAGCATAGCAGGGGTTTGATGACTGACATGTATAAGAGTGATAAAACTATAATAGTATCAACTAAAGTAAATGATACAGAGTAATAGTCGACACATAGAAATTCATAAAATATTTGCAAAATATCATTCAAAGGTATGGTTATAGAGCTCACGAAGTACTCTCGTAATTACAAGGTTTGTTATTTCATTCAGGTAATTGAGGAAAGCCTGTGTCTCGAGGGATAATGCTAGGAGTTAACCAAGTTAATGGTGAAGTGGGCTATTATGAATATAGGGAAATTTTGGCATAGTCTAAGAATACACCCCCTTTTTAGTTTGTTTTGTTAAACTTCTTATCGTAAAGATTTGTATCTAAATTCATATGATAAACTAATTTTAGGGCATTTTCTTTGCCTTTATATATTAAGCATTTTAATTGGAAGGCCATATGAAATGTTTTAAAAAAGTAAGACACTGTGAACTGATTTTGCTAAACAATTAAGTTTTATGTGGTAACACCCAAAATCTATATCCGATGTATCGGGTCAGCTTGAGGGCATTACAACCCCCTGGGAGTTGTATGGTCGGTTAGTAAACTATTATATTCTTAAAATTTATAAAATTTATAAGTTAAAAACTAATAATATATTTAAAATAAGTTAAATTAATAAACATAAAACATGGGTGGGAGGAAAAAGAAAGTATTATTCTCTTAAAAACTTTCAAAATTTCGAAGCTATAAGTAGAAGAAATTCATGAACGACCAAGGGTTTCAAATTTTGAATATATAATTGGTTAGTGCAATTTAGTCTTTTTCTTATAATTTTTATATTTTTAAAATCCCAATAACTAGAGCTAGCAAACCCATGTTGTATTTTTCGATATTGCAAAAGATTGAGAGTGTTTCCACTAATGGATAGTTGCAGTTCTAGGGGTTAATTTGATAGATTTTAAGTTTAGATCTGAAAAAGGACAAAATTGTAAAGTAAATTGTTGGTTTTGTTTAATAGGAACTAAAGTGAATAAATTTTAAAATTTGTGATAGATATGAAAAATATGAAGATCAATTTGGACTAGAGTGAAATCAACATGAAAATTGGAGGCTAAATTTGAAAGTCATGTTAGTCCTGATTTTAGGGGGTAAATTGAATAAAAAGTAAAATTTGAATAAATTAGAAATTAAATGTGAATTTGGCTATGCATTGATGAAATGTCTTGCCTGTTTTCATTCATAACTAATGTTGACCCGAATCCCTTGAAAATGAAAGGAAAAGATAAAGTTGTCGACGAATAGCTTGGAGTTCAGGATTTGTGTTTCTATATGAACTAATTAATTACTTGCTACATTATGAATTGTTGCATGGTAAGATCTCAAGGTGAGTTAGTTATAGGGAAAAATGTTATGAAGTAACAAATTGAGTTAAATGGATTTGATTGAATTATTAGTTGTGACAAATGACTAAACTGCATACTTGTAATAATAATATGTGTTGTATTACATGTGAAATTGAATTTGTATGGAGATGAATCATGTTTTTATGAATATATGAATGGTTGATTGATTGGAGAATTTTTTATATGAATTGAAGAATTGCTTATAAATTAAATAAAAAAACTTGTTACCCTATTAACCGTTCGGGTAGGGTTGAGTATAATTGGCATGCCATAGGATAGGAAGAGTTCAAGTTTATATGACTACATGTCAGGGAGTGCTAGGCACCCCATTTGTTTGTTATGTCGACCAGTACTGGGCACATCCATTTGTTAGTTTTTACCATCTAGCGTAGGGCGCAATTTATTAATTCGGATTCAACCGACAGGCACTGGGTGTCAAATTGGTGTGTTGGTTGGATCCACATATCTATCTAAGTTCGAGTCATGTTAATAGGGAAATAAAAATGCGAATTGGAATTTCGGTATGTGCAACAAATTGAATTAAAAATGACTATTGTCTTGAATGTATGCCATGTAAATTGATATGATAAATTGGATATGAAATGGAGGAAAATGTGAAATAGAATGTCTATTGGTAAAATGAGTTGAACAATGATAGAAATTTTCAATGAATACATGAAATTAGAAATTGAGATTTATAAGTGATATGTAAAGTGTTTTGATATGTACTTATATAGAAAGATGAATGAGATTTAATAAAGAATATGTGAATTGAGATAAATGTCATGTTAATTGTATTTCATTAGTCTTTGTTAACATATGTATTTAAATGATTTATGTTATGTTTTAATGTTTGGATTGTGGAAATACCATTAAGTTATACTCATCATACAATTTTGTTTTCCATACACAGGTTAGGTACTTTGGATTTGATCATCAACATCACCAGTCAGTGGCAATCCCCAACTCAAGAGTTGGTGATAATTTTGGTTTGGTCATGGCATGTACCTAGGATATTATGTGGTTGTATATGTTATGTTTTGGATGATTTCGGTATTTTGAATGTCTTGTGAAAATCTATATGGTTTGAAGTTGGTAATGATTCTTATATTTGGTAATCTTTGTGGATTGCTAGGTAAGTATGTTATAAGTTTTATATGGTGATAAAGTATTACGTTCAATTTGACTTTAGTGAATGAATGATTTGCATATGTTAGGATTGAATGGTTTTGGTAAAGGTTTGTGTATGCTTGTACAATTAATAGTAAATCATTATACTCAATTATAAGTGCTTAGATGTTGAATGTTATGTAAATGGTTTGGTCGTGCCTTGGAAGGTATATTGGATTAGTGGAATATGGTATTATGTTTGAACTTAAATTGTTGGATTGAGATCCCAATTGTGGCATATTGATTAGACACTTAGGTTGATTGATATAAGTAATGTTTTTGGTGTTGTATTGATGCTTTTGAATTGGTTGAGTGAAGGTCTGAAACATTATTTGTTGCATAAGTGATTTAGGGTATAAAACTTGCGTTTAATGGCATTTCTAGGTACACATGGCTTGGTACATGGTCGTGTACCTTACATGGCTTAAGACACGACTACGTGGCCTATAGGATTTAGTTCATTTTGATTCCACATGACCACAATATGTGTGTAACAGCATGGTTTGGATCCTAGTCAGAATAGTGGTTTCGGGACGACATATCCTGGTCAGAAAAATATTTTATTATTATTTTTCATGCTTAAAGTATGTGAATTGGCATGTGTGAAGGTTTCGTATAAAAATTTAATCGATTGTGTGCTTAATTTGCAAAAAGGACTAAATCGAAGAAAATGAAAAATTTTCCTTCTTTTTGATTAATGGCTAAATTGATGTGCCTTATTAAATGTGATGACCTTAAATGGTTAATAGACCATTGAACTAATTAGTGGACATTAATGGCCATGTTTTTATATGTTTTAAATGTTATAAATGATGGATAATTTGGTAAAATGGTTATTATTATGTGTATTAATTAAACAAAATAGAAAAAATGGCTATTACTTGTTCATGTTTTTGCCTAAATTGAGAGAAAGAAAGCTAGGTTTTGGTGTTTTGTATATTCGGCCACTTTGAAGCATAATTTGAGGTATGTTTTGTTTTGATTTTTAATGATTTTTTATGTTTTTGAGATTGTTGCTTAGTCTACTATCAAGCCCATGTTGTAATTTGAGGAATTGATGATGTTTATGAAATGCGCCATTGATGAAATGGTGAGTTTTGTGATGATAATTCATGAAAAATGAAAGATATGTGCTTGATTGATATGTTTTGTTCTTGGATTTTTGATGAATTAGCTAAATTGGGCTAAATTGTGAAAATGTTAATTTGGAGGACTAAAATATGAAATTGATGAAATATAAGGGCTTGATTAGACTAAGGGAGAATTCGGCTATGAATGAAAAGAAAGAAATTTGGTTTATTTGTCAAAATATGAAAATGTGAGGACTAGTTTGTAAAATGCCCTAATGGTGTGTCCTTGAATTGAATTGAATTGATTGAGCTTGTGTTTGAATGAGTTATTTTTAATACATATAGATCAAGAAAAGCGAAATCCGGACTTGGATCACGGGAAATCAAAAGTTGACGAGTAATCGACTTGTTTCAATGAATCACACTCAAGGTAAGTTCATAAGTGGTAATTTAGTTATAAATGTTGTTAATTGCATAAATATGACAAGAATTGTGTTGGATGAAACCTCGAAGGAGGTGGTGATAGTGAAATTGATGTTATGGATGTTTTATTAATGAAATCAATATAGAGAAAGCACACTTGAACTGTAGGATTAGTTTCAGAATGTAGTGACATGTCACTAGGATCCAATTTGGCTTTGGGCCATGATATAGACACTACAGGTGTGAGAGATACTTTGATTTGGCTACGAGCCATGGTATAGGTATCGTGAGGGAGTTACCTTGATTTGGCTATAGGCCATGGTATAGGTGTTTCAGGATAAGTTACCTTGATTTGGCTACGAGCCATGGTATAGGTACTTATCGTATGAAATGTTCATATATTCGACTCTTAATCCAAATGGTTCAACAAATGAGCTATGATTGTGGTTCGTGAAAAGGTTGTTTGGATTGAGAAGGCACGTAAAATGTGTGTATATAAGGAAATATATGATGAAGTCATAAGTTTCAATGGAAGGTAGTCCATGTGAATGAGTAAACCATGTTCTAAGACATGGATAAAGGTTTGTGATGTATTGTGTATGGTTTGATTTGGGTAAATGGTTGATCTACTATTGAATTACTTGCTTATGGCTTACTAAGCTTTTAAAGCTTACTTGGTGTGTTTATTCCTATTTTAGAGATTATTGAAGCTACTGAAGGCTCGGGAATCGTCGAGGATCTTCATTGCACTATCTAAGCTCATTTGGTACCTTTTGTGGTTGTATATATAGCTAAGTATGTCATGTATAAGCTAGGGAGTTGTGAATATATTTTGAATGGTATATATGTCATGCCAAGTGATTTGGCTAACTAAGTATGTGTATATGCTTGTGATGATATGTGATAAATGATGCATATATGGTCAATGTGGAAATGGTCATTTTGGTATGAACTAAATGATGGATGTTTGGTAAGTTATGAGCATGAATTGATTTAGTACATGAATGATTTGTGAAGCAAATGTTTGGTTATGTGTATGCCTTGTAAATTGGTATGATTTAAGATGCATTTTGTACATAAATTAGCTATCAATGATTTGGTCATATTGATGTTTGTATTAGACATGAAATTGGCTGAAATTAGGTTGTAAATGTTGCATAATTTGTGATTGTAGGTACTAAGCATTATGGGGTGTGAAAATGGATTAAACCAAGCCTATTTCGTGCCACACAATCAGAGCACACGGGCGTGTGACTTGACCATGTGACCTCTGTTTTCTGGGTAATTTGGTTAGTTTGGCACACGGACTAGACACACGGTCGTATCTAGTGACCACGTGTTCCCTGCTTTATAGTAATAGAGGTCAGTATAGCATACGGGCTAGACACACAGGCATGTCTGGTGACCATGTGGCTAATTCAAGATGACACACGGGTTGGACACATAGACGTGTCCAGAGATCGTGTGACCCTAGTCAATGTTGTATATGGACTAAGCTAAGATGCGAGGCACGGCCTTGCAAGGTACATGGCCTAGCCACATGGGCGTGTGCCCTGTTTCAAAGGCAAAATTTTTATATGATTTGTAAAGTTTTCAAATGTTATCAATTTAGTCCCGACCCTTTTCTAAAGCACGATTAAGGTCTCGTAGACCTTCTAAAGTGACTATATGACTGAGAATGACTTTGATGTGATAATGAATGATATCTGTATGTGATAGGTTTGTACGGTGATATGTTTGATCAGTAATACCTTGTAACCCTAGTTCGTCGATGGATACAGGTTAAGAATGTTACAATGTGACACGACCTAGCAACATGGCTGTGTGACTCATCCCTACACAACATTAGGTTGTTATACGGCTTACCCACACGGCCTCAGGCTTCCACATGGTTAGAGGACACGACTGTGTGACCACTGTTTGTAAAATTTTCCTTTTTTTTTTTGTACCAATTTATCTTGGTTAATACCAGGTTGGTTTTAAGCTTTGATAAGCTCGATATAAACTCGAAATTGATTAAATTGCATGTTATTCTTGCTCATATGTGATGAATTGATATTTATTTGAGATTTTGATCTATAATTGTATCTGTAACATCCCTAATCCGTATCTGTCGTCGGACTAAGGTTAAGAGGCATTACCAAACAATTCACAACATTTAACCACATTTTACAATCCAACAATCAATCATTAGAAAATATCATTCATTCTCAAACATAACATCCCTAATATAGGTCTACGAGACCTTAGGTATGTTTTAGAGAGGGTTTGGAACTAAACCAATCTCGTATAAAAATTTCAGGAACTTAGAAAATTTTTTAATTTTTAAACGTCACACGCCTGTGCACACGGCCACCAGCCACGTCTGTGTTACAAACTATGTAGAAACAGGGCATACATATTGGCTTAGGTCACACGGCCATTCACACATTCGTGTGTCCAACCCATGTGCCTATTAGAAATGGCCTTATAGGCCTATCTCTGGGCTGTGTATTCGGCCGTGCCAAACTTGTAGGGTATACTGACTTGGCCACACAGCTAGTCACATGCCAATGTGTGAAGCCGTGTGGAGCGACTAGGCTCAATTCGAATTGAACCCTTGAACGACACGACTGAGACACATGCCCGTGTCTCTTCTCGTGTGGACAAAAGTAGGCCATTTATAAGGCCAATTTACCACCCAAAAAGGGGCTACCCTAAAAGCATAAATCAAGGCACAATTCACACATCATTTCCAGCCAAAATCATACCAAAATATGACCATTTCATGCATCAATCAAACCATATCAATTCCAACCATTTCAATACTCTAAACACAGCCATTTAAGCTAACTAGCTTGGCATATAAGTACCTAAGCATAACAAGTATATCTTTGGCATATGTACTACACTTTTCATCAACCAAATAATCATCTCAAACTCATACCATTTCACAAACAATAAAACTACATAACCAAAGCTATTTAAACAACCATTTAGCTATCATTTTAACTATGTCAAACAAGCCAAAACATAAGGCATTATAAACCACCATCATCAACCATGCCAAACTCAACTACTAAACCAAATTACATGGCTAATAGCATACCAATTAATTAAATCATTTACAAGCCATCTTTCATGGCTATAATTTCAACTTAATAACATATCCAAAATACCATATAGTCTATACATGCCATATACCATATATACAATTCCAAAAGGTACAAATGTTGCTCGATATTGTGATTGAGTCACTGATGATCCCCAAATCTAAGCTAGCTTCGATTAACTA
This sequence comes from Gossypium stocksii, assembly GCA_020496765.1. Taxonomy (NCBI): domain Eukaryota; kingdom Viridiplantae; phylum Streptophyta; class Magnoliopsida; order Malvales; family Malvaceae; genus Gossypium; species Gossypium stocksii. Next base: position 35,822,321 of record CM035629.1, read on the forward strand.
TAAAATAGTGAAAAATAAACACAATAAGCTTTATAGCTTAGTAAGCTCGTATGAAATAAATTTAATACAACCATATAAACATAATTCAATGAATTTATCCACCAACTCATAGTTTATTCCATTCAACAAACCTTGCAAATGTTCATTCATAAAACTATGTACTTTCATCATCATTTTCTCGATCCACTGTTAAAGTAGTCCATACACATACCTGTTCTCATACACATTCTCGTCTTCCATTTACCTGTTGAACCATTCGGAATAGAAGTCGAATACACAGAGGTCTCACACAATAAGTACCTATACCATGGTCTAAAACCAAATTAAGGTAACTTATCTATAATTCTAATATCATGGCCATAGCTAAAATCAGCCAATATGCATGGCCCAATTCAGTTTATCTCGCACCCGTAGTGCTATATCATGGTTCGAAGCTAACTCAAGCATTCCTAATGACATGTCACTAGCATCTTAACTAGTCTTAAGGTTCAACCGGCCTTTCAACTGTCAAATCATTGTTGATTCATTTTTGAGCTTATCCGTAATCACATAACCACAAATCATGCCATATCAAAGCATATAAAATACATTTATAATAAATTTATAGCATACGGACCTATTTCGGATATTAAAACAGAAAATTGAGTATATTAGTCGATAACTTTTGTTTTTCCCTGATCCTAGTCCGAATTCTATTTTTCTTGATCTAAATATATTCAAAATTAACTAATTTAATCATCTATGCATTCAATTCAATCCACAAACACATATTTGGGCATTTTACACATTTGCCCCTAAACTTTCACATTTTTCATAATTGAGTCCTTTTCACTTAATGAAATTCACAATGTACTCATGCTAGCTGAATGACTATTATGCCCCTAGCAGCCCATATCTTTCATTTATTTCACATTTCAACCACTCAATTTGCAAAATTCATAATTTAATCCCTAACTTCTATTTTCATCAAAAATCACTTAACAAAATATGCTAATATATCAACAATTATTCATTTTTCACCATTAAACATTCAAAAGCTCAAACATTCATCAATGGCACTTCACAATATCATCAAAAATTTCAAAAATCAAGGTACAGGCTAGCTAGTACGAGCTGCAATGATTACAAAAACATAGAAATCAACAAAAAATGAGCTCAAACCATATACCTATTGAATCATACAAGTGCTGAACTTAATGAAGCTTCAAACTTTCTTTTTCTTTTGATTTTCGGTCACCAAGGAAGAAGATGAACACAATTTCATGTTTTGTTATAATTTAATTAACTTAATTTAACAATTTACTATTTTAACATTAAATATTAAACATATATATCACATAATATAAGGTCATTTATGACCATCACCACTATCAATGGTCCAATAACATTATAAGGACCTCACATTTAAATAATTATAGCAAATAAGCACTTAAACAAATAGAATGCAAATTTTGTATCTTCTGCGATTTAGTCATTTTATGAAATTAACTAACCACAATCACTAAAATTATTTCATGAAACTTTCACACATGCATAATATCATACTGTAAACACCAAAAAAAACATTAAAATAATTTTATGACCTCAGCTTTGTGGTTCCAAACCACTGTTTTGATTTAACTAAAATTGGGCTATTACAGTATCCAAATGTTTTGTATTTGTTGGTAGCACCTTATTGCTCAGGTCCAGAGACTGGATTGAGTAAGGAGCATTACATTTAGTGGTAATAGAGCTATAGCTTAGTCGATTCTCAAGCAAAATCAAGCTCAAAATCGAGTTTAAAGGTATGTGCCAATGTTGAGTTGAGTTTAAGTTGGGATTTGGATGTTGATCAAAAATCTTTTTGTTTTATGGTTATAAGATGTCGAGAGAATCAATAAACAAAGTTGACCAAGTTATACATAATAGTGGTCACTCCATTGAGAATATAAATAGGGTCAAATTGGAAGCACTGAGCATTGATTTAGTTGATGCTTAACAACCTGTGTAGATAGAGTGGATAACGAGGGTCAAGGCAATCGAACATAATTCGTGCTATAGCTGAGGCCCTATAGAGGATGGCAGGAGCTACTCTTACAGTAGTATCCGTGCCTGTAGTTCGATGGGATCTGGTCAAAGAGTTACAAAGGTATGGGGAAATTGAATTTGCTAGAGTTATAGGGGTTGACTCGTCAGTAGCCGAGATGTGGCTAGAATTAGCAATGCAAGTACTTCAACAACTATAGTGTAATTCCCATGAGAGTGTTATGCTGTTTTGTTATTTCAGAGTAAAGCCTATACTTGGTAGCAAATTGTTACACGTCACAGTCCTATTGATTCTATCGGTTGGGAATTTTTTAAGTTAGAGTTCCAGAAAAAGTATGTCGGGGAACTATATTTGGAGGATCAAAAGCAAGAATTCCTTCTTGTAAAATAGGGAGAACTGTCTATGGTAGAGTACAAGCGAGAATATTTATGAATTAGAAAATATGCTTTGGAGCTTATACCGACTTAAGAGGTGAGGTGTAAATGCTTTCTTTATGGGTTGCATGACGAACTTAGAACACCATTGGTGGCATTGAAAATAAAAGAGTTTTTTTTTATTTGTTAGAGTGCGCAAAGATGGTGAAACAATCTATGGGATTGGAAAAAAAAATTGAACATCCACATGTTACAAGAAAATGATTTGGAACCCCTATTTTGCATACAATGACTAAACAAACTAGAGAATCTTGTGAGTTTTGGAGAGCGCCTGCAAGATCGGCAACATCTAATAGAATGCGAGATCGTCAATCAAAAATTTCAGTTGGTAGTGTAAAAGGTCCAACTAGAGATCTCGAACTACTGAGTTGTGAGCATTGTGGGAAGAAACATTAGGGGACATGTTGGAAATGATCTAATTCTTGTTTCCAATGTAGATCACTAAAACACTTCACTCATAAGTGTCCAAGAGATGAATATGTTACACATGCTATTACTCAGAAATTTGCACATATTGTTAGGGGTCATGGTATTAGTCATGGTGGTTCAATACCCAAAGGTGATTCGAGAAATGGAAAAGAATTCGTGGTACAACTGTCAGTGGCTAGAGCTCTGGCGTGACCTTATGTGGTTCGAACTTGAGAGAAAGGCAATGCTACCATTGTTGTAGTAGGTATATTTTTACTATTCTTTACACCTGTTTATGATTTGATGGACCCTAGTTCCTCTCATTCGTTTATTAGTACTAATCTAGTTAAATTTGGGAGTTTGAAACCTAAAATTTCGACAGTAGCTGTGTAGTACCAAGTCCTTTAGGTCAAAACTATGTTAATTGTCAAGTATGTAGATGATGCCCAATAAAAATTCAAAGTTTAACATTTTTGGAACATTTGTTTGTCATGCCTTTCAGTTATTTTGACTTGATTTTGGATATAGACTAGTTAACCAACCATGGAGTGACTCTGGATTGCTGTAAGAAAAAGTTTTCTTTTTAGAGCCCAAATGGTGAGATCATGGAAGTTAATGGCATTAGAGCATTTGGTTCGACTCGGATCATTTTGTCTATTCTAGCCAATGAATTTTTGAACCAAGGTTGCGAGGCTTTTCTAGCTTATGTTATTAATTCAAACACTGACGATAATAAATTGAGCAAGATTTTGATTGTGTAAATTTCCTGATGTATTTCTTAAGGAATTGTTGGGATTACCACCAAATTAGGAAGTCGAATTCACAATCGAAGTGTTTCCTAGCATGACACTAGTATCAATTTTCCCTTATCATATGGTGCCAGTAGAGCTAAAGGAATTGAATGTTCATTTGCAAGATCTACTCGACCACGGATTTATACGCTCTATTATATGGTTATGGGGCTCCAATTTTGTTCGTTAAAAAGAAAGATGGCTCAATGCAGCTTTGTATAAACTATCGACAACTGAATAAATTGACAATTAAGAATTGATACCTCTTACTTCGTATCGATGATGTCACGCCCCATTTAAATTTGGTTATTGTTAATTAATGTATAACTGTGAGTTCTAGCCTAGTGGCTAGGAGTAAGCTAAATTTCCCTTGTGACCAAGTTCGATTCCCCTATCCTCCTTTTTATTTTTTAAATTTAGCCTTAAAATCTTGGTCAACCCCCCCTTTTATCATATCTATAAGTTACCATATAAGGGAGATTCTTTCCTCCCATACCTTTCTCTTCCTTCATTCCTTTATTATCCCCATTTTCACTTCCCTTCTTCCCCCTCCTTTCCATTTCTTTCCCATGTCTCACTCTTTGCCTTTTCCCCCACCCTGTTGACCTTTTTTTGTCCTATGCACCTAGACAAACTAAAAAGTTATGTTTCTCTTCTCATCCACTCCTTTCTCTCATATTTTTTTCTCTCATTTTTCATTAGCCACCACTCTTTCACATTTTAACCACCTTATCACCACCTTCGACCACCATTGCATCATCTAATCACCACCATTACACCAGTGCCTACCCCCTCTCAGCCTCTTCTTGACACCATCACTGCCGTCGCCATTGCGTTGCTGCGCCACCGTTGTTTTCACCCACCATTTTTTCCATTTTCCTCCTTTTTTCATCTCTTTGGTCGTAATAAAATTCCATTCATCCTTTCATCTATTTTTTCAATTATAAATATTATATTCATCCTCTCACTCATTTTATTTCTTGTATTATTTATTTTATTTCTATAGCTACCACTCTCCCTCTCTAATCATGTTCTCCACCGAATCGTAGATCTTCTGACCTTGCCAGTATAGTCTAAATGGTGTTTAGTTCATCCAATCTTAATCCTCTCTTTTTCGTTGTCAGGGGTCGAACCTAACATTTTATACATATTACATTTTAGTGAAGCTTTCTAATTCGAATCGCTCAGATCCAAAATCATGATATAGGAAGATTGAATCTCAATTGGAAAGATTAATTAAGTATAATCTCACTTTATGTTTAATAAGAGAACTTTATGGGTCTAAATAAGCTGTCTAACATTTGATAATGTTTTAGTGTTAACTTTGGAATCGAAATGTTCCAAGGCCCAAACCTACATCTTTGGAGTGTTAGGATCTGAGTTAGTGTTTATGTTTTTGAGCTATTTTGAAGCCCAAAATTAAAAAAATAAATCATTCAATCATAGTGAACATGTTGAGTTATGAAATATTGAACATATTTTCTCAAAATTTTACCAAGGGTAAAATCGTCAAAATTTTATTGAGGGTAAAATCGTTAAAATTTTACTGGGACTGAAATATAGATGAAAAATTGTTTGATATAAAATGTTAATAATTGTTTTGATAAATATAAAAATGGAATCAGGTTAGATCACATTATAGAGTACTAGGTCAAAAGGCCTAATAAGTACTCATAATAGGACTCGATGTGAAAGAGGCCCCAAACCCTTCATATAACATAAAGGGTATGACAACCATAGTAGGAATGCTAGGGTATGTCGTCCACCCCACTGCTACTCTAAGTAGGAAGTCATTTTTCTGTTTGAAATAAACCACTACAACTCAACAATAGTTCTACCTTCCCTTCTTATAAATAGATGACATCAGATGGACATAAAATATAACTTTGAGAGATTGTTACTCTACTTAAAAATAGAGAGAATTTATTCTTAACTATTAAATATATTTTTCTAGACTAAGAATTCTACCTATTTCTATTAAAGAGAAGAGAATGTTTATTTTCACCCAAAAAAGAAAAGAAAACTCTTTCTAGTTTTGTGTTTTGATTCAATTGATTTGAGTCCACACTCGAAGTAGTTCGTGGTATGAAAATAGCAGATAAGATCATTTAGTTGAAAGCCGTAAACCATTAAGGATTCGCTTATTCAAAAGCATAGGTACGATTTTGGTATAAGTTTTATTGCTATAAATATCATAAACTAGGTTGGCTTTCAAATTTTTAATTTTCTGCTGTGCAAGAAAATTGTTTTTAAACCTGAATTTTTTCCAACAAAAGAGAGGTTCTAGGTTTTTTTATCGAAGTAACCATAGAAATCACCTTATAGAGATAAGCCTTTCACTTGGGATCACTACAACAAAACATGCCTATTGTGACACTTTTTTTAACTTAGGACGTCGTGAAAAGGTTGGCATAGGTCATCTCGACATTTCTCCCGACACTTTTGAAAAAGTCATTTTTAGTGCCATTGGCATACCTGCTACGATGCTTTTGAAAAAGCATTGGCATAATTGAACATAAGCCGACCATTATTGAAGGGTTGGTAAAGAACTAGTCAAGGTCGACCTTTAAAAAAGGTTGGGTTAGGAGGAAATAGATGACCCCAAAAAAATATTGGAATAAAGCATTCATATGTTAACTTTTAAAGAGTTGGGATAGACCTTTCTATGCCAACCTTAAAAAAGGTTGGGACAAGGCCATTTAAGGAATCTTTAAAAAGGTTGGGATAGACCATTCTATGCCAACCTTAAAAAAGTTGGGATAAGCCTGTCTAAGGCAACTTTTAAAAGGTTGGGATAGACGTTATCTGTGCCAACACCTTACATAGTTGGCTTACGTTCTATGTATTTTACGACTTTTTTAACGACTTTTGAAGAGCCTATTTTGGCAAAATATTAGCAAATTTGTATGTGTTGGGTTTGGACAAGTTTGAAATGATACTAATTGACTTATTTCAAAGGTTCCTACGAAAATGTAAAACACACATGAATATAAAAAATTTTGAAAAAAGTATACCCATTTTAAACAAACATTGACTTATTTCAAAGCTATATCCAATGAATCAATAAGAATAAAAATTATCAATCTCCAATGAAAAAACTCACTAACATTTCAACCTAACGCACAAACCATTCCTTCAACTCATTTCTCTAACTCCAACACACAAACCATTTTCACCCTAAAGACATTAGATTTCTAGAAATAAGAGTGAAAGTGAACCTAATTCATAACAACTAGCACTATTGTTACAAAGTAACAATTTCTCTATCTTTAAATGGCAATTATAACATTGAAGAACCATCATCAGTGGTTCTTGGGTTGACTATGGTCGATGCAAGCCTATTACTTCTTCCATTCCTGCTTAAAGGCACCTCAGGCTGCAAAAGTTTTGATGAAGATGTTACCTTTTTATCGTTATTCGCATGAACCCCTATTCCGTCTCTCTATTAAGCTAAAGGATTGGTTGCCCACAAAACTTGAACGTGTAAGCAAAATCACAATTCAGAATTTCAAACTTCTTGATGTTGAGCTCAACTGCTAAGCACTACATCCGAACTTCATCTCATTAAAAAGTAAAATTTTCAATTTATCTTACTCCTTTAGTTCAATTCAACCTCAAAGCTCTAAATTCTAACTTCAGTTCATTATTAAAGGTTAAAATTTTAAAATTAATCTAGTTTTTAAGTTTCAATTCAACCTTAAAACTCCAAATTGTAAATTTTTTTTAAAACTTATAAATTCTAGGTCCAGTTCCTTATTAAAGAATAAAACTTTAAATGTAATTCACTCCTTAAGTTTCAATTCAACCTTAAAGCTCTTAAACTACAAGTAATTCTAGATTTGGTGTAATATCATAAACCAAACCGATTCTTTCAGTAAATATATTCTGATTTCCTACAAACGTTTCTATTTCAAAATCAACCAATGTCAATTCTTTACATTATACTCCAAATTATAATTCTAAGATTTCCTTTCATGAAAAATAAATTAAATGGATCTAATAAAAACAAATTAAATCTTAAGCATATTTCTCCAGCCAATAAGCATTTGAAGAATCATTAAATTGCAATTGATACCACCTTTTGCTCGATCTTCGAAACCTTCAACACCTTTAGATTAACCTCCTTCTTTATGAAATAAAAAATAAAAAATGAAATAAACTAATCCTTAATGAAAAATAGTAATAAATCAAATTTTTATTCGAGGTTCCAAGTAACAAAGGTTAGAGCTTACATTTTACGAATCGTCTAATCAAAGACCTTTATGAAATCCATCATGGATCTAACCAAAGATAGAAAGATAAAAACTATCAATGAAAATGTAAGATGGAATGAGCAAGATAGGGCAGATCTGAGAGAAACTAAGAGGCGGAATGCTTGATCTTGAACTCTTTTGTAGATGATGGTGATGTAGAGAGAACATCTAGGGCAATGACCGATTTCCTCATCGATCTTTGGCTCTTTTTTTGTTATGTAAAAAAATAACCGCAAAGGCATGGATATGTGTATGCTGCTAGCATCAACCTTGAACGATGCCAGAATCCAAAGGGGAGTGGTGGTGATGGCGTCAAAATTGAAATAGGGAAAAAAGTTTTCATTCTTTTGGAAGGAAAAGAAACCAAATAGTTTGGTTATTAATGTTTTAAGGTTATAATATTTATTATTTTAGGTAGGAGGAAGAAAAATTATGTTTGAGGTTAAATATTTTTATATGGTGCCGCTTTTATATAGTTGGGAAAGGTATAATAAAAGTGGCATAGTATTGGACAAAGCCAACTCTTATTTAAATGTTGCCTTAGGCATGTATATCTCAACCCTTATACAAAGAGTTGGCCAAAGCGTATGTTGACAAGTCTATCCAACACTTAGGAAAGTGTCACATAGTGTTGGAAAAAAGTTGAATCTTATTTAAGTGTTCCCTTAGGCGTACATATTACAACCCTTATACAAAGAGTTGGCTAAAGTGTATGTCGACAAGTCTATCCAAACACTGAGGAAAGTTTCGGCCCAAAAGTGTCAGCATCGTATTGTATAAAGAGGACTCTTATTTAAGTGTTGCCTTAGGCATGCATATCCCAACCCTTATATAAAGAGTTGCCAAAGTGTATGTCTGCAAATCTATCCCAACACTTAGGAAAGTGGCGGCCCAAAAGTGTCGGCATAATATTGGACAAAGTCGACTCTTATTAAAATGTTGCCTTAGGCATGCATATCCCTTATACAAAGACTTTGCCGAAGCTTATGTTCGTAAGCCTATCCCAACACTTAGGAAAGTGTCGACCCAAAAGTGTTGTCTTAGGACTATTTTGTTATAGTGAATTGGAAGTAGCCCATTCAACATTACCCTCCACGAGGACGTCGATGATCCCCGCACAAGTTTTTTGCCCTTGTTATCTTGATGTGCATTAGATGGTTCAACACCTTCATGGGTTAGAAGTTGTGTCAAGTGACCCTACTGAATGGCTGATTCAATATAATCCTTTAGGTGGACACAATACTCGGTATGGTAGCCAGGAGCATTTTGGAATCAATAATGGTGTACAGAGTTGTTTCAGTATTGGTTGGAAAGTAAAGGTGGTGGGGTTTCTAGTATCCTTAATGCTCCACCTAATTGAAGATCTAGGTCAGGAAAGAAGTGATATCGTAGGTGAAAAAATAGTTGTACAGGATACTCTATATTTAGCTTTTGTTGGCTCTATTATCCCAAATGAGGCTTGAACAAGTAGAAAAAGTAACAGTAGAAACCAACGAATGACCTCCTTGATGCAAAAGGTTGTACTATCTATTTCCCCTATCTCCTACTTAAGGATAAGATCTCTGTTTCCCCGAGAATTAACAAAGAGGGGAAAAGTTGAACGAGGGGTGGGCATCTCGGCTTGCAAGACTGGAAAACTTGGTACTACCTTGTTAAATCTCATTACACTTCAAGAATCTATGGGCTAGTTTATACAAGGTGAACAACTTATCTGGAGGGTTTATACTAATGTGGTGCTTGAGGATTTGATGAGTAGTACCAACAATAAAGGCTTGAATGGACAAATAACCTGATACTACCATTGTAATCATAATAGCGCATTGGCATGGGTATTTGGAAAATTGTTGCATGGTTTTTTTTGCTAGGAAACAACTTATGAACAGTCCAACCAACTAGTCAAAAGTATAGATCGAGCCTTTCTATTGTAGATAAACACCACATTTGAAGCAGTATGAGTGAGAGTTATAGAGAAGGCACGTCACTTAAGTGTGTTAGAGACACCAAGGATGTTCATGTGGTTGTTATAATAAGAAAAATAGTCATTTAGGCCCCCCATACCACTGTGGGAGACCTTAGGAAATTTAAAGAAAGATGGAAGATTGTAGGCTAGCACCTCCATAGAAAGAGGATCATTAAAGTAACTTGTGGAAGTTTCATCAGTGTTTCCCCCATAAAATTTTTGTAGCAATTCCATCCTCACAGCCATCATATTCTCCTCCAAGGAAGGGTTGTTGCCTCAGATATCTTGGTCATGAGAAATAGTCAGATGATTGTTATTAGTAGGTAGATCATCACAACAGCTCTGATTATTTTCTCCACTGAAAGTAAACTAAGTAGAATCTTTCAGGTGATGCTAGTTATTCCTTTGGGTAGCAACTCGGGCAACTCGAAGCTCTTTAATCAATTTCCCAATTTATACATTTTTTAAGTTAAGCTAGAGTTGACATTCCTGTTGTTCTTAAAAATGTTGTTGCTATTTAGACAACTATGCTTCCAAGCAGCACATTTTCTCTTGCATCTTTATGACTTAATGCTAAATATCTACAAGGGTAGAGGTGGTGGCTACCTAGGGAGGTATAGTAAATAGGCAAGATGAGAAGGCGTGTTGGAGGAACTAGGAGAAGAGTTCCCTTGGGATAAAGGAAGAGGCACTTGGGCATAACTGAGACTGGAATGCCACGAACTACCTAGGGTTATGGGTTGGTGGGTGAGGGTATGATACAAGCAGATGAAAAAGTGATGGAAAAGGTTAGGAGAATAATGTGACAATGTAACGCCCCAAATTTTGGGCCTAGAAGAAATGGGCTTCGTGTGTCGGGGAAATTGGATTTGGTTGTGCGAGAAAATTTCATAAATTGTACGTTTATTTAAGTGGCTAAGTGATTTAGGAAGAGTTGGGGGGTTGGAGAAGTCCTGGGTTCAAAACAGGGCTCTAGCAAAATTTTTAGTTTTTCTCTTAGGTGGGCCTGAGTGTTAGCTTGAAGTCTTTATAAATATTTGTAGTTAAAATTTAATGCAAGGAAGCGCTTGGTTTAGTGGCAATAAGGGGTTAGGAATAGGCAAGGGGTTCCAGGTTCAAGTCGCGGCATGTGGAAATTTTGGTTGTTTTTTTAAACAAACCTGAAAGTCGGCGGGAAGGCTTAATAAATATTGGGATAAAAAGGGTGACATAACTTGAGGTGTAGTCTAGTGGCAGAGGCGTGTTAGGACTACTGAGGAGCATGAGTTCGAATCTCATGGCATGCAAAGTTTTAATTTTTGCTCTTCAGTAAACCATGGCTTTAACGTGTAAGCCTTATGAGTATTTGTGACTGAATTGTAGCACAAGGAGCAATGCGGCGCAGTGGTTATGGTGTTATGGTGAGATAAAGAGATTTGAGGTTCGAGCCTTAGATGGAGAATTGGAACAATTATTTTTGTTGTTGAGACGCCTAGTGTTTGAATTGGGGTGAAGTTCTAACGAGTGGGTATGGAATTGGTCCTAAGGAGAAGTTTAGGGAATTAAGATAGAGTTTGGTAAGGTGTTGGAGGAGATAAGAAGGAGAAAAATGAGGAATTTGGATTGTTGGGGAGTTGGGGCTGAAATGGGTCACTTGTGTGCTTTGAATTTCGGCAAAGGGGAGTTGTTAGGGCATATTTCGGCTTTTGTTGAGTTTTTTTAATTTTAATTTTTACTTTTGGTGAGTTTAGTACCTAGGACCGAAGTTCTTTTATCCCTTTTGAACTTTCGACTCATCCTTCTTATTCTTTGAAACTGGTTATCCCTCACACAATCCTTCTCTTCTCTTTTCTCTTCTTTTATCCCCTCTTGCTATTTTTCTCATGACTTTTGGCCGATTCATCTAAAGCCTTAACCAAATAGGCTTTTCTTTCTCTTGGAACTCTAGTCACTTGAAGTCAAAACTTTGATCATCTCCACTGAACTCTGCTAACGTGGTTCTAACCTCTTCTATTGCAGTTCTTCAGGAAGTCATAAATCGGTATGTAGTTGTTCCTTATTATTTCATTTATCAATCACTCCTCTTTCGATTGGTTTTCCTTCTTTTATCAAGTGGGTATTGTGCACTTGGTTCATTTCTAGAATTTTCGATAAGCAAAGAGGGATCTAGTAAAAGGTCGATGAAAGTGCCAATTGAGTACGAGCATATAGCTGCTACTCCCAAGTTTAAGCGGCATAAGGTGTCGGTGGTTCATGACTTTCCGCCTGGATACGGAAGGGGGACTGCATTAGACTTCGGACTACATAGGCAAATCGCAGTCGATCAATCTAGTCAAGGCAAGTCGTAGTTGATTCTTTGATTAGAGGTTTGGGTTAAGTTCTTTTAATTCTTTAGTAAGTGATTAATAGATGTTATGTTGGAATAGGTTCTGATGCTCAAGATTTCTTGGTACTCTACGTAATCAGGTGTGTACACACACTGCACACACGATATATCGGTAAATCCTAAAAATTCAAAATGCTGAAAGCTTGGCTATGGCAACCCCACGAGTGTGCGAATGCTTGTGTGAAGAGATCGATACGATGATAGAGGCCCCATGAGCGATTTTATAGACTTGGGCCACTTTTTGGTCAACTAGGCCAAAATGGGCTAAATGGGCCCGATGGGCTCGTGGGCCCGAGATGAGTGAAACTGATCGATTGATAAGAATTGGCGTGTAGGTCATGATGACTGAGTGGCCAATGTTGGATTTCGGCTTAATGGGCCATATGAGAGTGTGGGCCCATTTGGGCGTGTATTGGGCTTTTGGGCCCTATAGTGTTGTAATCGCTAAAAATGTCATTATATGAGTACTAAGTAATAGTGGACTTGACAATGGGCCGAGTTATGTACTTAAGCCGTAATAATAGTAAATGACCATAATGCCCCTAAGGGCGAAATGACTAAAATACCCCTGCATGTTTTATCACTGATTTTACATGTCATACTTGATATGTTATGTTGCATACTGCTTGCATGTGGGATGGGTTTATATTGGAGGAAGTGCTATATGAGGATTGTGTAGTCACTTAACGACCGTGGATCCACCAATGGCTTTTAAGCCAATATATGATTGGCAGCTTCGCTGCAATATTGAATAGTGCCACAACCAGTGCTACAACAGGAGTGTAGGGATGGGTGGGTCGATTTATAGCCCCATATGAGTGTAGGGCTGGACAGGAGATGGAATGCAGGGTTAGTATGGGCATTTATGGATTGCATATTGATTTTGATATTTAAGATGGCTTAGGCCCGGTAAATGTGCTATGTGTTATTTGGATTGGGCTTAGGCCCAACCGAGGCCAATATGAGCTAAGGCCCAATTGCCACTGTTAATGCTGATGGGCCAAGGTCCTAACCTGATGTGACAAATTTTGTTGATTGACGAGGTTGTACACACTGAGTTTTCGCAAACTCACCCCCTCTTTTTAATTTTTTAGGTGTCCCTTAGCAGGCGGTTTGGTGTACGGGGGGACTCGGAGGTGGCCAATTAGTGAGCCGTTTGGACTTAGACCTTTATTTTTAGTATTTTTAATTATTTTCTTTTGGGTTTGATGTTATAAGGCCTTTATCTCCGGTTTCTTTTGGTTGGCTTTTTATTATCGTTTTGCTCAACTTTTTAGTTAAACCTGTTTTCTGAATATGAAACCAAGGTAATAATTTTTACTCAAACTCAACTTAAGAAACAAACGTTTTTAAAATCAGAGCTTCCACTGTAATTAAACAAGGAACTTAACAAACATTTTCGAACTCGGGTTTTCAAATAACAACTCAAGGTTCTACTTCAAGCTCATGAATATGCAAACTTTCACTAACTTCTGTTTTTAACTAAATTACTTCTCGTACGAGTTTGGTTTTGAAATGTAGTGATTCATCGTGTAAACACCGTTTTAAACCGCAAACAGTTAAATGTTTTCAAGGCTTTTCATCGATATCAGATTTTACTACCTAACATTTTTAAGGTTTTCAGCAATTTCGATTTGTGCAATTCACCTCTCAATGTGACACCACCAGATTCGGCCAGAGCATCCGGGCTGGGTTTGGGGTGTTACAGATAAACTAGGAGAGAAATTGTAACACCCCTTACCCAGAACCGTCACCGGAGTTGGGTAATGAGCGTTACTAGATTCAGAATAAACCTTACAGAATTTATTCGAGGACAGTTACAGATTTGCATGCACTTCAATTCAGAATTTCCTTTATCAAAGGTTTTCAAACACATTACGGACATTACAGATGGTTAGGATTCGAATCCTATTATATCGGACTCTCAGAAAAATTTTTGCTTTTAACGCATCATCACACGCCCGTGTGACTATTGGCACGACCGTGTTGATAGACCGTTGGGTCTTTACATGCCCATGCTCGGCAACCGTGGACAAAACTATCCATTATGCCACGGTCCCTCCACATGATCGTTTGGAGGCTATGTACCCCACACGGTTGAGACACACGGCCGTGTCTCCTACCGTATGGTTCACTAAAATTTAATTCAAGGTGCAAGGGAGGCACGGTCCAGAGGCACACTCGTAGGATCAAACCGTGTGTCGCCAACGGTCTGGCACGCCCGTGTCATGTACCCGTGGAGCATTCTATCAAATCCCACACAGCCATGGCACACGCCCGTGTACCCTGCCATGCCGACCGTGTCAGGCTATATACCAAGCCTTGTCCTCCCTAAAACACATTGAAGCACAAGCTAAATCAAAACCAACCAATTCAAGAGAATTTTTTTACTCAAAAGGACTTCATTTATAACATTAATTACAAAATATCATATGAGTAATGTAACTTAGGCATACAAAAATAGCCAATTACAACCACAAATTGTTCTATACATGCCATAAATTACACTTGAAATATGAAATATACCAAAAGAAGCTTGATAGTGTGTTGCGTGGCTCCAACTTTACGATCTTGATCTAATAAGCTCAATATCTACAAAGGATGGAAAAAGGGAGGGTAAGCTACAATAGCTTAGTAAGTTATATGAAATTCATAGCAATGAAACAGTTTAATATATCATTAAATTAGCATCATAGATGCTATCACATATCGTTATACAACTAGCTCACTCTTTGTGCTCATTCTACATACCAACCATGAACATGCTTAGCAATATTATTCTCAGTATATCATACCATTTTCAGTTCACCTGTACAATCACTTCATCATAATGCAATTAATCTAATTCCCATTGAGTAATTTCGGAATATGAACAGATATATAGAGGTTAGCACATAAGTGCTATACAAACATGGCGAAGCCATGAAGTAGCCAAAGCTAATAACAGTAGGGTAGCCGAAGCTACAATCAGTGCGGTAGCCGAAGTTACAATCAGTAACAGTACAGAAGTTAACCATGGGCCTGCTCACACAAGCTGACAGGTGTCTGCAACACATGCAAGACTACCTAGCACCCGGAGTAACTATAACAGTTGGAACAGTAGGCCTCAAGTGACATGTCACCTATATCTATGTCTATTCCTACTTGCTCAATCGAGATTTATAGATAATACATAAATCAGTAGTTTCAGAAGCACATACAAGGATCAATCGGAATTTACAGTCAATACTAATTTTCATATATATTCAGTGGTAATATCCAATATTCAATCACCTTACAGAGCAATCATCCATATCATCATAGAAGCAATTATTTAAACAGAATTAATCGAATTTACTAGAATTACATATAACTTACCTGGATTGCCAAAAAGAACTAATTCTCGAAATTAGTCGAGGACTTTCTCTTTTCCCTGATCTCGAGCCTTATCAGACCATTCTTGATCTATATTAACCCATATAGCACAAATATCAATTATTCTATTTCAATACGGTAACAATTCACATTTGGGGTGAATTTCTAAATTTACCCCTTAACTTTTTAATAATTACTAGTTAGTCCCTTGGACATCAAATGCTCATTTTCTTTATTCCATGGGCTTATATAACCCATTTTCATAATTATGACACTCAAATACTTAAATTTTCACACACTTAGGAACAATTTGTAATCTCTACAAATTAGTCCCTTTTTAGGCACTTTCATTCAATTTCATCCATTAAAACACATATATAACATAATAATCCTTCATTATCTACCATTAATGAGCTAAACAAACTCATATCACAAATGGGTAAATTTTTAGACCTCAATTTTTTTCTCCAAATAAATGGTAGAATAATGAAATACAAGCTTCAAGGAGCCCAAAAATGCAAAAATAATTGAAAAAGGGACCAAATTGCACTTACTTGGAAGCTTGAAAATTTTGAAACCCTTGGCTATGGAGTTAGGGATTTTTGGCTGAACATGGGGTGTTTCATGGAGAAGATGATGTTTTATTTCATCTATTTTGTCTTTTACTCACTTTTGATAAAAATGCCATTCATCTATTACTTAGATATTTTCCCATGCATGCCCATAATTGTCCATAACACTCACTATTGGTCTTATTACTACATAAAAGCTTCCTATTTCATGTAGCAATTCAATCAAGTCTAATTATCAACTAATAGGCACATTTTGCACTTTTCTCAATTTAGTCCTTATGAAGCAATTATGCATCAATACAGTAAAATTCTCAATCAGTATTTTAACTCAAATTTTCAATCAAGCAGATATCATCTAAAATTCACATAATAAAAAATTTTTGCTTCGAATTTGTGGTTACGAAACCACTATTCCGACTAACCCCTAATTCAAGTTGTCACAGAAAGAGAAGAAGGGTTTAGAAAGTGACAAAGGAGGCTAGGAGAACAATGTTGAGGGTTGGAAGGGAAAGATAACAAGTTAAGTTGAAGCAAATAACTAAGTTAGGTTTTGGCTTGAAAGAAACTTAGGGGTGATGGGGAAAATAAGAGATACTAAAGCTGATAGATTAGTGGAGTTAGATGGGTTGGCTAGGTTGAGGGAGAACCATTTTGTGAGGAAGTTATGGTTTGGTCCACCTCACCGCACCAATTACTGATACAAATGTATAACAAAAGAAGAGAAAATAAAGAAAATATGGTGGTGCAAATGAGGCCGATTCACCTAGGTAGGTAGACAGTTGGAGAAGGAAAGTAGTAAGGGTGCAAGGGAGAATAAGTATAGGTAAAGGCCTAGGGTTACTGAGAAGACCAAAAGGAAAAGATTCTCCCTTAATCCTTATATAGGGTATTTATAAAGAGGGAGGTCGTGTCTAATAATGTCACATCATAGACAAATCTAAAACATGGAAATTGTGCAGTTGACCGAGTGGCAAGGTCATCTTATGTGGGTTTTCATATGTTTTGGTATGACTCTTACATAGTACAACATTGTTATACCTAGTGACCCCTTGGTGTTCCCATCTTGGAGGTGAGTGTATTCATGCTAAAAGTGGGTTGGTTGGAACAAGGCATTTGAGTGACTGATCACCCTGTGACCTATTGCATGATGTAAAATATGTTCAATCTCCTATATGCCCTGTTGCCCAGCAAAAAAATTATTTCACCAATCATCAACTATGAATCATATGTACGAGGAACGAGTTGTATAACAACCCGATTTTTAGTGGTGACAGAACAGTGGTTTTAAGACCACAAATTTTCATTATGTTGACCCGTAAATATTATTTTTAGAATATTTTTGGTGTCATTAGAGTCGTATTAAAATTTGGTTAATAAATTTTAACGTTTAGATAGTGAATTAAAGAAAAAGGACTAAATTGTAAAAGGTGCAAAATATAGTAGTTAAAGCATTTAGGTGATCAAATGGCTTTATTAGTAATTTAGGGAGGATCTATATGATAATTAAGCCTTAATTAATGTAGTGGGATGACAAATTGAATTAAATATGGTGGAATATTAGATGTTAATGGCATAAAGGTAAATAAATTAAAATTAAACAAAACAAATTGAGAAATTAGATTTTTCGTCTTCATTTTCTCTTTTTCTTGCCAAAACCATCATTTTAGAAAGCTTCAAGCTTTGTTTTCTTCATCCTTGTGCATGTGAACTCAATTCTCACCTATTTCTTGTGGTTTTTATGTTTTTGAGATCGTTGCAACTAGGTCTAGCTAGCCCGTACCTTCGTTTTTGAAACTGTTAAAAATTTTAGAAGTTGCCATTGATTAATCTTAAATCCTTTTGATGATAATTATGTATTTCAAGCTTTGATTGTGTTCTTTAGTGATTTTGTGAAGTGATTTTTGTTAGATTTTGATTTAATGATTAGATTATAAAAATGTCAAATTTTAGGGTTTGATAGTAAATTTGATATTTAATAGGGATTGTTTAAGGGCCTAGTATATTAAGCTATAATGTTGACTTGAGAAAAATGGTTAATTTGATGATTTTCGGGTTAAGGGACTAAATTGCAAAAGTTTTAAAGTTAGGGGTAATTGTTTAAATTTAAAAAATAAAAAGGGTATAAAATGTAAAGTGAATTAGAAGGTGAAATGTAAGCTAATAATTGAACAATTTTACATTTTAGGTCAAGACCCAGTTGATACTCGTGGAAAAGGAAAACGAAATAGTCCTTGAACTTTTGCAACTACTACAATTTAGTCTAGGTAAGTTCATACAGTTTATAATTTAACATCTATATGACATGTTTGATTGTATAATGTGATATAATAAATATACCTGATTATAAATGATGTAAAGTTATTTGAGAAAATTATTGAAATTCAATACTTTGATTGGATTGAACGCGGGATAGAGTATAATTAAAATATGGCTTGTTATTGGGGTTTGGAGTGGAGATTGTTATGGAGTGATATATATATGTTTCCCGTGTAGACTGAGTTCAGCATTTGTTGCGAACTCTCGTGTTATACTCCATGTTTTGGTGTGTTTCAGTTGGATTAGCTCTTCTAAGCATTGGTGTGTTTTGGATGGATTATCTCTTTTGAGCATTGGTGTGTTTCGGATGGATTAACTCTTTTGAGCGTTGGTGTGTTTTGGATCAATTAGCTCTTATGATCATCTGGTGTGTTAGGTTTGAATATCGATGTACTCTCATCTGTAAGTCATTCTTCAAATTGTAAATCTCGGTAAGATAACTTGTTTAGTGATTTTTAATGGTTTTGTCATGTACTTGAGTTTTGAAATGAATTTTACAATTCACCATTGAGATTGTGGATGACAGGGATCACATATGGTTATATTAATATTTGACTTGTTGTATTTAATTCGGTAAGATTTATTGTGTTAGTACATTGAACTTGCTAAGCTTCAATGAGCTTACTTGTGTTATTTTCTATTCTTGTAGATACTCTAAAGGTTGGACAGTCTAATTGGCATTCAAGTCACACTATCCACACGTTTTTGGTAGTTTTTGGAACGTTTACTCTGGATTATATGGCATGTAATAGGTTTGTATGTCATTACTATTATTTTGATATGTAAATTGTTAAAGTATGATCTTACGTGTAAATAGTCAACTTATATGATATATGTGAATGAGGTATGATGTTTAAGTGCAAGTTCATCATAAGAATGTGTTTGGAATGTTGTGTTGAAATGTTTATGTTTGGCATATTGATTGAATGTTAAATGGTGTGCTTTAAAATGCTTTGAATGATAGTTCTTTTTGTTGTGTAATTAAGTATACTTGTGGTACCAATGAGGGTACATTGGTTAGTCACTTTTAATGGTTGATTTATCCTATTTTTTGCTTGTTTAATGTCATTTTGAATAGGTCCTTTGACTATTAAATGGATTAATTAGAGTCCAAGTAAACTTGAATTGCTAAACTTGTTGTTTAAGGTTCATTTTGGGTCCAAACGGTGTGAGACACTAGCGTGTGACCCAGCCATGTGACCCTTCTTAGAGAGTTACACTGGTGAGGACATGGTTGGGACATGGCCGTGTGTCCTTAGTTCGATTGTTACAAGGCCTGAGACACAGGCATGTGTCTTAGCTGTGTGAAACACATGGCTTGGCCACACGCCCGTGTGACCCCTATTTTGTAAATTATTCATATTTTTACTAAACTTTCCAAACTGTTTCTAATTGGTCCCAAATTGTTTTTATGTTATTTTTAGAGTCTCGAAGGCTCGATTTAGGGACATTGTACATGATTATGAATGAGTTTCAATGTGATTATTGTAATACCCCTTACCCATCTCCGACGCCGAGACAGGGTTTGAGGCATTACTGGACTTAAATGATAACACTCGTGCCAAAACGAACTATAAAATTTCATTATGATTTAAAACTTTTTATTCACAACTTGTCCTTATTATGGGCCTACGAGGCCTTAAACATACATTGAAGGTGATTCGGGACTGACCCGCGACCTTTCAAGTACATAAAATTTTTTTACTCAAAATACGGTCACACGACCGTGTGGGCATGCCATGTGGTCGCACACACCCATGCCCCTAGCCCATGTGGGATTTATTTTTCATTTTGTACCTACAGGGGTTTTCACATGGCCTAGCACACGCCCGTGTCTATAGCCTGTGTCCCTCACACGGCCATGACACGCCTGTGTCCTCACCCATGTGTCAAAACCTAGGTATTCTATTTATGATGTCAGTAAGCATTTAGGGGCACACGGCCAAGTCCCACGCCCCTATGCTAGACCGTGCCCTTCACATGATTGAGATAAATGACGGTGTCTCTGCCCTTCTGTTTGTTTTTGGACATTCTGTTTTGCAAATGTTAGGTAAAGGGAACACACGGCCTGGCTACAGGCCCATGGGGTGGACCGTGTGTCACACACGGCCTAGACACACGCCCGTGTGTCTACCCGTGTGAACAAATATAGGGCTATTTTCCAAGCCTTTTGCCACCCTGAAACACAAGCAAACATAAACCAAACTTGTCAGCACAAAACCATAGCATAATTGCTCATCTAAATCTCCACGAACATAACATTTACACATCAAAATCATTCCTCATTCACCATGCATACATATCACACCATGTTTCATATAAACATGCAAACTTGCACTTGGGTGAATTCTATCACATTGACCAAACACAATTAACTATTATTGGCTCATTTCAAATGACCATATACAAAATAACTACTAACAACATTTAGCCAACATTTTTGGCCCTAATGACAATGACACATAACAAAATGAATAGACAACTTATACATGCCATAATCTTAAGTGTTTAAAATCAAAATACCAAAATAGTTGTTAATAGTGTTGATGGATTCTCGTTGATCACAAAACCTCGAGCTTACTTGACGAACCTATATGGGAAGGGAAAGGAAAAAGGGGTAAGCTAAAAAGCTTAGTGAGTCTATATGCAAATAATGAACATCCAAGTCTCGTAGTATTATAATAACAAGAACAAATACATAAAAGCAAAATGTGAGTGTGAATATTTGTTACTTACTCATTTAACCTTACCAAATGATCATCACATATACTAAGCACATAGCACATATGGATATCACTTATACCTGCACATGCATCATCTCAACACACTGTCAATATCACTTTTTATTGCACTGTAACACCCCAAACCTGGCCTGGACGTTATGGCCAAGTCTGATGTTTCATATTGAAGTGTTTTTCGAAAATCGTGCTTTCATTGAAAACCCTTGAAATTTTAAAAACTCTCACCGTTAAACTTAGCTTGTCTTTTTCCAAAACGTGATTCATTGAAATAATCATCCCTTTGCAAACATCGTAAAAACCTTTGTAAAAGTTTTATGAAAGCTTATAAACCCTTGTAGTTTGCAAAAACATGTTAATTTTGAAAACGGTTTAAGTATAAAAAAAATTAGACCTTTTTCGTTAAGACTTAAAGTGAATGGAAGCTGGGCACCAGGTAGGATTCCAAAAAAGAGGAGGTGAGTCGGATAGACTGCTTAAATACCAAGCTCTTCTTGGATCCACTCCTAGACATGCACACGACCATTGCCACACTTTAACTATTTGAAATATTTATCTACAAGATCATTTAAAATTGCGGAAGCTTTACTTGGTTATCGTGTTATTTTGAAAACAAGTAACTTTTATAAAAATCGCGTCTTAAAATCATTTATTTTTAACTCGATTTAAATAATATCCTACGTAAGCTAAAACCAATTTAAATAAGTAAAGAATAAAAACCCAAAATAAAAGTAATTAAAGAGGCCCTTTTTACAACCCAAAACCAGAAATAAATAATTAAATCTAAATTCAAATAGGTAACTTAATTAGAAACCCAATAGTCCAGTCCATGTGGCCACTCTGAATCCCTCCCAGCTCCAAGTCCACCAATCTAAGGCTCACCTGCAAGGATGGAAGGAAAAAAGGGTGAGTTTGGAAAACTCAGTGTGTACAGAAGCCCATCCAAAGCCTAAGTCAACTCAAGCCCATTGGGCCTAAGCCCTACCCCATCACAGTCAAATACTGGGTCGAAACCCTATTCAGATAACAGTAAACTGGGCCTTAGCCCTTTTCAGATAGCAGTACGGCCCATAGGCCCATTACAGTAACAGAACAGTATTAATGTTAACAATGCATGAATGCAAGCCCATGATCCATGTGGGGAGACTACTCAACCCATCCAACCGCTACACACCACCCGTACCAACCATCACACCATGTGGGGAAGCTACTCGACCCACCCAACCGCTACACACCACAGAATTTGCAGCGAGGCTGCCAGATATTGTGACAGAGTCACCAGATACAGATATTGTGGCGAGGCCACCAGAACAGATATATGTGGCAAGGCCACCAGAACAGATATATGTGGCAAGGCCACCAGAACAGATATATATGTGGCGAGGCCACCAGATTGCAGCGAGGCTGCCAGAACACTTCCTCCATCATAAACCCAAACCCCATGCAACAGGCATACATGCTATGACATATAACATACAGAATCACATGCATCAGATATATACATATATTATGAGATATGACATGCAGAAACAGAAAATCATACATTTCATACAAAATTTACCCTAGGGGTATAAAGGTCATTTTACACTTAGGGGTAAAATGGTAATTTTCCATACTTAGGGGTATTTTAGTACTTGTTCCAATATTACGAGTTTTATGCATGTTACAGTCACATATAAGCTTTAGTTCCATCTTAGCAGTCAATTTAACAGATTTTAACAATTTCAGTCACTGGGCCCTAAAACTCCTAATGGGCCCTACAGTGTCTATTTAGCAAATTAAGCCCATTCAGCCCAAATTTCCTATCTAGCTACCAGTTTTAGCAGTTCTGATACTACAATCTAATAGAACACATTTATTTCCTATTTTTACCTATATGGGCCCGAAAGCCCGTGAGCTCATGTTCGGCCCATCGAGACCCAACCTACCGAGGTGCGCGAAATTGCACACTCAACTAACTTACCACTTACGATTATAGATCTCAGGATTTCCAATCATCTTGTGAGCATTCGCACACTCACAAGCCCACATAATACCAACTTTTCGGTTACTTGGCCTTTGCCGAATTAGACTAAAGAAGGGTTCGATACACACCTGATTACGACGAACGATGATGATATCTGCTCCAACTCAATCCTATATTCGATAACTAAAACATTAGACCACGAATCAATGATAACTAAATTTAACATACTCTTACCATATTCGGGCATCCATGAACAAGGCCCTAAATCCTTACCTTTGCTGAAGTTGATATCCAAATCTGGATCCGAACGCTCCACTGATCCAAGCCCTTAGTCAGCAGCCTTTAACCCTTACAAGCATAGAGTAAAATAATTGGTAACAGCCCCTTAAAGCCTTAGGCACTATTTCGACAGCCTCCCTAAACACATAGGGATTCCAACTTTTCCAAATCCCAAAAATAAGAATAGATCACAGTCAAGTCATTCATATCACCAACTTATATCCACGGTCAAACTAGCCCAATCATCACACAAGTTAGTCATTTACCCACGAAGGGCAAAACAGTCATTTAACACCTAGGGGGCAAAATGGTAATTTTACCCCACAGGGGTATCTCGGTAATTCTACCCTACAGGGATATTTCAGTAATTCTACCCTAAAGGGGTATTTCAGTAATTTCACAAATCAAGGGTAAAACAGTAATTTTACAGATCAGGGGTAAAATAGTAATTTTACAAATCAGGGGTAAAATGGTAATTTTACAAATCAGGGGTAAAATAGTAATTTTACAAATCAGTGGTAAAATGGTAATTTTACAAATCAGGAGTAAAATGGTAATTTTACAAATCAGTGGTAAAATAGTAATTTTACAAATCAGGGGTAAAATGGTAATTTTACAAATCAGGGGTAAAATGGTAATTTTACAAATCATGGGTAAAATGGTAATTTTACAAATCAGGGGTAAAATAGTAATTTTACAAATCAGGGGTAAAATGGTAATTTTACAAATCAGGGGTAAAATGGTAATTTTACAAATCAGTGGTAAAATAATAATTTTACAAATCAGGGGTAAAATGGTAATTTTACAAATCAGGGGTAAAATAGTAATTTTACAAATCAGGGGTAAAATGGTAATTTTACAAATCAGGGGTAAAATAGTAATTTTACAAGTCGAAGGTATTTCAGTAATTCGGTAAACTAAAGCATTCTAAACAGATATAACAATGCAAATGGGCCTAGGGCCCATTCTTGGCCCAAATAGGCCCACACGCTCGTGTGGCCCTTTTAGCCCAAATTTAGCTACAGATATGCGATTCACCTAGTCTAGTCCAATATTTACCATACAATCAAACAACTTGTCCAATTGGCCCCGTAGACCCATTGGGCCCACATGGCCCCTTCGGCCCATCGCAGCCCGAAGTAGCCGTCCTACCGCTAGAGTAGTGAGAAATACACACCTGATAGGAGACTGAAGTTAATCCGCGCTCCAAACAATCTTAGCTGATGCCCAACCTAAACGGGCACGCCATAAAGCGAAAGGGATCAGCCAAGAAGGCTGTGCCTACTCTCCTCCTGGTTTGCTCTATTTAAAGCTAACTCCTCACCTGCTCTCATGTTAGCTTTTTGATGTGGGATTCTCCATCAATCCCCTCAAAATTAAAGCATTAGCAAAATAATCAACCTTTGCGTGCTACGGGATTCGTACCAAAGTCCTCTCAGTAACCCTGTCATGCCATCACCACTCGGACACAAGCTCCTTTGTGTCATAAGTCTAACACATTTAACTTTAAAGCTCACCTACTTGCTTCCAGATTTATTTAAAAGAAAAACCAAAATAAATTGCAAGAGCCAAGACTTGAACCTTGGACCCTTTGTTTCTTTGTCCCCTAAGTGGCGCTACTTTGCCACTACACCACATTCCTTTTTTGTGTCTTATTACACACATAATTCCTTACAACTCCTCTTTTCCAAGTCTTCTATTCCTTAAGTCCAAAAATCCAAGAATTCTTCGGGTTTTTAACCAACACTTGGGCCTTCCATAGGCCCAATAACACACTCCAAACACGAATTACACATCCATATATCAAAATTTCAACATTACACCAAATATCACAAAAATCCCGGAATCCCAGAAATTAGCCCAAGACTTTTCCCCACACTATGAATCCTTCCCAGTTCACTAAAATACCACATTAACCCATTAATAATAACCTTCCATAACAAAATTCAACACATCAATAATTTTATTTCGAACTATCTCACACCTGCACCCAGGCCCAAGGCCCAATACTTCTAGGCCCAAATTCAGGGTGTTACATACACACTATCATGTCGTTTTGTTTTATCACCCGTTGAACCATGCGAAATTTTAAAAGATTCACAGAAAGATTGCACAAAGTGCCACACTCATTTCTAGCCGAAGCTACCACTTATCACATTTCACATAGATGCTCACATTGAGCTATTCACAAGCCTACTCATAGAAGCTGACGGTCGAGCCAATATTACCTAGTGCTGCTCACACAAGTTGACAAGTATCCGCAACAAATGCAGGATTACCTAGCCACTGATAGTTGAACTGGATCAGCACCCGGAATCACATATACACTAATACACTTATACGATAGGTTTCCTAGTGACATGTCACTCGTATCCTAATCGATTCTTAGGGTTCAATTAGGTTTCTCACACTTGTCGATATTTTTCAACATACACATTCGATAATTTACCATAATATTATAATTAAAAAAATAAATAGTCATAAATTCAAAATTACACATTCTTCACATATAAACTTACCTTGAAACAAAATGCTAAACTTTTGCGATTTAGTTCATAACCTTGCCTTTCCCCTGGTCAAGGTCGATTTCTCGTCGCTCTTGATCTATAATACCAAATTGAGCTTATTTAATTACCACATTGACTAAAACAGTCCATAATCCACACTTTGGCAAAATTATATTTTACCCCTAAACTTTTTACATATTTGCAAAATGGTCCCTAGGCTCGTATAATGAAATGTACCAAATTCCTTAATTACCCAAGCTTAACCGAACCTATAATGCTCTCATAACAGCCCACATTTCCCATCAAACCAAACTTTTACTACCACTTTTACAATCTTTACAATTTAGTCCTTTTTATGAATCTTTGTAGAAAATCACTTAGAGAAAAATATTTATTACTCATCTAACTTTCATATTCTTTCATTAAACAACAAAATACATGCATGTCATGCATGGGTATATTTTTGAACATGAACCCTAGCTTAAAGTAATGGTAGAAATAGCTAGGTCAAGTTATAAGGATTTCAAAAATACGAAGAACATGAAAAACATAGCTAAATTTACTTACTTGTGAGCTTGAAAACTGAAACAAAACCCTAGCTATGGTGTTTGAAAATTTCGGCAGCCCCTTGAAGAAGATGGACAAAATTTTGATTCTTTTTCCCTTTTTATTTCATTAATTTACCTAATGACCAAAACGCCCTTAATGGCATTCTTTGAAAATTTTTTCTTCCATGGGTATTTTTGTCCATCTTGCCATAAAATGGTCTAATTGATAAATAAAGACCTCTAATTTATGAATTCATCTTAATTTAACACTCAATGCTTCTAGAATACACATTTTGAAATTTATGCAATTTAGTCCTAGTAATTCAATTGAATACTTTATCGATAAAACTTATTTACCAAATTTTCACACATGTATTCAATCCCATATTAGAACTCAAAACTTTATCGGAATAAATTTTCTACTTCAGATTCATGGTTCCAAAATCACTATTCCATTTAAGCCCTTAACCGGGTTGTTACAATTATTATATTGATTGATAAAATGTTGAAATGCTTCTTATTATTTAGTAATACTCTGTAATCCTAATCTGGCGACAGAGATGGACTAGGACTTTTTCAAGCTGGATTGAAATAGGGTTGGATATATACCTTTTGAAACTGAAAAGCCACAAATAAGATTGTTGGTTCGATCCCCTTGAACGATGTCAATCCAAGCCGCAAAAAGAAGTTTCTTAGCCTCTGCGTAGTACACTCAGTTAAAGAACAAACAGTAAAAGAAATTTTCTTTAAACTTTTTCAAAGGGAGTAAAAATGATTGCTAGACCCTATACTCAAATTTTTATAAAATCCCTAACACGCATTCGGGATCATATTTCCTTTTAATTAATATTACATATTAAAAACAAAATTATCCCTTTAGAGAAACATATGGAAAGTTATTAAAACATTATATCCTTTCCAAAAGGATATTAACTTCTATGTTTCAATATTTGACCAAAATTATTATTATAATTATTTATTTTAATAATTTCAATAAACTATATTCAGTTAATATTAAAATTTTATATGAATCAAATTCATATATTAATTTTAACTGTGTTCTCTATTCGTGTACAAAAAGTTTGTATACATAATATGTTCTGTAATGCCCCAATAATTCTTAATTTTTATTTTCATATGTTGTGACATAAAATGCATGTCTACTTTAGTGGTAAGCATTGTGGGAAGAGTCTGAGAAGTCTTGGGTTCAAGCCTTGGCTTGTGTAACAGTTTTGTTTTTAAAAGATTAAATCCCTAACTCTAGTCAGTAGGCTTGTTAATAAATATGGATAAAGATATGATAGAATGGGCCTGCTGGTCTGATGGTTAAGTAGTTTGGCAAAGTGCTGGTGGACTTGAGTTTGAGTCCTGGTGGGCGCAGTGGAGTGTTTTATTTTGATGCTAGTGCCGTGGGGGTGTTTTAGTTAAACTGAACTACTAAAGAGTTGTAGTGGAATTTGAATTTAGTGGTTGAGGGAGAAGAGGATGGTTTTGAGGAATTTGGGGAGTGTTTTGGAAAGGAAATTATGGGATTTGGAAGGAGTGGGAGTGTTAAGGCTGATTGTGAACTCTTGACTTTAAGGATTTTAGCTTTGGTAGGGCTTTTTCTCTTCATTTTCAGCTTCTGTGACCCTTTTTGTTTTTTTTCTTTTTCTCTTTCTCTTGACTTCTTAGTGGCTAAATTCTGCTAAGAGATCACTCGGGTGCCTTTTGTTTTTGTCTATTTCGGTTTTGCTCTTTATTACAGTGCCCTTACTAATCGATTTTCTCTTCTTCCTCTACTTTTTTAATTGTCGTTCTTTCTCTTGTTCCCTTTTGTTTTTTGGCCAAATACCCTTCTTCCCCTCTCTCAACCGATTTTGCTTTGGTTGATTCTCTTTTCTCTCTCCCAATTCTTTTCTCTTTTCGTCTTGTTGTTTTGGTCGAATACTCCATCTCTATTCTTTTGGTTTTGACAGTTGTTCTTTGACCTATCAGCTTGGGTGCATACGGTTGTTTTCTCTCTTTGCCATAAGAGTTTTGCATCTAACATCTTCCTTTGTTGTCGATTATTACTGGGGGTGTGTTTGTGCTAGCCTTTACCTCTGTCGTATCATGTGACCATTCTAGGGATAGGTCGATGTTTCTTTTCCCTATAATTGGTTTTTCGTTTTCGGTAAGTGGTATACGTTTGGTTCAAACTATTTGTGTGAACAAAAGTGGTTAAGGTTAATAAGATTCAGTTAGTATTCAGGTGATCTCTAAAGGCTAGTAATCAGTCTTCTGCAACGGTTGAACTGTGCAAAGTCTCAATCGTTCAATCAAGGCAAGTGTTAATTAATATTTTGGATAGGTGTTATAAGAGGGGTTGTTTAATCCTACTGTTAAATGAGTAATGGAGTGTCTTGATTGAATATAGGTTTGGAGTGCTCTTGGGCTATTTGCGCACTTTCGCAACAAGGTGTGTAAACACAACCTCAATTATGGAAATCGGCAAAAAGCCAGAAAAAAAGTGAACATTGACACCACATGGGCGTGTGCTCGCTCAAGTGGTAGTCCTTGTGACCAAACTTGAGCATGAGATTGACGAGGCCAGCCATGTGCGATTTGATGGGTTGGGCCCAACTGGGCCGAAATGGGCTGAATTGGGCCATGTGGGCACCACGTGCACGTGGGCCCCATATGAGCAAACCATACATGCATGTGAAAATTATTGGGCCAAGTCGTGTGATCCACATGGCCAAGGCAAATTTGAGCCATGTGGGCCACACGGGCGTGGGCCCACAGTTTGGGCCGTGGGCCTATTTTCACAGTTTGACTGTTAAGGTTGCATGGGTCGCCCGAGACGACTGTGGACCTACTATTGGGTCGATAAGCCTAATTGACTGAATGACTGTTATGCCCTTGTGTGATTTATATATACGTATTTGCATGTATGATTATACTGTAGCATGCTTTTTTAACTATACTGAACACATGTATGATATTCTAATATGACATGACATGATTACATGATGCATTGCATGGGAGTGGGTTTATATTAATCGGAGGAAGTGTACTGATAGGCTTCAAGCCTAAATTAGTGGCAGCCCAGCTGCATATTACTGTATAGTGCCGCATTCGGTACTTTCTAGAGTGTAGGGATGAGTGGGTTGATTATATCACTACATGGAGTGTAGGGTTGGACGGAGATAGAGTGTAGAGGCTGGTTGGGTAGGATCTCTATATTGTTAAACTGTTACTGTACTGTTTAATGATACTGTAATGGGCCAAGGCCTAAGCACATGACTGTTCTGTACTGAGATGGGCTAAAGCCCAAACTGATATTGTCACTGATACTAAAAAGGGCTTAGGCCCAGATTGTATTTATTTTTGTCTGTTGCTTATATGGGATTACACACTGAGTTTTCATAAACTCACCCTTCTGTTTCAATTGTACAGGTAATCCCCAGACTTAGGCGGGTTAGTGCAACGGAGGACTTAACGGTGGCCATACAGCTTATTCAATTTGACTTAGTACTTTATAATTATGATTTTATTATTGGGGTTTTGTTCTAATAATGACCTTTTTAAATTTTTAGATTTTAATTTGGGGTTTTATTAGTTAACTTATAACTACTAGTAGTAGAGGTAATCAAGGCCTTCTAAACACGAATGTTTTCTCAAAACACGCTCAAGTATTCAACCGTTTTAAAAAGCTTCTGCAATTTAAGTGATATTTTGAAATATTTATAACGTTTTTAAAAGTAAATGACTTTTGATAATAAGGCACGTTTTGAAAGTGAACGACACATTTTAGATTATTCATTAAGACAATAAAAATAACTTATATTGAAAAAAGGGTTTTGAATGACAACATACTTTTCAAAAAGCACTTCAATGTGACATCGTCGGTTCAGCCATAGCGTTTAGGCTGGGTTTGGGGTGTTACATGTTCACTATTTAATTGAAAATTTAAATTAATTCAATAATTAATTTAAACCATTTGACAACTAAATGTAACACCAATTGGGTTTGGATTCTGTTCGCTTCAACCATAGGGTGTGACCCTGTAGGATATTGTAATGTTAGTCGTAATATTAGAACATTTCTATTGTTACAAGCAATAAGTGGCATCTAGCAAAGTATCATTGCTACCCAAGTTACAAGAAGTCATGAATCGACATAACCTTTCTGTAATAAATTTTTATGTATTATATCCTTTTATCCTTTATATCTAGATTGAATGCAAGTCATGGAACAATCACTTATATAGTCCAATCTCATATTTCTTGATATTCAGAGTAGACTACAATAAACAAATAAGTGCGATATCTCATATCAACTTATCTGAGCATTGCCATGCATTTCTAGTCTCACTCCATCAAGTAGCATAAGATATTGCTCCCATTATGTAGTAAGGAGAAATCCTATCTTGGTCAATCATATCTCACTATATAGATTGTGGCATATCCAACATCGGTCTTTATAGTACAACATGTTACAGTAGACGTTTAACTATATCAATGTTGAGTCGCTGGTACGCGTTGTGGTGCAACAGAAAAATTATTTTGATGATCATCAACCATGGATCCATGTACGAGGAATGAATTGAGTTGAAATATGGTTGAAAATA
The DNA here is from genome assembly GCA_020496765.1 of Gossypium stocksii. Lineage (NCBI taxonomy): Eukaryota > Viridiplantae > Streptophyta > Magnoliopsida > Malvales > Malvaceae > Gossypium > Gossypium stocksii. The sequence goes on from CM035629.1 coordinate 35,853,432, forward strand.
TACCTTCTTTATTGGAAATATAGAAAGGATTGTAACACCCCTAACCCGTATCTGTCACCGAAATGGGGTTACGAGGCATTACCAGACAAGACACAAATTTCGTATATTTATATGCATATACATAATTGAAGATCTTATAACAATTAAATTTTAAAATCATATAACTAAAATAATCTCTTACGAATCGTTCATGTTATAAAATAAATACATATATAAACACATACTTCATAAGTATAAGTATTAAATATATCATCAAGCCACAAAAGCCTGAATACATAACCAAGCTAAGGAAATTATTTAATTACATGAAATTCATAAATGAAACAATTCAAAGTTCTGGTTATTTAACCATTTCATTATCAGCATAATATACATAAACTTTTATAAAATAATAAAGTCAACAAAATAATGAAATCAAAAACTTTAAATCAATTCCACATAAGCGACTATGACATATACTTACATAATATTCTTGTAATTAAAGCTCAACTAGCAAAGTCAACTCACATAATTTGCGTCTAACCACCTTGTTTTATTATTGCATGATTTTCTATTCATATGGTAAATTTTCAATGCATTGACCAAATTTACACATGTCAAATTATAAGTACTTTAAGATGTCAACTACCATTTAAGCTATCAAATTATTTATCACAAATTCAAAACATTAATCATGTAAATCATCCAATTTGTCTTATTTCTCAATTGCAGTTGCCGAATATGAACATATTAATATCACCTATCTTACCATGTATCATAATATCATATTCAATACCAAATCCTTCAATACCTATTCAACTAAAATTTATAAATCTAAAACATATATTTTTCTACTATTCAATTACCGAATAAGCATACCAAAAATTACTTTCAATTCATAATGTAGCATTTATTCAACTCTAATACTTGCATTACCAAAACTTGAATGGTCATTCAAAATCAATTACTTACTTTAATTTTACCTATTTAATCACATAACCAAACTAATAAAGCCATACATATCCATCATTAGATCAACGAATAAATTCCAAACTTAACTAATCATGCCAAACTTATTACATACTAATTATAACCATCTCATTATACATCAAACACATTATTAAAATTTAACCAAACATATCAAGCATAAATCACACCCATTATTAACATAACCGAACCACTAATCAAACATAGATATAATCAAACACAAGACTATCAAATCATATCAAACACACATCACACATATATAAATCATAACCGAATAACCAAAACCAAAACTAAACATAACCATCATTTGATCAAAACATAAGAACCAAGCTTAACATAATTAAATAAGTCGCATGGCTTATATATACATACCCAAAATCAAACATATCACAATCTAGCCTATACATGTCATAGGTTTAAATTCGACTTTATAAAAGTACTAAAAATAGTCAATAGTGTGATAGACTTCAATGACGATCCCTGAGCCCGTAACAAGTTTCCAAAATCTATAAAACAGAGAACAAACACATACACACAAATTAAGCTATCACAGCTGAGTAAGTCATAAGCAAATAAAAGAATCAATGACATTATTAACTCAATTTGACCAAACTAATTCATGCTTTCGTAATCACATATAATCTCAACTTACAAAATCTTTTACAACATATACATTCATATATAAACTTTAACTTGACTGAAAAACACATATATCTATTATCAATGTTATCATTTACTTTTAAGATCAAAATATCATCATACAACCAAATATATATACATATACACAATCATTTATGTATACATATTTTTCACAATTTAATATCATATATTTATATAATTTGGCCGAATTAGATTTACATTCAATATACAAATAACCAACCTTATAACATGATTCAGATCTTCACTTCAAATACCAAAACTTACTTTAGTTTCAATATATTAACTAACACATACCTGAGCCTTTTAATTCGATTATGCATTCGGTCCTTACTTAACATTGCCCGTTCAACCATTCGAAATTAAAAAGGATATGTGGATAGTCAGAAAATTTGTACAATCCCAATGTCCCAGACGTGATCTTACTCGTAAACACATATTAGAGTCAAATATCGATGCCAACGTCCCAGATATGGTCTTACTTGTAAACACATATCAGAGTCAGATATCGATCCCATGGTCTTACTCGTAAACACATATCAAAAATCTGATGTCATGACATATGTATCCTAGCTATTCCTAAGGTTCGTATGGGGCTTTCCAGATGTCGTATCTCGGTCGAACCGAATAGTAAACATAGTTACAATGTGTACACATATTCGACTATCATTTACACATTCTCAAATATATATCAATTAAACACATGTAAATAATATTTATTCAAAAATAACTACGTTTATTTGCTTATAAACTTACCTCGGACAACGAAACTCGAAATAGGGCAATTAGTCGACGACTTTAGTTTTCCCCCGATCCAAATTCGATTTCTTTGGTTCTTGATCTAAATGTATTCAAAATAAACTAATTTAAATATAATTCCATTCAATTTAGTCCAAAAACACATAAATGGGTAAATTATCATTTTACCCCTAACATTTTGCACTTTTTACAATTTAGTCCAAATTGCATAAAACACAAAACATACAAAATTTGCACATACCATGCTATGGCCGAATATTACCCACATTCATACTAATCCACACATTTTATTTATTTCACATTTTAGTCCCTCAATTTATTATTTTTGCAATTTAACCTTAATTACTCAAAATCATCAAAAATCCCTATACAAAACTTATTAATCTACCACAAATCTTTAATTTTCTAACATCAAACAAAAAAATCACAAGCTTTCAACAATGGCAAAATACAAATCATCATCAAAATCAGAAATTGGGACATAGGCTTTGTACATTACATTGCAACGATCTCAAAAACGTAAAAATTATAAAAAACTGAGCTGGTTACATACCTTAATCAAGCTTCAATAATGCCGAATACCTAAGCTTTCTTTTCTTTTCTTTCTATATGTTATTCGGTCATAAAAGAAATAATGAACAAATGGTTTTTAATTATGTAATATTATAACATATATTAACATATTCTTTAACTTACATATTTAACCTTTATTGTAAATATGAAACCATTATATCATAAGGTTACAACCGTCCACTACATATAATTATGGTTTAATTGCATTATAAATGCTTCATATTATAAAGATAACAACAATTAAGTACTTTCACATTTAACCTTCAAATTTTTAGTTTACGCGATTTAGCCCTTTTATTAAATTGAGCACTTAAACGACAAAATTAATTTAGGAAAATTTCACACATATAAATTTTCACACATAATAAACACATAAAATAAATTTAAAATATTTTTTTGACTCAGATTTGTGGTCCCAAAATCACCATTCCGAATAGGGTTTGAATCGGGCTGACACAATGATACTGTTGATTCTATGTCGATTCCAAGCCACAACTAAAATGTCATGGCCTCTATGTAGTCCACCCCGTAAAAAACAAACAACCACTTTCTTTTGAACTTTTCAGAGAGAACTAAAAATGGTTTCTAGACTTTTTAAATTATTAAGTTGATAACCTTAACACACTAAGGGATTATCATCATTTTATCCTTTTTCATATCACATATTAAAAGGAAAACCAAGATTATTCTCTTGTTAATAATAGAGAAGGCAAATGGAAAGTTAAAAAAAAACGAATTATATTTTTTCCAAAAGAATATACGATTATTCCCTTATTAATAGAGAAGACAAATGAAAAGTTAGAAAAAAGATATATTCTTTCCAAAAGAATATTAATTTTCACATTTTTTATATTTTGACCGAAATTAATTAATATAACTGTTTATTTTAATAAATTCAACAAAATATATACAATTAATATTATGTATGAATCAAATTCATATATTAGTTTTTTTTTTCAAAAGAATATTAATTTGCATGTTTTTTATATTTTGACCAAAATTAACTAATATAATTTTTTATATTAATAAATTTAGTAAAATATATACTATTAATATTTTGTATAAATCAAATTCATATATTAATTATATTCTTTCCAAAAGAATATTAATTTTCATGTCTTTTATATTTTGACAGAAATTAATTAATATAATTGTTTATATTAATAAATTCGATAAAATATATACAATTAATATTTTGATTGAATCAAATTCATATATTAATTTTATCTGTGTTCTCTGTTTGTGTGCAACAAGTTTGTACATATAATGTGTTTAATATTTAACTATTAAATTAATTCAAAAATTATTTTAATTCATGTGACAACTAAATACAATACCAAATGTATTTGGATTCTGTTCATTTCAACTATAGGGTTGACCTTGTAGGCTATTATAACGTTGGTAGTAATACTAGAATGTTTCTAACATTACAAACAATGAGTGGCATCTAGCAATGCATTATTCCCACCCAAGTTAGAAGAAGTTGTGATTCCACATAACCTTTGTGTAATAATCTTTTCATGTATTATATCTGTAATACCCCATTTTTGCCCGGGTCCATACCACAAAATGATAAAAAATAAATAAATAAATAAATTCCAAGCCCAGTTCAGAATATATCATTTGGCCCGATCAGAATGGCCCATTACTTGAAAAGATTAAAGGTCCATCTACAAACTTGACATATATGGAAACATAATCTTCAAGGATACACAATCTTAGAAATGATATGTAAATCTTAGATATGATATGCAATCTTAGAAGATATGGTATGCAATCTTAGAAGATATGATTTTGATATCTTAGAGATTTAATTTGTAGATACCCTTTAATCTTAGCCGTTGATGTAATTGATCTATACCGTTGGATTTGGGGAGGCTCAACTATAAATAGAGGCCTCCCCCCCTCATTGTAAAGGATCACTGGAGTTTTGGGAAGCAATAAAAATTCTTGAGAGCTCTCAAATTTCTCTCCCTCTTACGTTCTTATTTTCTACGGTTTGTTCTTATTTTATTCTTTGTTCATCTTCATTTTTCAACCTTTTTTCATTTTGATTTAATCCTTATTTCCTTGTTTTTAATTCTTTTATATTTTATTTTTTATAATTTTAGTATTATATCAAATTATTTTTTTATTAAATTCTATATTACTCTTTGTTTTAAAAATATATATTTCATTTAATTGAAAAGTTTTTTTCTTAAATAAGGCAATGTTTGGTGTTTAGAAATTCGGGAAATACTGCCCTAACATGTTGGGTTGCGATTTTTCGTTTGACTAAATAACTAAATATCCTTTTAATAAATTTTCCTAAATTACGAGGTGATTTTAGTTACAAAAGTTTGAGAATATCGTGTCCTATCATGCTGGATGTGATATTAGTGTTCTTTTGGAACGAAGGATTCTCGGTTTTTAAACTCAAACTATTCCAATTTTAAAGGGATCTTATTTTGAATTATTTCAAACTTTGACATTAAGACAGAAAACAATTCAATTTGGTACCAATTTTGGGCGTTGTGAGGGTGCTAACCCTTCCGCACACGTAACCAACTCCCGAACCTGTTTTCTCAAAAAAATCGTAGACCAAAATGTTTTATAAGGTGATCCAATCACACCTAAAATGATTGGTGGCGACTCCCATTTTCATTTTTTAAAGTCAACCCCGTTTTTCCAAAACCTCTTAAAAAAATGGTTTCGACAGCTTGGCGACTCCACTGGGGACCAATAAGAGAGTCAAGCTGAAAATTGATTACTTTCTGTCTTAATGCTAAAATTTGAAAAGATGTAAAAATAAAGATCCCTTTTCATGTGTTTGTTGCATATGTTTGTTATTTTATCTGCACACATTGCATTTGCATGACTGTTGGTCACACCTTTAAGTGGGAGTAAGAAACTAAGCTTTCGTGAGGTTTTCGCCTTCGTATGAGTTAGTGGATTGCTTCCGGAAAACAACTGTACGTATAGACTTCGTGAGATTTTCATCTCCGTATGGTCATAGGGAAATGAATCCCCCTAAACTGAACTTGGTCCATATGAGCCTATAATAGGTGAGGATCGAGGAATCTGCTGGTTTGGGTACCCTTTACTTTAGAACCGAACCTCATGTAGTGAGCTTTAAGTGCTTACCTTAGGTAGTAGGGTGCTAACTTTTAGTACCTACCCTTTTAAAGTATTTGTTTATTATATTTTTATATATGACACTGACATATTCTTCTTTCTTTTGTTGTCATTGCATATTATTCATCATTAAAAGGTATCGATTCAAGGTTCAATTTCTGAGTTAGAAAGTTTTGTAATAGGGGACGAATATCTTAATAAAGTGGGGGGCAACTCTTTCGTCTGTGCATGGTAAAAGAAAACCTAGTTAGAGAAAGGAGATAGTGTCACCGAGGGATATACATCGGAGTTTTGGGACTTCACTCGTATCAGTTCGACATAGATTGAGTTGAAAGAGTTGAAGGACATTTAGGCCCATTGGGATAAAGAAGCCAAGCAGTTTTTCAGCTATGAGGACTTACAGTATTTACTTGACGGGAAGATAGATGGACAATTCAAAGGAGTATTGATAGGCACTTCTTCCATAACAGCACTTCTCTTTCATACGAAGATGGTCGCCTTGTGGATGATAAGGGTTTTCGAAGGAAAATGATTGACAGAATGCAAAAACGAGTGGGATGGAAAGAATTTTGCCTATAGAAAGTTTCATTTACTATAGGACAGCTACCAAACATCAAGCTTGAGTTTATTGTTGTACTGTAGGATGTTACAACTATCAGGCATAATGGAAATGCAAGCTCTGATGGCTGGGATAGTTTAGATGGGCGTGAAGGATAAAGGACAAAGAAGACCGTGTCATTCAAAGACCTTTAAATTGGAGATTAGCCATGCTGTGAGGATGTAAGCAATTCAAATGCTCTGCCGGGGGCAGAAATCTGAAGACTCTCAAGAAGCACTGAAGATGTTGGATATCATTTTAAGGCAGTATGCTGCGAAGCAGGAATGCCTACTTGTTTGCCAGTCTTTCTTTCAAGATAATCAGAATAACTTCATAAGACATTGAAGGAGGTGTCATGGGCTGTAGAGATCACCTCATGGGAAAAGCCATATTTCAGATTCAAGAGGTTGCTGATCACCTACAAGAATTGACAGTGCAAACTAATGTTTTAAGTGTAAAATATGAGCTAGTATCAGATAGAGGTCGAGGGTTAGCTTTGTTATTAGATAGGGTTAAGACTCTAGGCCTACGAGCGAAAGCGTATTTGTAATCTGTTTTATAAAAAGACTTTTGTTCCTTAAATAATGTTTTCTAAAATGAAACTGAATCGAGATCGATACCTTTTTGCATTCATGCATTTGCATTACATTACATCAAAGAAAAGAAGGTGTTGATCCGAAATTCGATTCCTAAATAGAATAGTTTGTCATAAGGAAACGAATTTCTTGATAAAAGGGATTATAGTGCGGTCGTCTGAATATAGTCCAAGTAAACACGATGAGGGAAAGCTGGTAGTCCACGAAAGAATACATGATGTAATTGCCAGAGATTCAAGCAAACAAAGGTTATCCAAGAGCATGACGAGAGAAAGCCGGAAGTCTACGAAGGAATACATGACTTGATTTAATTGCCAACAAAGATTATTCAAGAGTTGTCACTTTTTTATGAGTATCGTTGAGATAAGCGAGCAATGAGTCGTGGCCCAGATGAAGCAACAAGGAGCTGGCAAAGGCATCTTTTGGAGAATTCACAAGATTTGACCATGAAGAGAAGATCAGTGTTTCCACTTGGACTATGAAAGGGCAAAGGCTGTATATGTAATCCGTTTTCATATAAAGAAATCTATTTTCTAGAAAAGTTATTCTAATGGAATTGAATTCATGATCAACATCTCCTTTTCTTTTGCATTCATGCATTTGCGTTGCATCACATCACATGTATTAAAATCTATAAAAAGACCCTAATTAGTTAAGGTTAAAAGAGAAAGAAAGAGAGAGAGAGAGAGAGAGAAGAGGGTCACGGCTGAGTGAAAAGAAGACGTTCTCTTACATATCCCAAACTTTTGTACCAGGAGGGATAGCTTACCCAGGGACGGGGGTGTTTGGAAATGAAAATTATTCCATCAATGCCATACATGAAGAAGGGACTGATTAAGGAAATCTGGAGGGCATTCGTCCTTACGAACCAGGAAAGTTCTTAAACAACTGGGCTGCGGAAGAACTTCTTGTAGTCTTTAGAAATTATACAGAGTAATTTGCAGAACACTCTTATTACTTTAAAGCCTAGGAGTAACAAGATCTCATTTGTGAAATAGGCTCATGTTCAGACATTGTTGTTTCAATAAAACATATCTTTCATGATCAATACGAACAAATGTTCATTATTCTTTATTCTTTGATTTTCTAATTTTCATCAAATCTCTTCGTTCATACCCTGCGAATAGTCATTCTTGAATTCATTTACTCCTTGTACATTATTTTATGCCCATCATAGATCCCTAGATATCAATGACGTGGGCAACGATACTACAGATTCTGAGTTCATCTTTGAGCCTGACATGTGTTTAAAGGAACCTCAGTACTTTGAAGATTTGACAGAAAGTGTAACTTGTTTCTAAATTTGTTGGAAATGGTAAAGAGAGAAACAAATTTTACCCCATGAAAAGGTGATAGAGAATACAGCTTTAGAGGAAGGGAAGGTTGTGAAATTAGAACACGCATAGCTGGAGAGCCAAGACAAGACCTCGTGGAGGCTATTATGGAAATTCAAAAACGTTGTCAAAGAGGATACATGATCACATCAGTTATACTATAAATGCCGAATTTAAGGAGTCAAGACTTATGGGGCATGTATGTTATGGGTCTTTGCTCGTCAAAAGTTTCGAGCTGACAATGGATTATCTTTATGGCTGTTGACTGCTCCATTAAGAGGGAGAGAGTAGCTTCATATGCCAATATTACAAAGTCAATAGACATCGATACAAAAAAAAAAAAAAAAGAAAAAAGAAAAAAGAAAAAAGAAAAAAGAAAAAAGAAAAAAGGGAAAAGAAAAGATCATTTTCAACTGCACAATGTCAAAGGTTTGCGGTTCGTTCAAAGATTAGGCACTCCATCACAGTACATCAAAGGTGGCTAAAAGGAAAAAACCAACAAAAAGTATAGAAGATGACAGAGACTTTGTAAAAATTGGCATAAAAAGCTACTACTTACTCTTTATGTTTACGCTAGGGCAAACGCTTTCAAGGGTCCCAACTATGATCTTTAGAATGAATGCAGCGCATGGATCTCCTAGGAAGTCTGATGTGCTGTTAATAGTTGTATTGGATAGCTTCAAGTAATAGTTACCAATTTCTCGCTATAGAGCATCAGACTATACACAGTCTCCAAAGCTTGAAATGATAGATTCTATTTTCAAACCAGTTTCTGACAAAGTGGATAAGTAGATCATGAGAGAAGCTCTCTTAGACTTCCATACAAGTTTAGAGAAGAGGAAGCCTAATCAGGTCATTATCTCCAAGGATGGAGATAGCGAGTCTTAGTTCAGTCGAATGATGAACAAAGGACTTGATCAAGTTATTGAGGCTTGCAAGCACCTTGACGAGAATTGGAACCCTAAATTTGTGGCTATTGTTGCATAAAAACCATCATTCCAAGTTTTCCAACAGGGATCTCCTGACAATGTGCTACCTGGTGCTGTCATTGATAACAAAGTATGCCATCCAAAGATCAATGATTTTTACCTTTGTGCTCGTGCTGACCAAGTTGGGTTTTCAACTGATGATCTGCGAGCTTGTTCATTCTCTATCCTACGAGCACCATAGCCATATCTATTGTGGCCCCTATTTGGTACGCTCATTTGGCAGCTTTACAACTGGGGTAATTTATGAAGTTTGTGGATGCTTCACAGACATCATCAAGCTATGTGTTTGTCAAACGATAGCCAGGACTGCTGCTGGGGCAATCCCTTTCTCATGGGTTTATGAATCGAGATTCTTTTTTTCCTCCAAGCTTCGATGGAGTCAAGAATTGAATACCTCTAGTGAACTTAACTTGGAAGTATTCATCCTAATCACATGGATGACACAGACTTATGATAAAGAGGGTTCGTCCACAAGAATTTCTCGCGAAAGCCAAGGTGAAAACCCGCAAAGAGCGCTTTGAGACTTCTAAATTCAAAAAAAAAAAACAAAAAAAAAAGGAAAAAAGAGAAAAAAAGAAAAAATAAAAAATAAAAATGGAGAGGCCAAGGTGAAAACACACAAAGGGCACCTTGAGACCAAAGGGGTTTTAAGTTGAAAACCCGAAAGGGCGGCTCAAATTTTGAAAGGCATGCAGCAACCTTGCTATACCTGATTTGACAAGAAGTGAAGTATATTACATGATGGGGCATCAACAAAGTACTTTGGATATTCTGAACACATGTTAAACTTAAAGCAGTCTTCATAGAGCTTGTATATAGAAGCCCAAGCTGCGATATCTAGGGCACCTGGATGTTGTCCTATTTACTATCTTTGGATTCTTTTTCTTCTCAAAGATATCTTTCCATATGCAATTCATTTTTATTTTTGATAATTTATTTATTTTTCCTCCATTATTCATAAAGTGTGTTGCATTGAAACAATGATTGATGAACTAAAATATTTTCACAAACGAAGTTTTACATATTACTCTGGAAATTTCTAGATAATACAAGAAACTGAAACATGACAATTGTTTAAGGAATTCCCATTGAGTAAGGATCGGAGGTCCTTGAGAGAATTTCTTCCTCAGTCCAAGTGATGATTGGACAATTCAAACGATTCGATCCTAGAGAGGATCATTTCACAGACATCTCCAGTGGGTCGTAACATTCAGGGAATGGTACAGTGGACCAAATTGATGGAGAAAATTTAAAGCATACGAGCAGAGTATGATTGATATGTCGAGAAGAACGAAGTCAAAATCTTGATAGATGAATGAGGGGTGATGTCCAAAATAGTGATCATTCTCATAATATTTATTGCATCATAGTATGTTTAATTAGGAAAGCATTTGACTCATTTCAATCATGGCATCTTAATCATTAAGCATAAGCATTCTATAGATTATGTCCTCTAGGGGACAATGTAGATCAAAAATTTCAGCGTGGCATCCCTAAGTTTGCAGGGAGCAGGCTGAAGATTTCAGCATGGCATCCTTGAGTTTCCAAGGAGCAGGTTGAAGAAAGCAGATCTTGACTTCCTGAGTTTGCAGTGAAGTAGATCAAAAATTTCAGCATGGCGTCCCTGAGTTTGTACGGAGCAGGTTGAAGATTTCAGCATCGCGTCCTTGAGTTTGCAAGGAGCAGGTTGAAGAAAGCAGATCTTGACTTCCTGAGTTCACAGTGAAGCAGATCGAAGATATCATCATGGCGTTCCTGAGTTTACAGGGAGGAGGTTGAAGATTTCAGCATGGCACCCTTGAGTTTGCAAGGAGCAAGTTGAAGAAAGTAGATTTTGACTTCCTGAGTTTGCAGTGACGCAGATCAAAAATTTCAGCATGGCGTCCCTAAGTTTGCAGGGAGCAGGTTGAAGATTTCAGCATGACATCCTTGAGTTTGCAAGGAGCAGGTTAATGAAAGCAGATCTTGACTTCCTGAGTTCGCAGTGAAACAGATCGAAGATATCAGCATGGCGTTCCTAAGTTTGCAAGGAGCAGGTTGAAGATTTCAGCATGACGTCCTTGAGTTTGCATGGAACAGGTTGAAGAAAGTAGATTTTGACTTCCTAAGTTCGCAGTGAAGCAAATCGAAGATATTAGCATGGCGTTCCTGAGTTTACAGGGAGCAGGTTAAAGATTTCAGCATGGCATCCTTGAGTTTGCAAGGAGCAGGTTAAAGAATGCAGATCTTGACTTCCTGAGTTTGCAGCGAAGCAGATCGAAAATTTCAGCATGGCATCCCTGTGCTTACAGGGAACACGTTGAAGATAACAAGATTTGGCATCCCTGTGCTTACAGGGAACAGATCAAAGACATAGCAAGATCTGACTTTCATCAAAGCAGATCCAAGATGATTTGGCGTCTCTGTATTCGACGAGGAGCAGATCGAAGAACTCAAGACTCAGCGAGCCCGGGCAAAATGGGTCATTTGATAGTCTTTGCTTTATTCCTGTTACACAGCAATAAGCAAAGAGGGGCAATTGTAATGCCCCATTTTTGCCTGGGTCCATACCACAAAATGATAATAAATAAATAAATAAATAAATAAATTCGAAGCCCAGTTCAGAATATATCATTTGGCCCAATCAGAATGGCCCATTACTTGAAAAGATTGAAGGTCCATCTACAAACTTGACGTATATGGAAACATAATCTTCAAGGATACGCAATCTTAGAAATGATATGTAAATCTTAGATATGATATGCAATCTTAGAAGATATGGTATGCAATCTTAGAAGATATGATTTTGATATCTTAGAGATTTAATTTGTAGACACTCTTTAATATTAGCCGTTGATGTAATTGATCTATACCGTTGGATTTGGGGAGGCTCAACTATAAATAGAGGCCTCCCCCCCTCCCATTGTAAAGGATCACTGGAGTTTTGGGAAGCAATAAAAATTCTTGAGAGCTCTCAAATTTCTCTCCCTCTTACGTTCTTATTTTCTGCGATTTGTTCTTATTTTATTCTTTGTTCATCTTCATTTTTCAACCTTTTTTCATTTTAATTTAATCCTTATTTCCTTGTTTTTTAATTCTTTTATATTTTATTTTTTTTATAATTTTAGTATTATATCAAATTATTTTTTTATTAAATTCTATATTGCTCTTTGTTTTAAAAATATATATTTCATTTAATTGAAAAGTTTTTTTCTTAAATAAGGCAATGTTTGGTGTTTAGAAATTTAGGAAATAGTGCCCTAACATGTTGGGTTGCGATTTTTTGTTTGACTAAATAACTAAATATCCTTTTAATAAATTTTCCTAAATTACGAGGTGATTTCAGTTACAAAAGTTTGAGAATATCGTGTCCTATTATGCTGGATGTGATATTAGTGTTCTTTTGGAACGAAGGATTCTTGGTTTTTATATCAAATTATTTTTTTATAATTTTAGTATTATATCAAATTATTTTTTATTAAATTCTATATTACTCTTTGTTTTAAAAATATATATTTCATTTAATTGAAAAGTTTTTTTTCTTAAATAAGGCAATGTTTGATGTTTAGAAAATCGAGAAATAGTGCCCTAACATACTGGGTTGCGATTTTTCGTTTGACTAAATAACCAAATATCCTCTTAATAAATTTTCCTAAATTACGAGGTGATTTCAGTTACAAAAGTTTGAGAATATCGTGTCCTATCATGCTGGATGTGATATTCGTGTTCTTTTGGAACGAAAGATTCTCGTTTTTAAACTTAAACTATTCCAATTTTAAAGGGATCTTATTTTGAATTATTTCAAACTTTGACATTAAGACAGAAAACAATTCAATTTGGTACCAATTTTGGGCGTTGTGAGGGTGCTAACCCTTCCTCACACGTAACTGACTCCCGAACCCGTTTTCTCAAAAAAATTGTAGACCAAAATGTTTTATAAGGTGATCCAATCACACCTAAAAAGATTGGTGGCGACTCCCATTTTCATTTTGTAAAGTCGACCCCATTTTTCCAAAACCTCTTAAAAAAATGGTTTCAACAATATCCTTTCATCCTTAATATCTAGATTGGACATAAGTCATGGAATAATCACACTTGCATAGTCCAATATCATATTTCTTGATTTTCTGAGTAGACTACAACAAACAAATAAGTGTGATATCTCATATCAACTTATTCGAGCATGGCCATGTATTTCTAGTCTCACTCCATCAAGACGCCTAAGATATTGCTCCCATTATGTAGGAGGGATAAATCCTATCTTGATCAATCATATTCCACTAAATGGACAGTGGTATATCTAACATCAGACTTTATAATACAACTTGTTGTAGTAGAGGTTTTGGCTATACCAAAATATACGGCTCACGATGTTGGGCGAATGATAATCTCAAGTCTGAGGATTATATATATAGTTATCACTATGAGTAATATTGTGACTAGATAATAATCCAAGAAACATACTCATAGCGGGTCAGTTCAATATGTTATTCTCTAACACATACTCATGTATTGATTTTGACATCCCTATGTCAATGAAATGACAACTCTTTGTCATCAATCAACTACACATTAGTCTCAATGCATTATTGTTGTCTAAACCCACAATAATACTTGACTAAGGACCTTTTAAGAATAATCATATTTTCTTTGGACTTTATTACAATTCTATTTATTTATATACACAGAAAAAGAAAATGAAATAATAATAGTAATGTCTTATATTAATAAACAAGGTAAAACGAGTATGTGATTACAGTCATCTCATGATTGGCCGTTCAGCATACTTTAACAATCAAAATATACGACTCACGATGTTGGGACAATGATAATCTCCAGTCTGAAGATCGTATACATAGTTATCACTATGTGTAATGTTGTGACTATTACATAATAATCCAAGAAACATGCTCATGTGGGTCAGTCCAGTATGTTGTTCTCCAACTCATACTCATGTATTGATTTTGACATCCTTATGTCAATGGTAACACTTTGACATCAATCAACTACACATTAGTCTCAATGCATTATTAACGTCCAAGCGCGCAATAATGCTTGACTAAGGACCTTTTAAGAATAATCATATCATTTTTAGGACTTTATTATTAATAAGTTTATTTACACACAGAGAAAAAGAAACTAAAATAACAATGGCAATACATTATATTAACAAACAAGGTAAAACAAGTATGTGATTACAATCATCTCATGATTGGTCTTTGGGTATACTCTAACAAGATTAAGGACCTTCTCAGTGATCTTCAGATGGGAAGCTAACCAAAGTGATGTAAGGCGATCTCAAGTTTTTTCTCACAATGTCACGTGTCTACGCTGGGTAATAGATCTAGCTAGAGATGTACTTTTAAAAAAAAAAAGTTTCATTATTATAAATACAATACATGTTTAAATAATTATAATGTAGAATAGAATCAATATAAAATAAAATGAATGAAAAACCGAACCAAAGTAAAAAGCCTATCAACCAAATCCTAATTTGTAAGAGCCACATAATAAAATTTGAACTCCAAAAATCTAAAACCTAACCAACCAAATCCTAGTTTGCAAGAGCCATTCTTTCTTGAAATGGGAAAATGGGGAAGTACAGATTCCTAAATATATTTATATATATATATATCATATAAATCGAATTACATTTTTCTGAGAATTTATATTAAATTACATATTATTAATATATTCCAACCTGTTTCTCGCCTACACACAGCTTTCAAATTAATTTCATTGGAGCCAAATGCCAGCGGCAATACTATATCTATCTTCTTAACATTGTTTATGATATCAAACAAAAAGAAGTCACAAATATATAATAATTGAATGAAAATAGTAATGACTAAATGACTAATAATAAATGAAAGCATTTAATTCTCCATGATGATGTGATAACTAAGACAAAGCAGATCAAAACGGTGATTAAGTTTAACGGGTTTTATTTGGCTGGTAAAAAACATGTTGCAAGTCCCCCATAAATTACGAAATTTGATTCATGTATTTGAAGGGTTAAAAATTCTATTCCAATAATTGACATGGGTAATATTTTTTTATTAAAAGATGCTTATTATTACAATGTTTTACTTTTGAAATTATATGACAGCATCGGTGTATTAATAACAAAATATTAGATTTGTAAGAGATTTTAAGTTGAAAAGGTAATCTAATTTTATTTTATTTTTAAATTTTTAACTATACCAATTTAATTTTTAAATTTAATTTTACAAGAACCAACAACAATTCTCATGTTTTATTATATATATCAACTAGTTTTTTTCTCGTGTAATTTGGAAAATTGAATGTATTAATTAAAATATATTAAATTATTGTATAATTTTTATAATTTTTTAATAAAATATGATAAAAAATATACATAATATTTCACAAATCAAACATTTTAAAATTAATCGAAATTTATTTTTTATAATTATTGTTTTATGAAAGAAATCTAATGAATAATAATATCATCAATCTAAATTTGTTGAGAGGAAATCATAATTTTGATGAAAAGATGAGAGAAAACTTGAGAGGAAATAGTGATATTTTCATTGCAGAAATTCAAATGGATTTACCAAAATAGCCATCAACAATGGTTTCTTCCATACAATGCTTATTTATGGTGGATTTGTGAAGATAAGCTTGGGCAAAAATAAATATTCAACAACATTTCTTATCCTAAATGCTATTTTTTAGTTTTTGCATATTGACTTTATTAATTTTGCTAACCTTACAATTTAGTTTATAAACTTTAATTATTAAACCCACAATGTTAACTTGTAAATAATTCTAATTCATGCCAAGATACTAATTAATGAGACTATAATCCACTATCATAACCACTCCTAGAAACCTTTTAGTTAACTTTTCGACATCGGTGAAAATTGGATCATTCGGATTCTCCTCTCTTTAAAAAAAATTATTCTTGAAACTTATCTAAAAAGAGATAGGGAGATTGAGAACACAGACTCTCCAAGTTCCCAAAATGTTTCCTCAACACTGTGGCTTTTGCACTGGTTCTTTTTCATGTAATGAATCTGGTCGATCCTCGACTGACTCTACTAAAAACAATCATGCAAAAGATTCAATCAATATCTTTGCAACATCAAAACATGGAATACGTTATAATACGATCTAACTCATGAGGGCAAAACCAAACCATACTAGACAAGACCAACTCTCTTAAACACCTTATACGAACCAATGTACCTCAGACTCAGTTTAAATTTCCAATCAAACTTTAATATATTCTTCTATGGAGAAACATTCTAGTTCATATTGTTACGAACATCACGATTGATATCTTTTAACTTCACGTGCGTATATGACTTTCAAACAACTAGAAAATGTCGAACACCCATTTCTCTCACTAAGCTCGGACCAACACAATTTCATATAACACCAACATTTGTACTAATATATAGAACCATATGAATGCTCTACTGGAAACAATTATTATATGCAAACTCCACCAATGACAAATGTCGCTCCCACAATACAGGCTCAAAGCATTTCTTCCAAAATCTAAATAACATAATCTGACTAACAACATATCTGTATACGAAAAGCAAGACTAGAATCCAATCTTGTCACCTAGGACTTATGTAGCTTCTTTCAAAGTCTCGAAGTAAAATGTGGATTCTGATACGAAACAATCAAAACTGACATAGCGCACGACCTTACTACCTCCACAACATATAATTTGATGAGCTTTTCAAAGAGACTAATCCATACAAACAACTAGCAAAAGAGCATATTTTTACCACCACTTGCAATTGTGCCTTTAATCGTCAAAGTACAATCTAACGAGAAAATCCATCCAAAACTGTAACATCCCAATTTGAGCTTAATCAGAACAGTGGTTTCGAAACCACAAATTTGAGGTCAAAAATATTTTAATATTATTTTTAATGTTTACGGCATGTGATTAGATATGTGTGAAAGTTTTGTGTGATAATTTTATCGATTGGTTAGCTAATTTGATATAAAGGACTAAATAGCATAAAATGTAAAAGTAGCTTGCTATGTGTTAAATGTGCTAAATGGCTATGAGATATAAATGTGTAAGCCTTTATGTGGTTATTTGACCTTTGGTTAATGGAATGGGCAAAAATAGTCATCCATTATGTGATTTTAATGTTTAATAACGGAGGGTAAAATGGTAAAAGGTGTATTAAGTTATGATTAATTAAAACAAAGTTAAAATTTAATTTCATTTTGAGTGTTCATCAATCGAAAATAAGAAAATAGGTAGGGCTTGAAAGCTTTGAAACATTCGGCTACTTCAAGACTTACTTGTAAGTTCGTTTTTGTTTTGTTTTTGATGATTTTTACATTTTTGATATCGTTGTTGTGAATACTAGCTAGCCCATACCCTAATTTCTAAAATTTTTGATGATTTCATGAGATGTCATTGATAAATCCATGTGTTTTTGAGTGTTTGAAGATGAAATATGAAAGCTTGGTGTTAGATATACATGTTTTGTAAAGTGATTTTTACTAAAAATGCATATTAGGGATTAAATTGTGAAATTTGTAAATTGAGTGGTTAAATTGTGAAATAAATGAAAGATTTGGGCCATTAGGGGAATAAGGGTAATTCGGCACACATGGGTTTAATTGGAATTGTTGTAATTTGTATTTTTATGAAATAAGGACTAAATTGTGAAAAATATGAAATTATAAGGGCTAAAGTGTAAAAATGCCTAAATATCCATTTGTGGATTAAATTGATTGAAATAGTGATTAAAAAAGTTAAATTTGAATTTATTTAGATCAAGAACGAAAGAAATCAGATTTAGATCTAGGGAAGTTGAAAGTTATCGAATAATCAGTCCGATCCGTTCATTTCGTTTTTAAGGTAAGTTCATATGCAAATAAATATATTTTGATTGAATTATATATGTTTTTATTATATTGCATTGCTTTGGATGCTGAATATTCAAGTACGAGAAAGTATCGACAGAGTTACGACATTTGAAAGCCCTGTGTGAACCTTAGGATTAGTTTAGGATACAAATGTCATGACATTAGGATTATCGATGTGTGATTTCCTGTAAGACCATGTTTGGGACATTGGCATCGTATATGATTTCGTATAAGACCGTGTTTGGGACAGTGGTATCGATATGTGATAACATGTAAGACCATATCTGGGATATGGCATTATACGAGCTTTTTGTGCTATCCAAGTATCCTTAACAACTCTGAATGGTTCAACGGGCAAAGTTAACACAAGAAAGAATATGTAAATGAGTTCAACGATATAGGTACATTGATGTTGATGTGATTAATGAAAGGAAGGTAAGTGATGCATATTGAATGTTGATTAGGAGAAGAAAATAAGAAATGTGATACATGAATATGAGACTAGCTATGTTTCTATTATTGAATTGAGTTATATTTGCTTCATGTGTTAAGTTTATTTGTATATGACTTACTAAGCTTTTGGAAAGTTTACTTTGTGTGTTATTTCCCTATTTTATAGATAAACGAAGCTAGCTTGAGGTCGAGGATCGTCAAGAATCATCGTCACACTATCGATCGCTATTTCAATACTTTTGAAGCTTGTAATTATGGTATATGGCATGTATAGGCTAGTGATAATATGGTATCTTTTGAATTGTGAATTTAGCCATGTGAGTTGGCTTGTAAAGAATGTTAAATGATGAATTTGTGGAGTCTTGTGAATTTAGCATTTTGGTAAACTTGTTGTGGTATTTGTTATGATAAGTTTTGGGTATGAAATTGAGATGTGAATTTGGTATGAATGTTGAGGTTGTTTAAGTGGTTAAATGGATGAGAAAATGTTTGATTGGATATATGATGATTAAAATGATGTTTGAGACATATGGTTTTGGTTTAATTTTGGCCCATGAAATTGGTATGCTTTAAGTTGGTATTTGTGTATATCAATAGTTGGTGTATTTAAGGTATGAAATATACATGAATTGGTATGTTTTGGCTGGAAATTATATGTCTTTTGATGTTGGAATTGATGTTTGTAGGGTGGATTCTTTAAGGGCGGCAAATTGGCCTTGCAAATGGCCTATTTTTGCCCACATGAGTAGGGACCCAAACGTGCTCAAAGGTTTAATTCGAATTGAGCTTGGGCATTCTATACGGCCTCACACACGAGCATGCGGCAGGCTGTATGGCCAAGTCAGTATACCCTACAGGTTCAATACGACCGAGCAGACGGGCCAGACACGGGCGTGTGAGGCCTTTTTGAATAAGCGCATAGGCTAGACACATGGGCATGTGACTGGCCGTGTGACCAAGTCAGTAAGCTTCCTAATTTTTACACGGCTTGGCACATAGGTGTGTTTGGTGGTCGTGTGGATAAGTCAGTATGTATGCCTTGTTTCTGCATGGCTTAGATACATGGGCGTGTCTAATGCCATGTGAGGCACACGGCTTGTTAACACGGGCGTGTGACCTCTGTAACTTAGAAAAATTTTAAAGTTTCAAAAAATTTTATAAGAGATCAGTTTAGTCTCGAACCCTCTCTAAAGCATGTTTAAGGTCTCGTAGACCTATTTAAGGGACCTTGTGATTAAGATTGAATGTGATATGATGATGTATGAATAATGTATGTGAAATGATTGTATGATGTTATGTTTAGAAAGATAATGCCTTATAATCCTAGTCCGGCGATAGATACGGGTTAGGGGTGTTACAAACAATTTCCACTTCCACTCATAAATTGAACTCAACCACATAAACCTATATAAAAATTGGTACTCCATTTTAATTTGTTGACATACCAAACACTTCCCGACATCTTCTCATCAATTAACTGCATAACTTGACTCATTTGAATCCAAGTTCACTTCTCTTAAAGCTTAGCCACAAAGCCTTCATAGTCACCTAATTCTAAACATGCATACATAGTCCAATTAGATACTTCCCACTTACAATATCGACATCCACCAAAACCTTTCTCAAATGGAAGTCAATAATACAGTCATCATCTATAACCATTTTGACCCATTGTCATTGTCCCAAGTTTAATTCCTTCAATTTCTCAAAACTGGTTTAAAACATATCACTCCAAATAAAAGGCACCCCCTTATACCACAACATAGTCAATAGGACAATAATCAATGAAAACCTTTCACAACAGACAATAATATCCTACCAACCATAAGAGACTTCAAACCATCTTTCATTAACTTCCATTTCTCTTAACCCATTGATCTACAACAATTCGGTGTGGCAAATTAGAGTCTTTTCAGAACTTAGGGAGCTTATTTTCTAGCTTATTTTGCATGTTTTTATTGTGTTTTCATTTTTTATTAGCTTATGTTTAATTTACGTAAAATAAGTATTTTTATGCAATTTTTAGCCGTATGATAACCTAATAGGCTAATACGGGCCTAGGGATGAACTGACGAGCTACTTAAGTGTGTATGGCACTGATTTTAGGCTAAAAACGTAAAGGATGAAGGCAGTCTCACGGCAGCGATCCTGTGGAGTTGCAACACCGAATGATGAATCAGACTCATTTAATCAGGGGTGTTTTAGCCTGCACAACGAATATTTATCATTTTTGAAGGTTGTGATTAACCTACTTAGGTTAGAAAATTTTTCTATAAATAAGTGTGTTTAGCCTTATTTTAGAGGCTTGGCCAAGTGAGCCATTTAGTTTAGTTTAGGGTTTTTAGTTTTAGTTTTTATTTTATTTCAATTTAGTCCTTTTTTGTGTTATAAAGAGAATTTGTTCTTTGTTTAATTTGTATCCAATCTCAATCCAAGCCTTTATTTAAGTAGTTTTTATTTATTTCCTTTTGAGTTTCCAACTGCAGTTGGAATTATCTTCACAACTGTCAAAGGAAATTTAGCTTTCATACGCAAATTGACATCGAAATGGAATTATTCTCTTATTCTATTTTCCTATTTAATTTTTTCTTTGCATGTTAAATATGAAATTATGAATAATTTCATCCAGATCCATGAGTAGATAGTTTCTTTAGGAAGATAGAGCGAATGTAGGAATACTTAATGAAAGAATTAGGGTTTGAGTTTAAGTTAGTTGGTTTAAATTATGTGCTGTTAAACCCTAGGATTGACAACCTTATGAAGTAATTTAGGATAAACAAGATCGAGAGATAAGTTTATGAAGTAAATCATAATTGATCTTGCTCAAGAAACTGAGGTAGAAAGATAAGCGTGTATTGGCAAATTAGTTAAAGGTCGAGAGGTAATCACTAGTTAGTTAATAGCTAACTTAACAAAACACGAGTTTTGAAGTTAATTAGGAACACTAAAGTGAGTTAATCTTTTGCCTAGTTTATTAGATTAATTTTGATTGTTAATTGTTTGTAGTTAGTTTTAGTTAATTTATGTAATTTTGATTAATAATTTTAATTTTATTTTTCATAATATAATTTTAGATTATAACTAGTTAGCCTTGTTAGTGTAGAAAATTAATTTTTGTTTAATTCAATCTCCCTTAGGTACAATCATCAGAATACTTCCTGGAGTGTTTCGTTGTAACACTATACTATATTACAATTTGACCTGTATACTTACGGATATTTCTTCTTAAATTTATTATCTTTTTGCTACAGTATTTCCAATCCACATGTTCGCACTTTAGTCGCAGTTAAGTTGTTGGTGCCGTTGTCGGGGAAGTTTCAGCATTACAGTGAAATATTATTTTCTACAATTTAATAGGATAAATAGGAAATTTTAGAATTATAGGTATAAATTTTAATTTTAGTTATTTTAATTTTATTTAATTTTAAGTGAGTAATTCTATTTTAATTTCTTGGGTTTTATTGTACGACTCGAAGTGGAACCATCCCGATCGAGCCAAATCCTGAATTGAAGAGAATTCTGAGATGAAACAGTCAGAAAATGTAAAACAATCCACTCATGATAGCTTATTTACAATAAGAAAACTCTCTATTTGATGAAGCAATGGAACCACTAGCATAGTTCTGAAGAGAGCCATTGATGGCTCGACAAGAGTGAACCTTGGGTGAATACATGCTACCTTCTTTAGATACAGTCTGAGGTAGTATCCAGAGGCTAACGAGTAATGCCAATAATTTCGAAATTAAGATGACCACCATCCAGATGATCCAGAACAACTTGCAATTCTGGGGCAATATGATGGAAGACTCAAATCAACATTTAAAGTAATTGCTTTAGCTCTGTGATACTTCAAAGTATAATGGGGTCATCGATGACTCCATCCATTTTTCTCCTTTTCACTATGCGACAACACATATGAATGGCTTGATTTACAAGAGCCTAGTTCCATCACTAGATGGGACGAATTAGCAGGGAAATTTTTACATAAAATTTTGCCCATTAGTCAAACCCTTCAATTGAGGATGACATAGCCAACTTTAAGCAAATCGAGGACAAAACATTATACGAATCATGGGAAAGTTTTAAGTCGTTAGTAAGAAAGTGATCACATTATGGAATGTAATAGTGGTTGCAACTGCAAAGTTTTTACAGTAGCTTAAGAGCCGAATTAGATGGTGCATCAAGTGGGGCTTTCATGAAAAATACATACGAGTAAACCTATTAATTGATCGAGGGATGTCCCATAAGAAATGAGATGTGAATTGTGAAAGTATACACGTCGAATCAAGTAATAAAGTGATAAGTGAGATCGTCTCCATAGGGATCTGTTACATATAAAATGGTTGAGTTATTATAATGTATATGATTAATGTTATGAAAAAAATAATGATAAGAATGTAGTGGTAATTTGAAGGAATAATTATGTGTGCAATGTGTGTAATTAATAATAATGGAAAATGTTATGACAAGACAAGAGTAAGAATGCAATGGAAAATTCAAGAATAATTACATGAATAATATGCAAACGAATAAGTGAATAAATATAAACGTCGTTAAAAGTCTATTTTGTTGTAGTGAAGGTCTACGATGTTGATTTGAAAGATCGAGATTATTAATAATCTTCCTTTACTGACAGTAATGCTTCGGCAAAATCATACTCAATCTACTGCGCAGAAGAGTTCTAAAATGGTCTGCTTCTTTCGAGAATGAGACCTCAAGTTACCTTGCCTTAAGCAATATATGTCTATAGGCCTTTAACATGGTACCCTGCACTATTTTGTTTTCTTTTTGTATGAACGTTGCTTTATGTCTAGAGGCTGCTACAAGTATTCGATCAAACACTTTCTCATATCATTCAATTTCAATCTCATTAACCTAACCTTGTCATAATTAGATTAATTTAATAAACATGCTGTACATCGATCTGTCTAGAGTTTGCAAACATGCTATTTTGTAAAAATCATTGAATGAAACAGTGTATTAAAGCATATTTATGCTTCAATCATTAGAGAAAATAAGAGTTTCATCAAGTAATCCCATCTCTATAAGATTTAGCTCATAGGTTGGCAATTAAAATTCAAATCTAAAGTATCATTCAACATCGTTTTCATCAAATCAATTCATAAAGAGTAATCAAGAAATAACATATGAACTTTGAGAAGATAACCTATGCTTATCTAGCCCATACTCTAGTGATTCAGTGTTCGGTGGGGCTGAGAGGGACTGTCTTTGTCTTCCTCATTCTGTCATTACTGATTTTTTTGCCTAAGTTTGTTTTTCCAGCCCCTTTTTAAGGTTTCCTCCTTTTGCTTTTATAATTATTTTTCGTAGGGTAAATCCAACAGCCCATGATTTTCTTTCCTCTTTTTCAGGTAGGTATATCTGGTACAAGTTCAACTGGGCCTATGACCGATACGCTTTGGGTGTTGATTCAACATCATCTCGGTATTGCCACGACATTCGTGTTAACAAACTATCTAACCCTTTGCCCTGACAAACCTTCACTACTTTACTTCTTGTTCCTTATCCTGCACCTAGCAATCTACAACCACACACAACCCTTCCATAAGCAATTAAAAAATAACTAACATTTAAGTACAATCCAAGCTCCTAATGTAATGCTAAAATAAGAAAAATACTAATGGAATGTCCTAAAATGCAACTAAATGTACCTAACTACAGACAATTAGCTAGATCTAAATGCATGAAATATAACTATTTTCAAGTGCTATCACACCCCAAACTTGAGTTTTGCTTGTCCTCAGGCAAAATATACATGAATACAACAAAATTTGCCTACAAACATAACCACCTTGTACTACTAGTGCAGTCAAAGAACAGTATATACTTCAATTCTTATTAATCTTCTATCTCTAAAAACTTGTTCAAGTTTCAAAGGTTTGCTCAACAAAGGTAGTGCAAAAAATTGCTCCCTAAAAACAAAATTTCCTAAGTACTCATGTGTGATTTTGGACCATAGCAAACATCTCCTAATTTACTCAATTCATTTGTTACCTAAACTCAAGTTACTTTGTAACCCTTTTAAAATATTTATTTGTATTTATTTTCTTTTCTCTTTCTTCATTCTTTTTTAAGGTATATTAGGGGATTTAGCATGTCATAAAATTTTTTGACTTGATAATTACAATGGAGCATACATTGAATTACCTAGTACTCAATAATGCCACAATTTAAATAAAAATCACTCTTGAAGCTAAGGCTTCTAACATAGAAGATGGATGGAGCAAACAACTACCTCCTTAGCTACTTAACCTGTTACTACAGTGGAGTGCCCCTAATTTTCTTTTCTTTATTACACTCTTACTTGGACTCACCTTTCTAGTCAACAGCATGATGGAGCAAACAAAGTGGTGCTAACTTACTTGGTAATTCTAAGCATTGGAGTATCTACTATCCTTTATTTAAGTAATGTTGTGGCAATGTGACTAAGTTTGACTTCAAAGGTCTCTAAGTTCATTAAAAGATACTTGCTATAGTCGAAAAATAATTAAGGTTAGGATAGCTTATTTTTAGGAGGTAATCTTCAAGGAACCTAACTGATAAACGGTAAATTATACATATTTTTACCTCATGTTTAGCCTATATTTTGGATGAATTATCATTAGATTTGTGAGAATTGGTGCTCTTAATCCTTCTATTTCGTGTCTTATACTCAGGAGAGCATAGGGAAGAGAAAAGAACGAGGAACGGGCCAAAAACAGAGAAAATAGGCCAAAATGAGAAAACGACACGGCCCAGGGATTCACCACACGGCCATGGCACACGGCCGTGCCACCATCAACAGGCCCACACAAGGCCTCTTATCGTGGCACACGGGCGTGTCCCTATCCTGAGGAAGTTCAATTCTACTCGAAAAAGGATACTTAGGGGCTAAGAAAGTCATTCTAAAACTCTATATAAAGACCCTAGGAGGCAACTTCAAGGGGGTGATTATTTCCCGCTAAAGGAGTACTCTTTTCTCCCAAAAAGAAGCGCCATATTTCTACCAACACAAGAAGTGAAAGCAAGGAATTACTCCAAGGGAAGCCGATTGATTCATCCTAGAAGTCAGAATTCTACATCAAGACAAAAGATCTCCCTAAATTCCTTCAGGGGTTTTGGGTTCTTTATGTTTTGCTATCTTATTTCTTCTGAGATGTTTTCTTTATTAATTACTAACTAAACCTCTCAAATACTTAAGGGGGATGAAACCCAAGACAGATCTTATTATTATTTATTCTTGAATTATATGATAAATACTTGAATTGTTCTTAATTATGTGTTCTTTATTCTTGATTTAATAATCCTAGGTATTACTTCAAGAAACTGATGTGCTTAGGCAGAGGAGCAAAAGTCCTTATTTTAAGAGTAGATCTACCATAATTAAGCGGAGTTGCATGCAACCCTAGACATAGGGTGACATAAATCTGCTGGATTAGGGTCAAACCTAATAGGGGGATCCATAGATCGAATTAATGCAACCTAGGGGTGTTAATTAATAAAGAAACTTTAATTAACCACCTAAGATTAGTTGTTCTTATCCTCGACGGAGGTATTTACATAGGTGAGGGATCTCTACAGATCAAGTCAAGTGAAGAAATCGTTTAGTTCAAGAAGTTAATAACAAGTGAAGTCTAGGTGGATTCTCCCTTAAGTATTGCTCATATCAATCAGCTTTTCCTTAAAGTTTTCCCCAATTTACTTTTTGTGCACTTTTAGTTAGTTTTAGAATTAGTTTCAACCAATCTTCTTTTATTTTTAGGCTAGATAATAGAAAGGAAGTAAGTATTAGTACTTTTGGTTCCCTTGGGTATGATAACTCGGTCTTGTCGCTAAACTATACTACTGTTTGATAGGTGCACTTGCCTTTAAAATCGTGATATTAGTTAGTTTTTGGTGTGATCAGTTTTTATAAATTTTATTACTTAATATCACGAGTATCAAGTTTTTGGCACTGTTGCCGGGGAACTAAAATATTAAGAAAACTCGATTTCTATTACTTTATCCATTACTATATTTAGTTATTTATTTATTTTCACTTTTTATTTATTTTTATTTATTTTATTTTTAATTTTTAATTTTCTTTGCTTTTTCCTTTCTAGGTGTCTCTAGTTTATGACTAGAAGAAACCTAGGAGGAGCATTACTTTTCGACAACGATTTAGAAGCGACAGTTTATTGAACTCGCCAAGAGATAAGAAGAAGTTTGCAATATCCAGAAAAAGGACAAGAAGAAGAACCTGAACATACTGAAGAGATGGAAGCACATCAGGATAATCAGCTACTTCCTGTAGTAGCCGCAAATCCTATTGAGCAAAATCCTGCTCCGCGTACTATGTATGATTATGCTAGACCTAATTTAGCAGGCACTGAATCTAGCATTGTTAGGCCTACTATTGCTGCAAATAATTTTGAACTGAAACCTAACAATATTCAAATGATACAACAATTTGTTTAGTTTGATGGTTTGCAGGACGAGGATCCTAACTCGCTTCTAGCCAATTTCTTGGAAATATGCGATACATTCAAAATAAATGGCGTTTCTGATGATGCCATTCGTCTTAGGCTATTCCCATTCTCCTTGAGAAACAAGGCTAAACAGTGGTTAAATTCTCTCTCACGAGGCTCAATCACTACATGGGAACAGATGACTGAAAAATTTTTACTTAAGTATTTTCCTCCAGCTAAAATAGCTAAATTACGAAACGATATCTCTTCTTTTGTGCAGATGGATCTAGAGACACTTTACGATGCCTAGGAGAGATATAAAGATCTTTTGAGAAAGTGCCCTCACTATGGGTTGCCTTTGTGGTTACAAGTTCAAACCTTTCACAGTGGTTTGAATCCATCAACAAGGCAGATGATCGATACGGCTGCTGGAGGAACAATTAATAATAAAACACCAGAAGTAGCTTATGACTTTATAGAAGAGATGTCACTGAATAACTATCAGTGGCAAGTCATGAGGATAAAGCCGACAAAAGCTGCAGGAGTTTATAATAATGATGCTGTCATCATGCTTACTAACCAGGTAGAACTTTTAAATAAAAAGTTTGATAATTTTGTTGGCTCTACGCAGGCACATCCAGTGATGCAGTGTGACGTAATCCAGGGAAATATGTTCAATCCAGATTACTCCTCTTATGAACATGGCATGGAAACTGAGCAAACCAACTATATGGGTAACAATTCTAGACCTCAAAATAACCCTTATAGTAATACTTATAATGCAGGTTGGCAGAGTCACCCCAATTTTTCATGGGAAGGACAAGGAAATCAAAGACAACCGCCTCTTCTAGGATTTCAACAACCCCCATTCCAACAAGAGAAAAAGCCAAACCTTGAAGAGATGCTCACAAAATTTATTGCCATATCAGAAACACATTTCCAAAACACCGAAATGGCACTAAGGAACCAGTAAGCATCCATTCAAGGACTTGAAACTCAAATAGGCTAGCTCGTCAAGCTAATCTCTGAAAGACCGCAAGGTGGGTTACCAAGCAACACTGAAACTAACCCTAAGGAGCAACTCAATACCGTGGATACGATAGATGATGGGGGTTAACCAAAACCAACCCAAAGCCATGCAAGGAGCCTGTGGTAAGTAAAGGAAAGGATGAGGTAAGTTCCACAGATAAAATTGTCAAAGAATATAAACCTCGTATCCATACCCAACCGCGCTAAAGAGAGACCACACAGATGAGCAATTCGGTAAGTTTCTTAAACTCTTAAAGAAATTACATATCAACTTACTGTTTGTTCAAGTAATTTCGCAGATGCCGAAGTATGAAAAATTTTTAGAAGAACTTCTTACAAATAAAAGGAAGTTGGAAGAACTGTCCACAGTGGAACTCAACGAGGAATGCTCAGCTATTCTCCAAAATAAACTGCCAACCAAACTGAAAGATCCAAAGAGTTTTACTATTCCTTGTTTATTTGGTAGCCTAGACACCAAAAATGCTTTAGCTGATTTAGGGGCTAGTATAAATGTCATGCCTTATAAACTGTTTAAACAACTAGGTCTTGAAAAACCTAAGCAAACTAAGATGAGCATTCAACTGGCTGATAAAACTATTAGGTCTCCTAAGGGAATAATTGAAGATGTGCTCATCAAAATTGATAAATTTATATTCCCAGTTGACTTTGTTGTTTTAGACATTGATGACGATAGCAATGTACCCTTAATTCTAGGGCGACCCTTTTTAGCAACTGCCAGAACAATAATTGATTTAGGAATAGGTAAACTTACACTACGTGTAGGTGATGACCAAGTTACCTTACAAGTTTAAAACTCGATTAAGACTGTTGATAATAATATAGTCACGAGTCCTTGTAAAAACACTGAACTCACCACCCAACCTTCTGTGCAGGATACACTCCACATAAAGGCAACCCAATCACAGACAAGTCCATCCTAAGGAGATGCACCTGAAAGGCGAATGCTTCAGATCGACGAATTAGATGAGTGGCTGAACTATCATGAAAAACCCAAAGTATGCCAAACCAACCCAGAGCATCACCAAGATGACCCTCATGTGAAAGTGAATCAAATCAAGGTAGGAGATAAGGTAATCTTAGGGGAAGACGACCCTCGAATTTTGAATTCGAAAGAACATACAAGTGACATACCCTACTTCACGGTAATAAAAATCTTCCCCTATGGTACAGTAGAGATAAAACATGAGTCACTTGGCACTTTCAAGGTAAACCACACTCGACTCAAATCTTACATTGAAAATAAAGTTTTAAACAGGATAGAGGAGTATTAACTCTTCAAACCGCCGTGACCGACCAAAGTTGAGCATAGTCGAGCTTAGACTCTAAATAAGCGCTTCTCGGGAGGTAACTCGAGCACTAACTTAGTAACTTTTCTTTTATTTTTGATTTTAGTTTTTTTTTAATACATCAACTAACCCTTTTTTGCAGAAATTTAGGACCACACGGCCATGCCCACGGGCGTGCCCAAGGTCGTGTGAACATTTAAAGCAGAGACACGGTCATGCACCTAGGCAGTGTACAAACAGAGGAAAATTTTTCCCAAAGTACGGGCCACCAACAAATCCCCACGGCCGTGCAAAATGGCTGTGGCAACCCTTCAGTTTAGACACGGGCTTGCACAACGCCACACGCCCGTGTTCCCAAACCGTGGCCAACACTGTCAATTTAGACACAGCCGTATGACTTCCTACACGACCATGTACATAGCGAAACCTCATCGCACACGGCCATGTGACATCCTATGCGAAACCTCATTGCACACGGCCATGTGACGTCCTATCTCTATTTTCACCTTCTAACTTCTTCTTCTTTATTTTCCCTTTTACATTTCTTTTTATTTTTAGTTCATTTTATCTTTTTGTTTTTCATCATTTGATTATTAGTATTTTAGAACTTTATTTATTTTAGTTTACTTACTTTATTTTTCTACTATTTAATTTTCCTATCTTTCATATCGGCCAATCCCTAACGAGTAATCTCTATTAATCCAAAATTCCCACGACTAATTAATATTTTCGCAAAGGAGCTCTATAGCTCATATTCAAATGGAAATGGGAACACCCTGCCACAACTGCTGACTCTTCCAATTTTTGTCTCACAAATTCATCCTAAATTCAGGGAGTTTCAATTCTCTCCCTATCTTATGATATTATGCTTCTCTTGCTATTTATGTATCTTTGTACATTGAGGGCAATGTACATCTTAAGTGTGGGGGGGGAACTTACTTTAAATCTTTATATTATCTGTGAAATCCCTGAAATTTTCTTTAACTTTATGCATTGTTCTCAAATCTGTATTATCTTCAGTCTCCTAATAGGAATTAATTCTGATTGATTTATAATTTCTATTGATAAGTTGAGAATTAAGACATAGGTGCTTGTACTTTGATTATTCAAACTTTAAAACATTAGGGAATCAAGCATGATAAGCTGAAATTTTTGAGAATCCCATTTTTTGCATAAGTAATTTTCCTTGATTTTAAGTATTATCTTAAGATTTGAAATTCACAGGATTGACATCAAAAGCCATAATTCTGGTGAGATTTTTTAGCCTTTTGAGCATACATTCTTTCGTGCTCACTTTTATTATTGCTTTTAGTGAGTCAATACTGATTTGTTATTCTAGAACTTGCTTCGATTATACATGTCAAGACCACATCATTGATTTGATACACCGAAATGATAAAGGCACCTAGGTTTAACCCACTCACTCCATAAAAAGGCTACCTTCATAAATTAACCCCTAGTAAACCCCATTAAGCCTAACAACCCATTCTTTGACTTACCTCTAATATTAACCCATAACCCATTTTTGTTGAATTCCATTCAATTATTTTGATCCCTATTTTTGTCGAGATTTGAGTTAAATTATTATCTAGCTTTGTTCTTTTTTTTTTCAGTTATAAAGTTTGTCAATATTCAAAGTATTGTATTTGATTTGTTCTGAAAAAAAACAAAAAAAAATTATATACAATTAATTCAGTTGTAATCTGTAATAGTTCAATAGTTTTTGCATATTTCTACAAGCCTCCAAATCCAGAACGATGTCATCATAAGGCTTAGCTCTAGGAATATGTTCTAGTGATAGAGATTTTTCTAGCTAGATGATTTTTCAATTCAATCTCGATTCTAACCCTCTTTTTTAGCTTATGAGAACACCCCTAACCAAAGCCCCATTACAACCATTGAAAGACCTTTTGATCGATGTGTCGTATCAATCTATAGTGGTGGAGATTTGATTTTCTTGCAAGCCTATGGTAATAACTTTTTAGATTGACTAGAGAGTACTTAATTCTTGAACCCTAAACACTTTGAGTGGATAGAGTGAGCCCTTAGTGAGGATGTCAATTCTCGTTGATTTTGATTGAAAGATAATTACTTAAGAGAAGGGAGAAAACCTATGTTTCCATGATAAAATCCTCAACTTAGAGTGATTGAATCTTTAATGTTCTTCTAATTGAATTTTCATTGTATGACTATTTGTGAATTAGTTTGAAACATTATTGACAAAAATTGTAAGTTGAGTGGAATGATTCTTAATTGGGGATTGAGATTTTGCTTGAGGACAAGCAAAGGCTTAAGTGTGGGGGTATTTGATAAACGATAAATTATACATATTTTTACCTCATGTTTAGCCTATATTTTGAATGAATTATCATTAGATTTTTGAGAATTAGTGCTCTTAATCCTTCTATTTCATGTCTTATACTTAGGAGAGCATAGGGAAGAGAAAAGCACGAGAAACGGGCCAAAAACGGAGAAAATGTGCCAAAATGAGAAAACATCACGGCCCAGGGATTCAGCACATGGCCGTGCCACATAAAGTCCAACATGGCCCAACCCCGACAAGCATGGCCAGACCACACGACCGTGCCACCATCAACAGGCCCACACACGGCAACTTCAAGGGGCTAAGAAAGCCATTCTAAAACTCTATATAAAGACCCTAGGAGGCAACTTCAAGGTGGTGATTATTTCCTGCTAACGGAGTACTCTTTTCTCCCATAAAGGAGCACCATATTTCTACCAACACAAGAAGTGAAAGCAAGGAACTACTCCAAGGGAAGCCGATTGATTCATCTCAGAAGTCAGAATTCTACATCAAGACAGAAGATCTCCCTAAATTCCTTTAGGGGTTTTGGGTTCTTTATGTTTTGCTATCTTATTTCTTCTAAGATATTTTCTTTATTAATTATTAACTGAACCTCTCAAATACTTGAGGAGGATGAAACCTAAGATAGATCTTGTTATTATTTATTCTTGAATTATATGATAAATACTTGAATTGTTCTTAATTATGTGTTCTTCATTCTTAATTTAATAATCCTAGGTATTACTTCAAGAAACTGACGTGCTTAGGCAGAGGAGCAAAAGTCCCTATTTTAAGAGTAGATCTACCATAATTAAGCGGAGTTGCATGCAACCCTAAACATACGGCGACATAAATCTGCCGGATTAGGGTCAAACCTAATAGGGGGATCCATAGATCGAATTAATACAACCTAGGGGTGTTAATTAATAAAGAAACTTTAATTAACCACCTAGGATTAGTTGTTCTTATCCTCGATTGAGGTATTTACATAGGTTAGGGATCTCTATGGATCAAGTCAATTGAAGAAATCGTCTAGTTCAAGAAGTTAATAACAAGTGAAGTCTAGGTGGATTCTCCCTTAAGTATTACTCATATCAATCAGCTTTTCCCTAAAGTTTTCCCCAATTTACTTTTTGTGCACTTTTAGTTAGTTTTAGAATTAGTTTCAACCAATCCTCTTTTATTTTAGGCTAGATAATAGAAAAGAAGTAAGTATTAGTACTTTTGGTTCCCTTGGGTATGATAACTCGGTCTTGCCGCTAAACTATACTACTATTCGATAGGTGCGCTTGCCTTTAAAATCGTGATATTAGTTAGTTTTTGGTGTGATCAGCTTTTATAAATTTTATTACTTAATATTGCGAGTATCACTAACCTAAACTGAATTCACCTAATCCCCTGTCACATGTTCTAAATGTGTAGAAGAATTTAAGCTCATCATCAGACATCATAAATAAAGATTGTACTCCGCTTAGGTAAAACAATACTTAGTAGTTACGTGGTAGTGGAAAAACAAATTTAATTATACTAGAATGAGTATACGTACTAGCTATATAATGCAACCTAAATGCACAATACACCCCCAAACCTAAGGGATGCATTGTCCTTAATGCTTGTATAGATATGTAACAGAAAAAAATATAGACATGTATAGAAAAAGTTTCATGGAAAAAGGAATAAAATGCATGAGGTAGGGAAAAAAGAAAACTTCCCTGGCTTGGATTAGAGTGTAATAACTTCATTCGACCCTGCGAGTGGATTAAGGCAATGACTTTATATCATAACTTCCTTTTTATGGGGTTCATTTCCTCCCCCTCCTTATCAATTTTTCTGAGCTCATTAATAAGATGATCAATGTCACAATCTTGTGCAATCGTGGAAGCTAGTAGAACAGGGTCCTTAGCTTTCATGGCGACAGTAGTGGCAGTGGTAGTTTCAACTTTCTTTCATTCTTCTTTATTCTTAATATTTAATGATGGCATCTTTGTAGGCTTCTCAACAATAGTTTCCCCTTCATTAGAAGTGGTTCCCAAATTCACGGACTCGACTCTGGTAATAAGAGTTTGACCTAGCTCCTCTGCAGCTTTAGGAATTGAGAGCAAAGAGGTGGTAAAGGTAGGGAATTTTGGTATTAACTTTGTAAAGTAATTTTGTCGGGATCTTTTAAGAGCCACATAAGTCCAATATTTGGCCTGTTGCTTCTAGGCCTTCACCATCTCTTCAGCTAGTTAAAACTAGTGAATCTCAAGCAGAGAAATCCTTTAATTCGGTTGCTTTAAGGAGTGCAACACCTACTGTTCGAAGGAGCTGCGAGATGTTAAGGGTACTGTCGTTAGAAAATGTGCAGTAGTAGAAGTGGTAGCCTAACTATGTTGAGTTGATTTTGTAGCATCAATGCCTTAGACTTTGGCAAAAATGGCTTGGGATAGTCCACCCTTGTTTGGGGTGATATCCTCATCAGCATTGAGAGGGACTCTAGCTGTACGGCACAAAGTAGTAATGAGGGAAGGGAAGTTAAGGTTGCCAGTATTTTTCTCAACATACTAGTGCACTTCTTTAAAAATAGTTCGGCCAATATTGATTCTTCTTCCCATGATGATAGAGTGTAATAAGAGCATCCTTTCCTTTGACACAGTCGTATTGTGAGTCGATGGCATAAGGGGGCTCTTTAGAAAAGGGTACCACACTTTTCCAAAAGGCTTTCAAGAAGCGTTCTCAATAGTATAGCAATCTTGACTGGAAGCGGTCGAATGCGTCCCTTCAACACATAAATCATTCAAGACTTGAGTAAATCCATCAGCATTGACATTGTTAACGAAGGGTGTGTGTTCATCTTGTACATCAGCAATCCCAAATTGGACGATAATATGATCTTCATTGAATGGAATGAAGTGCCACGAACATAGATAAAAAGAGAATCAGGTGAATTAACATGTGCATAAAATCCATGAACAACCTTTTCAAAAATGTTCTCAGGGTGCAAACATAAAATACTCTACCTGTTCTTCTTTATGATGGAGGACATGAACTCATCATAGCCCATGTATGGTTCATCTTTGAACAACAACCCTTGTTCGAAACAAAAAAGGGAACTTTGAGATGTTATTGTTGTATTTTGTGGTTGCGGCACTGTTGAAAAAGGTTTTAGGTCGGGTAGTATTGGCCCATGATGACTCAACTACCTTCGATGAAGTCTTTACTTGTGCCATTGAAAAATGATAAAGAGAAATCTTGAAAAATGTGGTCAAAGGAAATGTAAAAGAAGTTGAAGAGAAAGAAACAGGAAACTTTGTGGAAAAAGTAACTGACGTGAGCAGTTGAAAAGAGATGAGTATAGAAGATACTCTTAACAGTTCAAAAAAATGAAACGTCCAAAGTAATCTTTGTGGCATGGAGGACAGAAAAATAATGGTAATTTTTTGGGGGAAATGTGAGATGACCTTGTAACACCCCTAACCTGTGCCCATCGTCAGAATAGGGTTACGAGGCATTATTAGAATTTACAGAATAGTTACAGATAACTTGAGTTGACTACTATTCATTTCCCGAGATTAGTCATAACATCCCTTATGTGGACCCTAAAGGCCGAAAATATACATTAGAACCGAGTTGGGATGAAATCGGGATCTTAGGAATTTTTTTGTAAAATTACAAAATTTTCCTTACATGAAGGAGTCACACACCCGTGTGGTGAGGGACACACCCGTGTGGTGAGTGACATGCCCGTGTGGTCAAGCCCTATGGTTTCACATGCCCGTGCCCACAGCCCGTGTACCTCTCTGACTTGTACCTCATATAGAAATTGAAGTTACATGCCAAGTCACACACTCGTGTGCTAAGCCTTGTGGTTAATTTAATTTTTTGAAAATCAAGTGCAAGTTTCACACGGTCGTGTCACACGCCCATGTTATAGGCTGTGTACCTCACATGGCTGAGACACACTCCTGTGCCTCTGCCTGTTTGCTCATTCTGAGCATTCTGCTCCAAATTTTTAAGATGCAGGGAACACACGGCTAGGCTACACACCCAGGTATCAGACCGTGTGTCACACACAATTAAGACACATGCCCGTGTGTCTACCTATGTAGATGAAATAAGGCTATTTCCAGGCCTTATTTCTCACCCAATTTCATCCATTTCCTGCACCAATTCTTGCATGTATTAATCAACCAATTCAACCACTATCTTTGTGCATAAATCAAACTTTATCAACAAATTTGCATAACCATAGCTAAACTTTATATGCATAACAAAGTCATATCAACACTAGCCATTCCAATGGCTATACACATTACCTTAACCTATACATGCCATTATACCAAAATAAGTACACTATTTATAACCAAATTGAGCTGGAGGATAGTGTGATGTTGCTTGGGCAATCTCCAACCTTTACGAGCTTCCAAGCACTATAAAACATAGAAAAATGAACTAAGTAAGCACATAGTGCTTAGTAAGCTCATATAACTAAACCAACTTACCACATATTTATTCATCAAATAAAGATACACATGCAACCCAAGTAATTTGGCCATAACCTAAACATACACAACCTCACCAAAATGTTAGTCCTTTATTTCATATAATTATCAATGATATGGATAAGCTCATCAACTCTTGAAATCCTATATATTCCATGTACTGCTACATAATGATCTCAATTTGATTTATTCACTTAACTTCATATCATGATTTCCTCCTTTCCTTCATTTGAAATCTTGATGGATATAAGGGTGGTACACTTGTAGTGTACTATACTACCATTTCGTCAACTCTTCATCAGAAGTGCTTTTATTAGCACTAAATAAAAAGCTTACTCTCAATCGTTTTAACAGAATGCTCGGGTGAGCGTGAAACAAAAAGTATATTCGAACTTGATAATAGAAAGTTCACAAAGAACTTATATTGGGAAAGTCATGTAACAGAATGCTTATCCGAGTTCGATAACAGAAAGTTCACAAAGAACTTAATCAGGTGGCTCCGAAGAGCACTTTACAAAAAACACCAGATAGCATATAACAAAAAGCTTCGGATAGCTTGGCAATAGTAAGTTCAAGCGAGCACTATCAGTAAGCTCTGAAGAACCGTTAATAGAAAGTTCACAAAGAACTTATAAACAGAACACTCATAGAGCGTGGGTGTGTCTACAACAAATGCAGATGTAACTCCTCAAACTCAGCCTAGAAGTTAGGCCCGGATCTGGCGTGTCACATGGATGTGCTTTTTTTCGAAAACCATGTTTCCATTGAAAACCCTTCTTATTTAAAAAATGAGTAAAAACTTAGTTTCAGTTCGTTGAATTTCAAAATGTGATACATTCAAACGTTAATCACTTTTAAAATGTTATTAACCTCGTTGAAAATCTCTTTTAGTTGCGGAGGTTAATTTAAAGTAAAGAAGTTTAAAACGTATGTTTTTGAAGACACAAATTGGTTTGAAAAATCGTTTTGTCCCAATCTAGCAATCCAAAATAAGAAATCATAACCCAGTTAAAAGTTAAATTTTCAAATGGCCTTATTACAAACATTTTAAACCCAAAACGAAATCTAATCCACAAATAAAGTCCAAAGAAAAATAAGAAAGCAGTCGTGTGGCCGTCTCTAAGTCCCTCACAGCACCGATCCTCCTAAAGCTAGGGATTACCTGCACAGTTAATAAACGGGGTGAGTTGATGAAAACTTAGTGTGAAATCCCCTTGTTAAAGTAACAGTCAATAAACAGAAA
This sequence comes from Gossypium stocksii, assembly GCA_020496765.1. Classification (NCBI taxonomy): domain Eukaryota; kingdom Viridiplantae; phylum Streptophyta; class Magnoliopsida; order Malvales; family Malvaceae; genus Gossypium; species Gossypium stocksii. The sequence continues at coordinate 35,891,133 of CM035629.1, forward strand.
TAGGAACAGAATCAATTTGGGCCAAAGCCCTTTTACAGTAATAGTACAGTCCAATTCAAAGTATACATGGGCCAAAGCCCACTACAATATCATTTGGATCATAGCTCATAACAGAATCAATTGGGCCAAGGCCCAAAACAGAACAAAACAGTATGTGAATGTGACCCCAACCCAGTCCAACCATCACACCACCCGTACCAGTGAGCACACCATGTGGGGAATAACTCGACCCGCCTAGCCCACACGCCAATGCGTAGCCATGTTGCTTATAACAAATAACATTGTAGTGCCACTAGAATCAGAATACGTGGCATAGCTACTAGCACAGAACTTTCTCTAAATCAAGCCCAACCCCATGCAGAATGTCGTGTATGTCATGCTCAATCATCACACAAGTATGCATAATGGCCATGCTTAGTAACAGTCATTTAAGCATATATTAAAAACATATCTATCATACAACCACAGTCACGTCAGTTAAAACACAACCATGTGATCACAGTAAAAAAAAAAAAAAGGCAAACACAGTCCAAGTCTGTCACTTGCCCATAAGGGCAAGACAGTCATTTTACACTCTAGGGCAAAATGGTCATTTTACCCTACAGGGGTATTTCGGTAGTTCTACCTTACAGGGGTATTTCGGTAGTTCTACCCTACAGAGGTATTTCGGTACTTCTACCCTACAAGGGTATTTCAGTAATTTTACCCTACAGGGGTATTTCGATAATTTTACAAACCGGGGGTATTTTTGTAATTTTGTAAAGTGGGGGTATTTCTGTAATTTTCTCAATTAAGGCATTTCTGTAATTTTGTAAATTGAGGGTATTTTTGTAATTTTGTAAACTAAGTGTATTTTTCTAATTTTGTAAACCGGGGGTATTTTTGTAATTTTGTAAATAGAGGGTAATTCTGTAATTTTGTAAACTGAGGTATTTCTATAATTTTGTAAATCGAGGGTATTTCTGTAATTTTGTAAACTGAGCGTGTTTCTGTAATTTTGCAAACTGAGGGTATTTTTGTAATTTTGTAAATCGAGGTCTTAATTACTCAACCAAAGGTCCCTCGTCGCCCTGAGCGACTTTTGTAACCTAAACAGACAAAACAGGGTAATTGGGGCTAAGGCCCATTACTCGGCCCAAGGGGGCCCATGCACATGTGCAAGTCTATCTATTTCACACTTAATAGTGAGGTTCAACCCAATGGGCCCACGGGCACATTGAGCCCTCTCGGCCCATCGAGGCCCAGAACTGCCCATGCCATGTGCGCGACATGTCGAGCCTCTCTATTTTCCAGTTGGCAATTAGATTGCACTCACAGGCCCTATGGCCCCATTGGGCCCATCGAGGCCCCTTTCGGCCCATGTGGCCCTCCACGGCCTAAGCCCATGAATTTTCTCATGGTAGCCTTTCTCATCGCGCATTCACGCTCCATGAGCTCAGTTCACCACACGCGGGATCGCACACTCGTGTGGCATAATTCACCAGTACCTCAGCTTTTCGACATTTTGCCGATCCACTATCAAATCAGTACGAGATATGCACTTTCAACTTTTTAGTCGATTAGCAGTCAGAACAGTGTATACGGATACACATTTGTAGCTTTTCAGCCGATCATCCATAACGACAAACAGTTACACACACCTATAGCAAAACTAGATCAAACCGCGAACACCGATCCTTAAAGAATGGACGGCCCCACACACCAAGATCTCTGAACACGATTGGTTTTCTTTACGATCTCAACAGTAATCTGAAGTGAAATAAATCCCATTAGAACCAAGATACCCATAAGTGTGGCTTAAATCTCCTTATGCCACCCCTCATACACACATAGCCTATTCGACCAAACCCAAGATTCTAATAATCCTTTCTTACCTTGGTTGAACGATGACAACAATGAAAGTTGGATTGCTCCACCACTCGTTACCCTTCACACTTTCGAAATCCTAAGCCAAACGATGGGCATAATACAGATAAGGATGAACTTTGTATTCAGAAAGTGTAAAGAGAAGGCATTCGGTTTTAGAAAAGAACCCAATTGAAAGAAGAGTGATTGACGAACAAAAGAACAAGAACATATACTTACCGATTTTTCGAAGTCCCTACAAAACAAAAATAAAGAGAGACCGTCCTATGATTCGGCCCAAGTCCAAACTATAAGGAAATGCGAAACGATCACCAAAAGGAGTAGGGGTGTTTGGCCAACTAAGAATAAGCGAATCTAGGGAAATGAACCGAAATTAGAGAAATAGGGTGAGAAGGTTCAGAAATCAGAGGGACTGATTGTAAAAGGAGTGATAAAGAAGAGGAAGGCAATGGGCCTAGGATTAGAAAGAAATAGAGGGGCCAACAACCATCAAGGAAGAGTTTCGGCAAAAGTTAGAACAAATAGAGTTAAAGAGATGCGCACATATACTATTCAACACTTGCCAGAAAGATAAAAAAGATGCACGAGTGGTTAATTTCACAAACAAATTCAGTAATACAGAGTAAAGAAGAGGAGAGCACCCCAAAAGAAAATGCAAACTAGGAACCCCAAAAATGACCAAAAGAATTTCGGCACTCACATTACCCCAAAATGACTAAAATCAAACACTCCCCAACCATCACACCACCCATGCTAGCGAACACACCATGTGGGGAAAAACTCGACCCACCCAGCCCAAACACCAATATGCAGCTATGCTGCTTATAACAGATAACATGGCAGTGCCACCAGAAATAGATATGTGGCGTAGCCACTAGCACAGAACTTCCTCCAAATCAAGCCCAACCCTATGCAGAATGTCGTGTATGTCATGCTCAATCATCACACATGTATGCATAATGGCCATGCTTAGTAACAGTCATTTAAGCATATATTAAAAACACATCTATCATACAACCACAGTCACATCAGTTACAAACCGGGGGTATTTCTGTAATTTTGTAAAACGGGGGTATTTTTGTAATTTTGTAAATTGAGGGTAATTCTGAAATTTTGTAAACCGGGGTATTTCTATAATTTTGTAAACTGGGGGTATTTCTGTAATTTTGTAAACTGAAGGTATTTCTGTAATTTTGTAAACTGAGGGTATTTCTATAATTTTGTAAATCGAGGGTAATTCTATAATTTTGTAAATCGGGGGTATTTCTTTAATTTTGTAAACTGAGGGTATTTCTGTAATTTTGTAAACTGAAGGCATTTTTGTAAGTCTATAAACCGAGGTCTTAATGACCCAACCGAAGGTTGCTTGTCGCCCCGAGTGACTTTTGTAACCTAAACAGGCAAAACGGGATAATTAGGCCTAAGGCCCATTACTCGACCTAAGTGGGCCCACGCACATGCGTGGCCCATTCCGTCTAAAATCAGATACGATTATGTGTAACCATAGCCCAGTTCATTATTAGTGGCTTATTGTAATTTTCATTTTGTAAGGCCCACGAGTCCGTTGGGCCCACACGACCCATTCCACCTTACCGAGGCCCAAAACACCCAAGTCATGTGCGCGACATGACAAGTCTATCTATTTCACACTTAACAGTGAGGTTCAACCCAATGGGCCCACGGGCATATTGGGCCCTCTCGGCCCATCGAGGCCCACAACGGCCCATGCCATATGCGCGAAATGTCTAGCCTCCCTATTTTCCAGTCACCAATTAGATTGCATTCGCGGGCCCTACGGCCCCATTGTGCCCATCGGGGCCCCTTCCGGGCAAAGTGGCCCTCCACAATCCAAGCCCATGAATTCGCTCATAGTGGCCTTTCTCATCGCGCATTCAAGCTCCATGAGTTCGGTTCACCACACGCGCGATCACACATTCGTATGGCATAATTCACCGGTATCTCGACTTTTTGGCATTTTATCGATCCATAATCAAATCAGTACGGGATACGTACTTTCGGCTTTTCAGCCGATCAGCAGTTAGAACAATGTATACGGATACACACTTGCGGCTTTTCAGCCGATCATCCATAACGACACCTGTAGCAAAACTAGATCAAACAATAAACACCGATCCTTGAAGAATGGACGGCTCCACACACTAAGATCTCTAAACACGATTGGTTTTTTTTACGATCTCAACAACAATCTGAAGTGAAATAAATCCCATTAGAACCAAGATACTCATAAGTGTGGCTTAAATCCCATTACGCCACCCCTCATACACACATAGCACATTCGACCAAACCCAAGATTCTAATAATCCTTTCTTTCCTTGGTTGAATGATAACAACAAGGAAAGTTGGATTGCTCCACCACTCGCTACCCTTCACACTTCCGAAATCTTAAGCCCAACGATGGGCAAAATACAGAGAAGGATGAACCTTGTAGTCAGAAAGTGAAAAGAGAAGGCATTTGGTTTTAGAAAATAACCCAATTGAAAAAAGAGGAAGGAAATCGTCCTAGGCTTAGATAGAAATAGAGGGGCTAACAACCATCAAGGAAGAGTTTCGGCAGAAGTTAGAACAAAGAGAGTTAAAGAGATGGGCACATATACTACTCAACACTTACCAGAAAGATAGAAAAAATGCACGAGTGGTCAATTTCACAAACAAATTCGGTAATACAGAGTAAAGAAGAGGAGAGCACCCCAAAAGAAAATGCAAACGAGGAACCCCAAAAATGACCAAAAGAATTTTAGCACTCACATTCCCCCAAAATGACTAAAACTGAACACTCCCTAGCCCCTAAGCAAATTCGACACCTTTACACTTCAATTCAAAACTTCCCCTTTTCTCTCCTAAAATCCTTCCACCGATTGCTTCTCGATTTACTCTAACTCCCCAATTTCGAATTCAAATGACAACTTTTACCAAGTCCACAACAACCTTTAAGAGTTTACATCAAACTCCACCTCTTGCTACCCCTATTTAGCAAAATAATTACATTCTGCTAGTAAGAGGATTCGAACTCAAGCTCCCCTGTAACTTAATCCACGCCGCTAGCCACCTTACCAACTAGCTCCTTGTGTCACAAAAAAGCACAACTAAATATAAGCCTATGGGCCAAAGTGGAAGTTCATTTAAAAGAAAACCAAAATAAGTTGCAAGCGCCATGATCTATCGTGAGATGTGATGATAAAGTAATAATAATGATCGTACCTAAGAACTAACTATTATCACGATAAAAGGCAAGCGCACCTATTGAATATAGTATAGTTAGTGGCAAGACTGGAATGTCGAACCCAAGGAACTAAAAGTACTAGTAATAATTTTCTTCCTATTGTCTAGCCTAGAAATAAAGGGATGTTGTTTATAAACTAAAATTCTAACTAAAGACGCAACAAAGAATAAGTTGGAGAAATACTTTGGGAAAACTTGATCGATAAAAGCAATACCCAAGAAAGAATCCACCTAGACTTCACTTGTTATTTAACTCTAAACTAGACGATTTATTCATTCGACTTGATCTGTAGAGATCCCTAAATTATGTTAATATCTCCGTCGAGACTAAGAACAACAACCCTAGGTTGAATAATTGAAATATCTTTCTAATTAAAACCCCTAGTGTTGCCTTAACTCGATCTATGGATCCCCCTATTAGATTTGACTCTAATCCGGTAGATTTTCGTCATCCTATGTCTAGGACTGTGATCAACTCCGCTTAATTGTGTTGGATCTACTCTTAAACAGGGACTTTTGCTCCTCTGAATAACCACATTCAACTTGAATTAATATCCTAAAATATCAACTCAAGAATGAAGAAACAATTAAGAACAACTCAAATATTTATCATATAGTTCAGATAACAATAACAAGATTCGTCTTAGGTTTCATCCCCCTCAGGTATTTAGGGGTTTAGTTTATAATAATAAAAGAGAACATCTCAAAAAAAGGGAAACAAGAAAACATAAAGAAAACCCAAAACTCCTGAGAGAAATTTAGGAAGATCTTCAGTCTTGATGTAGATCCTTGCTTCTAAGATGGATCGATTGGCTTTCCTTAAGTAATTCCTTGCCTTTTACTTTGTGTGTCTCCTCAATCCTCTCCTAAGGTGTTTTATAGACTTTGGAATGCCATTCTTAGCCCTTAAGTAGCTTTTTCCATGTGAAATTGAAACTTGTCACTACAGGGACACGCCCGTGTGCATCGAGCCCAGGCCGTGTTCAAGTCTGCTAATGTGGCACGGGCGTGTGGTGCACCCGTGTGAGGAACTCCAGGCCGTGTTGATTTCTTACTTTGGCCCATTTTCTCTATTTTTGGCTCGTTTCTTGTTCTTTTCACTCTCCTATGCTCACCTGAGTATAAAACATGAAATTAAAGGATTAGAAGCATCAAATTCCAAAATTCAAAGGATAATTCATCCAAAATTATGCAATGCATGGGGTAAAAATATGTATAAATTACGGTTTATCACACCAAGACTTAAACACAGGCTTCCTTGCAACCTTAATGACGCCACAACCACTAGACCACATGCTTCCTTGTGTCATATTCAACCAAACATATTTATAAGGCCCTCCAACTAACGCCAAAGTCCACTAAAGGGGAAAACTAAAAATTTTGCTAGAGTCCTGGTTTGAACCCAGGACTTCTCCAACACTCTCAACTCTTCCTAAATCACTTAGCCAGTAAACTAAAGAAAAATTTGTGAAATTTTTCTCGCACAACTGAAATCCAATTTCTCCAATACTCAAAGCCCATTTCTCCTAGGCCCAAAATCTGGAGCGTTACAGCAGATCACGACCAAATCAGAATGTTCCGAAGAACATGAACAGAATACTTCAAAAACTATAAATAGTAAGCTCGCAAGAACACCATAGTAGGAAGCATGAGAGGGCTTAAGCTCTTTCGAGCCACATATGTCCACAACACATGCAAGGCACTATTATTTTGGGTAATAGAACCCTGTAGCCAATTGAGTTCCATTCTTTTATTAGACTTATTCACATATCCAATATTTACAAAATACATAATTCACATGCAACTCAATCAAATGAATTGAATCATATCATTATACAATTAAGTTATATGAACTTACCTCGATACTTGTTTGTTTACAAAATCTACTAATCCGGGACTTTTTCCTTTCCTCGGTCCAACTTTAAATTTGAGTTTCCTGGATCTATATAAATAAGTTTAATCATCAATTTCATTCAATTCATATTCAATTGCATTCAATTTATACTCTATGTATCATTTGCAGTGCTTATATTTCATAAAAATTAGAAATTTTCCATGAATTTTACATGTTTACAATTTAGGCCCTGAATCTAAATTTCATGAAAATTCACTTCGTAAAAGTTGTTTATCTACTAACAACCTTTCATTTTCTTTCATAAATTTCCAATTTTCAACACATTCATCCATGGAACAAAATTTATACTTTGATATCTTTTCAAATTAATCCTTAAATTTGATAGTTTACACTATCCCAATCTCAAAAATATAAAAATTACTAAAAACGGGACTTGATTACTTACCTAACTAAACAAAGAAAGTTTCTTCTCTCTCTAATATGGTTTCCATGTAAATTGGGGATGAATACGATATAAAATGATGATATTTTCATTTTAATCTAATTATCATCTTTTAATTTCCCCAATTTCCAATTTAGTTCTTTTCTTTTTCTCAATTTCCATGGATGATTCATCCATTAATATCTACTAACTTTTCTTAATGGTCTAATTATCATATAAGGACCTCTCATTTTGAATTCCATAGCTATTTAATCTTTTTAGCTACTAGAATTCAACTTCTACATTCTATGCAATTTAGTCCTTTCTCTAATTATTTACACAATCAGTAAAATTTTCTTATCAGTATTTTCATACGACTTTCCTATCACATTATAAACCATGCAATAATATTAAATAAATTTTATTTTTAGCTTAGATTTGTGGTTCTGAAACTGCTATTCCGATAACATTGAAATTGGGCCATTACAGACCTAGCCCTAAATTAAAAGTTTTGGCTTTTCCTCTTTGGGCTACCCACGTAACAGAATGGGCCTAGCTATCCAAAAATCTCTCCCTGGTACTTTTCTGTTTGATCAACCCATGTTACGTCGTACCTCAACATTCATTCACTAGTTTGTCGCAGCATAATTTCCTTCTAAGATGCTGGGGTAAAGTCCTCTTAGTATCACAACTGATAATCCCACACATTTATTTTGTCTCTGAAAATCTAGAAAAACTATTCATTAATCAAAGATAAAATAAAAAATGAAACAACATTAAATAATTAACAATGGTAACAAATAATAAAAATGAAATGAAAGTAAAGCAATTATAGAAAGGAAAAATAAAAAAAAAATTGCTAACTAAAGCATCTCAGAGGTCAATGGGTTGCTTGTCCCTATCCACATAAGCACCCTAGTAGTTCTTGCACCCTAGTAGTGCTTCAAGCATTGTCCATTAACTTGAGCTACTTCAAAGGGACCTGACCAATGAGATTTTAGTTTACCAGGTAACAATTTGAGCTTAGAGTAGAACCATAACACCTGTTATTATGCCAACACTTGGTATTCTCCTTGTAAGTTTAGCATTTTCATATGCCCGTGTCTGAATTCTTCGATTTCATTTAGTTCTAACAACCTTTTATGGCCAGCAGTGACCCAATCCATGTTCAGCTTTTTAATATCCCAAAATGCTTTGTGCTCGAGCTCAACAGGTAGGTGACATGGCTTACTATGAACAAGCTTAAAAGGTGACATCCCTAATGGTGTTTTAAATGCAGTACGATAGACCCAAAACCTTCATCCAATCTGGACCACCAATCCTTATGAGTTGGGTTCACCACTTTTTCTAGAATCTTTTTAATTTCTCTGTTAGAAAGTTCAGCTTATCCATTTGTTTAGAGATACTATGCTGTGGCAATATTATGTTTCACCCCATACCTGATGCAAGGCATTAGCCACTAGCTTGCAATCAAAATGAGATCCTTCATAACTAATAATGGCTCTAGGCTTACCGAATCTTGTGAAAATGCTATTGTGAAAGAACTTCATTATTCACTTTGCATCATTAGTAGGAAGCACAACAACTTCGACCCACTTAGAGACATAGTCCACTACCAACAATATGTACGAAGTGCCTACTAAGGGTGGAAATAGACCCTGTGTCTCTTAGATAGATTTCCTGTCATCTAACAACAGTCAAATGACTGATAAAATTTATGAGCATCCTTGAACAAAATCGACCAGTAAAATCCCGACTAAAGTACTTTGGCTGCAGTTCTCATTCCTCCAAAGTGTACTTTGTAAGGAGTTGAATGACAATGTTGTAGAATGCTATGTATTTCGTCATCAGGGACACACTTTCCAACTATTTGATCAGCATAATGCTTAAATAGGAATGGCTCATCCCAATAATAGTACTTGGCATCATGAAGGAATTTCCATCTTTTTTAGCTATTGCAGTCAGGTGTCATCACACCAATTATGAAAAGGTTCACTATATCAGCATAACAAAGTAATGCCATGGTAACTAACAACTACCCATCCAAAAAGTCGTCTTTAATAAGTTTGTCATTGACATCGTCATTTCCAGATTCTAACCTTGACTAGTGATCAGCCACTTGATTTTTAGTGCCCTTTTGATCTCTAATGTACAAGTCAGACTCCTACAACAAGACTATCCACCTAATCAATCTTGGCTTGGCATCTTTCTTGCTCACCAAATACTTAATAGTAGAGTGATCCATGTAGATTATGACATTGGTACCAACTAGATAAGGGAGAAATTTATCGAATGTGAACACCACAACCAGTAACTCCTTTTCCGTGGTGGTATAGTTAAGCTGTGCATCCGTCAGGATTCTACTTGTAAAATATATTACACATAGTACTTTACCTTTTCTTTGCCCCAACACTAATCCCACAGCATAATCACTGGCGTCAAACATTAGTTCAAAAGGCAGTGTCTATTCTGGAGCTATTACAATTGGTTCTACTACCAGTTGTTTCTTCAATTCCTCAAAAGCTACCAAGCAATGTTCATCAAAATTGAAAGGTCTATTTTGCTCCAGCAAGGTGCACAAGGGTTTAGATATCTTTGAGAAATCCTTAATGAATATTTTAGAAAATCTCGTATGACCTAAAAAACTTCTAATACCCTTGACACTAGTGGGAGGTGGCAATTTTTCTATTCCTTCAATTTTTTTATCTTTGTCCACTTCAATCCCTCACTTTGATATCCTATGCCTCAGAACAATTCCTTTAGGAACCATGAAGTGACATTTTTCTCAATTCAAAACAAGATTTGTTTCTTCACAATGGCACAGAACTAATTCCAGATTTTTTTAAGCAATCATCAAAATCATTGCCAAACATAGAGAAATCATCCATGAAGACTTCAAGGAAGTTTTCCCCCATGCCCGAGAATATGGCCATTATACAATGCTGAAAGGTTGCCAGGCATTACATAACCCGAATGGCATCCGTCTAAATGCAAAATTTCCATATAGACATGTGAAAGTTGTCTTCTCTTGGTCATTAGGAGCTATGGTAATTTGATTATACCCTGAATAACCTCCAAAAAATAGTAGAAAGCTTTCTCAGCTAATCTATCTAACATTTGATCGATAAATGGTAGTCCATGCATACTCTTCGTCCCATCACAATGTGAGTCAGAATAAGCTCATACCTATTGTACAAGACTAACCTATAAGCCCTTCGAAATTAGATAAATAATGCTAGCATCAAGACACTTGATAATCTCTTTCTTGATAATTTCTTTCATGATCGGATTCAGTCTTCTCTCTTGTTTAATAGAATAACTATGGCAATCCTCCAATAAAATTTTATGCATGCAGAGAGCAAGGCTAATTCCCTTTATATTAGTAAGGGTCTATCTTAATGCCTTACTAACATTATGATTTCAAATTGAATATGGGGTAGTGAAGCTCTTGGGTCCTTCAACTTTGGAGGTAATTTATTCATCAACATTGTTGTACACCCTTCAATGAGAGCAACAGTCTCAAATTCTCCCAATTTATACTTCTTTGGTAGTATATCTTTCATAAACTTCACATAATTGGGTATCTACTCCAAAGCTTTTACTAGCTGTATATTGATATGGAGTTGTTTCTAAACATTCAAAAATATTTTGAACTGAACATCCTATTTAGAATTATGTAATCATTGAGGAAATTGTAGAGGTGGTTGTCCATTAGGTTGTTGATATTGTTTTGCCATGGCATAATTTTTGGCAGTATGATCTAATTTTGCTGCAACATTCTTTTATTTACTGTTTTCAGGTGCAGTATGCTTTTTCAGTTGATTCTATGTAACACCTATAACCCTTCCCTGTCACCAGATTAGGTTTACTGCCTATTATCCTATAATCTAGAACAATCAATAACATATAACATAAAGTTGTCATTTTAATTAACTAAATTTCATAATAATTCAGATCGGAGTAATACATTCATTTATGGGCCTTAATCAAGCCTATGAGAAGTTAAAAAATTTTCTTCAAAGAGTTGGACAAAATAAACATTTTAAAGAGCCTTGAATTAATTTAATTTTTAACAAGTTTTTGAAGTTTGAAGCATTTCTACAATACTTAGGTGGAAAAGCATCGGTAGAACTCAAAAATAGAAAGACATTGAAAGCTTACAGAATTCTAGTGGCAAAACTAGGAGTTCTATGGATACAACTTTGGGTTCTACCGATACAACCCAGACTTCTATCAGTGTAGCACACTTCAGTGAGCGAGGTAGTTTTGGTCTGGGACTTCTACCAAAACAAGTCAAGACAGTAGCTAAAGTTCAGCATTGTAACACTCTAAAACTCATCAAGGGCAAACAAAACATACCAATTATGCTCACCTAAACTTAACTAAGTTGTCTTCCAAATTCACACCACAAAGTACTAATAATATTCATCTTATAAATCAAATATACAAGCCACCATACACACACATGAATTTGCTTACCATGACCTCAAACATCATGCCTAGATCCAAACCAATTACTAGGATTCATGATCATACACTGAGCACAACTTAAGAATTAACTTGGCATACTATAGGAATTTCTAAAGTTTATATCATCAAAAACATACCAACCAACCAACACATAGCTATAAACTTATAACAATTTCATTAACCCCACTACATACCATATAAGCCATACAAAATTAATATCTACCAAAGATTCTTGAATAGTGTGAATCTTCGAGTTGATCCAATCGCTCAATTATCCACAAGATGTTATATACAAAAAAAACATAACAAACACAAGTAAGCTTTTATAAAGCTTAATAAGTTCATCGATTAAAGGATAAAGCTTATTGATTTAAACATAATAATTCAAATAACTAGATTAATAAACCAAGTTCTTATCAACAAGGTTCTTAACAGAATTCCTTTCAACCACAAATCACAACAGCTAAGTTTATAGATAAACAACCATGAGATCATTCATTGTTAAGCCACAATGCTATCAGGAGATTCATGAATAATCTTTTAACAATTCTATAACAAGACATTTAACGCAAGAACATTAGCGATGGATGATATACGAATATGAGTACATGGTTCACCATTTGAGAACACGTCATACACTTATATTAGCTAATCCAACGATAACACCCCTCAGCACTACGTGCCTAGCCCGTAGGCTAACATTCGCCCCCGGTAACACGATAGAAAACACTATAATATAACACAATAGTTTGCAACAAATGCAGAACTTCGGTGTATTTAGTGAACAGGAAATATACAGGAATCCTCATCTCATCTCATATCAAGCCCGTACTGCGCCCAAAATAACCTATTGGCATGCCCATCGTACTATATCCTATGTTCATCGATTCAGGAGATATTAACAATAATCAATGTTTTATCAATCATTATTTCAATTCTCAATTATTAGATACCAACACATTAATTAGCAATCAATAGATAAATTTCATTTAATATATAAATTTAAATGTATAGAATTAACCGAACGAACTTACCTGACTAAATTGCAGCAATGACAAAGGTACAAGGACTATTCAGTAATTTTTTCTTTTCCTCAGTTTTCCACTCGTTCTTGATCTAGAATAATATTTTCATTCAATTAACTAATTTCAATAGTAAAATTAAATAATTTCATGTAATTAAGTCCTTTTTGAAATTTTTACAAAATTATCCTTAACATTTCATTTTTATGCAATTTAACCATTTTCTATTAAATCTAAGCTTGGCCGATCTGTTAACTCCTTCATTACAGCCCATAGTTGCTATTATTTTCCATCAAGTCCTTATACTTTTACTATTTTCACATTTTAATCCTTGAACAATAAAATCAACAAAAACTACTTTACAAAATAGTCCTATCAAGCAACCAAACTCAACAGCCTTTCATAAAACTTCAAGAAAATACAAAACTCATCAATGGCATAACTTATAGCATTTGAAAATTTTGCAAGTCAGTCCCCAAGTTAGCTAGATCAAGCTAATACAAGCTCAAAAAAATAAAAATTATTAAAAACAGGCAAGTTTTCACTTACCTATCGAATAGCCTAAGCTTGGTCGAAGCTTTCTAATCCTTAGCTATGGTGGTTCAGCTTGCGGAAGAAGAACATAAGAAAAAAAAATTGTATTTCTTTATTTTCATGTCATTTATTTTAACTTAACTTACTAATATTTTAAAATATAAAATTAACATATTTTTTTACACTAAAGACAAATTCCACCGCTCCCCATGTTTAATTATGTGTTAACTATTGTTTTAATTCCCCACTCATGGTTTCATAACTAATTAAATCAAATAAACTAATAGTAATTCAGTTTTATGACTTTTATAATTTAGCCATTTTTTCTACAATTACTAATTAATAAGGATCTAATAGTAATTAGCCACAAATTAGAATTCCACACCATTCATCCCATTTGACATTTAAGGAGGGTCTAATTGCACAATTGGTCCTTCAATTATTTTTCATTATTTATTAAATAAGCTTAATTTCAATTTAATCTTAAACTAATTAGGACTAAGTGAGCAAATAGCCCAAAGGTTAGTGGATTTAATCATGCCACCACCGCTTGGACTTTTTGACCATGGCTTAGTTATCATTTTGGTCATTTTACTATATTAAATCTATAACAATTGATTTTTAACTCTTTTACAATTTAATTCTTTTACCGTAATTAAGCAATAAATCATTAAAATTACTGGACCAAACTTCAATTCACATATAATACAACTCTGTAAAAATTTAATAAAAATATTTACAACCTTAAATTATAGAAACGAGGTCATAATACTTCATTTTCAATAACCAATTGACTTTTGAACCAAACCACTCATACAAACTTTTAATTGAATTGGTTAAAATTCCTCAAGTTAGAATTCAATAAAAAAAATATCATCAACTCGTATAATTTAAATACTAATTATACGAACTCACTCGTTAGATTTGTGGTCCTGAATCCACTATTTTTGACACCATTCAAAAATAGGTTGCTATATTTTGAATTCTTTCCATGTTTGACTCTGGAGTTATCCTTTTGTACAGTAGTGTCTTGAACAACATCATCCAATTGTGTCCCATTTCTGAGAGTGATGTCCTTGCACTGTTCTTTCTTTCGTGTTTTTGAATTCCCAATATCACTTTGAAATGTTCCTTGTGGCCTCGAATTCAAAGCATTCGCTATCTGCCCCACTTGATTCTCAAGAGCTCTTAAGGATGTAGCCTGGCTCTGAATGACAACATCATTCTTGGTCATATATTCCTTTAGCAAGTCTTCAACAGAAGTAGAAGATGATGCTTGACCCTATTGAACATTTTGCCTCGATATATGATGATTATAACCAGGCAATGCACTATTAGCATTTCGTCTCGCAACATTGTTTAAATTCCTCGCACCTTGATTGTTTAACCTAAAGTTTGGATGTTGCTTCCACCCTGGATTGTAGGTGTTGGAATAAGGTCATTATTCCAGTTAAAATTACCCATGTAGTATGCAGATGTTTGGTTTGATGGGCATTCATCAAAGACATGGTCTTCAACGCAATAAACACACGATAGCTTAGCTGATTTCATCTCTTAGACTGTAGTGGGCCTCTTCATTGTTTTGATCATATTAGCTAAAGAAGATACATGGGCTATCAACGAAGTGGTCGCATCATGGTCCATGGTACTAGCTGCTTTCTTACCCATCCTAAATCTCGTTGTAGGATATTGATAATCATTGTTGGTAACCTTTTCTAAAATCTCATATGCTTCATTATAAGATTTATCCAACAAGGTAGCATTGGCAAAAGCATCAACTACCATCCTCGTATGAGCATTCAAATCATTATAAAATATCTCCATCTGCATCTAGTGCGAGAATCCATGCCTCAGACATTTTCGAAGTAATTCTTTGAATTGTTCCCAAGCTTTATATAGCGTTCCATCCACTGATTGCCGAAAAGAAATGATGTCATTTCTAATCTTGGTATTCATATTTGGTGGACTATATGCAACAAAAATATCTGGCAAAGATCATTCCATGATGCCACTATTCTCGACGGTAGAGCATTCAACCACGCTTTTGCACGATTTCTCAAAGAATATGGAAACAATTTAAGCCGTAAGGCGTCTTTAGGAACACCCTATTGTCTAAACAAGTCACAAACTTCTAGAAAAAATCTTAAATGTAGTGTTGGATCTTTAGTGGGTAATCCACCAAACTGTCCTATTGTTTGCAACATTTGTAACATTATCGGTTTCAACTCGATTTGTTCAGCTTGTACATGTGATCTGACTATTCCTGGATTCAAATCATCCAAAATTGGAACATGTTCCTAAATTGGTCCATCTCAATCATCTATCACACTATGAATAGGAGAATCAACATTTCGACCAATTAGATTATCATTGAGACCACGATCATTCATACTACAATCATTCCCTTCCCTAGCCATATTATGTAATTCTTTGATTCTCCTTCGCAAAGTTCTCTCAATATCTGGGTCAAAAGGGTACTCTTCATTAACAGGAATGCCTCTTCTCGTACACTGACGGTAAACCTATAGAAATTAAATACAACTAAGTTAGCTAAAACTAAGAAAACAAAAGAAAATAATGATAGTAATAAAGTGATAAGTGGCAATGATAAAGTGATATACAAATGGTAATAAAATATATACTTGATTCGACCTATATACTTGTCATGTGTGAAATGATATGCAAATGGTGCAAGTATATAGGTCAAATCAAGTAATAAACTGATAAGTGAGATCGTCTCTACAGGGATCAGTTAGGTATAAAATGTTTGAGTTATTATAATGTATATGATTAATGTTATGAAAAAAATAATGATAAGAATGCAGTGGAAATTTGAAGGAATAATGATGTGTGCAATGTGTGTAACTGATAAATAATGGAAAATGTTATGACAAGACAAGAGTAAGAATGATATGGCAAATTCAAGACTAATTACGTGAATAATATGAAAACGAACAAGTGAATAAATATAAATGCTATAGTGAAACTACTATGATAAAGGATAGAACATCTACAATGTTGATTTGGACGGTCGGGATTACTAAGAATCTACCCTTACTGATGGTAATGCTCGGCAAAACCATACTAAATCTACTGCTCAGAAGAGTTTAAAAACGGCCTGCTTCTTTCGAGAATAAGACCTCAAGTTACCTTGCCTTAAGTGATATATGTCAATAGGCATTTAACAGGACACCCTGTACTGTTTTGTTTTCTTTACATATGAATGCTACTTTATGTCTAGAAGCTGCTACAACTATTTGGTCGAACACTTGCTCATATCATTCAATTTCAAATTCATTAATGTAACCTTGTTAGAATTAGATTGATTTAATGAACATGTTGTACATCCATCTATGTCTAAAGTTTGCAAACATGCAATTTTGTGAAAACCATCAAATGAAATAGTGTCTTAAAGCTGATTTCTGCTTCCGTCATTAGAGAAAATAAGAGTTTCATCAAGTAGTCCCAACCCTATGAGATTTAGCTCATGGGTTGGTAATTAAAATTCAAATCCAAAGTATCATTCAACATCGTTTTCATCAAATCAATTCACGAAGAGTAATCAAGAAATAATGGAAGACTTTCAAGAAGATAGCTTTTGTTTATCTAGCCCACACTCTAATGATTTAGTGTCCTATGGTGGTTGATATGGACTGTTTTCGTCTTCCTTTTTCTGTCTCTACTCAGCCATTATAGTTTATTTTTTTCCTTAAGTTTGTTTTCTCTACCCTAGTTTTATAGTTTCCTTCTTCTGCTTTTATAATTGTTTTCCCTAGGGTAAATCCAACATCCCATGATTTTCTTCCCTCTTTTTTAGGTAGGTATATCTGGTACAATTTTAGCTAGGCCTAAAACCGATACACTTTGAGTGCTGACTAGATATCTTCCCAGTAATTCCACGACATTATCTTGACAAACTGTCCAACCTTTTGCCCTGGCAAACTTTCATCCCTTTACGTTTTATTCCTCATCTTGCACCTGGCAATCCACCACCACACATAACCCTTCCATAAGCAAGTAAAAATAACTATCATTTAAGTCAGTCCAAGCTCCTAATGTAATGTTAAAACAAGAAAAATTCTAATGGAATGTCCTA
This sequence comes from Gossypium stocksii, assembly GCA_020496765.1. Lineage (NCBI taxonomy): Eukaryota > Viridiplantae > Streptophyta > Magnoliopsida > Malvales > Malvaceae > Gossypium > Gossypium stocksii. The sequence continues at coordinate 35,908,637 of CM035629.1, forward strand.
CAATGGAACTAAATGTACCTAAGTATAGGCAATTAGCTAGATCTAAAGGCATGAAATATAACTCTTTTCAAGAGTTATCAATAACATGGTTATAAACTCGTACATGTGGCCCAACGAGTTTTTCTCGTATAATCTGAAGTCGTCAATGGCTAATACAGTCAATGAGGACAAAAATATCAACAAGTTTTGGAAAAACTACATCATCTAGAGACTACTATTAACTCATCCATGAATGACGCCACTCGAAGCTATGTGTAGTACTCTGAAGCCCAACTAGAAGAAATTAATTATTTGGGCAATAAGGGTGGAAATCCCAATTTGAACACCTAAAACCTTGATTAGAAGGAACATCCCAATCAAAAGTGGGGAGGCAATCAAGGTAGTGGAAACCTAACTTAAAACTAAAAAGATCATCTGTATCAACCTCTGCATATTCAAAGATCTCAAGAAAGATCCATCAGCCATGGTCACGTGAGTTGTGGTTAACAATTGGACCGAATTGAAGGTGATATGCAATTAATGTGATTTGACATTCAACAATTAAAATCCAAATGTGCTCAAACTCATGCTAATGTAACAGAATTAAAAGAAGAAATGCACAACATTGTAAACGCGTTGAATAAAATGCAAAGACAAATGGGTACGAGTCTCCCAAGCAATATGGAAAGCAACCTACAAAAGGACGCAAAAGAACACATAAATGCCACTATAGTTCACTCAGGTAAGACTTTGGTAAGCTTGAGTCCGCCCATGAAAAAGGAGGATTACAAGGTTAAGATGGTTAATGAAATCCTTGATGAACTTGAACTTGAGGAACAAGTAGAGAAAGTACCTGAATACGTAGCTAAGCCAGAATTTGTGCAACATTTAGAGGCAGTGTCAAAGAATTCTAACTTATTTAAATCCTTTAATCTTAATTTTCCACTGCTTGAATTAATAGATAAGATACCAAAATATGTCAGATACCTAAAAGAAATAATGTCTAGGCATAAGAAATTAAAGAAAGGTGGGAAAATTAATATTGACGCCTCTCGTAGTGCAATAATTGCTCAAAAAATACCTCAAAATTAAAAGATCTGGGTAGTTCTACAATTCCTGTTGAGATTGGGGACAAACATTTTAGTAAGGGCCTTTGCAATTTTAGGGGCCAATATTAATTTGATGCCCTTATCGACTTATTTAAAACTTGGATTGGCAGAATTGAAAAATATGATGATCAAACTACAATAAGCCGATAGGTATTTAGTACACCCCAAATGTGTGCTCGACGATGTATTAGTTAAAGTGAGGGGTTTTATTATCCTTGTCAATTTTGTTGTCCTTGACTTCGAAGAGGACAGAGGCATTCCCATTCTGTTGGGTATGTCGCTTTTAGCCATGTCTAGATCGACCATCGATATTAAGAAGAATGAACTAATTATAAAAATCAATGGCAAAAGAGAAGTGTTCAAATGTGGCCACAATTACCAAAATAAGGAATTATAACATAAGCTAGGGAGAATTATTAGGCAATTTTTTATATTACCTCTAACAACCTTGATCAAACGTATGGTTTTGGTTCAATGGGTGTAGGAATGCATGGGTTGAGGGAGTGTGACAAATGGAAAGACCTTGAATGTAAGGGAAAATGTTGGATGGATTGCAACAATCGACAATGAAACAACAATTTAGTAAGGGAATCCATAGGCTATTTGATGAGTCCGGTAGCCACACCTAATTTAATCAATGAAATCTTTAATTTGTGTTGTAAATTAGCGTAAATTAAATTTTATTTTCTTATTTTCACCTTTAATTAGGATTAGTAATTTAAGTAGGATAGGTTATGAACTTAAGAAGCCAAGGGGTGGCAAATTGGGACATCTTTTAAAGTTAGGAGTAAATAGAAGGGACCGACACGCCAAAAAATAAGACGAATTGGGAAAACAAGGGTCGTGTCATGACACTAAAGTTTGAACACTCCAGACTTTTCAAAATTATAGTTGTTTTGTAGCACCGCATCTTAATGTCACAACACGGTATTTTGAAATTGAAAATTTTAAAATTCGAAATCAGTATCGTAACACCTATACCTTTTGTCGCAACATCGATGTAGGGTCTAAACTTTTCTGACCCAATTTTTGTGTAACCTGGCTTACCCTTATAAAAATTAAACATCGTTTCAATCCTAGTTTTTACCCAAATCCCATTATAATCAGCCTCCTTAACCTTTCAAACATCAGCAGACCTTTTCCTCTCCGTCTCTAGTTCTGATTTCTTGCAAAATTTCGCAACTTTCTCTTTACCCATCGCCTCCATTGCTGCACATTGTGGTTCTCTTCTCCATTGTTAGCCATTCCATGGCGTGACAACACAAAAAATCATGAAAAATTGTTCCTAAAATCTCACTCTTTTATTTCATTGCATTAGTCAATTTTAGATTTTATTTTAAATACATTGTATTAGAATGGCCTCTAGAAAAGTTCATCGTGCCACACAACCAGAAGAAACGGGGGATTTCGATTCCACCCGATTCCAAAGACACGAAGTTAAAAAATACTTATTGGAGATCTAAAGGAAAACCTTTATTCAAGAACATAAGTTTGACTTGTCGTTTGATTTGTGGGACGATATTTGGGATTTGATTCTTGCTAACCATTGGATCGATTTTTGCTTGACACCAAATGAGTCGACATTCGAATCAGTCGTGTATGAATTCTATGCATCCTTGAAAGCAAGGGAGAACAATAAAACCCTGAATGTCAAATATTGACACGTAATGGTTAGGGGAAGGATTTCCTTATTACTCTCCGGGAAATGAGTAATTATTACGATGCACCGTACTTTGTCTTGAATGTGCTTGATAATTTAGATATTTATTATTTTTGAGGTATTGATATGGATTCCATTGTTGAATACCTTACCGTAGGGAGAGGCATTTTGAAATGCCAACCAAGCACAAATGTTCCCTTATCGTTTAATCATGCAATCATATATCTAATTGCCAAAATGTGAATGGAATTTATTTGTACTCACATATCACCATCCTATAATATCTCTAATGTTAATGCTTTTTGAGGTGTTCTTCTTTATTCCATTTTGCAGCATAGACAAGTTCAAGTGGGCAAGTGGATCTTGTTAGAATTAAGTGACCCGAATTCTTACTTAAATAAAATACGATGGAAAATAAAATAAAAGTAATATCCAAATAGAACTAGACTTCTTTTATTTTATTTTAGAATAAGGGTTTTTAAACCTTATTAAACTCCATCTATTTTATATTAATTAGGATAAGGTATTTCAATCCTACTAGAATATGGCTTTACAAGCCTATAAATAGACATAGTCTATTCCTCTTGTAATTATTCGAATTCAACGTAGTAAATTTTCTTTTCCTTTGCCCGTGGTTTTTTCCCGAAAAGGTTTCCACGTAAAATCTATATTTCTTTATTTTTTTCATTTTTATTTTTTTGATATATATTGTCATTACCGATATTATATATTTTCACAAATTGGTATCCGAGCTTCCGGGTTTTTTCATCTCAATCACGGTAATGGCATTTTTGAAGTATGAAATTTTACTGTTGGATCGTAACACCAGATTTGTGTTGTGGCAGAGTAAGATACAAGCAATTCTTGTGCAGATGGATCTAGAGGAAGCCCTACTACGGATGGATAAGATGCCTTCAACATTAACGGATGAAGAGAAGAAGCGTAAAGATCGAAAGGTGTTAACACAGTTACATCTGCATTTGTCTAACGAAATTTTGCAAGTTGTGATGAAGGAGAAGACCGCCACTGGATTACAGAAAAGGCTGGAGCAAATATGCATGTTGAAAACTCTAACCCGCAAGCTGCATATGAAGCAACGTCTTTATACTCATCATTTGGAGGAAGGTGCATCTGGACACGAACACTTAACAGTGTTTAAAGAAATTCTTTCAAACTTGGAGGGTTCAGTATGATAAGGAAGATCTAGGGTTGATTTTACTTTGTTTGTTGCCCCCGTCTTACTCAACCTTTAGAGACACGATTTTATATAGCCGCGAGTCTCTCATAGTTGATGAGGTTTATGATTCTTTAACCTTGTATGATAAGATGAAACATCTTGTGGTTAAAACCACTGTCAGGGTGAGGGTCTCATTGTTCGTGGGAGACAAGATCGGAATACTGATGATGATCATGGAAGGACACAAGGACGAAATCCTCACTGTAAATCTAAAGGTAGATCGAAGTCTTCAAATAAAGGCAAAACTTGTAACTTCTGTAAGAAGAAAGGGCACATTAAATCTAAGTGCTATAAGCTACAGAATAAGATCAAAAGGGAGGCTGTGAATCAAAAGGGAAAACAACCAGGAAATTTCGGTGAAGCTAATGTTGTAGAAGACTATAGCGATAGTGAACTTCTACTCGCTTCAGTCATCAATTCTAAAGTGAGCGAGGAGTGGATCATTGATTCAGCCTGCACCTTCCACATGAGTCCCAATAAAGATTGGTTTACAAATTACAAAACAGTGTCTGAAGGTGTTGTTTTGATGGGAAACAATGCTTCATGTCAAACCGCAAGTGTAGTAGCCCATTTTTGCCCGGGCTATACAAATGGAAGAAAACCAAAAATAATAAAGCTTTTTTACAGTCCATTACAACCCAAAAGTTGAGCCCAAATTACAAATTAAACCTAAAACATGGGGCCCATTAACAATTCTAATCCAAGTCCAAAATAAGCCCAAACTACCCAAATACGCTTTTTACACCCGTGACCCAAACACTACCCAGCTACACCCGCTGCCCAAACCCATTACATCAAACGGACTAAGCTAAACCCTTAGACCTAGTGGAAGAATCGGCCCAAAAGGCCCAAACAGTTCATTGAAGTCAGAAATCCTAGGGTTTCTGAAACCCTAGGCGCCACAGCTCTCCAAACACGAGCCCCATCGTCGCGCCGCAATCAGCGCGCAAATCACGCTTCTACCGCCGAACGCTCGTCAATTACCTGTAAAAAGAAGAAAGAAAGGCCAGAGAAAAAGGAAATAGAAAAAAAGACCAAATTTTGTACTCTAAACAGTAGCTATAAAAGCTAGATATTTTTTGTAAAAGGACCACGCATACAGATACTAAGAAAATATATACAAAAAATAGTTTTAAAATCAGAGAGAAAGGTGATTTTTTTATTTGATATTTTATTATTATTGTTGTTTTCGTTTATTTTTTTTACATGCAAAACACGATATACAAACAGATTTAAAAAAATAAGAAGGTGATATCCGATTATTCATTTTGTTTTTTTATTTTTTTTATTCTTTCTTTTCTTTTCGATACATACAAAGTTTTCTTTACAAAAATACTATTTTAAAATGAAAAAAAGAAGGATTACCTGCATTTTGGCCTAAAAAGGGTGGTTTTGGGCTTACCGGCCGCCGTGTGCGGCCGCGCGTGCGGTGGAGTGTAAGGTGTCCCATCACCGGAGCCAGGCCGGTCATTGACCGGAGCTCTGAGAGCTTTCAGAGGATTTTAGGAGTTTTTTTTTTTTTAAACAAGTTTTAAAATGAATTTTGGGCTAAAATTTTGTTTATATAGCATTACAAAAACGACGTCGTTTTGCTTAATTCATTAAGCACCAAAACGATGTCGTTTAAGTGAAGGATCCGCGTGTTGACCCGTTTACCCGGGGAGGATCTGCGCGTTTTATTAAAATGGGATATTTACCCCCTAGGCCCTTCTACAATTCTATCCTTTATGATTTCGTCCAATTTCTAATTTTCTTTTATTATTAATTTGGCCCTGATTTTTGTTTTTGTTTTAATTTAATCCTTTAGGCCATTTTAAGGCATATTTGGAATGACGTCGTTTTGGGGAATAGAGCAATTTGCCCAGTGAGTCCCTCTCTTATAACACGCGTTTCAATTAGGTCCTAAATTCAGTTTTATTCATCTTTTTTTCCCCCCGAAATTTTGCTAAAATTCAGTTTTAATCCTATTTATTTTATTTTTATTTTGACCTTTATTATTTTTTTATTATTTTTATCTTAGGTTTTTTTTTGTAAGATTGTTTTATTATTTATTGTTTTATATTTTTATATATTACATATTACATATTACATATTATGTATTATTTCAAAATTTATATATATTGTATTATATTTTAAATTGATTTAGTAACGTAAAGCTTTTTTATATATTATTTATTTTTAAATATGTATATTATCCTTTTTAAAATTGTTATACATCATATATATTTCCTTTTCTTAAAATATCTTAATTTTTTATATTATTTATTTAAAATACCTTAACTATTTTATATGTATATATGTCCTTTTAAAAAATATTATTTCTTTTACCCTTTTTATTATAATATCAATTTGTGGTTTTTAAATACTTTTATTTGTTTTCTATTGTTATTTTATTTTTTTATCATAATTTTGTGTTCACTTCTAATTTATATATATATATATATATATATATATTGTAATCTGTTACATTTTATTTGCTAATGTTATATATTAGTCTAGTTTTACTTTAGCATAATTACCTTATTACATGTATAATCTTATTTTATGTTTCTTTATTTGTCTATATTTCTATGAAATGTTAATATATTATGTAATTTGTATATTACTTTAATATTTATCCTTTGTAATGTATTAATGTTGCATTTTGCTCAAAGCATCGTTTTAAAACGCATTCAGTTAATTGTTATTTTATTCAAATATTATTTTTAAAATTAAGGCAATATTTGACATTTGTGATCTTTGAAAGAATCGTGCCCTAACTTACTGGGCTTCGATTTCTTTTGTTAATTCTAAATGGTTAAGTATCCTTTTCAAATTAAAACGAACGATTTTTCAAATAAAAACTATCTTTGAAAATTTAAGATGTTGCGTCCTAACTTACTGGATGTGATGTTTTGATATTTTGAGATAGGGATTTCTAAAATTAAAGGATATTTAATGTTTGGGAAATTTGAGAAGTCGTGCTCTAACTTACTGAGATTCGACTATTTTCTTTTATCCAAATAGATAAATATCTTTTAAAAGGAGGAAATAAGTTTGAGATGAGATCCCTCACATCAATGTGGGTTATTGAGAAACGAAATCCCTCACATCAATGCTGTACACATGGAGGAGACTAAACAAAGAAATCTGGAGGGCATTTGTCCTTACGAACCGGGGAGCTCTTTAAACAACTAGACTGCAGAAGAACTTCCTGTAGTCTTTAGAAATTATACAAAGTAATATTCAAAACACTCTTGTTGCTCTCAAGCTTAGGAGTAATAAGATTTCATTTGTGAAATAGGCTCATGTTCAGACATTTTTGTTTCAATGAAATACACCTTTGTTATCAATTCCAGCAAATATTCTTTCATACCAATAAATATTCTTTTGACCTTTTAATATCTTTCTAAATTTTTCATTTCATTCATAAACATGTAAATAGACATTCTTAAATTCATTCATTCTTTGTACATTCTTTTGTGCCCACTACAGGTCCCTAGATACTACAAATCCTTATTTCTCTTTTGAGCAAGACATGTGTTTAAAGGAACCTCGAGATTTTGAAGGTGACAGAGATTGTGACGTGTCTCCAGATTTGTTAAGAATGGTAAAGCAAGAAGAAAAGAAAATTTTGCCCCATAGGGAAGCAGTGGAGAATGTAACCTTGGAGGAAGGGAAAGAAGTGAAAATTGGGATGCACATAACCAAAGAGAGAAGGCAAGATCTTGTTGAGTTACTGCAGGAATTCAGAGATGTCTTTGCATGGTCATACCAAGATATGCTTGGGCTGAATACTGATATTGTAGTACATCGCCTCCCTATAAGAGAAGAATGCAAGCCAGTTCAGCAGAAGCTACGAAGAATGAGGCCTGATGTAGTGTTGAAAATAAAAGAAGTCAAGAAGCAATTTGATGCTGGTTTTCTACAAGTAGTCAAATACTCAGAATGGGTTGCAAACATTGTTCCTATCCTAAAGAAAGATGGAAAGGTTCAAACGTGTGTGGACTACAGGGATTTAAATAAGGCCAGCCCTAAAGACAACTTTCCTTTGCCTCATATTGACACGTTGGTGGTTAACACGGTGGGGTATTCATTGTTCTCTTTCATGGATGGTTTTTTGGGATACAATCAGATAAAGATGCATCCTGAGGATATGGAGAAAACTACCTTCATAACATTGTGGGGCACCTTTTGTTATAAGGTAATGCCATTCGGGTTAAAGAATGCAGGGGCAACATACCAAAGAGCTATGGTAACCTTCTTCCATGACCTGATGCACAAAGAAATTGAGGTGTACGTTGACGACATGATTGCCAAATATTGAACAAAGAAAGAGCACATTGAAGTCTTGAAGAAATTGTTCCTGAGGTTGAGGAAATTTCAATTAAAGCTTAATCTGGCAAAGTGTACCTTTAGAGCTAGGTCGGGGAAACTATTGGGCTTTGTAGTCAGCGAAAGGGGGATAGAGGTTGATTTAGACAAGGTCAGAGCCATACAAGAGTTACCTCCACCGCGCACTCAGAAAGAGGTTCGAGGTTTTCTTGGAAGGTTAAATTACATTGCTCGGTTTATTTCACAATTAACTAAGAAATGTGATCCCATATTTTGCCTTCTTAAGAAGTACAACCAAGGTACTTGGGATGATAAATGTCAGAATGCTTTTGATAAAGTCAAGCAATATTTGTCAAATCCTCCAGTATTATCTCTGCCAAGTCCAGATAGACCGTTAATACTGTACTTGTCAGTGTTCAGTAACTCTATGGGATGTGTACTTGGTCAGCATGATGAGTCAGGAAGAAAAGAGAGGGCGATATATTACCTTAGCAAGAAATTCACTGAGGGTGAGATGAGATACTCGCCGATTGAAAAATTGTGTTGTGCCTTGATTTGGGCAACCCAAAGATTGAGGCAAGACATGCTTTATTATACCACCTGGCTAATTTCAAAACTTGATCCATTAAAGTATATGATGGAGTCAACTGCTCTGAAAGGGACGATGGCAAGGTGGCAAATTTTACTTTCTGAGTTTGATATAGTCTATGTGAATCAAAAGGCTATAAAAGGGAGCGCAATAGCGAAATTTCTGGCTAGTAGAGCTTTAGAGGATTATGAACCTCTAAGCTTTGATTTCCCCAATGAAGAGTTGATGTATGTGGCAACTACTGAAGAGTATCCGTAGAGGATGAACTTTCATGGAGCGTAAAATGCTGTAGGAAATGGAATTGGGGCTGTCTTAGCATCCCCAAATGGAGATCATTATCCATTTACATGCAACCTGAATTTGATTGCACAAACAACATGGCCGAGTATGAAGCATGCATTGTGGGAATTCAGGCAGCCATAGAGTGTAAAATTAGAACATTGGAAGTATATGGAGACTCTGTATTAGTGATCTACTAGCTTAAGGGTGAATGGGAGATAAGAGACCCTAAATTGATTAATTATCGAAAGATAGTTTTGGGGCTAATTGAGGAGTTTGATGACATCACTTTTAATTATCTCCCACGAGATGAAAACAAAATGGCAGATGTTTTGGTAACTCTGGCTTCCATGATTAAAGTAAACAAAGAAGAGGATATGAGGCCTATTCGGCTGAGTATTTTTGAGGTTCCAGCTCATTGTTGTGACGTGGAAGAAGAGGAAAAGGATGACCGCCTTTGGTATCAGGATATATTACAATACGTGAGAAATTGTGAATACCCTAAGCAGGCAACTGAGAATGACAAAAGAACATTAAGGAGATTAGCTTGCGACTATGTTTTGGGTGGGGATATCCTGTACAAAAGAAGGAATGATCAGGTGCTCTTGAGATGTGTTGACACTATGGAAGCTAGAAAAATCTTGGAAGAAGTGCATGAAGGTGTTTGTGGGACACATGCTAACAGTTTTACAATGGCAGGACAAACTATAAGGTTTGGATACTATTGGTCTACTATGGAAGGAGATTGTATCAACTATGCCAGGAGATGTCATAAATGCCAGATTTATAGAGACAAGATCCACGTACCGCCTTTACCCTTGCATGTTATGACTTCTCCATGGCCTTTTTCCATGTGGGGCATGGATGTCATTTGACCGATCTCACTGAAGGCTTCTAATGGGTATCATTTCATCTTTGTGGTTATTGACTACTTCACGAAATGGGTGAAGGCTGCTTCGTATGCAAGCGTTACTAAGTCAGCAGTTAGTCAGTTCTTGAAGAAGGAGATCATTTGTCAGTATGGAAGCCTGAGAGGATCATATTAGAAAATGCATTGAACTTGAACAACAGTACGATAGCGGAAGTCTACAGCCAGTTTAAGATCAAACATCATAACTCATCTTCGTATCGCCCAAAAATGAATAGGGCAGTGGAAGCAGCCAATAAGAATATCAAGAAGATAGTGGGGAAAATGACTGAGACTTACAGAGATTGGCATGAGAAATTACCATTTACACTCTTTGCTTATCGAACGTCTGTCAGAACCTCTACTGGGGCATCTCCCTTCTCATTGGTTTATGGGATGGAGGCAGTTCTACCCATTGAAGTAGAAATACCTTCTCTTCGAATTTTGTCAGAAGTGAAACTAGATAAAGCAGAATGGATTCAATCGCGATATGATCAATTGAACCTGATTGAAGAAAAGAGGCTAAGGGCTATTCGTTATCGTCAGATGTCTCAGAAGCGAATGATGCGAGCTTATGATAAAAAAGTTCGTCCAAGAGAATTTCATGAGGGAGACCTTGTACTGAAAAAGATCCTTCCCATACAAAAGGATTTTAGAGGAAAATGGATGCCAAATTGGGAAGGCCATATGTGGTAAAGGAAGCTTTCTCTGGTGGTGCACTGATTTTGGCTGAGATGGATGGGAAAAGTCTACTCAATCCTGTAAATTCAGATGCAATCAAAAAATATTTTGCCTGAAAGGGAGGAGAAGCCAAGGTGAAAACCCGCAAAGGGCGCCTTGAAACCAAAGGGGTTTTAAATTGAAAACCCGAAAGGGCGGCTCAAATTTTGAAAGGCATGCAATGATCTCGCTATACCTGAATTAACAAGAAGCGAAGTATGTTACATATCAGGGCATCAACAGAGTACTTTGGATCTTCTAAACACACGTTAAGCTCAAAGCAGTCTTCATGGAGTTTGTATATAGAAACCCAAGCTGCGATATCTAGGGCACTTGGTTTTTGTCCTATTTACTATCTTTGGATTCTTTTTCTTCTCAAAGATATGTTCCCAGTTAATTTCCTTTTTATTTTGATAATTTGTTCAATTATAATTATCCTCAAAGATCAATTTAGTTGTTGTCCATTATTTGTAAAACATGTTGCATTGAAATAATGATTGATGAACTAATAATATTTTCACAAAAGAAGTTTTGCATATTACTCTAGAAATTTCTAGATAATACAAGAGAATTCCCATGAGAAAGGAGAAAGGTATAAATTGAGACTGTCTCTTTTACCCAAATGGTGAATAGAAAAATTAAGGAATGGAGCAATATCGATCCTAGGAGAGGGTCATTTCATAAACATCTCTGGTGGGTCATAACATTCGGGGAATGGTATGATGGACTAAATTAATGGAAAAGGTTCAAAGCACGCTTCGAGAAGAACGAAGATGAAACTCTTGATGAACAATGAGTGATGACACCTTGAAAAGGAATCATTCTCATGTTGTTTTTACATTCATAACATTCATAACACATTTGGCAATGAGCATTTGATTCATTCTTAACATAGCATCCTAATCATAAACATAAGCATATAAAACCAATTCTACAGGACATGTCCCCAGAGGGCGGTGTAGCAACATCGATGATTTCAGATCTTGTCTCTTCAGGATAGTAGTGAGACAGATTGATGTCGGCAAATCTTGTCTTCCCGAGGTAGCAATGGAGCAAATTTTAGCCATTAGCCTTATTTCCCTGAGGTAGCAAGGAAGCAGGCTGAAGATTGTAGTCTTATCTTCCTGCTGTAGCAAGGGAGTAGATTGAAAAAATAAAGATTTTGTCACCTCGAGATAGCAGCGAGGCAGATTGATGTTGGCAAATCTTATCTTCCCGAGGTGGCAGGGGAGCAGATTTTAGCCATTAGTCTTATCTCCCTGTGGTAGCAAGGGAGCAGGCTAAAGATTGTAGTCTTATCTTCCTGATATAGCAAGGGAGTAGACTGAAAAATTGAAGATTTTGTCTCCTCGAGATAGCAGCAAGGAAGATCGATGTTGGCAAATCTTATCTTCCCGAGGTGGCAGGGGAGCAAATTTTAGCCATTAGCCTTATCTCCCTGAGGTAGCAAGGGAGCAGGCTGAAGATTGTAGTCTTATCTTCCTGATGTAGCAAGGGAGTAGACTGAAAAAATGAAGATTTTATCTCCTCGAGGTAGCAGCGAGGTAGATCGATGTTGGCAAATCTTATCTTCCCGAGGTAGCAGGGGAGCAGATTTTAGCCATTAGCCTTATCTTCCTGAGGTAGCAAGGGAGTTGGCTGAAGATTGTAGTCTTATCTTTCTAATGTAGCAAGGGAGTAGACTAAAAAATGAAGATTTTGTCTTCTTGAGATAGTAGTGAGACAGATTGATGTTGGCAAATCTTATCTTCTCGAGGTAGCAGGGGAGCATATTTTAGCCATTAACCTTATCTCCCTGAAGTTGCAGTGGAGCAGGTTGAAGTTACAGGTCTTATCTCCTTGAAGTTGCAGTGGAGTAGACTGAAGAAGATCTGGCTTTCCCGAAGTTATAGGAGTAGATCGAAGATTTAAAGTTTGGCATCCCTTAGGTTGCAGGGAGCAGACTAAAGATAGCAAATCTAGTCTTCCTAAAGTTGCAGTGAAGCAGATTAAAGCCGTCTGGTTTATAGTCCAAATACCTCTGAAGTTGCAGATGGATTGGAAGATATTGGAAGAAGGCAAGGGCCAAGAAGTCAGAATTCAAGACCTGGGAAGACCAGGCAAAATTTGTCCTTTATAGTCTTTGCTCTATTCCTGTTACACAACAATGAGCAAAGAGGGGCAGCTGTAGTAGCCCATTTTTGCCCGAGCTATACAAATGGAAAAAACCCAAAAATAATAAAGCTTTTTTACAGTTTATTACAACCCAAAAACTGAACCTAAATTACAAATTAAACCTAAAACCTGGGGCCCATTAACAATTCTAACCCATGTCCAAAATAAGCCCAAACTACCCAAATACTATTTTAAAATAAAAAAAGGAAGGATTACCTGCGTTTTGGCCTAAAAAGGGTGGTTTTGGGCTTACCGGCAGCCATGTGCGGCCGTGCGTGCGGTGGCGTATGAGGCGTCCCATCACCAGAGCCAGGCCGGTCATTGGCCAGAGCTCTGAGAGCTTTCAGAGGATTTTAGGAGTTTTTTTTTTAAACAAGTTTTAAAATGAATTTTGGGCTAAAATTTGGTTTATATAGCATTACAAAAACGACGCCGTTTTGCTTAATTCATTAAGCACCAAAACGACGTCGTTTAAGTGAAGGATCCACGTGTTGACTCGTTTACCTAGGGAGGATCCGCGTGTTTTATTAAAATGGGATATTTACCCCCTAGGCCCTTTCGTGATTCTATCCTTTATGATTTTGTCCAATTTCTAATTTTAATTTATTATTAATTTGGCCCTGATTTTTGTTTTTGTTTTAATTTAATCCCTTAGGCCATTTTAAGGCATATATGGAACGACGTCGTTTTGGGGAATAGGGCAATTTGCCCAGTGAGTCCCTCTCTTATAACATGCGTTTCAATTAGGTCCTAAATTCGATTTTATTCCTCTTTTATTTTTCCCCCGAAATTTTGCTAAAATTCAAATTTAATCCTATTTATTTTATTTTTATTTTGACCTTTATTATTATTATTGTTATCTTATGTTTTTTTTGTAAGATTGTTTTATTATATATTGTTTTATATTTTTATATATTACATATTACATATTATGTATTATTTCAAAATTTATATATATTGTATTATATTTTAAATTGATTTAATAATGTAAAGCTTTTTTATATATTATTTATTTTTAAATATGTATATTATCCTTTTTAAAATTGTTATACATCATATATATTTCCTTTTCTTAAAATATCTTAAGTTTTTATATTATTTATTTAAAATACCTTAACTATTTTATATGTATATATGTCCTTTTAAAAAATATTATTTCTTTTACCCTTTTTATTATAATATCAATTTGTGGTTTTTAAATATTTTTATTTGTTTTCTATTGTTATTTTATTTTTTTATCATAATTTTGTGTTCACTTCTAATTTATATATATATATATATATATATATATATATTGTAATCTGTTATATTTTATTTGCTAATGTTATATATTAGTCTAGATTTACTTTAGCATAATTACCTTATTACATGTATAATCTTATTTTATGTTTCTTTATTTGTCTATATTTCTATGAAATGTTAATATATTATGTAATTTGTATATTAATTTAATATTTATGCTTTGTAATGTATTAATGTTGCATTTTGCTCAAAGCATCATTTTAAAACGCATTCAGTTAATTGTTATTTTATTCAAATATTATTTTTAAAATTAAGGCAATATTTGACATTTGGGATCTTTGAAAGAATCGTGCCCTAACTTACTAGGCTTCGATTTCTTTTGTTAATTATAAATGGTTAAGTATCCTTTTCAAATTAAAACGTATGATTTTTCAAATAAAAACTATCTTTGAAAATTTAATATATTGCGTCCTAACTTACTGGATGTGATGTTTTGATATTTTGAGATAGGGATTTCTAAAAACAAAGGATATTTAATGTTTGGGAAATTTGAGAAGTCGTGCTCTAACTTACTGAGATTCGGCTATTTTCTTTTATCCAAATAGATAAATGTCTTTTAAAAGGGGGAAATAAGTTTAAAAAAAAAAATCAAAAGGATCATACTTTAAAACTTTTTCAAATCTTCGACACTAGGACATTTAACAATCAGTTTGGTACCACGTTTTGGGCGTTACGAGGGTGTTAACCCTTCCTCGTACTTAACCGACTCCCGAACTTATTTTCTTGAAATTTCGTAGGCCAAATCAATGTTTTGAAATAAAACATTTTATAAGGTGATCCAATCACACCTAAAAAGATTGGTGGCGACTTTGTTTTCATTTTTTAAAAGTCGACCCTGTTTTTCAAACCCTTAAAAATGGTTTCGACAGCAGGTGTTGGAATGATTAAAGTTAAGATGTTTGATGGAGTTGTCAGAACACTCAGTGACGTACGATATGTTCCAGAATTGACGAGAAATTTAATTTCGTTAAGTACTCTTGATTCAAAAGGGTACCAATACACAGCTGAAAGTGGGGTTTTGAAGCTTTCTAAAGGTTCCCTCGTTGTGATGAAAAGGCAAAGAAAGACTGCCTAGTTATATGTTCTGCAAGGTTCTACTATACTGGTGATGCAGCTATCGCTTCCTCTTCCTTGTCAGATGAAGATATTACTAAACTTTGGCATATGTGCCTAGGGCATATGAGTGAGAATGGTATGGCAAAATTGAGCAAAAGAGGACTTCTTGATGGGCAAGGAATTTGCAAATTGAAGTTCTGTGAGCACTACGTTTTTGGGAAGCAAAAGAGAGTTTGATTCACTAGAGGAATCCATAACACGAAGGGAACATTGTAGTATATTCATTCTGATCTGTGGGGGGCACCTAGAGTGCCTTCGAGAGGTGGAGCTAATTATGATGATTTTTCTAGAAATGTTTGGGCATTCTTCTTGAAGAAAAAAAGCAATGTGTTTTTTGCATTTAAGTCTTGGAAAACTATGATTGAAAAACAAACGAGAAAACAAATAAAACACCTCCGTACACACAATGGCTTAGAGTTTTGTTCTGATGAGTTTAATAAACTGTGCAAATCAAAAGGGATCGTGAGACACTTGACAGTTCGTCATACTCCACAGCAAAATGGCATTGTAGAATCAATGAATAGAATGATCATGGAGAAGGTTCGATGTATGTTGTAAAATTCCAACTTACCAAAATCATTTTGAGCCGATGCAGCCTCTACTGCATTTTTTTGATCAACCGATCTCTATCTATTGCCATTGAGAAAAAGACTCCACAAGAGGTATGGTCTGGTAACCCTACTGACTATACTGATTTAAAGATTTTTGGGTATCCTGCATATGCCCATGTTGATAATGGAAAATTGGAACCAAGATCCATTAAATGTGTTTTTCTTGGTTATAGAACTAGTGTTAAAGGGTATAAGTTATGGTGTCCTGAAGATAGAAAAGTTGTGATTAGTAGAGATGTTGTTTTTGATGAAACTGCTATGCTACCTAACTTATCTCTTAAAGATTCTTCCAATAAAGAAAATCAAAAGCAGGTGGAGCATCAGATTAATACAGAGTCGACTCCTCAAGCCAGTACAAAAATTGAGAATAGAGTTACTTCTTCACGATAATACTCTATCGCCAAAAATAGAACTAGAAGAGAAATTAAACATCCAAAAAAGTATGCAGAGGCTGATCTAGTTGCTTATGCTTTAAATGTGGCTGAAGATATTGATGCCAACCAAGAGCCATCTAATTATTCTGAGGCAGTTAGTTGTGAAGACTCAAAAAAGTGGATGTTTTCTATGCAAGAGGAGATGGAATCACTCTACAAAAACAAAACATGGGATCTTGTAAAACTTCCTAAAGGTAAAAAGGTTTTTCGTTGTAAATGGGTGTATAAAAGGAAAGAAGGGACTCTAAGAGTTAAAGAACCCAGATATAAAGTAAGGCTTGTTGCAAAGGGTTATAGTCAAATTCCAGGAGTGGACTTCACAGATGTGTTCTCCCCAGATGTAAAGCATAATTCGATTCGAACTTTGGTTGGTATTATGGCCATGCATGATTTGGAGCTTGAGCAGTTAGATGTTAAAACTGCATTTTTGCATGGAGAACTTGAGGAGGATATTTATATGCAACAACCGGAGGATTTTACAATCTCAGAAAAAGAGGACTATGTTTGCTTGCTGAAAAAGTTCCTTTATGGTTTGAAACAATCACCAAGACAGTGGTACAAGAGGTTTGATTCCTTTATGACTTCTCATGATTTCAAAAGAAGTAGTTTTGATAGTTGTGTTTACTATAAGAAAAACAATGATGGTTCTTTTGTATATCCACTCCTTTATGTTGATGACATGTTGATAGCAGCAAAAGATAAAGGAAAGATAAGAAAGGTTAAAGCCCAACTAAGTGAAGAATTTGAGATGAAAGATTTGGGACCAGCAAAGAAGATACTTGGTATGGAAATTCTTAGAATAAAATACGATGGAAAATAAAATAAAAGTAATATCCAAATAGAACTAGACTTCTTTTATTTTATTTTAGAATAAGTTTTTTTTTAACCTTATTAAACTCCATCTATTTTATATTGATTAGGATAAGGTGTTTCAATCCTACTAGAATATGGTTTTACAAGCCTATAAATACACATAGTCTATTCCTCTTGTAATGATTCAAATTCGACATAGTGAATTTTCTTCTCCTTTACCCGTGGTTTTTTCCTGAAAGGGTTTCCACGTAAAATCTGTGTGTTTCTTTATTTTTTTATTTTTATTTTTTTGTGACATATTATCATTACTGATATTATATATTTTCACAGATCTACCAGTCTATTCTTACTTGCATCAGTTGTAAGAAGGTTAAGATATTTTTGCCACGCCTCGTGACTGCCCTGTGTAAGAAGGTGAAGATTTTGATGTCCTTGACAGAGTAATTTGTGAAGTCAACGAAGAGCCTTATCAATAATTCAATCTACATTTAGTACATCGAGCTTCAATGAAAACAAATTACTAAGTGGAACCAACATTGAAAAAGTAAAATGGATGTCCCACAATCTCTAAAGTGGAAGAGTAAAGAACAAAGCCATCCATGTCAAGGGCCTAATGATCTGCCCGACAAGATGGAAAAGGTTTCGATGTCCTCAACAGAGCAATTTCTGAAGTTGATGAAGAACCTTATCAACAATTTAATATACACTTAGTACATCAAGCTTTAACAAAAATGAATTACCGAGTGGAACCAACGTAGGAAAAATAAAATGATGTCCCGCGATCCTTAAAGTGAAAGAGTAAAGAGTAGAGTCAACTGAGCCAAGGCTTCAATGATTTGCTCGACATGGAGTGGGTAATATGGTGGATGCAAGAGATGCCCCCGGTAAGAATTGACTATGCTTGGAGGTATGGAATCCCGGCACCTGATCCACCATCGAATAAATACCCACACATGCCATTCAATGGGCACATCAAGTACAAGGAACAAGAGGAGGAGGAAGAAGGAAAAGAGTCGGCCCACGACTATGACTTCAACGACGGATTCTTCCCTGAACAACCATTAGTTGGAGGGGACAAATTTTACAAACCGAGCCAAAGCAGTCCGATCCAATGTACAAGTACGAGGGCCACCGAGACATTTGTGGGTTGTGGGAATGACTTGGTCATTGTGGAGGATAGGCTAGCATCCGATTCTAATTCGAATTATTTGCTTTTATTTATTTTTATTCTTGGGACTGTATACTTTTAATTTGGATGATTTATTTTTAATTTGCCATATTTATTTTTATTAAAAAATGTCTGTGTTTATTTTTTTTGTAGGAACCCCAAAAATTCTGTGTTTATTTTTTTTTGTAGGAACCCCAAAAATTAAGCGACACTACAAATCAGAGCTAATCTAGTGCCAAGAGGACAACCTGACTACATTCGAGGAACTTCAATGCTTAAACTAAGTAGCCTCAACTCCTATCTTTTGGGTGCACATTAGGGATAATGTACCAAATAAAGTGTGGGGGTAACATAGAATTTTTCAAAAAAAATAAAAAATTTTAAATTATATTACCTTTTTTAAATTTAAATGTTTTAGTTAGTTTAATTTTAACTTGGTGTGCTTGTTGTACTTGAGCTTATAGAAATACAAGTGATTGGTTAGGACAATACAAATAGGATGTTTTGTTTAAACTATAAATTTAGCTCGATAGTAATTTATTTTAGGTTATTTAGTATAAGACTAATTAGTTCACTTTTTTTACACTGTAAATACGCGAAAGTGTGTTCAGTGTACCAAATGAAAAATAAGTGCATAAAGAACATATATGTTTGTTTGAATTATATGTTGTTAGATTGATAAAATAAAGTTAGGCTCTATTTTTTCCACTAGGAATGACTTCTAGAAAATGGCTTACTTTTCTGGAAAAAAAAATCTAATATTTTTTGGTATTTGGATGAATCTGTGTAAATTATTTTCTGTTGTTCGGTATATTTCCTGAAAATATTTCAGAAACGTTGTTTCCAATGAAACAAACATACATTTGAGATTTATGATAAAGAGTTTAAATGAAGTAGTGAATTGATTACAAAGTGACATTAAGGTGAAATTATAGTAAATAATAAATCTTCATGATGATAATGATTAAATTGTAAATTTTGTGAAATTTATAATTGAAACAAGAGAAACGGTATGCATGAAAATTTGTTATGTGAAATAAGATATTATAATGAATTGCTTTATTAAAGTGCTTATATGGTGAAAAATAAATTAAATGGCAATAGAGACTAAATTGAAAATTGTACAAAAGTTTAAGTGTGATAGAATTTAATATGTGAATAAGGAAATTATGATAACAATTTAATGAATGTATTATGAGATGATAAAATATGCATAAAATATTATAAAAGTGAAATCGTGAAAAAATATTAAATTTTTATGATGACAAAGACTAAATTGTTAAACTTGAGAAAATATGTGGATAAAATAATAAAAGTGAAATACATAGAAATTTGATATGTGAAACAGGATATTGAGATACATTATGTGATTAAAGTGTAAGAAGAAAGAAAATTGATTTAATATGATTAATTAGTAAATATTAAACTTTTATGACAAAAAGAGACTAAATTGAAATTTTATGAAAGTTTATAAAAGAAATTGATTAGTGAAGAATGTAGTAGAGAATGTAACATCCTAATGCTTTAACTCGATGTTCGTGTCGGATATGGGGGTGTTGTAATGCCTTATGGAAAAAATTTTGGTAAGACATTTTATGGGAATAAGAGGGTAATTTTACGTTGATTGGAAAACTTTTTATGTTGGTCATCCTATTTTGCATGAAACAAACATTGGAAAAAGCTAAAAATATTTTTCGTAAAAGCTTTTATGTTGAAACAAATTGAGCCTTAATTAATTCCATGAATTGAGGCACTTGGGGATGACCTAATTTTTTAAGTAAAAAAGCCGACCCTATATGTAAATCCCTAGTGTCGAAACCATTTTTGATTTGAAAAACGGGTTTGACTTTTAAAAATGAAAAAGGAGTCGCCACCAATCCTTCTTGTTTAGGTGCGATTGGATCACCTTATAAAACATTTTTTTTAAATTTTTTTTAAAAAAAGATTTTGGTCTACAAAATTTGAGAAAACAGGCTTCGGAGTCGGTTACATACAAGGAAGGATTAGCACCCTCGTAACGCCCAAAAATTGGTACCTAATTGAGTAATTAATGTCCTAATGTCGAATACTTTGAAAAGATTTATAACATACGATCCTTTTTTAAAACTTATATCCTTTAAAAGGGCATTCAGTTATTTGGATTTCAAAAGAAAAATCCAAACACAGTAAGTTAGAGCACGATCTTTCAAATTTTCCAAACACCTAATATCCTTTGCTTTTTTAGAAATCCTTATCTTTGAGATTATAAAACATCGCATCCAGTGAGTCAGGACACAATATTTTAAATTCCCGAGAATAAGTATTTATTTGGAACTCATGCGTTTAAATTTCAAAAAGGGTACTCAATCATTTGGATTTAATGAGAAAAATCAAAACCCAGTAAGTTAGGACACTATTTTTCTCAAATCTCCCAAATATCGAATATTGCCTTCTTTTAAAAGCTTTTGGATAACGATCATTGTAGTAATTAAATGAAATGTATTTTTATTTAAAACGATGATTTGAATAAAATTGTCATGCTATTGAATAACAAAATCATTAATACACTAACAGGAATGGTTCTTGATAATTAAAAGAGAGAAAAATAATACAAAATAGCTAATAACAATAACAGTGCAAAGACAATGTCTAGACTAACATAAAAATAATAAATAAACTGATAAAATAACTAAATCTAAATCCTAAAAAAATGAATAAATAAATAAGAGAACATAGGATAAATAATAATGGTCCAAAATAAATATACGTGAAGTAAATTGAAAATAAAATAAACTTTTATAAGAAAATAAGTAATATAAAAAAAAATGAAATGAATGATGTAAAACAAAAATGGATAGATAACAAAACAGTTAAAAAAAAAAAAAAAAGCAAGCGATAATATAGACATATGTATAATAGTATAAAATAAACAGCATGTATTGAAAATATATAAAAAAAAAAAAAACTTAAAAAGGGATAAAATAAATTTTAAATAAAAGAAAACAAACTAAGTAATACATAAATGATAATATATAATAAAAAAATAAATAATAATCAAATAACCTAATGAATAATAAATAAATAAATAAAAATAAAATAATTTAATATAGAATATTAAAACAATTTTAAACAAATAAATAAAAAGACTAAAATTCGTGGAAACTGGGGCTAAATAAAAAAAAATCTAAAAAAAATGAAAGGACCAGATTAAAATGCGCGCCACACTGTAGGGACCAATTAGGCAATTATACCCTATCACCTAAACGGCGCTGTTTCAGTATCTGCCTTTGAATGGCCCGAGGACCAAATTGAAACAAATGCCATATTTCAGGGCCAAATTAAAAAAATAAAAGGAAAATATGATTGGGACGAGATTGCATAGCGATAATAATGCGGAAGGACCTAAAGGAAAATTTCCCTTTTTATAAAAATGCGCAGATCCTCCCTGGGTCGGGTCAACGCGCAGATCTTTGCCGTTGAAACGACGTCGTTTTGGCCCTTAAAAGCAACCCCTACAACGGCGTCGTATAGGTAGCCTATATAAACTGAAATTTTGTTAAAAAAATATTTTAAAACCATTTCAAAAAAAAAAAAAACAGAGCTCAAAAGGAGCTCTCTCTCCTTCGGCCTTTGGCCAGGGCTCCGGTTCGACCCGCTGCCGTGCACCGTCGCTGGCGCCACCGTATGCGGTGGCCGGAGCCTAAAAAAGATGCTATTTTAGATGATCCAATTTCCCCGAACCACTTTTAAGCCCCAAAGCCCTAAAAAAAAAAACTTTCGTGCACAAAACCCTCGATTTTTGTTCGTCGGAAAAGGTAAATTTCAAACTGTCTCCCAATACGTACGTATATATATGTATTTATACAAAATAAAAACCACTGAAATATATGGGTGCGACTATATACCTCTGTAAACTCTTATTTGTTTTTTATTCTATTTGTAAAATCGTAAGTTTCTTACAGATTACATTAGGGTTTTTTATAGCCCAAAATAAATCAAAATACAATAAATACAAAGATATTGATTTCACAATCTAATATACTATTCATTTATTCACTGTCTTTCTTTCCTTTTTTTTTTTTTTGCAGGTCAATGGCGAGAATGGGGTCAATGGGGCATGATGATCGTGGCGTTATAGAGGTTGCGACGCCTAGGGTTTCAGAAACCCTAGGTTTTTCTGATTTGGTTTAGGTCTTTGGGCCTTTTGGGCCCCGTAGGTTTGGGAGTAATTGGGCTGGGTATTGTTTGGGGTTTAGGTTAGTATTGGGCTACGGGTAGTATTTGGGTTTTTCTGAAATTGGGTCTGTAAAGGGACTTTATTTTTTAAATGTTTTTTTTGTTTTTTTTATGGCTTAGGCCCGGGCTAAATTGGCCCATTATAGCTACCCCTCTTTGCTCATTGTCGTGTAACGAGAATGGAGCAAAGACTTTGAAAAGGCCAATTTTGCCCGATCTTGCCGAATCCTGACTTTTTGAAACCTCATTTCTTCCCACTGCGTCTTCAGGGGTATTGGTGTTTCAATCTGCTCTAATAAAATTTCAGGGAGAAGAGATTTGTAGCTTCGATCTACTCCATTGGAACTTCAAGGAAATAAGGCTTGGTTTAAATCTACCTCCCTACTACCTCGGGAAGATAAGATTTGCCATCTTCAATCTGCTCCACTACTGCTTAGGGAGATAAGATCTACAATCTTCAGCCTATTCCACTGCTGCTCAGGAAGATAAGGCTAGTGGTTTAAATCTGCTTCCCTACTTCCTCGAGAAGATAACATTTTCCATCTTCGAATCTTGCTCCACTACTCTTAGGGTGACAAAATCTACAATCTTCAGCCTATTCCACTGCTGTTCAGGGAGAAAGGATGGTGGCTTAAATCTACTCCACTACTGCTTAGGGAGATAAGATTTGCCATCTTTGATCTTGCTCCACTACTGCTCAGGGTGACAAGATTTACAATCTTCAGCCTACTCCACTGCTGCTGAGGGAGATAGGACGATGGCTTAAATCTGCTCCACTACTGCTTAAGGAGATAAGATTTACCATCTTTGATCTTACTCCACTACTGCTTAGGGTAACAAGATCTACAATCTTCAACCTACTCCACTGCTGCTCAGGGAGATAGGATTGATATCTTCAATCTACCTTACTATATCGCCCTCTAGAGGACATAACCTGTAGAATGGGTTTGTGCTTGTGCTGAATGATTAGGATGCCATGATCAAAATAAGTCAAATGCTCCTAGTTAGACGTGCTATGAATGATATATGTATGTAAAATGAGAATGATCCCTTTTTAATACTTAGGATTGTTACTGCTCATTTATTCATCAGAGTTTTATTACTGAAGTATTACGCTGCCATCTCGATTGGCAAGCATCTTTGCCAAAAAACTCCAAGAAACAATCATATTTTGCTTAAATGTTTTTCCCCACTGTAACTTCAAAGTCCATTTCATGGTTTCTAAGGCTTATGCAATCTTCAAACCTTCCCACTACAACTCAATGATATAAGATCTGAATCTTTTCCAATCCATTCCCACTGCAATTCCAGGGTGTACGATTTGAGTCTTTCTCCATCAATTTGGTTTATAACACAATTCCCTGAGCGTCATGACCAGATATGTATGCCTGAATGTAAAGTTTTCTTCTTCGAGAGTAATATGCTTGTTCATTTGAAATTTGCTTCTCTGACATGGTATCTTGTCTGAAAATTTAGAGAAATAGCCTCAATTTAGACTCTTCTTTCTCAAATATTTCCCACCCTTACACTTAGTGAGTTCCAAACAATAGTCCTGTTCCAGATTTATTGTATTACTTAGAAACTTCCAGAGTAATATACAGAACTTCTTTTGTCAAAGTATTATTAGTTCATTAATTATTATTTCAACATAACATGCTTGGGAATGATCATAACAATGAACAAGAAATAAATTGATTTAAAGTATAGCTCTAAACGAATGGATTAGCAAAAATAAAAAGAAATTAATTGGGAACACATCTTTGAAAGGAAAAAAGAATCCAAAGATAACAAATCCAATATGAGTAGGATAAAGACCAGATGCCCTTAGATATTGCAGCTTGGGCCTCTCTGTACGAACTCCTTGAAGACTACTTTGAGCTTTACATGTGTTTAGGAGATCTAAAGTACTCTGTCAATGCCCCAATATGTAGCATATTTTCTTCATTGTTAATTCAGGTATAGCAAGATCACCGCATCCTCATCTTTGATCAAAATTTTGAGCCACCCTTTCCAGGTTGTCAATTCAAAACCCCTTTGGTCTCAAGACGCCCTTTGCGGGTCTTCGCCTTGGCCTCTCCACTTTTTTTTTTGAAGTCCCAAAGTGCCCTTTGCGGGTTTTCACCTTGGCCTCTTCCCCTTTTTAAGCAAAATGCTTTTTGACTGAATCTAAATTCATGGGATTGGGTAAGCTTTTCCCCTCTATTTCAGTTAGAACCAACGCTCCTTCAGAGAAAGCCTTCTTTACCACATATGGTCCTTCCCAATTTGGCATCCATTTTCCTCTGAAATCCTTTTGCATGGAAAAAATCTTTTTTAATACCAAGTCCTCCTTGTGAAATTCTCTTGGGCGAACCTTCTTATCATAAGCTCGCATCATTCATTTTTTGTACATCTGACTATGACGAATAGCCTTTAGCCTCTTTTCTTCAATTAAGTTCAATTGATCATATCAAGATTGGATCCATTCTGCTTTATCTAACTTTATCTCTGACAAAAATCAAATGGAAGGTATCTCTACTTCAATGGCTAAACTGCTTCCATTCCGTAAACCAATGAGAATAGAGTTGCCCCAGTGGAAGTTCGAATAGACGTCCGATAGGCATAGAGAGTAAATGGTAATTTCTCATGCCAATCCTTAAAAGTTTTAGTCATTTTACCCACTATCTTCTTAATGTTTTTATTGGCTACTTCCACTGCACCATTCATTTTTGGGCGATATGGAAACGAGTTGTGGTGTTTGATCTTGAATTGACTACAGACTTTCGTTATAGCGCTATTGTTCAAGTTTAGCGCATTTTCTAATATGATCCTCTCGGGCATTCCATATCGATATATGATTTCCTTCTTTAGGAACCTGCTAACTGTTGACTTAGTAATGCTAGCATATGAAGCAGCCTCTACCCACTTGGTGAAATAATCAATAACCAGGAAAATTAATCGATGGTCATTCGAGGCTTTCGGTGAGATTGGCCCAATGACATCCATGCCCCATATAGAGAAAGGCCATGGGGAAGTCATAACATGCAAAGGCGAAGGAGGTATATGAATTTTATCCCCATAAATCTGGCATTTATGACATCTCCTGGCATAGCTGATACAATCTTCCTCCATGGTGGACCAATAATATCCAAATCTCATAATTTGTCTAGCCATTGTAAAACCATTAGCATGTGTTCCACATACGCCCTCATGGACTTATTCCAAAATTTTCTTTACTTTGACAGTGTCCATACATCTTAATAGTACCTGATCCTTTCTTCTTTTATACAGGATATCCCCATCTAAGACATAGTCGCAGGCTAATCTTCTCAACGTCCTTTTGTCATTCTCAGTTGCCTGTTTAGGGTATTCACAATTTCTTACATATCGCAAGATATCATAGTACCAAGGGTGGTCATCGCTTTCCTCTTCTTCCATATTGTAACAATGAATGGGTTTTACATCCTCTTATTTGTTTACTTTGATCATGGAAGCTAAAGTTGCCAAGGCATCTGCCATCTGTTTTCATCTCGTGGGAGATAATTGAAAGTGATGTCATCAAACTCCTTAATTAACCCTAGAATAATTTTTCAGTAATCGATCAGTTTAGGGTCTCTTGTCTCCCATTCACCTTTAAGTTGGTAGATTACTAATGTAGAATCTCCATATACTTCTAGCACGCTGATTTTACGCTCTACGGCTGCTCGAATTCCCATGGTGCATGCTTCATACTCTGCCATATTGTTTCTGCAATCAAAATCCAATTTGCATGTGAATGGATAATGAGCTCCACTTGGGGATATCAAGACTGCCCTAATTCCGTTTCCCACGGCATTTGAGGCTCCATCGAAGTTTAGCTTCCACAGATAATCTTTTGTAGCATACCCTTTAGTAGTTGCCACATACATTAGCTCTTCATTGGGGAAATCGAAGTTCAAAGGCTTATAATCTTCTACAGCCCTATTGGCCAGAAATTCTACTATTGCGCTCCCTTTCACGGCCTTTTGGTTCACATAAACTATGTCAAATTCAGAAAACAGTATTTGCCATCTGGCTATCCTTCCATTTAAAGTAGTTGACTCCATCATATACTTTAATGGGTCAAGTTTCGAGATTAGCCAGGTCGTATGATATAGCATATATTGCTTCAATCTTCGAGTTGTCCAAATCAGGACACAACACAACTTCTCAATCGGCGAATATCTCATTTCACACTCAGTGAACGTCTTACTGAGGTAATATATCGCCTTTTCTCTTCTTCCTGACTCATCATGTTAACCAAGCACACATCCCATGGAGTTATTGAACACTGCCAAATACAGTATTAATGGCCTATCTAGATTAGGCGGAGACAACACTTGGGCGTTTGACAAATATTATTTGACTTTATCAAAAGCATTCTGGCATTCCTCATACCACATGCCTTGGTTGTGTTTCTTAAGAAGATGAAATATGGGATCACACTTCTTAGTTAATTGTGAAATCAACCGAGTAATGTAATTTAGCCTTCCAAGAAAACCTCAAACTTCCTTTTGAATGTGTGGTGGGGGCAATTTTTGTATAGCTCTAACCTTGTCTGTCAACCTCAATTCCCTTTTCACTGACTACAAAGCCTAGCAGTTTCCCCGACCTAGCTCCAAAGGTACACTTTGCTAGATTGAGCTTTAGTTGAAACTTTCTTAATCTCAAAAATAATTTCCTTAGAACCTGGATGTGTTCCCTTTTTGTTCGGGATTTGGCAATCATATCATCAACATAAACTTCAATTTCTTTATGCATCATATCATGAACCAAAGTCACCATGGCCCTTTGATATGTCGCTCCTGCATTTTTCAGCCCAAACGGCATCACCTTATAACAAAATGTACCCCATAGGGTTATGAAAATGGTTTTTCCATGTCTTCAGGATGCATCTTTATCTAATTGTATTCAGAGAAACCATTCATGAATGAGAACAGTTAGTAGCCTGCTATATTATCTACTAAAGTGTCAATATGAGGCAAGGGGAAATTGTCCTTTGGACTAGCCTTATTTAGGTCTCTGTAATCCACGCACATCTGCACCTTCCCATCTTTCTTAGGGACAGGGACAATATTGGCTACCCACTCTGAATACTTAACCACCTGCAGGAAACCAACATCGAACTACTTTTTAACTTCCTCTCTTATTTTTAGCACAATATCTGGCCTCATCCTCTGTAGTTTATACTGAACTAGCTTGCATTCTTCTTTTATGGGAAAATGATGTTTTATATTGAACTAGCTTGCATTCTTCTTTTATGGGAAGATGATGTACTACAATATCAGTGCTTAACCCAGGCATATCTTCGTATAACCATGCAAAGACATCTTTAAATTCACGAAGTAACTCAACGAGATCTCGCTTTTTTTCTTCAGTTATGAATGTTCCAATTTTCACTACCTTCCCTTCTTTCAAGGTCACGATCTCCACTGTCTCTTTATGAGGTAGAATTTATTTCTGTTCTTGTTCTACCATTCTTAACAGATCCAGAGACAAGTCACAATCTATGTCATCTTCAAAATCCTGAGATCCCTCTTATCACGTCTTGTTCAAAAGGAGATTCTAAATCCGTAACAACATCGTTCATATCATTGATATCTGGGGACCTATTATAGGCACAAAGAATGTATAAGGAACAAATGAATTTGTGGATGACTATTCACATTATATGAATGATATGAAAGAATGATTTGGAAGGAAATTCAAAGTATGAAAGAATAATTATTTGTACGAAAAGAATGAAAGAATATTTGCTTGAAATGATATCAAGAATGTATTTTATTGAAATAAAAATATCTGAACATGAGCCTATTTCACAAATGAATTCTCATTGCTTCTAGGCTTTAAAGCAACAAGTTTGCTCTGAACATTACTCTGTGTAAGCTCTAAAAACTACAGGAATTTCCTCTATAGTCCAGTTGTTCAGAACGCCTCCTGGTTCATAAGGACGAATTCCCAACAAGTTTCGTCTCTTAGTTCCTTCTTCAGATATGACATTGATATGTAGGTTTTCCAACATTTCTTCCATAATTCATTTTCTCAACGGTCCTCTCTTAGGGTGAATTATCCCTCCCGATACAAAAGTTTTGGATATGTGGGGGAATGTCATCAATTCCCACTTGATCTCTTCTCCACTTAGCCATTCTCTGCTTCTCTCATGTTTCTTTTCCATCTCCTTTTTCCTTTGTCTTGCGTCTGGTCTAAATCCCAAACTTAAACAATCACTTTTATCTTTTAGCATTGGAACCTCAATCCTTCCTTGGAGATGTGTCCCAAGTCCTTTACTTGATAAGGCTCCTTTACCAACTGTCATTTCTAAGCCCATTATCGTGGTCTTGGATATCTTAGGTACCAGAACTTCACTCCCTTCCATAATAAATGTCGTATTCTTGAATTCCAAAGATCAAAAAGAACATTCGATTGCCTCCTCATTTGCCTCTAAATATGGCGCGTCATTGGTTACAGTTGCAATGATATCCTCCTCTGCATTTATGGTCACAAGCCGACCTTCTGTTATCAATTTTAGTTTTTGGTGCAGTAATGAGGGCACTGCCCTACCGAATGTATCCAAGGCCTCTCCAACAAGCAATTGTAAGAGGGCTTGATATCCATTACCAAAAAATCTACTTCATATATGTTTCGTCCAATAAAAAAAGGTATGTCGATTCTTCTTATTACTCTTCTCTCCGTGCCATCGAATGCCCTTACTATGTTATGGCAAGTTTTCATGTGTGAGTTGTCTATAGGCAATCTATTTAATGTAGACAATGGTAAGACATTCAAAGCCTAGCCATTATCAATTAACACACTTGGCAGAGTGTATCCTTTGCAGTGGGTAGTGATGTGTAGAGCCTTAGTCGACCCTATGCCCCCAGGTGGAATTTTATCATCATTAAAGTATATAAAATTGTCGGCGCTTATGTTACTAACCAAACGGTCAAGCTTGTTGATGGATATATCGTTAGTGACATACGTTTCATTCAGTACCTTCATCAATGCATCACAATGTACTTCTGAGCTTAAAAGTAATGCTAGCACTGATATGTGAGCTAGTTGTTTGCGCAACTATTCTACAACGCTGTACTATCTGTGCTTTAAGAATTTCAAAAATTCTTTAGCCTCATCTTCCTTTACTGGCTCGTTGATAGGGGACTCAGGTCTGATTACTTTTCCTTTCTCTTGCTCAACTGCCAAGGTTTTCGCTCCTACTAGCTCTATTCGGACATTTACAGAATCGTAGCGCCTTTCACTATGTGTGTAAGATCCTATATCTTGGTCCTCCTTTGAAGTGTCGGCTGGATTTTCCTTTCCTAAGATTGTTATATTGTAGTCATAATTCCAGGGAACCTTCATGCTATCCTTATAAGGAAAGGAGACAGGTTTCTAAATCATGACCTTTGGCACCATTTGTGCTTTGACCTCATTATTTTTTGGTTGAGAGATGATGATTAAAGGGTAGCTGACTTTTTTTATTGGCTGTCAGTTCTCCTTCCCACGGGCATATGTTTCCTCCTTCTAGGCCTTCTTCATAAAACTCCATTTCTTTATTGTCCATAAGGCCTTGCACTAAGACTCTAAACTCGACGCATTCCTGGATCTCATGCCCTTCTATATTGTGGAACTCATAGTAGTCCCTTGTTCCTTCACATCTTTCCCCAGAATTCAACTCCATTATCCTCTTTTTACCATTTCTTTCCAGACCACTCTCAACGGGGTCTTCACTTCATCAACATCCACCTTGATTCTTTTCATGTTACTTCTATCGGTCACATTTACCCTATTGTCGGCATGATTGGATAGCAGATTTTCCGTACTAGGTGTATCACCAAACTTCACAATGCCAGTTTAGTAAGCCTTTTAACTAATTTCTTGAAGGCAGTATAGTTTTCTACTAAATGCCCCGTGATCCCTGCATGGTACTCGTATTGAGCGTTTGTATCGTAACACTTGGGATATGGGGGTTGAAATGGTTTTAAGTAAATAGGAGATACCATGTGTGTGTTAAATAAACTTTGATATAACTCTTTATACGTCATTGGGATTGGCGTGAATTGGAGCTTCTCAGTGTTTTGCTTTGTGCCAGATTCTTGCCTTGACGAACCTTGACCAGTAGTCACTGCTCTTGGCTTGCTAATAGTAATCGGTTTTGAGTATCCTGTGCTCGTATTGTTCACCTCACTCTCCCTTTTCCTCGGAGCTGACCTTTTGGTACTTTCATCGGCTTCTATCTTTCCACTTCTTACTACATTTTCAATCATTTCACTGGTCATCACTACGTCCAAAAAGCTTTTTATAGCACTCTCTCATATGTGTGTGATGAACGGGGCCTTTAAACTGTTGATAAAGAGCATCGTAGTTTTTTTTTCTAAAAGCGGTGGCTGAACTTGTATGGCAACTACCCTCCATCTTTGCGCATACTGCCTGAAACTTTCATTTGATTTCTTCTCCATGTTCTGTAAGGTGATCCTATCAGGAGTCTTATCCATCACATGACTGTATTGCTTCATAAATGCTTGCTCTAAATCTTTCCACGAATTAATCCTAGTAAGGCTCAGTTGATTATACCACTTGGATGTTGCCCCTATCAAACTGTCTTGGAAGCAGTGGATCAACAACTGATCATTATTAACATACCCAATCATCCGTCTGCAAAACATGGTGATATGAACTTCAGGGCAACTAGTCCCATTATATTTATCAAATTCTTGCATTTTGAACTTGTGAGAAAGCACCAAATCCGGAACCAAACTCAGATCCTTAGCATCAATTCCACCATGATTATAAGCATTTTCCATGGCCTTGAATTTCTCTTCCAACCATTTACAATGGTCCTCTAACTGCCTTGGCAATTCGATTCTTACCTCTTCTCTCTCTGCTATATCTAAATTAGGGATAATAGGATTTGCTGGGTTATCCCCTGGGTTAGAACCTGAGCCAGCTTGGAAGTTCATGGGCATTGCAGTACCAGCTTGACCTTGTTGAGGCCTAATCGTAACAGATGACCTTCGGGGTACACCTCAGGCTGTGCTTGTGTATGCGTTAGGGTAAAACCCAAAGGATAGTCCTTATTATCTTCTCCAGTATTGGTCATGGGGTCCTTTCCGTTATCCATTACTCCAGTCAACAGTTGGGACATTTCAGCCATCATATTTCCTTGAGATTCCAGCATTTGGTCCCTCATGTCTTACTAGATCTTAGCCAGCTGCTCTTGCATCTGGATTTTTAATTGGTCTTGCATCTCTCTTTAAAGTTGTTCGAGTCTTTCTAACCTTTGGTCCATATCTTTTTTTCTTTTCCGTGTACCATAACGATGTTTAGTTTCCAGATTAACTCTCTTTCTCTCTCTAAAATAACTTCAACTAATTAGGGTCCTTCTATGGATTTTAATGCATATGATGTAATGTAATGCAAATGCATGAATGTAAAAAGGTATGATTCTGATTTAATTTCATTTAGAAAACTTTATTAGAAAAAAAAATTCTTTACATAAAACGGATTACAAGTATACTTTTACCCTAATGCCCAAAGTTTTAATTTTTCCAAACAACGAAGCTAACTCTTGACCCCTGTCTGATTCTAGCTCATATTTTATGCTTAGCATATCAGCCTAAGCTGCTAAAGTTTGTAAATGATTGGCTATTTCTCGAATCTGAACCAAAGCCTCACCCATAACATAATCTCTATTTCTGACTTGATTATGAGAATAGTGAAGCTGTTCCTTTTAACGTTCTTCATTTGCTTTGAGGAGTTCGACCCAGAGTTCGCAGTTCTGTAATGCAGACTCTAACTCTGATCCTCTTCCCTATTTCTTCAATTTTGTTTAAACTTTTCTTCAGTTCAATCACAGAATTACGACTTCGATACTGATGAAGAGATCTTCCAAGTTCAGCCATCTAGCCTTTAATTCATTCTTTTCATTTCAAATTTTTGCCAAACTCTTCTCTAGGGCTCCATTTCGCACCTGAACTTCTTGAAATTTCCTCTCCCACCAATCAGCTATGGTCCTTTCGTCTTGAATATCTTGCTGCCACTGCTCTAAAGTCTTCCCCAATCCGGCGATTCTTATTGATAGACGTAACTTCTTATATTCTGTCTTTAAACTATCCAGATCCTCCTCAGCCTTTTTCTTCCTTTTTTTAATTTTTTGGCCTCTAGTTTCTGAACATCCATGCCTAATCTCAGGTGCATTTTGTCTTCTTCCAACTTCTCTATCCTCTTTCTAAGCTCTAAACTCTTCTTTTCAAAATCTTACTATATGGTCTCTAACTCTGATGGGACCACTCGTAAGTACTCTTTCATCGATTGAGTGCCTTCTAAACTCGGCTTAGGGATATTATCATTAACTCTTTTACTCCACCATCCACTATACTCTGGGGACGTTATTGACCTACGTCCACTCTCTTCATGCGGTGGGTCTGATTCCAGGTGTTAGAAATCTCCTTAACCCTTTTCTTATAACTATCTTCCTTATACGAAAACTCACATTGAGCCAACCCATGTGGTATCAGTATGAATTGCCTTGATCTGTATTGCCTTAGTACAAGCAAAGGAGCATACCCAATAGCCCCCTAAATTTAAAGTAGAGAGACCCAGTCGAAACTCCCACACCGGTAAAGAATTTCATCGGGAACCATCCAAGAAGCTCTCCACTTAACGTCTTCTTGAGATTTCAGAGGAGTGCCATCCAATTTTCCTTAGATATATCATCTCTCCTTGGCGTGACTGCTGCTTCGTTTAATGGGGAATAATTTCAGAGAAGATTTGGTAAGAAACCTTGTCGACCTTCCAGAAATGACCATGGAACCAAACCAATAATAACTACACGCATCCAACGAATCTGACTTCTCTTGCCCTCCGACATGCACTTAAAGATCTGAACATCTCCGCTAGAATTGCAGGTACAGGATTGACCCTTTTATCGAGTCAATTAAATAAATCGATAACTGCTTCGTCTATATGCTTTAAGGCTTTAGGGAAGATTACCAAACCGTAAATACTCAAGGCAAAGATGTCAACTTTCTTCTTTACATCTGGATGTGCTAGGATTAAATCCCTCAAGCTCACCCAAGGAATGCATGTACCACCACCTTTTTGCTAAATTCGAGCCATGACCCACTGTTCACTCATCCCGGTAATATTCATTAACTTCTTCACAAAAGTTAGGACGCAAGCCGCCCTAGAATAAGCTTTGTCGACTTGGATCTTTGGGCAGCAAAGCAGAGTCGTATATTCCTCCATAGTGGGCACCAAGTCCACTTTCCCAAAAGTGAAACAATTATAGGCAGGGTTCCAACACTGAGCCATAGCCCTAAACAAATGCTTATCCACCTTGATCTCGAATAGGTAGGGTAGATCGCCATAACTGTGATAGAACAGCTGCTTAGTCTTGTCATCCCAACGGGCCCATATCTCTCTCAATTCCTGAAACTCATTCTGTGTTACATTAATACGAGTGAAGTCCCATAATTCTGATGCATACCCCTCAACTACACTATCCCTTTTCTCTAACTACGTTTCCTCTAACCATATGAGGACAGCCACATTATCCTCCACTTTATCAAGAAATTCATTCTCCATAACAAGCTCTCTAATGAAGTAATCGAACGTGAATCGACACTTCTTTAAATATGGAATGACATGCAATACCAACAAAATATAACAACTCAGTGTCATGTACAAAGGATAAAATTCAAAGCAAGCATAAAATAGACAAACACCTATATGGATAACTACTAGAGGTCAGCATTGTTCTACCTAAGGCCAGCTCTTAGGGTTTACTATATGTGGTTTGGTTCTAAAGAAAGGGTACATGAACCAGCAGATTCCTCAATCCTCACCCATTATAGGCTCATATAGGTCGAGTTCAGTTCAGGGGAGTACATTTCCCTATGGCCATACGGAGATGATAATCTCACGAAGACATAGGTACGGATGTATTCCGGAAGCAATCCGCTAGCCCATGCGGAGGTGAAATCCTCACGAAGGCATAGTTTCTCACTCCCACCTAAAAGGTGTAACCACAACGGTCATGCAATGATATGCAAAAGTATTCCACAAGACCATAAAAAATACAAACGCAATGAAAGAATCATGACTTTTTCAAATCGGATTTTAATTTTCGACAAAAGGATAGAAAATAATCAATTTTATGGCTTGACTCTCTTATTGTCCCCAGTGGAGTCGCCAAGCTATCAAAACCATTTTTAATTTGAAAAACGGGTTTGACTTTTAAAAATAAAAATGGAGTCGCCACCAATCCCTCTTGTTTAGGTGCGATTGGATCACTTTATAAAGCATTTTGTTTTTTTTTTTAATATTTTTTTAACAAAGATTTTGGTCTACAAAATTCAAGAAAACAGGCTCGGGAGTCGGTTACGCATGAGGAAGGATTAGCACCCTTGTAACGCCCAAAAATTGGTACCTAATTAATTAATTAATGTCCTAATGTCAAATACTTTGAAAAGATTTTTAACATAAGATCATTTTTAAAATTTCTATCCTTTAAAAGGACATTCAGTTATTTGAATTTCAAAAGAAAAATCGAAACCTAGTAAGTTAGAGCACAATCTTTCGAATTTTCCAAACACCTAATACCCTGTGCTTTTTTAGAAATCCTTATCTTTGAGATTATAAAACGTCGCATCCAGTGAGTTAGGACACAATATTTTAAATTCCTGAGAATAGGTTTTTCTTTGAAACTCATGCGTTTAAATTTGAAAAA
This sequence comes from Gossypium stocksii, assembly GCA_020496765.1. Lineage (NCBI taxonomy): Eukaryota > Viridiplantae > Streptophyta > Magnoliopsida > Malvales > Malvaceae > Gossypium > Gossypium stocksii. The sequence continues at coordinate 35,943,965 of CM035629.1, forward strand.
GGGTACTCAATCATTTGGATTTAATGAGAAAAATCGAAACCCAGTAAGTTAGGGCACAATTTTCTCAAATCTCCCAAATATCGAATATTGCCTTCTTTTAAAAGCTTTTGGATAACGATCATTGTAGTAATTAAATGAAATGTATTTTTATTTAAAACGATGATTTGAATAATATTGTCATGCTATTGAATAACAAAATCATTAATACACTAACAGGAATGGTTCATGATAATCACAGAATGTACCAATATTCAACGCTACAATAGAAAATTAAAAGAGAGAAAAATAATACAAAATAGCTAATAACAATAACAGTGCAAAGACAATGTCTAGACTAACATGAAAATAATAAATAAAATGATAAAATAATCAAATCTAAATCCTAAAAAAATGAATAAATAAAAAAGAGAACATAGGATAAATAATAATGATCCAAAATAAATATACATGAAGTAAATACTTGAAAATAAAATAAAATTTTATAAGAAAATAAGTAATATAAAAAAAAATGAAATGAATGATGTAAAACAAAAATGGATAGATAACAAAACAGTAAAAAAAAAAAAAAGCTTTAAAATGGATAACATAGACATATGTATAATAGTATAAAAGCATATATTGAAAATATATAAAAAAATTAAAAAGGGATACAATAAATTTTAAATAAAAGAAAACAAACTAAGTAATACATAAATGATAATATATAATAAATAAATAAATAATCAAATATCCCAATGAATAATATATGAATAAATAAATAAAATAATTTAATATAGAATATTAAAACAATTTTAAAAAAATAAATAAAAAGACTAAAACTTGAGAAAACAGGGGCTAAATCAAAACAAAAATAAAATCTAAAAAAATGAAATGACTAGATTAAAACGTGCGCCACACTGTAGGGACCAATAGGGCAATTATACCCTATCACCTAAACGGCGCCATTTCAGTATCTGCCTTTGAATGGCCCGAGGACCAAATTGAAACAAAGACCATATTTTAGGGCCAAATTAACAAAATAAAAAGAAAATATGATTGGGACGAGATTGCATAGCGATAATAATGCGGAAGGACCTAAATGGTAAATTTCCCTTTTTATAAAAACACGCTGATCCTCCCCAGGTCGGGTCAACGGCGGATCTTTGCCCTTGAAATAACGTCGTTTTGGCCCTTAAAAGCAACCCCCAAAACGGCGTCGTATAGGTAACCTATATAAACTGAAATTTTGTTAAAAAATTAATTTAAAACCATTTCAAAAAAAAAAAAAAAAACAAACAGAGCTAAAAAAAAGTTCTCTCTCCTTCGGCCTCCGGCCAGGGCTCCGGTTTCCTCAACCACTTTTCAGCCCCAAAGCCCTCAAAAAAAAAAAACTTTCGTGCACAAAACCCTCGGTTTTTGTTCGTCGGAAAAGGTAAATTTCAAACTGTCTCCCAATACGTACGTATATATATATATATATATATATGTGTGTGTGTGTGTATGTATTTATACAAAATAAAAACCACTGAAATATATAGGTGCAACTATATACCTCTGTAAACTCTAATTTTTTTTTTGTATTCTATTCGTAAAATTGTAAGTTTCTTATAGATTACACTAGGGTTTTATAGCCCAAAATAAATCAAAATACAATAAATACAAAGATACTGATTTCGCAATCTAATCTACTATTGATTTATTCACTGTCTTTCTTTCCTTTTTTTTGCAGGTCAATGGGGCACGATGATGGCTGCATGATGGAGGTTGGGGCGCCTAGGGTTTCAGAAACCCTAGGTTTTTCTGATTTGGTTTAGGTCGTTGGACCTTTTGGGCATCGTAGGTTTGGTTGTAATTGGGCTGGGTATTGTTTTGGGTTTAGGTTAGAATTGGGCTACGAGTAGTATTTGGGTCTTTGTGAAATTGGGTCTGTAAATTGGACTGTAAAGGGACTTTACTTTTTAAATGCTTTTTGGTTTTTTGTATGGCTTGGGCCCAAGCTAAATTGGCCCATTACACCTAGTACTTAATTTTTTAGTCAAATTCTATTTTCTTGATAAACCTCGAAAGAAACCATAAGCCTAATGCATACTTTTCTTGATCCTTTTTTTATTGGTCCTAGAACAAGCTTAGACGTCGGGCAATTAATATTGAGGGTTAGGTAGATACATCATGGAGGTTTCAAAATAATTGAGAGAAAAACTAAGGGATATTATAGTATAGTGAGTATAAGATTGTTGCAAAGTTGTACGTGAATGAAAGAAAAATTAAACTGTAGAGAAAAAAAACTTTATCAAGCCCAAAATCAAGCAATCATCTAAAACGACTAAAAACAAAGTGAGTAGAAAAGAAAAATAAAGAACAATCAATAATAGAAAAAAGAAAGAAAATACTCATTTTTGCACAAAAAACTCGTTAAGATGATTGTACTCTTGAAAACTAAATTGTATCTTTGTAAATAGAGAGAAAAGGGAGATGGGAAAAGTGAATATAAGGTGGTGAGATAAGGGATATAATTGGGGTAGTATCTATAACACCGGTAACCTGTGTCTATCGTTGGAATAGGGTTCGAGGCATTACCGGAGTCTACAACACACTTTTCAAAAAAATTGAGTCAGGCACTATTCATTACCTGAGGTTAGTCAAACGTCCCTTAGTAGGGCCCACAATGCCTAAAACATACATTAGAATTGATTCGAGAACAAATCAGAGTCTCAAGAAATTTTTTTCAAAATCCCAAAACTTTTCTCACTATTAAGAGTCATACGCCTGTGTGGTATGGGACAAGCTCATGTGGCCAGGCCATGTGGGTTCACACGCCGGTGTCCCTAACCCGTGTAACTCTCTGGTTTGCAACTCATGAACAAATTGATGTCACACGGCCAAGTCACACGCCAATATGCTAAGTCGTGTGGTTAATTCGATTTTTTAAAAAATATCCCACGGCTAAGGGACACGCCCATGTTGTAGGCCGTGTGGCTTACACAACTGTGCCATACATGGCTGAGACATACACCCATGTCTCTGCTTGTGTGCTTAATTCTGAGCATTTTGTTTTCAAATTTTTGGATGCAGGAGACACATGGCTAGGCTACATGCCCATGTTACAGATTGTGTGTCACACATGGCCTAGACACATGCCTGTGTGTCTACCCGTGTGGACGAAAGAAAGCCATTTCTAGCTTCATTTCTCAAACAAAATTTCACCCAAGTCCTGCACTTAAAACACTCATCCTATACCAACCAATTCAAACATTCAAATTAAGCAATTTCCATAATTCATCATGGCGTAATATTACATGCATATGTGTTCATGGCTTACCTTGATTTTACTTAAGCATTGGCAACATTTGATCACATGTACTTAGCACATCACATGTGAATATATATCATATTAATCAATATGATATATAATTAGCTACCATAGCATGACATTACAAATATACCAAACAACTACTTCTAGCCATTCCAATGGCTAGGTTACAAACATCATTATCAAGCCACTAATGGTCAAGTTGTCCTATACATGCCATTATACCAAAAGAATTCAACTATATATACCCAAAATAAGCTAGTTGATAGTGTGACGATGCTCCAATAATCTTCCAACCTTTGCGAGCTACTGGGCACTATAAAACAGGGGAAAAATAAAATGGAGTAAGAATTACGTGCTTTGTGAGTTCATATAACGGAAAACTAAACTTACCAATCCCATGTATTAAATCTAATTATACAATAACATATTTTCCATCCATTAGAAAAATTTCCTAAACACATGCAATCAACCAAACATGTTAGTCATCAAGATTTCCATATCAATCAAGCAAACCTAGACAAGCTCATCATGTAATACTTTTTCAAATCATTATCATTTCATCTCATTTTCTCATACCATATCAAAAGTTGTGTCTGTTGAATCATTGAAATTCCGATGAATGCTTAAATGGTACTCTCAAGGTGTACGATTCAATAATTTATCAATTTCTTATTCAAGAGTTCTCATTAGGGCACTTAATCAAGGAAACACTCTCGAGCCACATTCGTATAATAGGATTACTAGTCCAGGCTAAACCCTAATCGTTATGTATACTCGAGAGGTTTTATATTAGGATTACCCGTCCAGGCTAAATCCTTTCTATAATGAGGTCAATAAGATTACTCGTTCAAGCTAAATCTTGTCTACAACAAATGCAAAACCTTAGTCATTTCGGGAAAGCACATATATTCATCGGAATTCAATACTCAATCGGACCTTTAACCCTTTTTTACCATTTCCAAGCATGTATTAAGATTTCTCATACAACATTCAATAATGTAAATCAATGTAATACACATTCCATACAAACACAACATTGAATTTAACATATTAACATGTCCTATTAAGTTACACAAACTTACCTCGATACTCGTTCGCGTATAAAATCTACTAATCTGAAACCTTTTCTTTTCCTCGATCTAACCTCGAATTTGAGTTTTTTGAATCCATATAAATAACTTTAATCGTCAATTTCACATTTATCACATTCATTCAGACTCAATTTACGACCTAGGCAAATTACCATTTTGCCCCTAACTTTTTCATAAATTTCGATTTCGTCCCTAAGCTCGAAAAATGAAACTTGTGCCATTTACTCCCTATTCCAAGCCTAACCGAAATTTCAAGGTAGAATTTACAGTACATATTTTTTATAAATTTCAGAATTTTTCATCAATTTTAATAACTTTTCATTTTAGTCCCTAAATCAAGTTTTCATCAACAATCACTTTATAAAAGTTGTTTATCTATCAACAACCTTTCATTTTCTACCATAAATTTCTACTTTTCAGCATATACATCCATGACCCATTTTCCATACTTTGATAACTTTACAAATTAGTCCCCCAAATAGATAGATTAAGCTATCCTGGTTTCAAAAATATCAAAATTACTAAAAACGGGACAAGAAAACTTACCTAATCCAGCCTTGAAAGTTTCTTTTCTCTCTTCTAGGGTTTCCATGTATTTTTACGTTGAAGATGATGAAAAATAAGATGATATTTCTTTTATCATCTTTTAATTAATTAATATTTTTCTATTTCCAATTTAGTCCTTGCTCTTTTTCTAAACTTCCATGGATGAGACACCTTAAAATATCTACATATTTTCTTAATGGTCTAATTACCATATAAGGACCTCTAGTTTTGAATTTCATAACTATTTAATCACTCTAACTACTAAAGTCCCGCTTTCGCATTTTATATGATTTGGTCCTTCTCGAAATTAAACGGGAAATCGGGAAAATTTTCTTATCAGAATTTTCACATGACACTCCTAGCAAACACAGACCATGTAATAAAATAAAAATAATTTAAATTTTCAGATTGGATTCTTGGTCTCGAAACCACTACTCTGATCTTACTGAAATGGGGCTGTTACAACTCTCCTCCTTAAGGATTTTCATCCTCGAAAATCTTACCGTTAAAGATGTTAGGATATTGCTTTCTCATGGTATCATCTGATTTCAAAGTAGGCTCATCTATATTGTGTCATTGCCAAAGAATTTTCACTAATGCTACCTTTTTTATTTCTCAACTCTTTTGTTTCCCTAACTAAGATTTTAATCAGTTCTTCACTATATGTCATATTAGGCTGAATCTCTACCTTTGTTGGAGAGATAACATGTGAAGAATCAGATTGATATCGCCATAGCATAGACACGTGAAAAACATTGTCAATCTGATCAAGTTCTAGTGGTAAAATCAACCGATATGCTATCGATCCAATTCCCTCCGAAATCTCATATGGCTCAATGAACCGTGGACTCAATTTTCCTTTGTGACCAAACCGAAGAACTTTCTTCCAAGGTGATACTCTCAAGAATACCTTGTCACCGACCTGAAACTCTACTTCCTTTCGTTTAAGATCAGCATAGGACTTGTAACACCCCTTATCCATGTTCAATGCCGGAACAGGATACGAGGCATTATCAGACTTAAAAGCACATGAACATGTAAAATCGAGTCATAAATTTTTGTTCAAATTTAAAACTTTTCAATTCCCATCTTAACGTCCCTTATATGGGCCTCCGAGGCCCAACATATACACTTATAATGATTCGGGACTAAATTGAGAACTTTTGAAGACTTTTGAGACACAATTAAAATTTCCCTATTTTGGAGAGTCACATGCTCGTAAGGGCAGGCCGTGTGGTCTCACACGCCCATGTAGCTCAGGACACACCCATGTCTTCCACCCATGTAACTATCTGTTTATGGCTTCATCAAACATTTAGGGGCACATTACCAAGTCACACGCCCATGTGCTAGGCCATACCCTCCACACGACTGAGACACACGGCCGTGTCTCTACCCGTGTGGTCAACACTTAGGTTATTTTCCAAGCCTTTTTGTACTCGTAACTCTTCACACTCATAAACAACTCATAAACATACATCACACCTTTAATTTTTGTGGATTTAACCATCAAACATATGTAATATACCTAACTACATCAAGGCATTTCCATACATGTATAAACTAGGCTTACACACTCATAACCATTATAAGCCACATCTCATGGCTATATACAATGAAGTGTCATCAGCTAATACATTTAGCCAATTCACAATAATACATACTACCAATAATTAAATCTCCATACATGCCACTCACTTGTATACTAATAAGCATTGCCATTACTTCCACTTGACAAATTGATAGTGTGATGCTGCCTCTGACGATCTCCAACCCCGAGCTAACCTAAAGACACTAGAAGAAAAAGGAAAGGAGGGTTTAAGCTTTACAGCTTAGTAAGTTGGCATATAACAATAAGCAAATTTCATTAACAATACATTTCTCATAATTTTGCTTCTTACTCATGTACGGCCTAAGCTGTCTTCTTGAGTCACAGTCACTAAATTAATTATATCTAGAGTTACGGAACTCCAAATTTTGATCCCTTAATTTTCCTTGAAACTTGACTCACATACCCTCTTACTATAAAATTTCCAGAATTTTTGGTTCAGCCAATCAATACAGTTTTTTCATTAAAGATTCCCCTGTTTCGCTATTCGACAGCTCTAACTCCTCTTCACTAAAAATCAAATTTCTCATTATACAAAGTTTGGATAACCTTCCCATTATTTTCTCTTGAAAGTATACTCATCAAGGATTATAATAACATAAATTACACACCATATCCATTTTTATACAATTTTTAGTAATTTTCCAAATTTGGAACAGGGATTTCCAAAACCATTCAGACCCTGTCTCACCAAAATTTAAATATCTCATAATATAAAATTCATTTCTTCACACCGTTTCTTTTATGTAAAAATAGACTCAATGAGCTTTAATTTCGTTTCTCATTAAGCATTCAATTCAATTTCCACTATTTATGGTGATTTTTTAAAATCACGTAACTGTTACTATTTCAAACTATTTACTAAAAAATTTACTCTCCTATGTTTTCTTCATATTACTTTCGTATATGCACACATAACACCAAGCATGTTCAATACTAACCATTCAAATGAATAATCATCACCAATATTTATGAGTATTCATAGTAGCACTTACACCATATCAGCCTTACCACAATTTCAATCACATATCGAGCACATTGCTCACATTACACCATTGCTCTCCTATACATTTGCCCAAATATACACATGCACTTATTCATCACATAATCACATAAACATCACTTAGTAAATGTTCCAATTGAACCCTTCGGAACCTTATTCCATTCTCGGTGGTTTCAGCACATAGCTCCACCATCACATAAACCCAACTCTTGTGTACACATGGTGAACACTCAATATCACCCATATGACCTAGCTATTTAATTTCGTAGCTCTTGTGTCTACATGGTGTCCACCACTCGAATCACACATGTGACCTAGCTACACATAACATAGCTCTTGTGTCTACATGGTGTCCACCATTCGGATCACACATGCGACCTAGCTATTTTTTAATCCGTAGCTCTCATGTCTACATGGTATATACACAGTATTACGCATGTGACCTAGATACATATGTAAGAATATCCCGTAGCTTTCTTGCACACATGGTATACACCTCATGTTACACATGTGACCTAGCTACAATCATCCATATGTTTTAGTATCTAAAGGTTCAATCGGGAACCCCACATTTCAAAATTCTAGTTCATAATTATCACCCAATCATGCTTCATAATTTACATCAAATATTATTATGCAAATAAAATCGGTATATTACTTACACATAAACTTACAATTTCACATAACCACTATAGTCATAGAAAACACTTTTAAACACAACATTTCAATTCATTTCCATGTCACCTATGTCACCTTGTATCATAGACATATTTCTAAATCAATTCCCCAACATAATATACTAAACATGTAATACAACAAAATCAGTTTAATACCACAATTTAGGTTTCAAACATACATTACGACATTATTGCATTATTATTACACCAACTTACCTCGGACGCAAAAATGACAATTTTCCCGATTCGGTCTACAACCTCTACCTAGGCTCGAATCTAATTTTCCATGATCTATAATACCACAATTAGCTCATTTATTAGTCATATTATTCAATGTGACCCAAAAATCACATTATGCCCAAAAATCACATTATGGAAATTTTACACTTTTGCCCCTAAACTTTCACATATTTACACTTTTGCCCCTATTAGACTTAGCCGAACCACTTTCTCTTCTATACCAGCCCCTAATTTCCACTAAATCACACACTTATGCACAAATTTACAACTTTCGCGTTTAAGTCCTTTTTACGGTTTTCACCGAAAATCACCAAGCAAAAGATGTTCACCACACTTCAAGCATTCATTTTCTACCATTAAACATCAAAATACACAATTATTCAACATGGGAAAATTTTTAAACTCAAACCCTAGCTCAAAATAATGGTACGCATAGCTAAACCAAGCTACCGGGATCTTAAAAATGTAACGAGCATTAAAAATAGGGCTTGGATGCACTTACTATTAAGCTTGGAAACTTGAAAACCCTAGCCATGGTGTCTCCCCCCTAAGTTTCAGCCACATGAAGAAGATGAACATGATTTTGGCCTATTTTTCCCTTTTTAATTCTTTTAATTACCAAATGACAAAAATGCCCTTCATTAAAAACCTTTCATATTTTGTCCTTCCAAGTCCATTTTTGCCCAAACAAAAATATATTGGTCTAATTGCAATTTAAGACCCTCCAATTTAAAACCCCATTTCAATCAAGTACCTTTATGAATAAGAACACACATTTTTTACCTTTTATAATTTAGTCCTAAATACCAACTTGAACACCCAATCGATAAAATTTCTTAACGAATTTTTCACACAAGTATCCAATCACATTATAATCTTTAAAACTTAATCGTAATAAAATTTCCTAGTTCGGATTCATGGTTTTCGAAACCACTGTTCTGTTTAGGCCCTAATTTGGGCTATTACATGACTTTTGACGATTAGAGGCTGCTTTCAAATTGTCCTGAATCACTTTCACCTTTTCCTGAGTCTCACGGACTAAGTCAACTCCCTCACTGAGTTCTGTCCAATACAATAGAGTTCTGCATTTGCAACCATACAAAGCTTCATATGGTGCCATTTTAATACTGGACTGATAACTATTATTGTAAGCAAACTCAACCAATGGCAAATACTTTTTCGAATTACCTTCAAACTCAAGTATACAGCATCGAAGCATGTCTTCCAAGATCTATATTACTCTTTCAGATTGACCATCTTTCTGGGATGAAATGTAGTACTGAAATGTAGTTGTGTACCCAGAGCTTCTTGTAATTTGCTCCAAAATCGGGATGTAAATCTAGGGTCCCTACCTGAAACGATGGAGATAGACACTCCATGCAATATGAAAATCTCAGAAACATATAATTCAGCCAATCTATCCAAGGAAAAATCCATACGTACCGGAATAAAGTGTGCAGACTTTGTCAACATATCAACAATTACCCAAATAGCATATTTCTTCCTTTTACACAGGGGTAACCCTAAGTTAAATTCCATAGTAATCCTTTCCTATTTCCACTCTAGTATCGTGACTAGCTACAAAGTCCAAAAGGCAACTGATGTTCAGCTTTTACTTGCTGACATATCAAACATTTAGATACAAACGAAGAAATATCTCATTCCTAGCTACTAGTACATCTTTTTCAAATCATTGTACATTTTATTACTACCAAGATGTATAGACATGTTACCATTATAAGCTTCATTCAAAATCTTCTGTACTAGTTTTGAACCTTTCGGTACACATCCTCTGCCTCTGAATAACAAACAACCATCAATCTCGATTTGAAATTCTAAGTCAAGAGTTGATTCACTCTGTATTCATTTTGCATGTAGCTTATCATCATCTTTTTGAACTTCAAAAATTTGTTGCAAAAACGTTGGTCTAGCATACAGGGATTTTTGGCTCAGAGCATCTGCCATTACATTGGCTTTTCCCATATGGTAAACAATGACAAGTTCATAATCTTTCAGTAATTCAAGCCATCTGCACTGCCTCAAATTCAAATCATTCTATGACATCAAATACTTCAAACTTTTATGATCAGTGAATATGTGGCATTTTTCCAAATAGGTAATGCCGCCAAATTTTCAATGCAAACGCTATGGTGGCCAATTCAAGATCATGTATCAGGTAGTTTCTTTCATGTGGTTTTAGCTGTCTTGAAGTGTAGGCCACTACTTTACCTTCTTGCATTAAAACACAGTCTAAACCATTTAATGATGCATCACTATAAACTATAAATTCCTTACTCGATTCTAGCTGAACTAACATTGGAGCATCTATCAATAAAGCTTTTAATCTATCAAAACTCTGTTGGCATTTGTCAGTCCATTCAAATTTCACATATTTTTGCAATAGTCAAGTCATCAGAGAAGCTATCATTGAAAAACCTTTTACAAACCTCCGATAATAACTAGCTATTCCCAGAAAACTTCAAACTTCAGACACATTCCTCAGTGGCTTCTAGTTAATAATGGCTAAAATTTTATTCGAATCTACCCTGACACCTTCAGCAGATACTATATACCCAAGAAAACTAACTTCCTATAGCGAAAATTCACATTTACTAAATTTTCCATACAATTGTTTCTCTCGCAAGGTTTGCAACACTATTCTCAAATGCTCAGCATGTTCATTTTCATCTAGAGAGTAAACAAAAATATCATCTATAAATAACACCACAAACCTATCTAAATATGGGCTAAAAATTCTATTCATTAGATCCATAATTATTGTAGGTACATTTGTCAAACCGAATGGCATTACAAGAAACTCATAGTGTCCATACCTGGTTCTAAAAGCTGTCTTGGGTACATCTGAATCTTTTACTCATAGTTGATAGTAACTAGAATGAAGATCAATATTCGAAAATATAGTGGCACATTTTAACTGGTCAAACAGGTCATCGATACGAGGTAAAGGATACTTATTCTTTATGGTAACTTTGTTGAGCTGTTTATAATCGATGCACAGCCTCAAGGATCCATCTTTCTTCTTAGCAAACAGAACAGGTGCACCCCAAGGTGAGAAACTACGTTAAGTAAAACCTCTATCAATCAATTCTTGCAACGATACTTTCAGCTCTTTTAATTCAATAGGAGCCATTTTGTAAGGCACTATAGATATGGGCGTTGTACCCGAAACAAGATCTATGGAGAATTCCACTTTTCTATATGGTGGTAAACCAGGTAATTCTTCTGGGAATACATCAAGAAATTTACAGACAATAGGAATCGACTGAATCTTCAACTCAGAGACTTTAGTATCTAATACAAATGCAACATAAGCATCATACCCCTTTCTGACATATTTTTGTGCTGATATTGCTAAAATCGTATTAGGTATTCCATCTAGTTTATTAGATTCAACACGAAGTAATTCACCACTCTCACATTTTAATACAATATATTTCTATTTACAATTCACCACTGCATCATATTGGGTTAAACAATCCATTCCCAAAATCACATCAAATTCATCAAACGGCTGTAACAACAAGTCAGCCAAAAAGCAATAACCTTTTACCATCAACAGATAGTTTTTACGAACCTTATCTACCATAACACATTGGCCCAGGGAGTTTGAAACTTTAACCACAAATTCAGTGAATTTGATAGGCAAATTCTTAACAGTCACTAAATTTTTGCATATATATGAATGTGTGGAACTAGGATCAATTAAAGCAGCAATACTAGTATCAAGTAGAAAAAATGTACCAGTAATGACATCTGGTCGTGAGGGTTTTTCTCTAGCACGAATAGCATATGTCCTTACAGTTGCTCGTGCCTCAGATCCAACTGTTGTATCCCAGGTAGGACCTCAACTACCTCTCAAGACAGGATTACTAGGCTTTGGAGCTGGTTCTATCTTTTTTTAACTCTTCCTGGACAATCCCTAAGAAAATGGTCAAGTGAACCACATCCAAAGCAAGCCCCACTTCTAGACCGACATTCCCCATGATGAAATTTGTTACAATGTTTACAATTTGGTTTGGGATTACCAACACACCCACACTGGTCATAGACGGAGATGAGGACCTCAAGTTAAAACATTAAGAGCCCCGCTCTCTTCCAAAAAATCCTTCAAACGATCATAATACTTCTTTAATTTCTTATAAACAAATGATTGTGACTTACTCATAGTTCTTTTTCTAGAAACTCAAGCCTCTTTTTTAGCTTGTTTATTCTCATTACTCAATTCCTCAGCTTTTTGTGCTCGATCGACTAACACAATAAATTCCCTTATCTCTAGAATTCCGATCAACAATTTAATGTATTCATTTAGACCCTCTTTAAAATGTTTACACATTTAGGCCTCGGTTAGAACCCATTCTCTGGCATACTTTCTCAACCAAACAAATTGACGTTCATATTCGGATACAGTCATGCCTCCCTTCTTGAGTTCTAAAAATTCTTTCTTTTTCTGATCCATAAATCTTTGACTAACATATTTCTTTCTGAATTCAGCTTGAAAGAATTCTCATGTAATGCTCTCTCTTGGCACAACTGAAGTTATGGTATTCCACCAATGATAAGCAGTGCCTTTCAGTAAGGATACCGCACATTTCAAACATTCACTATGTGTACAATACAATTCATCAAAAACCTGAGTAGTATTTTCTAGCCAAAACTCGGCCCTTTCTAGATTATCATCTGCGTTAGCTCTAAATTCTTCTGTTCCATGTTTACAGATTTTATCTATCGGAGGCATACCAATTCTAACAGGTTCAACACCCTATGGTATTTAGAGAATCGGTTGAGGAGCAAGTGGGGAAGGTCGTGTTACAGTGGGGTTTGTTCTTAGGTACTCGGTTTGTTCAAGAATCGGCTTGTTTTGCCTCCTCACCTTGGCCCTCAAACACAGGCCTTTCACTACTAGACGCAGAAGCAACTCTTTGAACAGAAGCTAAAATATTGCCCTCAGCTTCTTTGAATTCAGCTCTAGCTCAGTTGGATGACATTACTATATGAAAAGCACTTTTAAAATGATCAATAGTCATTACACTATCATAGTTTATATAATGGCATGTATAGCTAAACTCGTGTTTGCTACGTCAAATTCGAGAATCGGTTAAATTATAGCTCTGATACCATTAAATGGAACACCCATAACCCGTATTCGTCTCCAAAATAGGGTTTCAAGGCATTATCGAAGTTTACAAGACACTTTTAAAAAAATTGAGTGAGATACTATTCATTACCCGAGATTAGTCATAATGTCCCATAGTCTCGGGGAATTTTTTGCAAAATCCCAAAACTTTTCTCACTATTAAGAGCCACAAGCCCGTGTAGTATGGGATATGCCCGTGTCATATGGGATACGCCCATATGGCCAGGCCGTGTGGGTTCACACGCCCGTGTCCCTAACCCGTGTAACTCTCTAACTTGTAACTCATGAACAAATTGATGTCACAGGGCCAAGTCACACGCCTGTGTGCTAAGCCATGTGGTTAATTCAAAATTTTAAAACATAGGTGCAGGGTTCAAATGGCTAAGGGACACACCCGTGTTCTAGGCTATATGCCTTACACAGCTAAGACACACGCCTGTGTCTTTGCCCGTGTGCTCAATCCTGAGCATTCTGTTTTCAAATTGTTGGATGCAAGGGACACACGGCCAGGCTACATGCCCATGCTGCAGACTGTGTGTCACACACGGCCTTGACACACGCCAATGTGTTCGTTCATGTGGACGAAATAAAGCCATTTCTAGCTTCATTTCTCATCCAAAATATCACCCATGTCTTGCACTTAAAACACACATCCCATACCAACCAATTCAAACTTTCAAATTAAGCAATTTCCATCATTCATCATAGCATAATATTGTATGCACATGTGTTCATAGCTTATCTTGATTTTACTTAAGCATTGACAACATTTGATCACATGTTCTTAGCACATCACATGTCAATATATATCAAATTAATCAACTTAACATATAATTAGCTACCATAGTATGGCATTACAAATATACCAAACAACTATTTCCAGCCATTCCAATGGCTAGGCTACAAACATCATTATCAAGCCACTAATGGTCAAGTTGTCCTATACATGCTATTATACCAAAAGGATTCAACTATATACACCCAAAATAAGCTAGTTGATAGTGTGACGATGCTCCAACGATCTTCCAACCTTCGCGAGCTACCGAGCACTATAAAACAGGGGAAAAATAAAATGGAGTAAGTGTTACATGCTTAGTAAGTTCGTATAACAGAAAACTAAACTTACTAGTCTCATGTATTAAATCTAAGCATACAATAACATATTATCCATCCATTAGCAAAATTTCCTAAACACATGTTAGTCATCAAGATCTCCATATCAATCAAGCAAACCTAGATGAACTCATCATGCAATACTTTTTCAAATCATTATCATTCCATCTCATTTTCTCATAACATATCAAAAGTTGTGTCCATTGAATCATTGAAATTCTGATGAATGCTCAAGTGCTACACTTAAGGTGTACAATTCAATAATCCGTCAATTTCTTTTTCAAGAGTACCCATCAGGGCACTTAATCAAGGAAACACTCTCGAGCCACATATCATATAATAGAATTACCAGTAGAGGCTAAATCCTTTATATATCGTATGTTCAAAAAAGCTCAACTAGTGTTACCTGTCCAGGCTAAACCCTAATCGTTATGTATATTCAAGAGGTTTTATATTAGGATTACCCGTCTGGGCTAAATCCTTTCTATAATGAGGTCAATAGGATTACTTGTCCAAGCTAAAACCCGTTTACAACAAATGCATAACCTCAAACATTTCTGGAAAGCACATATATTCATCGAAATTCAATACTCAATCGGGACTTAACCCTTTTTTTCCCATTGCCAAGCATGTATTAAGATTTCTTATATAACATTCAATAATGTACATCAACGTAATTCACATTCTATACAAACACAACATTCAATTTAACATATTTACATGTCCGATTAAGTTGCACAAACTTACCTCGAAACTTATTCGCATATAAAATCTACTAATCCGAAACCTTTTGTTTTCCTCGATCTAACCTCGAATATGAGTCGTCTGGATCTATATAAATAACTTCAATCGTCAATTTCACATTTTTCACATTCATTAAAACTTAATTTACATCCTAGGAAAAATTACCATTTTGCCCCTAACTTTTTTTATAAATTCCAATTTCGTCCCTAGGCTAGGGAAGTGAAACTTTTGCCATTTACTCCCTATTCCAAGCCTAACAGAAAATTCAAGGTAGAATTTACAACATATATTTTCTATAAATTTCAGAATTTTTCATCAATTTTAACAACTTTGCCTTTTAATCCCTAAATCAAGTTTTCATCAAAAATCACTTTGTAAAACTTGTTTATCTATGAAAAACCTTTCATTTTCTACCATAAATTTCTAATTTTCAGCATACACATCCATGAACCATTTTCCATACTTTGATAACTTTACAAATTAGTCCCCCAAATAGATAGATTAAGCTATCCTGGTTTCAAAAATATCAAAATTACTAAAAACGGGACAAGGAAACTTACCCAATCAAGCCTTGAAAGTTTCTTTTCTCTCTCCTAGGGTTTCCATGCATTTTTAGGTTGAAGATGATGAAAAATAAGATGATATTTTTAGTCATTGCCCTTTTTCTAAATTTCCATAGATGAGTCACCTTAAAATATCTAGATACTTTATTAACGGTCTAATTACCATTTAAGGACCTCTATTTTTGAATTTCTTAACTATTTAATCACTTTAGCTACTAGAGTCCCATTTTTGTATTTTAATGCAATTTGGTCCTTCTCGAAATTAAACACGAAATCAGTAAAATTTTCTTATCAAAATTTTCACATGACACTCCTAGCATAATATGGACCATGTAATAAAATAAAAATAATTGAAATTTTCAGATCGAATTTGTAGTCTCGAAACCACTATTCCAATCTTACTGAAATTGGGTTGTTACAGTATCGGGGTCAATATAATATACTAAACTATTTTTGTTCTTAAATACTAATTTGAAAAATGGATAGTGTGTGTGTGCTCTATCTTGAATATCTAACCGATTGAGTTTTGTGATGATCTACAAAGAAAGAATACATATGACGTAAGCAACAAATGCCTGGTAAGTGTGTATAAAACGTAAATGTAAACTTACCAAATAGGAATCAATTTATACAATTCATGCATAATTTCATTATCAAGCTCATGAGTTCACTCAATTCCTATATACACCACAAATCTAACAAGTTAGTAAGTTCACATATATATATGAAACTTATAACCATATCATGTCATATACCATTCATTATTAACAAATGTAATTCAAATCATCCATTTTTTGTTCATATACATAACACTATACATTTCAATGTACTATGCAAATTTCCTCTATTTGATATCTACTTTCATATAACAACTTCGTATATCATTTTCATCTTACACATTTATCACCCAATGAACCAAATGAACTAATGTTAGAAACTAGAAAAAATGCTCACGTAAGCTGTGATTGTAACTGTAACACCCTATACCCGACTCGATCGCCGAGCCCAAGTAATAAGATGCTACACAAATAATACATCTCGTCGTCATGCAATTATCATCGTAATCAAGTAACTACAGGAGGTATAAGTCTAATTTATCCTAGACGAGGTTAAAAATACTAAACATATATTAATCAACCTTATAACAAGTTAGCAGCATGCTTAAAGACCGCTTAACAAAAATTCTCAAAGGATCACGTAGGTATCAAAACTCATTAGATGGTATTATTATTTTTCAGAAGAGGTATTGATATCGTTTAGAAAATCAATAACATTTTAGCATTTTGTTTCTTTGCACAATTTTAAGCCAACATTTTATAGATACAATATCAAAAGTAACTTGATAAACCATAATATATGCATATCGTTATCCCACATTTGGCACATTTATGGATGATTTATCATTAGATTTATGAAATTTTATGCTCCTAATCCTTTATTTTCATATTTTATACCTAAGTGAGCATAGGAAAGTGAAAAGAACGAGAAACGGACCAAAAACAGACCAAATGGACCAAAATTAGAGTGCAATATGGCTTGGACCTCCATACACAGGATATCCATACGCCCATGTCAATTTAATAGTTTTGAACATGGCCTGAGCTTGAGTAACACGGGCGTGCCACACGGACGTGTCCCCGTCGAGCCCTGCTTCAATTTCACGCAGGAAAAGCAAGTTTTTTGGTATTTTAGGCATTCTAAAGTCAATATAAACATCCTAAGGGGGAAACAAAATAGACAGAGTAGAAGGCAATGAATTAATCGAAGAACGCCGATTGATCCATCTTAGGAGCAGGGTTTCCATCAAGGCTGAAGATCTCCCTACAATTTCCTTCAGGGGTTTTTGGGTGTTCTTTATGTTTTGTTGTTTTCCCAATTTTGAGATGTTTTCTTCTATCATTATGAACTAAATCCACTAAATACTTGAGGGGGATGAAACCTAAGACGGTTCTTGTTATTAATATCTGAATTATATGATAAATACTTGATTTCTTCTTAATTGTGTTATTAATTCTTGTGTTAATATTTCAGGATATTAATATAAGTTGAATGTGCTTATTCAGTGGAGCAAAAGTCCCTGTCTAAGAGTAGATCCACACAATTAAGCGGAGTTGATCGCAATCCTAGACATAGGAGGACGAAAATTTATCAGTTTAGAGTCAAATCTAATAACGGGATCCATATATCGAGTTAATGTAACTCTAGAGGTTTTAATTAGAAAAAAATTTCAATTAATCAACCTAGGGTTAGTTGTTCTTAGTCTTGAAAGAGATATTAACATAATTTAGGGATTTCTACAGATCAAGTCAAGTGAATAAATCGTCTAGTTCAGAGTCTAATAACAAGTGAAGTCTAGGTGCATTCTTCCTTAGGTATTGTCTTAATTAATCGATTTTCCCAAAAGTAATTTCCCCAATTTACTCTCTGTCGTGTTCTTCCTTAATTAGTTTAATTTAATTAAGTTTAAAAACAATTCCCCTTATCTCTAGGCTAGATAATATAAAGAAAGTTATTACTAGTACTTTTAGTTACTGTGGGTTCGACCTTGTAGTCTTGCCACTAAACTATACTACTGGTCAATGGGTGCGCTTGCCTTTATCGTGATAATAGTTAGTTTTTAGGTACGATCATATTACTTTATCATCACACACACTATAGATCAAGTTTTTGGAGCCGTTGCCGAGGAACTAAAATATTAGGAACACACGATTTTTATTACTTTAGCCATTTTTACTTTTATTGCAAATTACTTTTTATTTTTATTTTTACTTATTAATTTTCTTTTCTTTGTCTCTGACAGGTGTCTCTAGCTTATGACTAGAAGAAACCCATCAGGACATTTGCTTTTTGATAGCGATATAGAAGCTACAGTTTGCAGAAACTGAAGAGAAATAAGGCGAAGCGTCCAGTACATAGAAGAAGGGAAAGAAGACAAAACTGAGTCTACCGAAGAGATGGAGGCAAATTCGAACAATCCACTACCCCCTGTGGTAGTCGCAGATCCTGTGAATCAAAATCCTTCTCCTCGTACTATGTATGACTATGTTAAGCCTAATTTAGTTGGTACTGAATTTAGTATTGTTTGGCCTGCTATTGCTACAAATAATTTTGAACTGAAACCAAACACTATACAGATGATTCAACAGTTTGTTCAGTCTGACGGTTCGTAGGATGAGGATCCTAACACACATTTAGAAAACTTTTTGGAATTCCGTGACACTTTTAAGATTAATGGCATTTCTGTTGATGCCATTTGCCTTCGGTTATTTCCCTTTTCTTTGATGAATAAGGCTAAACAGCCGTTGAACTCTCTACCACGAAGGTCTATCACTACTTGGGAACAAATAACCAAAAAATTTCTTTTAAAATATTTTTCGCCGGCTAAAACGGAAAAGTTAAGGAATGATATTTCTTCTTTTGTGCAGATGGATCTAGAAACACTTTATGATGCATGGGAGAGATAGAAGGACTTGTTAAGAAGGTGCCCTCACCATGGGTTACCCTTATGGCTACAGGTTTAGACCTTCCACAATGCTTTGAACCCCTCAACGAGGTAAATGATTGATGTAGCTACCGATGGAACCATAAACAACAAGACACCTGAGGAGGCTTATGAGTTTATAGAGGAGATGTCACTGAATAACTATCAGTGGCAAGTCATGAGGACAAAGCCACAAAAAGCTGCCGGTGTTTTCAATGTTGATGCAGTCGCTATGCTTTCTAGTCAGGTAGAACATTTGAATAAAAAGATTGACGGTTTAGTTGGTTCTACACAGGTACATCCAGTGATGAGGTGTGATTCAATTGTAGGAGGGATACATAACACAAATTATCAACCCTACAATTCTAGCACTAAGGAAGAACAAGTCAACTATATGGGTAATAATTCGAGACCTCAGAATAATCTGTATAGTAATACTTATAATGCAGGTTGGAGGAACCACCCCAATTTCTCATGGGGTGGTCAAGGAAATCAAAGGCTACCATCCCCCCCAGGCTTCCAACAACCACCCTACCAACAAGAGAAGAAGTCAAACCTTGAAGAGATGGTCACGAAATTTATCTCAGTGTTAGAAACCTGTTTCTAAAACACCGAGATAGCACTAAAAAATTAGCAAGCATCGATTCAAGGGCTCGAAACCTAGATAGGACAACTCACTAAGCTGATCTCTAAAAGACCACAATGCGGCTTGCCAAGTAACACAGAAACTAACCCAAGGGAGCAAATCCATGAAATTACTATGCTTAACGAAAGAGAGTTAGTTAAGGATGAATCAGAATCGAGGCAAGAGGCTGTGGTAAGTAAAGGTAAGGTTGAGGTAAGTCACAAAGAGCCAATCAGTAAAGAATATAAGCCTCGCGTCCCATAACCGAATGTGACAAGGAAAGACCGCACAGATGAACAATTTGGTAAATTCCTTAAGCTCTTAAAAAAATTACATATTAACTTACCATTTATTGAAGCTCTTTCGCAGATGCCAAACATCGTTAAATTCTTAAAAGGACTTTTATCAAACAAACGGAAGTTGGATGAGTCGTCACAAGTGGAGCTGAATGCAGTTTGCTCAGCTATCTTGTAAAACAAGCTACCCAACAAACTGAAAGATCCAGTGAGTTTTACGATTCCTTGTTTAATTGGTAGTTTGAATGTTAAAAATGCCTTAGCTGATTTAGGGGCTAGTATAAACGTAATGCCTTATAAAATGTTTAAACAACTAGGTCTTGGGAAACCCAAACAAACTAGGATGAGCATTCAATTGGCTGATAAAACCATTAGATTTCCTAGGGGTATAATTGAAGATGTGCTTGTAAAAATTGAAAAATTTATATTCCTGGTAGACTTTGTTGTTCTAGACCTGGATGAGGATAGCGATGTGCCATTAATTTTAGAACGACCCTTTTTAGCAACTGCTAGGACTATCATTGATGTGGGCACAAGTGAACTCAAGCTTCGTGTAGGCAATGACACGATTACTCTTCAAGCTCGAAATTCTATTAAGATGTCTAATGCTAGAGATGACATTACGAATCCTCTTAATAAGAATAATCTCACTATCCAACCCTTTTTGTAGGACACTCATAGCGAACACTCAACTAAGCCATGTTCAAGTTCATACAACAACAAGGGAGCAATCCATGATGAGCATACAAATAGACCGAGTCAATTTAAGGTTTGAGATAAAGTAGTATTAGATAAAACAAACCCTAGAATTGTAGAATTCGAGCTTAATTCAAATGATATACCCCCATTCACAATAATAAAGGTTTATCCTTTTGGTACGATGGAGGTTAATCATCCTAAACACGGCACTTTCAAGGTAAATTATACTCAACTAAAACCTTATTTTAACACCAAGGCTGATAGCATGAGTGAGGAGTCTCAACTCCTCAAACCACTATGACCATGCAAAAACAAGGTAAATTGAGCTTAGACTTTAAACGAGCGCTTCTCGGGAGGCAACCCAAGCGCTAACATTTCTTTTTCTCTCTTAATTTCAATTCACGGTATCTAACAATCACTAACTGAGACTTTACAAGTAGGCTTTACTAATCCATATGGCCAGGCACACGGGCGTGCTTGGGGCCGTGGCCACACTACGAGCACGAACACAGCCGTGCGATATGGTCGTGTGAAAATTGGACTTTAAAATTTTGAAAATTGACCGAGACATAGGATGCGATAAAGGCACACGAGCGTGCCTATCACCCGTGGGCAACACTGCCCAAGAGCACACGAGCATTCAACTAAACCCCACGGCCATGTGATATGGCCGTGGGTGAGCCTGAGTAAATCACACGGGTGTGCGACACGCCCGTCACGCCCGTGCCTAAAGACCGTGGTCGATACTGACTACCAAAACACGAGCGTGTGAACCATAACACGAGCGTGGGACAAGCGAATGAATTAGGACACAGCCGTGCGACACGACTGGGTGTACTAACACGTCCGAAGAACACGAGCGTGGGCCAAGTATCAGACATATTCAAATACCCCAAATCATGAAACACATGGGAAAATCAGGGCACATTGGCGTGCAACACGATTGTGTGCCCCAATCCTTATTTAAACCCTCACTATTCATCTTCTCCCCAAATTCCCTTCCTCAAACCCTAGCCCTGCCGCCAACCCTAGCTCTGGCCATCACACCAAAAACCAACCTTTCCTCCTTCTTTTTCCTCTCCTCATCCTATTTCACCCTTTCCCCACTCAAAACCCATCTCACTACCACCTAAATACATAATACACGACCGTGTTAACCCCCTCGGCCCGCCACTACCACCGCTGCCCACACCACCTACCACCAGTCCTCCATCGTCGGTTGAATTTTTCTTCCTTATTTTCTTGATTCTTAACTCATAATCTTGTATTTGATTATTATTTCCTTTATTATTTTTACTTTGTTTTCATTGTTGGACTATTTGCCTTATGGATTGTTCTTGTTTTAGTTTTTTTTTAATTGCTCTAGTTAGGATTTTATATTTAGTCTTTGATGATTCCATTCTCACTAATGTTAATTATTTATGCTTACTATGATAATTAGTTTCTCATATTCAAAACTTGATGAGTAGTCTGCTAAATACTTTGTTCTTTTGGTACATGTCTGTTTGAATTTTCATTTAGCACACATTTAGTATGTTTATGAGTTAAATTTCTCCTGATTGCTTTCTTTTAGGTATATGATTCTTGTCATAAAAACTACTAGGGACTTGCATTTAGTTTTTCAGCATTTCATTCCATTTGTTACACTTCATTCTCGCATATATAGTCATGTTATATTCAATTGATTTATTCTATTAGACCACATGATGCATCCTTTTCTTATTGAGATTAATTAGGCATTTTTACCCCATGTATTTATAATTAGTTTAGGTCTATTAGCCTTGTTCATTTTTCTTTCATGATTTGTTTTGTTATTCAGCATGCCTTTAGGACTTTTGTATTCTTAAACATTATTTGTGGATTTTTGTGATCTTTGTCACTTAGTAATGGTAATCTTTCGACTTATCCTATAAGTACACCATGTCAAATCCTCGTGGAAAATCCAAAACAGACATCCCTGCTTTAAAAAAGCGAAAGGGACTTGGAGCTACCTCCTTTAGTGCAACTACGGAGATACAACACCCATTCCTTCAGTTTCCACAGGGATCCCAAGAAGAACTTTTCAAAATTCTTAGGACCAGGCCCCTTGGAGTGGGGCGATGCATTGACTAGGCCACCTTAGAGCAGGTCTAATTGGCTGACGCGGTTCAAGCTCTCCTCACCACTGATCCATGGGGGAGTTTCTTCGATATCATTGAGCTGACTTACTTAGAGCTCATCCTGGAATTGTGCTCGACATTCCACCTATAGACGGTTATGTCACAGTTTGACGATCCCGAAATGGTGCAGTTCCATCTCGATGGTTTGCTACGCCTACTAAGCGTGCCTGAGTTCGATGTCGCATTGGGACTTTATACCGAGAAGTTCATGGATGATGATGACTTCTCCGATCTCCATTACCATATTTATTACTCCCCTTCTACCTGTTGGAAGGCCCTGGTCTCTGCTTCAGCCACTTATGATCCCAGTCGCTCCAAGGCGTCGGCCTTCTCTCCCTCGCTACGATATCTCCACGCCATCCTCGCTCACACATTGACGGGTCGACGAGAGAGTACCAGCATCGTCACCACTCACTACGCCTATTTTCTATAGAGTATGGCGCACGGGCACATCTTCGACCTTACTTGCTTCATCACCCTTGCCATTCGACATAAGACAGAGCGACATAGGAAGGGGGCAATTTGTATGGGCCCATATGTGACATGCTTAGCACGATACTTCAGTCTCCTTAAAACAACAAAAAAATCATCCTCCCTCACCCTCATCGGTCATATGTCTCCATAGGGCATCTCAAGTATGCTCCACATGAAGATGATCAAGCGACGACGTGGATACGATCCTCCTTAGTACCGTCTTGTTCAATCCACTAAGCAAAAGGACCCGGAAGACATTACTATTGATGTTCCTTCACCTCACGAGGAGTCACCATCTCAGCCACTACCGATCCATTGCCAAGTTCATGTGGCTGCTTCATTGACAGATCTCTCCGAGCGATTCACACGATTCGCTTAGCAGTGCTTTCAACGATTTGATCATATTGATACTACCCTACAACAGACCTGCCAGCACTTCAACATTTCATCTCCACCACCCCGACCTAGCGAGCCATCCGGCGATGAAGACTTTTGAGTCCAATTAATAACACGATTCGATCATATTGATTTGTTCTTAATTCTTTTGTTAATATTTTAGCATATTAATATAAGTTGAATGTCCTTATTCAGTGGAGCAAAAGTCCCTATCTAAGAGTAGATCCACACAATTAAGCGGAGTTGATCGCAATCCTAGACATAGGAGGACAAAAATATATCAGATTAGAGTCAAATCTAATAAGGGACTCCATAGATCGAGTTAATGAACCACTAGGGGTTTTAATTAGAAAGAAAGTTCAATTAATCAGCCTAGGGTTAGTTGTTCTTAGTCTTGAACGAGATATTAACATAATTTAGGGATTTCTATAGACCAAGTCAAGTGAATAAATCACCTTGTTCAAAGTCTAATAACAAGTGAAGTCTAGGTGGATTTTTCCTTGGGTATTGTCTTAATTAATCAGTTTTTCCCAAAAGCAATTTTCCCAATTTACTCTCTATCATGTTCTTAGTAAATTCGTTTAACTTATTTAAGTTTAAAAATAATTCCCCTTATCTTTAGGCTAGATAATAGAAAGAAAGTTATTACTAGTACTTTTAGTTCCTGTGGGTTCGACATTCTAGTCTTGCCACTAAACTATACTACTGGTCGATAGGTGCGCTTGTCTTTATCGTGATAATAGTTAGTTTTTAGGTACGATCATATTACTTTATCATCACACACATGATAGATCATAACTTTATGCTTTCAGACGATTAAAGTCTCATTAAAAGAATTGTTCGACGAGTGACTTAGGTTTGGCCACTAGTATGTTTGTGTTGAGAAATTGATAGCGTTGTTTATTCGACGAAAAACATTATATGATTGTGATCTCTAAGAGTATGAGTATCTGAAATTAAAACAAAGTTGATAGCCTAAACTATTGAAAGATTGTAAATACTTAATGATCAACCTTTGGGGAAGTAGATGCAATTGCAGATGTTTAAATGGAAAGCCTTTGTTTGTTTGTGAGTGTTGGTTACATGATTAATCTTATTTGATGGAAGTCAGAATTTAGCTAAATTAAAAAGCTAAAGCGATGTTTTCTTTGCAAGATTGAGAACCTCAAGAATGTGATGGTGAGTGGTAAACTAAACGAGTACAGTGGGAGATGACTTTTGATTCTGATTTCTGTTATTATTACTTCAAGATGGGATTCACGGAGTGAATTATCCAAAGCTTATGCAGAAAATGTTGCACGAGACTTCGTAGTAACTCGTTTGGTCATTCAGAGAGCAATTCAAATATTTGATAATATGTTCTTACACTATGTTTCAAAGTTTAAAGGTGATTGGAAAGATATGTACGAGGTGAAATTAATTTGTGATTCTGAGGTAAAGGTGAAAGTGATTTATGAAAGTTGAAAGCAACTTTAGACTAACATAAGTAGTATACATATTTGAAAATTTAGATATTGGATTCCAGATCGATGTTAGAGTGCTTCTAGAAGTATTTCCCTTGAAGAGGGCTCTTTGATAAGGTAGAGGAAACTATGAGAACGTTACTCTAACCTCTTTTATGGTAAGATTTTTTAGTACGAAAATCCTTAAGGGGGAGAGTTGTAACAACCCGATTTTGGGTGTAATCTAGAATAGTGGTTTCAGGACCACAAATCTGATGTAAAGAAATTTGTTCTTAATATATTTTTATGTTCTATAGTTTTATGGAATGATTTCGTGAAAATTTCGTTCGAAAATTTTGACATTTGGGCACTCAATTTAGTCAAAAGGACTAAATCGTAATGACTGCAAAATGTGAGTTCTATAGGTAAGAGGTGTGTTATGAAATTCTAAATTGGAGGTCCTTAAATGGTAATTAGACTATTGGTTAAGTTGGTGGACAAAAATGGACATGGTTATGTAGGTTTTTAAAGTTTTTCATTAGGGGTATTTTAGTAATTTGGTAATTAACTGAATTAGAAAGCCAAATTAAAAGCTAATTTTTGTCCATCTTCCACCCATGGCCAAAATTCACAAGGAGAAACCATGGCTAGGGTGTTTCAAGCTTCCAAGCTCGACTGTAAGTCTGTTTTGGCCCTGTTTTTAATGATTTTTACGTTTTTAAAATCCTTATAACCTAATTTAGCTCTTTCAAGGATTAATTTGAAGTATTAGCAAATTTTAAAATTTTACCCATGTTAGACATGCACTTGTTTTGATGTCTAATGGTAGAAAATGTGTGTTAGATGTGTGATAAACGACTTTTGCTAAGGGATTTTCGGTAAAAATGTCAAAAATGACCTATTTGTAATAAAGTTGAAAAATAGGTGTAAAGTGTAATTAAATGAAAAATGTGGGCTGTTATAAGCATGTATAAGGTTCGGCTAGGCATGGGTATTGAAGAAATTAAGTACATTTCATTTAACGAGCCTAGAGACTAGATTGTAAAAATGTGAAACTTTAGGGGCAAAAATGTAATTTTTGCCATAATCAGATTTTGTGTTGATTTGAATAGTGTAATGATTAAAGAAGTCAAATGTGATATTATAGATTGAGAAAAAACGAGGTTCGAAATTAGAACGGGGGAAAAACAAGTATTAGGCTGTTAGATCCTTTTCGCCACTTTTGTGCCGAGGTAAGTTTGTATGTAAATAATGCATCATCAATTTATGTTTTAATGCTTTAATATCATATGGATTGTATGATTGACCCTTTGGATATATTTGTTAAAGTTTTGACAAGTGAGAAATCTCAATTGAATCTTAGGAATAGAATAGGATACAAGTGACATGTCACTAGGACCTATGTGTAATTATGTGATTGTGTGATTCCGGGTGCTGGTCTTGTATGTCCTACCAGTGGCTGGGTACTCCGGCATGTGTTGCAGATACCTGTCAGCTTGTGTGAGCAGCATTGGGTAGCTACGTCCCAACTGTCAACTTGTGTGAGCAAACCCGTGACTAGCTTGAGAATGAGCATATATGTGAAATGAGATATGAGGTAGCTTGGCTACATATGTGGCACTTATGTGCAAGCTTTCCAAGTATCCGCTAATATTTCGAGTGTTCAATGGGAGTTGTTAAAGATGTGAAAAGATGTAGATATATTATGAATTTAGTATAGGTTTGTACATAACATTTATAAGCATTGACTATATGATATTGTGAGTTCATGGTTTACATAAGAATGTTTTGTAAAGGCTTTGTGATTATTGGTCCATGATTGTGATGTATGAAAAACATGGTAAATTCGATTGGCTTTTGGGCCAAATTGAGTTCTAAAATTGTATGTTCATTTGCACAAAGTGTGATTCATCGAATATGAGAAAAAGGAAAGATTGGCATAATTGCCTAATAAAATGATTTTGGAAAAATATGAGTTTTAAAAAATTGAAAGAAGTTAAAATATATGCTCGGAAAGTGAATACTCATAATTAATGTGCATGTTTATTTTGAGGTTAGAAATGATTGGATGAGTATGGCAATTGTTATAATAAAGAGAATTCGGTTGATAAGCTAATGTTAAGACGTGTTAAATTATGCTTGCAAATTGGCAGAGCAATTAATGTGACCGAATAAGTTATAACTGTGAGGTTTATAGCAACTTATTTTATCTTCTACTTGTCTTGATGGTTTTGTTAAATGATTGGTAATAAACTCATAAGTGATGAACTCGATAAGTGATGGACTCTAAGTAAGGGTGTGATTAAGCAAGTTATGACTATGAGATTTTTAATGACATTTATGTTATCTTTCATTACATAAATTGCATGATTAAGTTGTCTTTAAGATGCTTATTATTTGCATATGAACTTACTAAGCTATGTAGCTTACTCCTTTTCCTTTCCCATGTCTTATAGTGTCATCAAGTTTGCTCGGGTTGGAGATTGCCGGAGATCCTATCACACTATCAAACTATCATTTTGGGTATTGTCAGATTCTAGTATTTAGAGTTTATGGCATGTATAGGGACTCAGTATTGTGGCCATATGTGTTGGCTTATAATGGTTCATGGTTTATTTTTGCATATAGCCTTGGAAGTTTGCTAGTGTTAATTATGAGTATATTTATGTTAGTGTCATTTGTGAATGTAGAAATTTGCATAAATTGATGTGGAAAGGTTGATGTTCTAAGCATGATTAATAATGGTATGAAAATGACATGTTATGGTCTTGGTTGGGATTGTTTGGTTGCTTTTACATGCTTAAATTTGTGACATGTGATGTTGTGTAAATGTGAGCAAGTGAGGGTGGAAAAAATGGCTTGGTAAATAGCCTTGTTTTTGTCCACACGGGTAGACACACGGGCGTGTGTCTAAGCCATGTGTGACACACCGTCAACCCCACGGGCATGTGTTTAGGCTGTGTATCCCCTGCACCTTAATTTTGAGAAATAGAATGCTTAGAATTGACCATATGGGCAGAGACACGGGCGTGTGTATCACCCGTGTGGACAGCATGGCCTAGCACATGGGCGTGTGACATGGCTGTGTGAGCTCAATTTGGTCATGAGTTACAAATAAGAGAGTAACATAAGGTCGAGACACGTGTGTGTGTGACCACACGGCCTGCCCATATGGGCGTGTCACATGTCCACACGGGCTTGTGACCCTTGTTTAGTGGAAAAATTTTCTAAGTTTGCAAAATTTTCTAAAGTTCTCGGTTTAGTCCCAAATCACTTCCGATGTACATTATGGGCCTCGTAGGCTCGTATTAGGGACTTTATGATTAAATAAGAATGGTTTTGAATTTCGATGTGAATTTTTTACTTGAAATGGCATGCTTGCTCGTGTGATAAGTCCGATAATGCCTCGTACCCTATTCCAGTGTCAAATATGGGTAAAAGGTGTTAGAAAAGTGATAATGAATTGTAAGTTAAATGAGTACAGTGTGAAATAATTTGTGATTCAAAATTTTAGCGTAGAATTGATAAATGCTTGTTATTTAGAAACAAAGTTTGTGTGTTGAAGAATTTAAAGTTTATATATAAAATTTTACATGAATGATCACAGTGGTACTATGTTTGTTTATCTAAGGAATGATGAAATGCATAATGATTTGGAAAGGATGTATTAGTAGCTCAGAATGAAATGTGGTAGTTCTGAAATTATATTTGAATTTTGGATATATCAGCAGATAAAGATGATACTTTCAGGATGGTTATAGCCAGCGAAGATACCGAAATGGAAATGAGACAAAGTTACTATGAACTTTATATAGGGATTATCCTTGTCTATGAAAAAGAAAGATATTATTTGAGTAATTGTCAATTGTTTGACAAAGCCCGCACATTTTATCCTGATATGAATGGACTTTTCGCTTGATAGATTGCTTGAATTATTTGTGTTTTTTTAGATTGTTAGATTATATGATGTGCTGGTTCCTGTTAATTATGATAGAGGTTTACTTTTTATATTCTGATTCTGAAACAAGTTATAAGAAATTCTGGGTATATGGTTACATTTTAGCACCGTATTTCATTCTCAGATGGATGATTAATCTAAACATATGATTCAGAATTTGGAAGATATGCTTCGATGTTCTGTACTTGAAATTAAGGGTAACTGGGAAAGTATTTGCCTTTGACTAAATTTGCTTATTATAACATTTAACAGTCAAGTATAAAATTTTACCGTACAAGGTCTTATATGGTCACGAGAACTCTGCTGTTTTGGACTGAGTTCAGTAAGAAAAGATACATGTAATTGGTTTCATTCTTTGAAACTGAAGAAATATGAAAGTGATCTGAAACAGTTTAAAAGCAATATCAAATCGTTAGAAATCTGATGTGAAACTAAAAAAGAAAAGAAATGGAGTTTTAGATTGGCGACAAAATATTTTTGAAAGTTACGCCATGGAAGAAAGTTCTCCAGTTTGACCATAAAGGCAAATTAAGTTGTGATTTATTGGGTCATATGATATTATTGAAAGGAATTGGACCTGTTGCGTATTGATTGGTATTGGTATCAAAATTCTACAGAATTCATGATGTTTTTATGAGTATATGCGTTATGACAGTATCGATCAGACCCATCATCTGCTATTGCTTTGATAAATGTTAAATTCAACTTGATACAACTTACAGTGAGAGATTGGTCGAACTTCTAGCACCTGAAGAGAAAGACTGAGAAATAAAAAGGTAGCTTTCATAGAAGTTTTAGTACAATGACATGATATAGAGGAAGCTACCTAGGAACTGGACAAAACTATAGGAAAGTAATATTTGAATCTATTTACTGGTAAAATTTTCGAGGACGAAAATTCCTTAAGGGGGAGAGTTGTAACAACCCAATTTCGATGAAATCAGGATAGTAGTTTCGGGACCACAAATCCGAGCCAAAAATAAAATTTATTTTTATTTTATTATATGGACCATATTATGTTAGAAAAGTCATGTGAAATTTTTTATAAGAAAATTTTACCAATTTCGTGTTTAATTATGAGAAGTACCAAATCGTATAAAATGCGAAAGTAGAATTCTAGTAGCTATAAGGATTAAATAGCTATGGAATTCAAAACTAGATGTCTTTATATGGTAATTAGACCATAAATCAAAAGATGGAAAATATCTTTGTTGAATCGCCCATGGAATTTGAGAAAAGGAAAAAGGCTAAATTGGAAAGTGAAATAATTTAATTAATTAAAAGATGATAAAAAAAAAGAAATATCATCTTATTTTCTTATCTTCTTCCCCAAAAATACATGAAAACCTGAGAGAGAGAGAAGAAAATTTCATGGCCAAATTGGGTAAGTTTCCTTGGTCTATTTTTGGTAATTTTGATATTTTTGAAACAGGGATAGCTTAATCTATCTATTTGGGGGATCAATTTGTAAAGTTATTAATCTATCTATTTGGGGGATCAATTTGTAAAGTTATGTAACACACCAAACTCGGCCCAGACTTTATAACCGAATCTGACGGCGACACAATGAGAGGTGATTCGTATAACTTCGATGCCGTTGGAAGTCTCAAAATCCTTTGGTCAAATTGCTATAAAACAGTAATTTCAATACTGGTTTTTACTTGTAAAATATATATCCTTTAGTTATGTTACTAGCTTTTAAAACATAATTTTATCGAAAATCCAAACTCAATTTAGCCTCTTTGTGTATATTAAGGTAGATTAAAAACCTTATGTTGTTAACGAAAACTTCTTTCTTTCAATACGTTGTTAAAAGTTTCAAAATTCATTTATAGCGGAAGCTTTTCTTTGAAAACATTTGTGTGCACGCCTTTGTCTTGTAAAACATCATTTTCTTTTTAAAATCCGAGGCCTAAAACTAGAGGTTAAGAAACCCAAACTAAATAAAACCCAAAATTAAAATCAAACCAGAGAAAGGCCTTATTACATAAAAACCCAAACAATGAAAACGTAGGCAGAATAAGATAAAGTACTAAAAGTGTAGCTGTCCATAGTGTGGCTACCTCTGAGTCCTCTAATACGTCGAACTGTTGATTACTAGGGATTACCTACACAAATAAACAGAGGGGTGAGTTTGCGAAAACTCAATGTCCACTACCCCATCAACAATACTATGCAACACATCAACCTGGGCCTAAGCCCAATTAAAATAACAGTGGCAATTGGGCCTTAGCCCATAATAACCTCGGTCTGGCCTTAGCCCATAACAGTATTAGGAATCAACATATATGATGCATTTAACCCCAACCAACCTTGCACTCCATCTCCTGTCCAACCCTTCATGCTATGGGGACTAAATCAACCCACCCATCCCTACACTCCCAATGTTGGCACCGGTTCCGGCAACAACAAATATCGCAGCAAAGCTGCCAATCCCATAAGCGGCTTAAAGCCAACGGTGGGTCCACAGTCATCTCATGCGACCCCTGTGACCCTAACCAGTATAGGTTCACAGTCGTTTCGTGTGACCCGTACGACCCTAACAGATCAATCACTTCCTCCAATTACAAGATTCCCCTCCATGCAGCATAATATCACTCATGAATGCAAAACATTCATATCAGATGGCATACATAATCAATCACATATCACATAGGGGTATTCTAGATATTTTACCCTTCAAGGGCATAACGGTCATTTCTCAGTTCAGGGTCTAAATACACTTTCTGACCCATCAGTAGGTCCACAGTCGTCTTGTGCGACCCGTTCAACCTTTTTGCAAACAAATAGTATAATTGGGCCCAAGTCTCATCAGGTGGCCCAAGTTGGGCCCACACGCTCGTGTGGCCTGCTAAGCCCAAAATTGACCTTGGCCATGCGAACGGCACAACTGGGTCCAACAATCCCCACATGTCCGTAATAAATACCCGTGTGGGGCCCACGAGCCCATTGGGCCCACACAGCATATTTTGGCCCAACATGGCCCAAAACAGCCTAAGCCCATGAGGTCGCTCATGGTGACCTCTACAATCATATCGAATGTTTCCACATGCATGTCCATGCGCTCGAGTGACAACCGTTGCCCTATTTCCAACATTTTAGCTTTTCGGTGTTTCACTGTTCTACGATCTAAAAAGTGTGAGTACACACCTGTTACTAAACGTGCCAAGATCCAAGTGCGTCCAAACCCTACATTCATTCCAGGCAACCAATAAGCCTTTTAATCGTTAATGATCATAAGTACCTAATCTTAAATCTACTAACGCCTTAGATTCGATTTCGCGTCCTTGTTGACTATCTGTACTACAAATGTAACGAATCACTAACGATCGTCTAAACTGAGGTTAAACCCGTGCTAAATTAAAGAAAACACACGACCAAAAAGAGGAGTAACATTCAACCAACACTAGAAAACATAGCCCACTTACCCCAGATATTCGGTCAATAGGTAGGTAAATCTCGCACATAACCATAACACTTGAAGAGCCCTTCACTTTTTAGAGAGTTTTAGTACCCAAAGAACACATATCAAAGAATGATTAAAATCGGTGATAAGAAACGAAAGATTAATCAGTTTTAACTAGTGCAGGAGGAGGCGTTCCGAAAACCATTCAAAGAGAACAAGGGTAAAGTATACTTACCGGTTATCAGAGAATTCTTGCACAACTTAGAGACCAAACACAAAGGAAGATCAATAATATAGTCGGTCAAAACCAACACTAAGATCGATTCTAAGGAGAAAAGACTAATAGGGAAAAAGAAGAGTATAGAAGTTGGCTAGAGTAACACAAACGACAGGCGGCTAACAAGAATTAAGAAAAGGCTAAAGAAGTATTCGGTCAAGGTTGATAGAGGGAGAGCAGGGGTATTTGGCTCAAGAAAGAAGAAGAGAAAGGGAGGTGTAATTGGCCAAGGGTATTTGAAAAAAATCCAAACGCAAGAATGCCCGAATGGTCACAAAGAAACTCGACTACCCTAAAGTTAAAAATGAACAAAGCCTGATCAAAGTAAAACTGAAAATAGAAAGGAGAAACAAGCTTGAAATGACAGAAAAAGAAAAATCGAACAACCACAAATGACCCTTAAAGAACACGGCTCCCAAAACAAATGCCAAAAATCGAACTAGAAAGAAAAGAAAAGAATCGGCACCACCCTGAACCACTCAAAGCGGGAATCCAAACAAGCATAGAGTCCCATTTCTGCCCTAACTTCACACTATATCAAATCCCTTGATTTTCTCCCCATTATCCCTCCTAAAATCCCTCCTCCAACCACTCCAAGACCGATTCAAACTTTCCTCAACAGTGTTCGATTCAAACTCCACCACTTATGTAACGCCCTTAACCTGAATCTGTCAGCGGAACAGAGTTACGGAGCATTACCAAAGTTACCGTTATCAGATATTTTACTTCATCTAACATTCATATTTGAAACTAATTAAAATTAAACATATTATCCCTTAAACGTGCTTTTTTTTAATACTATAATAATCACATATTCATATTTATTTCATCACATTTCTAAATCAATATATTTTATTAATATAACATACATTCATATTCAAATTCACATCAATCACATATATCTATATAAATACAATAAATTTAACATATATCTATTAATCCATTTGTAAAGCTAACTCCCGTTGCCTTTGTCATTTTTCCTTGCTTAGCCAAGATTTCCTGAGACAACATTAGCTACGAAAATTAAAACAATTAATATTCGTTAATTCACTACTAATTTATATCTAATTAATATAATTTCTATTCAATTTCACAAATTTTAAATAATAAAACAATCCATTTCATGCAAATTAGTCATTTCTAACACTTTTACAAAATTACCCATAAAGTTTTACTTTTATTCAATTTAGTCCTTGAGCCTAAAATGTGCAAATTAGCTATGCTGACTGAATATTCGTACATATTTTCCGCCTCCTCCTCTCCATTCCACATCCTTAATTTATGTAACATGCTATAAGGAACATTATCAATAATTTCACTATTTAATTACATGTATATTCAAAACTCTCTATTTGAGTTATAGTCACTAAATTATTTATATCTTGAGCTACAGAACTCAAAATTAAGATCCGTAAATTTTCCTTGAAACTAGACTCACATATTGTATCACCATAAAATTTTTAGAATTTTTGGTTTATCCAATAAGTATAGTTTATTCTTTGAAGTCACCCATATTCTATTGTCTGACAGTTCCCACCCTTCCTCAGTAAAAATTAATTATCTCTTTGTACGGTATTCAGATGATGTTACCGTTTATTTCTATTAAAAATAGACTCATTCAGGAATATAACCATATAAATTATGTCTCAAAATTATTTTTATAAAATTTTTAATGATTTTTCAAAGTTAGAACAGTAGATCCCGAAATCATTCTGAACCAGTCTCACAAAAATATAAATATCTCAGACTACAGAATTCTTTTGCTTTTTCTGTTTCTTTTATGTGAAAATAGACTCAATAAGCTTTAATTCCATATCTCACTTAACTTATAATTCAATTTATACCATTTTTGGTGATTTTTCAAAATTAGGTTACTGCTGCTGTCCAAAACTGTTTCTTATAGCTTATTTTGCAATTAAATCCTAACTAAGTTTACTTATATTTCTTATTCAATTCACACTTCTATTTCTATCCAATTTTTGTCCAAACTCATACTTAACTATTAAATTTCCAGCATATTTTTCCTAATTTCAAATTTTCATCAATTTAGTCCCTACAACATAAAACTTATAAATTACTTTACAATTCAATCATTAGTTCATTTCTAACTTGAACTCCTTTCAATCTAACCCCTAATTCATCTTTTTATTCAACATGAACAATATTTAGAAATCTAATAATTTTCAAAATATTCACTTAATTTCATCAAAACTTTGTTCCAAAGCTTCCAAAACATCAAAATTAAGTAAAAATGGCTAAATTAACTTACCTATTAAAACTTCAAGCTTCAAGCCTTCAATTTTCCCTTTTTATCTTTCTTTTCTCTTTTTCTTTCTTTCTTTCCCCTGTTCTCTGTTTCGTCTCCTTCCCTTCTCTTTTTCTCACACACACATATATATAAACTAAATAAAATAATAAAATATCTTATTAAAATATTAATAAAGTAATATTATCTAATTAAATAATTATAAAATATCATCACACTATCATTGCCTTCTAGATTTCTCTCTCCTTCTAATTGACTATTTTGCCCTTTGTGATCTTTTAAAATTCCACCCTTGAGTCATCACTTAATTGGGTAGAATTGCAATTTAGTCCCTCAAAATTCTTTACCTATTCAATTTGGTCCTAATTCATCCATTTTCCTTAGTTTCTAGATTATTCCACCCCTAAAATATTTACACTATTGGTCCTTCAATTTTCCATATTTATACTTTAACCCCTTAAATTGTAAGAATTTTCTCTTGGACAACAAAACTTTTCTCATTTTTACAATTTAGTCCTTTCTTGAATTAATATGTTATAATATACTTCCCAATGACAAAACTCAAATTTCCTCTTCTTGTCACTTTATTTCCTTATTTTACTATATCAAAGATAATATCTTACTGTAGAAATTTTTGG
The DNA here is from genome assembly GCA_020496765.1 of Gossypium stocksii. Taxonomy (NCBI): domain Eukaryota; kingdom Viridiplantae; phylum Streptophyta; class Magnoliopsida; order Malvales; family Malvaceae; genus Gossypium; species Gossypium stocksii. The sequence goes on from CM035629.1 coordinate 35,980,115, forward strand.
GGTGTTACAACTTACTCAGCAAAAGAGTAAAATAAATTCTCCTTTGAGCAGAGAGTGACTTGATCCCAGTCTCCTTTCGGTAAGGAACACGCCACCTACCACTGAACCACAAGCACTTCTTGTGTCATGTTTTACCCATCAAAATTTAAAAGGCTTACCAACTGGAGCCAGGGTTCCTTTAAGTGCTAAAAACAAAAATTTTCCAAAAGCCAAGGCTTGAACCCAGTACTTCACAGAGAACCCCAAACACTCTTAAAACACTAACCCAACAGTGCAAACATGCATTTTATGCCACAACATACAAAAATTAAAAGCTTAGCTTTTTGGGGTGTTACAACTCTACCCTCGAAGAAATTTTGGCCTCGAAATTTACCTCTTTAAAACAGATGAGGGTATTACTGACGCATCACCTCCTTGGGTTCCCACGTGACCTCCTCAGAGTTGTGGTTATGCCAAAGCACTTTAACCAACGGAATAAATTTCTTCCTCAATACATTTATCTCACGGCCCAAAATCTGCACTGGTTCTTCCTCGAAAGTAAGATCTAGCTTAACCTCAATCTCTTCAATCAAGACAACATGCGAAGGATCAGAGCGGTAATGCCTTAGCATTGAAACATGAAACATGTCGTGAATCTGATCCAACTCTGGGGGTAACTCAAGCTGATAAGTAACTAGTCCCACACGCTTTAGTACCCAGTAAGGCCCAATAAATCTAGGGCTTAACATGCTCTTACGACCAAACCTCAATATTTTCTTCCACAGGAAGACCTTGAGAAATACGAAATCCCCCATAGAATACTCAATCTCTTTGCGTTTCAAGTCCACATACGACTATTGTCTATCTGCTGCTGCCTTTAACCGTTCCCGAATTATCTTAACCTTGTCTTCGGTATCTGAAACCAACTCCGGCCTCAGAATACACCGTTCACCTAGTTCAGTCCAACATGAAGGAGTACGACACCTACGACCATATAACACCTCATACGGTGCCATCTGAATGCTCGACTGGTTGCTATTATTTTAGGCAAACTCCGCTAACGGCAAGAAGTCCTCCCAACTACCTCGAAACTCTATTATACATGTCCTTAACATATCCTCCAGTACCTGAATCACCCTCTCCGACTAACCGTCCGTCTGAGGATGGAACGCAATAATGAAGTCCAACCTTGTACCCAGTGCCTCATCTAACTTCTTCCAAAATTGAGATGTGAAGTGAGGATCTCTGTTAGATATTATAGATACAGGTACCCTATGCAGTCTTACAATCTCGGCTATATATAACTTAGCTAGCTTTTGTAATAGTAATCAGTACAGACCGATATAAAATGGACAGACTTGGTCAATTGATACACAATGACCTATATTGAATCCTTCTTCATAGGCGTCAAGGGTAGCCTTACCCTCTCCTACTTCCAAAGTGAAATCTTAACTAGCTGAAGTAATCCTGAAGGTAATTGGTGTTTCACCTCAACTTACTGACATGTCAAGCACTTACTCAGGAACCCAGTAACCTCGCATTTAAGTCCTGGCCACCAGTACAGCTCACAAAAATCTTGGTACATCTTGTTCCTGCTAGGGTGCATAACATAAGGACTCTATGCACTTCTCGCAATATAGACTGCCTCAAATAAGTATCCCCTGGCATACAAACTCTTCCACGGAAACACAGTACCCCTTCATTATTCAATCCAAAATCTATAGTTTCCCCACTTTCAATTCATCAAAAACAAGGACTCAATGACTCACCAACCAACTGTTTACCTTTAATCTGCTTAATCCACAACGGTTTAACTTAAAGCTCAGCCAGTAGACTACCATCATCAAACAAACTCAAGCGAGCGAACATAGCCCTTCGGCTCAGTACGTCGGCTACCATATTTGCTTTACCAGGGTGGTGTTCAATCATGTAGTCATAATCCTTTAGCAGCTAAATCTACCTACGCTACCTAAGGTTCAGCTCCTTCTAAGTAAGGAGCCATTTGAGACTTTTGTTATCAGTGTAAATTATGCACTTGTCACCATATAGGTAATGTCTCAAATTTTTAGTGTGAATACCACCACAGCCAATTCCAAATCATGGGTTGGGTAATTCACCTCGTGAGTCTTAAGCTGGTGTGACGCATAAGCAACCACTTTACCCTCCTACATCAACAAACATCCCAAACCAATGTGTGATGCATTACGGCAGACCGTAAACTCTTTCCCAGGCTCTAGCTGAATTAAGATAGGGGCCTCAGTCAGAACCTTTTTAAGTTTTTCAACACTTTCCTACTGCTTATTACTCCAATTAAATGGTACCCCTTTACGCAGTAACTTAGTCCAATTAAATAGCCTCTACCATTATATCGAATGTTTTCGTACGTACGTTCGTGTGCTCGAGTGATAACCATTGCCGTATTTCTGGTATTTTAGCTTTTCGACCTTTCGCCGCTTTACGATCTAAAAAGTGTGAGTACACACCTATTACTAAATGTGCCAAGATCCAAGTGCGTCCAAACCCTACATTCATTCCATCGTTAATGATCATAAGTACCTAATCTTAAATCAACTAATGCCACCAACCTTAATTGTATGAAATACGACTCAATCCGCCTTATATTGCTGGCTAAGATTTGATTTTGTGTCCTTGTTGACTATCTGCACTACAAACGTAATGAATCACCCCTCAATGTGATGCCGTCAGGTTCAGTCATAAAGTTTGGGGCGGGTTTAGGGTGTTACAAGTTATCAAAGTATGGAAAATGGGTCATGGATGTATATGCTGAAAATTTGAAATTTATGGTAGAAAAAGAAAGGTTGTTGATAGATAAATAATTTTTACGAAGTGATTTTTGATGAAAACATGATTTAGGGACAAAAATGCAAAGTTGTGAAATTTGATGAAAAAATTCTGAATTTTTATGAATACATGTGCTGTAAATTTTGTAATTGGATTTTGGTTAGGCTTGGAATAGGAAGAAAATTGCACAAGTTTCATTTTCCGAGACTAGGGATAAAATGGGAATTTAAGGAAAAGTTAGGGGCAAAATAGTAATTTTACCTAGGATGAAAATTTAGACCACTTGAATGTGAAATATGATAAATTAATATTAAATTTACTCGTATGGATCTAGATAGACCAAATTTTGAACTAGAACGAGGAATGAGGAAAATATCATGTTTGTAGACTTTACATACACGAACATTGTCGAGGTACGTTCGTGTAACTAAATTATGTGTATGTACATGCTTTCGTTGATTTTGTTTATGTAAATTGTATAAATGTCATAAATATGTGAAATGATTACATATCTGATCAAGCTCGATAAATAAAAATGATTAAATTAAATGATAAGGCCTGATAGATGATAAGGGATAAACAATGAGCATATTACTTATATGTTTGAAATGAATGGAAAGGAGGTTATTTGAATTATACGAATGTTGTGGATGCATGAAATAATCACATGCCCGATAATGCTTGAGAAAAATGTTTAAATCCTGGATAAATAAAATAAAAAATTGATGGATATGTGTTTTTCCGAAATGAATGAGGTCCTGCATTTCTTGCTGACGAGATTTAGCTTGGACGAGTAATCCTATTGACCTCATTACAGGAAAGGATTTGGCCAAAATGGGTAATCCTCATGTAAGTCCTCTCAAGCATATGTTATGGATTGGATTTAGCCTAGAAGGGTAATCTAAATCAAGCTCCTAAGAGCATATGTCATGAAAAGGATTTAGCCTGGACTGGCAATCCTATTGTTTATATATATGTGGCTCGAGAGTGTACTCTCTAAAATAGTACCCTACGAATACCATTGACTATGAATTAAGAATCCTAATTTGTACACCATAAGTGTACTACTTGTGTATCCATCGATATTTCAGATAAATTCAACAGGTAAAAGTTCTTGACATGAGAATATATGCATAAGAAATGAGTTATTACACATATCAACCTGAAATACATGAACATGATGATACATGACAAATGATATATGAAAACATGAGATGATGATATTTGTACATGAACTATATTAGATGAATATATGTTCATTCTTGATTATAGACTTGTACGTCTTGAGTGTAGTAATTGTGACCTTGATATTTCGAGTAATATGAGTAAAGTTCTCATATGAAATAATCTAAACTTCAAACGACCTATTCTGAAATTATACTTGTAATAATGAGATGAATTATGCATGTTGAATGAATACATGTTATGGAAAACATATGTGCCAGGAAACTTTACTATTGTGGAGCTCATATATAGTTTAATGTTAATATGGAATATATGACTAACAAGGCCAATGAGGATGTGTGTAGGGCTTGAGGTCAAATTGATTGAATATTGTTTACACAGTTACCTCAAAATAGAATGAATGGTAAGTTAAGTACCATGTTAACCAAGCATTCTATGCTTACTTAGTTTTATTTCCCTATTTTATAGTAAATCGAAAGCTCGTTGGATTGGAAGCTTGGCGGAGATCACTCACAGTATCCATCAGCCCATGTCGATACAATATGGTAAATCAATTATGGTTGTAATGGCATGTATAGGAAATATTGGCCATATTGGCATGTAATTGTAAACGATGCTTGTAATCTAGCCATTGGAATGGCTAGTAATGGTTTGTTCTAATATACTTGTAATGTCTAACTATGGTACCTACATTATGTTAAGTAGGGTATTATGATATATTCATATGTGCTATGTTAAGTATATGAGATCAAATTGTTGTTAATACCTAAGTTAAATCAAGGTAAGTTATCAACACACATGCATGTAATGGTATGCCATGATGAATAATGAAATTTGCTTGATTTGATTGCTTAAAATGGTTGGAATCTGTTTGGTATGTTTTAGTGTAGGAAAAGGATAAATTTAGGTGACAAATGAGGCTATGAAATGACTTTATTTTGTCCACAAGGGTAAACACACAGGCGTGTGTCTAGACTATGTGTGACACACGGCCAGGTACATGGGTGTGTAGTTAGGCCGTGTATCCCCTGCACCTCAAATTTTTAGAAATAGAATGCTCAGAATAGAGCACATGGGTAGAGACACAGACATGTGTCTCATTCATGTGTGCTACACGGCCAAGAACACGGGTGTGTCTCTTGGCCGTGTGAATCCTGCACCTATTTTTTGAAAATTCGAATTAACCACACGGCCTAGCAGACGAGCGTGTGACTTGACCGTGTGACATCAATTTGTTCATGAGTTGCAAGTCAAAGAGATACACAGGTTTGGAACACGGGCGTGTGATTCCACACGGCATGATAACACAGGCGTGAACCATACCACAAGAGCGTGTGACTCTCAATGGTGAGAAAAATTTTAGAATTTCGCAAAAAATTCCCTGAGTTCTCAATTTAGTCCCGATTTGATTCCAATACTTGTTTTGGGCCTCGAGGGTCCACATAAGGGACATTATGAATGATTTTGGTAAATGAATAGTAATTTACATAAATTAATTAAAATTTTTTTGAAAGTTTCGGTAATGCTTTGAAACCCTGTTCCGGCGACGAATACGGGTTGGAAGTGTTACACCCCCCGCGAAGACACACTCGGTCGAATAAACCCTCTGTCAAGAAGTTCCTAAAGTTCTGCCTTTAACTTAGTCAGTTCTTTTGGTGCCATGCGATAGGGCGCAATGGACACTGGAGCAGTACCACGTAACAGATCAATTCCAAACTCCATCTCTCTATACGGAGGTACTCCAGGTAATTCCCCGGGAAAGACATCCAAGAATTCCCTCACGGTATAGATATCTTCCACTGAAAGCTTTTCGAGGGTAGAATTGGATACATAAGCAAGGTATGCCTTGTACCCTTTTTGAACTACTTTATCTGCTACAAGAGCTGAGATTAAATTAGAAAGGTAATCTTAACGTTCACCAATCATGACCACCTCGTCATTTTCAGTCGGTCTTAGAGTAACCTTTTTGGTTTCATAATCTATACTGACCCAATACTCAATGAGCCAATCCATTCCCAGAATTAAATCAAACTCATTAAAGGGTAATTCCATTAAATCAACTGGAAACACCATACCTTAAAGTTCTAAAGGTACCCGTCTGTATACTTTATCAACTCGAATCAACTGACCTAACAAACTAATCACAAAAAACTCTCTAGCAGTATTCTCAGCAGTTAAACCCAAAGTTATAGAAACAATACTAGCTATGTATGAGTGAGTAGAGCTAATATCAATGAGAGCATAATAAGGAACAGAGTGAATAAAGAAGGTACCTGCAATGACATATGTAACAGCCCGAATTAGGGTCTAGTCCGAATAGTGATGGCAAAACCACAAATCTGATATTAAAATATATGTTTTATGATTTATTTCAAGGTTTATGATATGATTTCATGATAGTGAGAAAATTCCATGAAGGAATTTTTATGAGATAATGATTAATTTGTCCCTTAGGACTAAATTGCAAAAGTTGCAAAATATGAGTTTCTAGAAGTTTTAAGGACGAATTAGCATTAGAAAAATTATTAGAGGGCCTTATTTAGCAATTAGACCATTTATTAGCATGATGGACAAAAATGCCCAAGGAAGAGAAATTTTAAAGAAAGGTCATAAGGGTATTTTGGTCATTGGGTAAATTAATAAAATAAAAAGGGAAAAAGAACCAAAAATCTTGTCCATCTTCTTACCAAGGGTGTTGGAATCTCTAAGCCCTCCATAGCAAGGGTTTTTTTTCATTTTCAAGCTCAAAAATCAAGAAACACAAAGCTCGGACCAAAATCGGAAAAAGAACAAGGTGGTGGATTAAATTGCATATTCACTCGCATTTTGGATCCAAGTATTGCCAAGCTAACAGGAGGATCAAAAAGGACGTCGAAGCTTGAAGTCACACTGTCAAACATTTTATTTTGGTATAGTAAAGTTTAATCATTTTGAGTATGACATGTATAGGAATTAGGTCTTTTGCTATGTGTTATATTGGTTAGCCAAATGTGTTGGCTATAAATGTTACTTAAATCATGTTGTAAATGGCCATTAGAATTGGCTGATATTGATTAAGTTAAAATTATGCAATGTTGATGTAGTTCATGAAAGTGCAAGTTTGCATGCCTAAGTATAGTAGTGAATGATGAGAATGCATGATAAATGCAATGTGTTACGCCTTGTGAATGCCTTAGTTGTGGGTATTTAGAAATGTATTTATGCCATGATATGTTATATTCAAATTGGCCTTGTGTTTGGCTAAGTTTCAGGGTGGCAAAGGGCTGGAAAATAGCCTATAATTGTCTACACGAATGGACACATAGACGTGTGCTTAGGCCGTGTGTGACACACGGTCAGCCCCATGGGCGTGTAATTAGGTCGTGTGAGACACATCTGTGCGTCTCAACCGTGTGGAGGGCACGGCCTAGCACACAAGCATATGGCTTGGCAGTGTGCCCCTAAATGTTTGCTGACGTCATAAACAGAATACCCAGGTTTTCACACGGGGCGAGAACATGGGCGTGTCATGGTCGTATGAGGGACACGGGCCATGGACACGGGCATGTGCCAGGCTGTGTGAAAACCCTTGTAGGTTCAAAATGAAAAATAAATTTGACACAGTCTAAGGACATGGGTGTGTGTTACCACACGGCCTACCCATACGGACGTGTCCCATCCCACACGGGCGTGTGGCCCTGTTTTGAGCAAAAACTTTCTAAGTGCCCGAAAGTCTCTGATTAAGTCCCAAAATATTCCCGATGTATGTTTTAGGCCTCGTAGGCCCATGATAGGACATTAAGAGAACGAATGAAAGGTTTTAAGTTCAAATGAGATTTATGGCCTGATTTCTAAGATTAAACATGTTTAAGTATGATAACACCTCGTACCCCGTCTCGGTGCCAGACACCAGTAAGGGGTATTACATTTAGTGGTATTAGAACTAGTGTTTAGTCGATTCTATGACTAACCTACCGTATGTACGAATCTAACTATACATGCCATACATATGTGTATTTATAATATTATAGTGTGACGACTCCTGATGATTTAAAATGTGCTTTCATATAGTAATGGATCCTGACAGAGTTGTGGAAGACGATGTAGAAAGTAATGTGCCAACTCCCACTGAAGGGACGGTCCCAGTTGGAACTGAGAATGGACCAGCAACTGTGAGTCAGAGGGAAAAGGCTCGGGGATCGTCGAAGATCATTACCACACTATCGAACTCTATTTTGGTACCTTTTGAAACTGTAAATACTAAAGTATGGCATGTATAAGCTAGAGGTATTAGGATATGTTTTGATATGTATATTTGTCTAGCCATGAGATATGGCTTAGTAATGGTTGCAAATACGGCTTAGTTTTGGTATGAAATGTATGATAAGAAAAGGTATATTTTGATGCTCTTGAATGACCAAAAGAAATGGTCAATTTGTTATGTGTTTGAATGTGAAAGTGGTAAGTTTTATCATAAGATTTGAAGTGGTATAGAATAAGTTTGTAAAACATGTCCTGGTATGTATATGGCTTGTGATTTGGTGTGATTTTGTATGAAATTTGAGTATGAAATTGGTTGATGAATAGAGGTTACATTTGGTTGAAAATTTGGTATGAATTGTTTTGGTTTTGAACTTAAGGGATGACCCAAAATTGGGTGGCAACATGGCCTTGCAAATGGCCTATTTTGTACCCACACAGGCAGGGACATGGGCATGTGTCTCTACTGTATTGCTCGAGGGCCACTTCAAAGTGAGCCTGGGCGCACCACACGGCTTTACACACGGGCGTGTGGTAGGCCAAGTGGCTTAAGTCAGTATACCCTATAGTTTTGGTACGGCTTAACGCACGGATGTGTGGGCCATTTCAAAAGGGCACATGGGCTAGCGCACGGGCGTGTGGTTGGCCATGTGACCCAAGTCAGTATACCTTTCAGATTTCACACGACCTAGCACACGGGCGTGTCCTTGGCCATGGGACCTAAGTCAGAATGTATGCTCTGTTTTGCCACAGCTTAGACACACAGGCATGTCTAATACCGTGTGAGGCCTGCCCACACAGCCATGTGACCTCTGTACCTTTGAAAATGTTTAAGTTTTGAAAAAATTTGTATGAGTTTAGTTTAGTCCCAACCCCTTTCTAATGAATGCTTAAGGTCTCGTAGACCTTCTAAAGGGACTCAATGTGTATTTTTGACCATGATATGTGGATGACAATTGTTATGTTTGTGAAATGTTTGTAACAATTCCAATTCGTCCGATAATGCCTCTAACCCTAGTCCAACGACCGATATAAGTTAGGGTTGTTATATTTGGTTGGTATCAGAGCTAGGGTTTAGTCAATTCTAGGACTAGCGTAGCACGTGAGAGTCCAGTTATACATGCCAAATATGTGAATTATGATAGTGTGATGAATCCTGACAAATAAAATGTGTTGTTCGTATAGTAATGGATCCCGATTGATCCGTAGCTGACGATGTTAAAAGTAATGCACCTGCTTCCGCACAAAGGGCAGTGCCTTCTGATTCAAGAAATGTGACTAGTAGCCACGAGGCAGAAGCAAAACAAGCTTTCTTCCAAATGATGAATGAATGGTTCATGGAATTCGTTCGTATGACTCCGGCTGCTTAACAACCTCTGCCCTTGTCTAATCCCCCTCAGGCACCTATTGTACCTCCGATTAAGAATTCGATTCTGTTGAATAAGCCTCCAGTTGATAAAATCCAAAAATATGGGGCCGAAGATTTCAAGGCCACTAATGATGATGATGCGGAAAGAGCTGAGATTTGGCTCGAGAATACCATTCAAGTATTCAACGAAATGTCGTGTACTCCTGATGAATGTGTAAAATGTGTTTTTTCTTTGCTAAGAGACTAGCTTATCAGTGGTGGAAAACTGTGATTTTCATTATTCCGAAAGAACGAATAACCTGGGATTCTTTCAATCTGAATTCCGACGAATAACCTGGGATTCTTTCAATCTGAATTTCGTAAGAAGTATATCAGTCAGAGATTCATTGATCAAAAGTGAAAAGAGTTTCTTGAGCTTAAACAGGGCAGTTTGTCTGCAATAGAATACGAGCGAGAGTTTGTTTGACTGAGCCGTTATGTACAGGAGTGTGTTTCAACTGAAGCAATTTTGTGTAAGAGGTTTGAAGATGGCCTAAATGAAGATATTCATCTATTGGTTGCTATTTTGGAGATCAAAGAGTTTGTTGTGCTTGTTGATTAAGCATGTAAAGCCGAAGAACTCAGGGAAAAGAAAAAAAAAGGCTGATTCAAAAGCTAGAGATGTGAGAAAGAGATCCTCATGTAAATCATTTCAGTCTGCATCAAAGAAATTCTGAGATGAGTATAGCCGTTCAAAGGCTAATATGGGACATTTGAGCAGAGATCATGCTAGATCACATTTAAGCTTTAAACCTCTAGCTACTTCTGTTGCAAGTGTCAGGAATGTCCGATCTGATAAACCTAAATGTAGAGACTGTGGTAAAAAACATTCAGGAAGTTGTAGGCTAAATGGCCGAGCATGCTTTAGATGTGAATCTATGGATCACTTTATCTGAGATTACCTGAATTTGTTGAACCAGAGATTGCACAAAATTCGAGATCGAACAACACCTCAACTAGAAGCAGACCTCTCAGGAATACAGAAAATATGAGCGAAAGTCAAAAAGCTACTAAAGATATTACTATTCGATCTAAAGCCAGAGCACCTACCAGAGCCTATGCTATCTGAACTCGTGAAGAAGCTTTGTCTCCAGATGTAATTACAGGTACATTCACTCTTTACGATACTTCTGTGATTGCATTGATAGATCTAGGATCTACGCATTCGTATATATGCATGAACTTAGTATCTAGTAAGTCTTTGCCTGTAGAGTCTACTGAATTCATAATTAGATTATCGAACCCCTTAGACAAAATTGTCCTAGTTGATAAAATCTGTAAGAATTGCTCGTTGATGATTCGAGATATTTGTTTTTCGGCTGATCTGATGCTATTACCCTTTGATGAGTTTGATATAATTTTGGGTATGGATTGGCTAACTTTGCACGATGCTATTGTGAATTGTACATGGAAAACCATTGACTTAAGATACAAGAATGATGAACTAGTCCGAGTTGATTCTAATGATCTAAATGGGTTGCCTGTTGTGATATCTTCGATGAAAGCTTTGAAATATGTGAAAAAGGGTTGTGAAGCTTACTTTGCCTACGTGATAGATTCGAAAGTGATTGAAAAGAAAATTGAACTAGTGCATGTTGCTTGTGAGTTTCCTGATGTATTTCCTGAAGAACTTTCGGGATTACCTCCGATTTGAGAAGTTGAATTTGGCATTGAACTAGTGCCGGGAACTACTCCAATTTTGATAGCTTCGTATAGAATGGTCCGACTGAGTTGAAGGATTTAAAGTCTCAGTTGCAAGAATTTACCGATAGAGGGTTCGCAAGACTGAGTTTCTCACCTTGCGGTGCTCCAGTTTGTTTGTGAAAAAGGAAGATGAAATGATGAGAATGTGCATTGATTATCGTCAGTTAAACAAAGTGGCTGTTAAGAACAAATATCCTCTGCCCAGAATTGATGATTTGCTCGATCAGTTGAAAGGTGCTACTATATTTTTAAAGATAGATTTAAGATCAGGTTACTTTCAATTGAGAGTAAAAGATTCTTATATTCCAAAAACAGCTTTGCAAACGAGGTACGGACACTATGAGTTTTTAGTTATGCCTTCGGATTAACGAATGCACCTGCTGTTTTTATGGATCTGATGAACAGAATTTTTAGACCCTATTTAGATCGATTTTTTGTCATATTCATTGATGACATTTTGATTTATTAGAGGGATGAGAATGAGCATGCCGAACATTTTAGAGTTGTGCTATAGACTTTGCGTGATAAGCAACTATTCGCGACATTCAGTAAATGTGAATTCTGGTTACATGAAGTTGGTTTTCTGGGCCATATTGTATCAGCTTCTGGTATTCAAGTTGATCCAAGTAAAATTTCAACTATTTTGGATTGGAAGCCTCCAAGAAATGTTTCTGAAGTTCGTAGCTTTTTGGGACTTGCTGGGTACTATCGATGATTTCTTAAAGGCTTTTCTATGATTGCGACTCCGTTGACGAGATTGCTACAAAAATATGTTAAGTTCGAGTGGTCTAATAAATGTCAGAAAAGCTTTGATCAGTTGAAAGCTTTGCTGACAGAAGCTCCAGTACTTGTACAATGGGAATCGGGTAAAGAATTTGTCATTTATAGTGATGCTTCATTGAACGGCCTTGGTTGTGTTTTAATGCAGGAAGGCAAAGTTATAGCCTATGCTTCGAGACAATTGAAACCACATGAAATTATTCGACACATGAGCTTGAGTTAGCTACTATTGTTTTTACTTTGAATGTAACGCCCCAAAAATATAGGGTTTTAAATTTTGCATGATTTAACACAAGTTACATGTTTACTTTATTGGGTAAGTGATTTGGGTGCGCTTGGGAGTGTTGACAAGCCTGGGTTTAAGTCTTGGTTTTTGCAGACTTTTTAAACTTGCTCTTAAAAGAATCTGGACATTGGCACTTAGGCTTTATAAGTAATTGCGCATGTTTTAAATCACAAGAAGCCTAGTGGTCTAATGGCAAGTGCTGTATGGAGTGGCGCTTGAGGTCTGAGGTTCGAGTGTTGGCTCAGCTTAGTGGGGTATTTATTTTGCAGCTGGGATGGCTAGTGTTTGAGTTTCATTAAAAGTCTGACAGAGGAGAGGTTAGAGTGATTATGGGAGTGGATTGGGGAGAGATAAGAGGAGACCTATATGGAGAAAATTGTGGGATTTGGAATGAGGAAGGAGTGTGATATGAAATAGGTCTCTAGGAACCCTTAGTTTTAGTTTTAGGTGTTGTAGGAAGACTTGCCCGAATTTTCTTTGGGTGTTTGAATTCGGTTTTTCCTTCCTTGTGCCGTTTGGATCATTTTGTGTGTCTTGCTCTAAGTTGCTCCTCTCTACTGTCATATTCTTCTAAACTTCTGTCGGTTCCTGTCATTAGTTTTTTTCTTTCTTTCCCTCTCTTCTCTTTTGGCGACTAAAACCAGGTAGTATGCCGATTACCTCTTTCCTTTTCTGCTCCCTCTCAAGTACATGCTCTTAGGCTGACTTCCATATCTCCACTTCCCTCTTTTCATCCAATATTAGCCAAATACTCTTGCCTACCTTCCCCATTGTTCTTCCCCATTGTTTCTTTTCAAGTTTCTCTTCTAGCCATTCTACTCATCTATCTTTGCTTGTTTTTATTTCCTTAGCCGATTGGTATTCTCTTCTCTTTTTGTTTTTCCTGTGGCTCCTCTTTTTGTTAATTGGGGTTTGATTAACGGTTCTGTGCTCTACTGTGGTGTTGGATGTTAGGTCTTACAAGGGTTCTGACAAGTAGTAAGTGCTTATAAAGTTCCTTTCTTTGATTCTCTAGTATTCTATCAGTGTTCAAAACCATTTTCTTCTTCTTCTCCCTTTAAGCCAAATACTTCTTCTTCGGTATCCTATGATTGTCGAATGGTGATCCTTTCCCTATGATGTGGGTTCTTTGGTTCCAGGTTTTTCTGTGCTACGAAGAAACGCTGGTGTTAGAGAGCAATCAAACCCTCTTTTCCATTAAGGTAAATGCGTTACCTTATCTTACTTTGGGTTTAGGCCAAATGTGATCTGTTTTTCCTATAGTGATAGTGGTGGTTTTAGGTCACACTTATTTGATTGGTTGGGGCTAATAAATCTATGTCGATAATTCAGTTAATCACCAAGGTGCGAGTAATTGGTTTTGGGCAGGCAATCTAGGAGGGGTAAAATCTCAGATCTCCTAGTCGTGGTAAGTGATGATTGTGTTATCATGGAGTAGGTGGTTGTGTATATTAGCGATTTAAAGGCAGATTGAATATTTGGAATGAATATAGGTTGTTGTTCTTGGTGTTTCGCAAGTGCTCGCAATCAGGTGTGTAATCACACCTCTCTTTACTATGAATCGACAAAAGCCGAAAAGCCAAAACTTTGACATGTGAGGCCTCACGAGCATGTGATCGCTCGTGCGGTGAATCAAGCCTACAAATCATGGGCGATAGACTGTAGAGGCCACCATGAGCTTTCTCGTGAACTTCGACTGTCATGGGCCAAGTTGGGCTGAAACGGGCCGTGTGGGCCCGATGAGCTCGTGGGCCCACACAGATAAAATCTTCATTAAGTGACAAAACACTAGACTGGGCTATGAAGTTCGCATAGCCGTAACTCAATCCGGACTAAATGGGCCACTCGAGTATGTGGGCCCACTTGGGCCGAGCAATGGACCTCAGCCCATTTGCTCTGTTATGATTGTTTAAATTACATAAGTCGCTTTAGGTAATTGTAGACCCTTTAAGAGGTTGGTATGTGTACCAAGATCCCAGTGTAGGTAATATGACAATTTTACCCTTAATAAGGAAAAAAGACCGTTTTGCCTCTAGTGGTAGTTTGACTGTTTTTATGATATAAACATGACTGTTAATATTTATGACATAACATACAACATGGAATTGGGATAATGATATTGAGGAAGTACTGATACTGGTGGCTTTGCCACATATACTGATACTGGTGGCTTTACCATATATACTGATATTGGTGGCTCAGTCACATATATGTTACTCGTAGCTTTGCTGGGATATTGGTGTGTTGGTTGGGTGGGTCGATTTTTTGTCCCACATGGTGTGTTGGTTGGTACAGGTGGTGTGTTGGCTGGATTGGTATGGGTTGCATGTTGCACCGTACTGATATTGTATTGGGCTTAGGCCCACACTGTTACTATATTGGGCTAAGGCCCAGACTATGCTATTACTAAATTAGGCTCAGGCCTAGACTGTTATTGTAATCATTGTTCACTGTATGACTGTTAGGGGATTACACACTGAGTTTTTGCAAACTCTCCCTTTCTTTTAACTGTATAGGTAATCCCCAACCTTAGGCAATTTGGTGCTGTGAAGGACCTGGAGGGGGCCACACGACTATAGATAATCTACAGTTGGATTTATTTATAATTCTCATTACATTTTTGGGTTTTAACTTTTTGTAATAAAGGCCATTTGTGGGATTTAATTTTTAATTGGGCTTTTGTTTAATGACTTCAAACTGCTAGTTAGGAAAAGACAAGTTTTCAAAACAATAACCGTTTTTTTAAAGACACACAACTCAACTTCAAAAGATCTCAAAAGCTTTCGCGATTTAAACCAACTTAACTCACTAATGGTAAGCGTTTTAACGAGTTAATTTGATAATATTAAGGAACTCTTTCCATTAATGTTTCTTTATAAAATCACAAGAGGGTTTTGATCTGACGACAAGTTTTGAATCACAATTCCGTTTTTCGAAAGGCATTATGATGTAGCACGCCAGATTCGGCCATAATGTCTGGGCCGGGTTTGGGGTGTTACATTGAAAATCTGGTGACATTATCTATTTGGTGAGAAATGTCACGTGTATTGAAATAATAAAAGTCTGAAATATTTGATGACTCAGAAAGATCTGAATCTGCGACAGAGAAGATGGCTAGACTTGCTAAAACACTATGAGCTTGTTATTGATTATCATTCAGAAAAGTAAATGTTGTTGCTGATGCTTTGAGTCGAAAATCATTGTTTGCATTACATGCGGTGAATGTTCATTTAATTTTGTATGATGATGATTGGGTTTTAACCAAATTGAAAGCGAGACCATTATTTATTCAGCAGATTTATGAAGCTCAAAAAGTTATAATGAATTGTTAGCAAAACAAGCTCAGTGTGATTCCGATTCTAATTCTAAATCCGGAATTGATATTGACAATTGTTTGAGATTCCGAGATAGACTTTGTGTTTCGAGAAATCCAGAGTTGATTCAGATGATTTTGAGTGAAGCTCACGGTAGTAGATTTTCTGTACATCCTAGAAGTACGAAAATGTATAATGATTTGAAACAGCTATACTGGTGGCCAGAATGAAAAGAGATATTTTAGACTTTGTTTCAAAATGTTTGATCTGTTAGCAAGGTAAAGTTGAACATCAGGTGTCATCTAGTTTATTACAACCGATTATGATTCTTAAGTGGAAATGGGATAGAGTGACGGTGGATTTTCTTTCAGGTTTGCCCCTATCTTCGAGAAGAAAAGATGCGATATGGGTTGTAGTTGACAAATTGACAAAATTAGCTCACTTTATTCTGGTACGTTTTGACTTCTCACTTGAAAAGTTAGCTGAATTATACATTTCCGATATTATGAGATTACATGGGGTGTGTAACACCCCTTACCTGGGTTTATCGCCTTACGCGAGTCTGAGGCATTATCGAACAATATCACAACCATTCATGTACAATCGAACCACCAAATTTCATTCCAATTACAAATTTTCATAAAACACCATACCATCCTTAAAGCTGGACTACGAGGCCCAAAACATAGTTTACAAAGTGGTCCGGAACCAAACCAAAAACTCAGAAAAATTTTGAAAAAAACTTGGCCAAGTATAAGACACACGCCGGTGTGAAATAGGGACACACCCGTGTGGGCAGGCCGTGCGGTCAAACACGCCCATGTCCCCAGCTAGTGCAAAATTTATTTTCAATTCGAACCTACATGGTTTCTCACACGGCCGAGTACACACCCATGGCCTATCCCCGTGGCCTTCACACGGCTGGGCACACGCTCGTGTCTTATCCCATGTGAAAACTTGGGGGTATTTTGTTTACGACGTCATCACGAAAACTTCATCACATGGCCAAGCCACATGCTCGTGGGCTAACCTATGTCTATCACATGGTCTAGACACACAGCCATGTCTTTAAGTCGTGTGTTTATTAAAAAACATTTAATTTTCATAAATTCAGGTGTAGGGGACACATGGTCTATCCGTACGCCTATGGGCTGGCCACGTGTCACACACGGCCTAGACACACGCCCGTGTGTCTATCCGTGTGGAAAATTATAGGCTATTTTCCAAGCCAATTGCCACCCTAAAAACAAGAACAAACTTATACCATTTTCACCACCACATATCATGATAATAATAGACAACTAAATGGCCACAATTGTTGGTTAAACAACATACACCAACTCACTTCTACACATGCACACCAGTCATTTCATGAATTACCTCATAATGATAGATATAAGCAAACATCATTATTTTCCATCTTTCATGGCCTTAGTTGCAAAATACTTATCAAAAGAGTTGTACCTATGTGGTAGCCAACTCACATTGACACTTACAACATAATTAAATTCCTATACATGCCATAGTTCAAAGAGATTCATTTCACTATACCAAAAGAAAAATGTTGATAGTGTGGGTGATCCTCTGATGCGTTCCGATCCCGAGCTAGCATGACTAAACTATAAGACAAGGTAAAGAAAAGGAGTAAGCTTTTGAAAAGTTTAGTATGTAACACCCTAAAATTGGGCCTAGAAGTTTTGGGACGAAATGGGCCCGTGTGGCCCAATGGCCTTGTGAGCCCCAACGGGTGTTTGTCATTGGACTTGTGGGAATTAATGGACTGGCTATGTCGTACACATGGCTATGGTTAAATCTGGCTTAGCGGGCCATACGAGCACGTAGGCCCCATTTGGGCTACGTAATGGGCCTTGGGCCCATATACACTGAATTGTATGTTGGTGTGATGGCTAAGAGGTTTGGGTGTGTTGGATAAGTCTTGGGATCAAACCTGGGCTTTAGCAAAATTTTTGGTTTTAAGTGAATAAAACCTTGGGTGCTTGAAGGTAGAGCTTATAATTAATTGAGAGAAAAATGTGTCATAAAAAGAGTTGGTGGTCTAATGGCAAGGTGGCGTGTTGTGTAACTGTGAGGTTTGGGGATCAAGTCTTGGCTTTTACAAATTTTTTGTTTTGCTCTTAAATGAACCTGGACACTAGCAGGTAGGCTTTATAACTAATTGTGGTAGAATTTTGTCACAAGGAGCTTGCTAGTAAAGATGGTAGGTGGCGTATGGGTATACAAGTGGTCTGGGGTTCTAGTGCTGGCATAACCATGTATGGGGTATTTATTTTGCTGCTCTGGCCAAGGGAGAAGCAAAGGTGGACTAAAACTCTATTAGATGAGGTTTGAATTGGTCAAGGAGGAGACAATCAGGGGATGTTCTTGGTAGTTAGTGGTACAGAAGAGATTTAGGTGGAGAAAATCAAGGAATTCAAAACTTGGATAGCTGTTGCTTATTGGGGAGGCTTGTGTATGACAAATTCAGCTAGGGGGGATTAGTATGAACACTTTCAACTGTGGAGTTTGTTCTCTTAGTGCAATTTCAATTTTGGGCACTTGGTGCCGAATTGGTACTCTTTTTCTCTTTTTGCAAGTGTAGCGAAGTCAAGTGTGACCATTTGGGCAGTACTGTGTGACCCTTTACTTCTCTACTCCTTCTTTAAAGAAATCTCAAGCCCTTTCGTATTAACATTCTTTCTTTTTTTCTTTAAACATTTCTCCCTTTCCCTTTTGAACTATGGCTGAATATCCTCCCCTTTCTTCTCACTTAGACTCTTTTTCGGTTTAAGCCTTGGTGTTTGCTGATCCTCTTCTATTCATCCCTCACCTATTAGTTATTGTTCAGGGCTCGATGATTTCTCTTCTATTGGGTTTTGTTTCTATACACTCCTCTCTTGTAGTGGTTGTAACTAAATGCTTCTTCTCCTCTTCTTCTTATTGCTGATACTTGTTCCTTTCCCTTAGGTGTGATTATTTTTAGATTCTGGTGAAGTGAAGGAGTTTACTTGAGATAGTGAAGCATTTGAAATACATCTATTGCCTTTCGTTTGAAGGTAATTCCATTTACAATTATTTGGTTCGACCAAGGGATGGATTGGTTTGTGTTATGGCATAGTCGAATATTGATGTTCCTAATTTAGGGGTTGTGTTTTTCGGTCATAATTGATAGCTATTAGATTACCTTTATCGCAGTTGCTCGACAAGAGAGGGTGATCGGTTCTAGTCAACTATCGTAGAGGATTAAGTGGTGTTTCTCAACCAAGGTGAGTAATAGTGGTCGATTCAGGGATGATTGGTTTTTTAACTCTTTTGGTTGCAAGCTGGTATATATGTATCTTGATTGATTATAGGATTTGGAGAGCGTGGATCTTAGCTAGTTTGCAAACAGGTGTGTATTTTTACCTTGCACTTGATAGTCAGCTAAAAAGCCGAAAGAGTGTGTACGCACACATTGAATAGACTATAGATCGGCAAAAGCGAAAAAGTCAGGAAACTGGCAATTAATGCCACACGAGTGTGCGATTGCACATGTGGTGAACCGAGCCTACAAAACATGGGCGAATGACCGAATTACCCCTAAAGGGTAAAATGACCGAATTACACCTAGGGGTAAAATGACCGAATTACCCCTGAAGGGTAAAATAACTGAATTACCCCTAGAAGGTAAAATGACTGAATTACCCCTGGAGGGTAAAATGATAGAATTACCCCTAGAGGGTAAAATGACCGAATTACCCCTAGAGGGTAAAATGACTGAATTACCCCTATAAGGTAGAAATGACTAATTTGTTGTATGATATGAATGATGTATGACTGATTAAGCATGCCATTGATTTTCTTATGTGTTTTGCATACATGCACGACATAGTGCATGGGTTGGGATATTGTTACAGAGGAAGTCATTGATCTGTTAGGGTCGCACAGGTCGCACGAGATGACTGTGGACCCACCAATGGCTTTAAGCTGATTATGTGATTGGCAACTCTGCTACGATATTGGTTAGTGCCGCAATCGGTGCTACATTAGGAGTGTGGGGATGGGTGGGTCGATTTAATCCCCACAAGAGTGTAGGGTTGGACAGGAGACAGAGCGCAGGGTTGGTTGGGTTTTATGCATTGCATATTCTGATTCTGATATTGATATAGGCTAAAGCCCAACCAAGGCTGTTACAGGCTAAGGCCCAATTCCCACTGTTACTGTAATGGGCTTAGGCCTGACCTGCTTCTGTATTATGTATTTTTCACTGACTGTTTTCTTATTACGGGATTACACACTAAGTTTTCGTAAACTCACCCCATTTTTAATTGTGTAAGTAATCCCCAGTGATAGGCAGATCGGTGCTGCGAGGGACTCGGAGGTGGCCACATTACTGCTCATGTTCTCTTTATTTGGCTTTAGGTTACTATTAAATTTTGTTCTGGGCTTTTATCTGTGTAGTAAGGCATCTCTCTAAATTTCTACTTTTAATTTGGGTTTTTATGTATCACAATTCATATCTACTAGAAGTAGGACACAGTTTTCGAAAATGTTAACAGTTTTAAAAATATTACGTTTCCGCAACACAAATTTCAAAGCTTCCAGAACGAACTATGTTCTCAAAGTAATGATGTTTTAAATTGGTTAATAAATGACAAAGACGATTGAGCTTTTAGTGAATAGGCTGTAACTTTCTAAACGGGTTTTATCAACGAGATCAAGTTTTCGAAAAACACTATAATGTGACACCGCTAGATTCGACCCTAATGTCTAGGCCAGGTTTGGGGTGTTACATAGTAAGTCTATATGCAAAAAAAATGACATTATGACTCATTTTCAATTCAAGCTCATGATTAATATACTAAAACTTGAATTATTATTAATCTCACTTACTATTTTAACCTTACCAATCCTTCACATATACCTCATGAAATTTTGCTTATCCATGCGTATACTCACAAACACCCTTGTTCTCATATACCAGTTCTCACCCATACATACATTTGCATACATCCCTATATCTCTACATCCCATGCCACACAAGACATCCTTTAGAAATTTTTCCACATCAACTCTTTGGTTTATCAACTGATACTCAGTGCTTTCAGCACAAAGCTCCACCTTAATAAATCGATTCTCTTTAGTCGTGGTAACAGCACTTAGCTTCACGTTTCTACAACAATATAATGTATTTTATCGTAGTAACAACACATAGCTCTATGATGTCAATACGATGCATTTTATTCGTGGTCACAGCACATAGCTCCACAATATTTTGCCACTTGCATTTGCAAGCAGTTTCGGTACATAGCTCCACTCTTTTATGCAATTATTCATATCCGAGTAATTTTACTTGTAAATTTTCCTACTTAATCTCGCTATATTTCCACAATTCATAATTGGAATCATACAACTATTTAATACTCAATTTCATCCCACATGATAAATAAAATGTTTCAACATAATTAAATCAAGTTTATTTACATATAAACTTACCTCAATTACAAAATAAGTCAGATTTGTGATTTAGTCCGAAACCTTGCCTTTGCCCCGGTCAAGGTCAATTCCTTGTTCTTCTCGATCTATAATAACACATTCAACTCATTTAATGTACACATTACTCAATTTAGTCCAAAATCATCCAACGACAACTTTTACAATTTAGCCCCTAACTTTTAAAATTTTACACTTTAGTCCCTAAGCTCGTAAATTGAAATGTATTGATCTTCTTGGCTACTCGAGCCTAGCTAAATCTTAGTAATGCTCATAAGAGCCCACATTTCTCATCAATTTATACTTATACTGCCCATTTTACTATATTTGCAAATTGGTCCCTTTAGGGACTTTCATGAAAAATCACCTAGTGCAAGTTGTTCTCCACACTTCAAACTTTCATATTTTACCATTAGACATCAAAATACATCCATGAAATCTATAGGTAAAATTTTAAAATTAAACCCTAGCTTAAAATAATGGTAGAAATAGCTGGAGAAGTTTACGAGGATTCTAAAAATATGAACAACATTAAAAACGGGGTTCGATTGCACTTACTTGTGAGCTCAAAAATCAACAAAACCCTAGCTATGGAGGGCTTGCTACATTCGGTCAAGGGAAGAAGAAAAGATGGACAATTTTGGCTTATTTTCCCTTTTTATTTCTTTTATTAACTAATGACCAAAATTCCCTTCATTAAACACCTTTGACATTCCTTCCTTCCCTGGGCATTTTTGTCCAAACAAGGCTAAAATGGTTTAGATACCATATAAGGACCACTAATTTAAAATTCCAATTCAATCAAGTACCTTTATGGATTAAAACCTATATTTTTCACCCATTGCAATTTAGTCCAACTTACTAAATTGGACATGTAAACAATAAAATTCATGCACCAAAATTTCACATAATTATTCAAACACCAAATCAACATCAAAACTCAATTGAAAATATATTTTAGACTTTCGATTCATGGTCTCGAAACAACTATTCCGTTTAGCCCCTAATTTGGGCTGTTACAAGGTGCCTTTGTCTATTGTGTCAGATAGAGGTTTGAGATTCACTTCATGTTTTGGAAGAAATTACGACATGCTTTAGGTATGAAATTACATTTCAGTGCTGCTTTTCACCTGCAGACAGATAGTCAATCCAAGCGGATCATTCAGATATTTGAAGATATGTTGAGATGTTGCATTCTTGACTTTGAAGGTATGTGGGAACAGTATTTGCCATTAATAGTTTTCAATCGAGCATTAAAATGGCACCGTAGGAAGCCCTATATGGTAGAAAGTGCCGAATACCATTATATTGGTTAGAACTCAGTGAAAATAAAATATACGAGATTTATTTGATAAAAGAAACTGAACAGAAAGTGAAAGTAATATGTGATAGTCTGAAAGCAGCTTCTGATCGTCAAAAATCATACATTGATTTAAAACGAAACGACATTGAATTTGAAATCGGTGATAGAGTGTTCTTAAAAGCATCTCCGTGGAAGAAGCGATTCCAATTTGGCAGAAAAAGCAAATTGAGGCTGAGGTTCATCAAAACATATGAGATCATCAAATGAGTCAGGCCAGTTGCTTATAGATTGCTTTTGCCACTTGAATTAGAAAAGATCCACAATCTGTTTCATGCATCGATGTTTCAATGATATAGATCCAAGCCTTCACATGTGATTACTCCGTCAGAGATAGAGATTCAGTCCAATATGATGTATGAAGAGGAACCGATCCGTATCTTAGCTCGCGAGATGAAAAATTACGAAATAAGAAAATTCTGTTAGTAAAAGTAATGCAGCATCGACACGGTGTTGAAGAGGCTACGTGAGAGCCCGAAGATGATATGAGACAACAATATTCGAATCTATTCAACGGTAATATTTTCGGGGACGAAAATCCCTAAGAAAGGAGAGTTGTAACAGCCCAGTTTAGACCCTAGTTAGAATAGTGGTTTTTAGACCACATATCCGAGTCTGAAAAATATTTTAATATTATTTTTCGTACTTATATTATGTGAATTGATGTCTGTGAAATTTTTGTGATTTAACTTTTCTGTTTGAGTGCTTAATTTGTAAAAAGGACTAAATCGCAAAAAATGAAAAAGTGCCCTTCTATTTGATTAAGTGATGAATTGTTGTGTCTCTTTAAATGTTTATATTGAAATTAGACATTTTAAATTATAAATTGATAATTATGTCTATCCATTGTGTGTTTATTAATGTTTTAAACCAAGGTTAAAATTGGTACTTGATAATTATGATAATATTAATGTTATTATAACAAAATGCTGGCCATTTTCTATCCATCCACCACCGATTTTAAAAGAAAAGAATTAGGGTTCATAGCTCTAAAGCATTCGACACTAAGCTTGGCCACTTAGGTATGTATTTTCGATCCGTTGTCGATGATTTTTATGTTTTTGTAATTGTTGCTTAGTTTACTATCAAGCCCATGTCTCAGTTTAAGAAATTGATGAAGATTTTCAAATGTTCCATTCATGAAATTGGAATATTTGTGTTGTTACTTGATGAAAAATGAAAGATATGTGTTTGGTTAACATGTTTTGCCTTTGAATTTTTGATGAATTTGAGTAATTTGGGCTAAATTGTGAAAATAAGAAATTATGGTGCTAAAATGTGAAATAAATGAAAGATGTGGACCTATATGATGTGTATGAAAATTGGCTAAGCATGTATACAAAGAAATTATATGTATTTTATGATTTTGTGAATTTGGGACTAAAATGTTAAAACGTGAAAATGTAAGGGCTAATTTGCAAAATGCCCTAAATATGTGTTCATGAATTTATTTGAATGAATGTGAGATTGAATAAATTAAATTTGAATGTGTTTAGATAAGAACCAAAGAAAATGGATTTAGATCGGGGAAAATCAAAAGTCGTTGAACAACTGTTTATTTCCATCTGAATCCATACAAGGTAAGTCTGTATACAAATAAATGTGTTCAATTGATTTAATTATGCTTATATGATATTTGAATTGTGATGAATGGTTATAAATTCCGAATATGTGAAATCGAGAAAATTCTAATAATGTGCCGATGTCTGAAAAGTCTCGTACGAACCTTCGGAATATCTAGGATGCATATGTCATGACATAGGATCTGATATGTGTTATCGTGTAAGACCACGTCTGGGACATTGGCATCGATTTGTGATTTATGTGTAAGACCATGTCTGGGACATTGGCATCATGTTTGATTTCGTGTAAAACCATGTTTGGGACAATGGCATCTATATTTGATTACATGTAAGACCATGTCTGTGACGTTGGCATTGTACAAGCTTTCCAAGCTATCCGAGTATCCTATTTGATTCCAAACGGTTCAGCGAGAATATGAGAAATGAATAAATATATGAATGTGCATCCGAGTTCTGGTGCATATGAATGTATATGTAATTTGGCAAGAAGAGGTATGTATGTATATGAGTAATTAATTTGTGAGTTATTTAAAAATGTGATGAACTTATAAGCAAATTTCTATGAATATTTGATCCATAAGAGAAAAATGAAATTGCTATTGAGTTGTGGCATGATTCTTATGAATGAAATGATTTATATATATGTTAATGTGATAAGTTTATTTATATATGG
Organism: Gossypium stocksii; assembly: GCA_020496765.1. Taxonomy (NCBI): domain Eukaryota; kingdom Viridiplantae; phylum Streptophyta; class Magnoliopsida; order Malvales; family Malvaceae; genus Gossypium; species Gossypium stocksii. The sequence continues at coordinate 36,004,897 of CM035629.1, forward strand.
CTTACTAAGCTCTTTGTAGCTTATTTTGTGTGTGTTTGCATTGTTTTATAGATATCGAAGCTACTGGGAGCTTGGGGATCGTTGAGGATCATCCCCACACTATCGAACTCTATTTTGGTACCTTTTGAAAATGTAAATACTAAAGTATGGCATATATAGGCTAGAAGTATTAGGATATGTTTTGATATGTATATATGTCTAGCCATGAGATATGGCTTAGTAATGGTTGCAAATATGGCTTAGTTTTGGTATGAAATGTGTGATAAGAAAAGGTATATTTTGATGCTCTTGAATGACCAAAAGAAATGGTCAATTTGTTATGTGTTTGAATGTGAAAGTGGTAAGTTTTAACATAAGATTGAAAGTGGTATAGAATAAGTTTGTAACACATGGCTTGGTATGAATATGGCTTGTGATTTGGTGTGATTTTGTATGAAATTTGAGTATGAAATTGGTTAATGAATAGAGGTTACATTTGGCTCAAAATTTGATATGAATTATTTTGGTTTTGAACTTGTAGGGATGACCCAAAATTGGGCTGCAACATGGCCTTGTAAATGGTCTATTTTGTACCCACACGAGCAGGGACACGAGCGTGTGTCTCTGCTGTGTAGCTCGAGGGCCACTTCGAAGTGAACCTGGCCACACCACATGGCCTCACACACGGGCGTGTGGTAGGCCATGTGGCTTAAGTCAGTATACCCTACAGTTTTGGCATAGCTTAACACACGAGCGTGTGGACAATTTCAAAAGGGCACACGAGCTAGCGTACGAGCGTGTGGTTGGCCGTGTGACCAAGGTCAATATACCCTTCAGATTTCACACGGCCTGGCACACGAGTGTGTCCTCGGCCGCGTGACCTAAGTCAGAATGTATGCCCTGTTGTGCCACGGCCTAGACACATAAGCGTGTCTAATGCCATGTGAGATACACGGCCTGGCCACATGGGCGCATGACTTCTATACCTTTGAAAAATTTTTAAGTTTCAAAAAATTTTATATGAGTTCAATTTAGTCCCGACCCCTTTCTAATGCATGTTTGAGGTCTCGTAAACCTTATAAAGGGACTCAATGTGTTTGTTTAACTATGATATGTGGATAACAATTGTTATGTTTCTGAAATGTTTGTAAAAGTTCAGATTCGTCTGGTAATGCCTCTTAACCCTAGTCTGGCGACGGATATGGGTTAGGGGTGTTACATTTGGTTGGTTTAGAGCTACGGTTTATGTGATTCTAGGACTAACGTAGCGTGTGAGAGTCTAGCTATACATGCCATATATGTGAATTACAATAGTGTGATGAATCTTGACAAAAAAATGTGTTTTTCGTATAGTAATAGATCCCGAATGAGCAGTAGCTGACGATGTTGAAAGTAACGCACCTACTCCTACACAAGGGCAGTGCCTTCTGATTCAAAAAATGTGACTAGTAGCCATGAGGAGAAGCAAAACAAGCTTCCTTCCAGATGATGAATGAGTGGTTCACGGAATTCATTCGAACGAATCCGGCTGCTCAACAACCTTTTCCCCAATCTAAACCCCCTCAGACACCTGCTGTACCTCCAGTTATGAATTTGATTATGTTGAATAAGCCTCCAGTCGATAAAATATGAAAATATGGGGCCGAAAGGTTCAGGACCACTAGTGATGATGATACAGAGAGAGCTAAATTTTGGCTCGAGAATACCATTCGAGTGTTCAACAAAATGTCGTGTACTCTCGATGAATGTGTAAAATGTACTGTTTCTTTGCTAAGAGACGCAGCTTATCATTGATGGAAAACTCTAATTTCTATAAAAAGTATATCAGTTAGAGATTCATTGATCTAAAGCGACAAGAGTTTCTTGAGCTTAAACAGGGCCTTATATCCGTAACGGAATACGAGCCAGAGTTTGTTTGACTGATCCGTTATGCATAAAAGTGTGTTTCAACTGAAGCAATTTTGTGTAAGAGGTTTGAGGATGGCCTAAATGAATATATTCATCTGTTAGTTGGCATTTTGGAGATCAAAAAGTTTGTTGTCCTTGCTGATCGAGCATGTAAAGTTGAAGAACTCGGGAAAGAGAAAAGAAAGAACGATTTAGAAGCTAAAGATATGAGAAAGAGATCCTCAAGTAAATCATTTCAGTCTGCATCAAAGAAGTTTCGAGATGAGTATAGCCATTCGAAGGCTAATATGAGGCATTCAAGCAGAGATCGTGCTAGATCACATTCGAGTTTCAGAGCTCCAGCTACTTCTGTTGCAAGTGTCGGGAATGTCTGATCTGATACACCTGAATGTAGACACTATGGTAAAAGACATTCTAAAAGTTGTAGGCTGAATGACCGAGCTTGCTTTAGATGTGGATCTATGGATCACTTTATCTGAGATTGTCCCGAATCTGTTAAACCAAAGATTGCACAAAATTCGAGACCGAACAACACCTCTGCTAGAGGTAAACCTCCCAAGAATACGGGAAATGTGAGCAGAAGTCAAAAAGCTACTAAAGATACTGTTGTTCAATCTGAGGCCAGAGCACCTGCCAGAGCTTATGCTATCTGAGCTCATGAAGAAGCTTCGTCTCCAAATGTGATTATGGGTACATTCACTCTTTACAATACTTTTGTGATTGCATTGATAGATCCAAGATCTACACATTCGTATATATGCATGAACTTAGCATCTAGTAAGACTTTGCCTATAGAGTCTACTGAATTCGTAATTAGAGTATCAAACCCCTTAGACAAAAGTGTCCTAGTTGATAAAATCTACAAGAATTGTTTGTTGATGATTCGAGATGTCTTTTTTCCAGCTGATTTGATGCTATTACCCTTTGATGAGTTTGATATAATTTTGGGTATGGATTGGCTAACTTGCACGATGCTATTGTGAATTGCAAACGAAAAACTATAGACTTGAGATGCAAGAATGATGAAATAGTCCGACTTGAATCTAATGATTTAAATGGGTTGCCTGCTGTGATATCTTCGATGAAAGCTTTGAAATATGTGAAAAAGGGTTGTGAAGCTTACTTTGCCTATGTGGTAGATTCGAAACTGACTGAAAAGAAAATTGAATCAGTGCCTATTGTTTGTGAGTTTCCAGATGTATTTCCTGAAGAACTTTCAGGATTACCTCCGATTCGAGAAGTTGAATTTTGCATTGAACTAGTGCCAGGAACTACTTCGATTTCGATAGCTCCCTATAGAATGGCTTCGGCCGAGTTGAAGGAATTAAAGTCTCAATTGCAAGAATTCACCGATAGAGGGTTCGCATGACCAAGTTTCTCACCTTAGGGTGCTCCGGTTTTGTTTGTGAAAAAAAAAGACAGAACAATGAGAATAGAGTACCCGGCCCAGCCCGAAGGCTCGTCCGAAAAATGGGAGGGTTCGGGTAAAATTATAGGCCCGAAATATGGGTTTGGGCAAAAAATGAGGCCCATTTAAAAAATGGGCTGGGCTCCGAAAAACTATTTTTGGCCCGGGCCCAGCCTGGCCCTAATTATATACTAAATATATATTTTTTTATTTTGAATCATATTTACATTTTATTTTTAATTTTAATATAACCACTTTTTATTATATTTTTAATTTGTGTATTGTTTTAAGAATTGTTTTAGTCTCATTTTTTATTTATTTTTTATTTTAATATTTGTTTTTATGTTTTTAAATGTATTTAATTTATTATATTTTAATTTTTTTATTTAATGAAATAAGCTAAAAAATTTTAATATTGGCCAAGCCGGGCCGGGCTCGGGCTTAACAATTTTATTTCGGGCCAGGCTTGGACAAAATTTTAGGCCCATATTTCGGGCCAAGCCGAGCCCGGGCCTAGAACATGGGCCTAAAATTTTATCCAAGCCCGGCCCAGCCCATGCACACCTGTGCATTGATTATCGTCGTTAAACAAAGTGACTGTTAAGAGCAAATATCCTCTGCCCAGAATTGATGATTTGTTCAATCAGTTGAAAGGTGCTACTGTATTTTCAAAGATAGATTTGAGATCAGGCTACTATCAGTTGAGAGTAAAAGATACTAATATTCCAAAAACAGCTTTCCAAACGAGGTACGGACACATGATTTTTTTGTTATGCTTTTCGGATTAACGAATACACCTACTGTTTTTATGGATCTGATGAATAGAATTTTCAAAACCTATTTAGATCGATTTGTTGTCGTATTCATTAATGACATTTTGATTTATTCGCGGGATGAGAATGAGCATGCCGAACATTAAAGAGTTGTGCTACAGACTCTGCACGATAAGTAACTATTCTCGAATTCAGTAAATGTGAATTCTGGTTACGTGAAGTTGGTTTTTTGGGTCATATTGTATCAGCATCTACTATTCTAGTTGATTCAGGTAAAATTTCAGCTATTTTGACTTGGAAGCCTCCAGAAATGTTTCTAAAGTTTGCAATTTTCTGGGACTTGCCAAGTACAGTCAAGGTCTACCATAATACGCTCGGTAGCATAGAGCCGATATTCAGCAACAGTGGGAGTGACTCCTTTGACGCCCTTGAATAATTCAAGCCCATTCGATCAGAGTCATTCACTAACTGACCCTCGACCTTTAAATCCCGAATGTGTCCCAGCGACCCCCTCCAGTGCCCCAACCATGGCCTAGGACAACACATTGTCCCCAGCCGTCGAAATCTAGGACTCTATCTCAGCGGTGGGAGTACCAACAGTCTCGCTGATCTCCAGGTTGGTTATGCAACCCATCGAGTATGACTCTGCTCGAGTTCTTCCTCCACGGCATCCTCAACATCCCCACATACCACGTCCATGACTACCGCGCGAACTCATTTTTTTGCAATCTAGCTATAATGTCAAAGTACACAAATCAGTTCAGACATCCAATAGGATAGGTTCACCAGTTCACATCAAAACAATTTACCCACAATAGTTTAAGAATAACAATACTTACAGGGTCAGTGTTAGAGGCTCGATCATTCACTAAAGTTTTAGTGCTTCTATATTAGTTCAGATACTAATTATCACTAAACAACTTTTCTCACCTATTTTGAGCCCAAACACAGTACGAGTGTTGACAAACCTGGCTCTAATACCACTAAATGTAATACCCTAGACTCGGTCTAGACGTCCAAACCAAGTTTGGACAGTTACGTCATCCATATTAAAATTCATACTATCATAGCACAGTCGAACAAAACCATCATTACATAACATTCGAGACAACAATAATTTAAAACATATAATCTTCATAAATTCCATAACACCATAGAACCTAAATCCCTAATAGAAATCCATAAAAGAGAAGATACAAGTTTGATCAAGCTCCCGCGACACTAACCCAATCAAGACTGGGAATCACCTGAAATCCAACCAAAACAAAATGAGTTGTGAACTCAATGCGTGACCGAAGCTAAGTTGTTCAATTCATATTCTTTTATAAAGTAATTGTATTAAGATATTCGGTTTGGTACAAGACTATTTACAATTTAGGTTCAGAATAGATCAGTTGTACACAGATATATATTTATATATTCAATTTTATAAATATATATATCGCAGATCAGATTCAGATGCAGATATTCCTAAACCTCATTTGCTACACACCATCTTCAACCATCCCAACACACCATTAAGGACATTCAATGCCCATCCATCTCTACATACCTCGAAGTGTCTATCTACCATGTTTACAGTAACACAGCTTAGTTACTGGGCCATAATGCGTCAAAGTGCCAGAATCAGAACTATTCACAAAGTGGCTTAACCACTGATTAAGAGTAGGCAACTTCCTTCTTCACAACATCCCAACCTATACATATGCAGAGTACAAAAATTCACAATACACTTACAGTTATACCTTTCATGTGTCAGTTACAGAGTATCAGAGAGTTCTCACTCATTCAAGTTCAGATCATTCATATAATGGAAAATCCTTACCAGTCATAGACCACATTTATAACCTCAAAAATAGGTTTCGAGCCTCTTTTATATTACCACACGAACATGTCCTTGCCGTGTGGCTCACACGGCCTGCGCACACACCCATGCCCTCTGCTCGTGTGGTTTTAACCTGTAAACAGAGAGTTGCATGGCTTGGACACACGGTCATTCCCTTGCCCAAGTGACTTACAATGCTTGGCACACGCCTGTATGCTTACCTGTGTGGTCTTATGCCACAAACAGTGAGTTACACGGCCTAGACACACACCTATGTCTCATACCTATTTGAACACTACACTATCTTGGCCACACAAGGTCTGGACACACACTCATGTGCCAACTTGTGTGGTCCCAATTCGATAATAGTGAGTTACACGACCGGTCACAAAACCTGCCACATGCCCGTGTGGTTCACACAGCCTAGTCACACGCCCATGTGCCTAGCCGTATGGCGTCGATAGCCACTATTTTCAGCGACTAAAACTTGCAAAACTAAGGTTTCCAATACGCACTTGAAAAGATTTTGAAGGAATAACAACTCTAGGAATCCTTGAAGCCCAAAACACGCATTCAGTAACGCAATTTTGCCAATCAATCAACAGCACTTCTCGATTACTTACTTAACTTACATCGAAAAGTTCGACACGAAAACCTTCAAGCATCCTAAACTTACCAAAACTTCAGCAGCAATCACAAAGATTGTCTCGCTGCTATGCCTTGTTGTTAATAACCTTGCCTTCTAAGTAAATAAACACTCATTCAGAAGAGATTTCTCAAAACTCACAACATCCTCTGTTCCAAATAATTTACAAAACGAAGGAAAGATTGCGAAGAAGTTCACATTGTCAGTTACTTACCAACAGCCTTCAGACCAGTGACTAACAACAGAATTTCTGTTGATCCTGTCTTCCCTCACCACTTCCTGTTAACAACAAAAATATAAAAACAAAAAGAAGAAGAACAAAAATAAAAATGGGAAGGAAAAAGAAGAAACTATCGTTAAAATTAATTCCCTAACTTCTAAGCAAATTTCTAACATATAAAAAAAATATTTTCCTACCGCATACGATGGAACTTGAACTCGGACCAAACAAGATATAGATAGATGCTTAACCAGTGAACCAGGAGGCTCATTCTTGTCACAATTTCACACTGAATCGAACTTAAGCGGGTAACACATGCTTATGGGTTGATTTCAAAAATAACAAAACTTTTAATGATGCGACTAGAACTCCAAACCTTAATACATAAATTACTTACTATAGAATCACACAATTAAATTCTTAAAATTTTGGAGCGTTACAAGCCCTTTCAAAATAAATTTACAAACTTACCCCAACATTTTACTCTTTATGCAATTTAATCTCTAAACATGAAACTCACATATTAACCACATTTAACCATAATTTATGCTAGTCAAATTTCCTAAGGTCTCTCTATAGCCCATATTTTTCATGTTTTTACAAAAATTTCATGACTTTTTTTTTCCATTAAACAATTTAATCCTTTAACATTAAAATCACTAAAAACTACTTTACAAATAGTCCTATTTAAAACCCAAACTTAATATTCTATCATCAAACTTCAAAACACTTCAAACTCACTAATGGCATAATCTAAAACATTTAACAGTTTTATGAATTAACCCATGGGTTAGCTAGATTAAGCTACAATAATTACAAAAACATAAAAATCACTAAAAAGGGACTCAATTTACATACCATGCATACAATTGAAGCTGGGTTGATTCTCAAGCTCTTATCAATGGTGATTTTCGATTCAACCAAAAAAAAAAAAAGAAAGGAAGAAGATGATAGCATTTTGCATATTTTTTATGTAATAATTTAATTAATTACCAAATTATCCTTAAGACATAACCTTAATAATTAGTTAAACATAACCTTAATAATTAGTTAAACATTGTCCATAATTGTACACTATATATCTATATGGTATAGTTACCACATAAGTCTCTAAACTCACGTTCCTATAGCCATTTAACACCTTTAGCTACTAGAAGCTAACTTTTACAGGTTTTACAATTTATTCGTTTATACTTAATTAACTAATTCATCGTTAAAATTTTCTAACCAAATTTTAATATGTGTAACAGCCCGTTTTTGGGTGAAATCAGAACAGTGATTTTAGGACCACAAATCTAAAGTAGAAATAATTATTTTATTATTTCTTTAAGGTTTACAGTATGATTAAATGATTGTCTGAAATTTTGTTAAGAAATTTTATCGATAGGGTGTCCAATTTGACTAATAGGACTAAATTGCAGTAGGTGAAAAATGTGTGTTCTAGAAGCTAGAGGTGTCTAATATCTATGAATTTTAAATTGGAGGTCGTTAAAAGGTAATTAGACCATTATACTTTAAGATGGACAACAATGGACATGGTTAGGTGAAATTTCAAACTTATGCATTAGGTGCATTTTCGCCATTTGGTTAATAAATGGACTAGTAAGTAAAGAAAGAAAATTTTTGTCCATCTTCTTCCCCCCATAGTCGAAATTCACAAGTGTCACCATATATAGGGCTTGGCCAAGCTTCCAAGCTCGATTGTAAGTCCGTCATTGGCCCGTTTTTAATGATTTTTACGTTTTTGTAAATGTTGTAACTTGATTTAGCTATTTCAAGGACTAATTTGAAAGAAAATCAAAGTCTAAAATTTTACCCATACAAGATATTTGTGTATTTTGATGTTTAATGGTAGAAAATGCATGTTTGGTGTTAGATAAACAACATTTACTAAGTGATTTTCGATGAAAATATCAAATATGGATCTATTTGTAAAAGTTGTAAAATGTGTGAAAAAATGTGAATAAATGAAAATTGTGTTCTGTTATGAGTATGAAATAGGTTCGGCTAGGCTTAGGTAATGAAGAAATCGAGTGAAAATCAGTTTACGAGCATAGGGACTAAAGTGTAAAAAGTTGACAAGTTAGGGACAAAAATGTAATTTTTCCATAATATGATTTTTGGGCTAAATTGAATAATTTGAGCATTAAATAAGTTAAATTTGTTATTATAGATCAAGAAAAATGAGGTGCGGACCTAGATAGGGGAAAAAATAAACTGTTTAACGATTAGGTCCAATTCTACTATTTTTGTACCGAGGTAAGTTCATATGCTAATAAATGTTATTAAGTTTTATATGCATTATATAATTGATTGAATTGTGGAATTTAAATTAAAAGTTTGAAACAAGTAATTACCAGGATCTATCACAATCATTTCATAGCGAAAGATGAATTGATGGAAAAGATATTGGTTGGACCATGGTAGTTTATGATTTCGTGTAAGAAGATAGCTGGGCTATGGCATCAATATGTGATTCCATGTAAGACCATGTCTGAGACATGGCGTTAGTACGAGATTCCGTGTAAGACCATAACTGGGCTATAGCATCAATATAAGATTACATGTAAGACCATATCTGGGATATGATATTGTACTATGCATACGGATTCTTGAGTATCCATTAGTAATTCTGAATTGTTCAACAAGCAAAACTAAGACGAGAATGAAAGTACAATTGAATTAAGCAAAACAAGTACGTACAGAACCTATGTGAGAATTGAATAAAGGTAAATTGGTGAGCTTATAGTGTATCATGTATATGAAATGAGAAAGATTTGTGTATAAGTATGTTTCATGCCATAATGTGTTTATTTGGCTATATTGAGATATGAATTGAATGATATATGAGATATGAGTTATAATTATTTTAATTATACATATATATTGTCTATTGTGTGTGAAGTATTGTTATTCGATGATATTGGATTGAATGAAGTTATATAGATATTTGATTATGTATATATATAAATGTGGAAAATTTGATAAAAATGTATTTGATCCATATGAACATAGAAATGAATAAACTTGTGAAACTTTTGGTTAATTATGTGATTGGATTTATGGTATAAAGGTGAAATTAAACGAGTTTACATTATAATATGAAAGTACATAATAAGTGTTTATTCGATAAGTTGTGTTTATTATCATACGAGCTTACTAAGCTTTATAGCTTACTTTGTTTTATTTTCTATGTTTTATAGTGTTTCGAAGACTCGCTCGGGTTGGAAGTTGTCGGAGATCTCTTTACACTATCCAGCTCTCGTATCGGTACTTAAAGCCTGTGAATTTGGTTACATGGCATGTATAGGCTAGTTGGTTTATGAAGTGTATAAGTCTCTTTGGCTATTGAAGGCTAAATGAGTTTGATATGAATAGCTAAGTGTTTTGGTTCATATTTGGTAATGTGTTTGGCCTTGAAATGGCTTGTAAATGATGTAAATGCTGGTATGTATTTGGCCATTTAAGTTGGCTTATTATAAGATTGTGGTATTGGTAGTGAATTGAGTTTTGGAATAGATGGAAATATACTAGTATGAATCATGTATTAGGTTAACGATGTTAGCTGTCAATTGAGTGTGAAAATTTTACCATTTACTTTGTGTAGGTGCATTGGATTTGGGGTGGCAAAATGGCTTGGTAAATAGACTTTATTTTGTCCACACGGGTAGACACACAATCGTGTGTCTAGGCCGTATGTGACACCCGGCCTATCCCATGGGCATGTGTTTCGGTCATGTGCCCCTGCACCTAAATTTTGAGAAATAGAATGCTCAAAATTGAGCACATGGGCAGAGACACGGGCGTTTGTCTCAGCCGTGTGAACGACACTGCCTTGAACACAGGCGTGTGCCCTGGCCATGTGAATTCTGCACCTATTTTCTGAAAATTAATTTTCCACACGGCCTACCACACGGGCATGTGACTTGGCTGTATGATCTCAAATTGTTCATCAGTTACGAGTCAGAGAGTTACACGGGGTCGGGACGCAGGCGTGTGTGACCATACGGCCTGCCAACTGAGGCGTGTCTTATATCCACACGGGCGTGTGACCCCTATTTAGTGGAAAATTTTCTAAGTTTTGTAAAATTTTCTTAAGTTCTCGATTTAGTCCCGAACCACTTCCAATGCATATTTTGGGCCTCGTAGGCTCGTATCAGGGACTTTATGATTAAATGCAAATGGTTTTAATTTGTACAAAAATTTATGACTCGAAATTATAGGTTTGTTCATGTGATAAGTTCGGTAATGCCTCTTACCCTGTTTCGGTGTTGAATACGAGCAAGGGGTGTTACATTTAGTGATATCAAAGCTATGGTTTAGTTGATTCAAGGACTAACGTAGCATATGTGAGTCTAGTTATACATGTCATATTTAATCTGTGGTAATGTGATATCTCCTGACACTGATGAAATTTGTTTATTTAGACAGATAAGCTTTCCAACTGAGCTAATTCTAATAGTGCAGAATGTGGTACTCAAATATTTGAGTGAAAATGTGTTTATGATGAGTTGAAACTCTTAAAAGTATGAATGAGAGTGTATGATGTTTGTTATTAATGTTATGTTATGTGCATGTATATGTGAGAGTTAAATTTGAGGCTTCATGACCCTCACCCCCTCGTCAGTAAAGTGTTACAATGAAATCCATCAGATTTAGATTGAATAAGCTCACAAGTGTGGGATTACAGAGTTCTGAAATTGAAGGATTAATGCTGTGATCAAATAAGAGACTAAGTCAGCAAGTAAAGACAATATTAGAAGAAGTGTTTGATTATTCTGAAGGCCATTCGGATTACGCAAAGTCACTGTTAAAGAAGAAGTTGACTTCGATGAAACAAAATATTCAGGTATGTTATATAAAGAATGTATTAACTGAAAGTTCTACTGAATTGATTTCTATTAGTGATGGGATAATGAGAAATCAGTAATGATAGAATTAGACAGTGGAATAATGTTTGAATTGTAAAGATATCTGAGTACAATAGTATAATCAAATAGCTTATGACGATCTCTTCTGGGTATTCTATAACATTGTGTTGATAGAAAAGTCAATGATAGAATTTGTGTGATGTTAGTAATATGTTCCTACTCATTGTTGCTCTGTTTAGTATGTATGGAAATTATATTACTTCTGTCACAATCGATCTCAGTGCTTATGAGTGATGTTTATTTCTGGAATTTCTCTGGGGTATCATTGAGATCTTTATCATTCTATGAGTTGTAATTTCCAGAAATTCTATATAGTTTCATATTTTGAGGTTTTTCTACCTCTGTTTTACTATGATTCTATGTGATTATCCGCAAGAGATATTCTTTTGATGGAAATGACTATAGCTATATCTATTTTGATTATAATTTCTGGTTTGGTAATGGTAGTACAGTGGTATAGATTTCAAATTTACAAAGATTGTGTTTCTGCACTGGTTATTAGTGGAATTATATCCAGTTTTCTCTTTTCAAAATGCATTATTAATAGTTGGGATATTATCCATCTAAATGGTTGAGACGTCGGTCTTAGTATGGCATTATGATTTTTTATCTGACGGATATGGTTTCAGTATAGTGCAATGCTTCGATGATTAATAGTTGAGATAGCTTTATTATATAATCCTTTCTTGAGAGAAAATTTATATCGGCAAAAACATAGACGATAGAAGATCAAGTTCAAATCCGTATAATAGTTACCACTTCCAGGTAAATCTTAATATATATGTCAACGAGTAAAAATGGAATGTTATGCTATAATCGAGTTATACAACTTTTAAAAGATCTTTGATTAGTATCCTGAGAAAATTGTGATAAAATGTATGTCTGAATTATCTTGATAACAAAAAGAATGGTTTTCTTTGAAAAGCTATTGTTTAACAGCCAAGATCAATTCAGTTGTTTAATCTTATGGGATTATTTGCTTGAAGGGATAATTGAGTTACATGTGTTTGAGTTTAACTTCAGATTCGGAAATAACATTGTAAATTAAGTTGTTTTGATTGAGTAACTCATCGTGCTTGTGAAGTCTGCATGATATGTTACTTATTAATAAAGTGGTAAATAGCTGAAAACAGTGATAATTGAAGCATCAACTCTGATTCAGCCTGTGTTGAGTGAAAAGTTTATGAATTTCATATATGCATTCCTATATGGTTTAAAGTATGTTTAGTATAAGAATGTATAGTGACAGTTTATGCTTCTATACAATTAAAGCTGTATGAAAAGAGCTATTCAACACGCGAATTAGAAAAAGTTAGCATTGTATTTGAGCTGAATAGTTAGTGACATTAATTGCCTGGTGAGTAATGTAACTTATTTGATGACTCTTAGAGTTTAAAATATTTGATCTTACAGAGAGATCTGAAATTGGGGATATCAAAGATGACTTGAATTACCAAAAGATTTTAAGTTAGCAATTGGTTATCCTCTAGAGCAAATGATTTTAGTCACGGATATCCTGAGCAAGAAATCTCTATATGCTTTGCGAGCGATAAATATGCGATTGATCTTATCTAATGACGATGCGATATTAGCTGAGTTAAAAGCTGAATTGTTGTTTACCAAACAAATTTATGCAGCTCTGAAATGTGTCAGTGAATTGCAAGCTAAAAAGGGTTCAATGTGAGATGACTTCTAAATAAGAGTTTCTGAATCGAATCAATGAGTGTTTGTTGTTCCAAGATAGAGTTGGTGTGTCGAGAAATATAGAGATATTTCTGACTTTATGTCTAGATGTTTCATTTGTCAGCAAGTTAAGGTTGATCACCAAGTGTCTTCGGGACTGTTATAGCATGTATTGATATCTATGATGGAAATGGGATAGAACTTCAATGGATTTTGTATTGGAATTATTCTTATTACCGAAAAAGAAAGATGCTATATGAATTATTGTTGATCGTTTGATGAAGTTTACATATTCTATCTCAATACGTACAAATCTCTCTATTAATAGACTAGTTGAGTTATAAAATTTATGAGATTGTTAATTTACATAAAGTGCCAGTCTTCATTGATTTGGATAAAGATCTGAAATTTTATTGTGATTCTGAAGGAAACTACAATAAGTTTGGAGTACGAGATTGAGTTTTATTTCCACATTTCATCCTTAAATTGATAGTGAATCTGAGAAAGTGACTTAGGTTCTTGAAAGTATATTTTGTCACTGTGTTTTTGAATCTGAAAGCAACTAAGAAAAGACAATTACTATTGATTGAGTTTGAGTATATTAATAGTTATCATATGAGTATAAATATGGTATTGTATGAAATATTCTATGGTTGCAATTACCGAACTCTATTGTTACTGGATCGAGCTTTGTGAAAAAAAGATTCATGGGACTGATTCCATCAGAGAAACTGAACAGAAAGTGAAAGTATTTCGTAACAGTTAGAAAATAGTTCTGATTAATAGAAACCATCGATTCTAGGCAAGGATACTTGTTCTTTACGGTTACCTTATTGAGCTGTCTATAATCTATACATAGCCTCATTGAACCGTCTTTCTTTTTCACAAAGAGTACCAGAGCACCCCACGGAGAATAACTAGGCCTCGTGAACCCTTTATTTGTTAACTCTTACAATTGAACTTTCAACTCCTTTAACTCCATTGGAGCCATCCTATACAAGGCAATCGAAATAGGTGCCATACCAAGGACTAACTAAATACCAAACACAACTTCCCTCGTTGGAGGCAATTCAGGCAATTCTTTCGGAAACACATTCGGATACTCACACAATACTGGCACTGACTCAATCTTTAACTCGGACACTTGGGTATTCAACAAAAAAGCGAGATAAGCTTCGTACCCTTTTCTCACACATTTGTCAACAGTCATATAAGAAATCACTACAGGCAAGCTATCCGGTTCACCTGATTCAACCTGAAGAATATCCCTATTTTCACATTTCATTTCAATAACTTTCCTCCCACAATTCATAATTACATCATGGGCAGTCAACCAACCATACCAAGAATTACGTTAAATTCATCAAACGACAATAACATGACGTTAGCCGGAAAACAATGACTTTTAATTGTCAAGGGATAGTTTCTACATACTTTGTCAACTAACATATGCTTGCCTAACGAGTTTGACACTTTTGTCACAATTTTTGTGGACTCAACAGGCATTTTCATACTAGACACCAATTTCACACAAACATAGGAATGGGTAAATCCCGAATCAATCAAAGTAATAACAGAACTATCGAAAAAAGAGAAAAAGTACCCGTTATCACATTTGGATATTATGCCTCTTCGTGAGTGCAAATGGCATATGTCCTTATAGGAGCTCTTCCCTCGGATCTCACAGCTGAGTCTCTCGACACTCCTCTGCTGTTAGCCCCACTTGCCTGGTTCTTTTGTGGTCTACCTCTAAAAGGAGCATTACCCGATCTTACACATTGATTTTTGTCTTTCTCAACCATTTTAGGACAGTTACGAATGAAATGGTCTTATGATCCACATTTGAAAAAGCCTCTATCATTCCCTCGATAATCACCAAAGTGACGTCTACCGCACTATGAGCATTTCGGTCTATTAGGTCGAGCACTACCAACACTCACAATTGAAGTGGTCTGAGCCTTAGAAATCGAGTACTGTTTACTCCTATTCCTGTTTGAGAACCCTGTTGAAGCATTTGACCAAGTAGTGAACTCTTTCGATTTCTTGGAGGAGGACCGAAATGATTTCCCAATTGTCATTTCCTCGAGGCACAAGACTCGATTTCAATTTTTCTTTTCTCTTTGGCTAATTCTTTGACCTTGCACGCTCTCTCAACAAGCACCACAAACTCCTGTAATTCTAGGATGCCAACTAATTGTTGGATATCTTCATTTAATCCGTCCTCAAACCTCTTACAGATGATGGCTTCGATGGATACGCACTCTCGAGTGTATTTGCTAAGCCTTACAAACTCATGCTCATACTCGATTACCATCATTCGACCTTGTTTTAGCTTAAGGAATTCCTTTCTTTTTCGATCGACAAACCTTTGGCTAATATACTTCTTTCAGAACTCTTTTTAGTACAACCGCCCATGTTACCCTCTCCCTTGGTACAACCGACACAAGGGTGTTCCACCATTGGTAAGTCGAGTCTCGTAGGAGTGACGCAACACACTTCATGCACTCTTCAGGTGTGCAAGACAGTTCATCGAATACCCTAATGGTATTTTCTAGCCAGAACTTTGTTCTTTCTGGATCATCATCTATATTCGCTCGAAATTCTTTGGCCCCTTGCTTTCGAATTTTGTTAACTGGAGGCTTTTCCCTCCTAACCATCTCCATTACTTGGGGAGCTATAGAGGTAGGCAAAGGGATTGGAGGGGGTGGAGGAGATGAAGCATTAGGATTTGCACGAACAAACTCTGAATACCAAGCTTTCATCATGTGGAGGAAGGCTGCTCTAGCCCCTCCGCCCTGACTCAGTGTCACGGGCCTACTCTCGACTGGCACGGTCCCTTTAGCAGGAGCTAGCACATTACTTTCCACATCATCCGCCACTGCTCCGTCAGGATCCATTTACTATATAAGACACAACTTAAATTCATCAGGAGCCGTCACACTATCATATTACATATATGGCATGTATAGGTAGACTCGTACAAACGCTAGGTTAGTCCGAGGATCGACTAAACCATAGCTCTGACACCACTAAATGTAACACCCCTTACTCGTGTCCTGTAATGCCCCTCACCCGTAACCATCGCCAGACATAGGTACGAGGCATTATCGAACCATACACTTATACAATCATATGATTTCAATATATAAATTTCATGTAAGATTTAAAAATTTTTCATTCATACATATAACATCCACATTATGGGCCTACTAGGCCCAAATGATATATTGGGTATGATAAGGACCAAATCTGAACTTTTCGAACACTTATGAAAATTTGACTCAAAACAAGGCACATGCCCATGTGGAATAGGGACACGCCCATGTGGGCAGGCCGTGTGGTTGCACACGCCCATGTCCCTAGCCTGTGCGAAATTATTTTTCATTTCGAACCAACAGGGGTTTTCACACAACTGAGCACACGTCCGCGTCCCTGGCCCGTGTCCTTCACACGGCCTCAACAGGCCCGTCTCCTCACCCCGTGTGAAAACTTGGGGTATCCTGTTTATGACATCATCACTAAGCTTTCGTAACACAGCAAAGCCACATGCCCGTGGGCTAGGCCGTGCCTAACACACTATCGAGACACACGATCGTGTCTCCACCCGCGTGTTTACTACAAAATATAATTTTAATAATTTCAAGTGCAGGGGTCACACGGCCTATCAACATGCCCGTGGGCTAGCCGTGTGTCACACAAGGCCTAGACACACGCCCGTGTGTCTGCCCGTGCGTCCACCTGTGTGGACAATTTGCTATTTTCCAAGCCAATTGCCTCCCTGAAAAACAAACCAATACCAACCAATTTTGCCAATTCACATCATAACATAAACTTCCTTCCAAACATACATATTAAACCATCCACACACTAACTTTATCTATCATCAAGCATGCACATCCACACACATTTTTCACTTGCTATGCAAGCTTGCACATTAATAGATTACAAAATCTAGACAAAATATAACTTACCCATCTATGGCTCATTTCTCATGGCCAAAGTACCAAACCACCATTACCAGCAATGGACCCAAAAGAAGTATGACAAGTAACCAAAACAAAAGACCACCTATACATGCCATAATAATCAAAGTTCATAATCAAATACCCAAAACAATTGTTGATAGTGTTGATGGAATCCCGATGATCACCGAACCTCAGACTAGCTTGACGAACCTATGAAGGAAGGGAAAGGAAAAATGGTTAAGCTATAAAGCTTAGTAAGTCTATATGCAAAATTAATGAGCATCTAAACTAATAATTCATATTAAAGGAAATAGGCTATCTTATGATCACATTTAGTTTTATATTATCACTTACTCATATAATCTTACCACATTAACCAATACATACATTAGGCACTTAGCACACATGATATTTTTCACATAACCAGCACATACACATTCTTAAACACACGGTCAAACCTTTTCTCATGCCATCACATTTTATCAAATCAATTTGAATAACCTGATGAACTACATGGAATACTAAAGGATACACGGAATAAGGCACAAGTGCCACACATGATGTAGCCGAAGCTACCATTTAACACATAAGGGCTCAATAATGAGCTATTCTCGGGTCTGCTCACACAAGCTGACGGTGTAGTTGATACTACTCAGTGCTCCTCACACAAGCTGACAGGTATCCGTAACAAATGCAGAATTACCTAGCTACTGGTAGTCGAACTAAACCACCACATGGGATCACATAAACAATCGATAACAGTCAATGGTTTCCTAGTAACATGTCACTCGTATCCTAATGATTCCTAAGGTTCAACCAGAACTTTTCTTAACTTTAACGGTTTTATTTCATCACATTTTACGATAGTTTAATATAAAATTTTAGAATTTCAAAATAATTAATATAATTAAACTTAACAATTAAAAATAATTCATTATTTACATATAGGACTTACCTTGGTGCAAAAATGCAAATCTTTTCGATTTAGTCTGATACCTTGCCTTTTCCACGGTCAAGGTTGATTTCACGTCGTTCTTGATCTATAACATCAAATTTAATTCATTCAATACATACATTACTCAATTGGACACAAAATCATCCTATGGTAATTTTTACGATTTTACCCCTAACTTTGTCAATTTTTACACTTGAGTCCCTAGGCTCGTAAAATGAAATGTATCTATTTTTAAACATTCCCAAGCCTAGCTGACCCTATTTCTCTCTTATAACAGACCACAATTTTCAACATTTACCGACTTATACACATACTTTACAACTTTTTCATTTTAGTCCCTAAATGCATTTTCATGAAAAATCACTTAGCAAAAGTTGTTTACTACACATTAAACTTTCATTTTCTACCAATAGGCATCAAAATGCTTTCATGACACATATGGGTAAATTTTTTAACATGAACCTTAGCTTAAAATAGTGGTATAGAAAGCTAGGTCAAGGTACGAGGATCTCAAAAATACGAAGAACATGAAAAACGGGGCTAGGAGTCACTTACTTGGAGCTTGAAAAAGAAAGAAACCCTAGCTATGGAGTCTTTGCAATATTCGTCCAAGGGTAGGAGAAGATGGACACTTTTTTGGCATTATTTTCCCTTTTTATTTCTTTTAATATCCAAATGACCAAAATGCCCTTAATAACCTTCTTTGCAAATTTTTCCTTCCATGGGCATTTTTGTCCATCATGCTATAAAATGGTCTAATTGCTAAACAAGGACTCTTAATTTATGAATCCAATTCAATTACACACCAACTGCTTCTAGAACTCACATTTTGAAATTTTTGCAATTTAGTCCAATTACTCAATCAAGCACTTTATCGGTAAAATTTATTTACTAAATTTTCACTTATGCATTCAATCACACAATAGACCTTAAAAATCTATCAGAATAAATTTTTCTATGTCAGATTTGTGGTCTCGAAACCACCATTCCATTTAGGCCCTAATTCGGGCTGCTATACCTCTCTCCCCTTAAGGGATTTTCGTCCCCGAAAATCTTACCAGAAAAGAGATGTGGATATTGTTTCCTCATGGTGTCCTCTGACTCCCACGTAGCCTCTTCTACTCCATGCTTTTGCCATAACACTTTTACTAAGGCTACAGTTTTGTTTCTTCACTGTTTCACTTCTCGAGCTAAGATCTTGATTGGCTCTTCACTATATGACATATCTAGATGAATTTCTAGTTCGGTCGGTGAGATCACATGTGACAGATCAGAACGATAGCATCGTAGCATCGATACATAAAATACGTTGTGAATCTTTTCTAACTCTATCAGTAGAGCTAATTGATATGCCACGGTCTGATCCTCTCTACGATTTCATACGGTCAGGTAAAGTAAGGACTCAATTCGCCTTTTCGACCAAATCTCAAAATCTTTTTCCGTGGAGACACTTTCAAAAACACTTTATCACACACTTGAAATTTTATCTCTTTTCTCTTCAAATCTGCATAAGACACCTATCGATCTGATGCAGCTTTCAAACAGTCACAAATTATCTTCACTTTCTCTTCAGTCTCTTTAATCAAGTCAACCCCATGAATTTGCTTTTCACTAAGCTTCGTCCAATACAATGGAGTCAGACATTTGCGGCCATACAATGTCTTATAAAGTGCTATTTTAATGCTCGATTGAAAACTATTATTGTAAGCAAGTTCAACCAATGGTAGATATTTTTCCCAACTACCTTCGAATTCAAGAACACAACATCGAATCATATCTTCGAGGATTTGAATCACTCGTTTGGGTTAACTATCTGTTTGTGGGTGAAAGGTGATACTAAAATTCAATTTGGTACTCAAGGCTTCTTGCAACTTTTTCTAAAACCTCGAAGTAAATCTCAGATCTCTGTCCAAAATGATAGAACTCAGTACTCCATGCAACCTTACAATCTTGGCAATGTACAATTCAACTAGCTTATCAAGTGAAAAATCCATACGTACCGGAATGAAATGAGCCAATTTCGTCAATCGATCAACAATGACCCAAACTGCATCTTTTTTTCAGGGTTAAAGGCAAACCCGTAACAAAGTCCTTAGTGATTCAGTCCTATTTCTATTCGGGAACCATTATTGCCTGAAGTAAATCGCAAGGCACTTGATGTTCAGCTTTCACTTGTTAACAAACTAAGCACTTTGACACAAGCTCAGAAATATCTCCTTTCATACCGGGCCACCAATACAATTTCTTCAAATCATTTTACATCTTTGCAGTACCAAGATGGATAGATAAACAACCATTATGGGCTTCATGTAGAACACTCTGAATCAACTCAGCATTTTTTGATACACATATTCTGTCTCGAAACATCAAACAATCATTCGAACCAATGTGAAAATCAGTCTCACCATTCTTTTAACATTGAGCCCTTTTTGCTTGCAACTCTCTATCATCCTTTTGGACTTCACAAATTTGTCGGATAAACGATGGCCTAACCCTCAGCTCTGCAAAAATGGAGCCCTCATCGAATAGAGTCAATCTCGTGTTCATAGCTCTCAAGGCAAATAGAGATTTTCTACTTAAAGCATCGGCCACCACGTTCGCCTTTCTTGGATGGTAGTCGATCACTAACTCGTAATCCCTCAACAACTCAAGCCATCTTCATTGCCGCAAGTTCAAATCTTTTTGTAACATTAAGTACTTCAAACTTTTATGGTCGATAAAGATACGACACTTCTCACCATACAAATAATGTTGCCAAATCTTTAAGGCAAAGAAAATGGCAGCTAACTCCAAATCGTGTGTCGGGTAATTCCTCTCGTGTGGCTTCAATTGTCTTGAGGCATATGCCACTACCTTATCTTCTTGTATCAATACACATCTAAGGCCATTTAGGGACGCATTGTACCAGTCCGATTTTGACCCTATTCGGAATGGTGGTTTCAAGACCACGAATTTGAGTTAGAAAAATATTTTAAAATTCTTTTTGGTGTTTATAATGTGCTAATTTGTGTGTGTTAAAGTTTCATTTAAAAATTTTATCGTTTGGATGCCCGAGTTAGAAAAAAGGCTTAATCGCTAAAAATGAAAATTTGATGGTTTAATTGTTAAGGGTTGAATTGATTATGTCTTTATAATATGAAGTGTTTATGTTATAATTAAACCATATTAAAATGAGTGGACGGTAATGACATTATAATATAATGTTTTTATATGAAATAATAAAGGTTAATTAAGTAAAATGACAACTATATGTGATTTAATAAAACATAAAATAATAAAAATGTATTCATAATGTTTGTTTCATCACCAAAAATTAATACAAAGGAAAAAGAAGAAGCTTTAAGATATTCTCCCCTTTGCAAGCTTGATTGAGGTAAGTATCTAGCTCAGTTTTTGATAATTTTTACATTTTTGAAATCGTTGCTTCGAATACTATCAGACCCATGCTTGAATTTCTGATTTTGATGAAAATTTTGAGTTATGCCATTGATGAATAATTTTTTTTATGATGTTTGATGATAAATTATGAAAGATATGTTTTGGATTAATATGTTTTGTATTGGAAATTTTGATGAATTTGAGTAATTAAGGCTAAATCATAAAAATAATAAATTGAGGGACTAAAATGTAAAATAAATGCAATGTGTGGACTTGTATGAGAGTGAGGAAGATTTAACCCTAGCATAGTTCGTGTAAATTTTCCATGTTTTGTGTTTTGTGCAATTTGGACTAAATTGTAAAAAGTGCAAAATGTCAGGGGCAAAATGGTAATTTACCCATTTATGTGTTTTTGGATTAAATTGAATGAAATAAAGTTTTAATGAGCTTAATTTGAAAATGTATAGATCAATAACCAAAGAAATTGGACTTGGATCGGGGAAAGACAAAAATAGTTGGATAGTCGTTCTATACTGTTCGTCAATATCCGAGGTAAGTCTATAAGCAAATAAATGTAGTTAATTTTGAATATATGTGAACTTGAAATGTTGAATTCTACTTATATGTATATATGTATAATAGCCAAATGTATATGTATGTGGAAATACTATGTACAAATTTTATTAAATCAAAATACGACATCCGAAAGTCCTATTTGAATCAAAGCAATTTCGATAAGTGTTCTTGTGAATGACCCTGTGTGGGAAAGGGGCAATGAGATGTGATTTCGAGTAAGACCCTACGTGGGACAGTGGCATCGATTTGTAATTGCGAGTAAGACCTTGTGTGGGACAGTGTCATCACTATGTGAATACATGTAAGACCACGTGTGGGACGTTGGCACTGTACGATATGTATAATTATCTGAGTATCCTGTTCAATTCCAAATGGTTTAAGGGGAAATGTTAAGGTAAGGCTAATTGTGAAAAAGGTACAGGTATGTGTTAGTCAAATGTCCAAATGAGATAAGGTAAGTTGGTTATTCAAATTATGAGATAAATTTTGAATGAAATAAATGAAATAAGATATGTTTATATTTGTGAGAGATTACATTCGGCCTAATGGTAATTGATTGATAGATCAAGATGTAAAATTTGTGTTTATACCAAAGGCTTTATGTTCATTTGAATATTTAATATTTGAAAGTGAATATAGATACATTGAAATGAGAAATATAAGTATGCATATGTGATAATCTATATTCGGTTTTGCAAGGCGAAAGTGATGTTGTATATAAAATTTAGCATGCTAATGTATTTATGTGATTTTGGTAAAGATATAACTGTTGTATGGATATATGTTTGACATTTGAATTATATAAGTATAGTTTGATTATGTTGTAATGAATTATTAATGTTATTAAGTTGTTAACTGCTTATAACTTACTAAGCTAAGTTAGATTACTGTTTGTATGTTAATTCTCTATTTTATAGATTTTGGAAGCTAGTTAAGGGCTCAGGGATTGTCAGTGAAGTCTATCACATTATCGCCTATTTTTCGGTACTATTATAAGTTAAATTTTGAACTTATGGCATGTATAGACTAGTTAACATATGGTTATGTCTGAAGTTATGTATATATTGCCATGCGAAAATGGCTAAATTGATAAGAGTACTTGCTATCTTGAATTATAGTTTTTATGGGTGTTTGCTTGAGGTATTAATGATTCGATTATTTATATAAATTTTTGAGATTTAGTTGTTATATTATGGGTGGCATATTTGATATGATACGAATTTGTGGTTGGACATATTGATTGTGTCATATATTATATGATTCATGAGTGTGATGTATATGATAAATGGTTTTGTTTTGAAGTAATGAAAATCAGATGAAAAAATGACATAGATATGATTTATGTTTGTGTGCTATTCATAGTTCGGCACTTATATTTAAATTTATGATGAATTGTTTGAGATAATGCAAGAACGATATTTGGATGCTTAGATAATTTGATTTGGTTTGATTAATAAAAGATGCATATGCTTAAATGATTTACTAATAAATGAGTGATCCATACGTTTAATATTTGTGACCGAATATGGTGATTGTTATATAACTAAAATATGTTATAGATTAATGGATGATTTGATGTTATTTTGGCATATGAAAAATGTTTATTTTAGTTGTTTGTGCTAAGTTCAAGTTATCATATCAAATGTTTAACTTTAAGTTTTAGTTGGATTTGTAATTTTTAACTTATATGTGAGTCAATTTAGGATATATGTTTAAAATGGCACTTAGTCGAATAAATAGTCATTAATTTAGTTAAGATTATGACTTATGTTGTATTGCTTGATTTGAAATTTTTGCATGATTAGATTCGGTTTGGCAAGTTAAAATGTTAGTCAAAATGATTATTTTGTATAATGCATATAGGTACATCTGTGATTTACGAATGAGAAAGACAGATTATGTTTGGCATATGGATTTGGTTCTTGAAATGTTTTAACTTGTAAAATGAATAAGTTAAGTTGAAAATAGACTTTAGTTAAAGCTTAATTATTAAGCACATAAACATTCGACTAAAGTATAAAAAAATGTTAACCAAATGATTAGTAACTTTTGCTATTTGTTATTAAAATGCTTATCTGTGAATTTGCTAAATGATTTGTGCTTTGTGCATTATATTAAGGCATATTATCAAAGTACATTATTGCTGTAACACCCCAAACCCGGCCCAGATGTTATGGCCAAGTCTGGTGTGTCACATCAACAAGGAATTAAACCATATTCTTTAGTTGATTCATTTAAGGTGAGGTTGCAAAATCATTGTTAAAAGTTTGGAAAGAAATCCAGGTTTTTAATTTGTGAACGTCCTATCCACTACCATTTAGAGTTTATTTCTATAGAAGGTCTTATTTGTCTTTGAGTTATCCATTTGATACGTGTTTTATATTTTGAAAACGTTGATTAATTTTAAGTAAGAATCCGCGCAGCCTTAGTCTAATTAAGCAAGTTATAATAAAAGAAATGAAAGCCAAAA
Organism: Gossypium stocksii; assembly: GCA_020496765.1. Classification (NCBI taxonomy): domain Eukaryota; kingdom Viridiplantae; phylum Streptophyta; class Magnoliopsida; order Malvales; family Malvaceae; genus Gossypium; species Gossypium stocksii. The sequence continues at coordinate 36,029,614 of CM035629.1, forward strand.
TGAAATACTTAAGAGCGGCCTTATTACAAATCAAAAATCGAAAAGGGAATAATCTAAGTAAAATACTGAAAATAAAATAAGTTAAGAAAGTATAACCAACTGCAGTCTTGTGGCCACTCCAAATCCCACCAGCTCCAAGTCTCCTAAGGTTGGGGCTCACCTGCATGGATGATAGAAGAGGGGTGAGTTTGGAAAACTCACTGTGTAAAGTAAATCCAACCAGAGCTCAAATCAGTTCAAGCTTTACTGGGCCTAAGCCCTATCCAGATACAGTATTAACTGGGCCTTAGCCCTATTCAGTAAATAGTATTAACTAGGCCTTAGCCCTATTCAGAATTCAGTACGGCCCTTAGGCCCACTACAGTAACAGAATAGAAATTATGCATGTATGCAAAGCCCAGCCCAAATCCAGCCCTACACACCACCCGTACTAGCCCTACACACCATGTGGGGAAAACTCAACCCACCCAGCCCTACACACCACAGTCGCAGCATGGCTGCTTAATCAGATAACGTGGCCAAGCCACTAACAGTAAAACGAGGCAAAGCCCCTACAGTAAACATGGCATTGCCACTTAGCACTTCCTTCATCAAAAACCCAATCCCATGCAACGGTATAAAATGTCATGGCATACAGTAAACAGATAAAATTTAGCATGCATTTCAGTCAATTTAACCCTAGAGGTATAATGGTCTTTTTCACCTAGAGGTAAAATAGTAATTTTCCACCCTTAAGGGGTATTTCGGTAAATTTACCAATTTTTAGGGCTTTATGCACATTTCTGTTGTTAATAGTCCAAAAATCATCTAGGCAATTTATTTAGCCCATTTAGTCCAATTAGAGTTATCGGGCCCTAAACCCCTAATCGGCCCTATGGTGTCCACTAACTATTACGGCCCACTAAGCCTAAATTTCCACATTCATTTTAGTAGTCTTAACATTCAGATTACTAGGGTCCACTTACCACTCGTTTTCACCCGTTTGGGCCCGTAAGCCCATTGGGCCCAAATTTAGCCCCTCGAGGCCCAAATTCACCAACATGGACGAAATTGCGCACACATCCTCCTTACTGTTTACGATAACCGATTTTACCATTTTTAACCGACCCACAAGAGCTCGCACGCTCACAAGCCCACAAATGCTAAATTTTGGCGTTTCAGCTTTCTGACTTTTTCCAATCTAGTCTACTAGTGGGTGTCGTTTACATACCTGATTTGCGAGATTTGCAAAACCTCTCGAATGATCAACCTACAGTCATTTAGATTACACTTATCAACCACGAATCAACAAAACCAATCTAACTCACACCTACCATATTCGGCCAACATCCTCTTAATTTCTTGAATACTTACCTTTGCCGAAAACAATGACTAGATCTAAATCTAGTTGCTCCCACGGTCCTAGCCTCCAACGCTCCTTGTTCTATCATCTTTTATCCACACTAAACATAAAGAATCGAAAGAAAGAGGCTAGTAAAGCCCTTAGTCCAAAATGACAGCCTCCCTAAGTAGTTAGGGGTTTCAGCTTTTCTTGAATCCCAAAGTAAAGAATGAGATGAGTTTTGACCACTTACTAAAGACTTACTTGCCTGAAAACGTTCCCAAGTACCTTCCTATTCCAGATCTGTTGTAGATCTAACCCAAAGTACAAGTAAAGAATAGATCTAAGAGATCTAAAGGCTCAGTTCCCAAATCACTATGAATATAGAGGTTTCGGCTTTGATATGAGAAGAAGATGATGATTCGAAATTATGGGTTGGTGAGGTGATGTCGACAGAGGTTAGGGGGTTTTGAGGTTCGGCTATTTGGATCAAAGAAAGAATGGGGATTCAGCTAATAAGGAAAATTGACACAAGCTTGTATGTCTTGGGATTTCGGCTTTCAAAAAGTTGGCCAGCTAAGGTTCTAGATGAATCGGCCAGGAGGAAGAATGAAAGAAGTAGATTCGGCTTTTAGAAGGGAAGAGAAAAATAAATAAGAGTGGTTTAATTTCCTTGCACAAATCGACAAAAAGAAAGAATGTATGGGGTATGTTTTCGGCTTTAAGAACATATGAGTAAAGAAGAAGAGAAAGAAAATGAATTGAAAGTGTTCTTCAAGAGCCTATACCTATTCGGCAATCAAGAAAGGAGGTCAAACAAATCCCGAAAGAACACTCAAAACAATCGGCACACACACTCACAACAAAAGCCGAAATTGCTATACTAAACTCTCCTAGCCGAAACTGCTAAACCAAAGTCCCTTGGCCGGCCACCTTTTGCTTCAATTTGAAATTGCTAAACTTTCTCCTCCTTATCCTCTTTGATTAAATCTCATGAACATCTCAAACTCTTCCTAACAGAGTTTCACTTGGAGTCCATCACATGCCTTGCACATGCATTAAAAATAAAATAGTTCCTTGCGTATCATAAGACTTGAACCCAAGCCCTTGCACAACTTCCACACGCCACCCTTGTCCTCTAAGTGGCGTTACATTGCCGCCTTGCCACTGGCTCCTTTGTGTCTTAAATTACCCACTTTTTCTTAAAAGCCCACATACTCAAGACCCCTTCTCTTTAAGTCTAAAAGTTTGAAATTCTACCGGGTTTTAACTTAGGCTTGGGCCTTCTCAATGCCCACTAACATACCCAAAGCATAAATTATCAAACCAGACAACAAAGTTTTAAGTTCACACCAAAATCGTAAAAATCCCGAAAATCCCGAAAATTAGGGCGTTACAATTGCTTAAGATGTATTCGGCCTATTATATTTACTTATTTAATTTTGTAAATATTTAAAAGCATACTGTACATTATTTTGAAGTTTGATTTGCATTTATTCGATGATTCGCATTGTATGTTTAAGATTTGATTTTTTATGGGCTTTATGAGTTACGAATATTACATGTATAATTTTACAAGTGCATGAAGGTTGTGTCTGGTCTAGTAATGCCTCATAACCCATTCTAGCGACAGACACAGGTTAGGAGTGTTACACACATCACTGTAAATCACAAATTCCTTACCAGACTCAAGTTGCACTAGCACTGGCACCTCTGTCAACAACGCCTTTAACTTCTTAAAACTTTGGTGACACTTCTCCGTCCAATCAAACTTAACATCTTTTTACAATAATTTGGTCATCAAAGAGGCTATCATTAAAAATCCCTTTACGAAACGTCAGTAGTAACCAACCAAACCCAAAAAACTTCTAACTTCTGATACATTTTTCGGCAGCCTTCAATCCACTATTGTCGAGATCTTACTTGGATCCACTCGAATGCCATCTCTAGAAACAATGTGGCCCAAAAATCCAACCTCAGTAAGCCAAAACTCGCTTTTACTAAATTTTGCATACAACTGTTTATCTCACATAATTTGCAAAATTGTCCTTAAATGCTCAGCACGCTCGTTTTTATCATGAGAATAAATTAGGATGTCATCAATGAAGACCACTACAAACTTATCCAAGTACGGTCTAAACATTCGGTTCATTAAATCCATAAACACAGCTGGGGCGTTAGTCAAACCGAACGGCATTACTAAAAACTCATAATGTCCATACCTTGTTCTAAACGCAGTCTTCAGCACATCGGACTCTTTCACCCTTAGTTGGTAGTATCCGGATCTCAAATTAATCTTTGAAAACATAGTTTCCCCTTTTAATTGATCAAATAAGTCATCAATTCTTGGTAAGGGGCACTTGTTCTTTATTGTCACCTTGTTGAGTTGTCTATAATCGATACAAAGTCTCATCGACCCATCCTTTTTCTTCACAAACAATACCGGAGCACCCCAGGGAGAAAAACTTGGCCTTGCAAACCCTTTATCTGCCAACTCTTGTAGCTGCACTTTTAACTCTTTTAGCTTAGTCAGAGCCATTCTATAAGGAGCTATAGATATCGGGGCAGTCCTCGGCAACAAGTCGATAGCAAACTCAATTTCTCTAACAGGAGGTATACTCGGCAATTCCTGACGAAATACATCTGGGAACTCACAAACCACTGGCACCGATTCCACTTTCAATTCAAACTCCTTCGTATTCAATACATAGGCCAAATACACTTCACAACCCTTTCTCAAACACTTTTGAGCAGTCATTGACAAAATTAAAGTAGGCAATTCGCTAAACTCATCTCTTTCAACCTGGAGGATTTCACCATTTTCACACTTTAACTCAATAACCTTCTGTCTATAATTCACTTTAGCATCATGCATTGATAGCCAATCCATGCCCAAAATGGCATCAAACTCATCAAATGGCAATAGCATTAGAACGACTAGGAAACAGTGACCTCAGATCACTAAGGGACATTTCTTGCAAATCATATCAATTAACACACATTTGCCTAGAGGGCTTGACACCTTAATCACAAACTCAGTTGACTCTATAGGCAATTTCATATCATTCACCAATTTCATGCAAATGTAAGAGTGTGTGGACTCGGGATCAATCATTGCAACTATATTAACATCATAAAAAGAGAATGTACCAATGATCACGTCAGAAGATGATGCCTCTTCCCGGGCATGAATAGCATAGGTTCTTACAGGCGCTCTAGCCTTCGATCTCGCAACTGAATCTCTAGCTAAGCCTCTGCTACTAGCTCCCTCTTTCACATTTCTGGTAGGCCTCCTTCTAGCTAGTACATTGCTCGGTTTAGTGCTATGAGTAGTTTCTTTCGCTATCATTTTCGGACAATCTTTGATGAAGTGGTCTTGGGAGCCACATTTGAAGCAAGCCCCGGTGACCATCCAACACTCACCGGGATGTCTCCTCCCATAGTGCTGACATTCAGGGTTACTTGCCTTGACATTGCCAACACTAGCTATAGAAGTAGTCTGGGCCTTAGAACCCGTATTTTGTCTCTCACGAGTTCTACTTGGATTTCCAACTGAAACGGTCGAACGGTTTGGCACATTTCTCACTTTCTTTGATGATGGTTACAAGGACTTACTCATCGATCTCTTCTTCACATCCCTAGCCTCTGATTCGACTTTCCTCTTTTCCTTCCATAATTCCTTAGCTTTGCATGCTCGATCAACGAGCACAACAAATTCTTTCAATTCTTAGCTTTGCATGCTCGATCAACGAGCACAACAAATTCTTTCAATTCTAAAATCCCCACATATATCTTAATGTTCTCATTTAAGCCGTCCTCAAACCACTTACACATAATTTCTTCTGTAGAAATGCATTCCCGAGCATACTTGCTAAGTCGGATGAATTCTCGCTCATACCCGGACACTATCATACAGCCTTGCTTTAGCTCTAAAAACTCCTTCCACTTTTGATCAATGAAGCGCTGACTTATTTACTTCTTCTGAAACTCCACTTGGAAGAAGTCCCAAGTAACTATTTCGATAGGCACTATCGAGACTAACGTTTTCCACCACTGATACGCAGAGTCTCTCAGAAGTGAGATGGCACACTTTAAACACTCCTCAAGTGTGCAGGAGAATTCATCAAATACTCGAATAGTGTTCTCCAACCAAAATTTTAACCTCTTGAGGTCATCATCAATACTAGCTCTAAATTTTTTGGCCCCATACTTACGAATCTTTTCAACAGAGGGCCTACTCAGTCTTGTCATTTTCGTACCTTGTGGGGCTACTAGGATAGGTTGAGGGATGGGAAAATGTGGGGGAGGTTGAGCATTCAGGTTCACCCAAATGAACTCTATATACCACTCACTCATTCTATGGAGAAAGGCCTCCCGAGCTTCTTCTCCCCGGCTAGATTCAACATTTCTACTCTCTGGTGGCGCAGTCCCTTGAGCGGGAGCCGACACATTACTTTCAATGCCTTCAGCTACTGCCGAGTGGGGATCCATTTACTATATGAAAACACAATTTAAGGATTAGAAACCATCACACTATCAATATTCACATTTGTAGCATGTATAGCTAAACTCTTATACTTGCTATGTTAGTCCGAAGACCGACTAAACCATAGCTCTAATACCGCTAAATGTAACGTCTCTCACCCGTAACCATCGTCGGACAAGGGTACGAGGCATTACCAAATAATACACTCACACGATCATTTGATTTCGACACATAAACTTCACATAAGATTTAAAACTTTTTCATTCATACGTATGACATCCACATTATGGGCCTACGAGGCCCAAACGATACATTTGGTATGATCCAGGACCAAACCAGAACTTCTCGAACACTTATGAAAATTTGACTCATAACAGGGCACACGCCCGTATGGAACAGGAACACGCCAGTGTGTGCAGGCCGTGTGGTCGCATACGTCCATGTCCCTAGCCCGTGCGGAATTATTTTTCATTTCAAACCTCAGGGGTTTTCACATGGTCGTGTCTTTGGCCCGTATCGTTCATACGGCTTCAACACACCCGCGTCCTCATCCCGTGTGAAAAACTAGGGTATTATGTTTATGACATCATCGTGAAGTTTTTGTCACACGACCAAGCCACATGCCCGTAGGCTAGGCCGTGTCTATCACACGGTCGAGACATACGGTCGTGTCTCCACCCAGGTGTTTACTACAAAACATTTAATTTTCATAATTTCAAGTGCAAGAGACACACGGCCTATCAATATGCCCGTGGGCTGTAGCCCGTGGGCTGTAGCCCGTGTGTCTACCCGTATGGACAATTATAGGCTATTTTCCAAGCATAGGGAAGAGAAAAGAACAAAAAATGGGCCAAAAACAAAGAAAATGGGCCAAAGTGTGAAAACGACACGGCCCAAGGAGTCACCACACGGCCGTGGCACACGACCGTGCCACACAAGGTCCAACACGGCCCAGCCGCGACAAGCACGGCAAGGCCACATGGTCGTGCCACCTCAATAGGCCCGAACACGGCCCTTATCAAAACCACACGGGCGTGTCCCTGTCGTGAGGAAGTGCAATTTCACTCGGATTTGGATACTTAGAAGCTAAGAAAGACATCCCAAAGCTCTATATAAAGACCCTAGGAGGCAACTCTAAGGGTGTACTCTTTTCTCCCAAAAAGGAGCGCCATATTTCTGCCAACACAAGAAGTGAAAGCAAGGAATTACTCCAAAAGAAGCCAATTGATTCATCCCAGAAGCTAGAATTCTACATCAAGACAGAAGATCTCCCTAAATTCCTTCAGGGGTTTTTGGGTTCTTTATGTTTTGCTATCTTATTTCTTCTGAGATGTTTTCTTTATTAATTATGAACTAAACCTCTCAAATACTTGAAGGGGATGAAACCTAAGACAGATCTTGTTGTTATTTATTCTTGAATTATATGATAAATACTTGAATTGTTCTTCATTATGTGTTCTTCATTCTCGATTTAATAATCCTAGGTATTACTTCGAGAAACTGATGTGCTTAGGCAGAGGAGCAAAAGTCCCTGTTTTAAGAGTAGATCTACCATAATTAAGCGGAGTTGCATGCAACCCTAGACATAGGGTGACATAAATCTACAGGATTAGGGTCAAACCAAATAGGGGGATCCATAGATCGAATTAATGCAACCTAGAGGTGTTAATTAATAAAGAAACTTTAATTAACCACCTAGGATTAGTTGTTCTTATCCTCGACGGAGGTATTAACATAGGTTAGGGATCTCTACGGATCAAGTCAAGTGAAGAAATCGTCTAGTTCAAAAAGTTAATAACAAGTGAAGTCTAGATGGATTCTTCCTTAAGTATTGCTCATATCAATCAGCTTTTCCCGAAAGTTTTCCCCAATTTACTTTTTGTGCACTTTTAGTTAGTTTTAGAATTAGTTTCAACCAATCCTCTTTTATTTTTAGGCTAGATAGTAGAAAGGAAGTAAGTATTAGTACTTTTGGTTCCCTTGGGTACGATAACTCAGTCTTGCCGCTAAACTATACTACTATTCGATAGGTGCGCTTGCCTTTAAAATCGTGATATTAGTTAGTTTTTGGTGCGATTAGTTTTTATAAATTTTATTACTTAATATCGCGAGTATCAGGTATCCGCAAAAAATGCAGGATTACCTAGCCACTGGTGGTCGAACTAAACTAGCACCCGGGTCACATCAACAATCGATAACAGTCAATGGTTTCCTAATGACATGTCACCCGTATCCTAATGATTCTTAAGGTTCAACCGAGACTTTTCTTAACTTAACGGTTTTATTTCATCACATTTTACGATAGTTTAATATAAAATTTTAGAATTTAAAAATAATTAATATAATTAAACTTAATAATTAAAAATAAGTCATTATTTACATATAGGACTTACCTCAGTGCAAAAATGCAAATCTTTTTTATTTAGTCCGATACTTTACCTTTTCCACAATCAATGTCGATTTCGCGTCATTCTTGATCTATAACATCAAATTTAATTCATTCAATACATACATTACTCAATTGGACACAAAATCATCCTATGGTAATTTTTACCATTTTAACCCTAACTTTATTAATTTTTATACTTTAGTCCCCAGACTCATAAAATGAAATGTATCTATTTTTCAACATTCCCAAGCCTAGCCGACCCTATTTCTCTCTTATAACAGCCCACAATTTCACAACTTATACACATATTTTACAACTTTTGCATTTTAGTCCCTAAATGCATTTCCATGAAAAATCACTTAACAAAAGTTGTTTACTAAACATTAAACTTTCATTTTCTACCAATGGGCATCAAAATGCTTTCATGACACATATGGGTAAATTTTTGAACCTGAACCCTAGCTTAAAATAGTGGTATAGAAAGCTAAGTCAAGGTACGAGGATCTCAAAAATACGAAGAACATGAAAAATGGGGCTAGGAGTCACTTACTTGAGGCTTGAAAAAGAAAGAAACCCTAGCTATGGAGTCTTTGCAATATTCGGCCAAGGGTAGGAGAAGATGGACACTTTTTTGGCCTTATATATCCAAAAGACCAAAATGCCCTTAATGGCCTTCTTTGCAAAATTTTCCTTCCATGGCATTTTTGTCCATCATGCCATAAAATGGTATAATTGCTAAATAAGGACTCCTAATTTATAAATCCAATTCAATTACACACTAAATGCTTCTATAACTCACATTTTTGAATTTTTTTCAATTTAGTCCTATTACTCAATTGGGCACTTTATCGGTAAAATTTATTTACTAAATTTTCACTTATGCATTCAATCACACAATAGACCTTAAAACTCTATCGGAATAAATTTTTCTATGTTGGATTCGTGGTCCCAAAACCACCATTCCATTTAGGCCCTAATTTGGGCTGTTACATGTCCGTCACCGGAACAGGGTACGAGGCATTACTGGACATAAACACATGCATACAAACATTTTTCGGGTCATGAAATTTCGTTCAAATTTAAAACTTTTCAAACTTCATCTTACAGTCCCTAATATAGGCCTACGAGGCCCAAAACATACTTTAAAAATGGTTCTGTACTAAACCAGGCACTTTAGAAAGCTTAAGAAAATTTCTCTGAAAATAGGGGCACACGCCTGTGTGGCAAGGGACACGCCCGTGTGGGCAGGCCGTGTGGTTACCTATGCTCATGTCCCTAACCCGAGTGAATTTATTTTCATTTCAAACCTACAGGGGTTGTCACACGGCCTGGCAAATGCCCGTGTCCTTCACACGGTCGAGACACACACCCGTGTGCCAAAACCTTGGCATTCTATTTTTGATGTCATCAACAATTTAGGGTCACATGGCTAAGTCACACGTCTGTGTGTTAGGCTATGTGGCGAATTTAGTTTCGCATTTAAGGTGCAGACTTCACACGGCCTGGGCACATGCCTAAGTGTAATGGTTGTGCCTTCCACGTGGTTGAGACACACGGCCGTGTCTCATCCTATGTGGTTACTACTAGGCATTTTGTTTTGCCAAATTAGGGTGCAGGGGACATACGACCGGACTATAGACCCATCGGGCGGACCGTGTGTCACACACAGCCTAGATACACGCCCGTCTATCTACCCCATATGGACAAAAAAAAAGCTATCTACCAAGCCTTTTTGCCACCCTTACTTGCACCAACCTAAGCTATACCAAGCAACACCAATCCGCACATAAATACATGACCAAGCCATAACCAAGACATCCACACATCAAGGCCACTACACCCCAATCACATGCAAAACTTATCACATAATTTACCAATCCAACCATGCAAATTTGCACATTCAATTAAAACATCATAATTTGCATATATCAATAACAAATATTAGCCATCATCCATGGCTTTACACAAAATGAATCAATCTTCATGACAAGCTAACTCATTTGGCCAAAACAATACAACATTAACAAAAAGACCAAGTCCCTATACATGCCATACTCAAAATGATAAATCTAACTATACCAAAAGCTCCAATTGATAGTGTGATCGAGCCTCCAACGTTCTTCGATCCCTAAGCTAGCTTGACGATACTATAAGAAAATGGAAAGGAAAAAGGGGTAAGCATAAAGCTTAGTAAGTTTGCATGTAAATAATTAATATCATGAATCATGCATTATTAAACACATAACATATCATGAACTTGCACATAATCATTAAATGATCATAGGCTTATCTTACTCATTTACATCCATACCACAAGGCATCATAAACCGAGCTCATTTCTCATGAGTTTCACATAAGTACCTGTACCACTTCATAATATAATCATAGTCTTTCACATTATCGACATGACTTTATATTACCCGTTGAACCCCTTGAAATACTAAAGGATACCCGACAAGCTTCACACAAAAGGGTATGATGCCAAAGCCATATCCTAGATATGGTCTTACATGGGATCATACATCGATGCTGATAGCCCAGCTATGGTCTTAAAGGATGTCTCATACCGATGCCATGTTCCAGACATGGTCTTACACAGAAATGCTTGTCAATGCCATGTCCTAGACATGGTCCTACTCTAGCTCACATATCAATGCCGATGCCATATCCCAGACATGGTCTTACACTGCCCACATAACAATGCCGATGCTATGTCGCAGACATGGTCTTACACTGGCTCACATAATAATACCGATGTCATGTCCCAGACATGGTCTTACACTGGCTTACCTATACCTCAATGTCATGACCTTAGTATCTTGACTATCCCAAAGGTTCAACTGGGAATTTTACCACATTAAATCTCATCAAACATATACATAACAATAATTAAAACTTTATGCAAAGTAAATCATTAATTGCATAATAACATTAAATTACATTATTTACATGTGAACTTACTTTGGTATACAAAATATGGGCGACTAGTCCAAATTTAGTCCAAAAGCTTGGTTTTTCCCCCGGTCTAAGTTCAAACTCCATTTTTCTTAATCTATAATGACAAATTTCACTTACTTAATCATCACATTAATCAAGACATTCATACTTTGGCAAAATTATCGTTTTTCCCTTAGACTTTCACATATTTCCGATTTTGCCCCTAAGCTCGTAAAACGATTTCCTTCGAATTTCTTCATTAACCAAGCCTAGCTGACTCTATTTTAAGCCTGTAGAAAATCCCAAATTTCAATTATTTCACACATGTTCCACCTATTTTACAATCTTTACAAAATGGTCATTTTTAGGTGTTTTCATGAAAATGCTTTCACAAAAGTTGTTTATTTAACAACTAAGATTCATTTTCTTCCATAAAATTTTAGCAAACAACATGGATACTCTTATATAAAAACCCTAGACTCTCAACCATTTTGCAAAATAGTCCCCTCATTAGCTAGATTAAGCTACAAGGGTTCCAAAAATACAAAAATCATCAAAAATGACCATCAAAAGCACTTACTTGTAAGAGATCTAAGTGGCTGAAAGTTTGAGCTCTCAAAACCCTTATTCTTGCTGAAAATTTTGGTAGGGAGAAGAAAGATGATAGCTTTTCCCTTTTTGTTTTATTTATTTATCAATTAAGTCACCAAATGTTACCTAACCTTTGACTATTATCAAAATTGTCTCCATGTCCAGCCACCACATTATTATTGATCTATTTTCCTAATAAAAACCTTTAATTTAATGTTCCATAGCTAATTAACACCTTTAGCTAATAAAACAAAACTTTCGCCCTTTACGCGATTTAGTACTTTTTCGAAATTAAGCAAGTAATCGCTAAAATTAATTACCAAAATTTTCAAACACTCATATAATCATGCAATAACTCATAAAATAATATTAAAAACAATTCTCTGACCTCTGATTTATGGTTTTGAAACTACTATTTCGACTAGGCCTAAAAATCGGGTTGTTACGGTGACCTTATTTTGCTGATGACGTCATTAACAGAGAGTTACACAGGCTAAGGACACGGGCGTGTCCCGAGCCACATGGGCGTGTGTGACCACACGGCCTACTCACATGGGCGTGTGACTCTCCAAAACATGAAAAATTTTCTAAGTGTTCCAAGGTTCCCGGTTTAGTCCCGAACCACCCCCGATGTATGTTTTGGGTCTCGTAGGCCCGTATAAGGAATGATATGTATGTGTATGAATGGTTTTGAATTGAATGAAATTTTATGGCTCGGTTTTGTATGATTGGTTATATTTAAGTTTGGTAATGCCTCGTACCTTGTCACGACGTCGAACTCGGGTAAGGGGTGTTATAGATACAAATAAAACTCTTTGTCTAAAGTCTATAATATCTCTTTCAAAAAGTGGAATTCAGCTTGATATGATGTATGGTGAAGAACAGATTAGAATCTTAACTTGTGAGATCAAATAATTAAGAAATTCGAGGCTATGTTAAAATTTGATAGGGCTATGAGAAAGCAAATCTCAAATCTATTTTCTGATAAGATTTTTAGGGATGAAAATCCTTAAGGGGGAGAGTTGTAACAACCCGTTTTTTGGTCAAATCAAAACAGTGGTTTTGGGACCACAAATTCGAAGTAGAAATAATTATTTTATTATTTCTTTAAGGTTTACAGTATGATTAAATGATTGTGTGAAAATTTTATTAAGAAATTTTATCAATAAGGTGTCCAATTTGACTAATAGGACTAAATTACAATAGGTGTAAAATGTGTGTTCTAGAAGCTAGAGGTGTCTAATTTCTATGAATTTTAAATTGGAGGTTCTTAAATGGTAATTATACCATTATACTTTAAGATGGACAAAAATGGATATGGTTAGGTGAAATTTCAAAATTATGCATTAAAGGCATTTTGGTCATTTGGTTAATAAATGGACTAATAAGTAAACAAAGAAAAAAAAATTTCCATCTTCTTCCCCCCATAGCCGAAATTCACAAGGGTCACCATAGCTAGGGTTTGGCCAAGCTTTCAAGCTCGATTGTAAGTTCGTCCTTGGCCCGTTTTTAATAATTTTTACGTTTTTGTGAATGTTGTAACTTGATTTAGCTATTTCAAGGACTAATTTGAAAGAAAATCAAAGTCTAAAATTTTACCCATACAAGATATTTGTGTATTTTGATGTTTAATGGTAGAAAATGTATGTTTGGTGTTAGATAAACAACATTTACTAAGTGATTTTCGATGAAAATGTCAAATATGGACCTATTTGTGAAAATTGTAAAATGTGTGAAAAAATGTGAATAAATGAAAAATGTGTGCTGTTATGAGTATGAAATAGGTTCGACTAGGCTTGGGTAATGAAGAAATCGAATGTAAATCCTTTTACGAGCCTAGGGACTGAAGTGTAAAAAGTTGAAAAGTTAAGGGTAAAAATGTAATTTTCCCATAATATGATGTTTGAGCTAAATTGAATAATGTGAGTATTAAATGAGTTAAATTTTTTATTATAGATCAAGAAAAATGAGGTGAGGACCTAGATCGGGGAAAAAAATAAAGTGTTTAACGATTAGGTCAAATTCTACTAGTTTTGTACTCAGATAAGTTCGTATGCTAATAAATGTTATTAAATTATGTATTATATGCATTATATAATTGATTGAATTCTGGAATTTAAATTAAAAGTTCGAAACAAGTAAATATGCAAGATCTATCATAATCGTTTCATAGCGAAAGATGAATTGACGGAAAAGACCATGGTTAGACCATGGCAGTTTATGATTTCGTGTAAGACCATAGCTGGGCTATGGCATCGATATATGATTTCTTGTAAGATGATAGCTGGGCTATGGCATCAATATGTGATTACGTGTAAGACCATGTCTGGGACATGGCGTCGGTACGAGATTCTATGTAAGACCATAGCTGGGCTATGGCATCGATATGAGGTTACATGTAAGACCATATATGAGATATGGCATCGTACTATGCATACGTGATTCTTGATTATCCTTTAGTAATTTCGAACAGTTCAACGAGCAAAATTAAGATGAAAATGAAAGTATGATTGAAATAAGTAAAACAGGTACGTATAGAACCTATGTGAGAATCAAATGTAGGTAAATTGGTGAGCTTATAGTGTATCGTGTATATGAAATGAGAAAGATTTGTGTATAAGTATGTCTCATGCCATAATGTGTTTATTTGGCTATATTGAGATATGAATTGAATGATATATGAGATATGAGTTATAGTTGTTTTAATTATACATATATATGGCACATTGTGTGCGAAGTACCGTTATTTAATGATATTTCACGTGATTTATTCTGGCTAAAGAAAATGTGATGGATATTGGAATGAATAAAGTTATATAGATATTCAATTATGTATATATATTAATGTGGACAAATTGATAAAAATGTATTTGATCCATATGAACATAGAAATGAATAAACTTGTGAAACTTTTGGTTAATTATATGATTGGATTTATGGTATAAAGCTGAAATTAAATAAGTTTACATATAATATGAAAGCACATAATAAGTGTTTATTCGATAAGTTGTGTTTATTATCATACAAGCTTACTAAGTTTTATAGCTTACTTTGTTTTCTTTTTTATGTTTTATAGTGTTCCGAAGACTTACTCGGGTTAGAAGTTGTCGAAGATCTAATCACACTATCCAGCTATCGTATCGGTACTTAAAGCTTGTGAATTTGGTTACATGGCATGTATAGGCTAGTTGGTTTATGCATGCCTAGTTGGTTTATGAAGTGTATAAGTCTTTTTAGCTATAGCTAAGTGTTTTGGTTCATATTTGGTAATGTGTTTGGCCTTGAAATGGCTTGTAAATTATGTAAATGTTGGTGTGTATTTGGCCATTTAAGTTGGCTTATTATGAGATTGTGGTATATGGTAGTGAATTGAGTTTTGGAATAGATGGAAATATATTAGTATGAATCATGTATTAGGTTGACGATGTTGGCTGTCAATTGAGTGTGAAAATTTTACCATTTGCTTTGTGTAGGTGCATTAGATTAGGGGTGGCAAAATGGCTTGGTAAATATACTTTATTTTGTCCACACAGGTAGACACAGGGCGTGTGTCTAGGCCGTGTGTCATGGGCATGCGTTTTGGCCGTGTGTCCCCTGCACCTAAATTTTAAGAAACAGAATGCTCAGAATTGAGCACATGAGCAGAGACACTGGCGTGTGTCTCAGTCGTATCGACAGCACGGCCTCGAACATAGGCGTGTACCCTAGCCGTGTGAAATCTGCACCTATTTTGTGAAATTAATTTTCCACACAGCCTAGCACACGGACGTGTGACTTGGCCATGTGATCTCAAATTGTTCATGGGTTACAAGTTAGAGAGTTACACGGAGTCGGGACACGGGAGTGTGTGATCACACGGCCTGCCCCGGACGGGCGTGTCTCATATCCACACGGGCGTGTGACCCCTATTTAGTGGAAAATTTTCTAAGTTTTATAAAATTTTCTAAAGTTCTCAGTTTAGTCCCGAACCACTTCCAATGCGCATTTTGGGCCTCGTAGGCTCGTATCAGGGACTTTATGATTAAATGCAAATGGTTTTAATTTGGACACAAATTTATGACCCGAAATTGTAGGTTTGTTCGTGTGATAAGTCCGGTAATGCCTCTTACCTTGTTTCGGCGTTGAATACGAGTAATGGGTGTTACAATATGACTTTATAATAATCCTATAAATAATAAATAAATAATAAAATACTAATCACTTGTCAGAATTATGGTCCCGAAACCACTATTTTTGACACCACTTAAAATGGGTTGTTAAAGGATTGACATGTAATATGGCACGATGGGTGACGATTGTGCATAATAGATACCTAAAGGAGGTGTTGATGTAAGGAATGATGGGGCATGTTGTTGTGCTTGTATAAAATAAACTGGCGTTGAATGTGTTGATGAGGGGAATGATTATGCATGTTGTGATGGTTGTGTAAAATAAAGTGGAACTAAGGTAATGCTGCGGGGAATGAGTGTACGTGCTATGATGGTTGAGACAAAAAAATTTGGGTTAGAAGCAATAATAAATGAACCACACTGACCAGGAGGTTGCATGGCAATCGGGTCTTCTGATGTAGATAGAGCAAATATCGATCCTGTCGCATCTCCACCTCCCAACCTAGGATTGTGGGCCCTCGTATTGGGCTCCTATGGTGATGTTGCCTACTCTATGAAGCCAACAGTAGATACGGCTTGTCGTTATGCTTGAACCAACCCATGTGATCCGAAAACATCGCCAACTCCGTTGTGAGAAATGGTTTACGCATTGGCAAGAAATCGTACGTACGCTCTCACATCTTGATATACTTCTTGTGGAATGCTGGTCAATCTTCCTCAAGTCTCCCCCACAAGTCGACCTTGTGTAGGTCATTGAACTCTTGAGGTGGCAACAGAATACGTTGCGTACACCCAAACTGCCACATGACTCGGTTGAATTTGTGCATCTCGACCATTGCAAAAATGACCAATGGCACTTTGACGTGTCAGATGTTGCAACTGGCCAAAAATTCGGTCGAGACGTAGTTTTGAATCTTCAAATCCGCATATGGCATCTATATAAATTACATTGCGAATTTATAAATTTTTAGAACGTGCATAAAATTTAATCTCAAGTGCTAGAATACATATTATATAACTTTGAAATTCATAAACTAACCACCTCTTTAGTTTCTTGATCTAGAGCTAGTCGGATATCCTCGAGCTCGGTCAGTATACCACTATGCCTCGCAGAGTTGTTCCACCTATTCATATAATATGTTATTTCAAAATTACAACAATGAAAAATAAAAACGGTAATGATATTGTGGAATGAATTTTACCATATGATGAGTGGGAATTTGTGAGCATGCAACTGTCAATTTTAGCTTTATCTGGTATCGTCGCTCGATACATTTCACAGTACAATATTGCCGGCACCACTAATCCCTAACTAAGCCGTCCCGATTCATTCAAGTCGAATAGTAGTAGTAACCACCTCAAATGCACCAAATTGCGAGATTTATCTGGCATTAGCAGACCCTCGATCAATCTCAAGATGAATGCACGCGCAAACTATTCCTTTTTCAACATCTTTCATTGAATCCTTGATAGTTTGGAAGTTGTCCCCCAAATATCTCATCTCGATTCGGCTACCCCTAAACTTGTTTGGTACCTTCCCTAACAGTTCCTCTCATGTTGCACTCCAATTGGCACTAACAACTTGCCCCGTAATGACATCCCTATTGACTGGTAGACTGAGTTTTAAACTAACATCCTTGAGTGTAATTGTACACTTGCCGTAAGGAAGATTGAATGTGTGCATTTTCGGTCTCCATCTTTCAACTAAAGCATTGATGAGTTAGGGACCAATTTAGTCCCCCCGAGCATGCGAGTTATGTATAAAAAGCTTGCATCTCGCAAGTGTCCATGAATGACCTTCAGTGCACCTTTACTTAAGTTGTTTATGTACATCTCCAAAATTCGATTTCAAGCTAAGTATAAAAATATAAAAAATTAATAACCTAAATAGTATAATAATTAACTATTTAAATTTAAATAATTTAATAAATTTTCTTACCATTTTTAATTGAACATCGGGAATATACTTATCATCCAAACGAATAAGTTGATTAGCCATTTAAAATTTATAAGAAAAGAATAAATTTGAAGAGAATAAAATTTAGAAATAATTAAAAATAATTAAGGATTGAAAATTTGAAATTGAAAATTAAAATTTGAAGTTTGAAGTTTGAAAATATAAAATTAGAAATTAGGGATTGAAGATTGAAGACTGAGAATTTATGAAGGAAGAATGAGTATGGAGTATTTGGTTAAAAAGAATGAAGATTTGAGGAGTTTATATAGGAATTTTTATGACTGTTGAAACCCAGCTAGTCGTTGGAAAAATTACCAATGGAATAGTACTGTTAAAAGGAAAGTTTCACTGATGTGGCAATGAAAACGCACCATGTAGGACGCATTTTTGTTCTCTCTTGAAAACGCATCTTATGTGATACGTTTTCATTGATGTGGTAGTAAAAATATGTGTTTTCTTTCTCTTTTCAAAATCAGCATAGATTAATAAATTTTTTAAAAAATCAACGTGATTTCTCAAATAATTTTTTGAACATATTCACATAAATCAGCCAAATATATATATGTTAGAAATTTTTATATAATTTAAAAAAAAAAATCTCGAGCGCGCAGTTGATTTCCATACCGAATTGCAGAGAAGAAAAAGGTACTTTGCCAAATTTAATAGCCATGTCAGGTGATACATAGAGGTAGTTAATAACCACCCAAGATTGTCATATTTATAGAGTAAGCTAGTGGCCATCTTTCGCCCATAGTATGCCACCCATTTGGGCTTCATTTCAATTCACTTTTATTTGCATGTTATTTTTCCAGTGATCAGATTCTTTGCAGGCTTCCCTCACCCTATGGAATAATGTCTCTCTTTGTCCTTTCCAATCCGCTCAATCATTCTACTTTTCGACATGCCAAATTATAGGATTAAATAATATTTAATCCTTAAATTTGATTTTGATAATTCTTTTTCTAACTTCATCCCACGATTCTTTTAAAATGTGCTAATGTAATATTATGATACGATTATATTATATTATCATATAAAATTTTTAAAATATGTATAAAATTTAAAAGAAAAATATATATATTTTTAACAAACATTTTAGGATGTGACACTTCGGTTATTAGAAAAAATTTTAAGTAATCATGTCATCAAATGTTAACAAAGTCTAAATTGAAGAATTAAATTTAAAAAAAGGGTGACCAAATTTTGAAACTAATAAAAACAAAAAAAAAAAAATTAAAACCAAGTAAGGGAAGTTGTTACATTCCATTCAACCCTTTTGTAATAAAGATAAACTACCTAATTATTAGGAAAATTTTTTTTTGTCATCCAATTATTAGTAATTTTTTTTAGTCACTCAACTATGAAAAGTTTAGTCACCCAGCTGTTCCATTTTTTCTTTTTGGTCACCTATTGTTAATTACTAATAGAAAGATAACTTGGCATCTTTTAAAATTAGCATAATAACAACTTTAACCCTCAATATTATACGTTGTCTTAATTTAATCTTGATTCTAAAAAAATTAACCCTCAACATTTACACATTGTGTAATTTGGTATTTATCTCTCTTTTTTGCAATTTTACTTTATTTGTGATATTGAGGGTTAATTTTAAAAGAATGAGAAAAGATGAAAATTATTATCTTAGATTTTTGGGTGTTTATATTTTTGTTATTATGCAAAATTTAAAAGTTCACGTCATGTTTTCGTCATCCATTTAATAATTGGAGACCAAAAAGGAAAAAGATTAAATAATTAAGTGATTATTTTATAACTTTTTCTTAGCTAAGTAACCAAAAAAGGAGAAGAAGAAGGAGGGGTGATGGTGATGGTGATAGTAGTATCAAATTATTTCAAATTTTGACCAATAATCTTTCGTTTTAGAATATCATTGGTCTGCAAACCCCAAACTTCAAATATTGTGTGTTGATGCTGCTTATATCACCGCTTGTAATAACAGCTGTGATTCATCTATTGTTGATATATGTTTTAAGTAGACGAAATTTAATATTTTTATTTTTATTTTAGAAATTATTTTATTTATTTTTTAGATTTAAAAATTTATATAAATTATTAACAGTATTAAAATTCATCTATTAAATTTATTGGTACAATATTTTTAAATAAAAAATAATTTTCGATAATCGTGTAACATAAAAGTAACTTATGCAATCAACTTGAATTTAGTAAAAGAAATTTAATGATGTTAATAATAGTATTTGTATTTTTAAATATAAAAAATAAGGGAACTAATAGCGCTAGGAATGGAACGGTACAAAGACGAATATTGTTAAATCCACTACTATTCCATAGTTTCTACACTCTATTCCATCACTCATTCCACTCCGCTATAGATGCATAATCTTGAAAACCACTACCACATATATGAATATTGGATACATCTATCCCCATTCCACCATATTCCGCTTCAATTTTATTTTTGCTACTTATCTTAAATATTTTTAATTTTTTTTAAAGTCAAGTAAATATGTAAACAAAATTCTTCAAAAAAATATTTAAACATAAAATATATGAATTTTTTCTATATTTCGTTAATACTTTTACCTTTTAATAGTTTATATATACAAAAATAAAATGGTAATTTCATATAATGGAGCAGGTCGGGGTGGAGCAAACAATTACCATAACCGCTTCATACTCATTACCTAGAGAAAAAATCCACCCCACCCCACATTCACTTTTCAAAAGAAATTCACTACATTCAGAGCGGATCGGTTTGGAATCCATCAGACAATTTGAGTTTTGTCATTCTTAAAGAATAAATTCATTAATGCTCCATTTGAGAATAAGGATTTAAACATTTGGATTTGAATTTCATTTGTTAGGTAAATTATTAAAAAAAAAAAATGAACATATCATGGACAAATTAGTTAAGAAAAGTATAAAAATATAGATTTGTCAAATCCAAAAATATTTTAAGAAATACAAAATCATTATTAAGGCTTCATTTAGATAGGCGGTGAGATTAGTTCCGATAAAATTAAAAACAATTGTGGTGGTAAGATCAAATACTGTAACGGTGAGATTAAAATCAATAATAAGATATATATATATATATATATGAATCCAAACACAGTAATAGTGATGAGGTGAAAGTAAAAAATAAAATTTGAAGACATAATATTAAAATGAGTGTGTATATATATAATAAAATAAAAATTATTAAATCATGCCGTAAACTTTAAACAACACCACCATTGTCACAATCGCCATCACCTTCTACGAAACTAAATAGTATATTATCATTTATAGTACATTTCTTTTATCAAGCATTCAACTTACGCTTATTTTTTACTCCCAAACTTAAAAAATTTATTTTGAGACTTACTTCGTGGCTGCATCAATTTACAATCCCAATATATGACAAGAAAGATCACATTTATATACATATAGTCAATGTGAGTATATTAATTCCAAGCTTGAAAAGGAGAAAGGAAGAAAATCAAAGCTAAAACATGTGTTGATGACTTGGGGACAAGTTATACATAGAACTGAACAAAATGCACATGCATTGCAATCTCACCTTTTTATCCTTTTTTTACTTTCACTTGAAATAATAATGTCACTAAATCTAATCGCCCCATGATTACAGAACCGGCCCCAAGAATCAAAGAAAATATCATAATATAATTAATTAACGTACTTATTCAACACCATTGGATGTGGCTGACATCTTCGCTACAATTCAACCTCCGCAGATGGTAAAATTTAAATCGCTTGATCCACTTTGAAAAGTGCAGATTTTTTTCTTTTAAAAAGTAAATTTAGAGTAAATATTTTCTTTTAAATAGTGTACATAGAACGGTTATGATAATTGCTTATCCTAACCTGACCCATTCTATTATATAAAATTATCATTTTATCTTTATATATATGGATTATTAGAAAGTAAAAAGTTAATAAGAAAAAAATTATATCTTTTTTGAAAAACTATGTTTAATTTTTTACTTGATTTTAAAAAAATTAAAAATATTAAATATAAGTAACAAAAATTAAATTGAATTAAAGTAGAAATAGATGAATCCAACATTTATAGAGGTGATAATAATTTTTAAAATTATGCATCCATAATTAAACCAAATGGATGATAGAATAAAACTTACCAACTATAAAACGGTAATAAATTTAACAATATTTGCACTATTCCATTGCCATCCCTACTCCTTGGTCAAGTCCAACCTATGATTGCCAAGCATAATAAAAATAAAAATAAAATCTCCAAATCCAGTGAGAATCCTACCAACAATCTTCTAGATTAATTCCTGTTTTAACTTATCTTAATCAGGATTAATTTAGGGATTATTTGTTAAGAAGGGATTATTTTCACCATACGTCCCCAGACTATGGTTTGAATTCTAAATTGGTTTTTAAATTTTGAAAATCCTCAAAATTTTAATATCATATCAATCAAGTCCTTCCATCAACCTAATCCATATTTTCAATGTTAAATGCTGTCCCTAAAATGTATTTAATACAAATTGGTCAAATTTTAAACATCATTAAAATCTATGATACATATATACATGCACATATTATAAATATTTTCCATATATCATATCAAAACTAGTCTTCTAGCAAACCTGAGTCACGATTAAATAACAAATTCTGATACTATATTGATAATACAAATAAAAAGAAATTAATAAACCAAAGGGAGGTTTAGTTCATAATTTTGGGGGGTTAATAAAAAGAATAAATGTAATGTGATGTCCCCACTTGAATTCTTTTTTAGCCTCCTTTACCATTTAAATTTTAATTCCCCCTCGTATGTTTATATGTATGAAATGAATTTTTGAGTGAACAAAAGGAATATATATATAGAGAGAGAGTTATACACATATCACCGTCTTGTTTCATTCCCTCGGTCTCTGTTTCACTCTCTTTCTCTCTTTCTCTGTCTTCAAATGCTGTTTAAGCCATTACCTGCTTAGCCCCAGATCATAGATCAAACAACAACTGAGTTTTTCAACTCTAAGTGGATCACAACTCTCCAATATATAAAGGCCACACACAAAAACCTAATCTCCCTTTAAAGAGAGTAAATTTATCACTAAATCTCCGCCTAATCTTCTCCTACAACAACATACACCACGTTTTTTCTTGTCAAAATAACATGGTTTCTCTTCGGTTTTGCTTTTTCTCTTAAGCTCCACCACCCCCTTTTCTTTGCTCTTTGTCTTAGCAAACCCCAAAATTAAGGTAGCTTCACTTCTTCTTTTCTATTCCATGGACAGCTTGAGAGAAATAGAAGGAAAACAAGCTCATGATCCTATATTCATTGAGAAGATGAATAAATCGTGTTCTCGGTCGTCGCGTTGCGTGTACGTTCCGGGGCCACTCATCGTCGGAGCAGGGCCGTCGGGTCTGGCGGCGGCGGCTTGTTTGAAAGCCAAAGGTGTACCCAGTGTAATCCTAGAGAGATCCAATTGCATAGCATCGTTGTGGCAATTCAAGACCTACGATCGCCTACACCTTCACTTGCCGAAGCAGTTCTGCGAGCTCCCACTCATGGGGTTCCCTACCGACTTCCTTACGTACCCTACCAAACAACAATTCGTCGACTACCTCGAATCCTATGCCAAGAAATTCGATATCAGGCCAAGGTTCAACGAGACGGTTTCGCGAGCCGAGTACGACCCGACGGTCGGTTTTTGGTGCGTAAGAAGCGTGAGGTCGAAGGGAAAAGAGACGGAATACTTTTGCCGGTGGCTGGTGGTTGCGACGGGGGAGAATGCGGAGGAGGTGGTGCCGGAGATTGAAGGAATGGGAGAGTTCGGTGGGGATATAAGGCATACGAGTTCATATAAAAGTGGGGAAGAGTTTAGAGGGAAAAGGGTTTTGGTGGTGGGGTGTGGGAATTCAGGCATGGAGGTCTGTTTGGATCTCTACAATCACAATGCTAAGCCTTCAGTTGTGGTCAGAGATACAGTAAGGAAAAAAAAAACCCCTCTTTTTAACCACGGCTATGGCGTCTTTCTTCCCCTTTCTTTTCTTTTTTTCTGTATAAACAGTTAAAACTAAAAATCAACCCACTGAAGAATTTTGATAATTTTTAAAATTTGTTTTATAATAAAGTTCATTACAGTAAACAAAAAATAAAATAAAATCTCATGCTGTCCCCTCATGTTTTAGAATTGTAAAAAAACAAAAGAATTTCTCAAATTTCATTTTTATATGTCAACTAAAACATAGTCAAAGGAAATTGAAAACACATGGTTTTACTTAATGTTACTAACCGTGAATAAGTTTGGTAATGTTTTGTTGTTTAATAAACTTCGTACCAACAGGTTTCATTGTCTAAAAAAAACATGGTTTTGTTGAGAATTACAAACCCTGAATAAATTTGATATTGTTTTCGATTGAAAATATATGTTTTGACTCTGCCCAAAAACAAACTTGAACAAGTTTTGTGCAAGGCATTCATACTGGTTTCATTTCATGGAATTGCCATGGTTGGCGGCTTCAAGTTCCAAAGATTTATCAAGCTTACAAAAAAAAGAACATCTTTCGTCTTTCACTTTCTTGGGATTCACCAAGCATGCGCAACATCGTTAAAAACACAAGACAAAACTTATGATCTTATTATATATGTTGTCGTAATGATGAAGATCTCGACACCACTATGAACAAAGTTTCCTCAATCAACTTAACAGCAAAAGATAGAGCTAATTTCCTCCGCTAAATCTATATAATTTTTTTTTTAATGAAAATCCAAGGTACACATCCTCCCTCGAGAGATGCTGGGGAGATCGACTTTCGGGTTGTCCATGTGGCTGCTCAAGTGGCTGCCCATGCGGCTTGTCGACCGGTTCTTGCTGATCGTTTCGTGGTTGATGCTCGGTGACACGGCTCGTTTCGGGTTGGACCGGCCTCGGTTGGGTCCCCTCCAACTCAAGAATCTGTCTGGAAAGACACCCGTCTTAGATGTTGGCACGCTTGCCAAAATCAAAAGTGGAGACATTAAGGTACTTTGCCTTTTGTGTCATTCATATCTCAATCACTTTTCCATTTGCCCTACTAACGAACTAGTTATACTGCTTTTCATTGATCCTATATTTTATATACTGTTGCTTTTTCGTTTTTGCTTCAACATTTTTTTTTTCTTTTTTACCTTGTATTACATTCCAAAATTCCCAAACTTTCAATCAAAGAATTTTCCCCATCGCATTTGCATTTTTGGTGGATTTAATCCAGTCCCTATAATTTGATTATCTCTAATTCTTTTACTTTTCTAAACACATTAAACTTTGGGTTCATTTTTTTAAAACATATGTTATATACTTTTTGGCTTTTTTTTTATAATTGCACAAATATGTTTAGAATGCCAAGTATATATATATATATTACATCATGTATTTAAGTAAGTCACTGTGAAAGTATTTGATGGAATTAGTGAAACTAAAAAGATTAGAAAGTATAAAAATTATAATATAGAGACTGAATTCGTCAAAAACACAAAATACAGGGACTTTTTATATATTACTTTTTGTATAAAACGTTGAAATTTTTAAGTTAAGTGTGTTGGCATTGTAGGTATGTCCAAGCATCAAGTGCCTAAAAGGACATGCTGTGGAGTTTGTCAATGGCCAAACTGAAAACTTTGATGCAATCATCTTTGCAACTGGTTATAAAAGCAATGTACCCTCTTGGCTAAAGGTATATACTATACCCTTTATCTTTCTTTTTTGCTTTGTTTCTTTTTAAAAGATGATAAACGAAAGGGTTAATCCCACAAAACATCCCTAAAACTATTGATGAGTTTCTAAATTGGTCTTTCAACTTCAAAACTTTCTAATTGAGTCCTTAAAAGATTTATAACACATCAATCAAGTTTTGCTTTCAACTTAGCCATTAGTTTAGGCCTTAAATGACAGTTTGGATATGATATGAAGCATTCTCAAAACATGTAGATCAAACTATAAACATATGTATACTTATCATGTGAATAGTTTAGATCTAATGTGTTAAAAAAAAGAGGGGGTTATTTCTTTTTCTTTTTTTAACACGTAAGATCTAAGTTGTCCGTACAATAGGTAATTACATATTTATGATTTGATCCACATACTTTAAACATACTCCACGTCAAATTTTGAGTTTGGCATTTAACAACCAAGCTAATGGTTTGGCTAAGGAATTACTAATTGATACATATTGAAGTTTGGAGACCAAATTAGAATTTGGGTAATAGTTTAGGATCTCAAGTGGAATTAACCCTAAAAAAAGAAAGAGAAAAAAGGGGCTAAAGAAAAAGAGGAAATGAAAATGTCAGGAAAGGAAGATGTTCTCAGAGAAAGATGGGTACCCTAGAAGGCCATTCCCTAATGGGTGGAAAGGTGAGAGTGGGCTATACGCCGTGGGGTTCACTAAACGTGGTTTGCTAGGTACATCAATGGATGCTAAGAGGATAGCTGAAGACATTGAATGGTGTTGGAAACAAGAAGCAAAGCATCACTTTTGTACCCATCATAATCATCATCATCATCATCACCACCACCATGATTGACCTTTTTTTTTTTTTTTTGCTGGGGGCGTTTGAAATCCTGAGAAAAATATACAGATTTTGTATCACACAGCAGCACTGGGATTTCAACTATTCATTAATTTACTGTCAAAGGAACATCAAAATCTTGATGTTGCCTTGCCTTACAATAGATGAGGAGAAGAGAAAATTTTTATTAAAAAAAAGGTTGAATAGCTAAAGGTTTCAAACAAGGGAGAGAGTTTTGTCTCAGTGAACCCTTACCTTGGGAAAAGAAAAAGGGTTGGTGTTGTTTGGATAGTGGGAAAATCTCAGACCATCTGTACATCTTGTACATTATAATTTTCCTCTAATTAGCCATGATTCCTTGTTCCTTTTTTTTTTTTTTTCAGAGAGAAAAAAAGAAAAAGGCAAATTAGTGTTATAGGGTGTTTGATATTTGTTATGCAAATCGAATATAACGATCTTTTCCTTTAGGGTTTTTGTTTTGGGGTGTTCTTCAAGGTTACTTCATATTGCTTTTTTTTTTCTCCGGAAATTCTTTACAATGGGAGTTGAATAAATTCCAAGTTAAGTGGAGTTAAATTTTTTAGAGGGTAAATACTCATAAATTGAACTGTTTTTTTTTTTTTAAATTTGTAAAACTATAACATAAAAAAATATGGAATTTTTTTATGACTTAATTTTAATATAATTTTTTTGAGAGCTGGACTTATAACTTTTTTCATCTTACTCTCTAAATTGTTTTGGGTTTACCAAATTTGATAGCCTTTCTTAGTTTAATTCTTAAATTTAGAAATCATTAAGGTATAAAATTATGTCATATAGCCAATTGAAAATTATTTAAAAAAATTTATTATCAAGTGATTATGTGACAATTTCATCATGATACCTTAATAAAATATAATTGTAAGGATTAAATTGAGAAAAATGATAAATTTGATATTAATATGAAAAAAAATTAGAGATCAAACAAGAAAAGAAATTCTAAAATTCAAATATTAAATGTTTTTCTTTGGCCCTTGTACATAGTGAATCTTAATATCGAACATTGTTGTTTGAAAGCTAGCTAGAATCTTGATCATGTTTTTTTTTTTCTTTTTTTTTCCTTAATTTGGTTGTTTTGAGGCAATATCATTGTCAAAATGATTTCATTCCATGTAGAAACTTTGGACCACACCACTTTTGATTCTGAAGTTAAACATGTGCATTTAAAAATCAGCAGAAATCTTATTAATTGCTAAGCAATTTTAATTTTAATATTACTGAACCCAATAAATTATTCTTTGAAATTTATTGCTTATGGGAATCAAATTTTACAAGTGAAGCTTTGAATCTAAAATTGTATAAATCCGAATGGGTCAGAAAGATTTGTAATTTGTAATTATTTTATTTAAAATGGTATAAAAGTATGACATAAATAAAAGTGATATTATAATAATTTTAATTTTAATTTTTTTAAAAACATTGAATTAGAAATGGAATGACCCTTCGAGTAATGGAATCCAGGTGATTTACTCAAAAAAAAAAAAATCTTAATTTTGTGTTTTTAGAAAATTTTATAGAAACTCTATCCTGCACTCTTTATTTTTCAGTTTTACTTTATTTTTAATCTTTAGTTTTAAAAGTTAGCTAATAATATTTTATTTTTCTTTAATTTTTTATTTTAAATTTAGCTATATAAAATTTAGATTAATATTTTTAATAATAAAAATATTTAATTAATATAATATTGATAATTTAAAACGTAATTAAAATTTAAAAATTAATTTAAAATGAAGGTTTAATATAATTAATTCATAAATAAATTCCCCAGTGCAAGTGATTAATTTAGGCCTAGTTTGGATGAGCGATTGGGTGTGGTGCGGTGCGTTTAACCTACTTTTTATTTCACGCTACAATGTCGCTACAGTATTTAATCTCACCGCCACCGCTATTTTTACACTAACCGCAAATAAACGTACTGTCCATCCAAACTCACCTTTAATTTGAGCAATATAAAGGGGTAACTGGAAATAGGCAAGCAGAAGTGATTGATTGACATCCCTCAAAAATCTTCTTTTTATTTATTTTAAAAATCTAAAAAGCATCACACTATAAGAAGAAAAGAAAAAAGGTCGACCTGTTTCTCTATGTCATCTGGGAAAACTTGATTTGGATTTGATAGATATTAATAGTATAAAATTAATTTAATTTTCCACATTTTAATAACTTTTTTATAATTGTGAAATTAAATTAAAACTAGAAATCAGGATATTGGAAGGATTGATTAGCTTAATTAATTGGACCAACACCCTACTCAATATCATCTTAAGCCCTTTCCAAGTTACATCATTCTGAAGCCACATATTTTTTTTTTTATCTTTTATATTGGTTTTATAATTTATATTTAAAATTTATAACTATTTCTTCTAATAATATCACTTCAAACTGATATAATATAATCTTTTCATTTCAAATTTAACATGTACATATTTATTTAGAAATATAATAAGATAATTACTTGATATACATACAAAAAAAATTTTAACTCTACAAATATATTCTTAAATTATATTTAAAAAGAAATAAGTACAATCTCAACCACGTAACAAATAATTATACATATAAATATATATACACATATATTACTACGTGATTGTGTATAATTGTGCATGCATCTTTGTGACGTCAACGAACCACGGCCTTGGATCAAAGGCAGTGCTTTTAAGTGTTATCCCATCCATACTTAATTATTTTATTAAGTTGGTGTTATTCTTAACCAGATCATCAATTTATTTATAAAATTATAAAAATATATTTTTTAAATTATAATTAATTTTATTATCTTTTCTTGTATTTTAATACTTTAAATAAAATAATTAAAAATTACAATTTCAACAATACTCAATAATATTAAAATATAAGTTCATTACCACTCAACCTAAAATGTTATAATTTTTTTGAATTTTTAGTTTTGAGTTTATAAATTAGGATTTAGGGTTTTTATTAAGTTTTAGATTTATGATCTAGGGTTTGAGTTTAGTATTTAAGGTTCGAGATTTACATCGGTTTTCAAATTTTAGGTTTAGGATTTATGTTTAAATAAAACTATTAATATTTATTTATAAGTCTTTCATTATTTTTATTTCACAATTAGAAATTTTTTATTGAAGGTTGAGATGAAACTATAAAACTTTAAAGATTAAAGGTAAAAGTTTTATGTTAAAAAGGATTAAATTGAAATATTAATTTTTGAGAAAGATAAAAAAAAAACTTTTAACCAAGAGATTAAAATAACTTAAATGGAATTATTAATTTTTAAAAGAATTAATATTATAATTTTTCATTTAACTAAAAATCTAAAATTAATAATTCAACTATAACTATTCATTAAAATGCAAATATATTAATAATATATATATATATATATATATATATATATCTAGATTTTTCAAACCCATAAATGTAGGTAAAATAAAATATTTTATGTTAAAATATTCTATTTTAAAAATTATTTAATAATAAATATAAATTGAGTTATAATAAATTTATATTTTAATATTATTGAATACGTATTGAGTTTTTAAATTTGTAATTGTTTTATTTAAAGATAGTATAAAAAATAAAAATATAAAATTGTCATCATAATAATATTAATTATTTTTTTGAGAATATTAGTTATAATTTAAAAGAATGAGTATTTTTTTAAGTTTATAACTGAGTTGGTAACCTAATTAAGGATGACACAAATTTAATAAAATACTTAAATATAAGTATTAAATATTTAATATGTACTTAAAATTTTTCATCTATTTTTTATTTTATCCAATTATAAGGTGCCGGGTTTTTATTGAAAGATGGTGCATTCCTTTAACTTCTACTTCTTCAATGTTATATTATGGAGGGCAAAGTAAAAATGGAAGAGATGGAGAGGAGCAGGGACGGCCCATAAGATCCCCGAATGGCCATATTCTCCATTGGAGGCCCCCCTTTGGGCTTTTATTGCCATCAATTGTCACTTGTCTTTATACCAATTTCACTCATCAACCGACTTTTAGCACTAACTTGCCTCTCATTCCAAAAAGAAAGATAATGTTGTGATGTGAGGACCCCTTTTAATCATCGTTTCTTCCTTAATCTTCTTATTTTGTATCTAAATTCGTGGTTCATATCTAAAGCCTAAACCAAATATACTACATTTCTTTAATTAAATCATGTTATATATTAGACATACCTCCCCAACTTAAAGGTATTTACCTTTGCTAAGTCCGTGGAAATTATCTGTCAAGTATTTTATGCTAAACAATACATATTCCTAAAAACAGTATTTCTCTTCATAAGATTGCAATGCCATTTGTTTCACAATCTGAGTTTAATTCTATTTGAGTTGAGGTGACTCTCAAATAAAATCCTTTCAACAATATTGATTTTCAAGATTCAAACTTAGTTCAAATGCTCGAAAAAGAAGTCCATTTTCATTCCTTCCAACCACTTATTGGCCTTAAATGACCCTTAATGACATGATAAAAGACATTCAATCATCTAAAGATTGTAATTGCAGCCCTTGACCCTTTAGGTGAATCATTCATCATCTTGACATCAATCATATATATGCACATGTAATGGAGGTTTTTTTTTTTTTTTTTTTAAATGTGTAATGGATTATCTTGTAGTTAAGATAGTTTTATTTGTAATAGTAGAAAAAATTTAGAGTTTTTGATATATTATGATGATTTATGCATGAAACAATTGAAATGAACTAAATATACCATTTTTATTATACATGTATATGAATTGAATTCTTTTTTCTTTGGAACTTAAACTATTTTTTAAAGAGATTACAAGTATTAATTCAATTATAATTGTAAGCAATACATATGAATAACTATAACTAGAAACAATATTACAAGCACGATTGAATTGATAAACGAAATATATTCATACCTAAATTATAATATACTTAGATATGGTTCATATACAATAATCTTAAATCATAAAATAAATCTAAGCTGAGAAGTTATGCACAACATGAAACTAAAATTTTAAATTACTCATAATCTTTAACTTTGCTATTAAACCAACTTAACCTCATATGGACAGGCACATTAAAAGTATGAATTAGCATAATTGATGAAATCCAATTTAATGGTTGCTCCCAAATTTAGCTAGCTTGACATACAGATCTAATTAGCTGGACTTTTTTTTTTGACAAAAGGAGTTAGCATTTTGCAGGTACATCACATTGATGAAATCATTTTAATTATTAGATTTGGTGTTTTATTTTTCAATCAAAAGGCCTATATATCATTTATCAATCACAATCCCATCTAAATTAAACCCCCATAAAATTTAATCTTATTTGCATTCCATCATATATATATATATATTGCGACTATCATTTTTTTTTTTTTTAGATATAGGAATGTATTCGAATATATATATATATAGTTATTAAACTTCAAAATCTATATGAAAAAAAATTAAAAATTAAAAATTAAAAATATTGGTGTTGAATATATAGATAAAATGAAATTGAATTTTTGAGAAAGAAGTAAAGGCATCGAGTGGGGTTAAAATTAAGACCAACATCGAAGCATCTTTTAAAGAACAGCAGTTAACCAAGTATCTATAGGGTGGTCCTATTGATAAGGTTGCGTATACCATCCATTTATTTTATTTCAATTTTTCATTTTTTATGGGTTAAGCGGTCTTAATTGTGTGTGGTCCATGAAAATTGACTATCCAGTCTGAATTTATACAAGTTATTGAGAACAAGTACATAAATAATTTGGACCATTTCAATTAATTCTGAGTTGCGTTTTCATGGGGCATTTTACTCAATTTTTTCAAAATTTGAAATTTTTATTAATGGATTTTTGGTATTAAATTTTTTTCACCATCATTGACTTATTGGCGATACCAATTGGCAGAACGTTAACATCATGTTTAGAATGCTCCAAATAGCTTCTAAATTTGCATCATAAGTAGCTATAGGAACTATACATAACTCCTTGTATTTTTAAGAAATATTAATAGCTAAGTTATTTTTATTGTTTTCTTTTTAATAATTAGGGTAGGATGAGATTCTACGACATTGAATCCAAATTTTCATATCACAAAATACAATAATTTTGCCCTAAGTTAAAAGTTGTTGGAAAGCTATGCAAAAAATAATTTTAAGAGATAAAAAATGAATTCTAAATTCTTTAGGGGACAGATAGGAATTGTATGATTATACTAATTTATAATTTTATAATTTTCAAAGGAGTTATAAATAGTTTTATCAATTTAAAGAGGTTAAGGCGACATGTTTCCTTTGGATCTGCTCCAATTTTCATTGTTATTGTTTTTTTTTTTTTATATTTTTCATGTCCATTTTATAGTTTGTATTTGGGATTCATGATTATCTCCAACAATATCACCTCTAAGGTTTAAACTTACATTCTCCTTTAAGAGTGCAATATGTGTTGGGTTGAACCCGAGCTATGCAACGAACACGAACGGAAACCAAGAAAACTGGACACAAACATTTACATTGAAAACTCCTCCAAAGAGGATAAAAAAGCATATGCAAAGAAAATTTCACTAAAACTGGAAAAAAACCGAAAGGAGAGTACAAAATGGAGAGCCAAATAAACCCTGAACCCAAATTACAAATATTCCCTAAAATTTCCACAAACTCTCTTTTAATTTTGTTGTTATTTTAAACTATCCAGGGTTGATAAGAGGCCTATTTATAGGTTGAATTTCGTGTACAAATTTGACTAAAACATCCCTAGGATAATCAGAGTTAAACCGAGAAAATATAAAAGAGTTTAACTAGGAGAAGAAACCCGATTAAATGGGAAACACGTCACCACGTCGGGACGTCAAGCATCACGTCATCGGGACATGGTGTGTCATGTCGTCGGGACATTGGCTCTTTCTCGTATTGGCATCGGCTTTGTTTCATCCGAAATGCAAGGCACACTCTACAAATCTCCACCTTGACTCATATATCCAAAACATCTTCTTTGTCAAGCCCCGTTAGTGGCCTAACTCGATCTCTGTCAAATGTTTACCAAGTCTAAATAATGTCCGAACTTGGAAATTGAAAGACTCTTTGTCATCATATCTGCTGGATTATTCTCTTTGCCATTTTGTGAATTTGAACATCTCTTTAAGCGATCACCTCTCGAACAAAGTGGTATCAAATATATATGCTTTGTTCTTTCGTGATGCATCTGATCTTTCGTGAGATGTATGACATTTTTACTATCGTACTATACAATATTTTTTTTTATCAACTAGCTCCCTGAATAGGCCTCTCAACCAAATGGCTTCTTTCACAACTTTTGTGATTGTCATGTACTCAGTTTCGATAATCGATAGAGCCACAGTAGCTTGAAGGGTAGCTTTCCAACTAATAATGCAACTTTCAAAGATGAACAAATAACATGTGAGTGATTTTATTTTATCTAGGTCTCTAGCATAATCTGAATCTACATAGTCGACTAGACCTTTTGAACATCTTCTGAATTACAAACAAGTACTAGAAGTTCCTGAGAATCCACTTAACAGCTTGCCTATGTAATTTGCCAGGTTTGGCCATATATCTACTTACTACACTAACAACATGTGAAATATCGAGACAAGTACAAACCATTGCATACATTAGGCTTCCAACTGCATTAGAATAGGGAACCAAAGACATGTACCTTTCTTTGTCTTCGATTTGTGGTGAGTCTAAAGCTGAAAGCCTGAAGTGGGTAGCTAAAAGAGCATTAACTAGTTTAGAATCTTGCATTCAAAACCACTCAAGAATCCTACCGATGTATCTCTATTGTGACAAAAATAGCTTTCCAGAGTGTCAATCTCTTGAAATTTCCATCCCTAAAATTTTCTTGGCTGCACCAAGATCCTTCATCTCAAACTTAGAATTAAGCATGGTTTTAAGTCTTTCAGTTTCGGAAGGATCCTTAGCCATAATTAACATATCATCAACATAAAGCAGCAAATAAATAAATGATCCATCATCTAAACGTTGTAGATAAACACAATTTTTATACTTACTTCGAACGAAACTAATACCTAACATGAAGGAATTGAACTTTTTATACCACTACCAAGGAGATTGCTTTAGACCGTATAATGATTTTTGAAAAGACAAACATGGTCTTCTTTACCTTCAATCCTAAAGCCTTCAAGTTGTTGCATGTAAATGTCCTAATCCAAATCCCAAATTGAGTTTATCTCTTCGAATTTTCTGTCAAAGATATTGGTTGAATAGAAACAAAATATAGCATTGGGGATACAATCTCGATGAAAATGAGCAATGTCAACCCAAGCATAAAAGGGGAATCATTCTCGAGGAAAATGATATTTTGCAAACATCAGGCATAAACACTTGGTCGTGACACCAGGAATAGTGTAGCAGATCAAATTGATGAAAGTTGATACAAGTCTTATACCCCTGAATTGTAGTGGATGGATTAAAAAAAGTACAAGTACTATACCCCTGAGTTGCAGTAGGATGGATTGAAGTTCATACAGATCCTATACTCTTGAGCAGTGGGAAAGGGTTGGAAAAGATTTAGATCCTACACCTTGGAGTCATAATGAAGTGGTTTGAAGGTGGTACAAACCTTAGGTTCTAGAGGTACAATGCAATAGGCCCAGAAATTATAGTGAGGCAAATCATTTGAGTAAAATATGATTGTTTCTTCGAGTTTTGCTATCAAAGTACTAGTCGAGCAAGAAGGCAGCGTAATTCATCAGCGATAAAGCCTTGAGGAACAAGGGGCGATGATACCTTAAACATTTGAAAATGAATCATTCTCATGACATTTTTACGTTTATATCATTCACAACACATTTAGTTAGGAGTATTTGATTCATTCCGGATCATGGCATCCTAATCATAAGCATAAAACTGATTCTACAGGATAGATCCCCTAGAGGATGTAGCAATATCGGTGAATTCACAGATCTTGTCTTCCTGAAGTTGTAGTGAAGCAGATCGAAGATACCAGTCTTGCCTCCCTTTGCAGCAAAGCAGACTAAAGACAACAAATCTTGCCTTCCTGAAGTTGCAGTGAAGCAGATCGAAAACACCAGTCTTGGCTCCCTAAGTTTATATCGGAGTAGACTAAAGACAACAGATCTTGTCTTTCTGAGTTTGCAGAGAAGCAAATCGAAGATACCAGTCTTGCCTCCCTGAGTTTGTAGCGGAGCAGACTAAAGACTATAGGTTTGTCTCCCTAAGCAGTAGTGGAACAAATCGAAGACTACGAATCTTATCTCCCTAAGCAGTAGTGGAGCAGATTGAAGCCATTGGCCTTATCTCCCTAGCAGCAGTGGAGTAGGCTGAAGATTTCAGATTTTGTCCCCTAGAGATAGTAGTAGGGCAGATCGAAGATTGTAGCCTTATCTCCCTGAACAGCAGTAGAGTAGGTTAAAAATTGTAGATCTTGTCTCCCTAAGTAGTAGTGGAACAGATCGAATATGATGAATTTTATCTCCCTAAGCAGTAGTGGAGCAGATCGAAGCCGCTAGCCCTATCTCCTTGAGCAGCAGTAAAGTAGGCTGAAGATTGCAGATCTTATCTCACTAAGCAGTAGTAGAGTAGATCGAATATGGCAAATTTTATCTCCCTAAGCAGTAGTGGAGTAGGCTGAAGATTTTAGATTTTATCTCCTTAAGTAGTAGTGGAGTAGATCAAAGACGGTGAATCTTATCTTCCCGAGGTAGCAGGAAAGCAAATTTAAGCCACCAGTTCTTATCTCCTTGAAATTCTAGCGGAGTAGATCGAAGTTACAAATCTTTTTTCCCTAAAATTTTATTGGAACAAAGTAACAATTTCTATGCTTTTGAAGATGCAATGGACTGGAATGAGGCTACTCGAAAAGAAGAGCCAAGAAATCAGGATTTGGCAAGACCGGGCAAAATTGACCCTTCTAAAGTCTTTACTCTATTCCCATTACACGACAATGAGCAAAGAGGGGTAGCTGTAGAGGGCCCATTTCGTCCATGCCGGCACAAAAGCTAATATGTATAAAAACCAATAAATAAAAAAAGTTTATAAGTCCAAATGTCCTTTTACAAATAATGAACCCAAAACCCAAGGAAATAAATCAAACCCCTTAACCCATTATATTATCTAACCCATTTTAAGCCCAAATAAATAACCAAAGTACATTAAACCCAGTTGCCCAAATCTCAAAACCCATTACATTACAGCCCAAAATAATAAATCTAAACCTAAATTAACCCAAATTTATATGACCCAATAGCCCAACCATCGGACAAACCCAAATGGCCCAAACACAAAACCGATTTTCAGCCAACCCTAGCACCTAAACACCCTAACAACCTTCGAACAACCTTCTCCTCCACGAGCGGCCATTGCCCACGAACGGCCTCACCTCCAACTGGCCTCTTGCAACAGAATAACAAACAACACAGCAGAATACAGCAGAGCAAAAATGTTTTTTGATGTATTTTTTATTTGTTATTTTCGATTCTTTCGGCAATAAATAGAGGCCGAAATCAAATGTAAAAGGGATTTTTTTTTTCTTTTTCTGAAATACAATATGCATATTCGAAATTAAAAGCAATAAAAAAGCAGAATCATTTGAAGGTGATCTGAGTTTTTTCTTTCTCTTTTCGATTTGTTTTTCCTCTTTGGTTTTTCATTTAGTTCCTATGGCATGTGAGAATAGAAAGGGGATGAGGGATTTACCTTCATGAGCACACCGCCGATCCCTTTTCTTCGTCGAAATCGAAGTTTAAATGGGATATGGCTTCGAATGAGGCGTATTTAGCCTTCGTGCGACACTAAACGCCGATTTTAGTGTCGAAATAGTGTTCGACGGACGGCCGAATAGGGGAGGGGCGAGAGAGCGTTTAGGGTTTTGAAACTCATTTTTTCCTTTTCCTTTTCTGAAATGATGGAGTGTTTTAATTTATAAGTTTTTTTTTTCCATTTTGCGTTGACGTTCAATTGGGTCCTGTTCGCATTTCTTTCGTTTTTTAAACTCTTTCCTTATAATTTGTGCGCTATTTCAACTTAGTCCCCATCTGTGTGCTGTGTTTTGTCGACTGGAGTATTTGCTAGTTTTCTCCTTATCCTTTATGCGCATTTCAGTTTGATCCACGATTTGATTTAATAATCTTGTTTATTTTTAAAGTGTCTCTTTAATTTTATTTTTATTTCAATTAAGTATTTTTTTAGTTTCTATTTTTTAATCCTTTTATTGTATTAAACTTATTTATTATTTATATTCTTAGAAATTGTTTAATAAGTTATTTTGAATTGTTTTATTGATTTTACAATGTTTTAATATGTTTTACATTTCCATTTGTATATACTTTTTTTTAATTTATTATATAAATGTTTTATTTCGAAATCTTCTCTCATATTTTTTTTGATTTAAAAGGTTTATAAAAGATTTAATTTAAATACTCTTAGATATTATTAATTTGTACATACATATATAATTTATATTGAAATTATTTTTATCTTATGTATATATCATTGATTTCATATTATTTCACATATATATATATTTATATTGTTTTTAAAAAAAAAATCTAATTGTGTATTACATATTTCAAAGACCTTATTTACATATAATTATATTTTTAAAAGACATTATTGTATTACATATGTTTGTATATTTCAAATAC
This sequence comes from Gossypium stocksii, assembly GCA_020496765.1. Lineage (NCBI taxonomy): Eukaryota > Viridiplantae > Streptophyta > Magnoliopsida > Malvales > Malvaceae > Gossypium > Gossypium stocksii. Next base: position 36,067,550 of record CM035629.1, read on the forward strand.
TTTGGTATATTATTATGTTCATATGTATACTATTTATTTTGAATTTTTCATTTCATGTATATTATCTATTTAAATTGATATAGATTATTTTGTATATTGTTTTTTAGATTTTCTACACATATAATATTTATCTTAAAATTCCTTTACATATTACTATTTAATGCATTATTTACATTTTAAAATTTGTCACATTTTATTTGTGATTAATTGACATGATATTTCTTTTAAAATTACCCTAATTTGGATTCTTTATATTTTCATTATTAATCTTGCATAAGTGTTATTACCATATATCCTAATTATTTTATGTTATTGCATCATGATTTCAAATTCAACTTTCACCCCATTTTAATTATTCTTTTGAGCAAATCAAATAAGCATATTTTGAGCTAGTTTTAAAAATCGTCTATTTGAAAACCTTTTAAATAAGGCAATATTTAGTGTTTGGAAAGTCAGAAAATTGTGCCCTAACGTGCTGGGTTACATTTTTCCGTTTAACCAAGCCACTAAGTACCCTTTCAATTGCATATTTTGAAAATCAAAAGATGACCTCGGTATTAAAGGTTTAAGATAGCATATCCTAACGTGCTGGATGTGGTGTCTTGTTCCTTTAAAACGAGTGAATCTTAAAATTCAATTCAAACCAAATGTTTTTTAAAAAAATCACATTTCAAGCTTTTTCAAGATTTCAACATTGGGACAATTATTGATTAAAATGGTACCAGTTTTGGGCGTGCAAGGGTGCTAATCCTTCCTCGTACGTAACCGACTCCCGAACCCGTTTTTTATTTCATAGGCCAAAATTATTTTTTAAAAGGTGATCCAATCACACCTAAACAACAAAAAGGGTTGGTGGCGACTCCATATTTTTAAAGTCAATTCCCGTTTTCCAAATTTAAAAATGGTTTCGACAATGCATGTATATGTTTACTTAATGTACAAATGAATGGTAAGTTTATTTCCCGTTATACGAGCTTACTAAGCACTAAGTGCTTACTCTGTTTCATTTTCTCTGTTTTATAGTACTTGGAGGCTCGAAGGTTGGAAGCTGGTCGGAGCTACATCACACTATCCCTCGGACTCTTCGATATATAAGTAGTAAACTAATTTTGGTTATAATGGCATATATAGGTTAAAAATGATTATTGGTGACAATGTAATGATGGTTATAATTAGCCATTGGAATAGTTAATGAATGATATGTTTTGATATGTAAATGTTCTTAATATGTTGACATGTGAGTTTGAAATGGTTGATTTACGATAGTTATGTGGATGATAGGATTAAGATAGTATATTTGATGATACAGGCATACATGTGTATTTGGTCAATTAGGTAAGACTAATTATATAGGCACATGTGTTATTATGTCATGCATAGAACTTGATTTGAGTTGATTTAAATGATTTGAGTTGGTTGATAAATGTGTTAAAGTGTTGGTGTAGGTGGAAGACCAAATGAGTGAGAAATAAGGCTTGAAAAATAACCTTATTTTGTCCACACGAGCGTGTGACCCCTGTACTTAGGAAAAATTTTAACATTTCGTGAAAAATTCTCTGAGTTCCCGATTTAGTCCCAACTTGTTTCTAATGTATGTTTGGGGCCTCAAGGGCCCTAATAAGGGACTTTACGATTAATTTTCTGACATGTAAGATAAAAATAATATGAAATGTCTATATTCATTCCATAAGTTTTGGTAATGCTCCGTAACCCTATTCTAGCAATGGATACAGGTTAGGGGTGTCACACCTTCTACCATGCGGAACGTATATAATTGTTGTTTCAATACCAAACGATTTGCAAGAGACTTTATCATATATAAGACTTCTAATTTCCTCCATAGGGCTGCTATCATCTTTTTCATAATTACCTCCTGCAATACATTATTAGTAAGGCGCAACTGAATTATTGACAGTGCCTTCTCATCAAGTTCTTCCCCTTTATTTGATTTGCATCTGTGGGCTTTTGCCATGTAACGACCTTTTTCAAACCGTTCTGAACTTGAATTATTGTAATCCAAACTTGCCACAAGCTAAAATTTGTAATCCCATCGAACTTTTCGATATCGTACCTCATTATCATCTCTGAATGGGTTGAATGCGAAACTGAACCAAGCTTTGATACCAATTTGTTAGGTCAAACCCGAGTTAGGTAACGAACATGAACAAAAATTGAGAAAATTTGACACAACTATTTATGTGGAAAAACCCCTTTGAAGAGGATAAAAAACCACGAGTAAAGAAAATTTCACTAAAGCTGGAAAGAAAACCAAAAAGGGAGTACAAGATGAGAAACAAGTAAACTCTGAACCCGAAATAGAAAGATTCCTCGAAATTCCCATAAACTCTTTTAATTTTGTTGGTTCTATTCTAACTATCTATGGTTGTTAAAAGGCCTATTTATAGCCTAAATTTCATGTATAAATATGACTAAAACATCCCTAGAATAATCAAAGTTAGAACGGGGAAATAAATTAAAGTTTACTAGGAGAAGAAACCCGGTTAAGTGGGGAACAAGTCGCCACATTATGTCGTCGCGTTCAGCTCATCGAGACTCCAAGCATTGCATCGTCGGGACAACGAGTTCTTCTCGTCGAGATGTGGTGTGTCGTGTCACCAAGATGTCAACTATTTCTCGTCCCAATGTTAGTTTTGTTTCATCCGAAATACAAGGCACACTCTACAATATGCTTTACCACTACTCCCAACACTTGTTGGTTTTCATTTTACTTTATAATTCTTCTTTATATTTATTTGAGATTAACACATTTTTTTAATCCTTCTTTATATTAGTTAATCTGTTTTACTTTTACAATGTTATTAATTGGTTCAAATTTTTATCCTCATTAATAGTTAAATTAAGTGTTGTTATATAATTTTCCTTTACGTTAAAATATGTCATAAACCCCTTATATTCTTTATAAAATTGAAATTTAGTTAATATAATTTTATTTTAAAAAATTTAGTCTCTTTATTTTTTAGATTTCAAAATTCAAGTCTAACTATTAACACTATTATTATTTTTTGTTAAATATGTTGGCGTGACATGTTGAAATAAAAAAAAATACTTACTTAGTAGCCATTTAACTAAAATATGATGTTATAGTAAACCTAAATTTAATAAAATAATTTTAACAATGTTAACAGTTAGACTTGAATTTTAAAATCTGAAAAGTTGAGGGACTAATTCCTAGAAATTGAAATATAAAGAGTAAATTCTAAATTTACGAAAAATACAAAAACTAATGACATATTTTTATCTTTCTTTTAACTAATTTTCCACATCATCATCTTCAAACGTTTAAATAAATTTCAAAAGTTTTACTAAAATTTTTATGTAAAAAATTAAAAATATATAAAATTATCATAAATATAAACATTATTTAATCATTATGAAGATAAATATTGTTTATCTTAATATTTAAATTTGTTATCATTAGATTTTTAAAATTATCATTATCATTATCATTATAATTATCATTATCATTATCATTATAATTTAATTTTAAATTTGTTTAAAATTTTATTTTTAATTATTTCATTAAATTTAAAATTCATTATAAGCTATGTATTATTTAATTTAAATTTAATATAATTAGATATATAAATTTTATTTTTTAAAATACTAAAAAAATTATATAAATGTCCACATTGTGTAAAACTAATTTAAAGAATAATACTTTAATTTTTTTTCATTTTCAACATATCTTTTTACATGCTCCACTTTCAATCTTTTTTCCGACCTAAATTCTTTTAAATTTTTTAAAATTAAATTAAAAATAAATTGTATTTTAATTTATACACGTTCTTGAAAAAAACTATTATTACTATATATAAAGGGAAAGACTTAAATGGCCTTTCTTTTTATGACACGTGTCCATTGACACCTCCTCCATTTTACATTATTAATATAATTGGTTAGATCTTAATTCTGGTACCTTTACTTTTAGATTATGTAAAAATGGTCCAATTATAATTTTGGTTTCTATACTACGCTATATCCATTGCTTTGTTCTTTTCTTTCTTCTTTTTTTACATTACTAATATAATTGGTTAAATTTTAATTCTGGTCCTTTTATTTTTTAAGATTACGTAAAAATTGTCAAATTATATTTTCGGCCCTTAAACTACGTTTAAATTTTGAGATTTAATCTTTATACTTTAATTTTTGACATTACCTCAATATTTATAATGTCATTAATAAGTCTGAATACCTTATTCTAATTAAAATATTGACATGAATTTTAAACATTGTTAACTCTATTAAAATCCTTTGTTAAATTTATGTCTATTACAATGTCTTTTTTTGTTACATGGCTGCCAAGCAGGGGCAAAGCCAGAAATATTTATAACGGGGGGCATATTTATACAAAGTAGACATTTTTAAAGTAAGCCTGACCCATATGGGTCGGACCTATTTGAACAATGTGTTTTTAAATTTAAGCTACTCTTGATCATCCACATTAACATTTAAAAAAGCAAAATAGGTTAAATGTTCAATTCAAAGTAGATATCGCAATATTAAAGTTTATTTTTATCAATTTAATATTTAAATGTTACTTTTTATTTAGATACTGCAAAATATAACATTCCTTTCTTACCAAATTAATATTTAGATACTATTTTGTATTAGTTTACCAAATTAGGCTAGAACTTTTTCCAAATATTTTTTTACCAAATTAATATTTGGATACTACTATGTATTATTTTATCAATTTAAACTAAAAATGTATCAAACTTTATATAAAAAATTTATAAACTAATACAAAAGAAATTAAGCAAAAAGCACTTAAGAAAATTTGGGGGGCCAAACATAAATTATCATATTTTTTAGACATTAATGTTCAGGGACTAAAATGAATGTTTGAAAATTTAGGGAGGTGTCGTGACCCTGCCAACCCCCTAAATTCGCCTATGTTATCTTGTGAGGATTTTTTTTCTTTTTTTTTTTTTAATTTGAGAATGTCACACTATACTTTTAATTTTTAAATTTGAAAAGTAGTGAGATTAAATTCTTAAAAATGAAATCATGATCACTAAATCCCAAATATACAGAAAGTACAAAAACACGAAGCATATTGTAACTTTTAAATTTTAATTTTATGATTTAACCCAAAAATAATTAACCCAGCCCAAAGTATGGCTTGGAAACCATATTAGTTTTATATATAATATTAAAGTTGTAATTTGAGATTAGAAAAAGATTGTGAACTTTAACATTAAGCTTATAATTTCATCTCTTTTGAATTAATTTGAATGCTGAGGATATTAGTGAAGTAGGGTTTCTTGCAAAAACAAAATAGACACTTGAGAAAAGGGGAAAAAAATAGCGAAGTGGGGTTTATCAGGTGCTGGTGGGAATTTGAGCAGTTCCCATCAAAGGAACTCTCAACATAATAAAATTGATGTTTCACCATTGCAGATGAGAGCTAGGGCAAAGGTAGTTGTTGATCAATGTTGGTCATCACCGGCATTGAGATGGACGGTTCATCAGTTTATCATTACCAAGTATACCCTCTCATCATCATCGTCATCTTCATCTTCATCTTCATCTTCTGATTGAATTTAAATTGCGGTCGTATATCCACTTTTCATGGTATTTTATTAATCGTCAACATCGACATAATTAGGTCTAGGTAGGGTTGGTTTTAAATCTCTTATATTAAAATTAGTTCCAAAATTTTTAGAGCATTTTAAGATTTGATTGTTTCGAGTTTAACCTATTTTTAACTTCGGATGATTTCTAAGTGTGTTAGTCAAAACTTTTAAATTTAATTATAGTGAGTTCAAATACTTTAATTTATTTATTTAAATAAATTTTTAATCAAAATATTTTAAATTTAGATGAAGAATTATAACTTCATACATCTTCGCCCATGTTTATATGGATCCCATAACTACTCCACCCAACTTATTTTTACTAATGGATTTTCAATTTTTACCACAATTGTGCTATTCCATCATGTGCATCCATTTTTCTTAAAAAACAACTTTTCATTCCAAACCAATTATATGATCTAATTAAAATATTTTTTTAAATTAATTGTAAGTGTTAAGATGTAATGATCTCAACATAACCATGATATTGCTTTAAGGAGAATGTCTGAAAAAGGGCAAGAGGAGCAAATGTGTTGACTACTATAATCATAAAAGTTGATTATTTCAACAAGATGGATCAATATCCTACTAAAGGTGAAGAGATAAGAGATAACTTCGTTATCGAAAAAGTTAATCATGAATTTTGAAAATATCAATTTGCATGAACTTTAATATACGAAGAATATTTTATAATCCCACTAAAAAAAAGAGATGAGTTCGTGCAAAGTTGTACCACTCTTATGATTGCACTTGTTCGATTAGGCTATTTCTCGACTTAGGAAATAAGAGATAATTTTGGACCGCCACTCTCTTGAAGTTTGAAATCATGACCTTTCTAAAATCTTTTTTATCATAACTCAATCCTCAGTTCCACATGCTGAAAACAGATTCCAAAGTTTTGAAGGTTCTTTTTGCAGGGTCCAAGTAATACTTTTTTTCTTCTTCTTAATTTTGTTGCCCAAAACCCCGGGGGGGGGGGGGGATTAAAGGTATCCATTGTTGAATAACTCTGAAACCCTCGTGATTAATAAGTTTCAACAGGCTTTTTCACCCCATTATCTTTCATGTTCAGTGTATGTTTTTGCAATTTTTTTTCTTTATGTCAGTCTCTAATATTTTCTTTCTCTAGCTCAGTGAAAGAGATAAAAAAAACTAAAGGAAAAATTAAGGAAAGACTAAAGGAAAAATTAAGGAAAGATGTTTTATGTGCTTCATGAAAGCAAAGCATCAACACCCACTTGCCCACATTTTTTCTTCTCCCTCCCTCCTTTGATTTTGAATCAATTTATAGTGGTCACAATGTTGTTATATCATAGTTATAATAGTCTATATTGATTAAATATTTTCTCTCCAATAGTAGCGACGTAAAATTTGGTTCGATCGCTAATTGAGGTGATTTATCGAGAATTTAAAAAAACAAATTTCTATTTTATTCCCCAGTGGAGTCGCCAGCTGTAGCGACGTAAAATTTGGTTCGATCGCTAATTGAGGTGATTTATCGAGAATTTGAAAAAAACGAATTTCGATTTTATTCCCCAGCGGAGTCGCCAGCTGTAGCGACGTAAAATTTGCTTGGTTGATCGCTAATTGAGGTGATTATTGAAAATTTGAAAAATCGACATTCGATTTTAAAGAAAAAGGAGTCGCCACCGATCTTTTTTCCTAGGTGTGATCGGACACCTAATAAAACCTCTTTTTAACAGAAAAAATTCATTTTTGGATAAAAAGAAGGCCGGGTTTAGGTCTACGTCAAAATTCAGAGAAAAATAGGGTCCGGGAGTCGGTTACGCACGAGGAAGGTGTTAGCACCCTCGTGACGCCCAAAATTGGTATCTTATTAAACACGTGTTGTCTTGATTTTCAAAAGTATGAGTTCAATCTAAAATTTAATCGTGATCCGATCAAAACACGAGAAATTTCAAAGTTTAGTTTTTTTGAAGGATGTCCCGTTTTTTACACGAGCCAACGTGATTCACCCAACATAGCGATGAAACCATGTTGAAATTGGTACATTGCCTTGTTTTTGAAATTAATTAGAAAACATGAATATAATTTTTTTTTTTTAAATGATGAATAACAAAATGATATAGAATGAGCAGAAAACAAACAATAGAGTTAGAAACATATCGAAACAGATAATAATATGATAACAGTATAAAACATGAAATAAAAACGAATACATATGTGCATATTAAAATACGTACACAATAATAGTATTAAAAGTATATACATAGTACGATATATGAAAATATATAAAATATTAAAAATATATGCGAAATATATATTAAAAATAAAAAATAAAAAAAAGAACATAATATATATAAAAAACAAAAATACATACATAATAATATTGAAGATAAGTACATCATATAGTATTAAAAATCTATGCATATATACACATTTAAGTGAACACATAATAATATTTTAAAGTATGTACATAATAATACCCTATATATTAGAAATAATAATGTGAAACAACTATTAATATACTATGTAAAAAATGTGTATAAGGTAGATAAAATGAAAGAATATGATTTTACTAATAATAACTTAGTTAATAATAAAATAACAAAAAAATAAACATAAAAAAAAGGTACTTAAAATGATAATAATAAGAAAAATGAAGTAATATATAATGATATATAAAAAAATAATGAATATAATAGTAACTACAGTAATGTTAAAAATAATACCATATGAAAGGTATATACGTGCATAAAATATAAAATAGCTAAACTTAATAAAATATTAAAGGCATACAAGATATACCATATAAGAGAGTAATAATAAAATTACATAAAGATATGCATGGATACTAGTAATAATAATAACAATTGTAAAAAAAATAATAATGCAGAATATAAAAAAAGGTGGTGAAAATAATACAAAAATCAAATTGAATTTGGACAAATGACTAAATTCGAAACAAAAATGAAATTCTGGGGTGAATTCGTAATAAAAATAAAAAATAAGGACCGATTTACATGCACAAACATAAGGGAGGGACCATAAGCACAATTTTCCAAAGCCGTTAAAACGCTGCGCATCATGGGGGACCCAATTAAACATCGACATAAATTCCTGGGCCGAATTTAAAAAAAATAAAGGATTTGATTGTGAACGCATGAAAACGCGGAGGGACCACGCGCGCAATTAACCCTTTGAATGAAAAACGCGCGGACTCTAGGTGGGCACGGGTCGGATCGGTCTGACCCAGGGCAAAACGACGTCGTTTTATGCCCTGGGTCTTAATGCCAAAACGACACCATTTTATTCTATTATAAAAGCAAAAAAAATTTGTAAAAATTTCATTTTTTTCCTTTTCTTCAGAAGCCCTCCCTCCCTCTCTCATTTCTCTCTAGGCTTGGGGTCTCCGACTAGAGGATCAGCTGACGACCGGTCACCGGCGCCGTCGCCGGCCACCGCGTTCAAGAGGTATATATATATATATTTTTAGAAGATATATTATATGTATATATGTGTAAACAGAGAAGAAAAAAAGGAAGAAAAAAAATTTCGATTGAAAAACTAAAAATCACCTTAGGTCTTTGTTTTTTGGTATTCGGTTGCCCGATTTGATGCTGTTCTTGTGTGTTGATATTACTAAAATCTCTGTTATTGGGTTTAGAAAATGTATTACATGTATTCCAAATTTTTCTTCCTTTTTTACACTGATTTTTATTTGGGTTTTTATAACCCCTTTACAAATATTTGTTTATTGCCTCTTCTACTGTTGTTTGCTTTATCCCTGCAGGAGTGGTTGAACGATGGAGGTGACCGGTAGGGCTGACGTCGGTGGCATGGTGTTAGAGGGTGGGTAGGCTTGCGGCGCTGGGGGTTGATTAGGGTTTTAGCCTTTCTGAAACCCTAAATCTAGCTAGTTGGGTAAAAAATTTGGGTTTATGTGTGAGTTTTAGGTTGTTTTGGGTTAGTTAGGAATTAGGCTCGTTGTTGGGGTTAAATTAGGTGGGTTTGGGTCTTGTTTTGGGTTAGTGGGTTTGGGTCTGATTGGTTTTGGATTTTATGGGTATGGAGGTTTGAATTTTGTATGGGTGTGCTTATGGTAGGCCAAAATTGGCCTGTAACAAGTATCATTTCCAACACTTTATAAATCCAATGACATGCCTTGACCTTAGATTAGAGTAATTTCTGTTGGAAAATATAGTCATCACATATATAATAAAGAAAATTATATGTTATTATTTACTATCATGAGAGGTTAGCCCAAATTAAAAGTGATCTAACTTGGTTAGAATTTTTTTAGGCTTTAATTATTAAATAAAGTATGGGTCAAATATGTATAGATACTCTAGTAATTGAGTTCTAATCAAATTCTAATTAATGATGGGCTAATTAGGAATTAAAACTAATATGCCAAGGTTATAAATATTAGGGTTATGATCCCCAAATTATACACAAGATATCTTTTCTAATATCCCATCCTTAGGAAAGAGCAAATATTCTCTAAATTTCTTGTGTGCTAATTTGGAAGATCAAATCTCCAAGATCCGAAAAAAACTTCAAGGAATTCATGGATTCAGATACACTTCCGCATCTAGTTTTATTCTTGATTTATTCTTGATGATTTGACATGATAGATCCTGGTTTATTAAGTTTTATTTTAGATTTATTTTATAATTCTAACAAGTGGTGTCAGAGCTAGGTCATGTTGAATCATTGAGAATGAAATGATTCTTTATTATTTTTGGATTGATTCGTTTTTCTTTTTTAATTTTATGGGTTTGATATTTTAATTATATATTTTGTGGAATATTTGAGATTCTTGATAAATTTTTTGGGTTTTGATTCTTTAAATAAAGTTTTGAAGTTTAATAAATATAATCTAGTTTAATATTTGCATATGCTATCCGAAAGATGAATGTTTATTTATTTATTTATAATCAATTGATAAAAAATTGATTTGTGAGATTTCTTTCTCTTCTTTTCACACAATTATTTTATAAATTTTGGTTAAAGTTATTATTAGATTAAAGTTACAAACTTACAACTTTTTGCAATTGAATAATTCCAATTGGGTTGTATAATTGGTTTTGAAAGTCAATTCACTTGATAATTGAATCAATGAATGCTGTAAAGAAATTTTTTTTCTGCACTATTTGTTTTAAATTTTCTGTTTGTGGTTGAATGTATATGGAACTATCATCTTTTGTTTTTATTCATGATGAATTATATTCACCATTGAATTCAATTCATATATACAAATGATTATTTTGGTTTCTGCTATAATTATTTTATATAAGTTTTAGTCATTATGGAACCTAACTAGAATTAAAATATTTAGGATTTTTTTTAATATAGTGGCTATGAATTTTCATAAGTAGTTGCGCATATGAAGACTTTTATACAATTTTGGATTCTTTTTATATTTTGTGGTTATGTTTTTCTTTTTAAGTATTTGTGCGTATAAAGAAATTTTATGATAATGTTTTTAGTCATGAACATAAATTTGAGTTTACATGAAATATGTAAGGTAAGCCAATATTATTTTTCTATTATCATAATTGTGTGTATATATATTAGATGCATATCAATGATTTTGAGGATTAATGCATGATTATAGTTTGTGTAAATAGGTGTTTATAATCATTATTCAATAAGATATCTTTTATAGTTTAATTGGTGAAATTAAGTTTTGATGGGTTTCGTTGAAGTTGTTAAAATTTTTTGTTATGGTTATATATTCAATTTTATGGGTGCTTTAGTGCAAATTCATGTCAATTATATACATATTTAAATATTTTGGTTTTAAGTTTGGTTCTATAACCTTAGGTTTTGGCATCTTATGGTTCCAAATATTTGGTTAAATTATGACGATATGATTTATTGTATGAATTGTTGGATATGCCACCTATTATGATTTTGTTTTCTTGAGATTTATTGGCTTGAAAATATTTTTCAAGTATTTATGTGAATATCTGTTTAATCATAAATACAACTTTGGATTTACATGATAAATTCAATGTAAGTTTTTTTATTTGATTATGAATACATATATATGCATGAATTGCTTTGGTATTTTTGTCCATGCCAAAATTATGAAAACATGTGCTTGTTAATTATTTGGCTTTGAACTCCTACATTATTTCTGTTTGGTTTTGATATAAATGATTTTGGAACAAAAAAAAGTCAAAGATTAAGGTTTTTGGGTTTTTTTTGCATTATTAAAACAACATTATTTTGGGTTATTTCGGAGTCTATAAAGCAATAAAAATATAGTATTGACATTTGACTATTGGGTAAATTTTAAATTTGAATATTGATATGCTTATATATATTTTTTAAAATAACTTAATTGAAGCAATAAGTCACCAAAGTGATTTTTTTTTTTGTATAAATTATTTTGTTTTAAAAATATAAAAGGTTGTGTGCATGTAACTTAAGTTATGTTAATATTAATCGGCCCAAATGAAGGTTAATAATATTACATGTGCAACTATGGTAATACATATGTGACAATTATTCGGTTTTACATGTGAGCAATAAATTGACCCAAAGGAAGATTTATGGTTCAACATGTTCTTATTGTCAATGTTTGATTATTACACCAATATATTACTTACAAGTTAATATTTTGTCCAAAAATAAAATATTAATGGAGTGTCCGATATCTTGAGATGGGGTTTACCTTTATTCAAATTATTTTAGTTTAAATTTGAAGTTTTATGTGAGGTTGTTTATGGTTTATGATTTATTCAACTATTATTATATTTGCCAACATCATTGTGTGTTGTTTTGGGATAAATATATATACATATATATACTATTATCTTTTAATTTGATTGAAAGATGAAATTAAGAGAAATATTTTTAAACAAAAAAATTCAGATTTTGGCTTTAGGTTTTACTTAGGAATGTCTAATATTTTAAATAGATTAAACAAAATGCCGCCAAAGTGACCTCTTTTGTGTAGATTGGTTTATTTCAAATATCAAGATGATTGTATGTTTTTGTGATTCATGCATTATTAATTGACCCAAAGGTAAGTTAATATTTGGCAGAATTTCAACGACATTTGTAGTGATAAATGTGTGACAATTATAAGGTACTTTATGTGAGCAATATTTTAGTCCAAAGATTAATTCATTGTTTGACATAATTTATTGTCAATGTTTGATTGTTACAACAAGAGTACCACTTACTGTTAATATTATTGTCCAAAGACTTGATATTAATGTTGTCTTTGGTATCTTGAGATGGGATTAGCCATTATCCTAAATTTATTGATTACTTATGAATATTGATGTAAGCTTATTTTTATTTATTTTTTTGTTCTATATTTAGCTAATTCATCTTCTACTGCCATAGTATCTGCTAATATAAGTTCTATACCCATGCTTAATGGGACTAATTTCAATGCATGGAAAAGACACTTACTTATAGTGTTTGGTTGTATGAACATAGATATTACACTAAGGGAAGAACAACCTGCACTTCTCACAGTGGAAAAATACCCCTTTTGTTAAAAGGGATTTTGAGAAGTGGGATCATTCAAATTGCATAAGTCTAATGATCATGAAGCACAACATTTCAGAAGCCTTTAGAGGCAAGGAATCTAAAAAAATTATTTAGGCCAAAGTTTCCTTGACGAAATTAAGAAACGTTTTGCTAAAAAACGATAAGGTTGAAATGACATCACTTCTGACTTCTTTGATGTTTATAAAATATAAGGGTCAAGGAAATTCTGAGCGATCTAAGGGCTATGAGTTTTATGATCCCACAATTAGGAATATCTTTGAGATGAGACTTGCAACATTCCTTTAAGATGTTAAGTTTGGAGGGAGAAATAAGGTTAGAGACATTGCTTTTAAAGATGAATTGAATTCTAACAGTTTCTACTATCACTTTTGACGATGTTTAGGTTCTCATACCTATCATTGATTAAGAAGTGAATCTAGAACCTCAATAAGACAATGTTGAACAACTCCCTATTCAAGATGAGGTAATTGTTCCAGAAGAACAAACTCAACAACCTCAAGAATGAATGTCATTAAAAAGGTCCATTAGAGAAAAGGTTATAATGGCTTTAGTGGAATATTTTGGCTTTAAGCTACATTAGATGAATATTAAGTTAATGGTTTCTCAATGATAACATTGATGATACATTTATATGGTGCAATTAGAAAACTTTGTGTCTAATGATGCAAAGGTAATGATTTGCAAATTAAAGAACTTCATCTATGGGCTTAAGCAAACTTCTCATCAGTAATATTACAAATTTTAACAAATGATTATCTTATTCAATTTAGAGATGAATTTTGTTAATTATCGTATATACCATAAGTTTAGTGGAAGTAAGGTTTTATATTTGGTTTTATATGTTAATGACATACTGCTTGTCAATAATAAGTACAGACTTAATCAATACCTAAGAATGATTTTGAGATTACAAAAATGCATAAGATTTTTTTTACATTTTAGTAGTGGAAAGTCTAATGTACATTCAAGTTTGTATACATTTGAATATTGTATACATTATTGGGATGTTAGGCAGTTATTTTAAGCAACCCTAGTTTGGACCATTGGATAGCATCGAAGAGGGTTATAAGGTATTTTTAGAGAACAAAAGATTACATGCTCACATATCGGAGATCTAATTAGTTTGAGATCATCAGGTATACAGAACTTTGATTTTGATGGAATATGGATACAAGATTTTGTCACTAAGGTGCAAATTGTGAAAACAAATTGAAGTCTTTTATTCCAATAGCAGTAGGAGCACATCAAAGTTAAAACACATAGACTTTAAGTTCTTGGTTGTTAAAGTAAAAATTCAGAATGGTTGGGTGCCTATAAAGCATATTAGGACAAACTTCATGATTGTAGATCCACTTACTAAGGAACTACACCTAAGGTTTTATAAGAGCACACTGCTCATATGGGTGTAATGTCATTTAAAGGATATTTGATTTTATTGGGAGTTTGTATTTTTAAATTTTTTATGTTATAGACACATTTTTAGTTATTTCAGTTTAAAGATATTAAGTTTATTTTCTGCAGAAATAAAGTTTATTTAGTTTATTCACACTCTAATTTTGGTAAGATTTGATCTCACTAAGGAGGACCAGTTGGAAATAGACATGTTTAGATCATATTGCATATAATTTCCAAGCTACACATCCATACTTGATCTATGTCATTTATTTGTGTTAATATACGTGATCAGGGATAGATTTAGTTACAATATATGTAACGAAAGTTGCCTTGGTTCTATGTTAGCATAATTAATAGACAAGATTGTTCGGAATATCTTTTGGATATGATAGTAAAATTTTAAGCTCATAAGGTTGTATAATGACATGTAATTATAAATGAATTAGTATATATATGTGATCCAGTGGGAGATTGTTGGAAAATATGGACATCACATATATAATAAAGGTAATTACATGTTATTTACTATCATGTAGGTTCGCCCAAATTAAAAGTGATCTAATTTGGTTATAATTTTATTGGGCTTTAATTATTAAATAAAGTATGGGTCAAATATGTGTAGATACTCTAGTAATTGAGTTCTAATCAAATTCTAACTAATGACGGGCTAATTAGGAATTAGAACTAATATGCCAAGGTTATAAATATTAGGGTTATGGTCCCCAAATTATACACAAGATATCTTTTCTAATATCCCATCCTTAGGAAAGAGAAAATATTATCTGAATTTCTTGTGTGCTAATTTGGAATATCCAATCCCTAAGATCTGAAAAAAAAAAAACTTCAAGGAATTCATGGTATTAGGTTATGATGAATTAGGGTTCATCTTGCTTTATTACCCAATTTATAGCAATTGATCATTGTAATATCCATTTCCATGAATGTTTCTTTTTTAAAAAAAGTTGGAAATCATTCAAGTCAAGCAGTAGCAAAAAAGTTTGCATAAAGAAAAGAATAACATTGACCCAGCTACAAAAATTGAGCAAAACAATCCCTCACGCAAGATGCAAGACATTCCTGCCAACTAAAAGAAATTATAAAATCGAAATAATATCTTGACCAACATTAATATAGACGATTATAATTATGATATTATAACATCGTGACCACTAAATTGACTTAAAATCAAAATGAGCCATCTCTCTTCTCTTACGAGTCTCACAACTGAGAGAACAATGTCCTTCAACAAGGGTGGTGCTTTACACAGGTTTTGAATAGTAATCGCTCGTTAATTTTCGTTTAGCCTTTTTGCATGGCTTGCTTTTGCAGTTCAAGTGGGCAGTTTCTAAAGTTCTCTCATAGAAAGTCTTCGGTGTTTCTTTCTTAATCTTGAACCTATAATTTGGACCAATATTGGGTTAATTGCATCATATGTCTTCAAGTTATGATTCATATTCTAAAGCATAAGTTAATAAATTTCAAAACATTCTAAATAAATCCTCAAAGTACTATTATCATGTCAATCAAGTCCTTTCGTTTTGGTCATTAGCTTGGGCGTTATATATCAGCTTAAATATGATATGGATCATGTTTAAAGCATATGGATTAAATTGTAAATGCATGTATACCTACTATATGAATAGCTTGGATGTAACGTGTTAAGAAAAGAAATAACCCTTCTAAATTTTTAACATGTTAGATCTAAATTGTACATGCAATCGGTACACACATAATTATAATTTGATCATTGTGTTTTGAATATGTTTCATATCATATCCAAACTAGCATTTAATGCTTAAATTGACATTTAGTGGACAAACGATCTGATTGATACAATAATAATATTTTGTGGACTCGATTAGCATGTTTTAAAGTTTATAAACCAATTTATAATTAGGGCTATAGTTTAAGGACATTTAGTAGAATTGGCCATATGTATAGGAGGGATCCACTCACATTACTATAAAGACTAATATGTTTTACACCATTTTTAAACCATCATATCAAAATAAATAAAAGGTTGAGATTAAATTAAATTTTTTCCTTTTTTTAACATTAAAACCACTCCTTTTACCATCCTAATTACCTAAGGCTATTATTCATGGGCGAAGGAAAAATGAGGCAAGTAGTGGTCCTAGCCCTCCTAAATGAAAATTTTTAGTTTTAGCCTCTTCAAAGTTTATAAAATTTTAAGTAAATAAATGGTAAAATTATAGTCCCCCAAATGATGCATTCTTGATTTGGTCCTTCTAAAAACTATAAAGATATATGTCAATACAATGATGAAATTGCATTTTAACTCCCATAACAGTAAATAACTTAATCTTGACCCCACTAGAAATTGTTTTTAGCTGCCCCTGCAAACATTATTAACTTTATGTCTTTTCCTTTGCAATTTGTACTTGTAATGGCCCAATTTTATCTAGCCCAAATAAAATAATAATAAATAAACAAAATAAAATAGTCCAAAGTCCAATTACATGTCAGTCCAAATTACAAGCCCGAGTTCAAACGAAACCTACTACCCAAATAGCCCAAATTTACAATTTTAAATGGCCCAAATAAATAAATAAAAAAGCCCTAATGGCCCGATAAGCCGAAAAACCTAAATAGTTTTTAGAAAAAAAAAGAACCCTAGCCTAGTGCTGCACATCCCCCACGTCAATATGCTCATGCCTTGAGGTCTGCCATCGTCAATTACCTCCATCTCATCGTTGACTCCTCCACCTACAAGAAAAAAAGGAAGAAAAGACAGCAAACAATAGAAAATATGTAAAATTGGCTATAAAAAGCCAGATTCAAAATGTAATTAGGACAGAGAAATAATCAAAGATATTCAAAACTTGAATACAAAAAAAAAATCAAAAGGAGAATACAAAATTTCGAAGGTAATATTTCTATATTTATCTTTAATTTTTTTATAAAAACATAAAAAAAGGGAAAAGGTGAAAAACTTACTCGTCGATTTGTATTCTGCCACCGTGAACGGCCAAGGTCGTCACCTTCGATGAAAGGTGACTCAGAAACCGAAAGGTTCTTCCCATTTTTTGTTATCTTCGGCGGGTTTTTAGGAACCACTAACTCCAAATCTGGTCTCAAGGGGCCGAAATGCACAAGATGTAGGTCTTTTGGGTTTTCCAGCCACCAGGAATGGCGGAGCCTGTCGCCGACGACCGGTTGCCATCGTGGGAGCTCACCGGACCAGTGGCCAGACTTAAGAACCACCAAGAGAAAAAAAGGCTCTCAAGGTTTTTTTTTTTAAATTGATTTATATAGGCAGAGTTATACGGTGTCGTTTGGGGCAGGCCTCAAGAGCCCCAAAACGACGTCGGTTCAAGGCACGACCCGATTACTCGACCTAGATCCCCTAGGCTCCGCGTGTTTTTGAAAAATGGTCCATTTGCGCCTTTGGTCCTTTCGCTTTTACGACTTGTTTCAATTTAGTCCTATTTTATTTTTTATTTTTTTCTATTTTTCCATTTGATTCAATTTTATTTTCATTTTGGTCCGATGCTTGAAATGGTGTCGTTTTAGCTGGCCCGATTGCTCGATCCGAACCCTAAGATTCGCCTATTTCTTAAGGGGCATATTTGCGATTTTAGTCCTTCACCTTTTAAGTTATTTTAATTAGGTCCTAATTCCACTATTTTTCTTTTTAGAAATTATATCATTTAATTTTTTGCTTGTTTCAATTTGGTCCTAAGTTTGCTGACCCTCTAGGGAATGACGCGTGTCTAAAAGGTTTAGGATAATTCCCATTTGGTCCCTGGTTATTGCGCGCATTTTATTTTAGTCCTTTATTGATTAATTAATTTATTTTACAATTTGTACCTTTAATTTCACTAAAATTTTAATTCTGTCCCTAGCCTATATAATTTTACTCCTTGGTGAACTGTTTATTTATTATTATTATTATTTATTATTTTTCTACCTTTTATTATTTTTTACCTTTTTAAATGTTTAGAATTTATATATTTATTTTCCCTTTTTATATACATAGATATTTTATTATTATTATCGTTATTATTATTTATTTTTCCTATTATTATTTAATTAGTATTAGAATTGGTGATCATAATATGATTATTGCCATTGTTATTATTTGGTGTTTTATTATTATTATGGTTATATCGTCATCATTTATTAGTATGATATTTTTATTTTTTCATATATCATCATTTTATTTTTATGCACTATCATTTTATTTTATCTTGCTATTACCGTGTCATGAATCATGTTTAAATGTACTTACGCATCTTTTATACTATGCCTAAACAAATTAAATGCACATCACCTTAAGTGTTATGTTCGTTTTTTCACACGATGCATAAAAAGAAAAATTTTTAAATCGAGGCAATGTTTATTTTTTTGGGAATTAGAAGAGTTGTGTTCCTAACTTACGGGATATGGCTTCTTCCTAAAACTGAAATAGTCGAATATCCATTTCAAAAATATAAAAAAGAGATTTAAGTAACAATTTAAACGGCGATTATTTTGGTTTTCGAAAACTAAAGGAGTCATGTCCTAACTCACGAGGCATGATCCTTATTCTCGATTAATTCGGAATAAAGTCTTTTCTACTAAAATATCTTAATACAAGGGGATCAGATTTTAAATTCTCTTCATATTTTCAATTTTCGACATTAAGGCATCAGGTAATCAATTAGGTACCAATTTTGGGTGTAACGAGGGTGCTAATCTTCCTCGTGCGTAACCAACTCCCGAACCTATTTTCTAGATTTTTGTAGATTGAAAAACATTGTTTTAGTAAATCAAACATCTTATTAAAACGATCAAATTACGAGGTGACCCGATCACACCTCCTGAAAGTGATAGGTGGCGGGTCTATTTTCATTTTCTTTAATAAAAAGTCAATTTAAAAAAAAATGTTTCGACAGTAGTCATGGTAAAATGATTATTTTTTAGGCATAATGTCAAATTTAGCTCTAAACGTTAACGTCTTTTGTCAAATTGACCATTATTCTTTTCAGAGATAAATTTGACCTTCAATCTTTAAAAAAAAAGTCAAATTTGACTATCAACCTTTAAAAAAGAGATGAATTTTAGTTTTTTTAAGGAAAATATTGACTAAAACGTTAGGATTTTAAACATGGTAGCCCGTTTGGCAATCCACATATACTTCATGATAAAATTTTTAAATTTTTATTTTTTTATATTTTTATAATTTAGAATTTTTTTTGTTAATGTCAATATAAGATAAATTGTTTCATGTTAGCATGAAGTACATGTAGACTTCAATGTGGGTTGTCACGCTAACATCGTTAAAAAATCAATATTTTAATTAGCATTTTCATTTAAAAAAATAATTTTGCTTTTTTTTAAAAGGTTTATGACCAAATTTAGCTAAAAACAGAAAAGAATAATGATCAAATTGACAAAAGAGTATAAAGATTGAAGGCTAAATTTGACATTATGCCTTTAATTTCCTATAAAACTTTGATGTTCTCTTTCATCTTCTCTTTTTCTTGATTTTTCTTAATTTTCTTCTCTTGCGTCGAATTTTATAATGTGTTTTAATTGATCCTATTCCATTTCTTGTGTGTTTTGTGAAAAAAAATATCAAAGGAAAAAGTTTCAATGCTTGTTGTCTAGTTTGGATTGAAAAGAAATGTAACACCCCTAACCCGTACCTATCGCTGGAACATGGTTACGAAGCATTACTAGAACTTATGAAATGAATACAAACATTTTATACTATTTTATCATACACGTTAGAAACTTTATTGTAAAGTCCCTTATTAAGGCCCTCGAGCCCCGAAACATATATTGGAAATAGGTCGGGACTAAATCGAGAACTCAGAGAATTTTTTGCGAAATCTCAAAGCTTTTCCTAAGTATAGGGGTCACACGCCCATGTGGTCAGGCCGTGTGGCTCACACAGCCAAGTGACATGCCCATGTCTCAGGCCGTGTGGCATATGAGGTAGGGCACACGCCCGTGTCCCTAACTCATTTAACTCTCTGACTTGCAGCTTAATTAAGTGTAGGAGTCACACAGCCAAGTCACACGCTCGTGTGCCAGGCCATGTGGAAAATTTTGAGCATTTTGTTTCTCAATTTTAAAATGCAAGGGACACACAGCTAGAATACATGCCCATGTGTTAGGCAGTGTGTCACACACGGCTAAGACACATACCCGTGTCTCTGCCCATGTGGACAAACTAAGGCCATTTCTTAACCTTATTTCTCACCCATTCTCATCTTTTACCTACATCAATTCTTTAGCATGTTCACAAGCCAATTTAAAACAATTAATTCAATGTAAAAACCAAGTTTCATGCATGACATATCACCACATACAACTAATGTGCTCTGAAGTACCTCAGATGGCACTTTGTTATCTTGTAAACAAATATAAAATTTTACTTAACTTATCAAATTCACTTATGTGCATATCTTACCAAATATGCTAAAATTATCAATATGCTAACATGACCTCTATTAATCAACTATTTAAGCACACAGCAAACATGTTGTAGTCTCATTTATACCTATCAAAACACATTCATCACAAGCCATTCCAATGGCTAGTTGTAACCAAAACATTTACATGCCAATATTGGCTAATCATCCTACACATGCTATTATAACCGTAATTGATTTACCATAAATACTGAAATAGGCCGATGGATAGTGTGAGTGATCTCCGCCAAGCTTACAATCCAACAAGCTTTCGAATTACTATAGAACAGGGGAAAATAAAATAGAGCAAGCATATAATGCTTAGTAAGTTCGTATAACATGGTAATTAACTTAGCATTCATTTATATTCAAAATAAACATACAAGGCACATACAATTAGTTTGATCACGAGCCCTAACACATATCCTCATCACCCTTATTGGTTATATATTTCATACAAATATCAAGAAACATGTATGGGCACAACAATAATTAGATTTCCATATACATATACATTCCATATTATGAATTCATATAACATGTACAAATCTCATTCTTGTATTTCAAATATGTTTTCATCATAATTCATCTTGAGATCAAATTATTTCATGTCGGAACTTTACTCATTTAATCATTTGAATTAACATTGTCACATGGGTACTACATTTGAGGTGTACAATTCTTTAATCACAAATGAACATATTCATCAAGCATATTTCTATGTTCATATATCATCATCTCATATTTCCATATACCATATATCATTCTTTTCAATTACTCTAGCAGATACTTGAAATAATTCATATCATATTCATATCTTCTTCTGCCAAAATCTTAGGTCGTTGAATCATTGAAAACATCGATGGATGCACCGGTAGTACACTTGAAGTGTACAAATTAGAATCTATCAATTCATTCTCGGGAGTACTCTTACGAGCACATTAACAGAAAGCTCTCTCTAGCTATATAACAAGATGCTCTTATGAGCCATGTAATAGAAAGCATATCCAGGCAATATAACAGAAAACTCACTAAGAGCTTATAACGAGTAGCTTCAAAGAGCACTTATCGGGTAGCACCGGATAGCTTATAAAGGAAAGCTCACGCCAGCCACATCAAGACGCTCAGAAAAGAGTTGTGTTTGTGTCTGCAACACATGCAGGATCTCAACCGATCACATAACAGGACGCTCACAAAGAGCTACAGTAGTCTGCAACATATGCAAACCACTATCGATCAGGATGCTCGTATGAACACTATAACTGGAAGCTTGAGAGGGCTTATATCAGGATGCTCTTTCGAGTTACGATATGTCTGCAACATATGCAAGATCAATACCAATCGGGAAATCAAGTATCCACCGACTTTCATTCATTCAAACGGGACTTGACATTTTTCGAGCATTGTGATCATTTCATATATTTATGACATTTACAAAATTCAAATAAACACATTCATCAGAAATTCAATCAATTTCTTATACATGGCATTTCTATAATTCATATATACAAATCATTCAAATCAATTCAAACATATAATTATATAATTAAGTTACACGAACTTACCTTGACAACTATTCGTGTTTGTAAAATTTACTAATCCGACATTTCGCTTTTCCTCATTCTAACTCTGAATTTGGTCTATCCGGATCTATACAAGTAAATTTAACATCAATTCATACTCAATTCATTCCAATTTATAATTTAGGCACAATTACTCTTTTGCCCCTTAGTTTTAATTAATGACGATTTCGTCCCTAAGCTTGGAAAATGAAATTCTTGCAATTTAATCCTTATTCCAAGCCTAACTAAATTTTGTATGTAACATTTATAGCCCATGTGTTTCATAAAATTCAAAATTTTTTCATAGATTTCACATCTTTACAATTTAGTCCCTAAATCATAATTTCATCAAAATTCACTTTGCAAAAGTTGTTTATCTTTCAATAACCTTTCATTTTCTACCATAAACTTCATAAATCAACTATACTCATCCATGGAAAAACCCTAGTACTTTGATATCTTTACAAATTAATCCTTGAGATAGCTAAATTAAGCTGTTACGATCTTAGAAATATAAAAATTACTAAAAACATGACTTGAAAACTCGCCTAATTGAGCCAAGAAAACTAGCTTAAGCTTATTTTCTCTTAGCTAGGGTTTCCATGGAATGAATTTGGGAAATATGATGAAAAGGATGATATTTTCATCTTTTAATTATCATTTTTTAATATATTTTATTTCCAATTTAATCCTTTTCTTTTTCTACTTTTCCATGGATGAATCACCATCCTTAACCACCAAGCATTTTAAAATAGTCTATTTGCCATATAAGGACCTCTATTTTAAATTTTTATAGTTATTTAATCCCTTTAGCTATTAGAATTCAACTTTTGCACTTTGTACAATTTGGTCCTTTATCAAATTAAACATGTAACTGGTAAAATTTCTTTACGAAATTTTCATATAACATTTCCATCATATTATAGACCATAAAATAGTATTAAAATAAATTTCTCTTCCAAAAACAGATTTGTGGTCCCGAAACCATTGTTCTGATTTTTACCGAAAATAGGTTGTTACAATTCTCCCCATTAAGAATTTTCGTCCTCGAAAATCCTACCGACAATTGTTCGTGTTTGAAAAATTTACTAATCTGACATTTCTCTTTTCCTCATTCCAACTCCGAATTTGGTATATCCGGATCTATACAGTAAATTTAACATCAATTCATACTCAATTTAGTCCAATTTACATTTTAGGTAAAATTACTATTTTGCCCCTATACTTTTAATTAATGACGATTTCGTCCCTAGGTTTGGAAAATAAAATTCTTGCAATTTAATACTTATTCCAAGTCTAACTGAATTTACATATAACATTTACAGCCCATGTGTTTCATAAAATTCAAAATTTTTCCATAGATTTCACATCTTTACAATTTAGTCCCTAAATCAAAATTTCATCAAAATTCACTTTGCAAAAGTTGTTTAGCTTTCAATAACCTTTCATTTTCTACCATAAACTTCATAAATCAACTATACTCATCCATGGAAAAACCCTAATACTTTGGTATCTTTACAAATTAATCCCCAAGATAGCTAAATTAAGCTGTTATGATCTCATAAATATAAAAATTACTAAAAACGGGACTTGAAAACTCACCTAATTGAGCGAAGAAAGCTTGCTTGAGCTTATTTTCTCTTAGCTAGGGTTTCCATGGAATGAATTTAGGAAAGATGATGAAAAAGATGATATTTTCATCTTTTAATTAATTATCATCTTTTAATATCTTTTATTTCCAATTTAATCATTTTCTTTTTCTACTTT
Source organism: Gossypium stocksii (assembly GCA_020496765.1). NCBI lineage: Eukaryota > Viridiplantae > Streptophyta > Magnoliopsida > Malvales > Malvaceae > Gossypium > Gossypium stocksii. Next base: position 36,091,790 of record CM035629.1, read on the forward strand.
TCCATGGATGAATCATCATCCTTAACCACCAAGTATTTTTAAATGGTCTATTTGTCATATAAGGACCTCTACTTTAAATTTCTATAGCTATTTAATCCCTTTAGCTATTAGAACTCAACTTTTGCACCTTGTGCAATTTGGTCCTTTATCAAATTAAACATGTAACCGGTAAAATTTCTTTACGAAATTTTCATATAACATTTCCATCATTTACGAAATTTTCATATAACATTTCCATCATACTATAGACCATAAAATAGTATTAAAATAAATTTCCCTTCCGGAATTGGATTTGTGGTCTTGAAATCACTGTTCCGATTTTTACCGAAAACAAGCTATTACAAGAAACTGGGAAAAAATAGATAAAAATAATAATAGTAGTAAATGATATATGTTTTATTCTTAACAAAAAAATTAAAAAGTTTTTTACATGGAATCAATACCATAAATTGATGCAATTTATATCATATTGGCAAACTTAAATAAAACTTGAGACCATATTTCATGTTAGGCTTGGACAACTTTATATGATATTTGTAACACCCTGATACCCAACTCAATCACCGGGTTCAAGTTACAAGGTGTCACATTTGTTGCTAGAGCAACTATGACCAAACTACCTTTAATTTATACTATTGAATGATTAATTTCAACCAAAACATACATACAAATACAACCGTTTTTGGGTCTTATACGAGCTTACGAAGCTCTCATACTAACCCACAGTCCAAATAGGACCAAATTGTAAAAATTTCAGAACATCAGGTTGACGTCGCGATGTCAGGGAGTTCCTCTTCACGATGCAATATATCGAGTAGGCCTCGTCACATCGATCAAAACTTGGCGTTTGCAGCGTGGCATGACAACTTGGTCTCATCGCAACGTGACATACTGTTTTCAAATGGTTAAGTTTTGGTACCTGTTTGCAATCACCTAAAACTTTTCAAATTCATTTGTAGTTATAATTTCAACCAAATCTATATACCTAATGAAAGTACCATTTATACATACATGCTTTCATTTATTTCAACAATTTCATTCAAGTACACCAATCAATTCATCCATGTTCATTGAACTAGTTGGCATTTATATACATATATGGACACATTACCAATTAGCCTATTAAAATACCACAAAATATGTCTAACCAAAAGTTGTGTCATTCACAATTTCATGTATATAAACATATGACCAAATCAAAATACTAATTCTGACTCAACCTAGGTACATGTCGTAAAACCAACAAAAGAAACTATACAAATATTATTGAGCCTGAGATCTTTGTCTGGATGTTGAAATTGACCGCCCTCTTACTCGTCACTCTTCGCGACTGATGGGAGGAAGAAAAATCAACAAACAAATACAAGGATCGAATAGAACTAATATGTGCGATGTCAGCAAATGTGACAAGTTAGTTGTAATATAATTGTATAATGGGGTATAGAGTACTCCCAGGATCAAACCCAAAAGAGTTTGCAATTGAACAATTTCTACAAACAAGCCTACAAAATAAAGAGTCTAACCAACTTATCACTAAACTTATAGTACAAAAAATCATGAAGTCAAGGATAATTCTACTAATCTAGATCTAGCTACCAAGGACTAAAATGTAAAACATGCAAATTTACTAAACTAACAGGTAAATAACAAACGACGGTTGATTGATCTCGATGTGGTTCACCCATCCTTGAATTAGGGATCCAAATTGCTTAAACTCCTAAAATGGTTCCATTTTACCTCTCGGTACCAAATTAGACAAGTTAATCCAGTTTATCTCTCAATCTTATTAGCTAACCTAGGACTAATGAATCGATGTTTCAACAAGATATCCTCTCGGTCTCACTTGCCTAAATCTTCCCATAGGGTCATCAATCCTAAGTTTTTAAGTTCATTCAAATTAGTTCAATTTATTACAATTTGGTCCCTTATCCAAAAGTCAGCTCACCATATCTTCATCAACCAACCCCCTTAAAGGTTTAGTTACCTATATGAAAAACTAAGCTAACAAACATAAAAGAAGAAATCTTTGCAGTTGTGAAAATAGAACTTGAGAAAAAGATGAAAGTTGAGTATTCAATGGTGAAATAAATGCTAAGAAATCTAAAAAGTAAAGTCTTTAACAAATTAAACTAAAGGAAACTTAAATACATTAAACTAGAAGATTGAAATGTCATTACAAGCAAAGAAAAGGGCTAAAGGTGCAAATAAATCCATGCTACAAATGTTAACTAACTTAACTAACTACAAGAGCAACAAAAACAAGAAGGAATATGTAGGAAAAATAAGAACCCTAGAAAAGTGCAGAGAAAAACTAAAGAAAAACTAAGAGAAAATATCTTTGTGCCCAATTTCTGACCCTCTTTATACCCAAAATGCCCTTGAACAGGCCTTCAATGATTAGTGCTTCGGTTGGACAAAAACTACCCTTAACGTCAATTTTTGTCCCCTTATGATATTGGTATCATGATATCCAAGGATAGGATATCATGATACCATCAACAAACTTGAATTAGGGTGTTCCTTGGGCAAGTAGGTATCGTGAAACCCAAAGTGGATATCGTGATATCATTATATGTGGTCTTCATCTTTGGGGCCTATTAGAGGTATTGCGATTCTAATGGTAGGATATCATGATACCCTCTCATTTGGTCTCACTCGATTTTGGACTCCAACGTGTTCCTACAAACACTCAATCATATGTTAGGTCCCTCAATGACATCATTGGCCAATTTGAGTCTCAAAATAAGTAAAAAGAGGCATTTACACTTATTAAATCGAATACTTAAAAACTACAAAAAAAACTACGTAAACAATACTACTCTGCTTGGAAACAAACTCTTCAAGTATACTAAGAAAGCCTAATTTTTCATATCAAATTATGACAGATCAAAAGTCGATGCTCGGGACCTCAATATGAACTTAACTTGTGCACGTAAAACAAACCGTACGCTGACCAATAAAGCTCAGTGGTATTTTCATGATTCAAGTCAATATAATACAAGTTTCAATCAATTGTTTACATTCAATTTCAAATTCAAATATCAACCAATTCATATTTAATATCATTTTATAACAATTCATTTTAATTTTCAATCCACGTATCATTATGAATATGTTACAAATACACTAATTATGCCAAATGAATCAACTATGTATTACTTCAATAATAAGCTAGTTGATCATACCATACCAATATCATTAATATTCAAATTCCTATTTGATTTAACACATTCAATCAAATCTGCATTTCAATTCTGAATCGAATCAATCATTCTTTATCTGACCATATCAGCCTTTAGGCTCGTTAACCAGTTCGCATGGTCTTTTACATGCTATCGATAATCAAATATCATTTATAAATACTTGTAATGCAACTTTATAAATTTTAATCATTTTCAAATATCATTAACCAATTCACAAGTTATATTCCCTATTAACATGACTCAAACTTGAACAGATACACATATCTCAACCAACACACCAATTTGGCACCCAGTGCCTCATCGGAATGTCCAAAGTAAATAAGTTGTGTTCAATGCTCATCAGTACAACTAAAATAAAAGTTGTGCCCTGCACTTATTGGAACATCCAAAGGAAAATGCACTCAACTCTCATCGACATATAGTCGAAGTAACCTGTACTCAATCTATTTTATGGCATGCCAACTATATATGACTTTGCTCGAACACTTAATAGAGTAACCAATAGTCCAATTTTATTATAAGTTCAATTCACATTATATCAATCTAAATATATATCATCAATTCATATATCATGTTTTAGCTCAATTTCATACATAATATCATAAATCATAAATTATGCTATTTTTCATTCTATTCATTTTAGTCATTTATCTCGATAATCCATCCAAATCATATCAATTCAAGTAATTAAATATTTTCAACTAACCTCAGCATCATACCAAGAAAAACATCATGAATATGTAATAAATAGATTGATTTGAATCATAGAAATACAAACTAAAAATTCAAGTTATTCGTTGTCGGCTCTTGCCTTTCCTTTCCCTCTTGACGATCCTATGTCGTCTTTAGCTACAAATAATAATCCAACAATACACAATATCAAATCACATTCAATAACAAAGTCATTCATATTTTTTAATTTATTAAATTTAGTCCCTAAATCTGAGACAAGCATAACTTTCAATCTAGACCATCAGATTAAAATTAGATTTCACATATATTCATTAAGGACCTTCTACTTTCTATTCCTAATGAAATTTAATAACAGTTTTTCATTTTATTTAATTTGGCCCCAATGTACAAAACTAATAATTAAGCTTTACAATTTAGTCATTTACATATACTAAGCTTAATTTCTAACAATTTAAAACCTAAATCATTCAATTCTCAACAATGGAATCTTATCAAAACTTCACCAATTGATCAAATTGATCCTTGGGTTAGCTTAAATAAGCTCCCAAGATAAAAAAAAATCTATAAAAATCAAAGAAAAATGGCTAGGGACTTAAATTAAAGACTAAAAGCTTCAAATACCCTGGCAATGGTGTTCTTCTTCCTTTTCACTTATGGCCTGTTGGAGAAGATGAAGTTATCTCTCCATCCACCCATTCTCATTTTTATACTTAGATTAATGAGTAATTAACTTTAACTAATCATGTTTTAGTTTTAATTAATCTTAATTTACTAAATTAATTTATAATCATCATTTCATTCCACCAGAGAATGTTTAAAAATGGTTTATTATCCATTTTGACCATTTGGATAATTGCAATTTAAGTCCCCAAGTCATTTCCTAATTGAAAATCTATAGCAATTGGACTTTTACAATTTACTTCTTTGACCTCAATTAAACATAATTTTGGCTAAATTGACTATCAAAATTTCTATTCATATAAATATAAACTTTGTAAATATCCCTATTTAATATTTACGGACTCGGTTTACAGAAACAGGATCTCGAAACTGCATTTTTCGACATTGCTAGAAACTGGATCTTTATAATTCTTCCCTTTTAAGAAATTTCGTCCTTGAAATTTACCTGACAAGAGGTGAGGAGGTCAAATTCAAAGGGTAAAATATATATTAACAGATAATACTATAATGTAAATATTAAAAATATATGTTAAATTATGTTTCCAATTTTAATAAAAATATAATTATAAAAAATATTAAATATTAAATAAAAACTTCTATATAAACATTTTAATATATATAAATGAACTTAAATGAGTTTAGATTTACCATTTACAGAGGTGTTCATGGGCTTAGTCCGACTGGGTTCAAGTTAGGCTTAAGTATAATATTAACTCACTTTATGCTTATCCAAACTTGACCCAACTTGAAATATGGACCTAAATTATTACCCAAGCCCACTCATATTTGTAGGTAGCTAACCCAAGTCCATCTTATGCATTTTTTAAAAGATAAATTATATTATTTAAATTTAATATTTACTAGATTTATATTTTTTAATTATAAAAAAATTATATATAGTCAGCTTAATATTTTTTTATCTTTACATTATAGTATTACTTGTTACTATAAAATTAATTTTTATATTTTATAAATTACATAATACATATAAAATTAACCCAATATACCCAATATAATATATTAAAGACTTGGATTAACGAGTTGGACTGAGCCAAGATTGGGCTCAAAAGCCCATATTTTAAATGAGTTTTTTTTATTAAACTCATTTTTCGAACCTAATATTTTTATCCAAATCATCCTAATTTTTTAATGGACCTTTAGACTTGAGCAAGTAGCTTGATCTTGAAACCAATGTAATCATTTATAAATAGAATTGAATTTAAATAATGTTATTACCATACATTAATACAGCCCAACTTGATCCATCAACACTTATAATGGCCAAGTAAACAATCTAACAACAAAAAGTTCCAATTATGTCTTAATAAAATTGGTTACTATATGTCATAAATTCTTGCATTCTTCGTAAATTTAGAAATTAGCTCATGTAATTTTATTTTTAAGAATTTAGTCTATTTTTTTTAAAATTTAAAATTCAAGCTCAACTGCTAACATTGTTAAAATTTGTTTTGTTAAATTCATGTTCATTACAACATTATTTTTTTTAGTTACATGGATGCATAGTGTTTTTTTTTTTTAATTTCAAAATGTCACATGAACAAATTTAACAAAAAATATTAATAATATTACTAATTGGATCTGATTTTTGAAATCTAAAAAGTAAAAGGACTAAATTCCAAAATGTGAATAGTATAGGAAGCTATGGCATATTTTAACCAACAAATTTCTCTCCAAAAGTAAATGGAGAATAAGAATTTGGGTTGAATCATGGCAACTACAATCCATTAAATTTTCCTACATAATATAATAAAAAGCCCAAATCCAACCCTAAAATGGAACCCTAAGAACTCATATTCAGAAAATCAACATATATATTTGTTGGATTCATAAACCTAATTTTCGTCAAAGACTTTTCCCTCAATCCCCGCACAGTTCTAGGGTTTTTGTTAGCAGCTGCGACATAAGAAATGGTATTATAAATTATTATTGTGTATTAATTCTCCCCTTTTTTGATCATGTTAATGAAGGATCTAAAATTCACTCTAAATTTTGAATATTTTTTAGGGAAAAGGAACTGGAAGCTTTGGAAAGCGAAGGAATAAGACCCACACACTTTGCGTTCGATGTGGGCGCCGTAGCTTCCATCTCCAGAAGAGCCGTTGCGGTGCTTGTGGCTACCCTGCCAGCCGCATCCGAAAATGTATGTTTTCTTTTGCATATTTAATTGAATCATTTTATATTTTAATAATTTCTGGATTGTAGTTTGTTTAGGCGACCTTAGAGAAGGTTCTTAAAAAAATTGAAGAATTCACGAGAATCGATCATCCCATTAAATTTATGGTTTATCTATATTCTTGATTTTTTATTTTAACAGAATGCAAACTGTTGGCATTTTTCTATTTTCATTCTCTTAGGCTTTGGTTGATTAGGTAGAAAGTTGGAAAATTGAAGTAGGAGAAAAAAGGAAGATAAAAAATTCATTGGTGTTATACCTGAACCTGAAAACCAACTTGAACAACTAAAATTCAAATCCAATTTGATCAAAGTCAGCAACCGGAACTCGTATTGACCCGAATTTGAAGTGACTAGAACTTAAAATATTCAAACCTGTAATGACTGGACCACTGGAAATCCAAGCCCATACCCATACCCTGAAATGATCCAAGATCCAAATCTGAAATGATCCGAACTTAAAATTGGCATGGCCTGAAATGAACCAAAAGTTCTAAAACCCAAGTTGACCTTATTCAGAATGATCTGATGACACATTCTGCCCAATTGATAGGTCTAATTGGTGTGCTTGATTGGAAAGATGCAATAATGTTAAGGAAAATTTCTTTTCCATCAATTGCATGAAAGAAAAGAAAATGAAAATTTCAAAGAAAATGCAGTGCTGTTAATATGCACACTTAACTTATATCTCTTATTTTCTCTGTTCTTATCATTTTAAGTTGGAATGATATTTTTTAAGCATGGGATGAAAATGGTCACTTTTTATATTTTTTCATCTCATTTTCTGTTCTTATTGAGCACACTTAAAATTGATTCTCCTTGCAGTTTTTCACTCTAAGACTCACATCCTTTATCTTTCATATCGTGGTTCTAGTATAAGTTTTGGGTAAAAATTACAATTTCAAGCAATCTTTTATGTAATTGTTGTTGAAGATAGCATCCTGGATTTGTTGCTGATATAATTTTTTTCAGTCAGTTTTGTTTGCTGAATTATGGAACTTTAATTAATGGTAATATAAGCTTGGTGGAGTTATTTGTTGAATTGGCTTTGTGTTTCTGGGTTTAGATAACTGGAGTGTGAAGGCTATTAGAAGAAAGACGACTGGGACAGGCCGCATGAGGTACCTCCGTCATGTGCCCCGAAGGTTCAAAACTGGATTTAGAGAAGGTACTTTGAGTTTCCTGATTGAATCAAACGAAAACGTGTTTGTTGAATAATATATATATATAGTGATGTCTTATTGTTGAATTTGTTGGCAGGCACTCAAGCAACTCCAAGGAAGAAGGCAGCTGTTGCTGCATCTTAAGTTGGTTTTGGTGTTTTGTTTTTGAGATTTCTGAATTTACACAAACTAGAAGTTTTTGTGATTTTTATCATCAATTTGTGCTTTTATTATTTCAACCTAATATCCATGAACAGAAAGTTGTGTTTTACCATGAATCTTCACAACATTTTGATTTCTCACTTTTTTCTCCTGTGAGATAGGGTCATATTGGTATGTCATCCATAGTGTTAAAATTTTGGTTTTTGCACATTTTGTGTGAGAACGAACCCCATCTAAAGTGTCTTGTTTACTATATGCTGCATTTGAGACAATTCGCAAGAGATTTCATAGTGTTGTTGGAATCAGATGGACCAATTAAATAGAGAATCGGTTAGTATATCAGTCCAGTAAGAGGGTTGAGCATAGTGTTTGGAATCGATTGACTCGAGAAATAAAAAAGTGATTGAATTGTTTTTATAATTATAATTTTTTTTTCTTAAATTTTATGAATTTTAATTAATTATTTAATTATTGGTTGATAAGTGGTTGAATCGACTAGTTTAGTTATTGGTCTTATATCAAACGCATGTTTCAGATATTATGGATGGCGACGAAAAGGGCCAATTAAGTGGCAACTTGAGTGTCCTACTTGCCATTCAGATATTTTTGTGCCTCTTACTGTGATCTCGTTCCTAAATTTTAACATTCGCAATAAAAAATAATGAAAACCCGTCTTAAAAGTATTACATTTATTTTTACAGTAATAAAAATTAAAGATTTATGATTAAAATAAATGCAAAATAGGCAGTATGTATTTTTTAATATTTTATTATACATTTACAAAACACCCGAACATTTTACTTGAAGTCTCACCCTATCACTGAACTTGATTTTCAAAAGTCACATATATCCTTATAAGGTCGGGTTAGGTCTGAGTCAGTCCGATAAGTTCCAGTTATCTTACCATTCCTAATCAGACACTGATTGTGTATCCGAATGAAAATGTAATCATTGGGATACTTGAAATCAATGGCGTTTGAAAATCAACTACGTTAACAACAAACAAAAAGCTTTGACTATGGGTTCTCTTCCCTTCAGTGTTTCAGCCAATAATTTCGAAGTTGAGCCATATGCAATAGTATCTCATCCCGCCCTTGATTTGTAACACTGCTGGTCATTATCCATGGTGGCACTGTCTGGAAGAAACCGCATATCAGCTCCTGAAAGTCCTTCACGTTTTCTTCAGGCCTTTTTCCGCCGTTCTTTTTCTTCTTCCGCTTGTCGCATTTGGTAAATATCAGCGTCATCGGGACCTGCATAATCACATTTTAAGGGTTAAGAAGAAAACATATGACATACTTCCACGAAAGATCAGCATGCACAGGAAGTCTAGACTAAAGATCAATGGGGAGCTTCCCCCCTTTTGTCTAGAGAAGACTACATAAGTGACATGTCAAAGCGGGTTGCTCATACCCTCGTGCTCCTTTTTCTTTCTAGTTAGAAAGGATGGCATTACCTGGTTCTGACCAAGCCAACTAGCATATTCCAGGTCGATTTTCTTTGCAGGAATGCTAGCATCTATAAGCAGGAAAACTGATACTAATGTTGAACGGTTGATAAAATAGTTTTTGGTAAACTTTCCCCAATCCGTTCGAAGTTCCTGAGGTGCAGATGCATAGCTGTTCAAGAAAAAGTGTAACAAAAGCAACAATCAAAATGCAAGTATGCCACTGCCAAAAAGCGTACTTTATTTTTTTGTTTATAAAGAAAGCTTCATTCAAAGCAAAGAAGAATAAAACGATTCAACAAAAAAAAGTACAAAGTCCACCCCTAACAAAAGAGCACAAAGGCTCAATCCTAATCAGCAAGCCCAAAGGCCGAACAAAGCAAAACCCGAACCCTAGGAACCTATGCCAAAGTGGGTCAATGTCAATCCATCTGCATCTCAGGACAACCATAACAGAGGTCAAAAGTACTTATTAGCATCCACTTCAACAAAAGAAAGGAAGTATCATACTCTTTACCTTAAACCTTAACCCTTATTTTATTAGTACCTTTTGCATCTTAAATAATGTCGGAATCCGGCTGGTTCATCTTAACAAATAAACTTGGAACAGAAAAATAAGATGACATAAAAGATTATAAAGTTTCTAACATTCCACCGATAGGAAATTCAGAAAATTATAAAGCTTGTAGGCATGTATCCATTCATACAAGGTGTAAAGAAAGAACAGATTATATAGGAGGCAATTGAAGGTAAAGCATACCCATATCCAGGCAAATCCACAAGGTACCAACTATCATTGATGCGGAAATGGTTGATGCATTGCGTCTTCCCTGCAAGGAATAAAAGCACTATTGGTAATATGCATCTACTATAAAACTTTGAATTTAGATAACGAGTTCTACTTTAATGAATTTAAGTCCTAAAACTATGGATCAAATTTTAAATTAGTCCTAGACTTCAAATGTTTGAACTGAATGCTAAAACTAAAGTATCATTCCCATGAAGTACTTCCATCATTCCAGCTGTCAATTTTGGTGTTAAATGCCAACTTGAATCTAATGTGGCTCCGGATAAATAAATATTTTAAACACGTGAGATTCAAGCTGATATTTAATGTCAAAACTGATTGCTAGATTGATGGACCTGATCGGAACAATAGAATTTAATTGGAATATTTTGATGTTTAGAACCATATTTTAGGTACGTCTAGTGCAACTCATGAACTAAAAAAAAGTGAAGACCTCTCAATTAGGTGAACCAATCAGGGTTCTAAAAGTTCGAGTCGGTTCGGGCCAGGGTCAAGTTATTTTGAGCTTGGATCATTCGTTTATGATGCTCAAGTGTTTCAAGTGGGGTCATTGCAGGTTCCAATCACATTGAGTTCGGGTTGTTTGATCATGTCATTTCAAAGTTCCAATTGCAACAAGTTTGAATCATTTTAGATTCAGGTTTGTTTTGGATTTGGGCCAGTTTGGGTTCGAGGTTGGCCGGGCTCAGATTGTTGATTTCTTATAACCAAATAAAGTACGATCAAGTTCAAGCTGATCGGTCGAGTTTTCGAATTCAGGTCTGTCTACTTTATCATCCCATTAACAGAGAGAAGCTTAAGAATATACTTTACTATAATTTCAATCCTTACTAAAGGTGCGAAAAGAAATTGACTGCACAATCTAATATCTAACCCAGCTTTAATAAATCGAAATGAACAAAATGCAAATATATCTATCAGTATCACAGCTCTACAATTATCATGAATTTACTTGATAAACCAGCTTACCAGGTTTCTTAGAGGTGAGAGCAAGGCGTTTCCTCCTTACAAGTGAATTAAGAAGCGAGGATTTCCCGACATTCGAGCGGCCGACGAGAGCAAACTCCGGCAAGCCATCGGAAGGGCAATCCTCAGTCCTGACACTGCTCTTCACGAACTCAGCTTGAACCACTTGAGCGTCCCTTGCGTACTTACTCAGAACTATGTTCGACCCTTTCAAGATTCTGGTGCTTAAGCTAGAATCATCGCAAGAAACCTGGGTCTCGGGAGGAACAAACAGCTTGTCCAATGGAATCTCGAGTTTGGGTTCGTCGGGGAGTGAGAAATCGGTGATGGGTATGGGTTCGGTCGTGGAAAGAGTGGATTTGGAAGCAGATAAGAGCGTTGAGGCAGTGGATTTGATGGGTACTTTTGGTTTGGGGAAAAATTTGAAACTTGGCGGCGGATTTTTGAAGACTAAATAATGAAACCTTGGAAGCTGAGTTACAACCATTACTCAAGCTGATGGATTGTTCGTCTTCGTTGAAGTACGCAAAAGCACAAATGCAGCACTGCTAAAATATCTTTGTTGATATTGTTTTGATTCAGAAGGACCTTCGGTTTAACACTTTCTCCAGCTTATTTATAATTTTGGGCCCAATATCCGGACTAAACCTAAAAATCAACATCTATATCTATTTAATTTGGCATAAATTCACCCCTTTGTCAATTTCTATTTTGGTGACAACATTTTTTTTTTAGAATTTGCAATAATTCCGTTTATAAATCTCTATTTTAGTCGCAATTTTTTTAATTTGATTAAGCTAAACCCATTTAATTCACTATTAAATTTAATTTTTATCTCTTTTCATTTTTTTTCTTACTCCCCCATCTTTCATCACCATCACCATATTCAACACAACCATTAGCCACTCAACACCATCATCACCCTCATTATATGTATAGTTTTTCTTAATTAATTAATGGCCACTAGTTTGTGTAAAGCAATTCTTCTTAAGTAGAATTTCAATTATCATATGTTGGGAAAAAATATATCTTTTAAAAAATTTGAGGCATATTCTCAATAACTAAATGTGAAGATTTGAATTATAAAATTATGGTTTTATATTTTATTCTATGAGATCTTTACAATGGTATATCATATGCTCAAAATAGTTGAATGATAAATGAGAAATTAATGCTCAAACTAAGCCACTTGTGAATTATGTTGAGAAAAATTGAAAGCTTAATCCCACATTAATTAGATATCAAGTATAAAATATGTTTATATATATGAACCAACTTGTTTGCTATTGAATGACTAAATTAAAGCTTTCCCTCGTGCATAGGGGGTGCAAATCCAAACTCATTGGGGTTTGAGGTGCACTCGCACGACATAGGTGATGCAAAATATTTTAGACCGGTCAAGTCCTTCTACGCCTTTTTTCCTCAACAGAGTTTTATCAGTTTGGAATTAAACTGCCTACCTACAACTATAATATTTCTATCCCGTCTTTATTTCTGTTTTTTTTTTATTATATATGTATATTTTTGTTCTCGTTCGATCTTGTGATTTAAATAAATATTTTATATTACAGTTTATTTTACTAATGTATGTGCAAGATCATATTCACTTCAATTTAAAGTCAAATTGGATTTTCCTTTCCGTTTTCACCATTTATGGCTCATTCCCTCAATTAGGTCTTGTTAATTTCCCATTTTCCTAAGCTTTTTCTACTTTTAGTGGGATTTAGCTTAAGAATCAAATTTAAAATTTGGAAAAAGAACCGAGTTCTTTTAGCTTTATGAAATTCAATGCAATGAAGCGTTTTCACTATTTCAAGGACAAGTTTTGAAGCAAGGAAAAAATATTAGCCTCAGAATTGAAAGAATGAAGGAAGGAAATCAAAGGAACATTTAAAGGCTGATTTGATCACCAAGTCCTCATGCTTTATAGCAGCTTCATTGCACAACATACAGGAGTTGTACGAAGTAAAAGGTCACGGTTTGTGGGTATTCTCTTTCTTAGAGCTTAGACAACTCACTAATGGTTTCAACTAGTTGCTTAAGATCAATGAATGTGGCTTTGAAAGAGTCTATTAAGGTACAATCAAGCCCATTGATATAATGATTTTAATTTCCTCCTGTTTATGCCTTAACAAGCTATGCCATATGTGTTATTAATTAATTAAGAAGAACTATAAATATGATGAGGTGATCGGGGTGTTGAAGGGCCAAAGACAGAGCTATGTAAGGCAGTGAATGTTGGAAAAGGTGAGAGGTGGTGGACAGTGGTTTAAACAGTGTAAAGAAGAAAACGAGGAAAGAAAGAGAAAAGAGTAACACCCTTTTCTTGATCCATCAATTATCAGGATAGGAGATGTCACATTAGCATATTCTTAGCATTTACAAAATTTATTTTTACAAAAATCGACATTTGTTTGCTTCATAAAATTTCATAACTTAAAATTTAACCTTTAAACATTTTTCTTAAAAAGACTATAGAAAATATAAAACAATTTCAGCTTAACACTCAAATTGATTCAAATAAGAAAATTTTTAAATCCAAATTCAAAATCAATCTTCAAATTTCACATCTTATCACATCACAAAAATTGGGCTAGTAAAACTTGAGGTTAATAATTAAGAGTGGTCATGTCTTGTTTTTGAATTAAGATTGCAAGAATTATGTCAAGTAAATTAATTTATTTTAGTGAATAAGAGTTCTATTTATGTACCTAAGGTCTTGTGTTCAAATCCCTTCTTTTGAATTTTTGTTATTTTTTATTCCAACCATTGACTTTGAATATCTAGCTTATTAATTATTTTTGCTCAATTATTAATAAAAATGAGTCTGTTGGTTCAGTGGTAAAACTTTAACTTATCCAGAGGTCCTGTGTTTGAATTTTGTGTGTGCAAAGTGAAAATATTTTTCTATTCTCTATCTGTGTCGCCATGTGATCAAAATTTGAGTTAAATTTAAATTTTAAAAAACCTGATAGGTTAGGATTTAGTAGGATTTTATTTTTAATTATTTTTTTTAAATCTCCCAAAAAGAAAATTTCTCCCACGTTCCTCTCCCTCTAACTCTCCCATATTCTCTCACATCCCACTCTCCCTCAACCCCCAAATTTTCATTATTTCTTTTTTGTTACAGAAACTTTTCTTCCTTAACGTTTTCTTCTCTAACTTTTTTGTTTTCCTTGACTCTTTCAAATTTTCTTAAAACAATTCCTTATTTTTCATTCCTTGTCGTTTTCACATCTGTTTTGCAGTGGTTTTGTCCTATGCATTTTTATTTTTTTATTTTTCTAATTGGGAGTGTGTGATTTAGAATTCCAGAGGGTGTGGTAAGTTTTTGTATTAGTACAATACCGTTTTATGTTAAAAAAAATGTGTTTGGAAGATGTTATTTTAGAGGTTTTGTTATGATGGCTTTATTTTTGTGATTTTGCTAGGGGAGAATCGCGTGACAAATACTCCTCCGACGATTTGAAGTGTTTCAGGAACTAATTTAGCAAGGGGTAAGTAATTGAATACTGTTTTTGAGGGTTGTTTTTGGTGGTTAGGGCCGAATGCCTTACTATTTTTGGCTGAAATTTTAAGAAGCAATGGTCACTTTCTTGTTAACCGGTGCTCATTTTTGTCACTAATCTGTACGTTGGGTGTTGTTTAGGTATTGGTTTTGTTGTTGTTGTGTTGGCATCAAAAATTGGCTAGATGTGTACCTTCTGTCCTAAAAATTAGCAAATGATGCAAAGCCAAAAAATTCACTGTCAATGCCATACAGCTGTGTGTCAGGCCGTGTGGACCCATTTGCTATATATTTTAGTTAGGGCCGTGTTTTAAAGTGATTTTTGAGGTTAGTGATTTTATAGGTTTGATAAGTGATATGTATGATGTCTTTTAAATGAAAATTGTTTTTCTGATGTGATTGCATAAATTCTGGAGGTATGCTGCCTTATACAATGTGGTTCTGATATGTAAATTAGTGAGCACCATTAGTATGTTTTTTATTAGCCAAGTGTATACGATTATTGATAAGTTATGTTTTGTTCCAATTCTTATGGCATGTGACATTGTGGCTATTCTAATTAAATTGATTTGTTATTATTGAATTTAGACATATCTACTCTACAAAGCATGAAATTCCATGCCTTCTGATTTCTATTAAATACATGATTGCATGTTGAACATACTTACCGTTCTAATTCTGAATTTACATGCCATGTCACATTCCATAGAGTTGGGATATTATTGTAAGGAGGAAGTTCTGGTAGTTTAATGATCTGTACTATCTGGTGGTTTGACCACATATCTGTTATGGTAGCTTGACTGCAATTATAGTGGCTCGACCACCCATATCTGTTCTGGCAATTTATCTAAAACTCTGGTGGCATTGTTCCACATATATCTGTTGGTGTGTTTTGAATGGATGAGTTTCGAGGAACTCTGTTTGGTGTGTAGCAGAGTTGGGTAGTAATGTTTTTTTGAAAATCTGCATTGACATAATCATGCATGCACAATTTTGCTCATTTGAACTTGTTGGAATTCTTTGCATTATTCTAAGTTGTTTGATATGTTATATGTGCTTTTGTTTGAGTTAAGCTAAATACTGAGCTTTATAGCTCACCCCTTTCATTTCACCATTACAGGTAATCGACAAAATTAGGAATGAGTGACGTTTGGGAACTCGGATTAGTTTTCTCGAATAAGATGGTTTGAATTATTAAAAATTAAATTTTATAGATTTTTTATTTTTGGACTAATTTTCAGATTTAATTTTTGGTTTGGGGTTTTTGTGGTGTTTTTGTTTTTTAGTTAAAGATTTCTATTAATTAAAATAAATGCTTAGTTTTCAAAATTAAACAAGCTAAGGATTTTTTTGCTGCAAATTTGAAATGAGTTTTACGAAAATTAATAACAAAAGTTTCAGAATATGCTCAATTGGCAAAACTATATGTTTTCACTTGTTATTTTTACCTTTTCAAATCTGCATAGGATTTCTGTCAATCAGAAACTGCTTTCAAACTATCACATATTATTTTGACTTTTTCTTCAGTTTCCCGTATGAAATCAATACCGAATAACTTTTTCTCACTGAGCTCAGTCTGGTATAACAAAGTTCGGCACCTTCGGCCATACAAAGCTTCGTATAGTGCCATTTTAATGCTTGCTTGATAACTGTTGTTGTATGCAAATTCAACCAACGGTAGAAATCTCTCTCAGTTACCTTCGAACTCTCAAACACAACATCGAAGCATATCCTCGAGTATTTGAATTACTTGCTCAGATTGATTATCGGTCTATGGATAAAACGCTATGCTAAAATGCAGTTGAGTACCTAGAGCTTCTTTTAATTTACTCCAGAATCAAGACGTAAACTGTGGATCTCTGTCAGAAATAATAGAAAGTGGCACACCGTGCAATCTAACAATCTCAGCAACATACAACTCTGCTAATCTCTCAAGTGAAAAATCCATACGCACTGTAATAAAATGTGCAGACTTCGTTAAATGATCAACAATGACCCACATAACATCTTTCTTTTTCAGTGATAGAGGCAATCCCGATACGAAATCCATCATGACACACTCTTATTTCCACCTTGGAATCATCGCTGGCTGTAATAAACCTATTACCCGTATCCGACGCCGGGACAGGGTACAAGGCGTCGCCTTACTAAAACACTTGCAAACATTCAACTTAAGCCAACAAAATGCGTCCCAATTTAAAACTTTTTCAAACATCGTCCTATGAACCTTCATATGGGCCTATGAGGCCTAAAACATGGTTTAGAAATAATTCCGGACCATTTCGGGCACTTAAGAAAATTTCTTCAAAAACTACTATAGACAGGGCACACGCCCGTGTGGAATGGCAACACACCCATGTGGCCTCTAGACATGGCCGTGCTAATGGCTTGTGTGGTTTACACAGCCTAAACACCTAGGGACACGCTCGTGCCCCTCATCCGCGTATATTTATTTTCTAACATCGAACCTACAGGGGTTTTCACACAGTCTGGCACACGCCCATGTGCTCAGCCAGTGTCCCTCACACGACCATGACACGCTTGTTGGAATTACTTGAAAAAACCTGTTGGAATCAACTAAGAAGCAGATTTCCTTCAAGATTGAAGATCTTGAGTCAAATTTTCTTTGAAGTTTTATTGGGTGTAAGCACTAAATTTTGTCCGGCTCATTTTTGTGTTTCATAAAAAAATAAAAATATAAAAAAATTTAAAATTACATTTTGACCCTGCTACTTTCTCGAAATTACACTTCGACCCCACTAGTTTCACTGAGTTTGTAATTTGGTCCTTTTGGCAGAATCACGTGATTTGGGCACTTGCTCCCTGGATTTTTCGGCCGTCAGCATGGGTGGTGACCCTTCCTTCAATCATCGCCTGAAAAATGCAGAGAGAAGGTGAAAAATTAAAGCATAAAAGGAGGAATATCAACGAAAAAAACTCTCCAACATTCGGCAAAGAAAAAAACCCAAGAGATTCGGCTATCAAAAAAGACCTCTCAAATAGTCGAATCAAGCAAAAAAAACTCCATCTCTGAGCCCAAAAAGGACCCTAAACCTTACCATTCAAAAGCTCCATCAATTGCTCCCTAACTTCATTATCATCAACATACCCAAATCACAAAAAAAAAATCAAAATAAAACCACATAGCTCTATTTTCGGGTTACCTGGTGCTAGGGGAAGGAGAGCCTCGTTTTGGTGTTAGACGGGGTTAATCGGAGCTCTGAGGGTGGTGGTGCATATTGACGGTGGCTTGTGTAAAAAAAAGAAAAATAGTTGGGAAAGAAGAAGAAGGAGACTACCTACATAAATAGAAAGAAAAAGAAAAAAAAAAAGGGTAGCCCAATACATGCTACCAGTAGCAGCCCAAAAGCAGTGCAGGCCCATTCCCTATTGAACCTGTTTCAGCAGCCCAAAGGGAGGAAACAGGTTGATTTCAGCAGCCCATAACTTTGGGCTTTGGTATATTTCTTAACACCTTTTTATGTACCCATTTAGCCCATATTTTTAATGTAGCCTTATTTCAATTATGTTAACATTTTTATTGGTTTTTTAAAAAAATATTATATATGATTTCATTTACAAAACAAATTTTTAATAAATTTATTTTTTAAAACAATGAATCGTTTTAGCATTAAATCATCGATCTCACTGCTATGTTGGGTGGACATCTTTGATTTTTTGTTGAATATAGAACACCTTTCTAAAAATTTGAAAATTCAAATTTTTTAAAGAGTAATAATAATAATAATAAAATATTTATTTAAAAATTATTAAAATTTCATTTTTAGATTATAATACGATAATATGTAATTTATCAAAAAAAATTCTCGAGTTTCAAAATTTTCGTGTTTTCAAAAATCTCATGTTTCAATCGGATTACGATCAAATATTAAATTGAACTCATATTTTTTAAAATTAAGATAATGCGCACTTAACGAGATACCAATTTTGGGCGTTACGAGGGTGCTAATACCTTCCTCGCGCGTAACCGACTCCCGAATCCTATTTTTCTCTGGGATTTTGTCGTAGACCTAAACTTGGCCATTTTTTTAGAAATTTCAAAGAAAAAATAATTTCTCTTTTAAAAAGAGGATTTATTAGGTGTCCGATCACACCTAGGAAAAAGGATCGGTGGCGACTCCTTTTTCAAATAAAATCGAAACTCTGTTTTCAAATTTTCAATAATCGCCTCAACTAGCGCCCATGCAAATTTTAGGTCGCTACATTGGGGTTTTTATGTCTTATTGTTATTCTAATTTTGAGATGTTTTTCTCCCAAATTATAAACTAAATTCCCTAGATACCTAGGGAAGATGAAACCTAAGATGGATCTTATTATTTGATTTTCTAAATTACATGATAAATACTTGTTTCTTGTTCTCAATTATGAATGCTTAATTCTTGCTTTAATATTTTCAGGATATTAATTCAAGTATGATGTGCTTATTTCAATGGAGCAAAAGTCCCTGTTTAAGAGTAGATCTAGCATAATTGAGTGGAGTTGCATGCAATCCTAGAAATAGGAGTATATAAATCTACCGGATTAGAGTCAAATCTAATAGGGGAATCCATAGATCGAGTTAATGCGACAATAGGGGTTTTAATTAGAAAAAGACTTCAATTAATTAACCTAGAATCAGTTGTTCTTATTCTCAAAAGAGATATTAACATAATTTAGGAATTTCTACGGATCAAGGCAAGTGAATAAATCGTTTAATTCAGATTCAGAATAATAAGTGAAGTTTAGGTGGATTCCTTCCTGGGTATTGTCTTTCTCTTTGGTTATATTCAAGTATTTTCTCATTCTATTCTCTGTCGCGTTCTTAATAATTAGTTTAGTTAAATTTTAGATTAAAAACATTCTCCTTAATTTATAGGCTAGATAATAAAAAGATATTAATTACTAGTACTTTTAGTCCTCATGAATACGATATTCTCGACTCACCATAACTATACTACTATTTGATAAGTGTGCTTGCTTTTGTCGCGATTTTAGTTAGTTTTGTGACTCATCAAAGGCCAAGTGTGCATGCCGTTTGTTCCTTCAAAAAACAGATTGCTGACATACTTACCAAAATGCTTTCTAAGACAAACTTTAATTTTCTTGTAAGTAATTTGGGCATGATTGATATATATGCACCAATTTGAGGGAGGGTGTTGAAATATGTGAAACCCATATATTTTTGGGATATATTTTAAAGTTATTTTGGTAGACAAATATTAAAATAAATCATTTGAGATATTCTAGGATTATTTTATCTTTTAGTAGTTTATTAGAATAAAGAAATTATTTTCTTTAATTAGATTATCACTCTTTTCTCTATTTAAATTTAGTTCTTTAATTAATAAAATATAAAATAATTTTTAAATATTCTCTTGAAAACTTTCAATAGTTCCCTATTGCTAGATAGATCTAGATGAGTTCTTTTATGCAGGTGCTTGTGATACACTTGCTTGTGAAAGATCTTAGAAAATATCCTCAGTGGAGCTATGATTGCATTGCTGTGGTTGGGAGCATAACAGCAAAAATGTACAAGAACCAAAGGCAAAGTCAGCTCTTATATGGATGTTTGGGGAATATTCACAGGATATGCAAGATGCTCCTTATGTTTTGGAGAGTCTAGTTGAAAACTAGGATGAGGAGCATTCTGCCGAGGTAATTAATCTTCACGTATATTGTCCAATGATTCCATTTTAAGCCGTGTTCTATTTTTTGAGCCATTTTCTGGAATTGGTCCCTTCTATGAGAAAAAAAATATTCAGCCATTTAGTTCAACTTTCCGGCTGTTTCTATTATCTCATCAGCCAACCACTGTTGGTCCTTTGATGTTTTTGTTCATGTCTTTCTAGTGGCTATGTGGTGCAGATGTGCAAATTT
The DNA here is from genome assembly GCA_020496765.1 of Gossypium stocksii. Taxonomy (NCBI): domain Eukaryota; kingdom Viridiplantae; phylum Streptophyta; class Magnoliopsida; order Malvales; family Malvaceae; genus Gossypium; species Gossypium stocksii. Next base: position 36,112,491 of record CM035629.1, read on the forward strand.
TATGTACTTAATAGTATAGTTGCATAGAAAATGTTAATCATCTTATGTACTTGATCTCATGGACCTATTCTGTGTGTTTAGTAACTTTAGTTAACCCACATCCAGTGCCCTGCTTAATAACCTCACCACCCCCTCTTTTTTCCTCTCCATCCAAGCTGTTTTCTCTTTCATTTCATTCCACAACCAAGGGCACTGCCGCTATCTTCTTGTTGTAGATTGAGTATTTGTTATCTATTAACAATAGAATACTACCTGTTTTAAAGATCTGTGTTTTTAATTAACTCATTTACTTGGTTGATGGATTATGCCATTGTTCAGGTCCGTTTACATCTTCTCACTGCAGTGATAAAGTGTTCTTTTAAAAGTCCACCTGAGACCCAAAATGCATTGGGAGCTGCATTGGCTGCAGGTATTGCTGATTTAAACCAGGTATGACCGTATGAGGGTCTTTTTTTTTTTTATAAGTCTTCTTTTTCCCCCCACTTTTATATCAAAAGTACTGTTTATTTTCTGGACACAATCAGTTAAACCTTCAGCATGACTGCAAGATGTTCATGACAGAGCCTTTTTCTACTATAGGATTTTACAATATAATGTATCTGTAGCAGAACGTCTGGTGAACCCTCCAAAGCAAGCTGTTTATTCAAAGTAGTAAAATCAAAGATCGCATTTTTGATGAATTTAACAGTTTATCTGTTGTATACCAGAAGGTAATTACCAGCTTCTTCTTCTTTTTTAATACACTAGCAGCTTTTTTTTTTCTTTTTGAAATCGCTGGCTGCTTCTTTCAACTCCATGTTATAGGGCACCTTTTTTGTAGTTAAAACTGTTCTTAAAGTTCTTGTAATGGGTTGTTAATGCATCCAATCTGCATATTAAAAGGGGAAAAGAAATTAAGGCAAAGACAAGGCATATGCCTTAGCTAGTTACGTAGTTTGTTGTTTCAATTAATCAAAGTTAATGAGTAAAAAAAGCGTATGGTATCTATTACTATTTCAACTTTTTAGGTTGCCCAAATTTCTTGCAAGGAAAATGCTATCCATACATCATAACTTAAAAAGAATATGCCTTAACCTAAGTACTTGGTTTCCTTTCTCTGCTGTTATAACAGTATTGTGCTTCTCCAAGCATTTTCTTAATTTTACTCGAGGGTTTACTTTCTGCTATTAAACAATTTAGTGTACCATATCCACTCTGCATCTCCTTTTAGGAACGTAATTAGATTGTGTTACTCAAATAATAATAATGTCAACTGATATTTGTAAATATATGCAGCCATCTTACATGTTTACAGATAAGGAACACGGGCCCATTTGAGTCTTCAGATGAACTCGGAAATCTATTGGTGGAGAAGCAGCAGATAATGTAGTTTCTGCTCTGAGAGTTGAGGAAAATGATAAGGATCTGCTTTTAACTACTTCTGAGAAAGAGGAAACTAGAGGTTCAACTAATAATGGTTCTACATATGCAGCTCCTTATGATGGTTCGTCCACACAGACAGAATTGGCAATATCAAATCCCAACGCAGCAGGCCATTCTTCACAAGCAGCAAGCTCGGCAATTGATGATCTGCTTGGTCTTGGTTTACCAGCAGCTGCACCTGCTATTCCATCTTCTCAATTGAAGCTTAATATAAAAGCTACTCCGGGATCCAAGCACATTTCAGCAGAGGTGGCGCCAATTGCCAGTTGCTTTATCACAGGTTTGTGTAGCGATCTTAAACGACTCAAGTTTCCATAAAAAAAAATGAAAGTCACATTTCCTGCAGTTGCTGTCAGTCTCGCTATCTCTTTAGTTGCCACCCCTAGAGCTAAACAAAAGCTAAGCTTGTAAGCTCATAGAGAAAGCTGTCAGTCTCGCTACCTCTTTAGTTACCAGCAACCTATGTTCCTGAACGGTCTCGTTCGAACATCTGATTTGCCAACACTTTTTCACTTCCTGCAGTTCGTCAAATATTTCAAAAGCAGCGAGTGGTATATATTACTCCCACAATGAATGAAGCTCGTGAGATAGGCTACTTTTTTCAGGAAATATATAGGAAATGGAATTGTAATTGCAATTGGATTCGATCTTACTGACCCTTCCTATGGATACTCCTATAAAGACAGAACTTTTAGGCCTTTCCTAGATGGTCCCTAGAATGGGAACCATGTGTTCTCCATTATGCCATTCTTGATACTTGGGAAAGCTTTGCTTATTTATGCGATTATGTGCACCTTTCTTGGAACTCCTCGTGTCATGTAATCTGTCCAGGAGCACTCAGTAAGCCCTCAAGGCATCGCGGCACTGATGACTCCTCAAGCTCTTGTTCGGCACATGCAAAGCCATTCCATCCACTGCATTGCATCGGGCGGTCAATCCCCGAACTTAAAGTTTTTCTTCTTTGCGCAAAAAATGGAGTCATTGACATCTAATTATCTTGTAGAATGTATAATCAACACATCATCTGCTAAAGCCCAAATTAAGATCAAAGCTTATTATCAAAGTACATCCCAGGTATTCTCAACTCTTTTCCAGTCGGCTTTGTCCAAATTTGGCATTTCCTGAGCACTAAATGCCTTCCTCATTTGATGGCTGGAAGTCAAAGATGCTCTTTCCTTTTCTAGTAGGAAGACATTAAAGAAACTTTGAAGAGGAGAAAAATGATAAGCTCTCCATTTTGGTAGGTATAGATATGTCCACATGATTAAAATGTACATGTCTGTTGATTTTCCCTCATGGTCTCTTATTTTCGTTATGGAAATAAACCATTTACGAGTCTCTATTCCTGATCATGGTTCAGGTGATTTATCCGATTGGCTGAGCTTGGATAAGAAATTTTCACCTCTCAATAGTCTTGGATTTGCTCAAATTCACTTAAATAGAAAAAAAATTTTAAATTTTTTAGTACTTTATAACGAGAGGGTTAGCATTCACGCACACATGGTAAGAATATTTCCATGCACACACTAAGTCCATGTGGAGTTGCTTAAATAAAAGCCTACCACTTACTCCTTACCTGTGCGAACCTAAGTGGATTTCGTGGACATCCCTTAACCACAAACCAATCACAAAAGTTAAAAAAAAATTAAATTGAATTTAATTAGAAAATATTTAAATATTGAATGTGATTTCAATGTTCAATTTAATAGTTTAAGGTTATTTAATTTGATATTTGAATTTCTTTTGTCTCAATTAAGTACTTATGGGTTTTTATACTAGAGCATATATGTCAAATATTCATTGGGTGATTTGGGTATCAAGCTAAACAATGAAGCTAGGCTCAAGTATAAAATTAGGAGATAAAAATATTCAAGTGCCATTAAACATTGAAGTTAAATTTAGGGCTATTAAATTGGGTTGAGCTTAATTTAAACTTGAGTTTAAAAAAATTTTAAGAATCTAATTTGGTCTAATTTATATAATGATCCATAGATGATCTATACTACTATTAAAACTATAATTGATTAGTATTACGAGTTAATTAAACATCAATTTAGTTAGAAAAATTACAAAAATATTATTTTATAATTAAAAGAAAGTTATATTATTTGAGGAGTTTTTAATCTTTTATTATAACAAAACAATGAAAAGTTGCACATAGTTGAATTTGAACATGTGCTATTTAACATTAATAAAACACTAATTTTTCGATTGAACTAAAATTTTACATTAATATAATATTTATATTTTAAATGTATTATGCGGACTTTATTATTTCTATTAAGACTAGGATTTGCATTTACATATAACATATAATATGAAAAATATATAATAGAAAAAACTAAACAGGTGGACCCAGGTCTTAGAGGTGAATTCGGGTTTCCTCACCCGTGACTCTCATCTATTATTATTTTAAAATCCCCCCATTAGTATTAGAGTAAGCTTAGGTACATATATAGTATCGGAATTTGCCATGAAACTGCAACTTTCTTTTTTTATTTGTGGAGTGGTTTAGTTGATTGGTTTTACTTTTAACCCCTTTTATGGTTTATGTCAGTAAAAATGGATTCATAAATTTTGCAACCAAAACAAAAAAGAAATTCTCTAAAACACTTTCCAGCTATGAAATCCACCACTCCAAGGATAAAACATTTGATTGTACATTGATTTGCATGTGGGAGTTGTGGACTCTACATTATAGTATGTTGTTAACACCCTCATTGTCTCCATCATCCCCCCTAAATTCCCCTCCTCCTCTTCCACCACCACCACTCCCGGTGGCTCTGCCTCCTCTACCACCCCCACCCCCACCAACTCCTGCTTCTGCTTCTCCTCCGCCCTTGTTGGCATCCCATTTGGCCCCAGTATCAACCCCACCTCCAATTCCTGCTGCTGTTGCTGTAAGTCCTGTTACTACTCCTACACCGGCTGTTGTTACTTCTCCACCACCACCCTCACTAACACCGCCTGCTGCTGCTACTAAAATTACTCCATTAGCTTCTCCCCCACTCCCACCACCACCATTGGTTATTATTCCTTCCCCATTGCTTCCTAAATCTTCTCCTCCACCTCCTCAACAGCCATCTAAACCTTTGCCATCCACTCCACTTCCAACAGCTCCACCAAGGCCACCATCTGTGGTGGTTCCACCACCACCTGCAGCTTCTCGTTCTACTAGGGTCCCTAAAACTCCAACACCATTTCGGGCATTTCCACTGCCTCCACCTCTACCTCTACCACCACCAAGATCAACACCACCCCCACTACCACCTGCAGCTTCTCATTCCATCGGAGCTCCTAAAACTCCAGGATTCTTTCAGGCCTATCCACCGCCTGCACCACCACCACCACCACCACCACCACCACCACCAGCATTAGCGCTAACAGCGAACAAAGGAGGTTTGGCAGCCACAAAGCACAGGCCACAGTCTCCAATTGGGCTTATAGTTGCATCCGTTGGTGTTACAGTTCTACTATTTGTTGTGTTTGCATTAGTGTGCATTTGTTTCAAAGGTAGAAGGAGAAAACACAAGCCTTCAGACACTAAAATTCAACAATGTTCTTCTATCACAAAAGGTGAATTTAATACAACTAATATTTGTTTCAAATCTTAATTAAGAACCCAAATCTGATAGAATTTCAATGTTTTGTTTGGTTTGGTTTTTTAGATGGCCCTTCTGCTGCTTCAATGCAACAAAAACAACAAAATGTCACCAATTCAACAACAGTTACAGCAGATACCGCATTGAATCCCTCAAGTGGCATTTTCACTTATGAGGAATTAGTCATTGCGACCAATGGTTTCTCCGAATCCAACCTCATTGGACAAGGCGGTTTCGGTTACGTCTACAAAGGGCGTCTGCTGACCAGACAAGACGTCGCGGTTAAGAAACTGAAGGCTGGGAGCCGGCAAGGGGAGCGTGAATTCCGGGCCGAGGTTGAGACCATTAGTCGACTGCATCACAAACACCTTGTTTCCTTGGTAGGATACTGTATCAATGGGGCTGAGAGATTGCTTGTTTATGAGTTTGTCCCTAACAGAACATTGGAATTCCACTTGCATGGTTAGTATTATTATTTCCTTTTCTTCATTCTCTATGATCAATGAATGTTTCGGTGATTCAATGTGTTGCAATTTTTATCTGTTGTAGAAAACCGACAACCTGTTATAGTTTGGGAAAGCAGACTCAAAATTGCTATAGGCTCTGCAAAAGGATTAGCATATCTCCATGAGGACTGTGAGTTCATTTCTTAGCTTTTATTCATTACAAAAAAAAATATATATATATATATATATATTACGGCCTGTCAATTGGTCAGGTTGAGTTAATTCTTGTTTTAAAATTTTCATTTTAGTGCTAGTTAGTTCAATCCGGATTCTGATTGGACAGCTTTTTTTTGTTGACGTTTTTACGGCTAAACTGGGGTGGATTCAACTCGTGTTTAAGTTGATTGTTGTTGGAATTTCGAGGTGTCTTATATTTCACAAATTTCATAATCTAGTTCTAGTTGTGATTGAAGTAGATTGTTCCTACAGGCAGTCCAACAATCATTCACAGAGATATCAAGGCAGCTAATATTCTACTTGATATGAGATTTGAAGCTAAGGTAGATCTCAAAATCTATAGATATACATATAGTGATTTTGTTTGTTTTATGGTAAAGTGTTTGACAGTGAATGAACTGTATGTTTTTTTGCATATTCAGGTTTCTGATTTTGGACTTGCCAAAATTTTCTTTGATGAGAGTCCCTCCATTACTCACATCTCTACCAGAGTTATGGGAACTTTCGGGTTAGGTCCTTTCTTTTCTCATCCCATTCCATTCTTTTTTCTAATACTTTAATGTTGAAACTTTTCTAGGATCAGACTATTCGTTTGAATAGGAAGGTTGGTTCAAAATTTAAAAAAAAAAATTATGCATAAAAATGGATTTGGTACTTAACTTGTATTCTATTATTCGAGTTAGTATTTTCGCACTAACATCGGTATTTTATGATAATGTGGTATTGAAAACTAATTTGATGGTGACACGTGTCAATCTCTCAATATGCCATGTGACGGGTATAAATTAAAAAAATTTAAAAATTTAAAAATTAATAAAAATGTAATTTTTGCACATCAAGATAACCCGGACAAATGATTGTCCAAATTCATTCATTCCAGATGTTTTTTTCATTAAGTTAATAAGTTTTTATTTTAAAAATATTAGGTTATTTATATTATTATTTTTATTATGAAATTAGAAATTATATAAACTTTTTAAAAAATTTAAGATATATAATTTAATAAAAATATAAAAACTTTTACATCAAGTATGAACCTTGATAGGGTTGTCTAAATTCAAATGCATCTAGACAATTGTTTATTTAAATTCATTGTAGACATACTTTTTAATTCTTTTTATATATATTTATATATATATATATATATATTAATTATAAATTTATAAATTTTTGTTCTTTTATATAGTCATATATTTTTATATATTTTTCAAAATGTTATAACCTTTATATATATATATATATATATTTAATTGTATATATTTTCATAATTTATAACTTTATATTTTATATATTTTTAAAAATAATAACCTAAAATTTAATATTTTATAAAAAAATAAAACTATATAAACTTATTAAAAATGCATTTAGAATGAATTTGAACAAATGGGTGCCTAGATTCAAATGTTTCTAGACAATCATTTGTAGAAGTTCATTTTTTATGTGAAAAAAATTATACTTTTATTAATTTATATATTTTAAAGATTTTTTAATTTATGTTTGCCACGTGTCGTGTGTCACCACCAGATTGGCCATCAGTGCCATGTCAACACAAACTAATAGATTAGTGTGGAAGTACCAACCTGAATGACAAAATACAAGTTCAGGTATCAACTAAGTCCAAAAAAGGTTCAAGCACCAACTAGGTATTTTTGGATAAATTCAGAAAGAAAACTCTATATTAACCATAGAAAAAATGCCAATTTAAAATATACTCTAAACTTAAGCTTCATGATCCAAAGTGTTCATTGATTAAATTAGATTAAGTATGTGCATGATATTAATACTATGTATAATTGTCAAAACCTATAAATAACTAACCTAAACCTTTTAATGCCAGTCTATATGTATATATATACATATATTATAAAACATAATTGCTTTTATTTTATATTTAGTAATTATATATATATTTACTACCTTTATATATTTTTCCTTATCTAAACATACACAACTTAACATATTTTCTAATATTTACATTGTAGTATAGTATGTTTAATTTTCATATGCTATAAATTACCTAATATATATTTATATCATAACTTGAAAACGGGTTGGATTGAACTCAGGATTTGAATATTGGAACTCGAACTTAACCCATATATTAAATAAATTTATTTTTTCAAACTCATTTTTTGAGACTAACTTAAACCGTCATAATGTTTTGAGCAGGCTTTTGGGTTTGGGTGAATAGCTCATCACTTGAATAGGTTTACACGAGCCTTACTCAACTTTTTTTTCAATTTTATAATATGTTAGTTCTTTTTTTATTTATATATTATGTATTTTATATCATATGTAAATTAAATATATAATACAGTGGCAACTATAATGAAAATTCTTAAAATAAAAACTAAAATGTTTAACAGAAGCGAATATAAGGGGTAAGCAGGCCGTGGCCCCTTTCAAATAGAAATTACAATTTAAGTCTTTAAAAATTATTTTATAATAAAATTATACATTACCCTTAAAATGAAGAAAATTATATTTAATCCTTTTAAAAATAATGAATAATAAATTAATATATAATAAAATTATATCCTAATTTCTCAAAAATTTATTATTCAATCTTAATCCCTTTAAAAAATGCTTTAAATTCACCCTGGTTTTCAGCCCTTAGATTAAATTGAATAATTTCTAAGCCGTAGATTTATAATTTAACCTCTCACTAAAATAAAAGCCACAACATCTATTCCTACAACCCAAATTCCAATTTAAATTAATTCTCAATACCATTAAGCAATTGTGATGCACTAAAAACCCAACAAAAATATGTGTAAAGAAATGATCAAATTATATATCAAATAATTACAATTTAAAATTATGTCAAGTTATTTATGATTATAAATTTAGTAAAAGGACAGTCATATAAAATTACTAAATATTAAATAAAAACTTAATATACTTTTTAAAAATAATATGGGAAACCTAAATAGATTGAGGTTAACCATTTGTATATACACATAAGCAGATTTAAACTAAATTTCAGTACATATTAACTATACGTGATATTGTTATCGATCATTAACCTAAAATTAAACTGACTCGAGCTGAATGAATCATTTTTGTTTGTTATGAATTTCAATATATTTTTTCTCTAACAAGATGCTTGATCATGCAGATACCTTGCTCCCGAGTATGTATTGACCGGTAAATTAACGGATAAATCAGATGTATATTCGTATGGGGTCATGCTTTTAGAGCTTATAACTGGACGCCCACCTATCATCCAGCAATCATCCTCCACAAATTATAGCTTAGTTGATTGGGTATATCATCATCCTCTATTGTTTCTACACGATATTTGAGAGGATTTAGATATAATTATTAAATTTAAATTTAAATTTAAATATTATAATTTTAGGTCGAGTCGAGATATAACAATTATGCATAATTGGTATGATACATAAATCTCACTTAAACTGACTTAATTAATGGACATCTTGGATCCAAACATAGAATTAGGGGGATTTATGTTGAATGTGTTGGGTGAAACAGGCGAGGCCTTTGCTAGGTGGTGCAATCGAAGCAAACGAATATGAGAGCCTAGTTGATGAGAGGTTAAACGGTGCCTACAACAAGAGTCAGATGGCAAACATGGTCACTTGTGCTGCTGCTTGTCTGCGTCAATCAGCGTGGCTTAGACCTCGAATGATCCAGGTACTTAATACATTACACTTTTAAACTATTTTAATTATTACCAAATTAAATGATAAATCATATTATATTCTAAAATAATCATATATAATCCATTTTTAATTAATATATAAGTTTAATTTTTAGCATTTAAATTTGAAAATTAAATCTACTTTCGTATTTGTATTTTTTTTTGTCTATTTTGATATCACAAGGCAACTAAAAAAATGTAAAAGTTCAATAATGTGACATTTTGAGATTTTGTCATGTCACTAGGTTCACTTTTATCAAGTGATGCCATGGCACAATCTCAAAATGTCATATTGTTAAAGTTTTACATTTTTCAAGTTTATGAATTAAAAAAGACCTAATTGTCAAGTTCACATACTCAAATACACTAAAAAATATATAGGTACCAAATTGGACCTGATTATATTAACATTTTCTAATATATGTGAATTTTTTTGTTTGAAATTATTAGTTTAGTACAATTGGATACAAATGATACATTTGAATAACTATAAAAAAATTGAAAGAAAGAAGTATTATAAACTCTTGAAAAAAAAAAGTAGACAATGATTCGTCTAGAACACCCAATTGTCGCAATGATACATTTTGCTCGATAAGAAATCAAGTAAATGTTTTCTTGTCTAACAACATGCTTGTGCAAGTTCATCAAGAAAAATTGCAATGATTCCATGTTCTCTTTGTCCATAATGGTAAAGGCTATCAGCAGTTTGTTTTGAACATCATCTTGTGCAACTGTAATAAGAAGGTTTTTGCATATATTTCTTGTATATCCATGTTCCATCAATTTGCACAATTGGATTACAGTGAGGAAAGACCTTAACGTAAGGATCGGATGTCCATAACAAGCAATAGAAAGTTCTTTTCCTTAGTACTAGTTGGTCATCTTGGCCATAAGTAGGTAGTATCTTCAACTCAACCACTGTTCTTGGCACATACTTTTTTATTGCAACTAACCATTCTTGAAGTTCATTGTACAACGTATCCCAATCACCATAAAACTATTTTGTTGCTATTTGTTTAGCCCTCCATGTTTTTTTTATATGACATTTTACCTAAACCGGGATTGCATATTGACAATCAAGACAAATACAGGAATGGCGGACTTGTCTTTCACCATTGGCGTGATGCAACTACAAATTAATTTTGCATCAAGTTTCTAATTATCTTGAGTCATCATTGCAATAGTGCATGTAAGAGGCCTTACATATTTTCAAATCACCTACAATTGTGACCTTTGCATCAATGCAACTCGTATCGGCTAGTTACACCCCCTAATATATAATGCCGGCTTAGATACAATGAATTTGTAGTCTATCGTCATACTATACTACTTGGTGGTAGCTACACATGCTCCGTTATTTAGGAATTGTAGATTTACAACCAACTCTTCTTATTCAAAATCTAGCACCAATATGTAGGAAGATATTATATCTGGGTAATTTGGGAATTTGGATGCATGTGTCGCATCGGGATCTACATCAATATGTGGGTTGAAGGTTCGTTCAGTATAACAATGTCATGAGTCAGATTCCCAAGCGGAGGGGTGTCTACATTATCATCATTGCTAGAGGTGGATTTAGGAGGGCTGGTAGGGGTCCGACCCCCTTAAAATGGAAATTTTGCCATTTTGGCCCTTTAAATTTTAAAAAATTTTAAATTAGTAAAGGTAAAATTACACTTTGCCCCTTAAAAATGATAAAAGTTTGATTTAATCCTTTAAAAATTATAAAGATATAGACAATTTAATTTCAGCCCCCTAAAATTTTTTCCTGGCTTCGCCTTTAATCATCGCCTTTACCTTCATCATCTATATCATTCAAAACCTCATCAAGATTGGGGCCACTAAATTCCTCCACCTAGTGATCTAGACCATCATCATTATTGGTTACTTCTTTACTATCTGCATGGATATCAATCACCAATGGATGTATATGTAAAATGGGACCTAAATTAGAGTTATTATACAAAATAGACACGTTATGTGGATTGTCGCCTGGTGTCAATGTCACTCAATAATCACATGATTTTACCCACCCAACATTCAGATCAAAGTAAAACCCGTGTACAAAATATCGCCTATGAAAAACACTCTCGGAACCTCTATATACGGGTCTTGAACTCCATGTTGTTGATTTAATGGAGTGACATTTTGTATTGGCTCAACATCCGCCAACTTAGCAAACTACTAAGTTGGTTTAATGTTACCAGTCAAGCAATACAATGCGATCATTGTCTCTACATCATCATTTACGAGTTGCATCTCCCTATATTTATTTACATGGATTTGACGAATTTAGAAATTTGCAGAATAGTATGAACATTCTTCTCTCACAACATCGAATGATTTTTACACCTATTTTTTCTTTCATTTCATCAAGTTTTACTCTCTTGTTGAACCTCATTTCTATTTGATGGCAAGATTCAAATATACAACCAACTTTTGTATGAAAAATTACACCATAGAAATTGACATATACAAAGAATTAGTTACTCGTCTTCAATACTAAATCTGTAAAACAAATTAAAAATAAAAAATACATATTAATTGCTATTAAAACAATTTATAACATATTAATTCAAAACCTTACTATAAATCACATATCATATCTAAAAACTCAAACCTTAACAAAAAAAAAACAAAAAAAAAATTTCAACAAACATATAATATAATACTAACTAAATAAATAAATATGACTATATAATGACATCATTTTACCCTCTAAACATATAATATAATAGCAGCTTTTTATCCTTCAAGTATCACACATAAATTATGGATAATATAAACTATATAAACTATATAGATATAATTTATTAATGAACAAATTTAATTAAAAACCAGTAACTTAATGAAATTAATTAAAAGCTCAATTACTAATCAACTGATTAAAAAAATTAAGAAAAAAACTTATCATCCAACAAGATAATTTGCATGCCATACTAAAAATTAGTATCAAAATATAATAACATGACTATTTATACTAGTAAAATAAAAGAAATTAAAACTTATATTATCAACTTAAACTTAAAATTAGAGATGAAAAACAAGATATTCTTGAACTTGAATTATAATAGTTGTTTTTGATGAGATTTTTAAAACCATTTATGAACCCGAGTTTTTTCTCTCGGTTAATTTTAACAACTCAAACTCTCTTTTTGACTGGAAAAAAAAGGTAGATATAAGTGTTATTCGGTGTCACCTGCAATAATAGATATGCCATTTAAATCATTTTCCTCGCTCATTTTCACTGCTCCCAAGGAGACTGTAAAAAGTGGTGTCATCATATAGGGCGATGACACCAATATTCTCACCGTATAAAATTCAAAAATACAAAAAAAAATTATTTATTGGTAAAATTTTCAGTGTCGCCTCGCTTAAAAATAAAATTCCCCTTAAAATGATTCTACAATGATTTTGTTAATTTTCAAGTGGTGTTACCATTATGTGAGGCCGTGAGATACATTGAAAACAATTCATTTTTACCATTTGCTTTTCACTCTATTTTTTTATATATTTTATGTATTATTTTAATAATATTTTTGTCATATATATTTAATTTTATAATACTTTTAATATGTAATTACATTTTCATTATTTTTTAATTAAGAAATGAGAAATGAATAAAATAAATAGAAAATACATAGATGACAAGGGTATAATTGTATCTTAATTTGAAATTTGTTAGTAAATAGATTGTATGAGATTTTATCAACTAGAAAGGATAAGGGGATAATCTTAAAACCTAAGGGGTAACCGTAGTTTATCCTAAAATCTTAAGAGCCTCACTAGTAAACATCCAAATGCTGTTTTGGTGATATTGGAGAAAAAAATCCTTCATAAAGTGTCAAGATTTCATCTCATATTACACCGGTGCGACTGAAAGGATGCTTGAATTAATTTGGGTTTTAAATTTTCTGATCAAATCATTTTTCGATTAGAATTTAATTTTTGACCATTCAAATTTGATCCATTTGAGGTAGTATTAGTTGATTCAAATTTGAATCATTGAGTTCTCTTTTTTCTTTTTTTAGATTCAAATTGTTTATGAGTTTGTGTTAATTTCGATTAGGGTGATATTCAAGTTATTGATTATTTATAATCTGATTCGAATTTTTAGAACATAGTAAAAAAATGAATCAATGCAGGTGGTTCGAGCTCTAGAATACAATATTTCATTACCATATCTGGAGGAAGGAAGCAGGTTTTGGAAAAACTCATTTAACAGCACTTCGTCAGCAACGTTCGTCCAAAATGCTCAACTATGCGACAACAATGATAGCTTTAGTGAAACCACAAGTGAATATGATCTCCACCACCGAAATTGAAATAACTCCAAACTATCAATTTCAAAGCAACCTGAATATGATCTCAACCGAGAAAGTTTCTTAAAGCTGACACAATATTTGATAAACGTTGTATTATTTGTTTACCTATCCAGGAAATTATTTCATATCACACAATTTACAGTTCTCAATTCTTTTTTTTTTTTGACATTTAATGGTATATTATTTGTAATGTTGTAAAACAAATCTTGCTGTGAGTCATCAGATTTTTATTTTTGTTGCTTTATTACGGTTAAATTTGAGATTTAATATTTTTATATAAATTCGATATAATTGAGTTTTTAGATTTTATATTTTTTATTAAAATACTAGCACAGATTTTTCAAATCGGATCGATAGAAGAATCATTCACATCATTGAGTTCTAGTTTAATTATTGATCCAACAATAATTAAATAAATAATAAAAAATTAATGAAATATTAAAAACTTTATAAAAAAATTCCACTATCGATTTTTATCCCGATTTTTAATTTTTTATTGGTTCCTAATGATTTGCTTAAAGACTGGTCCAAGTCCTTTATCCAAACCGATATATTGGTCATTTCTTATTCCAACAAACTCAATTGGCCTTTTCAATTTGGTTCCAACAACACTATAAAACACTATTTCTAAAAAAAAATCAATATCAGACATGATAAGCTAGAAGGTTTTTTTCCCTTAAAAAACCAATGTCATCATTTTAATCAAAATAATTAAATGTTAATAATTTAGAATAAATAATGATATCATAAAATTAAATTACCAAATGGGTAAATTAGCCATATATGCTAAAAAAATTATTGGCCAAATAGGTCGATTTTTTTGAAAATTTAGGGAAATAGGTCATTTTTGGAAAAAGTGTGTGAAAGCGCATCCTGCTGGACATGCTTTCCTCCAACAGTCATTTCCCCAACGTAAAATTTTAGCCTAGCCCAACGGTAACTTTTTGTCTTATAAATACTCAAGCCATTTCCATTATTTTCACTCAAATCCAAGTCTCTTCATTCTCTCTAAACTCTCAATTCTCGTTATTCTCTGAAGATTAGTTCAAAATTTTCCTATAAATTTGTATAAAAATATTCTAGTTTTACTTTATTATTTCGTAAATTGTTCATTTTGATTAAATTTTTATGAATGACAAGTTCTTTTATTCGTTTTGACGACAAACACATTTTTGCTACGCAATCGGTAATGGTAAGGAAAAATTTTAATTTTCATTAATTTCAATTAAGTTAATTTTAAAGTTTTTAAATTTTTTTAAATTTTAAAATTATCTTGTTGATATAAATAGGCGGATGATCGGGTTTTGAAGGGGTTCATACATAATTTATCTAAGAGCGCACTAAGTGAAATTCATCATCATTTGCAAGATGTGAGATTTTTACATGCATCTCGTATGCTCAGGGGCTATAAATTGGATCCCAAACTTATCAGCGCGTTGGTGGAAAGACGGAGACACGAGACACGCACATTCTATCTTTCATGCAGTAAGTGGACAATTACACTCGAGGACGTAGCTTTACAACTCGATTTACTTGTGGATGGGTTAGTCGTTACGAGACCAGTGGTCATTCCCAGTAAGGAGGACCTTTACGAGGCATTTTTGAGGAAGGTGTCAAACAAGTTTCAAGGTGGTCAGATAGAGATGAAATGATTGTAAGATAATGTCAAAGACCTTCCTGAGAACGTGACTGACATTGTTAAAGAACAATGCGCTCGAGCATTCATCCTGAGATTAAGTGGGGACATTCTGATGCCCAATAAATTTCAAAATTTGGTATACATAAGGTGGCTACTACATCTGGTTAACTTTAAATAATGTGGTCAACTGAGATGGGAATCAGCCGTGTTCAGCCACGTTGTACAGGGAGTTGTGTTGGGTGGCAAAACCGGATAAGATGGCAATCGGTAGTTACCTACTCTTGTTATAGTCATGGGCGTAGTGGCAACTACTATTTTTACGTCTCCGAGTGGACACCCCTTATACATTCCTATTGGTGACAAGGTAAAATTCATTTGATAATAATATATAGTTACCATAGTAAATGTTGTTTATTTATTATATGTTTGAATTAACATATTGTTTGAGTAGGTGGAACCATGGGCCGAGTTATGTGAGACTGTTGGACCAACTAAAAGATATCTGACTGTTGCTAGATCAACACTCGAAAGCGGAGGTTAGTTATTGAATTTTTCAAACATATAATAATTATGCAATGATTTGAAATTTAAAATTTTGTAGATAACTAAATTTATAATTATGCACTACAGTTTGAGTAGGTGCCATACGCTGATTTGAAAATAGTAAAATGCATCCCGCTCGAATTTTTGGCCATTTGGAGTATGTAGAACGCGAAAGTGCCACTAGTAGTTTATGTGACGGTGGAGATGCATGAATAGGATCAAGTGATGCGACAGTTTGTTTAAAGGTAAAATATTCCACCGACACCGCAAGACATCGAAGCACTACACAAGCTTGATTTATGGAGGAAAATCGAAGAAAATTGGTGGGAATTCCAGAAGGAATATATTGACATTTGGGATCATAGGAAGGATTTCATACCCATATGCGAACCTTTTTTCACCTCAGAGATGGTGACCTCCGAAGAGTACATGACATGGCTTAGACTTGCCGGTAAGCTATATCTAATATTGGTGGAGGCGAGGAGCAGGCAATTTTGTTTGAGGAGGCCACAACGATTGCTCTAGAATCATAGGTCTAGAGCAAGTGCCGCGATAGGTTTATCATCGGCTCTAACCCAACAGTGGGTATGGATGTCTACACCACATCCCGATCAATTCCCTCAATATATTCTTATTCACTTCACTAACCCCATGTATTTTACACAAGCACCACACTATACACCACTTCAGTATCCTACATCTACACCTCTTATAGGTGTGTATGTCATTACACCTTGGAAACACAAAAATATATAAACATTTTTAGCACATTTTGAGCTCTAATTCATGTAGTTTCATAGTAATTTTTGTCTAAATTCATAATTTAATTATAAAATAATTAATTTGAACTCAAGTTATTAACATATTGAATTTTAATTATTTTTATAATAATTTTACACAAATATGATTTATTTTCGACAGTTTTACACAAATGGTAAAAATTGGCTCGACAGTCACCTCAAGAGGCTTGAACCGTTGGGACAATTTTTTGCATCGAGTGAATCAAGAGTATGGCTATTAATTTTCCAGCCACAGACAATCCAAAATTATTTTTTGAACATATTTTATAATTAATTTTGATCCAACATCAATTGCGTCAAAAATTAATTATAAGCCTGAAGAAGAAAAGTGGGCCAAATTATGTTAAGAGAAGAGGACTAATCCACCAAGGATTTAGAGGCCCAAACTGTCCTATATAGCTAAACCAAATGACTTATTTAGTTGATTTTTATAATTACAAAATAGCCATTGAAGCTGCCTTTAATTCCGTTCAAGCCCCTTCTCTTTTCATGCCTTCTATTTTTAGCCTCAAGCTAAAAATAACAAGTTTGAATCAATCAAAATTTCTAAAGCATGGCCGGCCAAGGAAAAGGGAGTGGCTAATATTTTTTTTTGCTATTTTTAGCAACCATCTCCACCTATAAATACCCTTTTTCCCTTCCTAAAAAATATTCTTCACATCCTCAATTCATACATATTTCTCTCTTCCATTCTCTTTCTTATTTCCCCATTTCCTTTGTCCTCTCTTCCTTGCCGATTTTCCCCTCTTGAAAAAGAGCTAGAACGCCCATTGGAGTAGCAGTATTCAAGTGTTCGTAAAGGCCTTGGGTCAAAGGACGAGCAGAAAATAAGAGGAGCATACTAGTCTGGCTTCGAAGAAACACCGAGATTTATTTCCTAGTTCACATCTCTTTATTTTTTCTCATTTATGTTGTGATCATGATTATGAATATTTGTTGTGTTTTTGTTCTCGATCTATTAAAATGACTTTAAATTAAGTTGTGTTAGATTGATTGCATTCTGTTTGCTTAAAATAAAAGTAGATATTAGCAAGTAAAGTGTTTATTTTGATTAAGTATAGGATTTCTTGTATGCGCCACTTGGCAAACTCTTAGCTTTGGCGAAGATTCGTGGTTTGGCAAACTCTTCTGTTATGTGTACACCACCTAAGTGCTTTAGGCGAGCACGTTAGTTTGCTGTTGCATAGATTTATTTATTATTTTAGTAAGGTAATATAGTTAATTAAATTGAGACATAGTTAGAATGGAACTAAGCTACTGTAGATGAAAAGACTTAAATTATGATAAGCGCACTTAATCATGAGAATTAAGAGTGTTAGTGGAATTATCTAATTTTTTCCACTAAACTTTTTCTTCATGCTTAATTATATAGGGATAGCAGTGTCTTCACCGAAATCTTTACGTTTTCTTTGTATTCATCTTCCTCTTTGATTTTTTTACACTTTCTGAAAACTTAAGTCTAGAAAACCTATCTGAAGTTGGGTTCGCTATAGTCATGTAACTTACACGTTTGTTTAGCTCACTAGTAATTTTTTATGAAACCTAGGTTATTTTCAAATTTATTTACATATTTTTGGTTTTGCATGCATAAGTGTTATATTAGTGTGTAATGAAGGAAACTTCTTGATGTTGGGTTCAAAGTTGATGTTTCTTACATGCATGTTTAGATTCGATAAAGAAGTGATCTGATATATTGAATTATCCCTATTTTTTAGCTCAAGAAGCTACTGAAAGTTAGATTGATAAAGGCAAAAGGACCTGCTATATAGACTTTCTTATATTTCTAGTGAGTTCCTTCTCACTTCCATGTGTAGTGGTTTTCTGTATCTCATAGTTGTATAAGGTAAGTATTCTTTCTTTGTAAATTATGTATAATGTAAGTGAGTGAGTAAGGGTTGTTTAGAGTCAATAGTCTAAGTTCAATATGTCTATGATAAGAAATATGGGACATTTTCATGTTAAGTCACTACCATCTACCTTTGATATGAATGATATGATATAATTTGGTATGTGAAGACGAAGTTGATGATATATGTTTGTGTAGCCTCTAGTAGGGAAGATACATTGCAAACTAGATTGACGATAATGATAAAACATGCTACTGAATGATTCTGATATGGAGAGCTATAAGGGGAGAATGTATATTAATAAACCAAAACCATATGAGATGTATCTAACTCTAAAAACTAGGTATATGAATATGAATTGCCTGAATTATATGAGTTGGTGTATAGAATTCGCCTATATGACATGCCATCAGCGTACTGAGTTCTATATATGACATTGGGTGTACTCTGTGATATTATGAGAAATACCTTTGAAATATTTGATTGTGAAGTTAGTATTCTTATAAATGATCTCTTTGGAACTCACTGAGTTATTTTGAACTTACCCCATTATCCTTTTCCTTCTCAAGCCTTCTGAGTGAAGGAAGACTTTCTGAAGGACTACACTAGAGGACATCTACTGTTGTGAGAGAACTATTTTTTTGTACTATGCATGACAAATGGGGGCGATGTCTATTTGTGTTTTGAAAATGATATGTATCTAAGACTCCTATTGATAAATTATGATTTAATGAAGTTTCATTAAAATTTATGGAATGATTTTAAAGTATTATATTTTGTTTTATGAATAATATCTCACTAAAATTTATATGCCATTTGACTTATACTTTATATTTTCGTATTTTACTAAAGGTTTATTTCAAACATTGTAGTTTTACAAAGTTTACGCCAGAAATAGTTTTAAAGATAGATGATTTCTAAGTAATAATTCGTCATACTTAGATTCTTATAAGGGATCGGGTTTGATGTGTTACAAAGAAGAAGAAGAGAAAAAAATGAAAAAGAAAATAGAAAAATGGAGAGAGTGGGGGAGAAGAGGATGACAATCAAAAGAAAAATTAAGAGATAAACTCTTCATTTAAAAAAAAAATTAACACCCACTAAATCCTACTCTGGTATTATCACAATAAAGCTATTTTGTATTTAAATTTGACCCAAATTCTAAGCATGGGCGAAATAACAAAGAAAGAGCAAAAATAATTTCTACTTTTGCACACAATAAGATTTGAACTTGGACCTATAAGTTAGCTAAAGCCTTACTACTGAACCAGAAAGCTTATTCTTGTTAACAATTAAACAAAAATTATAGATAAGCTAAGTGTGACTAGCTAGATATAGGGGTAAAAATAACCAAAATTTAAGGAAAAGGAATTGTACACAGGACCTCAAGCACACATCCAGACCACTTAACCACTAGGCAAAATTAATCACTTACACTGTAACACCCCGAATTTTTGGCCTAGAAATATTGGGCCTTGAGTTTTGGATCCTAGCTTTGTATTTTTAGGAGTTTAATTTTGGCCTTCTAGAAGGTTGGAAGTGGCATGAAGATGGACTCTAAGGGAAGTGTTCAGGAGAGATTTTTAAGGTGGAGATAATGAAGAGAAAATAGGAGATTGAGAGAGAGAGGGAGTTGGTACAGAATGGGACTTCAAGGAAGGCTTGAATCGGCTTGTGCCTATTTAAAGGAATACCGAATATGCATGAGGGTTTTGGTCTATTTTGCCGAATTCATTCTATTGCCAACCTCTCTTCTCCCTTTTCATTCTTTTACCAAATTCCATTACATTTCTTTGTTTCTCACAAAGCCGAATATCATCATTGATTTCTTGAAAGTCGAATACTCATATCTCCCTTGCCAATTTCTTTTCCTTCATTATTATTCGTCTTTGATTACCATCCTTAAGTTAGTGTTGAAAAGCCAATTGCTTAAACAGTAGATATCTAGGCTGTTAGTTTAAAGGCGAGTTTCGGTAAGTGTCTCATTCTCAATTTTGATTTCTTAGGGGGAGTGGCCGAATATATGTGTAGCCTATAAGGGTGACTTGTGTGGAAGACGAGTCACCTAATGTTGATAGAATATGTGTGTTGATGCAGATCTAGGAATATTCGAGACGATTCGCTAAGGAAAGGTTAGAAAAGCCGAAGGTTCACGGTAAGGTTACGATAAGGCTTCGGGATTTGATAAAGTTTTAGTAAGGTTTGGAGTTGATTTGGAAGTGGTTTTGATTGTAGGTCAAGGCTGAGGATAGTGTAGGTGCGAGTCGTCAACCAGGTGTGTACATACACTACACACACGTTAAAACGGCAAAAGCCGAAAATCCTAAAATCCCAAATGGGCCTGCCGAATTTGTGGGCCCAAATTGGTAAAATTTTGATATGAGATATTGTGTTGAATTGACATGTATGATTGTATGATTGAATTATGAACGGGCCTAATGGGTTACATAAGTATGTTTGAGCTTAATGGGCTTTATAAGCATAATTGGGTTTAATGGGCTTTATAAGCATGTTTGGACTTTGTGAGGTTGTAGGAATGCATGCTAGGGTTTAATGGACTTTAGGCCTAGTTAAATGGACTCTCAAATTTTCATAAAACTTAATTAAGTAATAAACATGTCTGTGGACAAGTCGATAGGCTAAGATGTGGCAATGGATGTGTGCACGTCTAGGATGGATCTAGGAAAAACTTGGTACTTAAGCGGTCCGAGTGACCCACCTCCTCTTCTCTTGAATCCTACCTGGTGCATAGTGTCCGTTCATCTTAGCCGCGAGGACTTGTTGATGGGCCAAAATTCATAACTAAAATCTGTATCATTAGAAAATTACGAAAATTCCCTTTTAGGATAAAATTACTAAAATACCATTCTAAGGTAGAATTACGAAAATGCCCTGTAAGGTAGAGCTACTAAAACACCCTCGTAGGGTGGGAATACCGAAATACCCATGTAGGGTAGGTTTACGAAAATACCCCTGGGTAGTGAAATGACCAAAATACCCCTAAGTGCTTAATATGTGAAAATATGTGAAAATGTGTGAAAATGTGTATGTTGCATTCATGAATTGTATGTTGCACTTGGGTGGGTTTGATGATACGGAGGAAGTGTTTTGAGGATCGCATAGTCGCTTGACGACCGTGGATCTACTGTAGGCTTTCAAGCCACCGAGTAGCTTTGCTACACCACACATATATAGCAACCTTGCTGCAACGTGAGTAGTGTCGCAACCGGTGCTACCTTTGGAGTGTAGAGGATGGGTGGGTTGATGGAGACATCCCCACAGGATTGTAGGGTTGGTACGGGTGGAGTGCAGGGTTGGATTTGAGATGGGAACATTTGCATTCATGAAATTCTGATATGATATGAGGTCATTGTGGGCTAAGGCCCAGACTACCGATATTGTTAGGGCTTAGGCCCAATGTGATATATGTATATTGAATTGATTTGATTGACAAGGGTCGTACATACTAAGTGTTGAAACTCACACCCTTATTATTAATATTTCAGGTGATCCACAATAGACGGCTCGATGCGGGAGAGGACTCGGAGATAGCCACATTACAAGTTACTTAGGAATTTTAAATATAAATTTATTAAGTGTTTTATGATAATTATTTTTTTCCACTGTGATGTAATAATGCTATGTAACTCCAATTTCACTATTTACTTAGGGATTTATTTAGTTACTGTTATATTTAATAAACATGGTTTTTCCTAAATATTTGTTTAATTAAATTCTTGATTTTTAACTAAGTAAATTCTTTTCAAGCATATTTCGTTTGAACTAAGTTTTAACTAAACCATTTTAAAAGCAACTCTTCAATGTGACATCGCCAGATTCGGGCTTAACTTCTAGGCCAGGTTTGGGGTGTTACATACACAATTTAGCAATTCAAAAATTAAAAGAAAACTTGGGGCGTTACATGTTCGCTCCTCTATTTTTTAAGGTCACTATGTAACCTACCTCTCGACCGAGGGGAATTTTCATACCCTTCCCCAATAAGAAAACATGCAGAGCAAAGAGTGGCTTGGTGAGAGCCCAAACAGGTGCCCATGGATGGCCTCTGGTGAAAACCTTTCGTGATAACCCTCTGTTAGATCATACATGACTAGTCACCCACATTTGGCCTTCAAGGAGGACCACTGAAGAACTACCAAGGCATGAAAACCTTATATAACCTTAGCAAAGAGAATGTTAGAGCAGGATCACATAATACTATGCATAATGACAACTAACATGTAACAAACCTGCCACCTGACGGACTACACTAGTAGCCTACCAATCGTCTTGTAAGTGAAATGACACTACATGACAAGGGAACCTCCCCCATATTTACCCCCAGCACACGAAGAACCAAGGACCTTATTTTCTTCCCTAAGTACTCCTTAGTTACTTAGCATCCGTTAGCCTCCTATTTCCTCTTCCTACTCTTCCTCTCCTTTTTCCCTTAGCTTCCAAGTTCGTCTCTCCACTTGCTATAAGTGAACTATTCTTCTTACAACCACCACCTTCTCCTCCCCATCTCATTGTCGTTGATTCCTTGTATCAACAATAAGAAAATTGGTGTTTTGCATAAAGTGTATCCAATTATACAAAAAAAATTGGCTAGCTATATATGCCTCATCAATTAGATGTTTGAAACATAAAAGTTAGATTAATTAACTAAAAAATTGATTTAAGACTCAATATACACACTTCGAAAAATAAAAAAATAAAAACTATAAATGATCAAATTATAGTTGGAGATTAAATAAAAATAATAATTTTATAAGGATATTTTATAGAATTTGACCTTCATATATTTTCCTTGAAAACTTGCCCTTTCTGTGGTTGTGTTAATGTGAACAACAAGCAAATCCTTAGAGGAAGTTGAGGATTTTGTGTCAACCAAATTGATATTTCTAGGATTTTAGTCACCGCGGTCTCGACCGTGTACGTATATCAATCTCAATACGAAAATGTGATAAAGTAGGGTGAAAACGAACTTCACAGTTGATTTTGGTTAGAAAAAGAGTTGGAATGGAATGGAAACTAATTTAGGCATCAAGAGGTGTCGTTATGCTTTCTTCAGAGTTGATGATAAAATTTTGAAAGGTTATTTTTCAGCAATCATTCTTCAACATAACGACATCCAAAAAAGGGAGATTTTGAAATTATAATGAAGAGAAAGTAGATGAGTTTGAGGATAACCATACCACATCTTCAAAGGTGATTTTATCACTAAAATGTATAAAGAAAAGTAAGTAATTGCAATACTGTTCATTCTCTTACTGCAGATATGTTAATTATGAGTCAAACTTGAAAATTTGATCTATTTAACTCAAACTTGAACTTTATCTAACCCTTTTTTATCATAAAAAGTCAATAGATTAAACTCATTCAATTCAAACCGAATTGACCTAAACTTAAATTAGTTTGAACTCGCAATTGGCTCAAATATATAATAACCCGAACAAATAACATGAAATAATCCAAACACGTAAAGACCTAACCTAAAAAACCCAAAACTTAAACCTAAATGATTCAAAAAAGACTTAAATCCAGAACTAGCTAGAACCAAAATGACTCATTCTAAACCAATCTAGTTCAAAACTATTGGACCTGAAAATACCAATAGGATATGAATTGCTATTTTATAAATATTTAAAAACTTTTCTAAAAAAGTAAAGAAATGAGAGAAAAGCTTGAACTAAAATCCTCTAATTTTTGTGGATAAGGTATAACCTTTACAACTCTATCTTTTCAAAAACTTAGATAGAACTTACCTTAGTTTTTATGGCTAAACTAAAATTCTCTAGTTTTTGTGTCTCAACTTATATCCCCCCAATACAAATTGATAGAAAGATGAAGTAAACAAATATGACATCTAGAAAGGTATGTGTTTACAAATCTTGGCTCACTAAAACAAATAAAATAAGAGTAAAAAATATTTTACAATTAGTACAAAGACTATGTACAAGAGAAAATTGAGAAATGGAATTCAAAGCTTTTCTCTTAACTTTGATGCTTAGATACGTCTCTCTTAAGTTTTGTAATGTTTTTTACTTGTATTTATATCAAATAATGAGTTTGTGAATGCTTGAAAACATTAAAAGTGATTTGAAACCATTTAAAGCATTAATTTTGAGCCGAAAAAGTGCCGCTTCAATTTAGGTATTATTGTTGTTATAATTGCAAGTCTTGCGACTTAGAAAGCAAGTTTGGATACTTGCAAGGCAAGGTATCAGTACTTGCATACCAAGTCTAGGTACATTGCCTCGTTGGGTTGTCTTGTGGCTACTTACTTGCTGGTCTCAATACTTACAATGCTAGGTATAGAAACCTAGCTACCAAAATGCTTTAAAAACATTTTCAAACACTATAAAATATTTTGGTATTAATTCAAAAACATTTGAATAAGTTGGAAACATATTTTTAAATATTTTGTAATCTTTTTGGAAATGTTTGTTAATTAAATGACTTAAGAAATAAATAACTAAAACTTATCCTAAATAAAAACTTGAAATTTCAAAGAAAAAAAAAAACTAATTTCACCAGTCGAATAGAAAGTTATATATATATATATATATATTTTCTTTTAAGTATGTTATACATATAACAGTACTATGGAGTATTGGCTTTTCTTCTTTCCTAAAATTAATTTTTTATTTTTATTTTGAAGCTTGACCTGCCATTATTCCTTTACCACTCACTCTCTTTCTCTAACTTTGCCCAATTATTAAATGAAAAAGTTGAAAGCATATATGCTGGTTTATTTTTTGTGCATATAGGTGTTTAATTATTATTTTTAACATATTTAATGCATTACTTTTATTGAATTTAAAAAGGAAAATCACTATTTTTTTCAAAAAGAAAAAAAGGAAAAATATTTTCTTAAATACCATATTATTATTAAGCTTTGGGTCTTCTTAATTGATTAGCATTTTCCAATTCCAAATAAGATTATTTTTGTTTTCATTTGACTCTAAACTTGGTAAAGATTCCTTGCTTAATCTTTGCCTCATTTGCTTTATCCTTTTGCACACAAAATGTTTAATTCTTTCAGCAGTCCCTATATTTTCAATTTTTTAAAATACAGTTTCTCTACTTATCCAATTTAAAAAATTAAAATCCAATTGATAATATAGTTATTGTTCCTTCAAGAAAGTGGCTTCTCAGTTCCTTTTCAAATCACGTATAGAAGAGATGCTGGAAGGTAAAGCGGTGATTGAAGACACAGATATGCCATTAAAGATGCAAGCTGGAGCACTGGCATCAGCATCTCGCGCTCTTGATCTCTTTGAAGGTTTTGACTGCATTTCTATTGCTGCATATATTAAAAAGGTTATCATCAAATCATACTTCCTTTGTTTTTGCTTTTGTTTTTAGCTTTTAGATTATAATTATTGCTTAGCATGAGTAAATATAATCAGGAATTTGACAAGATGTATGGGGGTGGATGGCAATGCGTGGTGGGTACAAATTTCAGTTGTTTCATCACCCATTTCAAAGGAACTTTCATCTATTTTGCTTTGGGAACTCTCAACTTTCTCATCTTCAACCCAAACCATTCTTTTTCTTGTTGATGGATCTTCATCTTCATCTTCAAAGGTTATCTTTGTTTTCTTGATGATCATTTAATAGTTTGAAGTTGGCTTAGGTGTCAATTCTCCTTTTTGCTTGTGTGATTGATGAGAGTTGATAAATTATAAGTCTAAATTATGTTTGTGGGTTTTTGTGTTTAGGTAAAGTTGAAGATTTAATTCAGAAAAATTAAACAACTCTCATTTCTTCGATTTCAACATGACATTTCAAAAATTTGTTAACTTACCAATGAGATTGTCATGAGTGATTAGGGTTTAGACACTTTGTGCACATCACTCGACTTCAAATCTTGTTAATCACCTTCGGTTGTTTTATATGCCCCAAAAACTCAGTAAGTCCATTGCCAACCTCAAGGGCGTAGCTAAAGAGGATAAGCATGGTTCTGGCCCTCTTTACAATTGGTATTTGTTAACATTTTAAACTTATATCATTATTTAACAATAATGTAAAATTATATTTGACCCTTTCAAAAATTTCAATTTCGTCATAGTATTAATGCAATGAATTTGGTAATACTTTTGAGTATACATCTTTTATTACTTTTTAGCTTAATTTTTCTTATATTTTTAATTAATCATATATTTACCTTAGTTATTTTATTATTAATATTTTTTCATTCTATATAATTAAAAAAAAAGAAATTATGACTATATTTAGTACAAATTGGATATTACTTATTTTAAATATCCTAAATTAATATAACTTTATTTTTTATTTTATAATATTAAACAATTTTATAATTATTTTCATTATATTGTAAAATTTCTTAGAAATTAAAACTTTATAATTTATAATTTTTGTAGTTATTTAACCACAAAAATAATTTATACTTGAAAATTGAAAAAAAATTATAATTTTTTATATATTTTGGTAATTTAAAATTTATATAAAATTTAAATATGAAGCTTTACTGGTAGAATTATCCACAAAATTACTTAGATTTGATTAGTTAGCGAATAGTTTTCTTGCTTACATTAGACTAGCTTGTTCGACATCAAAAGATATTTTTAATTAAAATTAAATATTTTTAAATTAAAGAGTAAATCCAAGTTTATTTAAAAAAAATTATTTGGACTACAACATCAGATTAGACAAATACATCTTAACTTTGGCCTTTTTTTGATAAACAATTGAAAATTAAATCTATTTAAAATTAATATTTTTAATGATTTAATTTTTTACACATGTTTGTTAATTCAAAATTAAAACAATTCAATAGAATTATTCTATAAAAAAGTGTGTAAAATAATGAGTAGATAAGAGCTATTTATCACTTAATGGAGAATATTTTCAATTAATATAAATTTATTTTATTTATTTTAATATTATATTATCCTATAAAAACTTTATGTTTAAATTTTGATTTTTATTTAAAATAAAGTGAAATGTTTAAAAATTAAGGATAAAATATAGAATTTTTTATCATTTAAATTTTATATTAATCAACCAATCTAATTATCTTTTGTAATTAATTTTAAGTAATATATCACGTAAATTTTATGACTTAAATTCAGTACTTAAATTTTCAATACTTAATTTTTCAAGATATACTGGAAATTTAAGTATTGAAAAGTTAAGTACTGAATTTTTAAGATTGTACATATTCAACTTATGTTAGAAAATTGTATGGTGAATTAGGAATGTTGGGGATTGACCTATATAAACAACAAAATAGAAAAGGTAGAAAGGATAGAACACACAAATTTTACGTGGAAAGCCTTCAGTTAAGAAGATAAAAAACCACGGACAAAGAAGACACCACTTTTCACTAAATGAGTAAACAGAAGAGAGTATAATATGGAGAAAATAAGCCTAAATGTACTAAACGTACAAACCCAAAACCCAAAAACAAAATGCTAACTCGAGAATAAAATTATCTCCATAACTACGAAAACTCTCACCAAAACTCATTTGCGACTACATCTTGTCACCCCCAAAAGAAAAGCCCTATAGTACTACATCTTTAATGGCCTTTCAAAATAGGGTTACAATGGCCCATTTGAATAGGTCAAGATTAGAGTTCTAATCATAATAAAATATTTCTAGACTAATCAGAGTTCAACATGGGAAAAGATAGCAAAGTTTAACTAGGAGAAGAAACTCGGTATAGGAAACACGTCGTCACGTCGCAACATCCTCATTCGCGTCGTCATGACGTCAGGAAACTTCTCATTGTGACGTCGCTGACTAAGTTTGTTAAGTGTCTACAAACTGTCCGATAAATGCGACGCACACCCCACAAATCTCCACATTGACTTGTATTTACCATATCTTCTTCTCCAAGCCCTGTTACAGGCCGAACTCAATCTTTGCAAAATGCCAACCAAGCCCAAATTGTTCTCGAACTTGGAAATTGAAAGACTTCTAGTCTTCAAATCAAGGTTGTATAGTGCAACAATGGCCAATGATACATGAATAGACATGTGCTTCACAACAGGAGAGAAAACATCGAGGAAATCAACTCCTTCCACTTAACTGTCACCTTTTGCGACCAACTTTGCTTTAAACACTGTGCTTTATTTGAAACTATTACAATCTGAAATTTGTGATTCCATCGAACTTCTCGATATCAAAATTCCTTGTCGCCATCCTTGAACGGGTTGGTTGTGGAAACATTCTGATACCAATTTGTTGGGGATCGACTCGTATAAACAATAAAAAAGAAAAGTAGAGAAGATCGAACAAACAAATTTTAGGTGGAAAACCCTTAGTTAAAAGGATAAAAAATCACGAGTAAAGGAGGCATCAGCTTTTCATTAAATGAGTAAACAAACAAAAGTACAATATGGAGAAAATAAGCCTAAATGTACTAAATGTACAAACCCAAACCCCGAAAACAAAGTCCTGACTCGGGAACAAAATTCTCTCCATAGTTACCACGAAAACTCTCACCAAAATTCTCACCAAAACTCATCTCCAACTACATCTTATTGCCCCCAAAAAGTAAAATATAAGTACTGAATAAATTATTTTGTTAGATAAAAGTAAATACTAACTTTAAAAATTATGTATTTATTAGTTTTAATCTTATTAATATAATATTTTATATTATTTTGAATAGTTTTGTATAAAAGTTAAATATGATAATTTGAATATCTCATTTTTAAAGGTTAATAAAATAAATTAACTTAATATTTTCTATAGTAAGTGATAAGTAGTTATCTTCCTACTTTTATTATTCAGCAAGCCCTAAGTATTGAAAATTTAAGTACTAAAAAATTAAGTATTGGGTTTAAGTTATAATATTTATTTGATATATTACTTAAAATTAAGTACTAAATATATTTATACTATTTGATAAATGTAAATTTTAAATTATGAAAATTTTATTTTACACTTTTATCCTTAGTTTTAAACCTTGCACGTTATTTTAAACAAAGTCTAATTTTAAATATCTTTACTATAAATATAAAATATTTGTAATAAATTATACTACTAAATATAAAATATTAAAAACACTATGAAAATGAAATATTTTATTAAGAAAATTGAAGGATCATGTTTCATAGAAAATTTTGCTAAATAAAAGAATAAACTGAATGAGAAAATTGAGAATAAATGTAAAGTGTTTAAAAGGATAATATAGTCTAAAAAGGAATTAAAAAAAGAGAATTAAACATATTCTCTATTAAGTAATAAGTAAATTTCTATTTACTTATAATTTTTTTTTTTTTTGGAAAAAGTTGTATAAAGTAGTTTTCATTAAAGGTTATTAAACTATGTAAAAAAATAAAACTATTGAAAGTATTAATTTTCAGTTGATTATTTTTTAAAATTTTTTATCAAATCTAACTTTATTTTTTATTTGAATATATATATATATATATATATATATATATCTCCTAAACCTGTTATGATAATTAAAAGAAAATTGTGAACTTAACCTAGACTTGCTGCTTGGGTAAGGAATTTTTTTACCTTAGGTCGATATAGTTAAACTTGAATTTAAATTAAATAATTTAAAAAATAATTAAATTTAGTAATAAATTTATATAAAATAGTAATAATATTTTTTTTTAAAAACAATGAAATGAATTATTTGGGTGGGTCGAATTACGCTCAAGCATGACATTGCAAATTTTTTTTAAACAGTAACTTGGCCTGCCTCATGAACATATTTAACTTAAAATATGACATGTTAATAAACATATTAAGTAGAAAAATATGATAAAAATATTCATAACAATTAAGATTTTGTATGTCAATTTAAAATTTGAACTATGGATCTTACCTCTAGTTTTCTTTGAGATTTTTCTGAGTGCAAGTTCTTTCATCCTGCATTTTGTAACTGTGCATGGTTTTGTATTGCTTAGTCAGTTGATATTATTATTGTAACACCCTTAATCTGTCTCTATCTCCAAATTAGGGTTACAAAATATTACAACACATATCGAAACAAATGATAATATAAAATCATTCATAAATTAATTTAAATAACAAATATTCAAAACCCATCATCATTCATAGCATATATACAATTACGAGCCTTATATCGAGCTTATGGAACCTAAAATCAAATTGGAAACAATTAGGGACAAATTTGAAATAAAGCAGAAAAATGTAGAAAATTTGAAATCAGGGGTCACACGTTCGTGTGGCTAGGCCGTGTGGCTCAGCCGTGTGGCTCAGGAACATAACCATGTGGCCAAACCGTGAACAGATCGAAAATAGGGTCACACGGTCGTGTCGTCAGACTGTGTGCAATTTAAAATAGGGTCACATAGCCGTGTCTCCAAGTAGTGTAACAACCTAAAACTGTGTGGGAAAAACATACACCAAAATTGAATAGGCCACAAAGCTGTGTGGAATGGCCGTGTGTCAACAGCTTGTGTCCTAGGCCGTGTGCACCTAAAATCACTTCTAAAACAAGCCAAAACATTTCTCATTGCTTAAGTGTCAAGCCAAACCAAAATCAACCAATCTTATACATTCAAAACATATTCAAGCAAGCTTAAAACATACTAAAACATTCAACCTAAGTGCCTAACCAATATGCCCTCATTGGCACCACATTTCATACACTAAACTAAACACACATTGTCGAAACCATTTTTAATTTTGAAAAATAGGGTCGACTTTAAAATGAAAACGGAAATGGAGTTGCCAACAATCCTTTTTGTTCAGGTACGATTGGATCACCTTATGAAACATTTTGGTATTTTTTTAAAAAGATTCTAGTATATAAAAATTTGAGAAATCGGGTTTGGGAGTTGGTTACGTACGAGGAAGGGTTAGCAACCTCGTAACTCCCAAAAATTTGTACCTAATTGATTATTAAATGTCCTAGTGTCGAAGATTTGAAAAGGTTTTAAAGTATGATCCTTTTGAATTTTTTTTTTAAAAACTTATAACTTTTTTAAAAGACATTCAATTATTTGGATAAAAGAAAATGATCGAATCTCAGTAAGTTAGAGCACGACCTTTCAAATTTCCCAAACGTCAAATATCTTTCGTTTTTAGAAATTCCTATCTCGAAATATCAAAATATCACATCCAGTAAGTTAGGACGCAACATCTTAAATTCTCAAAGATAGTTTTTATTTGAAAATCACACGTTTTAACTTGAAAAGGGTATTTAATCATTTAGACTTAATGAGAAAAATCGAAGCCTAGTAAGTTAGGGCACGATTCTTTCAAAATTCCCAAATGTCAAATATTGCCTTAATTAAAAAAATTTTTTTTGGATAAAAAGCGGCAATTAAATGGGATATATTTTAAAACAATGATTTGAATAAAATGTTGCGCTAATGCATAATAAAAACGTAAACATATTTTTTTAAAAAATATTACATAACAGATTAATATTTAACTCTAATATAGACAATTAAAAAGAAAGAATCAAAGTAAAATAGCAAATAACATGAATAAAGACAATGATAATGCTAAAAAAAATATTAAGAATAACCATAATAATAATGGAATCTAAATTTTAAAACAATGAACAAATAAATAAAAAAGGCATAATAGAGAGGGGCATTTAAAAAGATCAAATATGAAATAAAAAATACAAGATAAATAATATATGAAAAATTTTGAATAAAATAATAAAACAATTTTAAAAAAACGAGCAATATGGCAAAGTTTGATATTAAATATAAAATGGTTTAAAGTAATAATATATATAATAAATGAGGTAATATATGATGATCAATGATAAAACAATTTATTGTAAATAATAATGAATAAAAAAATAAATAAAGTAATTTTTCAAAAAGAATATGCATATATAAATATCAAAATAAATAAATATCTAACAAATTTAAAAAAAAAAGAAAAACAATAGAATAGGGATTAATAAAAAAAAGTTAAAAAAACGTTTAAGTTAACCTAACTCTCACAATATGAGGATTCAATAAAATTCCTCCACCAAAATCTAACCCGAACGAAAGCAACTAAAAAAGAAACGAAGATGAATGAAGAATAAAATAAGAACAAACCACAGAAAATAAGAACGTAAGAGGGAGAGAAATTTGAGTGAATGCTCTCAAGAATTCTTATTGCTTCCCCAAAACTCAAGTGATTTACAACGAAGGGAGAGGCCTCTATTTATAGTTGAGCCTCCCCAAATCCAACGGTACAGATCAATTACATCAACAGTTAAGATTAAAGGGTATCTACAAATTAAATCTCTAAGATTACAAGATCATATCTTCTAAGATTGCATATCATATCTAAGATTGTATCATATCTAAGATTGCATATCCTTGAAGATTATATTTCCATATGAGTCAAGCTTGTAGATGGACCTTAAATCTTTTCAAGTAATGGGCCATTCCGATCGGGCCAAATTATATATTTGTAATTTTGGACTGGACTTGGACTTTGTTTTATTTTTTTGGGGTTTACTATTTTTTGTGTGGGCCTAGGCTAAATTGGCCTAGTACAGCTGCCACTCTTTGCTCATTGTTGTTTAACGAGAATGGAGCAAAGACTAAAAAAAAGACCAATTTTGCTCGGTCCTGTTGGATTCTGACTTCTTGGTCCTTGTCTTCTTCAAATAACTTCCAACCCTTCTGCAATTTCAGAGGTATTGGACTATAAGTCTGACGGCTTCAATCTGCTTCTGCAACTTCAGGAAGGCAATATCCGCTATCTTTATTCTGCTCCACTGCAAACTCAGGGAGATGACACTGATGTCTTTGATCTGCTTTACTACAACTTCAGGAAGGCCAGATCTTCTATCTTTAGTCTGCTCCACAACAAACTCAGGGAGACAGAATTGGTGTCTTCGATCTTCACTGCAACTCCAGGAAGGCCAGATCCACTATATTTAGTCTGCTCTGCTACAAACTCAGGGATGCCAAACTGGTATCTTCGATTTACTTCGCTGCAACCTCAGGAAGACAAGATCTGCTATCTTCAGCCTGCTCCACTACAAACTTAGGGATGCCAGACTACTATCTTTGATCTGCTTCGCTACAAACTCAAGAAGACAAGATCTGCTATTTTCAGTCTGCTCCACTGCAAACTCAAGGATGTCAGATTTTCAATCTTCGATCTGCTCCCTGCAAACTCAGGGATTGTCAGATCTGCTATCTTCAATCTGCTCCCTGCAAACTCAGGGATTGCCAGATCTATTATATTCGATCTGCTCCCTGTAAACTCAGGGATTGCCAGATCTTCTGTCTTCAACCTGCTCCTTGCAAACTCAAGGATGCCAGATTTTCAATCTTCGATCTGCTCCCTGCAAACTCAGGGATTGCTAGATCTACTATCTTCGATCTGCTCCCTACAAACTCAGGGATTGCCAGATCTGCTGTCTTCAACCTACTCATTGCAAACTCAAGGATGCCAGATTTTCAATCTTCGATCTGCTCCCTACAAACTCAGGGATTGCTAGATCTGCTATCTTCAATCTGCTCCCTGCAAACTCAGGGATTGCCAGATCTGCTGTCTTCAACCTGCTCCTTGCAAACTTAAGGATGCCAGATTTTCAATCTTCGATCTGCTCCCTACAAACTCAAGGATTGCTAGATTTGCTATCTTCAATCTGCTCCCTGCAAACTCAGGGATTGCCAGATCTGATATCTTCGATGCTCCCTACAAACTCAGGGGTTGTCAGATCTGCTGTCTTTAACCTGCTCCTTGTAAACTCAAGGATGCCAGATTTTCAATCTTAGATCTGCTCCCTGCAAACTCAGGGATTGCCAGATCTGTTATCTTCGATCTGTTCCCTACAAACTCAAGGATTGCCAGATCTGCTGTCTTCAACCTACTCCTTGCAAACTCAAGGATGCCAGATCTTCAATCTTTGATCTGCTCCCTGCAAACTTAGGGATTGTCAAATCTGCTATCTTCGATCTACATTGTCCCTAGAGGACATAACCTGTAGAATAGGTATATGCTTATGCCTAATGATTAGGATGCCATGATCGAAATGAGTCAAATGCTCCTTATTAAACATACTATGATGAAAAAATGTTATGAGAATGATTCCTATCTCAAGTGTCATCACTCATTTATTTATCGAAGTTTCATCTTCGTTATCAATCATATTCTGCTCATATGCTTTGAACCTTTTCCCCTAAATTTGGTCTGTCATACCGTGACCCGATGAAGATGTTTGTAAAAATGATCTTCTCTTAGGATCGATATTGCTCAACTCATTAATTTGTCTAGTCACCTATTTGGACAAAAGAGATAGTTTCAATTTAGACCTTTCTCAAGTATCTCCGACCCTTACACATGGGAATTCTTAAACAATTATCCTGTTTCAGTTTTTTGTATTATCTAAAAATTCCCAGAGTAATATGCGAAACTCCTTTTATGAAAATATTATTAGTCCATTAATTGTTATTTCAATATAAAATGCTTGAAAAAGATCACAACTATGGACAAGAAGGAAATTAATCAGGAGCATAGCTCAAAATAATTAATCAAGGATAGCCAAGGAGATAAAAGGAATTTGATTAAGGCGTATCTTGAAAAGAATATGGCAATCAAAGTTAGCAAATTCAAAATAGGTAAGATGAGAATTAGGTGCCCAGATATCTTAGCCTGAGCTTCTCTGTACCAACTTCTTGAGGATCATTTTGAGCTCAATATGTGTTTAGGGGATCCGGAGTACTTTGTTGATGCCCCAAGACACAACATACTTCTTCATTATTAATTCAGGTATAGTAAGACTACCATTTGCCCCACTTTGATCAAAATTTGAGCCGCTCTTTTTGGGTTTTCAACTCAAAACCCTTTGGTCTCAAGGCGCCTTTTGCGGGTTTTCGCCTTGGCTCTCCATTTTCTTTTTCTTTTTTTTTCTCTTTTTTTTTTTTTCTTTTCTTATCTTTTTCTTCTTTTTTTGTGAAGGTCACAAAGTGCCCTTTGCGGGTTTTCACCTTGGCCTCTCATCTTTTAAGTATCTCTGGACTGAATCTAAATTTATAAGATTGGATAAGTTTATCTCAGTCAAACTAATGCTCTTTCGGGGAAAGCCTTCTTTACCACATAAGCTCATTCCCCATTTGGCATTCATTTCCTTTTGAAATCCTTTTGTATAGAAAGGATCTTCCTCAATACCCATCATGAAATTCCCTTGGGTGAACCTTTTTCGTCATAAATCAGCATCGTCCACTTTTGGCACATTTGACTATGATGAATACTTTCAAACCTTTTTCTTCAGCCTAGTGCATTAGAGACATTCTACTTCATCTAATTTTTGACTCAATCAAAGCTTGGAGAAAAGGAATCTCAATTTCCATGGGCCAAACCACCTCCATTCCATAGACTAATAGGAAAAGTGTTGCCCCAGCGAAAGTCCTGGTCGATGTTTGATAAGATAGAGAGTAAATGGTAGCTTCTTATGCCAATCCTTACAAGTCTTGGTCACCTTCCATAATTTTTGTTTTTTTTTTATACTTTTTTCTTTTAACAGCCTTTGCTGCACTGTGATATGCCGCCTAATCTTTGAATAGACTGTAAACTTTTGTCATTGTATAGTTGTGCATTATTAAACCAGATCCTTTCTGACATTATTTGTTGGTACATGATCCTTTCCCCCCTTTTTTTTGGAAATTTGATGACTATCGACTTTGCAATATTGGCATATGAAGTAATATTCACCCTCTTGATGGTTCGATGTCAGCTAGGAGCTTTTAACGAGATCGGCCTCATAACATCCACGCCCCACATATAAAAAATCTGTGAAGAAATGGAGGAGGTACATGGGTTTTGTCTCCTTAAATATGGCATAACTGATGCCATCCCCTTCTATGATAAATTAGCAATACCTAAACCTCATGGTTAGGTTGGCTATTATGAAACCATTAGCATATGTCCTTATATCATCCTTATGAACCTCTTTTAAGATTTCGGCATACTCGCATCTCAGTAACCCAGGCATGTCCTGATATGATCGTGTGAAAACATCTTTGAATTCTTGAAAATAACTCAATGATGTCCCATCTTATTTCTGTGGTGAGCTAAGCTTCAATCTCCACCTCTTTTCTAGGCTCACAATATCAACTGATCCTTTGTAGAGTAGGACCTGTTTTTCATCTTGTTATACCATTCCTAACAAGTCAAGAAATAAGGTTACAATCTCTGCCATCTTCAAAGTCTTGAGATCCCCCTAGACACATATCTCACTCAAAAAGGAGATTTTGAGTCAATAGCAACTTCGCTCATGTTGTTGATATCTGGGGACCTATTGTAGGTAAGAAGGCAAATTCCAAAGAATAAATGATTCTAAGGATTATTATTGGTATGATCATGAATAAAAGAATATCTGAAAGAAAGTTTAAAGAACGAAAGAATCTATACATGGAAAGAATAATGAATATTTATTCAAAAATATGCATTTTATTGAAATAAAAATTTCGGACACAAGCCTATTTAACAAAAGGTTTCTTATTGCCTCTAGGCTTAAGGCAACAAGTGTGTTTTGAATATTACTCTAGATTATCTCTAAAAATATAAAGATTTCTTCCACAATCCTATTGTTCAAAACACTCCCAAATATGTAAGGGCTTGAAAACTTTTATTCCTTGGTTCCCACTTCAGATATGTCATTAATGTTCAGATCAGGTCTTGCACTAGAGCCCTAAACTTGATGTACTCCAGGATCTCACAATACTCACCCCTTTAATAACGTGGTTGGGTAACGAATTTTCTGCATTAGAAGGATCATCGAATTTGACAACCCCTATTTTGACAAGTCTTTTGATCATCTTTTTAAAGGCAGTACAGTTCTCGATCGAATGTCCTGTGATTCCCGCATGGTATTCGCATTTGGCATTCGTGTCGTACTATTTAAGGTATGGAGGTTGTATACGTTTTAGGTAGAAAGGGGAAACCACGTGTGCATCAAACAAAATTTGGTACAGCTCCCTATACGTGATTGGGATGGGCGCAATTTGGCTTTTTTCTGAGTTCAGTCTTGGGTTGGTTGGATTACCCCTCAGATTGAGAACTGAGCCTATCGAGTAGCTTATTGGTGCCGACATACCGGCTTGATGCTGTTGGGGTTGATAATTATGGGTACCCCTTGCGGGTGCGCGTCTAGTTGGGTCTGGACGCTTATTGGAATAAAACCTGGGGAATAGATGAGGTTTTCATTATCATCTCCACTGTTGACCACTGGGCCTTTCCTCTTTTCAAGCCCTTCGGCTAGTAACTGACTTAGTTGGCCAATCACATTTCTTTGGAACTCTAACATTTGATCTCGTATATCTTGTTGAATTTTAGTCAATTGTTCTTGCATCTGTATTTGCCTTTACTCTAATCTCTCCAACTTCTACTCCATGTTTTCTAAGTTAACTCTGAAAATATTTTACCTAATTAGGGTCTTTCTATGAATTTAGATGCATATAATATGATGAAATGCAAATGCATGAATGCAAAAAGGCATCGATTTCAATTCAATTTCATTTAGAAAACTTTATTAGAAAACAAAATCCTTTACATAAAACGGGCTACAAATATGCTTTCGCCCTAATACCCAAAGTCTTAACTTTACAAAACAACAAGGCTAACTCTTGACCACGATCGGACTGTAGCTCATACTTCGTGCTCAATGTATCAGCCTGTATTGCCAAGGTCTGTAGATGATCAGCTACCTCTCGAATCTGAGCTATGGGTTCATCCATGAGGTAATCCCTATTTCTTACTTGATCCTGAAAATGATGAACCTCCTCCTTCCAATTTCCTTCTCTTACTTCAAGATGCTCGATCCGAAGTTCACAATTTTGCAATGCTAACTCTAACCCTTCAATCTTACCCTTCATTTCCTCGATCTTATTCAGACTTACCTTCAACTTAATCTTGGAGTTACGACTTCGATGATGATGAAGAGGCCGTCCAAGTTCAGCCACTTTAGCCTTTAATCCATATTTCTCTTTTTGACTTTCGGCCAAACTCCTTTCTAGGGCCTCGTTTCACGCCTGAATTTCTTGGAACTTTCTCTCCTATCAATCAGCTTTGGCTTTTTCCTCTCGAATCTCTTGTTGCCACTGTTTCGAAGTCTTCCTCAATTTAGCTCTTTTTATCGACAGCTGAATCTTCTTATATTCTGTCTTCAAATCATCGCAATCTTCCTCAATTTTCCTCTTCTCTTTCCTTAATTTTTCGGCCTCCAGTTTCTGAACATCCACGTCTAATCTCAGATGCATTTTTTTCTTCCAACTTTTCTATCCTTTTTCTGAACTCTGAACTCTTCTTTCGAAATCTTGCTTTATGATCTCTAACTCTGATGGGACCACTTGTAAGTATTCTTCGATCGGTCGAGCGCCTTCTAAACTTGGCACAGGGATATTGTCATTAACTCTCCTACTCTACCATCTTGTGTATTCTGGAGTCGTTACTGGACATACATCCACTATCTTCATGCGGCAAGTCTGATTCCAAGCATTAGAAATCTCCTTAACCATTTTCTTATAACTATCTCCCTTGTATGAAAACTCATATTGAGCCAACCCATGTGTTGCTGGTATGAACTGCCTTGATTTATACTACCTCAGCACGAGCAAAGGTGCATATCCAACGGCTCCCCAAATTCCAAGTAGAGGGACCCAATCAAAACTCCCACATCGGTACAAAATTTCATCGGGAACCAACCAGGGAGCTCTCCACTCAATGTCATCTTCTTGGAGATTTCGGAGAAGCACTATCCAATTTTTTTCTGATACGTCATCTCTCCGTGGTACTGTCACAATCTCTTTTAAAGGAGAGTAATTCTTGAGAAAAACCTTATAGGAAACTTTATCCACCTTCCAGAAATGACTGTGGAACCAAACCAACAGCAACTATGCACATCCTATGAACCTGTCTTTGCCAGCTCTCTTACATGCATTCAATGATTGAAACGTCTCACTAAGATCGCAGGAACAGGTGTAACCTGTTTGTCAAGTTGATTAAAACGATCTGAAACGGCTTCATCCACATATCCCAATGCCCTAGGGAAGATCACCAATCTATATATACTTAAGGCAAAAACATCAACTTTCTTTTTCTCATCAGGATGAGTTAGAATCAAATCTTTTAGAGCCTTCCATGGGATGCATTTGCACTCACCTTTTTTCTTGATTCTAGCTGTGACCCACTGTTCACTCATCCCCGTGGTGTTCATCAATTTCCTTACAAAAGTTGGAATACAAGCAGCCCTTGAGTAAATTTTATCAACTTGAATCTTGGGACAACGCAACAAAGTTGAATATTCCTCCACTGTGGGTACCATATCAGCCTTTCCAAAAGTAAAGCAACTATATGCAGGGTTCCAATATTAAGTGATGGCCCGAAACAAATGTTCATCTACTTTCATGTCAAGCAAGTACGGCAAATTTCCATAGTTGTAGTAGAACAACTGTTTGGTCTCATTACTCCATCGATCCCATATTTCCTTTAACTCCTGGAGATTATTTTGCATCACACTGATGCGAGTGTAGTCCCATAATTCTGATGTGTATCCTTCAGCTAGGCTATCTCCTTTTGCTAGTTGTGTTTCCTCTGACCATTTACGGACAGCCGCATTGTTTCCCACTTTATCAAGAAATTCGTTGTCCATAACCAGCTTTCTAATTTAATAACTGACCGTGATTCGATACCTTTTAAAATATGAGATGACATGCACCAAAAATAAAGCACAACA
Organism: Gossypium stocksii; assembly: GCA_020496765.1. Classification (NCBI taxonomy): domain Eukaryota; kingdom Viridiplantae; phylum Streptophyta; class Magnoliopsida; order Malvales; family Malvaceae; genus Gossypium; species Gossypium stocksii. Next base: position 36,152,677 of record CM035629.1, read on the forward strand.
AGTTAGTAACATGAAATAGAACATAAAGCAAATAAACACATATCTGGGTGACCACTAAGGTTTGGCATAGTTCTACCTACGGTGGGCACTTATGTTTTCTACATGCAGTTTAGTTCTAAAGTTAAGGTACCTGAACCAGCAGATTCCTCGATCCTCACCCATTATAGGCTCATACGGACCGAGTTCAGTTCAGGGGGATACATTTCCCTATGGCTGCACGAAGATGTAAATCTCACGAAGACATAGGTATGGATGTATCCCGAAAGCGATCCACTATCCTGCACGGAGGTGAAAACCTCACGAAGGAGTAGTTTCTCACTCCCACTGAAGGGTGTGACCACAACGGTCATGTAATGCAATGTGTGCAAGAAAATAACAATCATATGCAATGATGCAAACACATGTAATAAAAGGATCATAAGTTTTTCAAATCAAATTTCCAAACTTTGACAAAAGGACAGAAAATAATCAATTTTACGGCTTGACTCTCTTATTTGTCCCCAGTAGAGTTGCCAAGCTGTCGAAACTATTTTTAATTTTGAAAAATGGGGTCGACTTTAAAATAAAAACGAAAATGGAGTCGCCACCAATCCTTTTTGTTCAGGTGTGATTGGATCACCTTATGAAACATTTTGGTATTTTTTAAAAAAGATTCTAGTCTATAAAACTTTGAGAAATCGAGTTCGGGAGTCGGTTACGTATGAGGAAGGGTTAGCCTCGTAACGCCCAAAAATTGGTACCTAATTGATTATTAAATGTCCTAGTGTCAAAGATTTGAAAAGGTTTTAAAGTATGATCCTTTTGATTTTTTTTTTTTTAAAACTTATAACTTTTTTAAAAGACATTCAATTATTTGGATAAAAGAAAATGATCGAATCTCAGTAAGTTAGAGCACGATCTTTCAAATTTCCCAAACGTCAAATATCTTTCGTTTTTAGAAATCCCTATCTTGAAATATCAAAATATCACATCCAGTAAGTTAAGACGCAACATCTTAAATTCTCAAAGATAGTTTTTATTTGAAAATCACACGTTTTAACTTGAAAAGGGTATTTAATCATTTAGACTTAATGAGAAAAATCAAAGCCCAGTAAGTTAGGGCACGATTCTTTCAAAATTCCCAAATGTCAAATATTGCTTTAATTTAAAAAAACAAATTTTGGATAAAAAGCGGCAATTAAATGGGATATATTTTAAAACAATGATTTGAATAAAATGTTGCGCTAATGCATAATAAAAACATAAACATATTTTTTTAAAAAAATATTACATAACAGATTAATATTTAACGCTAATATAGACAATTAAAAAGAAAGAATCAAAGTAAAATAGCAAATAACATGAATAAAGACAATGATAATGCTAAAAAAATATTAAGAATAACCATAATAATAATGGAATCTAAATTTTAAAACAATGAACAAATAAATAAAAAAGGCATAATAGAAAGGGGCATTTAAAAAGATCAAATATGAAATAAAAAATACAAGATAAATAATATATGAAAAATTTTGAATAAAATAATAAAATAATTTTAATAAAATGAGCAATATGGCAAAGTTTGATATTAAATATAAAATGGTTTAAAGTAATAATATATATAATAAATGAGGCAATATATGATGATATATAATAAAACAATTTATTGTAAATAATAATGAATAAAAAATAAAGTAATTTTTTGAAAAGAATATGCATATATAAATATCAGAATAAATAAATGTCTAACAAATTTAAAAAAATAGAAAAACAATAAAATAGGGATTAATTAAAAAAAGTTTAAAAAAACGTTTAAGTCAACCTAACTCTCACAATATGAGGATTCAATAAAATTCCTTTACCAAAATCCAACCCAAACGAAAGTAACTAAAAAAGAAACGAAGATGAATGAAGAATAAAATAAGAACAAACCACAGAAAATAAGAACGTAAGAGGGAGAGAAATTTGAGTGAATGCTCTCAAGAATTCTTATTGCTTCCCCAAAACTCAAGTGATTTACAATGAAGGGAGAGGCCTCTATTTATAGTTGAGCCTCCCCAAATTCAACGGTACAGATCAATTACATCAACGATTAAGATTAAAGGGTATCTACAAATTAAATCTCTAAGTTTACAAAATCATATCTTCTAAGATTGCATATCATATCTAAGATTGCATATCATATCTAAGATTGTATCATATTTAAGATTGCATATCATATCTAAGATTGCATATCCTTGAAGATTATATTTCCATATGAGTCAAGCTTATAGATGGACCTTAAATCTTTTCAAGTAATGGGCCATTCCGGTCGGGCCAAATTATATATTTGTAATTTTGGACTAGACTTGGACTTTGTTTTATGTTTTTGAGGTTTATTATTTTTGTGTGGGCCCCGGCTAAATTGGCCAATTACACACATTCAATCATCTCAAGGTACTACCTTAAAGATATACCAACATACCAATTCATTCATTTCAACATATCCATTTTACCATATCATCAACACTTTCATAAGGCGTGAACCAAACAATCAAAGCACTCATATGAACATACATGAGCAAAAATACCAAATATATACACATTATCAAACCTTACTTAACCAAACCAAAGCTTAAAACAACATCATTATAAACCATTAAATTTGAAACTCCTAGTACATACCAGTTATAACCCAACTTCAAAATGATAAATTTCTACCGGTTTGGGAATGGATAGTGTGTATGGTCAAATTTGAACCTCCAACTGATCGAGATTTCTGATGATCTACAAAAAAAGAAACAACAAATGTAAGCAAATCAATGCTTAGTAAGCTCGTATATAATGGAAACTTAAACTTACCAAATTTGAATCATTTTGTACATTTCATGCATAATTTCATTAACAAGCTTATGAATTCATTTATTTCCTATACACACAACAAATCTCACAAGTTAGTGAGTTCACATATGTACATGAAACTTGAGCATATTATAGTAAAAACATTCAAATAGCATATTTATCAATCAATTTAGCCAACTCTTATTCAAATGGTAAATCTCATTCCATTTTATTATAACATATCCAATTTCTCCTTTCAATGATTGATTCTATGTAGCTAATGCATATATTCTTTTCATTTTACATATATAAAAACTTAAAACATATCATATCATATAATGTTCTTAAATAACAATTGCAATTCAATCACCCCTCTCAATTTGTAATATGTGATGCATTCTATTCAAAGCTTGATACCATATATCCATTTCATAAATTTCCTTACATAAATCAATTTACATATAGCCATTTTAAGTGTCAGCCTTATCACAACATGATTCAACAATTCTAAGTCAGTAAACAACAATTATACGGATATTCAGAATTTATAATTTTGTTCACCTTAATGAAACAATTTAGCACTATACATTTTTTATTTTTCCGATGGAACTTTGTAAAAGAACTCAGTACACAAGTCCAGGAAATAGATGATGCTCATATGAGCTAATCATATACAGAAATATACATGTCAAGTTACCTGTCCGGGCTAAACCAGTAACAACACAGAAAAATAGCCTGGCTAGGGCTATGTATACATGTAAGGTTACCAGTCCAAACTCAAACTTTAAAATGAAAACAGATTACCAATCCAGGCTAAATCCGTGTCATATGTATATCCGAGTCCACAAGAAATGCCGGAATTTAGTCTAGAACGGGAATCATACAAAACCCTCGTGTATGAGACTTTTACTCGGTCCATCAAAATTATCTCGGAATTTGATTTATTACCACATAGTCTGTAACACCCCTTACTCATATCCGACGCCAGGGCAGGGTACGAGGCGTTACCTAATTAATACACACAAACATACATTCTTGGATCAATAAACTTCGTTCTAAATTAAAACTTTTCAAACAATGCCTTACAGTCCTTAATGTGGACCTACGAGTCCCAAAACATGTTTTAGAAACAATCCGGGACTATTCTGAGTACTTACAAAACTTTCAAGAAAAACCACTAAAAACAAGGCACACGCCCGTGTGGATAGGCAACATGCTCGTGTGGCCTCAAAACATAGCCGTGCTGAAGGCCCGTGTAGTTTACACAGCCTAAGCATATAGGGACACTCCCGTGCCCCTCGTCCATGTGGATTTATTTTCTAACATCAAACTACAAAGGTTTTCACATGGTCTAACACACGCCCGTGTCTTTGGCCCGTGTCCCTCACACGGCCATGACATGCCCGTGTCCTAGCCCATGTGTGAAAACCTTGACATTCTGTTTCTGACGTCAGCAACAATTTAAGGTCACACGACCGTGGCACATGCCCGTATGCTAGGTCGTGTCTTTCATACGGTTGAGACACACGGTCGTGTCTCAACCCGTATGGTTACTACTGGGCATTTAATTTTGCCAACCTAAGGTGTAGGGAACACACGGCCTGACCACACACCTATGGGGCGGACCGTGTGTCACACACAGCCTAGACACACGCTCGTGTGTCTACCCGTATGGACAAAAATAAGACTATCTACCAAGCCTTTTGCCACCCTAAAACAAGATCAAACACATACCCATTTCATAACATTTCACAAATACTCAACCAATAACCATCATTTGCATATATTAATAACAAATATTAGCCACCATCCATGGCTTTATACAAAATGAGGTATTTCATATCAAGCCAACATAATTGGCCAATTTCTCAATAACACAAAAACACAATTGACTAAGTCCCTATACATGCCATTTCTCAAAATACTGAAACTAACTATACCAAATGTTTTAGTTGATAATGTGAACGACGCCTCCAACGTCCTTTGATCCACGAGCTAATTAGGCGACACTATATGAGAATGGAAAGAAAAGAGAGTAAGCATAAAGCTTAGTAAGTTGCAGGTAAATAAATGACAGCAAATAACCATGCTTTAACATACTCACAACACATCATAATTTGTACATGATATGAAAATAGCTACAAGCATAACTTACTCATTTTCATCTCTTACTAATCATACAACATAATTTTGAGCTCACATCTCATACATATCATGTAGGTACCTGTGCCACTCACAATATCATCATAATATTTCTCATTCTTAACACATACTTTGAATTTCCTGTTGAACCAATTAGAATATGAAAGGATATTCAATAAGCCTCAAACATAGGATATTATGCCGATACCATGTCCCAGACATGGTCTTACACTGGCTCATATATCAAGTCGATGCCATGTCCCAGGCATGGTCTTACACTGACCCTTATATATCGAGGCCGATGCCATGTCCCAGAGATGGTCTTACACTGGCTCTCCTCTATCCGTGCTAATGCCATGTCCCAGACATGGTCTTACACTAGCTCACATATCGAGGTTGATGCCATGTCCCAGACATGGTCTTACACTAGCACTTGTATCAACACTGATGCCATGTCCCAGACATGATCTTACACTGGCTTGCACATATCGGTGTCGATGCCATGTCCTGGACATGGTCTTACACTGACTCATAACAAGGCTGATACCATGTCCCAGACATGGTCTTACACTAGCTCTCGTATCACTCTAATGTCATAGCATGAATGTTGTAGGCCAATTTTGGCTCGGGTACAAAGCCCAAATACTTAAACAACTACCCAAACCCAATAATACCTAACAGACCTAATTTCAAACCCAATTAACCCATTTCAAAACCCAACTAAACCTAACCCACCCCCGTTACAAACTAACCCCAAACTTGAATAGCCCATTTACCAAACCCACTAAGCTACCCTACAGCAACCCAAACAAATCCCTAACCCAACACTAACCTAGACTCAGCCCAAACCTACCCAAGGACCCTAATCCTCCTAAACCAAGTTACTGCCGACTCAGCCTCTGCCACCACCGCCTCTGTCACGTCACTATTGCCACCGCCCATTGCACCTGTAGGCATTAAACGGGACGGGACAGAAAGCAAAAAGGATGGAAACAACTTGTAAAAAATAGGCTATAAAAGCCGAATGAAATATTTGTAAAGGGTCCGATTTTTTCGGTAAATCAATACAAATCTCAAAACTTTAAACACCAAGAGCAGCATTCGAATATCAAAGCAGTAAACTCCAAATCAGGGCATTCGAACATCAAAACAGAATTAGATCAGTAAGCCTCGAAGGTGACTTATTATTTTCGAAACGATTTCTTTTTATTCATAAGCATATATGAACATATATATTCAAAAATAACAAATAAAAAATAAAAAATAAATAAAATTTTTACCTATTCCGGCCACCGTGCACGGTGGCCTGCGGCGGCGATAGCGGACCGGCGACATGTCCGGTGATCGGACCGACCACCGAGAATCTCCTCCAGCTCCCTCTCTCCCCTTTTTTTCTCTTACCTGGAACAAATGAAAATTTTTAAAATTTTTTGTCTTTTATAGGGACTAAAACGGTGCGTTTTGGTCCCCCCTAATATTAATGAAAACGACGTCGTTTTGGCCCCGAGTCGGATCGATCCGACCCGACCCGCTAGGATCCGCGTGTTTTTTATAGCGGAAGGGCTAATTGCGCTTTAGGCCCTTCCGCTTTTTCAAGTCTATGCAATTAAGTTTTTAATATTTTTAAATCGGCCCCAAAAATTTATCGCGTTTTGCGATTCGGTCCCCACTGATGCGCTGCGTTTTAAAGGCTTGGGAAAATTCCCCTTTTGGCCCCCTTACATTTCACGCGCGTTCAAATAAGCCCTTTCCTTCTGTTTTTATTTTGAATTTGCCCTAAAACTTCTTTCTTTAATTCAATTTCATCCTTTTCGCATTATTTTCTTTTAATTTTAATATTATTACTATATTATTATTACTACTTATTAACATTATTGTACATCTTGTTATATACGTATATATTATTATTACTATATTTATTTTTACTACTATTATATTTATTAGTTTTAGTATTATTATTATTACTAATATTATTATTGTTTCTTACTTTATTATTATTATTATACCTATTATATATTGTATCCTACTATTAGTATTAGTATCCTTTTTCATATGTGAATATTACTTTCTTTTACTATATATATTATTATGTATATTTTTAATACTATATATATAATTTGTATTATGTACATACTTTAAATATTATTATGTATTTATTTTTAATATATATATGTATATATTTATATATTTATTACTAATAGGTATTTATTATTAATAGTTGTTTAAACATTAATATTATTCTAATATGTACTATGTCACGTATACATATTTTTTAACATTACATTGTTATATATTAGGTATATATTTTTAATATTGTATTATTCATGTATTTTATGTTATCTTATGTATATATTTATGTAATATCTTTAATAGTTGTTTTAACATTATTAGTATTTCTAATATATCCATAGTATGTACAAATTTTCAATATTCTTTTATATATTTTATATATTATGTATATATATTATATATATTATGTATGTATATTATTAATATTATTTTATATATATCATGTATATAAGTTAACATTATTAGTTATATTTTTATGCCATTTTGTGTATATATTTCTAATACTATATATCGTATATTCTTAATACCATTATTATTTATATATATGTACATATTGTAATATTCTATTATTATAAATACGTTATCTTTCTAATTATATTATTAGTTCATTGTTTTTATTTTCTTTTCATTGTAAATATTATTGCTATTAATATTCTAATATTGCATTTTAATATTTTTCATTAATTGCATCATTGTTTTAAAATATATATATATATATATATATATATTCCATTCAATCCAAAAATATTTTCAAAAAACGAGGCAATATTTTTATGTTTAGGGATCCAGGAAATAGTGCCCTAACGTGCTGGGTTGCGATTTCTCGTTTGTCTAAATACCTAAAATATCCTTCTAGATAAATTTTGCAACTCGCGAGATGATTTTAGTTTCGAAGAGTTTAAGAACCTCGTGTCCAATCGTGCTGGATGTGATGTTCAAATTCTTTCGGAGCAAAGGAATCTTGGTTTTTTTAACTCAAATTATTCCAGTTTTAAAAAAAGGGATTCTAATTTTAAAATCTTTCCAAATTTTTTACCTAAGACAGAAAACTACTCAATTTGGTACCAATTTTGGGCGTTGCGGGGGTGCTAATCCTTCCCCGTGCGTAACCGACTCCCGAACCTGTTTTCTCGATTCTTCGTAGACCAAAATGTTTTATAAAGTGATCCAACCACACCTACAAAGGTTGGTGGCGACTCCCACATTTTCATTTTTTAAAATAAGTCGACATCCGTTTTAAAAAAAATGGTTTCGACAGCTTGGCGACTCTACTGGGAACACTAAGTGAGTCAAGCCGAAAATTGATTATTTTCTGTCTTAACGTCAGAAATTTGGAAAATTTTAAAATATGATCTTTTTACATGTGATTGTTGCATATGTTTGTTATTGTTTCCTCGCACAAATTGCATTTGCATGACCGTTGTGGTCACACCCTTAAGTGGGAGTAAGAAGCTACGCTTTCGTGAGGTTTTCACCTCCGCATGGGCTAGTGGATTGCTTCCGGGATACATCCGTACCTATGTCTTCGTGAGATTTTCATCTCCGCATAGCCATAGGGAAATGTGTCCCCCTGAACTGAACTTGGTCCATATGAGCCTATGATGGGTGAGGATCGAGGAATCCGCTAGTTCAGGTACCCTTTTCTTTAGAACTAAAACACATATAGTGAACCTTAAGTGCCCGCCCTAGGTAGTACGGAGATAACCTTTAGTGGCTACCTATATAGGTGCTTGTTTATTTTCTTTGAATTATTCTGTTATATATGTGACGCTGACCCATTTTATTTTGTTATCATTGCATGTCATTCAACATTTAAAGGTATCGATTCACGGTTCGATTTCTAAATTAAAAAGTGTTGTAATGAGGAATGAATATCTTGATAAAGTAGAGGACAACGCCACTGTCCGTGCATGGTCAGAGAAAGCCCAGTTAGAGAAGGGAGATAGTGTCGCCGAGGGTTATACGTCAGAGTTGTGGGACTTCACTTGTATCAGTTTGACACAGAATGAGTTTCAGGAGTTGAGGGACATTTGGGCCCAATGGGATGATGAAGCTAAACAGTTGTTCTATCAGAATTATGGAGATCTTCCCTATTTACTAGACATTAAAGTGGATAACAATCTGTTTCGAGCTATGGTACAGTTTTGGAACCCCGCTTATAGTTGTTTTACATTCGGAGAGGTAGACTTAGTACCTACTTTGGAAGAATATATACCTTGCTCCGCTGTCCAAGAATTCAAGATAACAAAGCTTATGTTAGGGCTACTAATCTCCTAGCTTTCGTGAAAAAATTAATGATTATCACGGGAATGAGTGAACAGTGGGCCGTAGCTCTAATCCAACAAAAGGGTGATGGTAAATGCATTCCATGGGCAAGTCTAAGAGATCTGATATTGGCGCACCCAGATGCGAAGAGGAAGGTTGATGTATTGGCCTTAAGTATTTATGGGTTGGTGATCTTCCCCAAGGCTATGGGGCACATAGATGAGGCAGTCACGGATTTATTCGATCGACTCGGTAAATAGGTCACACCCGTGCCTGCAATCCTAGCTGAGACATTCAGATCCTTGAGTGCATGTCGGAGAGCTGGTGAAGGTAGATTCATTAGATACGCACAGTTGTTGTTAGTATGGTTCCACAGTCACTTTTGGAGGGTTGATAAGGGTCCTTGCCGAGTGTTCTTGGAGGACTATTCTCCCTTAAAGGAAGTAGCAACTACGCCAAGAAGGGACGATATTACAGAGGAAAGGTGGATAAAAATACTTCGGAATCTCCGAGAAGAAGACGTTGTGTAGAAAGCCCCTTGGATGACTCCTAGAGAAATCCTTTATCGTTGTGGGAGTTTTGATTGGGTACCTCTTCCTGGAATTTGGGGAGTTATTGGTTATGCACCGTTACTCGTCCCAAGACAATACAAAGCGGGGCAGTTTATACCGGCAACACAAGGTTTAGCTCAAAGTGATTTCTCATATAAAGGCGATCATTATAAGAAGAAGATACGAGAGATTTCCGACGCTTGGAAAAAGATTTGCTGTGTGAAGATTCTGACTGATGGTCTAGCGACGACCCTTGAATACAAAGAGTGGTTTAGCAAGAGGACCAATGAGAACATCCCTAGGCCAAGTTTGGGGGCTGCCCGATCAATGGAGGAAAGTTTACGAGTGGTTCCATCAAAGTTAGAACTCATAAAGTAAGAGTTTGAAAGAAAGAGTTTAGAGCTCGGGAAAAAGATAGAGAAGTTGGAAGAAGAGAAGATGTACCTAAACTTAGACGTTGATGTTCAAAAATTGAGGCCGAGAAAGTAAAGAAAGAAAAAAAAAGTGGAGGAAGATCGAGATGACTTGAAGACACAATATAAGAAGATGCAACTGTCGATGAAGAGAGCTGAATTAGGGAGGACTTTAGAATAGTGGCAACAAGAGGTTCGAGAAGAAAGAGCCAAAGCTGATCATTGGGAGAAGAACTTTCAAGACATGCAGGCGCAAAATCAGGCCCTAAAAAGGAGCTTGGCAGAGAATCAGAAGGAGAATCAATGATTAAAAACTAAAGTGACTGAACTCGAATGGTCCCTTCATCTTCACCGAAGTTGTAACTCTACAGTCGAGTTAAAGGCAAGTCAGAATAAGATCGAGGAAATGAGGCACAGGATTGAAGGGTTAGAAGCAGCATTGCAGAACTGTGAACTCCGGGTTGAGCAGCTGGAGGCAAGAGAAGGACATTAGAAGGGAGAGCTTCACCATTCTCAAAATCAAGTCAGAGATAAGGATTACCTCATGGGAGAAGCCATAGCCCAGATTCGAGAAGTTGCTGATTACCTGCAAGACTTGGTGGCGCAGGCTGATATGTTAAGTATAAAGTATGAGCTAGAATTGGACAGAGGTCGAGAGTTGGCTACGTTGTTTAGGAAGGTTAAAACTCTAGGCCTAAGGGTGAAAGCGTATCTATAATCCGTTTTGTGTAAGGATTTTTGTTCCTTAAACAATGTTTTCTAAAAAGAAACTGAATCAGAATCAATATCTTTTGCATTCATGCATTTGCATTACATCGCATCACATGCATTTAAACCCGTAGAAAGACCCTAATTAATGGAAGTTATTACAGAAGAAAAGAATCTGGAAACTACACACCCCTACAGTACACACGCTAAGACAAAGAATATGGATCAGAGGTTTGAACAACTCCAAAAGGACATGCAAGACCAGTTGCAAAAGCAGTTGGCAAAAATGCAACATGATATGAAAGAGCAAATGATGGAAGCCTAAAAAAATATGATGGCTGAAATGGCTCAACTACTAAAGGGGGAAATAGATAAAGGAAAGGCCCCTATGGTTATCACTAGAGAGGATAGTGAGGATTATCCTCTGGGTTTTACCCCACCCCATACGCAAACATAAACTAAGGCGCCTTTACGAAGGCCGTCTGTTACAATTAGGCCTCAACAGGGGCAAGTTGATACTTGAGTACCCATGAACTTTCAAGATGGCTCGGGATCCAACCCGGTAGATAACCTTACCAATCCACTCATCCCTGATCTAGACCTGGCCGAAAGAGAGAGGACGAGAATTGAATCCTTGAGGCAATTAGAGAAGCGTTGCAGATGGTTGGAGGAGAAGTTCAAAGCTTTGGAAGGTGCTGATAATCGTCATGGAATGGATGCCAAAGAATTTAGCTTGGTCCCAGATTTAGTCCTGCCTCATAAGTTTAAAATGCCAGAGTTTGAGAAATACAATGGGATTAGTTGCCCTGAGGCCCACATCACCATGTTTTGTAGGCGGATGACCGGTTATGTAAATAATGATCAACTTTTGATTCATTGTTTCTAGGATAGTTTGGTTGGGGCCGCGGCTAGGTGGTACAATCAATTAAGCCGCGCTAGGATCAGTTCCTGGAGAGATTTAGTGCAGGCCTTCATGCAGCAACATAGTCATGTGATTGACTTGACACCAGATCGAATCACTCTACAGAACATGGAAAAGAAGCCTAATGAAAGCTTCAGACAATATGCACAGAGATGGAGGGAGGCTGCCATACAAGTTCAACCACCGCTTTTAGAAAAGGAAACTACCATGCTATTCATTAATACCTTGAAAGCCCCATTCCTTACTCACATGATTAGAAGTACCACTAAGAGCTTTGCTGACATAGTTATGGCGGGGGAAATGATTGAAAACGCCATAAGAGGTGGTAAGATAGAAGGGGAAATACTAAAAGATCAGCCCCAAGAAGGAAGGATAATGAGGTGAGCAATGCGAGTAGTTATAACTCGAAGGCGATTATGGTTAGCCAGCCAAGAGCAGCTACGGTTGGGCAACAGGGTTCCCAAAGGCATGAATCTGGTATGAGACAGAACTCTAAAAAGATACAGTTCACACCCATTCCAATGACGTATAGGGAACTTTATCAGAGTTTATTTAATGCACACGCGATAGCTCCCTATCACCTGAAACCCCTGCAACCCCCATATCCCAAGTGGTACGATGCAAACGCTAAATGTGAATACCATGCGGGAATACAGGGGCATTCAATCGAAAATTGCATCAGCTTTAAGAAGGTAGTGGACAGACTCATCAAGATGGGGGTCGTAAAATTTGACGATACCCCTAATACAGAGAACCCGCTGCCAAACCATGGCGATCAAGGGGTGAATGCAATCAGGGAAACTGGTATGAGAAGGGTCAAAGAAGACATTGCTGAGGTAAGGACGCCGTTAAAGGTAATTTGGAAAGAGATGACAAAGAAAGGAATGTTGATTTCTGAAGAAAGAAGTAAAAATGCGAGGGACTACTGTGAGTTCCATCAAGAAAAGGGGCACGAGATTCAGGAATGTGTCGAGTTTAAGGCTTTGGTACAAAGCCTCATGGATAATAAGGACTGGAATTTTATGAAGGTGGCTCAGATAAGGGACACATATGTGCGTTGGAAGGAGAATTGACGAATCAAGGAACCAACCGGCCAAGGATCGTTATTTCTCTAGCAAAGAATAATGAGGTTGGGACATCAATAACGCCAAAAGTCATTATTCGCAAACCTGTTTCTTTTTCTTATACGGATAATAAAAGGGTACCTTGGAATTATAACTGTAATGTAATGATGCAGGAAGGAGAAGAAATAGCTAATGCTTCTAAAGAGACCCAAGCTGAAGGTTCCTACACGCATAATGGGAAGCGTTATGATGCGGGAGGCATCAGGGTTGAGCCCATGAAAGCAAAAGCCTTAGACTTCGAGAAAGAGAAAGGGGCTGAAGCACTTATTAATGAACCAGTGAAGGAGGAAGAGGCTAAAGAGTTTCTGAAATTCCTGAAACACAGTGAGTATAGCGTGGTTGAGCAGTTACGCAAACAACCAGCTCGTATATCAGTGTTAGCACTGCTCCTAAGTTCGGAAGTACCTCGCGAGGCATTGATGAAAGTGCTTAATGAAACCTATGTTACCAAGTACATATCTATCAATAAGTTGGATCGTCTTGTTAGTAATATAAGTGCTGACAATTTCATTTATTTCAACGATGATGAAATCCCGCCTGGTGGCATAAGATTAATTAAAGCTTTGCACATCATCACTCATTGCAAAGGATATACACTGCCAAGTGTGCTTATCGATAATGGGTCAGCCTTGAATGTCCTGCCATTATCCACATTAAACAGATTGCCAATAGATAGTTCTCACATGAAAACATGTCACAATATAGTGAGAGCATTTGATGGTACTGAGAGAAAGGTGATGGGAAGAATTGACATTCCTTTAATGATTGGGCCAAACACATATGAGGTGGATTTTCTAATGATGGACATTAAGCCCTCTTATAATTGTTTGTTGGGGAGGCCTTGGATACATTCGGCAGGAGCGGTGCCCTCATCTTTGCATCAAAAATTGAAGTTAGTGACGGACGGACGACTGGTAACCATAAATGCGGAAGAAGACATCATGGAAGCAGTTTCCAGTGACGCGCCCTATGTGGAGGCAAATGAAGAGTCCATTGAATGTTCTTTTCGCTCCTTAGAATTTGTCAATGCAACTTTTGTTTCGAAGGGAAATGAGGTGCCATTGCCCAAGATATCCAAAACCATAAGAATGGGCTTGCGGATGACAGTGGGAAAAGGAGCTTTGCCAGGAAAAGGGTTAGGCAGATATCTCCAAGGCAGAATCTGAGTCCCTGAACTAAGTGAGAAAAGAGATCATTTTAGCCTAGGTTTTAGGCCAGATAATAGACAGAGAAAGAAGGAGATAGAGAGGCGTCAAGAAAGAAGAAGGGTGCGTTTGAGCGGAAGAGAAGTTGAGTGGGAATCGATAACGTTCCCTTACATATCCCAGACTTTTGTATCAGGAGGGATAATTCACCCTGAGGCGGGGTTGCTCAAAAAAGGAAAGCTATCACATCAATGCCATACATGATGGAGAGACCGAACAAAGGGATTTGGAGGACATCCGTCCTTACGAACTGGGAAGCTCTTTAAACAATTGGACTGCTGAAGAACTTTAGGAATTTTACAGAGTAATTTTCCAGAATACTCTTGTTGCTCTAAAGCCTAGGAGTAATAAGATTTTGTTTGTGAAATAGGCTTATGTTCGGATATTTGGTTTCAATAAAGTACACTTTTGTCAAATCGAGCAAATATTCTTTCATCGATAAATATTCTTTTGACCTTCTAGTTCTATTCAAAGTTTTTAATTCATTCATAACATGTAAACAGTCATTCTTAAATTCATTCATTCTTTGTACATTCTTTCGTACCCCGCAGGTCCTTAGATATCAATGACGTGAGCAATGATACTACAAATCCTAAATTCTCTTTTGAGCAAAACATGTGTTCAGAGGAACCTCGAAAATTTTGAAGATGACAGGGATTGTGATGTGTCTCCAGATCTATTGAGAATGGTGAAATAAGAGGAGAAGCAAAGTCTGTCCCATGAGAAAGAGGCAATAGGAAACATAACCTTAGAGGAAGGGAAAGAAGTGAAAATAGGGACACACATTACTAAGGAAACAAGGCAAGATCTTGTCGAGCTACTGAGTGAATTTAAAGATGTCTTCGCATGGTCATATCAGGACATGCCGGGGCTGAATACTAATATCGTAGTACATCGCCTTCCCATAAAACAAGATTGCAAACCGGTCCAACAAAAATTGCGAAGGATGAGGCCTGATATCGTGCTGAAAATAAAAGAAGAAGTCAAGAAGCAGTTTGATGCTGGATTCGTGCAAGAGGTTAAGTACTCAGAATGGGTAGCTAACACTGTGCCTGTCCCTAAGAAGGATTGCAAGGTACGAATGTGTGTCGATTATAGAGATTTGAACAAAGCTAGCCCAAAAGACAACTTTCCCTTACCACACATTGACACTCTAGTGGACAATACAGTGGGTTACTCGTTGTTTTCCTTTATGGATGGCTTCTCGGGGTACAATCAAATAAAGATGCATCCTGAGGACATGGATAAAACTACTTTCATAACATTGTGGGGCATCTTTTGTTACAAGGTAATGCCATTCGGGCTAAAGAATGCAGGTGCAACATACCAAAGGGCTATGGTTACTTTATTCCATGATATGATGTATTAAGAGATTGAGGTGTACGTAGACGACATGATTGCCAAACTCGAACAGAGAAGGAACACATTGAAGTCTTGAGGAAATTGTTCCTGAGATTGAGGAAGTTTCAGTTGAAGCTCAATCCAGCAAAGTGCACCTTTGGAGTCAGGTCGGGGAAATTTTTAGGCTTTGTAGTCAGTGAAAAGGGAATAGAAGTTGACGCAGACAAAGTCAGAGTCATACAAGAGCTGCCTCTACCAAATACTCAGAAAAAAGTTCGAGGTTTTCTTGGAAGGTTGAATTATATTGCTTGGTTTATTTCTCAACTAACGGAGAAATGTGATCCCATATTTCACCTTCTTAGGAAGCACAACTAGGGTACCTGGAATGAGGAATGCCAGAATGCCTTTGATAAAGTGAAGCAATACTTGTCAAATGCTCCAGTACTATCTCCGCCCAGTCCAGATAGACCGTTGATATTGTACTTATTGGTGTTCAGTAACTCTATGGGATGTGTGCTTGGCCAACACGATGAGTCAGGAAGGAAAGAGAGAGCAATATATTACCTCAGTAGGAAATTCACTGAGTGTGAAATGAGATATCCGCCAATTGAGAAGCTGTGTTGTGCCTTGATTTGGACGACCCGAAGGTTGAGGCAATATATGCTGTATCATACAACTTGGCTAATTTGGAAAATGGATCCATTAAAGTACATGATGGAGTCAGCAGCCCTAAATGGAAGAATGACAAGGTGGCAGATACTGCTTTCTGAGTTTGATATAGTATATGTGAGTCAAAAAGCCATAAAAGAAAGTGCAATAGCAGAATTTCTGGCTAGCAGGGCTTTGGAAGAGTACGAACCATTGAGCTTTGATTTTCCCAACGAGAAGTTGATGTATGTGGCAACTACTGAAAAATATCTATGGAAGTTGAACTTTGATGGAGCATCCAATACAGTAAGAAATAGAATCGGGGCAGTCTTAATATCCCCAGATGGAGATCATTATCCATTCGCATGCAAATTAGATTTTGACTATACAAACAATATGGCGGAGTATGAAGCCTGCATCATAGGGATTCGAGCTGCCATAGAGCGGAAAATTAGAACATTGGAAATGTACGGAGACTCCGCCTTGGTGATTTACTAGCTTAAGAAAGAATGAGAGACAAGGGACCCCAAATTGATTAACTATCGAAGGGTAGTTTTGGGGCTACTTAAGTAGTTTGACAACATCACTTTCAATTATCTCTCACGGGATGGAAACCAGATGGCAAACGCTTTGGCAATCCTAGTGTCCATGATTAAAGTAAATAGAGAGGAGGATATAATGCCTATTCAAATGAGTATTTTTAAAGCTCCGGTTCATTGTTGTAACATCGAAGAGGAAGAAAGGGATGACCACCCTTGGTATCAGGATACATTACGATACGTGAAGAATCGTGAATACCCTGGACAGGCAACGGAGAATGACAAAAGAACCTTGAGAAGGTTAGCTTGCGACTATGTATTGGATGGGGATATCTTGTATAAAAGAAGGAAAGATCAGGCGCTTTTGAGATGTGTCGACGCTGTGGAAGCTAGGAAAATCTTGACAGAAATGCATGAAGGTGTTTGTGGGACACATACTAATGTCTTCACGATGGCAAGACAAATCATGAGATTTGGATACTATTGGTTTACTATGGAAGGAGATTGTATCAGCTATGCCAAAAAGTGTCATAAATGCCAGATCTATGGGGATAAGATTCATGTACCGCCTTCACCTCTAGATGTTATGACTTCTTCATGGCCCTTTTCCATGTGGGGCATGGATGTCATTGGTCCAATTTCACCAAAAGCTTCGAACGGGCATCGTTTCATCTTTGTGGTCATTGATTACTTCACAAAATGGGTAGAGGCTGCTTCTTATGCTAATGTTACCAAGTCGGTAGTGAGTCAATTTTTAAAGAAAGAAATCATCTGTCGGTATGGAATGCCTGAGAGAATCATATCGGACAATGCACTGAACTTGAATAATAGCACGATAGCAGAAGTCTACAGTCAGTTCAAGATTAAACATCATAATTCATCTCCCTATCACCCAAAAATAAATGGGGTAGTGGAAGCGGCCAATAAAAACATTAAGAAAATAGTTAGGAAAATGACTGAGACCTATAGAGATTGGCACGAGAATCTACCATTTGCACTATTTGCCTATCGAACGTCTGTTAGAACCTCTACTAGGGCAACTCCATTCTCGTTGGTTTATGGGATGGAGGCAGTGTTACCCATTGAAGTGGAAGTACCTTCCCTTCGAATTTTGTCAGAGATAAAGTTGGACGAAGCAGAATGGATTCAATCGCGATATGATCAACTGAACTTGATTGAAGAAAAGAGGCTAAGGGCAATTCGTCATTGTCAGATGTATCAGAAGCGAATGATGTGAGCTTATGATTAAAAAATTCGTCCAAGAGAATTTTACGAGGGAGACCATGTACTGAAAAAGATCCTTCCCATACAGAAGGACTTTAGAGGAAAGTGGATGCCAAATTGGGAAGGGCCTTATGTTGTGAAGAAGGCTTTCTCTGGTGGTGTGCTGATCTTGACAGAAATGGACGGGAAGAGTTTACCCAATCCAGTGAATTTGGACTCGGTCAAGAAATACTTTGTCTAAAAGAGAAGGAAGCCAAGGTGAAAACCCGCAAAGGGCGCTTTGAGACTTCTATTTCAAAAAAAAAAAATGGAGAAGCCGAGGTGAAAACCCGCAAAGGGCGCATTGAGACTAAAGGGGTTTTAAGTTGAAAACCCGAAAGGGCGGCTCAAATTTTGAAAGGCATGCATTTCGTTATACCTGATTCGACAAGAAGTGGAGTATGTTACATACCGGGGCATCAACAAAGTACTTTGGATCTTCTAAACACATGTTAAACCCAAAGTAGTCTTCACGAAGTTTGTATATAGAAGCTCAAGTTGCGATATCTAGGAAATCTGATTTTTGTCCTGTCTACTATCTTTGGATTCTTCTCAAAGATACGTTGCCAGATTAATCTCCTTTGTATTTTTGATAATTTATTCAAGTCTAATTATCCTCAAGATTTTTTGTCCGGCATTATTCATAAAGTGTGTTACATTGAAATAATGATTGATGAACTAAAATATCGTTACAAACGAAGTTTTGCATATTACTTTGGAAATCTCCTAATAATACAAGAAACTAAAACAGAATAATTGTTTAAAAAACCCCCATGTATAAGGGTTGGAGATACTCAAGGAAAATTTCCTCTTCAGTCCAAATGATGGTTAGGCAATTCAAACGATTCAACCCTAAGAGAAGATCATTTTCTAGCAAGTCGTAACAGAACCAAATTGATTCAAGGCATACGAGCAGAGTATGAATGATACTTCGAGCAAAACTTTGATGAATGAGTAATGACAGCTGAAATAGGGACCAGTCTCATAACATTTTTACATCATAATATGTTTAATTAGGAAGCATTTGACTCATTTCGATCATGGCGTCCTAATTATTCGGCATAAGCATAAATATCAGGAAATCAATTCTACAGATGGATTCCCCAGTGGGCAATATAGCAAGATTGATTGAAACCACAAATTCCAGCAGATCTTAACTCCCTAAGCAGTAGGGTAACAGATCAAATTTTGGCAAATCTTATTTCCATGTATCAGCAATGGAGCAGATTTCAGCCACTCGCCTTAATCCCCTAAGCAGTAGGGTAATAGGCAAAATATAGTAGATCTTATCTTCGCTGAGCAGGAGCGGAGCAGATCAAATTCCTGCAGATCTTAACTCCCTAAGCAGTAGGGTAACAGATCAAATTTTGGCAAATCTTATCTCCATGTATCGGTAATAGAGCAGATTTCGGCCACCCGCCTTAATCCCCTAAGCAGTAGGGTGATAGGCAAAACACAGCAGATCTTATCTTCACTGAGCAGGAGCGGAGCAGATTAAATTCCCGCAGATCTTAACTCCCTAAGCAGTAGGGTAACAGATCAAATTTTGGCAAATCTTATCTCCATGTATCGGCAAGGGAGCAGATTTCGGCCACCCGCCTTAATCCTCTAAGCAGTAGGGTAATAGGCAAAATACAGCTGATCTTATCTTCGCTGAGCAGGAGCGGAGCAGATCAAATTCCCGCAGATCTTAAATCCCTAAGCAGTAGGGTAACGGGTCAAATTTTGGCAAATCTTATCTCCATATATCAGCAATGGAGCAGATTTCAGCCACTCGCCTTAACTCCCTAAGTAGTAGGGTAATAGGCAAAATACAGCAGATCTTATCTTCGCTGAGCAGGAGCGGAACAGATTAAATTCCAGCAGATCTTAACTCCCTAAGCAGTAGGGTAATAGATTAAATTTTGGCAAATCTTATCTCCATATATCAGCAATGGAGCAGATTTCGGCCACTCGCCTTAACTCCCTAAGTAGTAGGGTAATAGGCAAAATATAGCAGATCTTATCTTCGCTGAGCAGGAGCGGAACAGATCAAATTCCAGCAGATCTTAACTCCCTAAGCAGTAGGGTAACAGATCAAATTTTGGCAAATCTTATCTCCATCTACCAGCAATGGAGCAGATTTCGGCCACTCGCCTTAACTCCCTAAGCAGTAGGGTAGTAAGCAAAATACAGCAGATCTTATCTTCGCTGAGCAGGAGTGGAGCAGATCAAATTCCAGCAGATCTTAACTCCCTAAGCAGTAGGGTAACAGATCAAATTTTTGCAAATCTTATCTACATGTATTAGCAATGGAGCATTTCGGCCACTCGCCTTAATCCCCTAAGCAGTAGGGTAATAAGCAAAATACAACAAATCTTATCTTCACTGAGCAGGAGCAGAGCAGATCAAATTCCAGCAGATCTTAACTCCCTAAGCAGTAGGGTAACAAATCAAATTTTGGAAAATCTTATCTCCATGTATCGGCAATGGAGCAGATTTTGGCCACCCGCCTTAATCCCCTAAGCAGTAGGGTAACAGGCTAAAGATTACAGATCTTATCTCTCTGTATTGGCAGAGAGCAGATTGAAAAAACAGATTTGGCGTCTCTATATTAGACAAAGAACAGATCGAAGAAAGCAGATCTTATCTCCCCGTATTGGCAGGGAGCAGATCGTAAAATAGCATATTTGACAATCCTTGTATTGTTTCAACAGAGAAGATTGAAGTTACAAATCTCTTCTCTTTGAATTATTATATCTCTGAAGATGCGAGCAGATTGAAGCTACAAGACATATCTTTGAAGTCGCGATGGATTGAATCAAAGCTACAAGATACGGTGGATTGGAAAGAGACTACCTGAACAAGAAAAAGCACCAAAAAGTCAGGATTCAGCAAGACCGGGCAAAATTGGCCTTTCTTTATGTCTTTGCTTTATTCCCGTTACACGACAATGAGCAAAGAGGGGCAGCTATTGTAGGCCAATTTTGCAACTTGCGAGATGATTTTAGTTTCGAAGAGTTTAAGAAACTCGTGTCCAATCGTGTTGGATGTGATGTTCAAATTCTTTCGGAGCAAAGGAATCTCGGTTTTTTCAACTCAAATTATTCCAGTTTTAGAAAAAGGGATTCTATTTTTAAAATCTTTCCAAATTTTTTACCTAAGACAGAAAACTACTCAATTTGGTACCAATTTTGGGCGTTGCGGGGGTGCTAATCCTTCCCCATGCGTAACCGACTCCCGAACCTGTTTTCTCGATTCTTCGTAGACCAAAATGTTTTATAAGGTGATCCAACCACACCTACAAAGGTTGGTGGCGACTCCCACATTTTCGTTTTTTAAAATAAGTCAACATCCGTTTTAAAAAAATGGTTTCGACAATGAATATCCAACTATTCCTATGGTTCAACCGGGAGTTTATCACCTTAAATCTCATCGTGCATTACTCATAATCACATTTAATCAATTTTATGCCAATCAGTAATCTCATGCATATTATCGAAAAAGCTGCATTATTTACATACAACTTACCTCAGTGTACAAAATTTGAGTAACTAATCGGCTTAATCCACTTGCTTGGCCTTCCCCCGGTCTAGGTCTGGATTTTGTATTTCTTAATCTATAATAGTAAAATTCACTAATTCAATAACCATTTTAAATTAGGCATTCTAAAATTCATATTTTTGGCAAAATGACCATTTTGCCCCTAGATTTTCACAAAATTCCAATTTTACCCCTAAGCTCGTAAAATGATTTTTATCAAATTTTCTCATAAACCAAGCCTAGTTGAATTCTTTTCACTCTTATGGAAGCCCACAATTTCAATTATTTCCTACATTTACTACAGAATTTACAACCTTTACAAAAAGGTCCATTTTAGGTGTTTTCTAAGAATACCACTTCACAAAAGTTGTTTATTTAACAACCAAGATTCATTTTATTTTATAAAAATTCAGCAACCAACACAAATGCTTTCATGGAAAAACCCTAAACTTTCAACCATATTGCAAAATAGCCCCCCCAATATCTAGCTTATGCTACAAGGGTTCCAAAAGTACAAAAATCACCAAAAATGACTATCAAAATCACTTACTTGCTAAGGTTTAAAGTTGCTGAAAATTTCAAGCTCCCATGGCCATTTCTTAGAGGAAAAATCGGTGGAAGAAGAAGAGTAAAAAGATGACAACCTTTTTCTCCTTATTTTATTTCATTTCATTCCACATAAGTCACCTAATCTTTGACTTTTCTAATTTCTTATCCCTATGGCCGGCCACCTCTATTAAAATGGGTCTTTTTGCTCTTTAAAGACCCCTAATTTTGGTTCTCTAGCTATTTCACTCCATTTGCTAGTAAAATAAAACTTTCGTCCTGTATGCGATTTAGTCCTTTTTCGCAATTGATCCTTCAATCGCTTAAATTAATTTACCAAAATTTTCATGTACTCATATAATTATGCTATAACACATAAAAAAATATTAGAATAAATTTCTCCAACCTCAAATTTGTGGTCCCGAAACCACTGTTCCGACTAAGCCCAAAATCGGGTTGTCACATAGTTTGATTTCCAATTTCAACAGTTTATATACAATTAATTAACAACGTTTAATAACAAATTGTAATTATGGAAGATAGTATGAACTTACCTAGACAAAAACGCGAAAACAAGGTTGACGACTAATCCATTAATTTAGCTTTTCCACGATTTGAGTCTAATTGTTTCGTTTCTTAATCTAAACAATTGTTTTCGTTCAGTTAATCCATTCAAACATTTCAAACAATTAAACTTAAACTTATAAGCCCTTTATATATAAATTTACAAAATTATCCCTAAACTTTACACTTTTTTGCAATTTAGTCCATAAACTCGAAATTTACAAATTAACCACATTTAATCAAAACCCATTCTAGCCAAATTCTATATAGCCCCTACTCAGCCCTCGTTTATCAAAATTTCACAATAATTTCAAGAATTTTTACTATTTTAACAATTTAATCCTTTAAAAAAAATCACTAAAAATCACTTTATAAAATAGTCATATTTAACAACTAAGCTTAATAATCTACCATTAGACTTGAAAAACACTTCAAACTCAACAATGGCATAATAAAAAATGTTTAACAATTTTACAAAATAGTCCCTAAGTTAGCTAAACCAAGCTCTCGAGATTCCAAAAATATAAAAATTATAAAAAAGAACTAAAAACTACTTACCAATTAGCAAAAATAAACTATTTAGAACCCTTTCCCATTTTGTTTTCGGTTCTCAAATGAAAAAGATGAAAGAAATTCAACTTTTCTTTCTTTTTAAAATGTTTTCTTAAACATATAATATAATATTCATAAAATAAAATAAATCATATTTTAACTAATAAAGCTTCCACCACTGTCCATTACCATTAAGAATGGTATAATTACCATTTAAATACCTTGACATAGCTTATTTATTCTTTTTAGTTAATAGAAATCAATAAAGATAAATTTTTACGTCTTTTATCATTTAGTCATTTTTCTTTAATTAACTATTTTAACTTTAAAATTTACGGATCAAATTTCAATACACTTATATAATTTCTCTATAAATATTTTTATTAATATTTACGGGCTCATTTTATAGAAACGAGGTCCTGATACCTCATTTTTTTAAAATCACTTGACTATAGGGACAACCACTTGACTTTAGGGACAACCACTTGTACTTAACTATTCGTTCAATTTGGAAAAATTACTAAGTCAATATTCAATATCATATTATACTTGACTCGTAAATATTAAATAATAATATTTACGGACTCAGTCGTTAGATTTGTGGTCCCGAAACCACTATTTTCGACACCACTATTTTGGGTTTGGTCATTAAATTTCTACAGAGAGGGAATAATCTTTTAATTGGTTCTTTATTTTTAACCTAGTCATTTTGATGCACTATTAGGAGAAGGTCGTGAGACGAATGATTTGCACCCATGAACTAGGTGTTGTAGGACTGTTTCTTTTTCTAGGTAAGTGATCGAATGCTTAGCTATGAACTGATTTTGGCTAAGGTCGAGTGCCCTATTGGTTAGGCTGAATTAGTGATTTGGATTTGGTATATCATTGTTAATCAACTTGTTTTGAATGTCATTTTTAGGGTTTGGAAGTGTGCTGTAGTGTCGTTTTTTAGAAATCATCAGGTGTGTGACCTAACCCTACATGATTTGTGTGTATAGAGCTAACTCAAAATTTTGTAAAATAGTGAAAAACTAAAACTATCGACGCCAGACGGTTGTATGCCAGACCATGTGAGCCATACGGGCGTGTGTTTGGTCGTGTGTCAGACCGTACGAGACACATGGATGTGTGTCTGGCTACGTGTCTAGCCATGTGGGCTACACGGTCTAGATAAGTAAGGTGTATGGACACATTTTGAGCGGTTTGTTTAGACGTTGTATGGGCCGAGATGGGAATTCTGAAATATGATTTGCAAAGTATTTTGGAAGAATGTTAGACTCTATAAAGTCGTAAATCTGTGCATTCATAACTCAGTATAAATATGACTCTGAGTAAGCTAATTCGTATGATTTACTCTATTTCTTCATATGTATGAAAAAATTAATTTTGATTTTTCATTAGTGGGTGTGGCATGTTATAATGATTATGCA
This sequence comes from Gossypium stocksii, assembly GCA_020496765.1. Classification (NCBI taxonomy): domain Eukaryota; kingdom Viridiplantae; phylum Streptophyta; class Magnoliopsida; order Malvales; family Malvaceae; genus Gossypium; species Gossypium stocksii. The sequence continues at coordinate 36,177,281 of CM035629.1, forward strand.
TGATCACTTTGTATGACTTTGCATATGCATTTGGGGTAGGATAAGGGTATGTGATGGAGGAAGTCTGTTTCTGGCAAGTTATCTGTGCTTTATGATTTTGGTGGTATTTCTGCAATATACTTTTGGCAGCACAACTACATATTATCTGAGTGGCATACATCCACATTATGATCCACATTATGATGTGAAGGATGGATGGTTTCTTGTAGCCTTATTTGGTGTGATTGGTTGGATGGAGTTGGGGCGTAGCGAGTTGGGGGTAGGACTCTCTGTATGATATTGTTATGCTAAGCATGTTATAATTTATGATCTGCCCACTTTGATAAGTGCATATGTGCATAGTTCTATAATTTGATTCTATTTATTTGATTATGATTGTGGGCCAAGCCACACACTAGGCTTTATAGCTCACCCCGTTTGCTTAATAATTTTAGGTATTGGCGGTGCACGGGAGCTCGGATTGGTTATTTTGTATAAAACTTATTTAGTAATTCTTATTTTGAAATTTACGTACTTTTAGACTGTCAGTCTATTTTGCGAACTTTATTTGTGGTTTTGGGATTTGCAAAGCATCTAGTTATCTATTTAAAATTCTGTATGATTCTTGATAATTAAAAATTAAGAGTTCGATTTTCAAAGCTAAACAAGTCTAAGAAATTTTTCACTGCAAAATTTTAAATCGGGAATACACATTTTTATAAAACAAGTAAATGTAGTTAATAGCGTGATTATTTTAAATAGGGTATTATAAGTTAACATTTCAAAATTTACACACACTTTACAACTGTAAATTTTTCTAACCAATAGATTAAAGCAAGTTTTTGTGAAAAGTTTTTTTACTTTAGAATAAGTTAAGTTTTGAGAACAAGTGATCAAGGTTTTGAAATATTAATGTAACCCTCAAGATCCGACCATAATGTCTAGGTCGGGTTTGGGGTGTTACAATATGGATACTAAATTTTAAGATTTTTCAATTTAAAACAAGGAATAGTGTGGGTTGTCTCTCACATTTCTTGGACAGTTCGCGCGCACTTACCAGAGTCAGTCAGCGGCATCACGATAAGAACCTTCCCGGCGTTGCGACAACAGACGATGTCGTGATGATGTGAATAAGGATGTTGCGACATGTCAACATGTTTCCCACAAACACAAATTTTCTTCTTCTAGTTAAACTCTACTATCTTTTCCCAGTCGAACTCTGATTAATCTAAGAATACTTTAGTATGATTTATGTGTTTGTTGGGGATCGACCAGTATAAACAATGAAATAAAAAAAGGTAAAAAAGATCAAACACACAAATATTTACTTGCAAAACTCCTCAAAAGATGATAAAAACCACGAGAAAATGAGGCTTTGGCTTTTCACTAAATGAGTAAACAAACAAGAGTACAATATGGAGAAAATAAACCAAAATGTACTAAACATACAAACTCAAACCCCGAAAATGAATCCCTAACTCGAGAACAAACTCTCCGTGGTTACCATAAAAACTCTCACCAAAGCTCATCTGCAACTACATCTTGTTGCCCTAAAAAAGAATAGTCATGTAGTACTACATCTTTAATTGTCTTTCAAAATAGGTGATAGGGATAAGAATGGAAGATGATTGTAAAGTTTGTCCAAGTCACGAATTTGACTTAAGGCTCTAGACTTTCAAAAACAAACTTGGATTTTGATACAACCTAAAACACAATCGAATCGAAGTCAAATAAAACAAATAAAAATAAATAATTAAGATAAATAAATAGAACAATATATCAAATATTGGAACAATAAAGAAGAAAATAAAGAAGATAGATGGAAAAGATAGAAGTGGTATGTAGAAGTCCTAAGAAGCCCTGGAAACAAGAAGTATCCACAACTCTATTCAAGCGGCTCTAATTTCCTTTCTAATAAAGAAAATTTGGCAAGAAAAAGTTTGAAGATGATCCCCGCAATCTAAAAAGATTATTACAACTCTTTTAAAAGAAAAGTTAAGAGAAATTCCTGAAAAAGAAAAACTCAAAGAGAAGTTGAATAATAATCAATTGAATGAATTGTGTACACTGCAAATGCCTTTATATAGGCTAGCTAAATAAATCTAAATAAAACTCTTAAGTTTACTAGAATTGTAATTAACCCAAACAATAAGTAGTTTTACACTAAACTTTCTTGTTGACATAAAACTCCTAAATAACTTAAAATAATTAATAATTATAAAAATTTAGAATAATAAAATAATAAGAGCTGATAAATACAATATTGTGATCATATATAATAAAAATTAAGCCTAAAACCTAAACTGAATATGATTTAAACTCGAATTAAAAGTCCGAAACTCATAATTCCCGTCATAATTCCATCCAGAAATTCGGCTCACACAGTCTTTATTAAAACAGTCTTAACTTGAGCTCCTGAACTCAAAATCAAGTGATTCAAAGTGCGTTTTGAAGCTAAGAGATAGATATTTGAATGCCATGAAGACATGTTAACTAATAAATGCCTAGATCCATCCAAAATGTTGTCACATGACTATTGATTCCCCAAGCATAAAAATTGGCATCTTAGCTGAATGGAATTTAATAAATTTCACCCATTTCATGCATGTATCATTCCTCATTTCCTCAAAAAGATTTATCCTCACATATTGCATTTGGTCGAATCTTGGTTTGCTTAGTTTGGCGTTTGGTCTTATTGTTGGGCCTTCAGGTAGTGTAAGCCCATACATCCATCGGTTTGAAATTTGGTCTTGAGACTATCATCATTCCTCCCTTCCTCAAGAAGATTCGTTCTTGAATCTTTAGCTATTTAAAAAGAAAAAAGGATTAGAATTAATAACAATAAAATGAAAAAAAATACATACCTAAGATTTCTTGGATGTCAAAACTATCACCGGGATCAAAGACATTATTTCAAATCTTTAATTCAGCTTCGATCATAGACATCTCCTTTAAAAACAAGATATCAACACTAAACAAAGAAATGTTACGCACATGAGTGTTCAAGTAAAATATAACATGTAACTTTCTTTGAATATGCATGGTCATCCATAAGCATTTCCAATTATGAGTCAAGAATTTCACATAATTATAAAAATCAAGAAGGTTAAGATTATTATGTAAAAATTCATAGTTAAAGGTCAAGATAGAAAGTTTTGTTGCAAAAGAAAATGTATAAAATGCTTTAATAAACCTATTTAATGCAACAATATTACTACTCTTAACCTTTAAAAATCTAGATAAACCCATAAAATTAATTGAAACAGACAAAGGTTTATTGAAACTTGACTAACGTGAAAACATGTTGTAAGAAAATTTAAAATCAGTAGCATACTTATCAAACATATGCAAGGTATGCCTTCTTAATTCAATTTCTAATGTTTCCTTACTTTTCTTGCCTTACAGCACTTATGGAGAATTATGAATTTTCAACTTACCTCTCTCCCACAAGTGAAATTATCAATCGATGGTAGAGTAATGTAATTGGAAACCCGTCAATGGATCCTTGAAATCTTGTAACAAGGAAACACCACTACACAAATTCGAATTATGGTTAGTTAAAACATATTCCTTACTTTTACATGCATATTTTCTTGTTTTTCATTTTCTTTTCCCACTTGAGAACTCTCCAATTTGACCTCATATGTATTTTCACTTACCAAAAGTAGACCATCAAGTAGACTTTTATAACTCAATGTCTCTTTTCTCTTTATCTTTTCAATTTTTCTTCTTCTTTACTTTCTATATCCCCCACACAAGTATTATGAATATTCAATTTACTACAATACATCTCAGTAGGAGGACATGGCGTTTCTAACTCATCTAACTCCATAAATTTAAGGAAAAAAATCCTTACTGTCATTTTTTTTTTGGTTCACAATGTTCGCCGTCACAAATCTTTTTTCCACTAGAGTAAGAGTCAACAAAAGGTACAAATTCATACTTACTTTCTTCTCTAGTAGGATATTTAATTGAACATTGAAAACCCTTATGATCCTTTGAACTACATCAATAATGTTGCACAAAAGGTGATAACTCAATCATATTCTCTATATTTGGATATTTAATTGAACATCAAAAACCCTCATGATCTATTGAACTACACCAATAATATTTCACAACATGTGAGAGATAAGTTGTACTCCTTTCATTTGGCCATCTCTCCTTGAATTGACAAACTAATTTATGGTCACCTGTCCCATCATAATAAGTCTCTTGATCATTCTTTCCATGAAATTGCAAAATTAAAAATTTTGATTTAGCTAAAGAATGTTGTCCACGGTCATTATTAACCAAAGTCTCATCATTGGCACGAGGGACACGTCGAGCATTATTTGCACGAAAATGAGACTGGTTAAACTTCTCTCCCCACTTACAATTTCGACACTCAATTTTGGTACTTAGACATTCCAAATCTTTGTTGGTTGTATCTAGAATAGTGTCCCATTGCTGATCTCGATCATCTCAAACCTTTTCATCCATTTGCAACTTTCAAATCATAATATTGCGAATCATTATGAAAGCTTAAAAAGAACACAACACTCAAGAAAAGTAAAATTAAGAAAACCTCACCGTTATGCACTTAGAAATAAAAATCAAATTCTCAATAAGGTAAGAATTAATCTTGTGATTCTTTTAAAAGTGTTTATATCAACTAATCAAAATGTATTAGAATCAAACTAGTAAAGCAAACCTACTAGCACTAGGATTCCAAAATCGACTAGACACCAAAGAATTGTGTTGCACGGAGGAAGGAATGTACAACGTGCTTTAAACTACTAACATAGGAAACAATAAGGTGTTAGAATGCGTAAAGGAATGATAAAAATGAAAAAAATAAAAACCTAAGGCTAAGAGTCAATGAAAATCCATGAAACCCGAAAACCTAAAAAATTACGAAACAAGTTGACAAACTTTGTTCGAGGTGTTCTCGATTTTCAAAAATCACAAAATTTAAATTGGAGCCTCCTCAAATAATGCAGATCTAATCTAGAAAGTTTCAACATAAAATTCAACCCACAAAATATTTTTTTATTTTTTTCTTCTTTTTCATTTTTTTTATTTTTGCACTTTTTCGGTCACTTTTTTGTGGAAAATATTTTTTAATATCCTAAAATAGTGGTAAGAAACAATATATAAAATTTCATACCATTTGAAAAATGTTTACCCACTAAAAAATATTTTTTTAAAAAAATTTAGGTAAAAGAAAATTTTTTTGAGGTTATTTGCTGGAAATAAGTTTTATAATAACACAAAGAACACCTGAAATGCCCAAATTTGATGCCAAATGATAGGGATAAGAGTGGAAGAGGATCGTAAAGTTTTTCCAACTCACGGATTTGACATAGGGCTCTAGACGTTCGAAAAAAAAACTTGGATTTTGACACAACTTGAAACGCAATCGAATCCAAGTCAAATAAAACAAATAAAAATAAATAAATAGCATAATAAATAGAATAATAAATCAAATATTGGAACGAGAAAGAAGAAAATAAAGAAGATAGATAGAAAAGATAGAACGTGGTATATAGACGTCCTAAGAAGCCTTGAAAACAAGAAGAATCCACAACTCCCTTCAAGTGGCTTTAATTTCCCCTCCAAGAAAGAAAACTTGGCAAGAAAAGGTTTGGAGTCAATCCCCACAATCTAAAAAGATTGTTAACACTCTTTTAAAAGAAAACTCAAGGGAAATTCTTGAAAATAAAAACTCAAAGAGAATTTATTGACAGAAAATAGAAGTTCAATAATAATGAATTGATTGTTTGTGTAATATGTAAAGGCCTTTATGGCTAGCTAAATAAATCCAATAAACTCTTAAGTATACTAAAACTCTAATTAATCTAAACAATAATTTCTTCTTGACGTAAAACTCCTAAATAACTTAAAATACTTAATAATTATAAAATATTTGGAATAAAAATTATAATAAAATAATAAGAGTTGATAAATAAATATGGGGCTCATATTTAAGAAAAATTAAGCCTAAAACTCGAACCCAATATGATTTAAACTCAAATAAAAGCCCAAAACTTGTAATTCTCATCATAATCCTATCCAAAAATTCTACTTGCGTAGTTTTCACTAAAATGGTCATAACTTAAGCTCCCAAACTTAAAATTCCCAAATGCAAAATTGAGTGATTCAAAGTTTGCTTCAAAGCTAAAAGATAGATATTCAAACAACATGACGACATCTTAACCAAGAAATGCCTAGATCCCATCCAGAAAGCCATTGCAAGTCTATTGATTCCTCAAGCTTAAAAATTGGTAACTTCGGTGAATGGAATTTAATGAATTTCACTCATTTTGTGCATGTATCATTCCTCGTTTCCTCAAAAAGATTCATCCTCACATATGTTCCTTGATCAAATCTTGGTTTGATTGGTTTGGCTGGTTTGGCCTTTGATCTTATTGTTGGACCTTGAGGTAGTGTAAGTCCATCACATCCATTGGTTTGAAATTGGATTTTGAGACTCACATCAATAGGGATACAGTGGCCCCTTTAAACACGCTAATATTAGTGTTCAAATTGTAAACCCCTATAACCGACCTGACTGTTGGATCACTGGTACACCTTGTGGCGCAGTGAAAAAATTATTTCGATGATCATCAACCATAGATCCATGTACGAGGAACGAATCAGTTGAAAAAGAGTTGAAGATATACCTTTAGGATCTAATTTTTTTATCGATGTCGATTCTAAGCCACAACCAAAAATGTATCAGCCTTACATAGTCCACCCAATCAACAACGAAATAGTAAAACTCTTTGAAATTTTCAAAGAGAATTCGAAAAGTGGTTGCTATTTTCTAATTTTCTTTTCTTTTATTTTGTAACCTTTTTAGAGAGAATTAAAATGTTGGGCTTAGATTGTGGCAATGCATGAAGAGTCTGTAAAGTGAGTTTGTGTCTAGTCATCGTAGTGGTGTCTGTTGGAGCCCGTTGGGACAGAAAACACAAACTCTGATATGAAACTCGAAAGGAAAAGTCCATGGCCATGGCACCCTCTGAAAAGAAACTAATGAATGGTGATTACCTAATGAGGTTCTCTGCGTGTCCCAAAACGATGATGGGAAAGCCTAACACAAGTGAGATTAAGAAAATTCACATCGCAATCATGACAGTCAAAGAACTACCTTTGTGGCGAATTCTAAAAGAACTACCTTTGTTGCGAACTCTGAATGAATGGCCTGTGTTGAGATTTCTAAATGGGATAACTTGTGGTGTTTTCTATTTGAAGCTCTGTGGCATAATATGTGTGATTCAATAAATACTCAGTAACTTCAGCATGGTATAAAGTATCTGTCAATTACATGGTAAGTACGATATATGGCTAAGAATCAATTAAAGTTAATGAATTGAAGACATATAGAAAAGTAATGAATTGGCATTGAGATTTTGTAACACCCCTAACCCGTATCCATCACCAAAATAGGGTTACGAGGTATTACTAATTAAATCACATCAAATAACAATCATTTCACGATCATTATCATTCATACACATATAACATTCAAACATAATCATATTGTCCCTTACATAGGTCTACGAGACCTTAAATAGGCTTGAAAGAGGCTCGGGGCTAAATCGATAACATTTGAAACTTTTTGGTATCTTAAAAAAATTTTCATGCATATAAGGGTTACACGCCTGTGTGAACAGGCTGTGTGCCTCACACGGCCACCAGACACACTCGTGTCTTAGGCTGTGTGAAAACAGGGTATACATACTAACTTGTACTACATGACCGAGGATCACGCCTATGTGCCAGGCCGTGTGAAATCTGAAGGGGTTACTAACTTGGGTCACACGGCCGGCCACACGCCCATGTGCCAGCCCAAGTGCCACCGACGACCAATAGACACGCCCGTGTGCCTATACCGTGTAACTCACTGACTTGTTTTAACTAAGGTGCAGGGGTCACACAGTCGAGTCACACGCCCGGGTGCTGAGGCCGTGTGGCACGAAAATAGGCTTCGTTTAAGCCATATTTCCCACCTATCATTCATGTACCTATAATACAACATTTCATGCCATTCCATACATTAATGGGTAGCCAAAACATCACCAAAATATTCACATTTCATACCATGATAACATCAACCATTCTAAACTCAAATGCCAAATCAAAGCATACCAAATTTATATGCCAAACTCATCAATTTCACTTAACTTCTATAGGCATTTTCTCACATTTTATCAACCAAATTCATGCCTCATAAACATACCAATTCATCATCCCCACTTCACACCAAAACATATCATTTCACATACCAATAATATTCCTTATAAACACAAATTTACTACATCACATTAGCCATATTAAACTTGCCAAAATACAAAACAAATATATACATCACATACCATATCATCTTATACCAAAAGCTATATCACATATCCAAAATCATCTCAACAACTATATCTTTTATAAGCCAACTCACATGGCTAAGTTTATAACTCAAAACATACCAAAATGACACTAGCCTATACATGCCATATACCATATATACAAAGCTTCAAAAGTACCAACTAAGTGATCGATAGTGTGACGATGTTTCCCGACGATCCCTGAGTTCGAGCTAGCTTCAATTCACTATAAAATATTGAAAGGAAAACACAGTAAGCTTCATAGCTTAGTAAGCTCGTATGTAATAATCTTAAAACAACAAATATAAATAATGCAATCAATAAGCATCATATATACATAATAAATACCTATAATTACACAAACCTTTCCATGTATTACACATGATTTATTACAATTCATCAATGATATTCCATTCGATAATCACATAGCATTACTCAATTCTTACTAATTTTCACTACTTAATTCCATATGACTCTATCAAGTTTCATCCACATAGTACTAACAACCACATAGTTTTAGTACGTGCCTGTACTTCCTCGTATTTATCTATTAACTTATCATCGCTTTGCTCAATACGTTAAGTTATTAAGAACATTTAATCATTCAATGAACTCGCACACTTAGTGCCAAATGAATAGCCAAAGCTATATAAAGATATCACACACTTAGTGCCAAATAAATAGTCGAAGCTATAATTATATCGCACACTTAGTGCCAAATGAATAGCCAAAGCTATAAATATATCGCACACTTAGTGTCATCACTTTTAATCGAAATTGTCTCAATTTTACACACTTAGTGCCACATATCACTGAATCATCATCGAGCTTATTTGCACTTCACATTCACATTTTAACTCATTTCATAAAATGTAAACTTTGCTAAAATAATACGTATTACATACGAACTTACCTTAGATGCAAAAATAGCTAAACCGACCGATTAGTCGAGAACTTTGTTTTTCCCTTGATCAAGATCCGAGTTTCATTTTTCTTGATCTATATAATATCAAATTCAACTTATTCAATATAGTCTATAACACACATTTGGGCATTTCTACACATTAGCCCTAAAGTTCCACATTTTATAAATTTAGTCCTTATGTCATAAGAACACAAATTCACATAATTTTAATTAAACTCAAGTTAGCCAAAATTCTATAAGCTCCATAATAGCCCAAAATCATCAATATTTCACTCTTTTAACCACACATTTTCATCTTTTCACAAATTAATCCCTATTATGCAATTTCATCAGAATCACTTTATAAAACATGAAAATCTACCATCCAACTTTCATAATTCATCAAGAATCATCAAAGAACTCATATAATCATTAATGGAAATTTAAAAAATCTTAAACAAATTTGCAAAATAGTCCTTGGGCTAGCTAGTACTCAATAAACGATCACAAAAACACAAAAATCATCAAAAACGAATACAAATCACCTACAAATTAATTCATGCAAGAACCAAACATTGAAATACTTCCATGGCTTCTTTTTCTTGTTTATTTCAATTGAAGTGATGAGAATTAATGAAGAATATTTGTTTTATTTTAATTAATATAAACTTATTTGACAATTTACCAAAATAACCTTAATTATAACATATTAAATCACATGTAATATGTCCATCATTGTCCATCCACCTTTCCAAGGGTCTAATATCATCATAAGGACTTTAGATTAAATAAATCATAGTAATTTCACATGTTAACTATTAGAATGCAGCTTTTGCATTTTATGCGATTTAGTTCTTTTGTCAAATTAACCACACAAACGATAAAATTATTATACGGAACTTTCACACATATCTAATCATATGACGTAAACACTAAAAATAATATAAAAATATTTTTTGAACCTCAGATTTGTGGTTCTGAAACCACTGTTCTGATTAAGCTCAAATCGGGTTGTTACAGTTTTTGTCCTCAATAAAGGTCTAGATCTTAATGTTTGAAGAAGGTATCCACCAACTATGTATGTGCTCATTATGATTTGTGATGGTACACTAGTTCTAGGTTAAGTATGCACGTGAAACAGTATTTTAGTTGCATTGGTCTTCGAAAGGAAATTGGTATGGATATATGAAGGTTGAGATAGAAGGAGATAAGTGAAGTGTAACACCCCAAATTTCATAATTTTGTTTTGTGCAAATGTGACACACAATTGTGTATCTGCTTCAGTGGTTAAGTGTTCTGGATGTGTCTGTGAGGTCCCAAGTTCAAGCCCTATCTTGGGAAAATTTTTGTCTTTTTCTGAATAAACCTCTATCTCTAGTTGGTAGCTTTTAAGTAATTGTTGGTAAGTTTATAACAGAATGGGCCTGCTGGTCTAGTAGGTAAGTGGAGTGTTAGTCTACTGGAGGTTTTGTGTTCGAGTCTTTGCTTAGACAAGGGAATTATTTTGCTGCCGGCGTGTGGAGGTGTTTGAGGGATGGTGAAATTCTGATAGTGGGGGGTTTGATGTAGAAAATTAAGGAAAGTGGGTTAAGGGAGTTATCAGAACCGGTTCATTTTAGTTTCTTTTTGGAAAAATTTGGCACCTTCCCTCTATTATTCTAAAATTTTGATTTTAATTCTTTTTCTTCTTCTTGCTGAACCTCTATTTCACTCTCACCTCTTTTCTTTTTCAATTCGATTTCTGCCTCTTTTCTATATCACTTTTTGGACTACGATTGTATGGTAAGTTTTGGGTTTTGCTTAAGCATTGTTCTTTTTTGACTAAGCGTTGATGAATGATTACTTTGTGGTCTTGTTAGGCGAAGGTCAGGAACCTGTTGGTGCTCCATAGCAATTAGAGCGTTAGGAATCTCGATTCATTATCAATAAGTGTGCATTGGCATTGGTTGGTTCGTGAGTTTTCATAATGTTATAATCTAGTTTCAGTTTTGTATAACTCTAAAATCAGGCTCTGGAATGTTGATATGTAGGTTTTAGAGTGCTTAAGATTGCTTTTAATACGAAAATGTACTAGGTGTGTACTTGAAAACACAGAAAACGAAATTTGGCAAAAGCCAAAAAAGTAAATTATCGACGCCACACGGGCGTGTAGTCGCCCGTGTGGTAGGCCGTGTGGTAGGCTGTGGCCACCATACAAGCGTGTGATCGACGAGGCCAGGCTGTGCATGAAGGACACGACCGTGTGGTGGCCGGATAGGTCGTGTGCGACATACGAGCTAGACTGGATTGTGCTGTGTGGGCCACACGAGCGTGTGATTCCACACGGATAGTCTACATGGGCATGTGAGTCTACACGAGTAGTTCACACGGGCATTTGGGATTTTGAGCCAGGCCGTGTGATCCATAGGGCAGGTTAATTTGGGCAGTATGTGTAACGCCAAAAAATTCTTATTTATATTCTGTGTAATTAGGACACAACCGTCTGTCTACTTCAGTGGTTAAATGTTCTGGGTATGTGTGAGAGCTCCCAAGTTCAAGCCTTGACTTGGGTAAATTTTGGTATTTTTATGAATTAAACCATAGCTCTGATCAGTGGTGTAATGCCCCGAATTTTTGGCCTGGAAGTTTTAGGATTTGGAGCATAGGGACAGTGAGGAGGCTGCATATATGAGGTTTGTTGTGCATTTTAGTAACAAGAATAGGCCTGCTGGTCTGGTGGTTAAGTGGAAAGCTAATATGATGGAGGTCCTGTGTTCGAGTCTTTGGGTGTGCATTTTTGGAGTCCCTTCTTTATTTTGATTTGTTTTAGTTAATAATTATAATTATACTTATGTATAATTATTAATTATTTGTCTGAAGAATTTTCTCCTAAAATAGAAACAAACTGCTACTTCTTTGTCTTTTCTGTTTCTTATTGTTTCATTTTTTTTACTTTTGTAAAAATTACTCAAAAATCGATTTTGGCGTTTTGGTTTCGGGAATTTTGCACCTCTGCTGTCTTCTCCGATCGCAAACAAGTGTGGGATTTGAACCTTATCTATATTATATTAATTTTATGAATTTTTACTTCGGCATATTTTGTGTGCGTTAATCCTTCCTTGATTTTGGGTTTTTGATCGCTGAAAGTGAGGGAAATATGCTATTTTCTTATATACATTGGTAGGGCAAAGGTTAGGGATTGTTCTGATGGCTGAAACGGCAGTTTCGATGCTATTTTGGGGTGGTTTCGTGACCTCCTTGATGGCCATGTGGATTTGAGAGCTAGGGTTTTCGGGCCAAATTGGGAGCCACACTACCTGGCCACACGCCGTGTGGCTGATTTGGGGATTTTATCGATTTTCACAAGGCCATGTCCCCAGGCACACGGGCTTGTCTGATTGGGAATTAGGGATTCGGTGATTTGGAGTCACATGGCCTAGTCACACGGGCATGTAGCTAATTTGGGGATTTAGGGATCCCACACGGGCGTGTGTTTCAAAACACACGACCATGTCTGATGGCACACGGGAGTGTGAGACCTTCACACAGCTGTGTCTGCCCTGAACTTTATTTTAGTGAAATTGAACAGTGAGTTACACGACCTGCTCACACGGCCGTATCCCTGCTTCACACAGGCATGTGTCTCTCTCGCATGTCTGTGTGCTACCCTTCACACGGGCGTTTGGACCCCTACACGGTCTAGATTGCTCCACACGGCCGGAGCACACAGGCGTGTAGCCCTATCTCACCAAATAATTTTTTTAGGTTGAATTTATTTGCAATTGCAACTCTGTTCTGGGTAGTTATGACTATGTTCTAAGCTTGAATTGTGTGTTGCTAGTGATTGATTGCATGGCATGACTGATATTGAGACCAAGTGAATGAGGGTGCTCATTTCTGATTCTAATTGATTGAATGCGAGTGTCTACCTCTAAATAACTAACTGGAATTGGTATTTTGGTTTTGTACATGAAATTGTATACATACATACATATGCACAAAGTGTTTTGGGATAGGGTTTTGAAGAGAAGAAAGACTGATACTTAATTGAATTGGCTATTTTACTGTAACTAGACTGTACAGTAGATTACTGCACTGCACCATACAACATGTACGTTAGCTATGCTACGTACCATTGACTGATCTGGCAACTCAGCTACAATTTACTGGTATAGTGGTTTACTGCATCGCACTGTATCGTATGTACGTTAGCTATGCTACGTACCCATATCTGATCTGGTAGTTCATACTGCACGACTGTACTACGGTTTACCGCATGACACTGTACAGCTTATACACCAGGTTTTTGCATGATATATGGATTGGCAGTTTACCTGCTTACTGTTAGTCCCAATACCCTGAGGGCTGTGGACACACTGAAAGGCTCTTAAGCCTTTTAACTTATAGCTCTGCTGCAGTATACTGATATGTGCCGCATTCAGTACAGCTTGTAAGTGTAGGGATGGGCGGGTGTTTTAAACCCCATTAAGTGTAGGGATGGACAGAGATGTGCCACATTCAGTACTACTTGTAAATGTAGGGATGGATGGTTTATTTAATCCCCACAGTAAGTGTAGGGTTGGACGAAGAGGTGTGTTAGCTGGATGGGTAGGCTTTTCCTTAGCTCAACTGCATTTATATGCATCTTATTAATTGTTCTGTGATTGCAATTGTTTGACTGTACTATTAGTCTGAAAGGTACTTGTGCCTATGTAAATTCTATAGACTCTAACTGCAACTGATTGACTGAATTGAAACTAGTGACTATTAAAAGTTATTGTTTCTGTAACTGATTAGTATTTACGATTGTGTAACTGAGTGTGATTGTTAATATGCTCCAAATATTGTGGTCTGCCAATATGTCTATTAAGAACGTACCAACTATTTTTGTATAGCACTGTACGTATGTTCCGTTTCTGAATTACTTTATAGCTTCCTGCTTCTGTTACTATAGTCAAATTGGTTTTAATCTCACACTGAGCTCGAGTAGCTTAGCCCCTCTTCTGTTTCCCCTTTCAGGTATCTTTTTGGAATTCTGACGCTGGATTCGATATGCGGAGGTCTTGGACAGTTTTGACAAAAAGGAGTTGTTAGTCTGTAATTCCAGTTTATATTTGGTTTTCAACTGTAAGGTTTATAATAATGTGGTACAATTTTTGTTAAAAACTTTTATTCGTACATTTTATTCTGTTTAAACTTATGAATGGAATTTTAAAGGATTAAATGTTTTTGGTTCGTTATGAAATAAATGTTTTCTGAAATGGAATTTTGAACGACTAGATTTGTAAAATTTTCTCACGATCACTTCATTGATCAATGTAGCATTCCACATTCGGTCTAAACTTCTAGGCTGAGTTTAGGGTGTTACAAGTAGGCTTTTAAGTAATAGTTTGTAAGTACTTATCAGAATGGGCCTGTTGGTCTGGTAGTTAAGTGGAGTGTTGGTATGTTGGAGGTCTTGTGTTCGATTCTCTGCTTTGGTTTTATTTTTGCACGATCATTAGGTAAGAGTTTGAGTTTTATTAAGATTCTGAGTGGTGGGTGGTTAGGATGTGAATTAGTGGGGAGTTAGCAGAATTTGGAAAATGGTTGATCTTATTCAGAAAAAAATTGATGTTAGTTCTTTGTGTCTTCCCTGTGCCGAAAATTCCTTTTTCCCCTTCTTCTTTCTTTCAAAAAAATTGCGCCCTTCCCTTGCTGAAATTTTCTTGAATTTTTCTTTCCCTTTGGTTTCTTCTTTTACTTCGCATCCTTTGCTGTACGGGTTGGATTAGGTGCGCGTGGTAAGTTTCCATTTTATTAAACTCGAATGTTGCTCTGGCTAAGTCATTAAGAGGTGTTTTGTTGTTTCTTAGGAAGAAATCATGAGGATGGAATTAACATTTCATCGATTTGATTTGAAGTGGTAATCGATTTGGTAGTGGTAAATCGACTTTACGCTTTGGGATTAGTTGTTTAGGACTCGTTTTTGGGTTTCTAAGAGGATGAATATTCTGATTATAGGTATTGGTGGCCTCGGGATTGCATAAACAGCAAAATCAAATCAGATGTATACCTGAAAACACAGAAGATAGAATTCGGTAAAAGTCGAAAAAGTAAACTGTCGACGCCACATGGGCGTGTGGTCGCCCGTGTAGTAGGCTGTGGCCACCACACGAGCATGTGATCGACGAGACAAGGCCATGCACGAAGGACACGACCGTGTGATGGCCAGATAGGCCGTGTGCGATACACGGGCTAGACTGAATTGGGCTGTCTGGGCTACACGAGTGTGTGAATCCACACTGGTAGTCCACACAGGCGTGTGGGATTCTGGGCCAGGCCATGTGATCCATATGGCCAAGGCCAATTTGGGTTGTATGGGGCATACGGGTGTATGGGCCCATACTGGCAGTCTAATTTGGGTCGTGTGGGCCACACAGGCATGTGGGCCCATACAGGTAGGCCACATGGGCGTGTGAGCCGATTTCTCTAAAAAGTTCTTTAAGGTTGCATGAGTCGCCCAAGTCGACTGTGGACCTACTGTAGGGTCGGTAAGTACTACTTAGACCCTTATATGTGTAATCTATCTGTCTGATTTCTATACTGAGCGTGAGTATTGATTTGAATGTATGGATTGTTAATTGCATATTAACATGACATTTATTACATGTTGCATTGCATTGGAGTGGGTTGATAATATTTAGAGGAAATATTCTAAAAGGCTCTTAAGCTTGTTATCTGGTAGCTCCATTGCACTATTCTAATTATGTGTAGCATTTCGGTCCAGTATGGTATGTAGGGATAGGTGGGTGTTTTTAACCCCACATGGTGTGTAAGGATGGACGGAGATGGTGTGTAGAGGCTGGTGGGTAGGATTCAGATTTTCTGTTACCGCATATTGTATCTGAGATGGGCAAAGGCCCTTATTTATATATGAGACTGTATCTGGATGGGCTCAGGCCCAAACTGAATCTATAATAGGCTCAGGCCCCAGACTGTATATGATTGATTTCTGTTGTTAAACTGTGTGCATGTTTTCTGTGGGGATTACACACTGAGTTTGCAAAAACTCACCCTTTTCTATTTAATCTGTATAGGTAATCCCCAGACTTGATGAGTCGGTGCAGCGGAGAACTTGACAGTGGCCACACGTAAATTTTAGATTGTTTTTCGTTAATTTTTAGATTTTATTACTTATTTGGGGTTTTGATGTAACTTTTGGATGCTGAACTGTTTGGCTTTAAATTTCAGCTTTTAAATTGTTTTACGATTTTATTACTACTAGGCATGATAAAACTCAGTTTTTCTAAATTATGTGATTTCCAAAGCTTCCGTTAAAAAGAAACGATTTTTGACAGAACGAAAAACATGTGTTTTACTCTGAATTAAGATAAAGGCTAATTAACTAGAACAGTTTTAACTTGACAAACTCATTTTTGGATCCCATTTCATGTGACATCGCCAGATTCAGTCACAATGTTTAAGCCGAGTTTAGGGTGTTACAATATGGGCCACACAGGCATATGGGCCCACACGAGTAGACCACATGGGCGTGTAAGCCCACATGGGTAGGCCACATGAGCGTGTGAGCCAATTTCTCTAAAAAGTTCTCCAAGGTTGCATAAGTCGCCCAAGTTGACTGTGGACCTATTGTAGGGTCGGTAAGAATTACTTAGACCCCTATGTATGTAATCTGTCTGTCTGATTTCTATACTGAACTTGAGTATTGATTTGAATGTATGGACTATTAATTACATATTAGCATGACATTTATTGCATGTTGCATTGCATTGGGGTGGGTTGATGATATTTGGAGGAAGAGTTCTGAAAGGCTCTTAAGTCTGTTATCTGGCAGCTCAGCTGCAATATTCTGATTATGTGTCGTATTTTGGTACAGCATGGTGTGTAGGGATGGGTGGGTGTTTTTAACCCCACATGATGTGTAAAGATGGACGGATATGGTGTGTAGAGGCTGGGTAGGATTTTGATTTTCTGTTACTATATATTGTATCTGAGATGGGCCAAGGCCCTAATTTATATATGAGACTGTATCTGAATGGGCTCAGGCCCAAATTGAATCTATAATGGGCTCAGGCCCCAGACTATATATGACTGATTTCTGATGTTAGACTATATACATGTTTTCTGTGGGGATTACACACTGAGTTTGTGAAAACTCACCCTTTTCTGTTTAATCTATACAGGTAACCCCCAGACTTAATGGATCGGTGCAGCGGAGGACTCGACGGTGGCCACACATAAATTTTAGACTGTTTCCCGTGAATTTTCAAATTTTATTACTTATTTGGGGTTTTGATGTAACTTTTGGGACGCTGGAGTATTTGGCTTTATATTTCGGCTTTTAAATTGTTTCACGATTTTATTACTGCTAAGCATGATAAAACTCGGTTTTCACTATGATTGAATTATTTTTTAAAATATGTGATTACCAAAGCTTCAGTTAAAAAGAAACGATTTTTGACATAACAAAGAACATGCATTTTACTCCAAATTAAGATAAAGCCTAATTAATTGGAATGGTTTTAACTTGACAAACTCGTTTTCAGATCTCTTTCCATGTGACATCACCAGATTCGGCCATAACGTCTAGGATAGGTTTGGGGTGTTTCATGAAGAATCGAAGTCCTCGATGAAAAACAGAAATAAACTTAGAATAGAGAGCGTATATAAAAGAAACGGAGCTTGAGAAAATATTTGCCAGAAGTAAGGTTAAGTGACTAGGAATGGAATGATCATTATGATGAATTATGAACATATATGTTCAAGTATTAATTAAGGTAAAATTATGTATTTTATCACTAATTTCTTGAAAACTTATCTGTATATTATGATATGTTACAGGTTTGATGAAGTGATTTTACGCTAGGAGGGACGATGCCAGGACCACACCAATGAAGTGGCATATCGAGTTATTATGCATACAAAGCAAGTTCGATGGCATGTAAAAAAATAAAAAAATTTAGTAGTATTACCATAGAAGTCTATACTTAGAAAGATTATAATAAGTTATTATATTGGAAATAAGTTTTGTAGTTATATATTTCTAGTTACTGTTGTATATATATTTGGTGTTTAAGTGTTCAATTGAATTTGTAAATAACCGTGACCTGTAATAATCAGTTTTAAAATTATGTATGTATTTGTATGGTAAAACCTGATATCTGGATCCAACTAACTAGATTGGGTCGAGGGTGTTACAGCATTCACCATAAAAGAATATTATATCTTTCATAATCAATGTCAAGACTTAGCGAAAAATTTCTTTTTTCTTATTTCGCTTTCACAAAACCACACATTTGTACCTCACTAGCTCTATACATTTAGATGTTTGGACTATTGGTCCAAAACCTTTAAGAATTTAATTCTACTAGAATTGTATTTTTCCATTTTGGCCAACCTTTTCCATGTGTATAGTTCTTGATAGATTTATTGTAACACCCCTTACCCGTATCCGACTCCAGGACAGGGTACAAGGCGTTACCTTACTAAAACACATGCAAACACTCATTTCCAATTCATGAAAGTTCGTTCAAAATTAAAACTTTTCAAACATTGTCTTACGATCCTTAATATGGACATACGAGGCCCAAAATATAGTTTGAAAACAATCCGAGACCATTTCCAGTACTTAAGATAATTTCAACAAAAAACTACTAAAAACAGGGCACACGCACATGTGAAAGGGCAGCACACCCATGTGGCCTCTAGACATGGCCGTGCTGAAGGCCCGTGTGGTGCACACAGCCTAAGCATTTAGAGACACACCCGTGCCCCTCGTCCGTATGGATTATTTTCTAACATCAAACCTACAGGGATTTTTGCACGACCTAGCACACGCCCGTGTGCTCAGCACGTATCCCTCACACGATCATGACATGTCCGTTTCGCAGCACGTGTGTAAAAACCTGGGTATTTTGTTTCTGACGTCAGCAATCCTTAAGGGTCACACGGCTGTGGCACATGCCCGTGTCCTCCACACGGTTGAGACACACGGCCGTGTCTCAGCCCGTGTGGTAAACTATTGGGCATTTAATTTTGCCAACCTAAGGTGTAGGGGACACACGGTCTAACCACATGCTCATGGGGAAGACGTGTGTCACACATGGCCTAAACACACGCCCGTGTGTCTATCCATGTGGGCAAAAATAAGGCTATCTACCAAGCCTTTTACCACCCTGAAACAATATCAATCATATACCATTTCACAATTAGCCAACCAAGGGCCAACGTTAGGCATTCACATACATTCACATACCCAATTCAATCAAGCACTTATGCTACTATCCTAATACTCGTATTCATCCATACTACTTGCACATTTATGAAAATATCAACATTTGCATAAAAAAAACATTAGCAAATATTAGCCAATATCTTTGGCTTTATAAAAAATGAGGTATTTCAAAACTCAAGCCAACACACTTGGCCCAAAATAAATGACACTTAACAAGACTAATTCCTATACATGCCATTTCTCAAAATACAAGAAACTAACTATACCGAATGTTTTAATTGATAGTGTGAACGAAGTCTTCGACGTCCAATGATCCACAAGTTAGTTAGGGGGCACTATAAGAAAATAGAAAGGAGAGAGAGTAAGCACAAAGCTTAGTAAGTTGCAAGTAAATAAAAGACAACAATTTACCATGCTATGACATGCTCTCAATATATCACAATTTGTGCATGATACAAAGAATGGCCACAAGCATAACTCACAAAGAATGGCCACAAGCATAACTTACTCATTTTCATCATTTACTAATCATACAACATACTATTAAGCTCATAGTTCATACATTTCATTTAGGTACCTGCACCACTCACAAGGTCGTCTTAATATCTCTCGATCTTAATACTAACTTTAAATTTTCCGTTGAACCATTTAGAATATAAAAGGATATTTAATGAACCTCCAACATAGGGTATCAAGCTGAGGCCATATCCCATACATGGTCTTACACTGGCTCATCTGTCAAGCCGATACCATGTCCCAGACATGGTCTTACACTTACTTTCAATGTATCGAGGCCGATGCCATGTCCCAGACATGGTCTTACATTGACACATATCCAAGTAGATGCCATGTCTAGACACGGTCTTACACTAGCTTGTAAGATGAGGCCGATGCCATGTCCCAAACATGGTCTTGTACTAGCAATCGTATCAACATCGATGCCATGTCCCAGACATGGTCTTACACTGGCTAGCACATATCTGTGTCAATGCCATGTCCCAGACATGGTCTTACACTAACACCTAACGAAGCTGATTCCATGTCCCAGACATGGTCTTACACTAGCTCTCGTATCTACCCTAGCATCATGGCATGAATATCCAGTCTATTACCACTAAATGTAACACCCCCAAACCCGGCCTGGACGTTATGGCCGAATCTAGGCGGTGTCACATTAGAATGTCTTTTAAAAACTTGATCTTGTTGGTTAAATCTCATTTGAAGGTTAAAGCCCCTTTGTTAGTTCTTAGTCATTTGTTAACCAATTTAAAACGTTATTACTTTTAAAACATGGTTCGTTGCGAAAGCTTAAAAATTTGTGTTGCGAAAACGTAATGTTTTGAAAACAGGTAATATTTTGGAAAACCACGTCCTACTTCTAGCAGATATAAATTGTGATAACTAAAAACCCAAGTTAACACCAGAAATTTAGAGAGAGGCCTTACTACAAAAATAAATAAACCCAAATTGAAATTATTATAAAACAAAGTCGAATGTGAAAATAGATGCAGTTGTGTGGCCACCCTCAAGTCCCTTGCAGCACCGATCCACCTAACACTAGGGATTACCTGTACAGTTAAAAGCGGGATGATTTTATGAAAACTCAGTGTTTAATCCCCTAATATAAAAATAGCCAGTCAAAAATACATAATACAAAAATAGTCTGGGCCTGAGCCCATTATAGTAGACAGTCTAGATGGGCCTTAGCCCATTACAGTACAGTAGCAAAATCAAAAGCAGAACATATGTGGGCCTAAACCCAATACAGTAACAGTTGGCCCCAACCCATAACAGAAACAAAATCAGAATGTAGTATGTATGATGTATGATGCAAGTTACCCCATACAACCCTGCACTTGCCTCCGTCTAACCCTGCACTCTTGTGGGGAATTAAATCGACTCACTCATCCATACACTTCCAATGTAGCACCAGTTGCGGCACTAAACAATACCACAGCAAGGCTGCCAGACAATAGAATTACAGCTTAGCTTCCAGTAACCTAAATGGTTATTACGGCATAAATGGGCTTAAGGCCCAATACTCAGCCCAAATGGGCCCACATGCTCGTGTGGCCCATTTAGCCCATATTCAGTCACGGCTATGTGAACTATGTAGCCCAGTCCAGTATTTGACCCTTGCCGTGGATCTCGTCCGTATAGGCCGACGAGCCTATTAGGCCCACACGGCCCATTATGGCCCAACGAGGCCCAGAACGGCCTAAGCCATATGCGCAACATGACAAGTCCAACTACTTCCCACTTAACAGTGAGATTCACACATACGGGCCCACGGCCCCATTATGGCCTAAGCCCATGAATTCGTTCATGGTGGCCTTTTCTATTGCCCACCCACATTTCGCGGGCTCGATTTACCGTACGAGCGATCGCACGCTCTAAGCCCCTCCTTTCAGCTTTTTGGCTTCTCGGTATTTCGATAATTCAGCATTTGTCGACCTATAGTCAAATCAATGTGTGTGGATTCACATACTCTTTCGGCTTTTTAGCTGATTAGTAAGTATGATATACTATTACACACCTGATTACGTAGAGTACTAAAAATCCACGAGCACTAGAACCTATATTCAATCATAACATACAGTTAATTTCCTATCAAAAGAGTTAGAAGAACTTTAACCAAACACTTTTTTGAAAGATCGACTACCACTTGCCTTAACTAGATTGGTCGACTGTGATTTGCTTACTTGATCCAAAGTTTGGTGCAGCAACTCTACAGCACCCTGGTGGAAAGCCCCGAACCGCCAACACCCTAGCTACTTAAACTTAGGGGCAGGGGCTACTAGTTCATTCTCAGCCGGCACTACTGCCATCACTTTTTTACTAGAAGCCTCTTCCCCCCATTGAAAGTTCTAGAACCCAAAAGAACATACACATAGGAGAAAAGAGAATAATCAGTAATAAGGAACCAAACCATATGGCTTAAATAGTAAAAGAGTGAACAGAATTGAGCCGAGAGACTTACCGATTAACAGAGATTACTTACCGAATCGAAAACAAAAATAGAGAGAGTATAGGATGTAGGAGCAGAGAATCCCTTAAACCAAGGCTAAATCAAAAGGGGTCTGATAGGGGATAAAAAGAAGTATTCGGCTAAATCTTTAGAACTGGAAGGGACTATCGAGAGCAGTACAAGTAAGGAACAGAGAGGAAGAGAAATAGAAATTCCATCAGTCAAGAAGAGTACTTGAGAGAACAAATTTGGTCTAGTCTCAGAAAGAAAAAGAAAAGAATGATTGACCCAAAAGGAGAACTATTTGAGAGAAGAAATCAGCTTATACCAAAAAGAGACAAAGGACAATTGTTTTTGAAAAAGAAATGCAATATTCAGCCACTACAATCAAAAGAATAACAAACAAAATACCGAAAATAAATAGGAAAGCAAATTCAGCAATTCACAGCTCCAAAAGAACTCCCCAATTTCGTTCAGCCTTCCATACACTAAACACCTCGCCAAACATCCTTACACAACCAAAACACTAAATGCCAGAGTTCAAACCCGGCAAGACTCTTCTCCCTATTCGAACTTTCTTAGTTTTCTCCTTAATTTCTTCTCATCCATCTCTTTAAATTCAGCTAACAAGAACCTCATTCAAATCTGTTCAAACCCTTGGTGTTTCGGTCAAACACAACCTCCTTCTATGGCCACCATAAAAAGTAATCTCCATTTGCACAAGCAAGGATTCGAACCTCAAACCTCATGCACCACTCCTCATGGTACTTTACCATCAAGCCAATAGGCTCCTTGTGTCATAACTTATCCTCAATATTTTATAAAGCTTACATGCCAATGTCCACATTTTCCAAGGAAAAACCAAAAATTCTGCACATGCCAAAACTTAAACCTCAGACCTTACAATTACACATCATGCCACCTTGCCACTAGACCACAAGCTCTCTTTGTGTCATATTTTGTCCTCCATTACTTATAGGGCCTACTTCCAAGCACCCAGGGTTTTATTCACCTAAAACCAAAAATTTTACTAAAGCTCAAGTTTAAACCCAACACTTCTCCAAC
Organism: Gossypium stocksii; assembly: GCA_020496765.1. NCBI lineage: Eukaryota > Viridiplantae > Streptophyta > Magnoliopsida > Malvales > Malvaceae > Gossypium > Gossypium stocksii. The sequence goes on from CM035629.1 coordinate 36,200,779, forward strand.
ACTCTCAAACATACCCAAACCTCTTAGCCATCACACCAACATACAGTTCAGTGTATATGGGCCCAAGGCCCATTACGTAGCCCAAGTGGGGCCCATGTGCTCGTATGGCTTGTTAAGCCAGATTTAACCATAGCCATGTGTACGATACAGCCAGTCCATTAATTCCCGCATGTCCAATGATAAACACCCGTGTAGGGCCCACAAGCCCATTGGGCCCACACGGCCCATTTCGGCCCAAAACATCTAGGCCTAATTTTGGGGCGTTACAGTTCAACCGGGTTCGATCACATGTGGTCTCATCATTTCATTACTCAAAATCATGATTGATCAATTCATACTAAATAAATGTTCTCATGCATAACTCATATTCACATTTATTCATTTCATGCAAATTTGATAATCTCATGCACAATAATAGAAAAGTTGTATTATTTACTTACAATTTACCTCGGTATATAAAAAGGTGAATGATTTTCGATTTCATCTGTTTGCTTGGCCTTCCCCCGGTCTAGGTCCAGATTTCGTACTTCTTGATCTAAAATAACAAAATTTCACTAATTTAATCACTATACTAATCTAGACAATTCAAAAATCATAACTTGGCAAAATGACTAATTTGCCCTTAGACTTTAGCAAAATGACCATTTTACCCCTAGGCTCGGAAATTGATTTTTATCGAATTTCCTTACTAACCAAGCCTAATGGAATCTTTTTCACTCTTATGGCATCCCACAATTTACACTATTTCATGCATTTACTACACAATTTTCCAACTTTCACAACTAGGTCCAACCTAAGTGTTTTCATGCAAACTCTTTTACAAAAGTTGTTTATTTAACAACTATGATTCATTTTCTTCCATAAAACTTTAGCCAACAACACAAACACTTTCATGGTGAATTTCTAAACTTTCTATCATTTTGCAAAATAGTCCCCTCATTAGGTAGCCTATGCTACAAGGGTCTCAAAAGTACAAAATTTTTCAAGAAAGACCATCAAAATCACTTACTTGTAGGGATGATGAGTGGCTAAAATTTTGAAGCTTCAAAACCCTTAAGTTTGCTGAATATATCAGTGGAAGAAGAAGATAGAAAAAGATGATAACCTTTTGTTTTATTTAATTATAAAATTCGTCAAAATAGCTACCAAATTCTCCACCTAATTTTGACTTTCCCATTCTTTTGTATTTCCATGGCTGGCCACCTCTAAAATAGGGGTCTATTTTCTGTTTAAAGACCTCCAATTTTAGTTCTATAGCTATTTAACACAATTTACTAATAATTCACAACTTTTATCCTTTATGTGATTTAGTCTTTTTTCGCAATTAAGCCCTCAATCGCATAAATAAATTCCCCAAACTTTTCATGTACTCCTATAAAAATGCTATAACACATAAAATGATATTAGAAATAATTCTCTGACCTCGGGTTAGTGATTTCAAAATCACTATTCTGACTAAGCCCAAATTCGGGCTATTACATTTATTCAAGATCCTCATTTTCTTTCATTATCTCAATAGTATTATTGCATACAAAATCATTATCGACAACATTTCTATTTCAAGGTTTCATATTTGCTCATATTGACATAACTTATCAAGATCTCTTTATTTTTCATCAATTCCATATTCAGGTACCCAAATTTCTTTTGGAGTTTGAATAATTAGTTATGTCTTAGGTCTCTTCAAGATCACCTGTCTCCACTATATGACCATTTATATTTATTATTTTATGGTACTAGAATTTTATCTTTGGAACCAATCAATCTACCATGCTTTAGGTATGCAATACTTTAATTTTTCCTAAAAAAGTTCTCCTACTGGGAGTTCAAAACATCAAACAGTACATAAAATTTGGTTATCCTTATTAGGTCAGTAAATACATTTGGTAGTTAACTTATAATAAAGTGAATTATCTTTTGCACTTCTGGTTCAAATTATTTTCTATGAAAATCTGGATAATAATAATTCATCCAAGTAATTATTTCATCCCACTATTATTTCTCTCCCCTTAATATTGGGAAATGTAACACCCCACAGCTAATTCGATCGACAAATCCAAGTGCGAGATGTCACGACACGTCGAAGCAACTCAAACATCATTCATAAACAATTGAGGCAAGAAAATAATTTCTAAAGCCCAACACTTAAGAATATATTAATTATGATTTGAAATCATTTTAGGGCTTATGATGCATATTAGAACCCATTTAAATTGTAAAGCAAGTTTTTGAAATTTATCAGTGTAAAGCAGAATCTTTCGAGTATACTGAAATAGGATTTTTGTTAAAATTGAAAATTTAAAAAAATTATAAAATCATGAACCCAATTTTGGGAAAATTAAAAGCTTTATAAGTAATTTAAAATCATTTTGAAGATGTTCGGGGGCGATCGAAGGTGCTTGAGACCTGAAACGAACCTCGGAAAGTCAAAATAACTCAAAATAGTGTAATTGCTTGTGTTTGGGGCACTTGTCAAGGTAGAAGAATCTAGATGTACCTATGCAAGAGCTTTATAATGCACATTAAGGCCTTTTTCCTCACTTGAATGGATACAAGTTTGTTTAGACCCATAAATCACATTAAAACTCAGTTATTTGAACCTAAAACATTACCAAATAAGAATCATGACTTGTGAGGTTTATAATTCAAGTGTCATACACCATTTTAAATCATAATAACACATTCAAGGCACATGAAACAATCATACCATAATGGCACCATACTTAACTATCAAGTTAATCTACTTGACAAGCAAATAATCAACCAACACATATCATACCCAATGTTTAGACTTGAAATATCAACATGTTTAACCAATAGTCTCTTTTGAATAACATACCAAACCATGCTCAAGTCATCATACAAAACTCACAAATTTTCAAAACGTAGGTACATGCCATGAAAATGAGACATTCAATGAAATTATACAAGAACCTTGGTAAGTTGAGCTATCTACCTTTGGATGCCTTTGAACTAAAATACCATAATCTATCTTTGCTAAGACATGTGTACAAAACAAATGCTCATTACGCTAAGCATTGAATTCTCAGTGGTGCTAACATAAATTGAATTCAAAACAACCAAGTATGGACTAATTAAACATACAATAGGTTCCATTATTTGATTCACAAGTTAAAGTCAATATTTCATATACCGTTCAAAAAGTATTTCATCAAGTAAATATTGATCCATATTTCTAATGTTTCAAATGGTCTCATAGGCATGAAATTTCATATAACATTTCTCATCTCATTTTATAGTATCTCCTAAGTGAACATTACATACACATATTTCAAATTCTCATACATGAAGCATATTAATATCAATTCTTTATTATCGTTCTTTGTAATTCATTATAAACTTATAATGTTTAGTTTCAATGAATCCATTTCTTATTTATATTAATAATTCACCCCATATGACCTTAGTAAAAATAAACTCGGACACGTGGGTGAACTACACCACACTAAGATAGCTCGAATAAGCATGAACTACACCACGCTAAAGCACATAAGTGCATAGCCTGAAGGCAACATATATATAGACTTATACAACTATATCCTTCCACCACACCAAGGTCTTCGAAGAGACAAAATAGATGTGATAATTCGCAATAAATGTTGAATTATCTGATAGCTCCTAATCTGTATCAGACCCATACAGAAATGCACAAGTGAGCCTATGGCATGCTAATTGTGTTCTAGTTTTTCTACCAAGTTACATAGGCATTCATATTTCATGGTTTCACATTTATTATAATTAAGATAACTTGTTCATATCCCATATATAACACATATCATCACATTATCATGCATTCAAGGGTGTAGCCAGGGGGCTGGTGGGGCCCCGGCCACCCTAAAATGGAAAATTTTCAATTTAGGCCTTTAAATTTTTTAAAATTTTAAACTAATAAAGATAAAATTATACTTTGCCCCCTAAAATGATAAATTTTTTATTTAATCCTTTCAAAAGTATAAAGATACAGGTTAATCAAATGGTGAAATTACATTTTTACTATCGTAAAAATTAAAATTTAATTTCGACCCCCCTAAAAAAGTTTTCTACCTTCACCCCCTGCATGCTTCATATGCAACACATGTTCATTAAGTCATGTTCAATTTGACTGCTAGCCATTAATTTGGCTATCTTTCATTACATATCATAGATTCATATCAAATGCCATTAAGGAAACCTTATACATGTATCATTATTTTTCTATATCATGTCACTCTGATCATTTTGGTTAAGTCTTTCAACTAAGGTCCTTATACCACAAAAAAAATTAATAACTCATTCAAATTACCATAGCCATTCAAGTTATGCTTACAATACATTTCATCATAGCTTACTTGTTCATGATATATTACACCTTGTTTTATATTCAACTTTTAACATATTATGACATGTTTACTTAGTATACTAGCTAGCATATTTATCGTTGTTTATCTCACATAACTTTTATTCATTTAATTCATACTAGACTTAACCAATTGAATACAATTAACTTTCATATTCTACATATGATTGAGTCATTTTTCTCATGAAATTAATGCATCATAGACACCAACTAAGAAATGTAATAATCTCAAATAGACTTACTAATTGTTTGTTAATTCATCAAGCCACACATACCCACACACGCACGCCCGCACACACATATAGTTGCATATATGTTAATCACTTATAGAATTAAACATATAACAACCCATACCCGTGTCTGGGATGAGGTACGAGGCATTACTATACTTAACTTACTCAAACATGTAAAGTTAAACCATAAAATTTCATTTCCATTTAAAAAATTTTCATACATTCTCTTAAAACCCTTATCATGGGCCTACGGGGTCCAAAACATACTTTGTGAATGGTTCGGAACCAAACCGGAAGCTTTCGAACACTTAAAAAATTTTTGCTCAAAATAGGGCCACACGCCCATATGGGGTGGGACACGCTCGTGTGGGTAGGCCGTGTGGTCACGCACACCCATCTCCCTAGCTCGTGTCAAATTTATTTTTCATTTTGAACCTATAGGGGTTTTCACATGGTCTGGCACATGCCCGTGTCCCTGGCTTGTGTCCTTCACACGGCCACAACACACCCGTGCCTTAGCCCGTGTGTGAAAACCTAGACATTTTGTTTATGACGTCAACATGCAATTTAGGGCACACAGCCAAGCTACACGCCTGTGTGCTAGGTCGTGCCCTCCACACGGCTCAGACACATAGCTGTGTCTCCGCCCGTGTGTACCGCCCTAAATTTAGGCCTATGAGTATTGGGCCTTGAGCAAGGGAACAATTAGGAGACTACACATAAATGCTTAGTTATGCAAGAAGGTGACATAACTGTCTGTCTACTTCAATGTTTAAGTGCCCAAAGAAGTGTGGGAAGTCTTGGGTTCAAACCTAGGCTTTAGCAAAAATTTACTTTAAGTGAATAAAAATTGTTAGTTCTAGATAGTAGGCTTCTTTAATTAAATTGGGTTATATATGATACAAAGAGAGTTGTGGTGTAATGGTAAGTGACGTGTGGGGGCTGCCTAAAGACAGAGGTTCAAGCCTTGTGGGGCGCAGAGGAGTTTTATTTTTACTCATGGTCGTGTAGGTGGTTGTGTATGAGTAAAATTTTGTTGTGGGAGGGTGGTTGTAGCCGATTTTGTGGTGGATAATATGGGGATTCAGTTGTTGAGGGACTTGGTGTTTGAGGGGAGTGTTTTATGGAGGAAAGTTAGGAGGGAAGAGGTTGAGTGGAGTTTGAATTAGGTGGAGGAGAAATTCTAGGAGTTGTTGAAGGAGATTCAGCTAGTAGGATATTGTTAGGTGAGATAGAATTGGTTGAGGGATGTTGGGAGTGATAAGGGGTGAGATAATAGGAGATTTGAGGGAAGTGGAAGAGGTTGTGGTGAACATGGATTCTTGCACTCCGTAAATTTTGATTTTTAGTAAAATCTTGTTGGGGTGGTCATTGTTCAGCTTCAGTTATTTTCAATTGTTTAAGTGGTCGAATATTGCTTTTACCGAAACTCTCTTCTCTGCTTTTTGGTACAACAGGAAAAGCTCATTTTGGTCTATTATATGTAAGCCAAATATTCTTTTCTATTCGGGTACTTTGCGCATTTTGGTTGTTTTTCTTTTTGGTCGAATCCTCTTCTCCCCTTTTGCTATTCTTCTGATCGATCATTTCCTTCTTCTCTTCCTCTCCAAGTCTTGACCGAATATTCTCCTTAATCTCTTCATATTTTTTGGCCAAATTCTTGCTCTTCTCTCCCTCCCAATTCTTTCTTCCTTTTGTTTGGTGCATCAAATACTTATTGTCTTCTTCTTCCTCATCTACTTCTCAGTTTTCTAGGCCGAATACTCTTCCTCCCTCTCTTAACCTTGACCGACTCCCTTTTGTTCCTTTACTCTCGACATAGTCAACCTCTTCCCTTGTTAATTCTTATGTTGGCCAAACATTCGCTAGCCATTCTCTTAACTCCTTTTATTCGTCCTTCCATTTGGGACACTGTGGCCTACTTCCATATCGCCCTCTCCTTACTTTAGGTTTTAGGTAGCAACTTTTCTTTGACGGATCGGTAAGTGCGCTTGTTACTTTCTTTTCCTCTCTTAACAGTTATCAACTCGCTTCTTTTTACTTTGCTTAACCAAATAAACTCTTCTTTATTGTCAAATTCTCTTTTTTTTTTCATTAAGAGAGGTTCTTTTGGTTCTTAGAATTCCTCAAAGAGTGAAGGATTTGTTCTTGTGTTTTAGGAGCGTTTACATCTTCCTTTCTTCATTCAATCGAATTTTTGGGGTAAGTTGGCTTGTTGGTCGAATGCTACTTTCTTTTTTTTTGGGGGGGTTGTGTTTGCTTCTTTAGATCAATATGTGTTTGATCTTGGTTTTATACAACCACTTTTCATAGACTACTCTTGTAATATAATTAATCAACAATGACGTGAGGACAGTTTTTAACTAGCGATTTAGCAGGAACAAGTCGTATCTCATACAATCAAGGTGGGTAGTGATTGTCATTTTGAGATTAAGCGCTTGTGTACTTTAGTGGTTGAGAAACTGACTGTATGCCTGGAATGAATGTAGGTTGGGTGCTCATGAATCTTAGCACGAAACTGCAAACAGGTGTGTACTCACACTGTTTTAACCGTAAGACGGCAAAAGCTGAAAAGCAGAAAACTTGGCAATTGATGCCACACAGGCAGGGGCGAAGCCAGGAAATTTCAAGAGGGGGGCCGAGATAATAAAAATAATAAATTTAAAAATAAAAATAATTTAATAAATAAAAATAAACTAGAGATAAATCTTAAAATTTATTTGAATTGCACTCTTCGATCCTTGACCTTACTAAAACTATCAATTATTTTGTTTACATCAATTTTTTTTGCAATTTCTTTCTCAATGTACACAACCAAAGAACTTTTAAAAAATCATCTTCCATCTTGCTACGAAGTCGAGTCTTCACAATCTTCATAGCAGAAAAAGCACGGAAAGAGTCAATATAAGACGAATCAATCTATCAACGAGTGGGTACATGACTGACTTTCCACTTTCAACTAAGCTTCTACAAAGTTCAGAAAGTGATGATATTTTCTCAAATTAGGATGTGTACATACATCAAGTTCATAATGCTTCAACTCATATGGGAGATGTTCTTTCTCTTGTTGAGAAAAATCTTCTGGATAGAACTTGTTTACAAGAATGCAAATTTTATCAATATCAAGTAACTTGAAAAACTCTTTGGGATCTAAAGCTGTAGTAAGAGTGAGAAGCTCGACAACATTTTCGTTAAACCTACTCTTCAATACTTGCAACTGAGTATCTATTGTAGCAAAAAATATATCCACTCGATAATGATGCTCCACTGTAACATCTTCCTTCTTGTTGTGACTATGACCGACAACGTATTGAGCATTCATGTCTAGAAAATCCAACTCCCAAGTTTCACAAAAAGATATCACATTTTTCAACAATTCATTCCATCCATCATCTCTCAACTTTTGAATTAAATCTTTCGTTGTCAAAACTAAACTCATGGCATTTAATATATCTTGAGAATGACGTTGCAGAGCTTGACAAAAGTTATCAGTAATCCCTAAAACTTCCTTCATTATATGCAAAATAAAAATAAACTCAAAAGATCTCAATCTATTATATGCGTTATGAGCATCTCCTCGCTGAGAATAGTTAGAAGCAGTATTTTTTAGATTTTCAAGAACTGTGCTAGTAGCATTATACATCTTCAGTAAACTAGTAACTGGATTTAAATGGGAACTCCATCTAGTCTCACTAGGACATTGTAAAGTGCCAATCTAATTCATTCCTATTCTAGTTGCTAACTCATTGATGGATACCAAACGAGTTATTTCAGTTGCTTGGGCTTTTTGTAATTCATCGTGTCGTTTGGAGGAAGCCGAAGCAATATTAACAATATTAGATAAGTCTTTAAAGAATTGATGCACTTCAACCACTTCTCTAGCTACTACAACCAATGCTAACTGAAGACGATAAGCAAAACAGTAAACATAATAAGCATATCGACAATCATTCAAAATCAAAGCTTGCAAGCCGTTAAATTCCCCACGCATATTGCTTGCTCCATCATAGCCTTGACCTCGGATATTTTGTATGTCAAAACTATGTTGAAAGAGAACATTAAAAATCACATTCTTCAAAGTCAATGATGCAGTATCTTTAACATGGACTATATCAAAAAATTGTTCTTTTACCTGTCTTTGTTCATCAACAAATCTCAAAATAATTGCCATTTGCTCTTTTTTTGACTCATCTCTCGCTTCATCCACAATAATGCTGAACTTTCTGTCACCAATTTCTTCATGAATTACATTACGAACTCTACTGGCATAAATTTGCAATATCTCTTTTTGTATTGTTGAAGAAGTATAACTAGCATTTTGTGGAGCACTTTTCAAAACATCTTCAACTTTCTCATCATACGATGCTAATAGTGATAACATTTCAAAAAAGTTCCCACGATTTTTTGATCCCGAGCTTTCATCATGACCTCTAAAAGTACACCCTTGAAATGAACCCATCGAACAACATCTATACTAGTTTTCAGACGTAGACGATTAGCTAAAATTTGCTGTGTAGTTTGTCTATCAAGTGATACTTCAATATGTTGAGCTTGATTCATTAAATCTACATAAGCTCGTTGTGCATTGTTATGCAATGAATTCAGATCTTTTCCCATATGTGCCAAAAAAGCACAATTGCATCCATTGTGTACCTTTTTCCAATTTCTAAAGCTATTATGAGTAAATGCAGTTGATCTAAAACGACTACTTAGATTGCTATTAAAAAGAAAACAAGGCAAACAAAATACTGCATCTTTAGAAGGTGAATATTCTAATCAGGGAAATTTTTAAACCATGATGGTTGAAAATAACGAGGATACTTTTTTGAATTAAAAGCAGGATATTCTAAAAGAATAGGTTGATATGGTCCAGCCTTAATATAAGCTCTTCGAATTTCATCACGCATATTAACCGGATACTTATATATTTGCTTACGTAACCCAGGTTCACGTTCTAAGTTAGACAAATCAAGTGCCTCATCTTCAACTCTAGGAATTTTAGAAGGACGAGCATCAGAGTTTAAAGGAACAGATGATGAATGTGGTACCTCAATTTGTGAAGCTTCTGAATGTGATTGTGTAGTCTCTGTACTTTTCTTTTTAAAAAATGAATCAATTGTTTTCGACTTCATAACTACAATATTTTAAAAGATAAAAAAATTAATAACTATAAAATAAAATTAAACTATAAAATTTAAAACATAATAAAAACAATTGTAAAATTGCAAAAAGCTGAAAAGAAAAACCTTGGAAGATGAACGTGAAGTCGCGTTTGAAGGACAAACGTTGATGAAAATAGTTGTTATTAGCAATAGGAAAAGAGACTTCTTTTTCACTAGTTAACAAATTGAATTTTAACCTAAATTCACATTTAATATTATATTAAAAACTATCATATAAAAAAAGAAAGTTAGAAATATATCAATATTACATTTAATGTTATATTAAAGTTGATTACAATAATATATTATATAAATATTTAAAGTTAAAAAGTTAAAAAATATTATATGGATAAAATAAAATAAAAAAGAAAAAAAATTTAATGTTCAAAGTTGGAAAGGGGGGCCAAACAACAATTTAAGGGGAAAGTTTTCAAATACTGAGGGACTAAAACTATAAATATTTTTTTATAATTTTAGGGGGGCCGGGGCCACTGCCTGCCCCCTCCAAATTTACCTCTGCACACGGGCGTGCAATCGTATGTGTGGTAAACCGAGCCCACGAAACATGGGCGAAAGACTGTAAAGGCCACCATGAGCAATCTCATGGGCTTAGACCATCATGGGCCATGTTGGGCCGAAATGGGCTGTGTGGGCCCAATGGGCTCAGGGGCTCCACACGGGTACATCTCACAGACATGTGGGAATATTGGACTTGGCTATGTTGCACACGTGGCTAAGGTCGTTTTTGGGTGTAGTGGGCCACACGGGCATGTGGGCCCACATGGGCCGCATAATGGGCCTCAGGCCCATTTAGACTGTTATGAATGTTAAGGTTGCACGAGTCACCCGAGAAGACTGTGGGCCTTCTGATGGGTCGGTAAATGTGCCTAGACCCTGATATGATGAAAATGACTGTTAAGCCCCTAGAGGTAAAATGACTGATTCACCTAGTATATGTATGACTGTTTTCGAGCATGACATGTTGCATAACGTATGATTTTATGACATGACATTCTGCATGGGGATGGATTATTATGGATGAAGAAAGTGTTCTGTAATTATGACTTTTTAGCCATCATGCTTATGGCTTATAGCCATCCTATTTATGGCTTTCAGTCATCCTGTTTACTGGCAGCTTGGTTGCGATACTGATTGGTGCCACAACCGGTGCTAATCTTGGTGTGTCTGGCATGGTGGGTTGATTTTATCCCTACATGGTGTGACTGGGGGATGGAGTGGTCTGTCTGGCTAGTTTGGGGTGGGATTTTGTTTGCATTATTGCTCTACTTCTGATTCTATATTGGGTTTAGGCCCACCTGTTCTGTTACTGATTCTGTTACTGTAATAGGCTCAGGCCCGAACTATTACTGCATACTATTTTGATAAGGGATTACACACTGAGTTTTCGTAAACTCACCATTCTGAATATCTGTGTAGGTAATCTCGAGCGTTAGGCGGGTCGGTGCTAGGAGGAGCTCGATGGTGGCCACACAACTGCTCTGGTTCATATTAGCTTTTGATTTATAAACATTTTGTAACACCCCGAATATTTTTACAGTAAGATATTATCTTTGATATAGTTAAGTAAGGAAATAAAGTGATAAAAAGAGAAATTTTGAGCTATGTCAACAAAATCTATTTAGGAAGTATATTATGATGTATTAATCCAAGAAATGACTAAATCGTAAAAGTGAGAAAAAGTCTTGTGGCCCAAAAGTAAATACTCAAAATTTAAGGGGTTAAAGTGTAAATATGGAAATTTTGAAGGACCAATATTGCAAATATTTTAAGGATGGAATGATCTAGAAACTCAGGAAAATGGATGAATTAGTACCAAATTGAATAGGAGAATAATTATGAAGGACTAAATCATAATTTTACCAAATTAAGTGATGACTCAAGGATGGAATTTTAAAAGATCATGAAGGGCAAAATAGTCAATTAGAAGGAGAGAGAAATCTAGAAGGTAATGATGATGTGATGATATTTTATAATTATTTAATAAGATAAATATTACTTTATTAATATTTTAATAAGATATTTTATTATTTTATTATTTTATTTAGTATATATATATGTGTGTGGAAAGTAAGAAAGGGAGGAAAAAAAAAACACACCAATCCACCATTTTTCATGCACCAACGTGAGAGGAAGAGAGAGAGAAAGTTTTACTTTCTTTACAATTTGGTCCTTCCACCAAAAATTCACCAATTTTACCTAGAAATCAAGAGAATTTCCATAGCTACCAAAGAGAAAAATGTTAAGGAGACTTTGGGGAGTTAGAATATCAAGTTGGATTCAAGAAATAGAAGCTAGAAGAGAGAGAAAAATCAAGTTAAAGATTGAAATCAATGAGACAAGGTAAGTATATCAAGATTTCAATATATTTTTAAGCTTGATATTATTGAAAAAGCATGGAAATGATGTTAAAGTAGATTTTTCTTATTTATGGTTCTATGTTTTTGATATATTAATGAAGAGAAATAAGAGAAAGTGATGGAAAATATTGTAGAGAAAGGAAATAAGAGTGTTATAAACTTAGTAATTAATATCTTGCATTAAAACAGTTTTGGACAGCAGCAGTAAGCTAATTTTGAAAAATCACCAAAAATGGTAGAAACTGAATTAGAAGTTGAATAAGATATTGAATTAAAGCTTATTGAGTCTATTTTCATATAAAAGAAACAGAACAAGTAAATGAATTCTGTATTCTGAGATATTTATATTTTTGTGAGACTGATTCAGAATGATTTCGGGATCCTCTGTTCTGAATTGGAAAAATCATTAAAAATTGTATAAAAATGATTATGAGACATAATTTATATGGTTAGATTCTTCAATGAGTCTATTTTTATAATAAATAAACGAGAACATCATTTAAATTCTGTACAAAGAGATAATTAAATTTTACCGAAGAGTGGTCAGAACTGTCAAACAGTAAAATAGGGGAGAATTTAATAAATAAACTGTACTAAATGGCTAAACCAAAAATTCTGAAAATTTTATGGTAAGAAGATATGTGAGTCTAGTTTCAGGAAAAATTAGTGGATATTAATTTGGAGTTCTGTAGCTCAAGATATAAATAATTTAGTGACTATGACTCAAATGGACAGCTTTGAAAATACATATAAGTAAATAGTGAAAGTTTTGATAATGTTACTCATAAGCATGTTATATAAATTAAGGATGTGGAATGGAGTGGAGGAGGGGGAAAATATGTATGATTATTTAGTTGGCATGGTTAATTTGCAAGTTGTAGACTCAATGACTAAATTGAATAAAGGTAAAACTTTATGGGCAATTTTGTAAAAATGTCAAAAATGATGAAATCGCATGAAATGGATTATTTTATTATTTAAATTATGAAACTGTATGAAATTATTAATATAGTTCAAGACCGGGGAAAAACATGTTTTAGGGATTAAATTAAAAAGTGTTGAAATTATGGAAAAATTCTGATATTTTATAGAATTTATGGGCTATTATCAATATGTATGATGATAACGGTTGGAAATAAGGATTAAATTGCAAGAATTTATTTTTCTGGGCCTAAGGGTAAAATCGTTATTAATTAAAGATTTAGGGGCAAAATGGTAATTTTTCCTGGATCATTAATTGAATGTATTAGAATATAGAATAAATGAAAACGATGACCAAATTTATTATAAAAAATTCGGATGACTCAAATACGAGACTAGAATATGGAAAGAAAAATGACATTTATCATGACATGTACATATGTGATTACCTTTGAGACGTTGATACAAGGAAATTAAGTATGTTGAGACGAATAATATATCCAAATAAAATACGCCGAGAAAAAAAATATGTTTGGGGAAAAATATGTCTAATTTTAAGTGGTTCGAAATATATAAATGTTAGATTGTTAAATAAAATATTTGATAAATAAATCAATAACTCTAGTAATGCTCCGTAACTCTAATCCGGTGTTGGATTCGGGTTAGGGGCGTTACAGTATATGCATATAGAATTTGATTTATATTAAGTTTGATATGAATTATTATCGGAATAAATATAAGTGAAATATATGGAAATTACGGTACATGAAATTATAATATAATGAAATAAATAATTTTAAACGGTAAGAGAATGTTACCTATAAGCATATTATATAAAATATGCGTAAGTATACTAACAATGTTGATTGATGCTAAGACAAGTGCCAAGCTATTGATTGAATGATAATATAATTATCTATATGATGCATTGAATCGATAAGTATTTAACGGAATTTTTTGCTAAATGATATATAAATCCGAGTAATGCTCCGAAACCTTATTCCAACGACGGATACGGGTTGGGGTGTTACACATTTCATTTGGGCTTTTGTTATGTAATAAGGCCTCTTTAAACTTAAATCATCTTATTTTGGCCTTCATTTATTTGATTGATACTTAACTGATAGTAGTAGAATGCTGGTTTTCATTAAAGGGTTAACTATTTTCAAAACACCGCGTTTTCGCAACGTTTTTGGAAATACTTTCGCAATAAGCCATGTTTTAGAAGTAATAACAATTTAAGATGGTTAACGAATGACTAAAATGATCTGAGAATTAACAAAGAGGCTTTAGCCTTCAAACGGATTTTTATCAACAAAAGCAAGTTTTCGAAAGGCACTTCAATGTGACACCGCCTGATTTGGCCATAATGTCTAGGCCGGGTTTGGGGTGTTACACCGTGTGTTAATTAATGGGCATTTTGTTTTGCATAAATTAGGTACAAAGGACACACAGCCCATCAACACGCCCATAGGGCTGTCCGTGTGTCACACACGGCCTAGACACACGCCCGTGTGCCTACTCGTGTGGACAAATGTAGGCTATTTTCCAAGCCCTTTTCCACCCTAGAACTTAATCAAACACAAGGCCAACTTCAATAACACATAATGTGGCATTATATACATCTAATTATCCAAAATTAAGGCATTCTCTTGCCACGAAACATCACATTAACCATGCATTCTTATCATTCATTTTTCTACTTAGATATGTAACTTTAGGCTATCATGAATGACATTTACTTTGCATAATTAAAACTTAATCAATATTAGCTCATTTCCAAAGGCCATTACAACTTGACTTAAGTAACATCAATAGCCAACACATTTGGCTACCCAATATAACATATATCAAAATGACTAAGTTCCTATACGTGCCATACACAAAATAATTAAACTTTACTATACCAAAATGAAAGGCTTGATAGTGTGACTTCAAACTCTGACCTTTAATGATCCCTAAGCTAGTTTGGCAATACTACAAGGAAAAGGGAAAAGAAAGGGAGTAAGCATAAACGCTTAGTAAGTTGCATGAAATAAATAGCAACATAAATCATGAAATATTCATCCAAATAATGTAACATGAATATCACATAAATTCTTTACACATTAACATAGCTTACTTATGCTCTTTCTTACCGACACATTCATGTCATTTCGTATTTATTTCTCGTAATTTACTTATCACTCATCACTTAAATTTAGTCTTTCTCTTTAAATTTATCGACTTAAATACTTTTCCCGTTAAATTATTTAGAATACAGAAGGACACTCGAAATGTCATTCTCCTGGTAAGATGCTAATGCCATATCCCAGATATGGTCTTACATGGGATCACATGTCGATACTGAAGCCATATCCCAAATATGGTCTTACACGGGATCTCATATCGATGTCGATGCCATGTCCCAGACATGGTCTTATACGAGATCGTAACTGATGTCGATGACATGTCCCAGAGATGGTCTTATACGGGATCACTATTAGATGCCAACACCATGTCCCAAACATGGTCTTACAAGGGGTCTAAATCCCATCTCGGTACTGACACCATGTCCCAGACATGGTCTTATACAGGATTTCATGTCAATGCTAATACCATGTCCCAGACATGGTCTTACATGGGATCTAAATTTAGTGTCGATGCCATGTCCCAGACATGGTCTTACATGGGATCTAGATTCAGGGTCGATGCCATGTCCCAGACATGGTCTTACACGAGACCTACAAATTCTCATGTTATGACAACAGTATCCCTCGTATTCTTTAAAATTTAACCGAGATTTCTCAATTATATCTTCATCATTTCTTTACAAAATTTATATCAATAATCCTCATAGAAATAACATAAATTTCATAGAATGTCATCACAATAATTTTAGCAATACATAACGCTAATTTATTACATACAACTTACCTCAGATCCAAAACGGGTAGGTGTACAGTTTAGTCCACCACCTTGTTTTTTCCCTAGTTTCGATCTTGGCTTCGTGTTTCTTGATCTAAAATGAAAATTTTCACTTATTTAGTGTTCACCTTGTTTTTGGTTTCTTTTATGTTTTGTTATTTTATATCTTCTGAGTTGTTCCCTTTCTTTATTATGAACTAAACCCCTCAAATACTTGAGGGGGATGAAACATAAGACAGATCTTGTTATTTATTCTTGATTTATTTGATAAATACTTGAATTGTTCTTAATTATGTGTTCTTCATTCTTGATTTAATAATCCTAGGCATTACTTCAAGAATTAGATGTGCTTAGAGTAGAGGAGCAAAAGTCCCTGTGATAAGAGTAGATCTACCATAATTAAGCAGAGTTGCATGCAACCCTAGACATGGGACGACATAAATCTGCTGGATTAGGGTCAAACCTAATATGGAGAGCCATAGATCGAATTAATGCAACCTAGAGAGTTAATTAATAAAGGAACTTTAATTAACAACTTAGGCATAGTTGCTCTACGCCTCGACGGAGGGTTTAGCATAGGTCAGGGATCTCTACGGATCAAGTCAAGTAATTAGATCATATAATTCAAGGAAATAATAACAAGTGAAGTCTAGGTGGATTCCCCCTTGAGTATTGTCCTTATCAATTCGCTTTTCCCCAAAAGTTTTCCCGATTTACTCTTTGTGTTTTCTTAGTTTAGTTTAGAATTAGTTTAAACAAACCCTCTTTTATTCTTAGGCTAGATAATAAAAAGGAAGTAAGTAATAATACTTTTGGTTTGCTTGGGTACGATAACTCGGTCTTGCCACTAAACTATACTACTGTTCGACAGGTGCGCTTGCCTTTAAGGTCATGATATTAGTTAGTTTTGGTGTGATCAGTCTTATAAATTTTATTACTTAATATCGCGAGTCGTTATCACATTTACTAATGAGCTTGAAAATGAAATAAACCCTAGCTATGAAGTTCCTTGAAATTTCGGCATGTAGAAGATGAGCACATTTTTGACTTATTTTTCCCTTTTTATTTCATTAATTATCCAAATGACCAAAATGCCCTTATGCCCTTTCTTTAGAAAATTTTCCTTCCTTAGGCATTTTTGTCCATCATGCCAATAAATGGTGTAATTTCTAGATAAGGACTTCTAATAATTTTTCTAATGCCAATTCATACTTAAAACTTCTAGAAACTCATATTTTGCAAATTTTACAATTTAGTCCTAAAAGATAAATTAATCACTATTTCATAAAAATTCCTTCATGAAATTTTCTCACTATCATGAAATCATATCATAAACTTATAAATAATCATGAAATATTTAATTCTACCTTAAGTTTTTGGTTTCAAAACCACTATTCTAACTAAGCCCTAATTCGAGCTGTTACAAAACATATAATGGAATTATGAAATGAAATCAAATTTGTTAGCACAAACCGAGTTCATTGTTCGTTGCTCAATTTTACCTTACACCTTGACATCCTAGCCTCGTCATTAGCTACGTACGACGGATTCGGTTACGAAAATAATGTTAATTCTTCATTTAATAAAATCATACTAACAACAAATCATATTTGCACATCTTTACATTTAGGCCAATTTTTAACCTTAAAATTTGAAATGCTCGTATCAAAAAATTCACTTGATGAAATCTATCTTGGAATTTGTATTTATCCTTTAGGGACATCATACTACCATTATATATCCAAAAAATATTCATGGTTTTCAACTCTTACAAATAGGTCCCTAATTTTTTTCAACAATTATTTTCTTTTAACAACCATGAAATCCAACCTTGTAACAGTACTACTCACTTTAATACTAGCTAGTTTCTTACTTAGCTAACTATACAACCAATTAATTCATGAATTCTAGTTTGGTTTTTCCCTATACTTCATCAATGGAAACTAAATCAAAATTTCACAATCATGAAAATTAACCATTGGGTTGAGTACACCAAATTCATTAAACTAAGAACTCATGAAAAGATTTAAAGATGAGCTTCTTTACCTCATGTAATTTTGGATGGTGAAACTTAAACTTATTCTTCTCTTAAAGGATGGCAAGGTGATGATAAAAAATTTAAATATTCTCTTTCTCTTTCCTACTTTAACACATTTATATGGCTATCACTTTCTAATTATTTATTAATACATATATATACATTTTTCTAATGGCCATATTCACTTAAGAATTTAATTAGTGGGAATGCATGGCATCAATTGTTGCCCACAAATTCATCCTATTCGGTAGTGGTTTATTAACCACTAAGGTCCTTGGGTTAATTTTCACCCAAGCCCATGATCAATGAAATCCACTCATTAATCTTTATCCCTCTTGATCAAATCCTATATTACTCATTAATTTGTACAATTTGATTTTGGTGTCTTCTTTGTATCATAGCTAAATAATAATTTAATGACACTTAACACGATATTCAAATCCAAAAATTTAATTCATTGGTCGCCAATGTGACACGAGTTATTATATCAGGCATTTTGGAACATTACAACTATAACTTCTATTAGGTTTATTTGCTATCCAAAATTTATCGATTATCAAATTGCACCCTAGTCCACTACTTATCATGTAACGCCCCAAATTTCTTATTTTTGCTTTTGTGAATTTGTGACACAAATATTTGTCTGCTTCAGTGGTTAAGTGATCTAAGTGTGTGTGAAAGGTCCCAAGTTCAAGCCATGACTTTGACAAATTTTAGTATTTTTCTGACTTAACCCCTATCTCTAGCTGGTAGGCTTTTATTTAATTATTGGTGAGCTCATATCAGAATGGGCTTACTGGTTTGGTGGTTAAGTAAAGTGCTGGTATGTTGGAGGTCCTGTGTTTGATTCTCTGCGTGGGCAAGGAAGATTATTTTTAGCTCAGTTGTAGAGGAGTTTTAGTGGAGTTAGAGTTCTGAGTAATGGGGAGTTGGGTTGAGTGAAATTAGGAATGAATTAAGGGATTTTGGGGGTTATCGGGATTTTGTTTTTATTTTTTTCCCATTTTTTAATTTTGGCTTTCCTTTTCAAAAATTCTGTCGTCTGTTCTTCTTCCTCTCCCCCTTGTCGAAATTCCTTTGAGTTTTCCCCTCTTTCTTCTTCGTTTTCCCTAATCCAGATATTCCCTTTATTTTTGCAACACTGTTAGTACTCGCGCGGGATCGGTAAGCTTCTCTCTTCTTTTCTGTCATGGAATTCTTGTCAATTGATTAGTAATGTGTTCTTTTGCAATTAATGGCATAGGAGGGGGCTTTAAACAGTGAATCTTGTATTTCTTGTTTTAACGGTGTAAATGGAGGATTTTGTCGGTAGTAAGTCGAGTTACCGTTGATAAGCTATTATCTAAAATTTGTTAATTAGTCTACTAAATCGATTTTGGATGCTTCTTTATTAGGCTTCCAGGCCTAGGGATGATCTTGCATCAAAATCATAACAGGTGTGTACGCGAAAACACAGAAAATGAGGTTTCGACAAAATCTGAAAACCTCACTGTCAACACCACACGGGCATGTGATTGCTCGTGTGGTAGGCCGTGTGCTAGGACATGACCTATGTTTGACGAGGCTAGGTCATGCGCGCAAGACACGACCGTGTGATGGCTTGAGGTGGCCGTGTGCGAGACACGAGCAAGACCAATTTGGCTGTGTGGGCCACACGAGTGTGTGGGATTCTGGGCCAGGTCGTGTGATCTACATGGGCAAGCTAATGGGCGTATGGGCCCATTTCACTGAAATGTTTCCTAGGGTTGCACGGGTCACCCAAGTTGACTATGAACCTACTGTAGAGTCGGTAAGCGCTACTCAGACCCTAACTTGTGTGATCTAAATATATATAAAGTATGTATTGAGCATGTTAGATTTACACATGTTCATTGATCTATATGTATGACTGATAACTGTACACTAGTATGTAAGCATGTATTATTGTATTACTGCACTAAGCATGTTCACTAGCATCTGCATTGGGGGGGATGATTGATTATTGGAAGAAGTGTGCTGAAAGACTTTTGAGCCTATTATCTGATAGCTCAGTTGCAATATTACTGATATGTGCCGTATTTCGGTACAGCCTAGTGTGTAGGGATTGGTGGGTGTTTTAAACCCCACATAATGTGTAGGGATGGTCGGAGATGGTGTGTAGAGGCTAGGGTAGGATCTAATTACTGTTCTGATTATCTAATTGTATTGATATCTGGCATAGGTTAAGGCCCGAATATGTATTTATAACTGAAACCAGAAATGGGCTAAGGCCCAAACTGTATCTAAATCTGTAATGGGCTTAGGCCCCAGACTGCATTTGATTGATAATTTTTATTCGACTGTATGCATGTTTTTTGTGGGGATTGCACACCGATTTTATGTAAACTCACCCATTTCTGTTTAAACTGTATAGATAATCCCCAGACTTAGACGGATCGGTGCGGCGGAGGACTCAGCGGTGGCCACTCGGTTGTTAAACTGTTTTATTTCTATTTATGGTTTTAATTGTTATTTGGTTAATTTTTATGTAATTTGAGACTTTTGGACTATTTGTTTTTATTCTAGTTATTTATTGATTTTATAGATTTACAACTGCTAGACGTGGTAAGACTCAGTTTTCAATAAACATAAGCTTTCTCCAAAACAAACGGTTTACTCAAATTCAACGGTTTTCCTAAAACTAAAGCTTCCCTAAACATAAATGATTTTCTTTAAATAAGTGTTTACTTAACCTTCCGCTAAAAAGAGATATGATTTTAGAAAAACCAATCAGTAGGCATTTTTCTGAGTTAAATAAAAACTAATTAACTAAAAGGTTTTAACTTGACAAATTCGATTTCAAATCCCTTTTCATGTAACATCACCAGATTAGGCCATAATGTCTAGGTCAGGTTTGGGGTGTTACATTTAGTGGTATCAGAGCCAGGTTGCAAAACTCAGCTATGGATTTTGGGTTCCAAAATTTTTTATTTTAAAGAAATGGTTTTCAAATGATTTGAAATGATTTCACTGAATATGTGGTACACCGAGTCTCCGACGCTGATCCTATAAGGGTTTTGTACTTTGATAAACTAATTTGATTTTATAGGAAGCTTACTCTGAAAATATTGTGATAGATTATTCTGGCAACACCTTAGTAGTGTACTTTGATACTATAGTAAAACTGATAGAGACTGCGACTTACAAAAACAAACTCTAAACTTCTAATACTATTTACATAAAACATCTGTTAATAAATACTGAAACTGTAACTAATTCATAAAATTCTTAATACAGATAAATCTGAATAGACATGAGTACACGAGGTATCCATGGACGGGGTACTAGAGGCTGAGGTAGAGGCCAACGGAGGGCTCAAGCTGAGTCCTCTTCTTTGGGCAGCATTCTAAATATGGACACTAGTGAGACACCAGTGTCACCTGCTACTGAGACGGGTCTCAAGATCGCATGGCTAGGGATAACGTATTGTCCCAAGCTATGCTAAGGATATTAAAGAAGGTTACTGGGCCCAACACTTGATTTGGGGGCTGAGGGTCGATTACAGAACGACTCTAGTCTAATGGAGCTGAACTATTTAGGGGTGTCACTGGAGTCGCCCCTAATGTGGCTGAGTATTGGATAGAGGCCACCGAGCGGATTATGGACAACCTAGATTGCACCCCTGAAAAGAAATTGAAGGGTGCAGTCTCGTTGCTTCGTGATGACGCCTACCAGTGGTGGTTGACCATTAAAGAGGGCACTCAGCCCGATCGTCTATCTTGGGAGTTATTTAAGTTTGCCTTCCAAGAGAAGTATGTGGGAGTGGGTTACATCGACACTCGTAGGTGTGAGTTTTTGAACCTCACTTAGGGAGACTGATCAGTGGCCGAGTATGAGGCCGAATTCTTAAGACTAAGCCGCTATGCATGAGGTATGGTGGCATTGAGTATGAGAGGTGTGTCCGCTTTGAGGAAGGTCTTAGAGATAATTTGAAGGTACTGATAGCTCCGTAGAGGGAGCGAGTGTTCTCCGTACTGGTGGAGAAAGCGAAGATGGCCGAAGAGGTTAACCGCGCTGAGCACCAAAATAGAGACCGCGAGAAGGGTAAGAATAAGAGGGATTTGGAGCCCTCAAGTTCTGTACAAAGGCCTAAGAAAAAAGCCAGATCTGATGGGCCAATTAGACCTAGGCCCCATGTTATTTCTACTGGATTCTACCATTTGGAGACTGTGATAGACACCATCAGGGCGAGTATTGGAGGAGGACTGAGGCTTACCTAAGGTGTGGGTCATTAGAGCATCGCATTCGGGAGTGTCCACTGAGGGTCGATCAACGGCAAGCTCCGGGTTCTGGTACGGAACAGCCACCGAGAGTAGTTCAGCAGCTATCGTGGGGTTGTGGTCAGGCTAGAGGTGGTAACAGTATGGGCCGCAATCAGAGAGAACCAGGTAGAGATGCTGGACAGATTGAGGAGAGGCAGCCTGCTCTTGTATATGCTGCTCATCGCCGAGAGGACAGATACGCTTCAGATGTCATCATGATTACGTTCCTTATCTATGATGTACCTTACCTTACTTTGATAAACATAGCGTCTACTTACTTACACATAGCTAGCATTGTATCTGGAAACTTGGGGATTTTGGTTGAGAGTACTATGAGTGAGGTTATTGTACTGAATCTATTGGGGCAGTTTGTCTAGGTTAGCAATTTGTATAGGGATATTCCTTTGGAAGTTCAAGGGACGATATTTCTGGTTGACTAAATAGAGCTTTTTTTTTGGGTGTTCGATCTAATATTAGGGATGGATTGGCTTGTTAAGCATCATGTCAGTCTAGACTGTATGACTAAGAGGGTTGTCTTGAGGACCGAGAAGGATAATCAGGTAGTTGTGATTAGGGAGCATCAAAATTATTTGGCTAACGTGACATCTACAATGGTGGCTGAGAAATTGGTTCGTAAGAGATGTGAGGCATTCCTGGCCTATGTTATTGTTTTCACTTCTGGGACTCTACTATTAAGGACATCAGAACTGTAAGAGATTTTCTGAACATTTTCTTGAGGAGCTACCGGGTTTACCTCTAAATCAGGAAGTGAAATTTGGGATTGAGCTTTTTCCTAGTACAGCTTCAGTGTCTATCGCTCCCTACTGAATGGCACTGAAGGAGCTTACAAAGCTTAAGGTTCTGATTCAAGAATTGTTGGACCGTGGGTTCATCCATCCCAATGTGTCTCCATGGGGAGCACCTGTACTGTTTATTAAGAAGAATGATGGATCCATAAGGATGTGTATTGACTACTGGCAACTAAAAAAGTTTACTATTAAAAACAAGTATCCACTTCTGAGGATTGATAATCTATTTGACCAGTTTTGTAACACCCCAAACCCGACCCAAACGTTACGGCCAAGTCCGGTTGTGTCACATCAACGACGAACTAACATGTTTCTTAGTTACTATGATTAGGGTGAGTTTTGTAAAACTGTACTTGTAATTTGGGAAGAAAATCCAGGTTTAGTTTGAGATTGTCTTATCCACTAATCATTTAACATTTATCTTGTTCGTTGATTTGTTATTCATTTGTTATGAGTGCTTTGTTTTAAAAACATTGATTGATTTTGAGAAAACCCGAGCTGCCTTATTTAAATCATTTAAATTAATTTGTAATATAAAGTAAAAACAAATAATTTAAAACCCAAATTAAATTAATTAGAGCGATCTTATTACAACCCCCAAAAAATAGAATAAAAATAATTAAAGTAAATAATAAATTAAATTATATAACTTAATTAAAACAACAGTCCAATCCATGTGGCCACTCTAAATCCCTCGCAGCTCCAAGTCTACCAATCTAGGGCTCACCTGCATGGATGGAAGAAAAATAGGTGAGTTTGGAAACTCAGTGTGTAAAGAAGCCTATCCAGAGCCCAAATCAGCTCGAGCCCACTGGGCCTAAGCCCTATCCAGTCTCAGTAATATCTGGGCCGAAGCCCTATTCAGATACAGTAAATTAGGCCTTAGCCCTTTTTAGATAACAGTACGGCCTATAGGTCTATTTCAGTAACAGAACAGATATCATACATGTATGCAAAGCCCAAAGCCCATCCTATGTCCAACCGCTACACTCCACCCGTACCAGACATATACACTCCATGTGGGGAAACAACTCAAACCACCCAGCCCCTACACTCCACAGTCACAGCATAGCTGCTCAGATAATGTGGCCAAGCCGCTAACAGTATATCGAGGCAAAACCCCTTTCAATAAACAGTACGAGGCAAAGCCTCTTTCAATAAACAGTATGAGGCAAGCATCTTTCAATAATCGTGGTAATGCCACTTACAGTTCCTCCATCAATAAACCCAGTCCTATGCAACAGATAATCATGTCATGGCATACAATGAACAGAAACAGTAAAACATGCATTTCAGTCCAATTTAGCCCTAGGAGTATAACAGTCATTTTGCACCTAGGGGTAAAAAAATAATTTTTCACCCTTAAGGGGTATTTTAGTAATTATATCAGTTTTTAGGGTTTTATGCACATTTTAGTCCTTAATAGTCCAACGTTCATCCCAGTAGTTAATTTAGCCTATTTTAGCAGTTTTTAGTTATTGGGCCCTAAAACCTCTATTGGGCCCTACAGTGTCATCTAGCTATTTTTAGCCCGTTTAGCCCAATTTCTAAGTCTAGTTTAACAGAATTACTCTACGGTATACCAGAACACACTTACCACTTACTTTTACCCGTATGGGCCTGTAATCCTATTGGGCTCGTATTTAGCCCATCGAGGCCTAAACTTACCGAAGTGCACGAAATCGCGTACTTACCAACTTTAACGATTTTGGTTATAGATCTATCGCTTTCAACTGACCCACGAGTGCTCGCATGCTCTCAAGCCCACGAAATGCCAGAATTTCGGCATCTAGACTTTTCAGCTTTTGCCGATTTAGACTATAGAAAGGTGTTCGTTTACACACCTCTTTTGTGCTACTACGTAAAAATCCATACCAAGTTAATCCTACAACAATTCCACCATACTGTTAATTACAACCCAACAGAATTAACGAAACTAACACCTTACCACATTCAGCCAACACCCTTAAGGTTCTAACTACTTACCTTTGTCGACTTTAATCTACTAGATCTAAATCTACTAGTTGCTTCGATGATCCAAGCCCTCGATCAGTAGCCTTTAGATCCTACTAACAGAGAATAAATCAATTGGTAAGACCCATAGAGCTTTAAGCCCCAATCAATAGCCTCCTATGCACATAGGGGTTTCGACTTTTCTTAAATCCCAAAATAAAGAATAAAATAGAGAGTCCGAGCACTTACCAAAGGTTCTCCTAACCAGAACGATTCCAATCCCGTTTCTAACTCAGATCTGACGCTAACCAGAACAATTCCAATCCCGTTTCTAACTCAGATCTGACGCAGATCTAGCCTCTAAATACTAGCAAAGAATGAATCTAGAGATCTTTCGGCTTTTAGTATAACAAAAGTGAAAGAAAAATGAAAGCTTTGTAATGAGAAGAAAAAGATGTTGACAAGGCTATTAGAGTAAGGAGATTCGGCTTTAAAGAAAAGAAAAAGTGATGGTGTTCACTCAAGAAGAAATTGGCACAACCAAGAACCTTTCAAAATTTTGGCTTTTAGTGTAGTTTTGGCTTTTAGTGTAGTCAATTGGTAATCTTGAGAAGAAAGTAGAGCAGAAGAAGATGGGTTCGGCTTTGTGAGAATGAAAGAGATTAGAGACGAGAGGAAAGAAGATAGGAGATGAGAAAAGAATATAATTTTTGATTGAAGAGAAAAGGAAAAGAGAAGAAAAGGAAGGATGGTTCGGCTCTTTGAACAAATTGGTACCAAGAGGTTCACAATGCACGTTTTTGGCTTTTTGGAATAAAAGAGGAGGACAAAAAAGAACCTAACACTATACCTAATCGGCAGCCAAGGATAGAAGAACCAAAACAAAACCTAAAGGACCCCAAAAGTATTCAGCTAGTACCCTAAACAATCCTTGGCCGATTACCGCAAAGCCAATTGACCAAATCAGCAATGCTCCCCCAAGAGTCCCTTGACCGGCCATCACTTACTCCCTATTTAAAATTCCTAGATAATCTCTCCTGATCACTCCTCATCCAATTCTATGAGCAACTCAAACTCTCTTCAGCAGAGTTCTACTTGAGTTCCATCACATGCTCAGCACATGCACAAAAATAATTAAAACACAATGCTTACCTTACGACTCGAACACTGGCCTTTGAACACCTGTCCACACGCCACTTTTTTAGGCACTTAAGTGCCGCCTCATTGCCACTTCACCAAGGGCTTACTTGAGTCTTATTTTCCCCACTTTTTCTTAAAAGCCCACTTAACCAAGTCCCCTTCACTTAAAATTCAAAGTTGATATTTTTACCAGGTTTTATCTTAGGCTTGGGCCTTCTAAAGGCCCACTAACACACTTAAACACAAATTTAATAACCAAAACACCAAAATTTCAAGATTTTACCAAAATCACAAAAATCCTGAAAAATCTCGAAAATTAGAGCGTTACAAGTTCTGAGGGACTTCCGTGTTCTCCAAGATTGATCTGCATTTTAGGTATCATCAGTTGAGGGTTAAGAAAGCTGATATACATAAGACGACATTTAAGACTTGATATGGACACTACGAGTTCCTAGTTATGCCTTTTGGAATGGCTAATGCGCCAGCAGAGTTTATGGACCTGATAAACCGAGTGTTTCAGCCCTATTTGGATCAGTTTGTAGTGATGTTCATCAATGACATATTGGTTTATTCTAAGACAGAGGATGAGCATGACAAGCACCTTAAAGTGATTCTTCAGACCTTGAGAGAAAAGCAGCTCTATGCTAAATTCAGTAAGTGCGAATTTTGGCTACGTGAAGTGACTTTTCTGGGACACGTAGTTTCTACTGTGGGGATACGGGTTGATCATTGAAAGGTTGAGGTTGTACTAGATTAGAAACAGCCTAAAAATGTGTCTGAGATCTGCAGCTTTCTAGGATTGACGGGTTATTGTTGGTGTTTTGTAGAAGGGTTCTCCTTAATCGTAGCCCCATTGACTGAGCTTTTACGTAAGGGAGTACCTTTTGTCTAGACTGATGCGCAACAAACGAGTGTCAAGAAGCTCAAGACTGTATTAACTGAGGCTCTTGTTCTGATACAGCCTGAACCTAGAAAGTAGTTCACGATATATAGTAATGTGTCACATATTGATTTAGGATGTGTGTTGATACAGGATGGTAAGGTTGTGGCATATGCATTTCGTCAGCTTAAGACACACGAGGTGAACTATCTAACATATGATTTAGAGTCGGCCGCCGTGATTTTTGCACTAAAAATCTGGAGGCACTATCTGTATAGTGAGAAGTATATCATCTACACTGATTACAAAAGCCTTAAGTACGTCCTTACTCAGAAGGGGTTGAATCTTAGGTAGTGTAGATAGGTTGAACTGCTTAAAGATTATAATTGTACCATCGAGTACCATCTAAGCAAGGCTAATATGGTGGCCGATGTGTTGAGCCGTAGGGCAATGACCGATCTGAGGGTGATATTCGCTCGACTTAGTCTGTTTGATTATGGGAGTCTGTTGGCTGAGCTGCAAGTCAAACAGACTTGGATTGAGCAGATTAGAGATAAGCAATTAGAGGATGAATCTTTGGGTCTTTAATTTTGTCAGGTTGAGAGTGGCAGCACTATGGATTTTGGACTAAATAGTGATGCGGTACTCTATTTCCAAAGTTAGATTTCTATACAAACGATGTGGATTTGAGATAGTCTATACTGAGAAAGGTGCATAGTAGCCCTTATGCTATGCATCCCAGTAGGAATAAGATGTACCAAGATCTTCACGAGTTGTACTGGTGGCTAGGGTTGAAGCATGAGGTTACTAATTTCATTGCTCATTGTCTGACATGCCAGCAGGTTAAGGCTGAGCATCAGTTACCTTCGGGTTTGCTGCAGCTGATTAAGATTCCCTTATGGAAATAGGAACGCGTAACGATAGACTTCGTTAATAAGTTATCTCTAACAACTACTAAAAAGGATTCTATTTAGGTCATCGTGGATCGGTTGACCAAGTCTGCACACTTCATCCCAGTTAGGACAGACTATTTTCTACAGAAGCTGGTGAAGCTCTACATTTTTTAGATAGTGAGATTGCATGGGGTACCAGTCTCAATCATTTCTGATAGAGATACTCGCTTCACGTCTCAGTTTTGGAAGAAGTTACATGAGGCTCTGGGTTTGAGATTGGACCTCAATATTGCATTTCATCCTCAAACCGATGGCCAATCTGAGAGGGTGATTCAAATACTAGAGGATATGTTGAGGAGTTGTGTTATCGATTTCTGAGACAGTTGGGAGGATTATCTGCCACTAGCAGAGTTCACCTATAATAACAGTTTCCAGTCAAGCATCCAAATGGCACCTTACGAGGCTCTGTATGGTCGTAAGTGTTGCACTCTCTTATCTTGGACTGAGTTGGGTGAACGATAGGTTTTAGGTCTTGAGTTAGTTTTTGAAACCGAGGATAAAGTCAGACTAATTCGGGATCGACTGAAAGCAACTTCTAATAGGCAGGAATCCTACACAGATCTCAAAAGGCTTGAGATTGAGTATTCTGTAGGGGACTTTGTTTTTCTCAAGGTCTCGCCATGAAAGAAGGTTCTGAGTTTCGGTCGTAAGGGCAAGTTGAGCCCACGATTTATTGGGCCTTACCGAATTCTAAAGTGAGTGGGACCGGTCACTTATCAGTTGGAGCTACCTCTGAAGTTGGATCGTATTCATGATGTGTACCACGTCTCGATGTTGAGGCGCTACCACTTTGATCCTACTCATATTGTCCCTGTTGAGGAGATTGAGGTTAGGCCAGATTTGACCTTCGATGAGGAGCCAGTTCAGATTCTAGACTACGATGTTAAATTTCAGACGAAGAAGTCTATTTCATTAGTAAAGGTTCTGTGGTGAAATCATAGCACTGAGGAGCCCACGTGGGAACATGAGGATTCGATGCATCAGCAGTATCCTCATCTATTCTGATCCGGTAAATTTTGAGGACAAAATTTTCTTTTAGGGGGAAGAGTTGCAATGCCACAAATTTCTTATTTTTGCTTTTATGAATTTGTGACACAAATATCTGCCAGTTTCAATGGTTAAGTGTTCTAAGTGTGTGTGTGAGGTCCCAAGTTTAAGCCATGACTCTGGCAAATTTTAGTATTTTTCTGACTTAACCCCTATCTCTGGCTGGTAGGCTTTTAATTAATTATTATTGAGCTTATATCAAAATGGTGTGAAATTTTATTGATATTTTATGGTCTATGATGTGATCCCATGATTGTTTGAAATTTTGTTAAGAAAATTTATGCATAAAGTGTCCAATTTGATGTTTAGGACTAAATTGATAAGTTGCGAAAAATGAGTTCTAGAAGTTTTAAGTATGAAATTGCATTGGATTCTGAATTAGAGGTTCTTAAATAGCAAATTGACCAATTTCTAATTTTATGGACAAAAATGGGCATTGTTAAGAAAAATTTCAAAGAAATGCCTTAAGGGCATTTTTGTCAGTTGGTTAATAACAAGAATAAAAAGGGAAAATCAAGTCAAAATTGACGTCCATCTTCTCTCCTTGGCTGAAATTTACAAGTCTCCATAGCTAGGGTTTTCTTCAAGCTTTCAAGCTCGATTATAAGTGCATTCTAGCCCCGTTTTTAATGTTCTTTACATTTTTGAAGTCCTCGTAACCTGATTTACCTATTTCTGCCCATATTTTGAAGTAGGGTTCATGTTTGCAAATTCATCCAAGTGTGATACACATGTGTTTTGATGTTTAATGGAAGAATATAAAAGTTTGGTGTGTGTTTAACAACTTTTACTAAGTAACTTTTGGTGAAATTGTAAAAAATGACTTATTTGTGAAAGTTGATAAAATGGTAGTAGAAATGTGAAATAAAAGAAAAATGTGGGCTATTATAAGCATGAAAGAGGTTTGGCTAGGCTTGGTAACAAAGAAATTGAGTACATTTCATTTTACGAGCCTAGGGACTAAAGTGTAAATATGTCAAAGTTTAGGGGTAAAAGTGTAATTTTTCCATAGTGTAATTTTTGGACTAAATTGAACAATATGATTATTAAATAAGTTAAATTGTCTATTATAGATCAAGAAAAATGAGATTCTGGCCTAGAACGAGGAAAAAAGAAGTATTTGATGGTTAGGCCCCTTTCACCATTTTTGATATCGAGGTAAGTTTGTATGCCAATAATGCATCATTTTATTTTGTTTTTAATGCTTTAATATTGTATAACATGTGAGAATGATTTATGTGACATAATCGATAAAGTTTCAGTAAGTGAGGAAAATCTCGGTTGAACCTTAGGAATAGAATAGGATACTAGTGACATGTCACTAGGAATCTATGTGTGATTATATGTCATTCCAGGTGCTGGTCTTGCATCTACCAATGGCTAGGTAATCCTGCATATGTTGCGGTTACCTGTCAGCTTGTGAGAGTAGCACTAAGTAGCTACGTCCCGACTGTCAGCTTGTGTGAGTAAACCCGTGACTAACTCAAGAACGAGCATATATGTGAAATGTGATATGAGGTAGCTTGGCTACATATGTGGAACTTACGTGCAACTTTCTGCATATCCGTTAGTATTTTGAGCGTTAAACGGGAATAATAAAGATGTGAAAATATGTGTTTGTATGATGATATGATATAGGTGTGTATGTGAAATTTGTAAGTACGAATTCTATAAGTGATGTTCGTATGGTAAGATTTTGCTTGAGTAAGTAAGCCTATGTGACTTTAATGATAATGTATTACCCTTCAATATATGCATTCGCATGATGGACATGTGGTAAAGATATTTATTATTTACATATGAACTTACTAAGCTATATAGCTTACTCCCCTTCCTTTCCCATGTTTTATAGTGCCGTGAAGCTAGCTCGGGTTAGAGATCGTCGGTGATTCTATCACACTATCAAGCTAACAATTTGGTATCAATGTTTTCAAGCATTTTAAGTCTATGGCATATATAGGGACTAGATTACATAGTTATATGAGTTATTATTGATTAGCCAAGTGTGTCGGCTTATAATGGTCGAATGATTCATTTGTATTTGGCCATGAGATATGGCTTATATTGGCTAATTGGGTTGTAAATCTATTTATATGTGCATGCATGAGTTAATGCCTATGATGTTGTGGGCATGCCATGTTTGAATCATGTTTTGTGGATGTTTGATTGCCAATTAATGCCATGTTAAATGTTATTGAGATGTATAAGTATGTGTGTGAAGTTGAGGATGGCAAATGGCTTGGAAAATAGCCTTAAAGTTGTCCACACGGGTAGATACATAGGCTTATGGCCCCATTTTCACTACTAGATTGCTAAGGTTGCACAGGTCGCCCGAGTCGACTGTGGACCTACTGTAGGGTCGGTAAGCTTACCTAATCCCATAATTAACTGAAATTACTGTATGACTGATATGAATAAGAATGATAATGTTCCACTGATTTGATATTGTATACCCTGATTACATGCATGATATTATGTTATAGCATGTCATATTTGTATATTACATTGCATTGGGTTGGGGGATTACTTTGTTTGGAAGAAGTGTACTAAAAGGCCTCGAGCCTAAATTACTGGTAGCATAGCTACAAACTACTATCTAGTACTGCATTCAGTACTTTTTGGAGTTTAGGGATAGGTGGGTTGAGTATATCCCCACAAGAAGTGTAAGGTTGGACAGAGTTGGAGTGTAAAGGCTAGCTGGGTAGGATTTGATACTGTATATTTGTTACTGTACTGAATATTGATACTGTAATAGGCCATGGCCGAAACTGAATATGAGGTGGGCCTAGGCCCAGACTATAGTTGCATTCTGTCTGCTTATTTATATGGGGATTACACACTGAGTTTTTGTAAACTCACCCTTCTATTTTATCTGTACAGGTAATCCCCATACTTAGGTGAATCGGAGCGGCAGAAGACTCAGCGGTGGCCACACGACCCCTTTTTACATTGTTTCATATTTAATTAGATTTTTAAAGTTTTATTAGGGGTATTTTACTATAATAAAGGCCTCTATAGATTTTTGTTTAAAATTTGGATTTTATATTTTTTTAGGTTTTACATCTACTAGAGGTAGCTAAAATATGGGTTTTTAAAAGAAATGCATGTGTTTTAGCAAAATACCCGCAAGGACACAGACTGTTTTAAAAAAGCTTCCGTAACGTATAATGTTTTGAAAACTAACGATTGAATAAGAATCATGATTTTAGAATTAATATAATATAATAACAAATTCTAAACGGAAAATGTTTTAAGCGAAGTTACGGTTTGTCCAACACAAGCTACGGTTTTCAAACACACTATCATGTGACATCGCCAAATTCGGCCATAATATCCAGGCCAGGTTTGGGGCTGTTACATTTAGGGTATCAGAGTCAAGTTGCAAAACTCGGTTGTGAATTTGGGTTTTTAAGATTCAATTTCCTAAGCACTGATTTTTAAATGACGTGAAATGTTTTTACTAAATGTATGGTACATTGAGTCTCTGGCGCCGATCCCGTAAGTACTCCAGACTGTTATTTGTTTATAAATTGAAAATGCTATAGATAGTATATACTGAGACTACTATAGATAGACTGTACTGGAAACACTCAAGTTAGTGTATACTGATACTGTAGTAAAACCTATAAGACACTGATAAACACTGCTATTGACGAAATAAACTATATACTTCTGATACTGTTTTCATAAAATATCTGTTAATAAACACTAGAACTGTAAACTAATACATAAAACTATTAATACAGATAACACGCGATTAGACAATGAGCACAACAGGTACTCACGGACGGGGTACAAGAGGCCGTGGTAGAGGTCGTAGAGGTGCTTCAGCTGGGTCCTCCTCTTCTGGCAACTTGCTTAATTTGGATACAAGTAAGACGCTGGCTTCACCTGAGACTGGATCTAGGTCTCATGATCATGCGGCTAGGGATGATGCACAATCCAAAGCCATGTTATAGATTTTGGAGAGGGTCGCTAGGCCCAATACTGGAGCTGGAGGCTGAGGGTCAATTACAGAACGACTCCAGTCTAATGGAGCTGAAATTTTCAAGTGTATTACTAGAGTTGCCCTAACGTGGCTAAGTATTGGATCAAGGCCACAAAAAGGATTATGGACGATTTGAACTGCACCCCCAAGCAGAAACTAAAGGGTATAGTGTCACTGCTAAGAGATGAGGCTTACTAGTGGTGGCTTACGGTTAAGGAGGGCACTTAACCCGATCAACTGACCTAGGGTTCTTTAAGACCGATTTCCAGGGGAAGTATATGGTTGCTAGTTATATGGACGCCTGTAGGAGAGAGTTCTTTAATCTAACTTAGGGAGATAGATCAGTGGCTGAGCACGAGGCCGAATTTCTGCGACTAAGCCGCTATTGGCGAGGTATGGTGGCGACTGAGTAAGAGCAATGTGTTCGCTTCGAGAATGGCCTCAGGAATAATATGAGGGTTCTAATAGCTCCACAGAGGGAGTGAGACTTTGCTACACTGGTTGATAAGGTGAAGATCACTGAAGAAGTTAAGCGCGCTAAGTGCCAAAATCGCGACAGAGATAGTGGTAGGAACAAGTGGGATTCAGAGCCTTCGAGTTCCATTTAGAGGCCTAAGAAAAAGGCCAAAGTTAATAGGTCGATCAAAGTTGGGGCTCCTATTGCTGCTACTGGACAGCCACCTTGTACAAATTGTGGTAGACGCCATTAGGGCGAGTGTTGGAAAAGAACTAGGGCTTGTTTGATGTGCAGTTCATTAGAGCACCGTATTAGGGAGTGCCCGCGGAGGTCCGATCAGATACAAGCTTCTAGCATGGGTACTGCACCACCACAGAGAGTGGTTCAACAGCTACCGAGAGGCTGTGGTCAAGTTAAATGTGGTAATGGGTTGGGCCATGGTCAAAGAGCATCGGGCAGAGGTGCTGGTCATACTGAGGCGAGGCAGCTGGCTCTAGTATATGCTGCACGTCACCGAGAGGATAGAGATGCTTCGGACGTTATCACGGGTACATTCTTTATTTATAATGTACCTTACACTGCACTGTTAAACATAGGATCCACTCACTCCTATATAGCTTGCACTATGACTGAAAACCTAGGCATTTTGGTTGAAAGCACTACTAGTGAGGTGATTATACTGAGTCCATTAGGTCAATCAGTAAGGGTAAATAAGTTGTTTAGAGATATTCCTTTAGAGGTTCAAGGGGCTATTTTTCTGGCTGATCTGATGGAACTACCTTTTGGAGAATTTGATCTGATACTAAGAATGGATTGGTTGGTTAAGCACCGAGTGAGCTTGGATTGTGCCATAAAAAGGGTTGTACTGAGAACTGAGGAGGACAGCGAGGTAGTCATCATTAGGGAACGCCAGAATTATTTATTAAATGTGATTTCTGCATTGAGGGCCAAAAAGTTGGTTCGTAAGGGATGTGAGGCGTATCTGGCCTACATCAATGTTTCAGATTCTAGGGATTCTTCGGTTAAGGATATCAGGATGGTTAAGGACTTTTCGGACGTTTTTCCTAAGGAGCTACCTGGGTTACCACCGAATCGTGAAGTAGAGTTTGGGATTGAGCTCCTCCCTGGCACAGCTTCGATGTCCATCGCTCCCTATAGAATGGTACTGAAAGAGCTTGTGGAGCTTAAGGCTCAAATTCAAGAGTTACTGGATCGTGGGCTCATCCGCCCTAGTGTGTCTCCATGGGGAGCACTAATTCTGTTTGTGAAAAAAAAAAGATGGATCCATGCATATGTGTATTGACTACTGATAAATGAACAAGTTGACAATCAAGAATAAGTATCCCTTACCGAGGATAGATGATCTATTTGACCAGTTTCGAGGGGCTACGGTCTTCTTCAAGATTGACCTTCGATTAGGATACCATCAGTTAAGGGTTAAGGAGACTGATGTGTACAAGACAGCATTTAGTACTCGATACGGTCATTACGAGTTCTTAGTGATGCCATTTGGACTGACAAATGCACCAGTAGCCTTTATGGATCTGATTAACTGAGTGTTCTAGCCCTATCTAGATCAGTTCATGGTGGTATTTATTAATGATATACTGGTGTATTCGAAGACTGAGGATGAGCATGATGAACACCTCAGAGTGGTTCTACAAATTCTGCGAAAGAAACAACTGTACGCCAAGTTTAGTAAATGTGAGTTCTGGTTACGTGGAGTAACATTTTTGGGACATGTGGTTTCTGCTAAGGGGATTAGAGTCAATCTTCGAAAGATTGAGGCTGTCTTGGATTGGAAGCAACCTAAGATTGTATCTGAGATCCACAGTTTTTTGGGATTGGCGGGGTATTATCGAAGTTTTGTAGAAGGGTTTTCACTGATTGCGGCACATTTGACTAAGCTTCTATGCAAGGGTGTGCCATTTAACTAGACTGATGCGTAACAAGAGAGCTTTGAGAAGCTTAAAACTGTATTGACTGAAGCTCTTGTTTTGATACAGCCAGAGTTTGGAAAAGAGTTTACTGTTTACAGCGATGGATCACATGTCGGTTTAGGATGTGTGTTGATGCAAGAGGGTAAGGTGGTAGTGTATGCATCTCGTCAGCTTAAGACTCATGAGGCGAATTATCCGACGCATGACTTGGAGTTGGCTGCTGTGGTTTTCACACTAAAAATATAGAGGCATTACTTGTATGGTGAGAAGTGTATCATTTACACCGATCACAAGAGCCTCAAATACCTCATCACTCAAAAGGAGCTGAATCTTAGGCAACGTAGGTGGATTGAGCTACTTAAGGACTACGACTGTACGATTGAATACCAACTTGGTAAGGCCAATGTGGTGACCGATGCACTGAGCCATAGAGCTGTGACTGATTTGAGGGCGATGTTTACTCGCCTTAATTTATTTGATGATGGTAGTCTATTGGCTGAACTTTAAGTTAAACCAACATGGATTGAGCAGATTAAAGGTAAGTAGTTAGAGGATGAATCTTTGGGTCTGCGTTTCCGACAGGTTAAGAATGGGAATACTGAAGATTTTGGACTGAATAGAGAAAGGGTACTCTATTTTCGTGGGAGAATTTGTGTTCCAAAGGATATTGTATTGAGGCAATCTATACTGTGAGAGGCGCATAGTAGCCCTTATACTATGCATCCTGGCAGAAATAAGATGTATCACGACCGTCGTGAGTTGTACTGGTGGCCAAGTCTTAAACGAAAAGTTACCAATTTTGTGGCTAAGTGTTTGACGTGCCAGTAGGTTAAGGCTGAGCATCAGTTACCTTCGAGTTTGTTGCAGCCAGTCAAGATTTCGCTTTGGAAGTAGGAGCGTGTAACTATAGACTTCGTTAGTGGGTTACCTCTCACACCCACCAAGAAGGATTTTGTATGGGTCATCGTGGATCGATTGACCAAGTCCGCCCATTTCATACTGGTTCGTACTGACTACTCTCTGCAAAAGCTAGCTAAACTGTATGTGTCTGAGATAGTGAGACTGCATGAGGTACCTGTTTCGATAATATCTGATAGGGAACATCCCTTCACATCTCGGTTCTGGAAGAAGCTACATGAAGCTCTGGGTACAAGGTTGGACTTCAGTTCTGCGTTCCATCCTCAAACTAACAATCAATCAGAGAGGGTGATTCAAATACCGGGGGATATGTTGAGCAGTTGTGTGACTGATTTCTGAGGCAGTTGGAAGGATTACCTACCGCTAGCAGAGTTTGCTTATAACAATAGCTATCAGTCTAGCATTCAGATGGCACATTACGAGGTTGTTTCTGTTGCGGGTCGATAGAGCATTTTGTTAAAGACTATCCAAAAATTAAAAATGATACTCCTTCCACATCACAAAGATTAGTATCTACTATTTGAGGTAGAGTTTCGTGTAGAGGTGGTTCGGTATTCAAAGGTAGAGGTGTTCGTAGGAGCAGTGACATAATTACACAGTAGCTAGAAGCAAGAGCACAAATCAGGGCTTACATGGTTCGGACAAGAGAAGAGGGCGATGCAAATGATGTCGTGATAGGTATATTTTTACTGCGTTCTAAACCTGTTTATGCTTTAATTGATCCAGGGTCATCACATTCATATATTAATTCAAAACTAGTTGAGTCGAAAAAGTTAAAATCTGAAATGTCTAGAGTTTTAATATAAGTGTCTAGCCCTTTGAGACAAACTGTGTCCATTGATCAGTATACCGGAGATGCCCGTTGATGATACATGATAAAATGTTTTCCGCTGACTTGTTGATTATGCCTTTCGGTGATTTTGATATAATATTGGGTGTGGATTGGTTATCCGAATACGGGGTGATTTTGGATTGTTACAAAAAGAGGTTCAGTATTTAGACAGAGGATGGAGACAAAATTGAGGTGAATGGCATCCGTACTAGTGGCTCGACACGTATTATTTTGGCAATAAAAGCTAATAAATTACTTCAGCAAGGTTGTACAGCATATCTAGCTTATGTTATTAATTCTGATTCGATTGGGAGTTAGTGTAGTCAAATCAAGACCATATGTGAGTTTCCAGATGTATTCCCTGAAGAACTACCAGGCTTACCACCGGATAGAGAGGTTGAATTTGCTACTGAGGTGTATCCAGGTACAGCACCAATCTTTATACCACCGTACCGAATGTCGCCTACTGAATTGAAAAAGTTGAAGGTGCAGTTACAGGATTTACTAGATCGTGGGTTTATTAGACCGAGCATTTCACCTTGGGGAGCTCCGGTATTGTTTGTTAAGAAGAAAGATGGGTCAATGCGACTATGTATTGATTATCGGCAGTTGAACAAGGTAACAATCAAAAATAAATATCCATTACCTCGGATTGACGATTTGTTTGACCAACTGAAAGGAGCTTCAATATTTTCGAAGATTGATTTGAGGTCTGGGTACTATTAGTTGAAAGTAAAGGAAATTGATGTACCGAAGACAGCTTTCCATATGAGGTATGGTCACTATGAATTCTTAGTGATACCATTCGGGTTAACTAATACTCTAGCTACTTTCATAGATCTCATGAATCGTATCTTCCAGCCTTATTTAGATCAGTTCGTGGTAGTCTTCATTGATGATATACCGATCTATTCAAAGATAGAGGCAGAACATGATCAGCATCTTAGAATAATAGTACAGATATTACGGGAGAAACAGTTGTATGGAAAGCTCAGTAAATGTGAATTCTGGTTATCAGAGGTTGTATTTCTACGACACGTGGTACCGGCAGATGGAATTCAAATTGATCCAAAGAAGATTGAAGCAATTGTTTAGTGGAAACCACTCAAGAATGTATCTAAGGTACGTAGTTTTCTGGGTTTATCTAGGTACTACAGAAGATTTGTGAATGGATTCTCGAAGATAGCTTTGCCGATGACTAAGCTACTACAGAAGAATGTCCATATTATTTGGGATAATCATTGTCAGAGGAGTTTCGACATGTTGAAGCAAATGTTGGCAGAGGCACTAGTTCTGACATTACCAAAGTCGGGGAAGAATTTTGTGGTCTACAGTGATGCTTCTTTGAATGGTATGGGTTGTATACTTATGCAGGATGGAAAAGTAATAGCCTATGCTTCTTTGACTTGAAGATTTGGAGACATTATCTTTATGGTGAGAAATGCTACATATACACCAATCATAAATGTCTCAAATATCTTCTGTCGCAAAAGGAATTGAATTTGAGATAAAGACCATGGATTGAACTTCTAAAAGATTCTAAGTGTGTCATAGATTATCATCCAAGAAAGGCAAATGTGGTAGCTGTAACACCTCTGACCCGGCCCAGATGCTATGGCCGAATCCGACGATGTCACATCACAGAGATTGTTTCCAAAACAATTTTATTCACTTGAGAATATGTTTGATAGAAAATTTACTTGGTTAAAATTTAAGTTTGAGATTTAGAAATTCAAGTTCATGTTAAGCCCAAAATGAACGCCTATGTTTAAAAAAAAAGGCCCAAATAATTAAGTTATTTAAAAAAAAACCATGTTTAATTTGAGAAATTTATCTAAGTAAAAATAAAAACTAGGCAGTCAAAACATTGATAAACCCTAAATACAGTCA
The DNA here is from genome assembly GCA_020496765.1 of Gossypium stocksii. Lineage (NCBI taxonomy): Eukaryota > Viridiplantae > Streptophyta > Magnoliopsida > Malvales > Malvaceae > Gossypium > Gossypium stocksii. The sequence goes on from CM035629.1 coordinate 36,239,862, forward strand.
CATCAGAGACAAAAGGCCTTATTACATCAAATGAAAGCAAAATAACAAAAATAATGTAATTGAAAGAAATAATTTATCTAAAATTCCTAAGTAACTTACAGTGTGGCCATCTCCGAGTCCTCTCCCACGTCGAGCCGCCTACTGAGGGTTATCTGAAACATTTAATTTAAGGGTGTGAGTTTCGCAACTCAGTGTGTATGACCCTTGGCAATCAAAACAATTCAATATACACATATCACATTGGGCCTAAGCCCTAACAATATCAGTGGTCTGGGCCTTAGCCCACATTGACCTCATATCATATTAAAATCACATGAATGCAATACTCTTACCCCAAATCCAACCCTGCACTCCACCCGTACCAACCCTACACTCTTGTGGGGATATAAATATCAACCCACCCATCTCTACACTCCAAAGGTAGCACCGGTTGCGACACTACTCAAACGTTGCAGCGAGGCTACTATATAATGGGCTTAAAGCCACCGGTGGATCCATGGTCGTCAAGCGACTATGCGATCCTCATATCTTCCTCCGTTCAATTTATCCCCCCCAAATGCAACATACATATTATGAATGCACATACAACATTTTATGAGTGCACATACAAGATTTTCCACACATTAAGCATTTGGGGGTATTTTAGTCATTTCACTACCCAAGGGTATTTTGGTAATTTCTACCCTACAAGAGTGTTTCAGTACTTCTACACTACGAGGATGTTTTAGTAGTTCTACCCTACAGGGCATTATAGTAATTCTACCTTAGAGGATATTTTTGTAGTTCTACCCTAGAGGGGTATTTTCATAATTCTACCCTAGAGGGGTAATTTCGTACTTTCCTAAAGGTACAGATTTTAATTATGGGTTTCGGCCCATCAACAAGTCCTCGCGACTAAGGTGAACGGACACTATGCACCAGGTAGGATTCAAGAGAAGATGAGGTGAGTCACTCAGACCGCTTAAGTACCAAGCTCTTCCTAGATCCAATCCTAGACATGCACACATCCATTGCCACTCCTCAGTCTAGCGACTTTTCCATGGACATGTTTAATTATTTAATTAAATCTTATGTAAAATTTGAGAGATCAGAACTAGGCCGATAGTCCATTAAAAACCCTAACAGGCATCTCTACGATCCCATAAGGCCCACTAGGCCCAATCATACTCATTAAATCCATTAAGTCCCAAACATAGTTATGTAGCCCATTAGGCCCGATCACAATCCAGTCATACAACCATGCATGTCAATTCATCATACGATTTCATATCACAACTTTGCCACTTTGGGCCCACAAGTACGCTAGTGTAACATCCCGAAATAGGGCCTAATCGGAATAGTGGTTTCGTAACCACAAATCCGTATAATTATTCTGAGGTTTATATTATGATTGCATGATAGTGTGAAGATTTCATGAAGAAATTCCATACATAAAGTGCTTAACTTGGAATTAGGGACTAAATCGAATAAATTGCAAAACTTGCATTCTAGAAGTTTTTATTATGAAATTGTTTTGGAATACTAATTAGGAGGGTTTAACTAGCAATTTGACCCATTTCTATGTTCATGGACCAAATAGGACATGGATGGAATTTTTGAAAGTTTAATAAGGAAGGGCATTTTGGTCATTTGGTTATTAAATGAAATAAAAAAAGGGAAAATAACACAAAATTCATCATCTTCTTCATACGTTGCTGCTGAATTTTTCTCTCCACCATAGCTAAGGGTTCTTCAACTTTCAAGCTTCATAATCAAGAAGAACGGAATTCAAGAGTAGATCGGGGAAAAGAAAAAGTAAAGGACTAAATTGTAAAATTTAGTCACAAATTGTATCGAGGTAAGTTTACGGTAAATAAATGCAATATTTCATTGTTTTACATTGATATTCTCAATTTCCAGCATTTATATATTTATTTTATGGAAATATTCAAAGTCGAATTTAAAGAGAAGTGACAGAGAAGAAGCATTAGAAAGCCCCGTGTGAGCCTTAGGAATGCTAGGATATTTGGGTTAACAGACAGACAGTAATGAGCCATGTAAGTCCATATTAAACATATGGCTTTGGAGACAGGACAGTATAGCGCCATGTAAGCCCATATCGTGTATATGGCCTTGGAGACAGGACAGTAATGAGCCATGTAAGTCCATATAGTATATATGGCTTTGGAGACAGGAACATTTCATGTAAGACCATGTCAAGGACATGGCATTGACAGTATACTATCAGACAGGAATAACCCGAATATTCTTAGTATTCCGAGTGGTTCAACAGGTCATTGTGCAAGTTAAATTCAGTGAACTACCAGCAAAAGGGAAGTTAGATTATGTTTATGAATAACGAAAGGTTAGATTATGTTTATGAATAACGAAAGGTCAGGTAAGAAAGAAGGTAGTAAGTGAGAAGTAAAGAAAGTTTATGATGCTAGATGATATTATGTATAATTGCTCAATAGGTTAAATGTTGCAATTTATTTGCTTGTAAGCTTACTAAGCCTAGTGCTTACCCCTTTATTTTCTTTCTTATTATAGTTCTTGCCAAGCTTACTCGGGGATCGAAGGAAACGTCGGAGTTCAGATCACACTATCAAAGGAATCATTTTGGTATAACTAGACGTTTCATTTTGTGTATGGCATGTATAGGGACTTAGTCTTTTATGGAATGATATGTTCAATATATGGTGTGTAAATGCTTGGAAGTGAATAGCTAATGAAATGGCTAACCATGTATGTGTTTAATGGTATGAATGCTTGAATAATAATTACTACATGGGAACTATGAAACATGAGGAAGTAGTTTGAAAACAGATGCAAACAGCAGCAGTGACGTGAATTTGAAAAATCACTAAAAATAGTAGGAATGGAATTAAAAGGTGAATAAGGTATGAAATTAAAGCTTAATGAGTCTATTTTCATGTGGAAGAAACAGAGTAGGAAAAAGAGTTGTATGTTATGAGAAATTTTCATTTGAGTGAGACTGCTCTAGATTGACTCTGTGATCCCCTGTTCTGACTTCAAAAATTCACTATAAATTGCACAAAAATAATTAGGTATTATATTTTATATGCCTAGATTCCTTATTGAGTCTAGTTTCTAATGAAAGAAACGGCATGCCTATTTGAATTCTGTACAGGGAAGAAATTAATTCGTAGTGAACATAGGTCAGAGCAGTTAAGCTGGGTAACAGGGGAGACTTTAACTAATAAACTGTACTAATTGGCTAAGTCAAAAATTCTAGAAAAAAATTAGTAGATAGATATATGAGTCTAGTTTTAGGGAAAATTTACGGATCTTGATTTCGAGTTTCGGAACTCGAGATATGAATTTTTAAGTGACCTTGATGCAGAAAAATAGTTTATTCCGAAAATTCAAATAAGTGGTTTAAAGTTGTTTAAAAGGTAAGATAAGTTTAGTAACACCTCATGTTCGACTCCGGCGACGGTATCGGGCGTGGGGCGTTACATTTATTGGTATCAGAGCAGGTTTAGTCGGTTCTTGGAATAGTTAGCACGAGTAAGAGTCTAGCTATACATGCCATACTTATATTTTGATAGTGTGACGACTCCTGACGATTTTTAAATATTTTGTTTTATAGTAATGGATCCCGAACGAGCTGGTGATGATGATATGGAAAGTAATGCACCTGCTCCTACGGAAGGGGCAGTGCCATCTGAGAATAGGCCAGTAACAATTGATCAGGGAGGAGTGACTCGAGAAGTTCTCTTCCAAGCTTTGAATGATTGGTTTGCCGAGTTCGTTCGTACGAATCCGGCAGTTAGACCTCCACCCCTTCATGATTCTCAGGCTGCCCATGTAGCTCAAGCTCCCCCAGTCACAGGTACAGTAATAAGAGAAAAGCCACCAGTTGATAAAATCAGAAAGTATGGGGCAGAAGAGTTTCGAGCAACAAAAGATGATGATGCGGAAAGAGCAGAATTTTGGCTAGAAAATACCATCAGAGTTTTCGATGAATTATCCTGTACACCCGAAGAATGTATAAAATGTGTAGTATCACTTCTCAGAGATTCGGCCTATCACTGGTGGAAGACACTAGTATCAGTTGTACCGAAAGAGAGGGTCACTTGGGATTTCTTTCAGGAGGAATTCCGTAAAAAGTACATCAGCCAGAGGTTTATTGATCAGAAGAGGAAAGAGTTCTTAGAGCTGAAACAAGGTAATATGACGGTGACCGATTACGAGCGTGAATTTGTTAGACTTAGTAAATACGCTCGAGAATGTGTGTCCACGGAGGCTACTATGTGTAAAAGGTTTGAGGATGGGTTAAATGATGATATCCGACTGTCAGTGGGTGTTCTGGAAATAAAAGAGTTCGTCGTTCTAGTTGACCGAGCCTGTAAAGCAGAGGAGTTGTTAAAAAGAAAAGGTAAAACTGAAACAGAGACGCGAGACACGAAGAAAAGACAAATGAGCAGATCATTTCAGGCTACATCCAAGAGGCCCAAAGAGTTTTCTACCAGATCTAGCTTCTCAGCAGGGCAATCTAGTCAGAATAGAGGTAGCAGATTTAAAGATTCGAAAGCTCAGACCACTTCGATCGCAAGTGTGGGTAATGTTAGATCGGGTAGATCAGGATGTCCACGATGTGGTAGACTTCATTATGGTCCTTGTCGGGCAGGCGAAAATGTTTGTTATAAATGTGGTGCTCCCGATCATTTTGTACGAGATTGTCCAGAGGTGACTCAACGAGAAGTAACACAGAGTGCTAGATCTGGAAATGCTCCTACCAGAGGCAGATCACCGAGACAACCGGGAGTAGGAGCAAGTAACAGAGGCACCTCTAGAGATCCGACAGTGAGACCAGATGCTAGAGCTCCTGCAAGGACTTATGCTATTCGTGCTCGCGAAGAGGCATCCTCCCCCGATGTGATTACGGGTACATTTTCTTTACATGACATTAATGTCGTTGCTTTAATTGATCCGGGTTCGACCCATTCCTATGTTTGTGTGAAACTGATGTCTAAAATGAGTATGCCTATAGAATCCACAGAATTTGTGATAAAAGTATCAAATCCACTAGGCAAGTGTGTATTGATAGATAAAGTATGTAGAAATTGCCCCTTAATGATTAGAGGTCACTGTTTTCCGGCCGATCTCATGTTATTGCCATTTGATGAGTTTGATGTTATTCTGGGTATGGATTGGTTGACGGCACATGATGTGGTAGTGAATTGTGGAAGGAAATTCATTGAGTTAAAAAGTGAAAATGGTGAGATTCTTCGGGTTAATTCAGATGAGTCAGATAGTTCATTTGCTATGATTTCAGTTATGACAGCTCAGAAATATTTGAGAAAGGGGTATGAGGCTTATCTTGCTTTTGTATTGAATACTAAAGATTCAGAATTGAAAGTTGAATCAGTGCCTGTAGTGTGCGAGTATCCAGATGTATTTCCGGAAGAATTACCAGGTTTGCCTCCTGTTAGAGAAGTTGAGTTTGGTATTGAGCTGATTCCAGGTACCACACCTATTTCCATTACTCCTTATAGAATGGCTCCGTCGGAATTGAAAGAATTGAAAGCTCAGTTGCAGGAATTAACTGATAAAGGTTTTGTAAGACCCAGTAGTTCGCCATGGGGTGCACCAGTGTTGTTTGTGAAAAAGAAAGATGGTTCGATGAGATTGTGTATAGATTATCGGCAACTCAACAAGGTAACTATCAAGAACAAATATCCGTTGCCTAGAATTGATGATTTGTTTGATCAGTTGAAGGGAGCCACTGTATTTTCCAAGATCGATCTGAGATCTGGATATTATCAGATGCGAGTTAAGGAGTCAGATGTTCCGAAAACTGCATTCCGAACTAGGTATGGTCATTATGAGTTTCTTGTGATGCCCTTTGGCTTAACCAATGCCCCTGCTGTTTTTATGGACTTAATGAACCGAATATTCAGACCATATTTGGACAAGTTTGTAGTTGTGTTCATTGATGATATCTTGATTTATTCTCCTGATGAGACTGAACATGAAGAGCATTTGAGAACAGTTCTATAAGTTTTGAGAGATAATCAGTTGTATGCTAAGTTCAGTAAAAGTGAGTTTTGGCTCCGAGAAGTTGGATTCCTTGGACATATTGTGTCAGGTGAAGGTATTAGAGTTGATCCGAGTAAAATTTCAGCCATTGTCAATTGGAAGCCTCCCAGGAATGTTTCAGAAGTCAGAAGTTTTCTTGGTTTAGCTGGTTATTACAGACGGTTTGTGGAGGGATTCTCTATGATAGCTACCCCGTTAACGAGATTGTTGCGGAAGGATGTTAAGTTCGAATGGACTGAGAAGTGTCAGCAAAGTTTTGATAAGTTAAAGGCATTGTTGACTGAAGCCCCCATCTTAGTACAGCCAGAACCGGGTAAAGAATTTGTGATTTACAGTGATGCATCTTTGAATGGGCTCGGTTGTGTACTTATGCAGGAAGGAAAGGTGATTGCTTATGCCTCTAGACAGTTAAAACCACATGAGAAAAATTATCCGACGCATGATTTGGAGCTAGCTGCGATTGTGTTTGCATTAAAGATTTGGAGGCATTATTTGTATGGTGAACGGTGCCGGATATTCACCGATCATAAAAGTTTGAAATACTTGATGACTCAAAAAGATTTGAACCTGAGGCAAAGAAGATGGCTAGAGTTGATTAAAGATTATGAGCTAGTGATTGATTATCACCCAGGTAAGGCAAATGTAGTTGCTGATGCTTTAAGCAGAAAACTCTTATCTACATTGCGAGCTTTGAATACCAATTTGGCCATGTTAGATGATGGTTCTATTCTAGCTGAATTGAGAGCTAGACCGATATTTCTTAAAGAAATTTATGAAGCTCAGAAAGATGATAGTGATTTACAAGCTAAAAGAGTTCAATGTGAGTCAGGCATAGAGTCAGATTTTCGGATTGGTTCTGATGGTTGTTTGATGTTTAGAGACAGAATATGTGTACCAAAGAATGATGAGCTTATTCGAAAGATCTTACAGGAAGCACATAGCAGTTCTTTGTCTATTCATCCGGGTAGTACAAAGATGTATAATGATTTGAAGAAATTGTACTGGTGGGTAGGAATGAAAAGAGATATTTCAGAGTTTGTTTCCAGATGTTTAATTTGTCAACAGGTAAAGGCCGAACATCAGGTACCCTCGGGTTTATTGCAGCCTGTACTAGTTCCGGAATGGAAATGGGACAGAGTTACTATGGATTTTGTAACAGGGTTGCCGTTAACACTGAAAAAGAAAGATGCAGTTTGGGTTGTAATTGATAAGCTAACTAAGTCGGCTCATTTTATCCCAGTTCGTATGGATTATTCACTTGACAGGTTGGCTGAGTTGTACATTTCAGAGATAGTTAGGCTGCATGGAATACCACTATCGATCATTTCAGACAGAGATCCGAGATTTACTTCACGGTTTTGGAAAAAGTTACAAGAAGCTTTGGGTACAAAATTGAGTTTCAGTACGGCTTTTCATCCTCAGACCGACGGTCAGTCAGAGAGGGTTATTCAGATACTTGAAGATATGCTTAGATGTTGTGTGTTAGAATTTCAAGGCAGTTGGGAAAAATATTTACCATTGGTAGAGTTTGCCTATAATAATAGTTACCAGTCGAGTTTGAAGATGGCACCCTATGAAGCTTTGTATGGACGCAAATGTCGTACGCCTTTATACTGGACAGAGCTTAAAGAAAGCCAGATTTACGGAGTTGATCTAGTTAAAGAAACAGAAGAAAAAGTGAAAGTTATCAGAGATTGTTTGAAGGCAGCTTCAGATAGGCAGAAGTCATATGCAGATTTAAAAAGAAAAGAGATTGAATATCAGGTTGGCGACAAGGTATTCTTAAAAGTATCCCCGTGGAAGAAAGTTCTCAGATTTGGCAGGAAAGGCAAGTTAAGTCCTCGTTTTATTGGACCGTTTGAAGTGATTGAGAGAATTGGGCCATTAGCATACCGATTAGCTTTGCCGACTGAATTAGAGAAGATTCATGATGTGTTCCATGTGTCAATGTTACGACGTTATCGGTCAGATCCGTCGCATGTGATTTCTCTGACAGAGGTTGAGATTCAACCGGATATGACTTATGATGAAGAACCAATAAAAATTCTAGCTCGTGAGGTAAAGCAATTAAGGAATAAAAGTATTGCTCTTGTGAAAGTCTTATGGAATAAACATGGGGTGGATGAGGCTACATGGGAACCCGAAGAGGCCATGCGAAAACAGTACCCAAACCTCTTCATAGGTAAGATTTTCGGGGACGAAAATCCCTAAAGGGGGGAGAAATGTAACATCCCGAAATAGGGCCTAATCGGAATAGTGGTTTCGTAACCACAAATCCGAGATAGAAATAATTATTTTATAATTATTCTGAGGTTTATATTATGATTGCATGATAGTGTGAAGATTTCATGAAGAAATTCCATACATAAAGTGCTTAACTTGGAATTAGGGACTAAATCGAATAAATTGCAAAACTTGCATTCTAGAAGTTTTTATTATGAAATTGTTTTGGAATACTAATTAGGAGGGTTTAACTAGCAATTTGACCCATTTCTATGTTCATGGACCAAATAGGACATGGATGGAATTTTTGAAAGTTTAATAAGGAAGGGCATTTTGGTCATTTGGTTATTAAATGAAATAAAAAAAGGGAAAATAACACAAAATTCATCATCTTCTTCATACGTTGCTGCTGAATTTTTCTCTCCACCATAGCTAAGGGTTCTTCAACTTTCAAGCTTCATAATCAAGAAGAACGGAATTCAAGAGTAGATCGGGGAAAAGAAAAAGTAAAGGACTAAATTGTAAAATTTAGTCACAAATTGTATCGAGGTAAGTTTACGGTAAATAAATGCAATATTTCATTGTTTTACATTGATATTCTCAATTTCCAGCATTTATATATTTATTTTATGGAAATATTCAAAGTCGAATTTAAAGAGAAGTGACAGAGAAGAAGCATTAGAAAGCCCCGTGTGAGCCTTAGGAATGCTAGGATATTTGGGTTAACAGACAGACAGTAATGAGCCATGTAAGTCCATATTAAACATATGGCTTTGGAGACAGGACAGTATAGCGCCATGTAAGCCCATATCGTGTATATGGCCTTGGAGACAGGACAGTAATGAGCCATGTAAGTCCATATAGTATATATGGCTTTGGAGACAGGAACATTTCATGTAAGACCATGTCAAGGACATGGCATTGACAGTATACTATCAGACAGGAATAACCCGAATATTCTTAGTATTCCGAGTGGTTCAACAGGTCATTGTGCAAGTTAAATTCAGTGAACTACCAGCAAAAGGGAAGTTAGATTATGTTTATGAATAACGAAAGGTTAGATTATGTTTATGAATAACGAAAGGTCAGGTAAGAAAGAAGGTAGTAAGTGAGAAGTAAAGAAAGTTTATGATGCTAGATGATATTATGTATAATTGCTCAATAGGTTAAATGTTGCAATTTATTTGCTTGTAAGCTTACTAAGCCTAGTGCTTACCCCTTTATTTTCTTTCTTATTATAGTTCTTGCCAAGCTTACTCGGGGATCGAAGGAAACGTCGGAGTTCAGATCACACTATCAAAGGAATCATTTTGGTATAACTAGACGTTTCATTTTGTGTATGGCATGTATAGGGACTTAGTCTTTTATGGAATGATATGTTCAATATATGGTGTGTAAATGCTTGGAAGTGAATAGCTAATGAAATGGTTAACCATGTATGTGTTTAATGGTATGAATGCTTGAATAATAATTACTACATGGGAACTATGAAACATGAGGAAGTAGTTTGAAAACAGATGCAAACAGCAGCAGTGACGTGAATTTGAAAAATCACTAAAAATAGTAGGAATGGAATTAAAAGGTGAATAAGGTATGAAATTAAAGCTTAATGAGTCTATTTTCATGTGGAAGAAACAGAGTAGGAAAAAGAGTTGTATGTTATGAGAAATTTTCATTTGAGTGAGACTGCTCTAGATTGACTCTGTGATCCCCTGTTCTGACTTCAAAAATTCACTATAAATTGCACAAAAATAATTAGGTATTATATTTTATATGCCTAGATTCCTTATTGAGTCTAGTTTCTAATGAAAGAAACGGAATGCCTATTTGAATTCTGTACAGGGAAGAAATTAATTCGTAGTGAACATAGGTCAGAGCAGTTAAGCTGGGTAACAGGGGAGACTTTAACTAATAAACTGTACTAATTGGCTAAGTCAAAAATTCTAGAAAAAAATTAGTAGATAGATATATGAGTCTAGTTTTAGGGAAAATTTACGGATCTTGATTTCGAGTTTCGGAACTCGAGATATGAATTTTTAAGTGACCTTGATGCAGAAAAATAGTTTATTCCGAAAATTCAAATAAGTGGTTTAAAGTTGTTTAAAAGGTAAGATAAGTTTAGTAACACCTCATGTTCGACTCCGGCGACGGTATCGGGCGTGGGGCATTACAGCCAGGCCTATTCGGGATTTTAGGATTTCTACTTTTGCCGATTTTCATGTGTGTAGTGTATGTACACACCAGATTGACGACTCACACTACTCTATTCTCAGCCTCGACCTACAACCAAAACCATTTTCGAATCAGTTCTATACCTTAACTACAAGTTTATCAAATCCCGAAGTCTTACCATAACCTTACTGTGTACCACTGATTTAAATAGCCTTTCCTTCGCTATTACTTCTGAATATCCTTAGATCTGCACCAATACACATATATTATCAATGTCAAGTGACTCGTATTCTACACGAGTCACCCCTATCAACCATATTAACATTTGGCCACCTATGAACCTAAAATTGGAAAACGAGTTCACTTACCACTTGCTAGAGATCCTTTCCATGCTTGGAATCCTAGAACCCTACCCCTTGTTAAAACAGGGTTAACAACAAGAAAAAGAAAAGATTAGATAGCCCCTTCCGCTTTACCAAACACACTAAAAATGATTAACTAGGCACTTACCGAAACTGATTTCCAAACTTGCGGCCTAGATCCCTACTGACTGTGCAATCGGCTTTTATTCACTTGATCAAGGGTTGCAAGTAACCGAATAGGTTTGTGATGCAAGAAAATAAAAGAAATTGGCAAAAAAATGAATATTCAGCTTTTACGAGATTTAAGGGAAGAAATCGGTAAGAAGGTATAGGTATTCGGCTTTTAAGGAAACAAAGGTAACTTTCAGCTTTTAAGAATTTAGGGATGGTATTCGACTTTAAGAGATGAAAATCTTAAGTGAAGCTTCGGTAACAATGGAAGGGGGAAGAAAAGAAAATAAGAAAGGTCTAGCTAGCAAGTGAATTCGGAAAAAGAAACCAAAAACCCTCATGCACATTCGGTATTCCTTTAAATAGGCACAAGCCGATTCAAGCCTCCCTTACAGTCCCATTCGGCACCAACTCTCTCTCTCTCTCAATCTCCTATTTTCTCTCCATTATCTCCACCTTAAAATTCTCTCCTGAACACTCCCCTCTAGAGTCCTCTTTTGCGCCACCAACTTCTTTCCATGAGCAAAAATAAAGTCCCAACACTACCACATTTGAGCCTCGAACCTTAGACCTTTTTGCCTACATAAAACACCACCTTGTAGCTCCCATGTAACGCCACCTTGCCACTGGGCCACAGGCCCTACTATGTCCTATTTTCCCTAAATTTGTTTAAGAGGCCTATTACCAAATACTAGGGTTCCACTAAGGCAAAAATTAATTTTTTCCTATGGTCATCCCTATCCCTAAAACTTTAAATAATCCTTGTGACATCTTAAAATTAATACTCTAATAGTGCCAAACATGTAATCTGAGTCGTTATCTTACTCTCTAAAATTTTAAACACACCCACGCCCGAGGCCCAATTCTTCTAGGCCCAAAATTTGGGGTGTTACAGTAGCAGATGCATTGAATAGAAAAGCTGCAGTTGAATTAAGGACAATGTTCACTCGACTCAGTATTAATGGTGATGGTAATTTGCTAGCTAAATTAAGGGTTAAGCCAATGATGTTTGACCAGATTAGAGCAACTCAGTTGGAAGATGAGAAATTGATGAAAAAAGAGAAATGATATAGCATGGCATGGTGGAAAATTTCAGCATTGATGAGCATGATTGTTTAAGGTTTCAATCAGATTTGTATTCCAGCTACTTCTAAGCTTAAAGAGTTAATTCTTCGAGAAGCACATGATAGCGCATTTGTGTTGCATCCTGGTGGAACGAAGATGTATCGTGATCTACGAGAACTGTATTGGTGGCCAGGAATGAAGAAAGATATAGTCGAATATGTCGTTAAATGTCTAACGTTAAATGTCTAACTTGTCAGCGAGTAAAAGTAAAACATCAGGTACCGACAGGTCTACTTCAGCCTATTAGTATTCCCAAGTGGAAATGAGATTGCATTATTATGGACTTTGTTACGGGACTACCGTTGTCAGCAAGCAAAAAGAATGCTATTTGGGTAATTATTGATCAGTTTACAAAGTCAGCTCATTTCATGGTGGTCAGAATCGACTGGTCACTACAAAAGCTTGTTGAGGCTTATATCCAGGAAATTGTAGGACTACATGGTATTCCTACATCGATAATCTCAGATCTGGATCCACAATTTACTTCAAGATTTTGGGGGTAGTTACATGATTCTCTAGGAACTCAGCTCAATTTTAGTACTGTATTTCATCCACAAACTGACAGACAATAACTGACGAACAATTCGAGTGGGTAATTCAAATTTTGGAAGACATGTTGAGAGCTTGTATCATCGACTTTGAGTCAAGTTGGGAACAATATTTGCCATTATAATAGTTTCCAATCTAGTATTTAGATGGCTCCGTATGAAGCATTATATGGTCGAAGGTGTTGATCACTGATATGTTGGACAGAATTGAATGAAAGAAAAGTGATTGGGCTAGAATTGATTCAAGAAACAGAAGAAACAGTTAAGAAGATTAAAGACAGACTGAAATTAGCCTTTGATAGGCAGAAATCATATGCAGACTTGAAACGGCGAGACATTGAATATTCTGTTGGTGATAAAGTATTCCTCAAAGTATCACCTTGGAAGAAAGTTTTGAGATTTGGCCGAAAGGGTAAATTAAGTCCACGTTTTATTTGGCCGTATGAGATTGTGGAAAGAATTGGGCCCGTTGCCTATCGATTGGCTTTACCTCCAGAATTATAGAAAATTCATGATGTTTTTCATGTTTCGATGCTTCAGAGATATAGATCAGATCCTTCTCATATTATTCTTACTGAAAACATTGAAATTCGGTCCGATTTGACTTATAAAGAAGAGCCGGTTTAGATATTGGCTCGAGAAATAAAAGAGCTGAGAAATAAACGCGTTCCTCTAGTGAAAGTGTTATGGAGAAATCATAATGTAGAGGAAGCGACTTAGGAACCGGAAGAAATGATAAGAGCATAGTATCCTCATCTTTTCCCAGGTAACTTTCAAGGACGAAATTTATTAAGGGGGAGAAATGTAATGATCCAAAATTCACAGGCACCGAAAAAGTATATTATCGGGCCTCCGTCTTAGTAAATCAAGTTCGAAAATGATTATTAGAAATATTTATGAGTCTAGTGATGTGTTTAATTAGGCTTAAATTAGATGACTTTAGCTTAATTTAGAGTAATTAGTAAAAAGAACTAAATTGAGTAAAGGGTAAAAGTTTACTTATAGATGAAAAGAAAATAGTAGGGACCAAATGGGCAATTAAGCCACATTTGGAGGTTGAGGCGGCATATAAGAAAATGTCTAGAAATTTTGTTATTTTAATTATATTATTATTATGATTATTATTATTTAATCTTATTATATTAGAAAAATAAATTAGAATATGACAAGTGTAAGGTGATAAAAATAGACAAATGTAGGAAAATATATGTATCCAATTGTAATACAAATAATTAATTAGTAAATAGATATTTAGTATTTATATTTATTAAGTAAAAGATAATTATTAATTAAATAATTACAATATGAGATTTTTAGTTGATAAATAAATTAGATTTATGACAAATGTATGGTTGAGATAAAGTCCATGTGTATTAATTAAAATAAAAACATTTGTAATACAAATATTAGTAATTAAATAGATATTTCTTATTTATTATTAAATAAAAGATGTTTATTTGATAATTAATTAAATTATAAGATTTTTATGAGGTAAAAAATTAAATAGAGACAAATGTAAATTATATAGTTGTACAACTGTATTAATTATATTTGTTATTAAATAGATTTTTATAAAAAACAATTCTTAATATAAACTAATATATATGTTATAAAAGAAAAAAGAAACCAAAAGAAAAAGAAAGGAGAAAGAACAGATAGCATTCAAAACAGGGGAAAGGAAAGAAAGAAAGAAAAGAAAAAGGAAAAACTAGGGATTTAAAGCTTGAAGTTTAAATTGGTAAGTCAATTAAGTCTTTTTACTCAAATTTGATGTTTTAGAAGTTTTAAAACAAAGTTTTGATGAAATTAAGTTGAGGTTTTGGAAGTTTTAAGGTTTTTGAACATAGTTCATGTTGAACAAAAAGATGAATTAGGGATTTATTTGATAGATTTATTGATTAGAATTGATAAAATGATTAAATTGTAAAGTAAGCTATAAGTTTTATGTTGTAGGGACTAAATTGAGGAAAATTCAGAATTAGGAAAATATGCTAAAAATTTAATAGTTAAATTTGAGTTTGGGTGAAGTTTGAATAGAAATAAAGTATGAATTGAATTAGAAAAATTAGTAAACTTAGTTAGGATTAAATTGAGAATAAGGTAGGAATTGGATAGAAATTCAATTATTATTATAAATTAATGTTGTAATTAATAGTGTAAATTATTATTATTTTCGTAGCTAACAAGGAACTCGAGGCATCGGCACACAAAAGAAAAGAGAAGGTTATCGAGGAATAATCAAGCAAATTCGGGTTTGTATTACTATAATTCAAATTATTTATTTATTCATTAAATGTTAAATTAATTTATGTATATGGTAAGTAAATAATAAGGTAAGTGACTTTATTGAATTGAATTTGGAAAATTGAAATGAATAAGAAATATGTGTTAGTATTGAATTATATTTTGATTGTGATTGGAAAAGTGTAATTGATATTAAAATTAAAATTATTATGAAAATGAAAATGAAATTGCCCTATTAACTAGTCGGGCTGAGTCAGATATAGTTGGCATGCCATAGGATTTGGAAGAGTACGGGATTTATTGGCTTTACTGATCAGGCACTTTATTTGTTGTATATCAGGCACTATATGTGTCGTATTTTAGGCACCTTGTGTGTCAACTAGGCACCTTGTGTGTCAAATCCAGCACCTCGTGTGTCATTTCAGGCACTTATGTGTCGTATGCTGATCAGGTACTATGTACCATTTTAGGCACAATATGCTGTACTGGTGTGTTTGGGTTGGAATCTGTGTATCCGTCAAAGTCCAAATTGTTAATAGGGTGAATAACTGAAATGAGAAATTTATGTGAAACTATTTGATCGTACTATTGAATATTGAAAGAAATGAAGAAGTTGAAATGTGAATCGAAATTGAGATTGAAAATGGAAAATATGAAGAATATATTATATAATTTGGCATTAAGTTAGAATAGAAAATGAATGAAGTTATTAGTTAATTTTGAATGATATTATGAATGTTTAGTTATTAAATTACTAAGTTAATGAATTGGTCATGATTTAAGTGCATTTGAGTTTTAAATTGTTTTTGGTTGTGCTATTGGTTTGAATTGGTTGTTGTTTGAAAATTGCAGGGGAGGTTAAATATTTATAAAGAGGTTATATTGAAATTTTTAAAAAAAATGAATGAAGTCAATTAGCAAAAAAAAATTTATATGAACTTATGATTCTATTATAATATGTTTGTTATTTATTTAAGAATTATTTGTAATTGTTCGACATGTTCGGTAATGCCTCGTAACCCTGTTCCGGTGATGTTTTGGGGTTAGAGGGTGTTACATATTTATTTTTGTATGTTTGTGACACAAATATATGTCTGCTTCAGTGGTTATATGTTCTGGGAAGTGTCTGAGAGGTCCCAAGTTCAAGCCTTAGCTTGGGCAAATTTTTGTTTTTAAATGAATAAACCCCTATCTCTAATCAGTAGGCTTATAAATAAATGTTGGTAAAACATGTCAGAATGGGCCTGCTGGTTGGTGGTTAAGTGGAGTGTTAAGTGGCTGGAGGTCTGTGGTTCAAATGTTTGCGCGATCAAGAGGATTTATTTTTATTGCTTGTGCCATTAAATGTTGTAGTTTGACTGAAATTCTGAGTATTTGATGAGTGTGGGGATGTTGTGGCGAATCTTTAGGAGGATAATGAGGGTGATTTCGATAGTTGTGGGATTGGTGGAGGAAAATAAAGAATTTGAGGTGTAATGAGGAAGTGGACGATTTGTGGTGGGATAGTAGTGAGGATTTTGAGGAAAGGATTAAAGGAAGTGATCAGAGTTGTGTCGAACCTAATCTATTCTTCTCAAAATTTTGATTTTATTTTCCCAAATTTCGGCCTTTCTACCCTTTTTGACATTTTGAATCCATTTTCTCTGCCTTTTTTTTTCTGTCTCACTACTACCGACTTCCTCTTCTGGCTTTTCTCTTCTTCTTCTTTAATTTACTGCCAATTGTTTGCTGAAAAACTTCCTTCTTCTACTGCTTTGGTTTCTCCATTAACCCATTTTTTTCTTTTTTTCTTTTCTCTAAACTCTTTTACTTGTTGTAACTTGTCTTCTCCGTTTTGCTTTTGTGCGTTTGGTAAGTAGTGTTTTCGCCTCTTGTTAATTGATTCTTGGTTGGTGACTAAGGAGATTGTTGCTACTTATGGTAGGTGAAAGGTAGTGATCAGTTTGTGCTGCTGCTAAGGTTGGAGCATTAAGGACAGAGTTGTCATTGGTAAGTGGATCATGCTTTTTGAACCGCCTTCGGTATTGGGGTCTTGATTAAATTGTTGTTTTACGACTAATAAAGGTGTTTTAATGTTCAGTTTTTAAGTTGGTAATTTGGGAGTCTTTGTTAATTGTGATGACAGCCAAAAGTCTGGAGCGAAAGGCTGTGCTGGTGCCGAATTATAGAGAGAAACGTCTGGTGTTCGTAAGGTAAGAGTTCAGTTAAGGTGTTAGAAGTATGCCTTTCGATTTTAGTTAATTGCTTATTGATTGAGGTGTAAAATAAAGTGTTATACTGGTCAATTGATAGGTCTTGGGTGCTCAGGAGTATTTTTGCAAAGAATCAGAATTAGGTGTGTAACCATAACACTGTAAACGGGAATTGGCGAAAAGTCGAAAAGTGAGATTGTCGATGCCACACAGACGTGTGGCCATCCGTGTGGTTGGCAGTGTGTGATACACGAGCCAGACAAATTGAGCCATGTGCGCTACACGGGTAAACCACACAAGAGTGTAGGATTATTGGGCCAAGCCGTGTGGTTCGCCATTTTGCGTTGTGTGGGCCCCCACGGGCAAACATTATGGGCTTGTGGACCCATTTTCACTACTAGATTGCTAAGGTTGCACGGGTCGCCCGAGTCGACTCTGGACCTACTGTAGGGTCGGTAAGCTTACCTAATCCCCTAATTAACTGAAATTACTGTATGACTGATATGAATAAGCATGATGATGTTCCACTAATTTGATACTATATGCCCTGATTACATGCATGATATTATGTTATAGCATGTCATATTTGTATATCGCATTATATTAGATTGGGGGTTTATTTTGTTCAGAGGAAGTGTACTAAAAGGCCTCGAGCCTAAATTACTGACGCAACTGCAAACTACTATCTAGTGCCGCATTCGGTACTTTTTGGAGTGTAGGGATGGGTGGGTTGATTATATCCCCACATAGAGTGTAGGGTTGGACGGAGTTGGAGTGTAAAGGCTAGCTGGGTAAGATTTAATACTGTATATCTATTACTGTATTGAATATTGATACTGTAATAAGCCAAGGCCCAAATGCATGACTGCGTCTGTATTGTAATGGACTAAGGCCCTAACTGAAACTGAAACTGATACTGAAATGGCCTTTGGCCCAGACTATGGTTGCATTTTGTCTGCTTGTTTATATGGGGAGTACACAGAGTTTTCGTAAAGTCACGCTTCTATTTTATCTGTACAGGTAATCCCCAGACTTAGGCTAATCGGAGCGGCGTAGGACTCAGCGGTGGCTACACGACCCCTTTTTACACTGTTTCGTATTTAATTAAGTTTTCAAAGTTTTATTTGGGGTATTTTACTGTAATAAAGGCCTCTATGGATTTTTATTTAAAATTTGGATTTTATATTGTTTTAGGTTTTACATCTGCTAAAGGTAGCTAAAATACGAGTTTTTAAAAGAAATGCATGTGTTTTAGCAAAATAGCCATAAGGACACAGACTGTTTTAAAAAGCTTCCGCAACGTATAATATTTTGAAAACTATCGATTGAATAAGAATCACAATTTTAGAATTAATATAAGATAATGACTAATTCTAAATGGAAATTATTTTCAGCGAAGTTACGGTTTGTCCAACACAAGTTACGGTTTTCAAACACACTACCATGTGACATCGCCAGATTCGGCCATAACATCCAGGCCGGGTTTGGGGTGTTACATGTTACATATCATCTCTTTAGGGACATATTTAGTTCCTACTTACTTTTCCTTTATTTTTAATTACCTTATAATTTGGTCCCTATACTACCTAATTAATAAGCTTCCAACCTAGTCCTTGTACTTTTATAATATTCTATCCATTGATTACTAAATAATTTAACTACTAATATTCCTATTTTTTTTAGTTTCATACTTGCTTCTGCATCTATTAAAATTTCAAATGACTCAGTTTAATAAATTCGATCCCACAACTGACTTTTCAAACAAAGACAAAAATTGGGTTGTTATAGGAAAACTATCAAATCAAAATATAAATCATGTCATAATTGAATCTCCAATTTGTTTAAAACATCTAATAATACAAAGAGATTCATAATTACCAACAGTCATTGAATAATCATTTTATGCATTGTAATGGAGTAACTTAAACATATACTGCACATTCAAAAATTCTAAAATAGGTTGATTTGGCTCCTGACCAAAAGCCAATTGTAATGAAGAGTACTTGTCACAACTTATTGACATGAAGTGTAAAAGTGTTTATTTTTAAAATATCATATTCCTATATACAAAAAAGTTTTATTCTCAAGAGTAATGGTTTCGTTACTAATTAGAGGCATTTAATTCATAATTTTGCTAAACCATTTTATACGTATAAGTAACATGCTTTGTGATACTTATTCACACTAACAATCTATCATAAAATAATAATTAGAAGCCCGAGAAATAAACTCACCAACATTAGCAAGAATTGTCTCGATTGCATAATTTGAAGGTTTTGTTCATAAAAAAATCATTAAACAAGTAATCTCGCAAACTACAGGTTGCAAGTTGATAACTCACATGTGATTAACTTGTAGATGCATATACCAAAATTATATCAAAACATCCACTTGTCGGATAAATGAGCCCATGTTTCTTTCAGAAATGCAAGAAATTTAATCTCAACTTTTGCTAGTGAGATTTAATATATCTCTTTGAGAATAAGCAACACTTGAAAAATGAAGAATCTTCAAGTTTTTCAATGAATATCCATATAAATTCACATCATGTCGGATCATTATTGATCAGGATAGTTTACCGATCATACCAACTAATTAGTATATTTGGACTAGTAAACTTCTAGTTTACCATGCACGGGATTCAACAATACTAATGTAAACTTCTAGTTTACCATTGTATGTTATTTAACTATACTAATAATTGCATAGTACGAACTAGAAGAAAATACAATAGTTTTCTAATATAAAATTCTCACCGAGGTCTAATAAATTTAATATGTAGAAATTATTCTTCTCCTCACCCATAGCCTCAATATGATATTCGTTATAATGAATATCTTCTTAAAACATAATAATTTCTTTGATACTGACTAGAACTTAATGCATTAATTATCACTTTATTTCTTCAAATAACAATCCCTTAGCTCTTCTGGAGCCTTATATTAATTTGGTACAACTAAAGATTATTTTATTATCAAATAAGAAAAATGATTTTTATCCCTAATGATAATATGCATTGTTGTATTATCTAGTGGACTTATGTTTCCTTCCTTTAAAGGAATATTAATTGAATAATACAATATTCAAGTGTATGACAGGTACATGCACAATTACTTTTCATATCATATTTGATAACAAAAGTTATCTCCACTCATTAAAAGGATCTCTTGAGAATTTTTGTTCCTTTCTTGCTTATCTTCATTTTTTTCGTTTCTGGTGGTGAGAAAAAAAATATTATGTCGAGCCTCTTTGGTTATTATTATAATCCAACTGCTTTCATATCCAAGATTATGTCATTTGAATTTATTATATATTGTTGCATTCACTTCAAGGAATGGAGCAGATCCAATAGGATGGGCTCCATGGTTTTGTTAATTAACTCATTATTTTGTTCAATCACAATTACACGAACACATTTAAAGCATGAAAAGTTTAAAAAAAATTCTCTAACAAGTTCTTGTTAATAATATTCTCAAATAATTTTAATTGAGAACTCATCTTGAATACTTTAGAGTTATACTCACAGTTTTAAAATATTGTAAATTCAGGTGCATCCAACCATAACAAGCTTTAGATAGAATTATCATATTTCGATGCTAATGTCTTTTTTTTTGTAATTATTCTATAATTCAAGTGGATCTTTTGCAATCAAATATTCTATTTTGAACCCTTGATGAGGATGATGACAAAGGAAGACTACAAAGATAATCACAATCAGATTCAATTTAATAACAAGAGTGATAAATAGAATTCAATCATCAATCTTTCCCTATCCTTTTCAAAATCAAAATAGATAAATTTTCATAGAAAGAGTAATTCATACCAGATATAATATTTTCTTCATTCACAATCTCAATATGATATCCATTACAGTGAATATCTTTTAAAATAATGCATTAATCATCACAAATTTTGTTCTTTCAAATATTGGCCCTGTTTGGCAATTGGTTGATAGCTTATTGCAGTGCTGGTTTGATCAACTGATTCTATTAACTGATTTGACCAACTGTTTAATTAAAAGTTTTTGGTAAAACTTAGCTGATAGTTGAAAGCTAAAATGTGTAAAATGACAAATAAGGGCATGGCACATTTTATTGTTAAGTATTTATTTATAATACTTCAGTCTTTATTAGTGAAATTACTGAAATAAAATACTATTACCAATGAATTAAAACAACCATTAATTAGTGATATTTTTGAAATTTTAAATAAACAAATTTCTTAAGTTCCTTATTTGCAAATTTCTTAAGTTGCATAAGAAATTATTTTATACAAGTAAATTGAAAATAAATTAATTGTACATAAATT
This sequence comes from Gossypium stocksii, assembly GCA_020496765.1. Classification (NCBI taxonomy): domain Eukaryota; kingdom Viridiplantae; phylum Streptophyta; class Magnoliopsida; order Malvales; family Malvaceae; genus Gossypium; species Gossypium stocksii. The sequence continues at coordinate 36,261,252 of CM035629.1, forward strand.
AATTAGTGAATATTTTTCAGAATGGAGGCTATTGATATCTTGCCACCCCTATTAGATTTGAGAGCATGTGAAAAAGAGAGTAATTTTTGAGCAAGCATGGTCAAATATGTCATTCCACATTCCCAATCAGTTGTGAAAAAAGTTGTCCATCTTGCGTTTTTTTTTTTTGTTTGTTTTGAAGGTTTTAGCTCAACAAGCTCTTCCAAACCTTTATTCACCAAACACTACAATTAGAGGGTTTGACTACTCAATCCTCCATTTATGCCCAAATCAGCTAAAAAAATGCTTAAAACTATGTTTACCAAACACCCTCATTAATATTAGCTCTTCTAGAGTTTTCAACTAATTTTGTACTACCAAATAATTAGCTCTTCTAGAGCTTTCAACTAATTTTGTGCTACCAAATAATTAGCTCTTCTAAAGGTTTCAACTAATTTTGAACTACCAAATATTACATTAATATTGGTTTGTTTCAGTACCAATTAAGAGAAATATTTTCTATCTATAAGGATAGTATTTATTGTTACATTATCAATGAGACATATTTCCTTCCTTTAAAAAATTAATAGATTTTGAACAAAATATTTGGGCATACGACTGGTATGTGACCAATGATTTTTTATATTACATTGATAACATAAGTTATCTCTACTTTTTTAAAAGTTATCTTGAGAACTTTCATTGTTCTCTAATTTATTACTATGTTTCCACTTTTTGTGGTTATTATTATGTCACTTATATTACATCCTTTATTTTTTATGCTTGCATTCCCTTTAGGGAATGCAACATGTAAGGCCCTGAAAATAGGTCTGGTAGTTTCGGGTAAGTTTATTGGGTTCCGAGTAAATATTGAGAATTAATTGGATTAATTAGCGATTTATATTCTTAATTAGTTAGCTTAATTTCATCTAAAATCGGTAAATAATATTTTGGAAAATAAAAATATTTTTAGAAAAATTAATTTTATGGTTTTAAATAATTTTTGGATAAAAATAAATATTTTGGGTTAAATTGGACTTTAAAAATAATTTAAAATGTGGGTTTAATTGGGTGATTTAAAATATTAATTAAATGGGACTAATTTGAAAAACAAGGGAAATGTGTAAGAGATTTAAAATAAACCATATTTTTTTGGAATTTTGGAGGGAAAAGAGCAAATTATAAAACAAGGGAAAAGGGGGAGTGGCAAATTCCCCAAATTCTGATAATCAAGTGGGGGTTTTCAATTTTAAAAACTCTGCAACTACCTCACTTTTCACTCATTTTTCACTCGGATTGAGAGCTCTCTGTGTGTGCTTGTTTTCATAAACCAAATATCAGAGAATAGATCTAAACATTTTCTCTCCTCTCGAAATAATTTTCAAAGTTGGGCAAAAAGTCATTCGAATTTCTTCAAGCATTTTTATTCAAACTTCCAAATCAATTATTTGAGTTCAATTAAAGGTAATCGTCATCTCTAAACTTGTTTTTAAGTTGATTTCAATCATTATTTGTTAATTAAAATGATTATAATGGATTTTCAACTTTAATTTATTCTTTCTTGAACTTGAGGATCAACAATGGTGGACCTTTAATTTTGAGTTGGAATCAAAATATTAATGGATGTCTAAGCTCAAAGTAGGTCTAATAAGAAGTTTTTAATCTTAAACCAAAAGATCAAACACGTTTTATGGATCAATTTTGAGAAGTTCGAATTTGATCAAGAACATGGATGATTTTTCTAGAAAATTATGAAATGGATTAAATGATGAAATTAACACTTAGAATACATGTTATTGGACTAAGAATGAAGATTAGAAGTGGTTTGAGGTGCTGAAAAGAGAGTTTACTTGAGGGATTTCATATTTCAGCTTAGTTGTGCAACATCGGTAAGGTAGTTTAGAGCAATAATTTAGATTCGTATACTTTATCAAATTTTGCGTTTCTTGTTGCTATTGTTAGTTTGTAATGCATACTATCTCTGTTAAAACTCCACATCAAGAAGAGGAACGTGCAAATCAGAATTGAAGCTCAAACTTGCTTGTTTGAACACATTTTGCTTAAAAGAGCTGAGTGTGGAAATAAGTGATATTAAGGGCAACTTGGTAAATTAGTCTGATCATGTGTTAAATTAAAGGTCTAATTGGTGTTATTAATGACTTAATTTCATATTGGATGGTTGGATTTGCAAAAATAAGTTTTATTTTATAAAAGAGCAAAATGGCAATTGGTTTAGTAAGTTGTGTATTATGCTTATAGCATGATTAAATTGTATGGAATGAATTGATATTTGGAGCATGAATTGCTAATTTATTGAACATTTGATAAAGGTGTTCTAATTGGTATATGAATATTAGGAAAACGATATTTGCTATGCTTAATTTTATTGATGTTAAAATTGCTTAGCAACATGCTTTTACTTGCATTTTAACATCCTAAATTAAGTGATTAAACAACAAATTTTATGCCTTGTATATATGATTATATTGGCAACATTGCATGGTGGATCCATTGGATATAGTTGGCATGCCATAGTGTAACAGCCCAAGTTTGGGCCTAGTCGGAATAGTAGTTTTGGAACCACAAATTTGAGGTCAGAGAAATTATTTTTAATATTATTTTATGTGTTATAGAATGATTATATGAGTGCATGGAAATTTTGGTGAATTAATTTTAGTGATTGCATGCTTAATTTTGAGAAATGACTAAATCGCATAAAGTGCGAAAGTTTTGTTTTATTAGGTGTTATTTAGCTATGGAACATTAAATTAGAGGTCCTCATTGAATAAATAGACCTCAATTTGTTTAATGGCTGAACATAGGGTCAAAGATTGAAAAGTCAAAGGTTAGGTGGGATTTTGGTGATTAAATTGATTAAATAAAATAAAAAGCTAGTGTTTATTCCTTTTTCCCCCATCACCACCGAAATTTACAGCAAACTTAATCGTTTTGAGAGCTCAAACTTTCAGCCACTTGGTCCTCTTACAAGTAAGTGATTTTGATGGTTTTTCTTGATGATTTTTATACTTTTGGAACCCTTGTAGCTTAATCTAGCTAATGAGGGGACTATTTTGCAAAATGATTGAAAGTCTAGGGTTTTGCCATGAGAGTATGCATGTTTTTTGCTGCATTTTTATGGAAGAAAATGAATATTGGTTGTTAAATAAACAACTTTTGTTAAATGATTTTCATGAAAACACCTAAAATGGGTCATTTTGTAAAAGTTCTAAAATAGGTGGTAAATGTGTGAAATAATGGAAAATGTGGGCTGCTATGAGCATGAAAAAGGTTCGGCTATGCATGGGTAGTAAAGAAATTGAACGCATTTCATTTTACAAGCCTAGGGGCAAAATTATAAATATGTGAAACTTTAGGGGTAAAATTGTAAAATTTCCAAAGTGTGATTTTTGGATTGATTTAAATAATGTGAACGTTAAATAAGTATTATTTGATATGTTAGATCAAGAAAAATGAAATTCGGGCTTAGATCAGAGAAGAATGAGGTTATGGACTAAGTCGGAATAATTAGCCGCTTTTGCATTCGAGGTAAGTTGCGTGTAAATATTACAACTCTATTGTGTTTATGCATTGATTAATTGATATAACATAAAATGTTTGATTGTGATTATGAATTTTGCATGATGAGAATGATATGGTAAAATCCCGGTTGAACCATAGGAATAGGTCGGATATTCATGCCATAATACTAGGGTTATTCGAGAGCTAGTGTAAGACCATGTCTGGGACATGACATTGGCCTTGACATGTGAGCCATTGTAAGACCATGTCTGGGACATGACATCGGCATTGATGTGAGTGCTAGTGTAAGACCATGTCTGGGACATGGCATCGGCACTAATAGATAAGAGCTAGTGTAAGACCATGTCTAGGACATGGCATCGGCTTTGAGATGTGTCAGTGTAAGACCATGTCTGCGACATGACATCGGCACAGATAGAGGAGAGCCAGTGTAAAACCATGTCTAGGACATGGCATCGGCCTCGATATATGAGAGTTAGTGTAAGACCATGTCTGGGACATGGCATCGACTTTGATGTGTGAGCCAGTGTAAGACCATGTTTGGGACATGGTATCGGCATTTTCCCTTATGTATGAGGCTTATCAGATATCCTTTAATATTCCAATGGTTCAACGGGTGATTGAAAGCTTATGCCGAGAATGAGAAATGCTATGACTATGTTGTGAATGGTACAGGTACCTAAACGAAATCTATGAGGATTGAGCTTGATTTATGTTGTGTAAATTGTATGGTTGAAAATGAGTAAGTTATGTCTATGAGAATGACCTTGTGATTATAGGTCTATACTTATGATGTATACATGTGGGATGAATTTGATTGATGATCATGTGTGAGGCTTTTAGGCCAAATTAAATAGAAAAATGATATGTTCAAGTCTTTGTTGTTGATGTATGGGTTAAATTGGCCAATTAATGGCATGTAAATATTTGTTAATGGCTAGTTATGGATATGTTTTGGTAATATGCATGTTTGAATGGAAGTTAAAACAAAGAAATAATGGAAGAGTAGAATTAGCAATAAAACAGTTCTAGACAGCAGCAATTGTGTGATTTTGAAAAATCACCAAAAATGGTGGAAACCGAATTATAGGTTGAGTAAGATATGAAATTAGAGCTTATTGAGTTTAGTTTCATATAAAAGAAATGCTATAAGAAAAAGAGTTGCATATTATGAGATATTTAAATTTTTGTAAGACAGGGTCAGAATGATTTTAGGATCCCCTATTTTGAGTTTGGAAAATCATTAAAAATTGTGTAAAAATAATTATGGGTTATAATTTATATGCTTAAAATCCTTAATAAGTTTTTTTTCAAAAGAAATAAAAAAGAACATCATCCGATTCTAGTACGAGAAGATAATTAAATTTTAGTGAAGAGGGGTTGGAACTGTCAAACAGCGAAACATAGGAGATTTTAAAGAATAAACTGTACTTATTGGTCAAACCAAAAATTCTGAAAATTTTATAGTAAGAAGGCATGTGGGTCTAGTTTCAGGGAAAATTTGTGGATCTTAATTTGGAGTTCCGTAGCTCAAGATATAAGTAATTTAGTGATTGTGATTTAAGCAGACAGTCTGAGATGAACATGTGTAATAGTGGAATTATATGCAATTATATTCATATTATCTTGAGAACACATTGTGAGCATTGGTAAAAATATATTAATTAATTTCTTATTATTTACATGCCAACTTACTAAGCTATAAAGCTTACTGCCTCCTTTCTATTTCTCTTAGTTTTGTCAGGTTGGCTCGGGGTTACAGATCGTCGAAGACAGCATCACACTATCAAATTATCAATTTGGGGTATTGATAAATCTCAAGTGTTTTCGAGTGAGTGGCATGTATAGAGACTTAGTTATTGGTGATATGCATTCTTAGGATTTGGCCAAATGTATTGGCTTATATTGCTTCATTGTATATGGCCATGGGATGTGGCTCATATTGGTTATGAGTATGTAAGCCTATTTATGCATGCATGTGGAAAGGCTTTGTTGTAGTTATGTGCATACATGTACCAAGTTCTTGTGTGGTGTGCTCATGCTTGTTTATCATGAATGGTTAATATTATATTTATATGTGTTGATGATTAAGTTGGGAATAATTAAGGGTATGATATGTGCCTATAAAATGTATAAGAGGGTAAAGAATTAAGAGCAACAAAAGGGCTTGGAAAACAGCCTAAGTGTTGGCCACACGGGCAGAGACACGATTGTGTGTCTCAGCCGTATGGAGGACACGGCCTAGTACACGGGCGTGTGACCCTTATTTGTTAATGATGTCATAAATAGAGAGTTACACAGGCTGAGGACACAGACGTATGTAACCACACGGCCTACCCACACGGGCTTATGACCCTATTTTTAGTGAAATTTTCTAAGGTTTTCGGTGGCACTCGGTTAAATTTCGAATTGCCTCTAAAGTGAGTTTTGGGCCTCGTAGGCTTATATTAGAGATTGTAAGATAAAGTTTTGAAAAGTTTAATTTAGAAAGAAGTTTTATGAACCGGGAATGTATGTTTGCATATGTGTTAGTTAGGTAACGCCTCGTACTCTATCCCAATGTCGGGTACGGGTAAAGGGTGTTACACATTGGACTTGTGAGTGCTCACCATTATTTGTGATATTGTGAGCATATGGCTCCTGGTAGACTAATTTATTTAAAATAGATAAGGGAGTGTTAAGCTTAAGTCTCCACTCATCGGGTTATTTGAGGCACTATAAGGAAGCGTGTGGCTTCAGCCAGCTCAATTCGAAGGACTGTATTTGATTTGTGGGAGTTCGGAGATCCGTTTACCCAATGGATGATCACACATTTCCTTATTGCCAAGGATGTATTATGCCAATATAATTGATTGTTTATGCTAATATAATTGAATGTTTATGTGTTAAAAGATGATTTTACATGCCATGGAAAAATTGATTCTTAATTCTTGAAATAGCACGTGATAGTATGGTGAAATGTTAACATGTTGTACCTGAAAATTTAATGCTTAATTACTCTAATTTATGCATGATTGGGTGCAAATTACTTAATGTTTTTACTATCATTCACTGAGCTTTTTAAGCTCATACCCTCACATTTCGTGTAGAGAATTTCTGGGAATAAGGAGTCAAGAATCGAGTGCAAGGGCGATCCAATAATAAGGCTCAGCAATGGCTTAAGAAATTTACTTTAGAGATTATATAGGGGTATTGTGATGCTTTTGGGACTAGTGTTATTTTACCTGTAATAGACATTGGACATTAAATTTTGGACTTTAATTTTGGTTATTTTATAATTGCTTTAATACATGATTTTATGTCTAATTGATGTTTGATTTATGGTATGTTGATGAGTGTTCGTACGGTGGTTGATAGTCGGTGTATGAAGCATGTATTTTATACTAACAATGTTTAATTGAAGCTTACCGTGGAGTGGATTGCTTGCGACTAAGGTATATAGCTTGTGAGAATTAATTGGTGTTTGCCAAGCATGTAATTAGGTGTTAAATTTTTATTAATTGTTGCATATTTGTTGTAAATAAATTAAATTGGAGATGTGTGGATGTTTATGGTAATTAATTGTAGCTATTTCAAGTTTAATGGGTAAATAAAATATGTAAAATCAGGTTTTTAAATGACACACGGGCTGGGGAGTGGGGACAAGACCGTCTGGGTTTTTGGGGGGGTTTGATTTTTGGTTTTCGTAATCTAATATTCTAATTTGCTTAATTTATAATTTAGTCCTAAAACTTGATTAGATTAATTGAAGCCTTTAATGATAGGGAAACATGGTAATATTTTAGGATTAGACTTGTAACTATTAATATTTGTAGAAACACTCTTAATTTTTAATTTGGAAAATGTACTAAAAGTTTGTAAAAGTTACGATTTAGTCCCTGATAATAAAACTTGAATTAGACACAATAAATGAACTCGAATTAAGCTATAATTTTTAAGGCTAGCATAATTTGACTAAAAGAAGATTGGTAAGTTTAGAAATAAAATTGAGATAGTCAAACCTTAGGTGGTAAAATGACTAAAATACCCTTAGGTTTAGATACTTAGAAAAAGTTTAAAAATGGTTCAAAAATTGCTTCCGTGTTAATAAATGATAGTTAATTAGGCATAAATGAGGTGTTATAAGGTTGGGGTGTGCGTCAGGTGATCGTTAACTAGGGAGTTGCTTCGGTGGCTAATGTAACGTTTTGAATTTAGGTCAGCCCGTCCCAGTCGAGTTCGGGGTGTCACATAACAAATCTAGTAGGATTGGCTTCTAAATATCCAAATATATTCTTTATTTAAGAATAATCTATATCACAAAAACTTATATTTGAGTGCAATCATTATATATTTAAACAAAGAACATTTGATAAGAAAAGAATATGTACTCAAATATAAAGCAACATTTTATTAATATATTTTTACTAAAACCTAACTTTTAAAAAAAAAATTAAATAAAAAATTAATTTTATTATATGATACTATTTTATAAACAAACATTTTTGAAGGTTCATTAATAAACCTTTTCAATCCACCAATATTTAATAATTTAACTAGTTAATTCAATTAAATATAAAACAAAAAATCACAATCATACCTCAATTACAAAATACGTCGAAGGTACTTATTAATCTAAAATTTTATCAATGTTTGTACAATGATAAATCAAAGATTAAGAATAAGAACTAAGATCCATTTTGAGATTGAATTTTTTAACATCCTGAAATAAAACAAATTAATCATAATTAATCACAAAATTTAAAAAAACAATAATCTTAATATAAAACATTAAATGAAAATTTCCTACAAATCTTTGCACAACTTTGAGACTTGTTCTTTTGACAATTTTGCCTTTTTACTTGAATACGACAAGAAACTGTTTGAATATATAAATATATTGGTGGCATAAAAAAAATTTCTAAGGTAGTTGAACGATGGAAGTTAATTGAAGCATTATTGGGTCTTGGGATCAAATCCTATAATGAGCGTTGGGTTTTTCTTTTCTTTTTTTTTTTTTTTTGAATGCCATGTTAGAAATAGTTAAAGAAGACAAGTAGCAAGTGGTTAGAAAAAGATAAAAATGAATTGGGGTGTGGGTTTCAATCCAATTGGGTGCGGATTTAAAAAAAAATCTAAGTTATCAAATAAAAATAAAGAAAATAAGGATGGGTGTGCTTAGAATCATGAAAAAAAAAATCTAAGTATTGTGTTGATAATAGGTTATGAAATAAAAGAATAGAGAGAGTAAAAATAAAAATAAAAGAAAGTAAAGAAAGAGAACATATTTTATTGATTAATAGGGATGTTTATAATTCTTTTCTAAAATCTATATTTATATGCATAAGAAATCTACATGATATAAAATTCTACTTTTAATAACTATTAGAATCATAAAGTACATCAAATTTATCTTGATCTTGATCGACATATAAAAAATTAATTATTGTTATAAATATTTTTAAAAAAATTGATAATGTTATGAATATTTTATTATTAAGTGAATGTCTATGAGCATGGTACTCTGATTTTTCTTTTCACACATATTTTTTTTAACCCTTTCTTTATTTTTATTTTACAACTTGTTTTATTATTTCTTTTTCACAAATCATCTTCTGGGCAAAAGAAGAAAAAAAAAACCGCCTTTCATTCGCCTCCCAAGAATTGAACTTGGATCCTTTAACCCAAATCACTTGCCACTCACCTAACTTTAGATTTTAGACTTTTGCGTGCAAAAGATTAATGTAAGCAATCTTCAACTGTGTTTCGAAAAGGAAATTTAAACGTAATTGGAATCAAACCAATGTCTTTCCACCTTATCCCTATTTCCTTAATCGCTTAGTTAACCTCAAATTTTTAATGATGTACGCCAAGATATTTATAAACCCAAACAATTTTCTGTTGCATAGAAGAAAAGAACCAAAATTATCGGGAAAAAACTCGATGTGCAGAGATTTGCAATTTTTTTTTAATATTTTATTTCTAGATTAATTTTAAATTTAATTCAGGATTAATTTTAATTGATTTGATTAATTTGTTTTATTTCTATCTCTTTTTGAGGATGGTGAAAGATTTTATCTTTGACTTTGATTTTGGTTCTTGATTCTTAAATATCTTATTAGTAATAATTTTTCTTGCCACAAGATGTAAAAATATAAAGATAAATAAGAGAATAACAAGATTTCTCGATATAACCTTTTAAAGAAGCAAGACAACTTACGAAAAGTTATTGGTATTATACTTGTTATGCACTTGAATATCTTATTATTCAATTAATATTCCTTAAAAGGAATGAAATATATGTCTAGTAGACAATACAACAGTGTATACTATTTTTAGAGATAAAAGGTATTTTTCTTATTTGGTAATGAAACAAACCAATCTTTGGTGGTACAAAATTAATTTAAGGCTCCAAAAGAGCTAATATATTGTTACCCTATATTCTATGTGGTAATAGAATATGTTAATATTTCATAGTACAAAATTAATTCAAGGCTCTAGAAGAGTTTAATACATTATTATCCAAAAAAATAAAGCAACGATAATTAATGCACTAAATTCTAGTCAGTCTCAAATAAATTATTTTGTTTTAAAATGATATACATTGTAAGGAATATCTCAATAAGACTGTGGATGAGGAGACGATTAATTAAATCTATTATATAGGGTAAGAATTTTGTATTGGAAAACTATCGTCTTTTCCTCTAATTTGTACTATGTATATATTAGTATGGTTAAATTATATAAGATGGTGAACTAGAAGCTTATATTAGTATCATTGAATCATGAGCATAGTAAACCAGAAATTTACTAGTCCAAATATACTTATTAGTTGGCATGATCAATTAGACCATCTTGATTAATAATGATGCGACAAGATAAGAATTTACATGAATATTTATTAAAGAATCTGAAGATTCTTCAGTTATCAAGTGTTGCTTGTTCTCAAAGAAGATCAAACCTCACTAGTAAAAGTTGAGATTGAATCTCTTGTATTTTTGAAAGAAATATGAGTCTATTTATCCAATAAGTAAATGTTTTGATATTATTTTAGTAAATGCATCTATAATATAATCACATGTGAGTTATCAACTCACAACATGTAGTTTGTGAGATTACTTGTTTAATGATTAGTGTAAAAACAAAATTTTCAAATTATGCAATCGAGAAAATTCTTACTAATGTTTGTGAGTTTATTTCTTAGGCTCTAAAATATATTGCATGCTAGATTATTAGTGCAAATAACTGTCGCAAAGCTTGTTGCTTATGTGAATAAGATGGTTTAGCAGAATTTATGAAGTAAATGCCTCCAGTTAGTAGCTAAACCATATCTATTGAGAACAAAACTTTTTGTATATATTTATACGAATATGATATTTTACATGAATCGTCACTTGTACGCATCATGCCAACAAGTTATGATAAATAATCCTCATTACAATTGGTTTTTGGTCACAAGTCAAATAAAACCCATTTTAGAATTTTTTTTTTTTAAATATGTAGTATATGTTTAAGTTGCTCTACCACAATGCATAAAATGAGTATCCAAATACTGTTGGAAATATCTATTAATTCTAAATCTCCTTGTATTATTAGATGTTTTGAATGAAGTGAAGATTCAGTTATGATATTATATTTTAATTTGATACTTTTCCCAACATTAGGTAGAGAGAAATAATAGCTGGATGAAACAATTACTTGGAATGAATTATCATTATCTAGATCATTATAAAGATTAATTTCAACCAAAAGTTCAAAAAGATAATTCATTTTGTGGCAAGTTAACTGTCAGATGTATTTTCTGACCTGATGAGAATAACCAAGTGTCATGTACCAACTGATGTTTTGAAGTCCCACTAGGATATCTTTTTAGAATAAATGAAAGTAATACATACCTAGAGCATGGTTGATTGATTGGTTCCAAAGATGCAAATTCCTGTAAAAGAAAATAATGAATCAAGATGGTCATATAGTGGAGGCGGGTGCTCCTACCCAAAGACATAACTAATGATTAAAACTCCAAAAGAGATTCAAGTACATGTAAATGAAGATGAAAATAACAAACATAAAGAGATCTCGATAAGTTAGTACGAGAAACTATGGAATCGCGAAATGAAAAGTTCGACAACGATTGTGAAATATAAACATGGAACATGCAATATTATTGTTGAAACAATGAAAGAAAATGAAGATATTGAATAAGTCTATTGAGGAATATAGATATGGAAGAGTTTGGCCAAAATGGAAAGACGCAATTCAAGTAGAATTAAATTTGTAAAGTTTCTGTAATAATAGTCCAAACATTTAAAGTTATAAAGCCAGTGATGGTATAAATGATTAATTTTGAAAAAAATGGAATAAGAAAAATAAAGATTTTTGCTAAGTTTTGGTATTGATTATGAAATATATAATATTTTTTTTGTGGTGGATACAATAACTTTTAGATATCTCATTGGTCTAACAGTTCATAAAAGATTTGACATGCGTCTTATGATTGTGATTACAACATTTATATGAGTCATTATATGATGAAGTTTATAATAGAATCCTTGAAGAATTTAGAATGCTAGAAGTATATAATTTTTTTAGGAAATTGTTTAATATATTTATGTAAATATTTATTGATTTGATTGAAACATATGTATTATTATAGAATGATCATGATCAAAGTTTGTCATGATTATAGTGGTAACTCCTAAAGAGATCAAAATATATTTCTTCAAAATTTTTCATCACTCATGACTTCTAGAAGCATGATGCTATAAACATATATCAAACTTGTTCAAGTGATCATTTGAAAAGTTGATATTCATTATTGAATATGTAAAATATGAGATATTATGTGATAATGTCATGTGGGGGAGTAAATACGTCTTGTACTCTTTTTCCTTTAACCGAAGTTTTGTCCCATTAGATTTTCCAAGTAAGATTTGTAATGAAGCAAGTCATGCATATTACCAATAAGTGTACTATTTTCCTTCGTTAAGAAATTTTTTTTCACAAAGTTTTTATCTTAGTAAAATTTTAACGAGGCAGATTATCAACTAATAAACATCTAAAGGGGAGTGTATGAATATTTTATTATTAAATAGATGTACATTATGATTAAGATAAATTTGATGTACTTTAGGATTTTAATAATCATTAGAAATAGAGATTTATATCATATATATTTCTTATATCTATAAATATAAACTTCGAGCTTTACTCCCTTTATTCCTTTATTTTATAACATATATAATAATTTTAAGATATTTTTATAAAGCTTAATTCATTTTAATAATCATTTATAATAAAAAAAAGGGGGACATTTTGAAAAAAAAAAAAAATCAAATATGACAAAATTATTGTAATAAAATGAGTATTATTTATCTCGCACTTCAACTTGAGAAGGAATAGTTGTTGTCGGTGCTGTTAGGATTTCGTGGCTATAATTACATATCACGAAAAGTGAATCAAGAATTTACTTTTAGATTTACCTTTTAATTACGGTCAAATTTTCCTTTAGTCCCTGTTTATTGGTAAAGTCTAAATTTAATCCTTAACTTAAAAAAGTTTAACAATTAAATTCTTTTTATTTTTCGATTTAAACATTTTACTCCACAATTAGGATTTTCCTTCACAATTTGTTTACTATCGCATAGGCTTATTGAGTTCGTAATAACGTAATTTTAAATTTAATAAGATGGTATGGGTATATTAATAGCAAATTTTAACAAAAAATAATAACAATGTCAACAATTAAATTATGATTTTTAAATTTAAAACTAAGGCACTTAGGTTGGTTTGATTTAAGATTTTTTTTTTTTTAAATTTTCAACTAAATATATTTTTTTAATGTTTCATTTTTCATTTGTGAAGAGAATGAGAATGGAAATGAAAATAAGCTTATTTTTTAAAAAATAAATATACCTTTTTAAAATAATTTGTAAGTAATCACAAATACAATACAGTCATAATTAATACAATTTAATATAAATTATAAAGCACAACTAGATTAAATTCGAACTCAAAAGTAAAATAAATCTGGAATTGAACCCAAGAAGCATCTTTCACAAAAGCTCTACCTTACCTGTAATCCAACTCCTCCCTACCAAATCAAACATGCTTTTAATTTTAAAAGGCTTACATGTGTAAAAAAAAAATCTTAAAAAATGTTAAAAAAATTAATTAAGTTCCTATAATAAATTTGCATCTAATTAATTTTTTGTGATTATCTAAACATTATTCTTATTATTAACAATTTCCATCATTGACTACGTTGATTATTAAAGTAAATTGAAGGACTAATCAGATGATGACATATGGTAGCTTTTGATTTAATTTAATATTTTTCCATTAAAATAATTAAAAATTTTAAAAACTTATAAATATTAAAAATATATAAAAATCTAATAAATTATAAAAAAATATAAAATTAATAAAACTTATTTAAAATATATAAATTTAAAAAAATTAAAATTCTTAAAAACTAATAAAAAAATTGTAAAAAAGTATTAAAAATAATAAAATTGATATAAACTTATAAAAATTATATAAAAATAATAATACAAACTTGAATTGGAGTGATTAGCCCAAAATTGACAAGGATAACGGTTCAAAGAAAGCCATTAGATCAGTTGACTAGGGAATCGGACGATTGAACCAATTTTTTATTTTTTAATATTTTTATCAAACCAAGATTTTACTATCCAACTATTAGCATATATTACAATGAAATTCTTTAGCCAAGGTTTTTAGAACCAGACCGATAGTCGAATTGATCAAGCCATTAGTTTGCAAGTTCAATTGATTTATCCAATTCAATTAAATAAAACATTTAAAATAAAAAAAAAAAGTAAAAAAAATCGGTTCAATTATTTGGTTTCCATGTCAGCAGCTTCAGTGGCTTTCTTTGGATAGATGCCTTTGTCGATTTCGATCTAATAAATCCAACCAACTGATCTCGCCCAGTTTTTATGATTTTCTAATAACTTTTATAAGTTTATATCAGTTTTTAATTTTTTTTTATAATTTTTATGATTTTTATAGAATTTTAATATGAATTTTAACTATGTTTTATCAATTTTATAAAGTTTTTTTATAATTTATTAGAATTTTTATATTTTTATAATATTTATAATTTTTTATAAGTTCATATAGATTTTTACATTTTTTTAAAATATTTAATAATTTTTTATATTTTTTGTGATTTTTATAATAATTTTAATGATTCTCTAATCATTTTTATTAAAAAAATATTAGATTGAACAAGAAGTTACTACACATGTCACCATGATTGTCCGTTAATTTATTTTAGCAATCAACTTGGTCAATGATAGAAATCATTAATGGAGGAGTTTAATTGATTTTTTTTTTGTATTTTCTTAAGGTTTTTTTTTTAACATATAAGCTATTTTAAAGTTTTCAAACATAAGGATTAAATATAAAACTTTATTTAAATACAGGGCCTGAAATCAAATTTAACCTTTAATTATTAATTTCAAATAAAGAACAAAAATGGTTGTTGACCAAAACGTTGACGACAGCGATTCCGACGTGGACAAATCTGGACCGTCAAATCCGTAACAAGTCGATCTTAAACTATAGGGTTTGAAATACACCATTCGTCCGCCCCCTTTATGTTTGAATATCTCTCTTTGTACCGTTTCATCCTTTCTCTCGCAACACTTCGCTTTGCCTTTCTTTTTTTGTTTTTTCTCGCATTTGTATTTTCAGATCTAAAAAAAAAAAAAAAAAAACCCTTAAATTTCTCTTCATAATCTTCGCTTTGAATCTGCTAAAGCGCTCTGTTTTTACTTCCCCTCTAGACTGGTTCTCCATTTGTCCGTTTTCGAAGCTCGGTTTGGTGCGTAGTACTTTTGTTTTTCTTCTTTTAGGGTTTTTCTTTTTAAAATCTTATAAACTTGAAATAACTTCAATTGTTCTTGTTGTTCAAGTTAAATGTTGAATTTCCGAGTTGTTAGAAACTAATTTTGATTTTGGTCATGATCTAGGGTTTGAATTTTAGAGAATTTATTCTAAATTTCGATTTTTAAAAATTTTTTTGGTTAAGTTATTCGAATTTTGTACAAAAAATTCAAGTTCGTTGACTTCTGACTTTTTAGTTATAAGTATAAAAGTTATTCGATATATATATATATATATTTTTTTCTCTTTTATGTTAGTTTGTTCTGTAGTTTGGCGGGGAGGAACTTTCTAGTTAGGTTTGATTATAATGATTTTGAGAGCATATTGCGGACAGAAGCGTTGTAGAGTTGGGATTGGGGTATGCAGCTTTATTCATCTGTAAACAAACTATGGAAAGTGACATTAAAGTATCAACTCCTTCGGTTGGGCTCGTCAGCAGTGATGGTGCTCAGAGAATTCGACCTGTTCATGGGTATTTTTCCTTTAATAGCATAGTGATTCTTGTTTTTAGTAAGTCTTACTTTGAAAATTTTAATACCATTATTGATGTTCTTGGCTGTTCTTCCTCTCCCACTATAATGCTTTTTTCTTCTTATGTTATTGTACAAGTTACAATAAATTGATTGTTTTATATGCTGCTGAGTTTCCTGGCATTGCTTCATTCTATAGGAGGACTAGTGGTCCTACAAGGCGATCTACAAAAGGACAATGGACAGCTGAAGAGGTATTATTATCTTTTTTTGTTATGTTTTTTCTATTCTGTTTCAAGTCTATACCTTTTTGTACCTTTTCCCTTTTTGTGTCATGTATTGTAGTATACGTTAATTCTAGTCCTGTGGCTCCTGCCCTTAAATATGATATGTATTGGTGTCCATATATAGATGTGTGTATGTTTTGTGTGTCTATCAGTATATGTATGTATATATTCCTAAATGATTTTCAATTTGACAACATAATTGATGGCCCTCCAGGATGACATTCTGAGCAAAGCCGTTCAACGTTTTAAAGGAAAAAATTGGAAAAAGATAGGTATGATTTCGAATTGAAGTGGGATGATAACCCTTCGTGCTTCAATTTGCATGTTCTGATTGTAAGGCTGGTTCATCTGCAGCGGAGTGTTTCAAGGATAGGACTGATGTACAGTGCTTACATAGGTGGCAAAAGGTTTTGAACCCTGAACTTGTTAAAGGGCCATGGTCAAAAGAGGTGATTGATTTTACTTATTTCTTTCTTGCAATTCCTTGAAGTGTTTGTTCTTGACAAAACAGAATTTTTTCTTTATACTATTAGGACATTCTGAGCTTCTTTTGTTAAATATAAGCAGGAGGATGAGCTGATTATTGAGTTGGTGAACAAATATGGGCCAAAAAAGTGGTCAACCATTGCTCAGCACTTACCTGGACGTATTGGAAAGCAATGCAGGGAAAGGTGTGATAGTGGAGCTGTTAATTTTGATAGTTTAACCCCACCTACATTTAGAACATTGGAGAAGGCCATGAAGAGGGGAATGTTGAACCTTGGAATGTGTCCTTTCCCAGGATGGATGAGAACAGCTGGGCAAAGCCTGGTTGCATTGGTTAATCCTGTTGAACTTAACAGTTTGCCAGGGGTTATCCTTCTTGGATATTATTGTAGACATCTCTTGGATTTTATGAAAGTATTTTGCTGTTGTAGTGCTCCCTTCTTTCTGCCTAAATTAAGAAAAGAAAATCTGTTCCTATTTTTACACTTTTACTCATAGAACTAATTGCTTATGCAGGTGGCACAATCATCTCAATCCTTCCATAAACAGGGAGGCGTGGACTCAGGAAGAAGAGCTGGCTCTAGTCCGTGCTCATCAGATTTTTGGAAACAGATGGGCAGAGCTCACAAAGTTCTTGCCAGGAAGGTATGTTGTTATCACTAAGGGAAGCTACACCTTTCCATCAATGTTATGTTGAGGTTGCCTATATTGTCTTTTATTCTTTTAACTACTGCTTCTCCTTATTCCTGCAAGTCATCCTCTCATGTTTGTCTTAGCTCTATTGTTCTGTTAATTAAAAGCTAACATATTTTGTGCATTTGAACTTACCAATAACTTGCTTTATTTCCATCTTTGTATGGGAACAGGACAGACAATGGAATAAAAAATCACTGGAACAGTTCAGTAAAAAAGAAGTTGGATTCTTACATAGCATCAGGCCTTCTAGAACAACTTCAATACCCGGTTCTTGCAAATCAAAGCCAGCCTATGCCTTCATCTTCTATGAGGATGCACAGCACTGTAGATGATAGTGGTGCCAAATGTAGGAAAGAATCAGAGGACATATCAGAATGCAGCCAAGAGTCAAATATGATTGGCTGCTCTGAATCAGCAAGTGATTTAGCTACTGCTGCTGTACATACAAGAGAGCAATTCCACTTGACTGAAATGCCTGGTGTGTCAAAAGAGAGGAATTCCAGTTCAGCACCTTGTTCAGAAGAATATTACCCATCTTTTGAAGATGTCAACTTCTCCATTCCAGAAATACCTTGTGAAGTAGGGTACTCTTCCGGTGGGGATTACCAGTTTGGTGAGCATATGTTGATAACCGATGATGAATGTTGTAGGGTCCTATTCTCGGAAGCAGTGAATGATGGGTGCTTTGCCTCTGAAAATTTTACACAGGGACCTAATATTGTTGAATTGGGTGACTGCACAATCACATCTCTTTGTCATCCTTCAGACATCCAACCATCTCAAACTGGAAAAACTCCAGCTTCACAATCTGGTCTTCCTTCAAGGTCTGAGGTATTACCAACCTCATACTGTCAATCTTTCACATCTCCTTCTCTTCTTTCAGTTGAGGATGATACACTTGTGTATGGCCAAGAGCAGAGTCAATTAAATTGTCAACCTTTTGGAACTCAAGAGCAAGAATTTACCATGAATGCACATGATGGCTTCATCTTTACTAATGATGATCATACAAATGACACTGACCTACAAGAGCATACATACCTTGCAAAGGATTCTCAGAAGTTGGTTTCAGTTAATAGTATTGGTTCAGAGTTAAGTGCCATGCTAACTGGTCCTATTGCGGATGAAAAGCGAAACTTGCCTGCAGAGCAAGATGTCAGAGATCTATGTTACGAGCCTCCTCGATTTCCAAGCTTGGATGTCCCTTTTTTCAGCTGTGACCTTATACCATCAGGCGGTAATATGCAGCAAGAATATAGCCCCCTTGGTATTCGCCAGCTGATGATGTCTTCTATGAACTGCACCTCTCCATTTAGGTTGTGGGATTCGCCATCTCGGGATGGCAGTCCAGATGCTGTGCTGAAAAGTGCTGCCAAAACTTTTACTGGGACACCATCCATATTGAAAAAGCGCCGTCGTGACCTTTTATCACCTTTATCAGAAAGACGAAGGGAGAAAAAGCTGGAAATTAATATGACATCCAGTTTGACCAAAGACTTCTCTCGTTTGGATGTGATGTTTGATGAAAGTGTTACTGGCAACACATCTCAGGTGTCTCCATCTAAAGGTAAAACCAATGCTAGAGCCTCCATTGAAGAAAAAGAAAACGTGTGTCAAGAATTTCATGGGTCACTAGACAATGGGGGAGATCACACTGAGCCATTAGATGATGAAGCTCAGAAGAAAGATTCTAATGGAACTAATTCCCCAGGAAACATAAAAAAGGAAGCCTGGGGAATTGATATAAAGGAAAAAACTGATGCTCATGCTTCAGAAAAGATTGTGAGTTCTTTCTTCTTCCCTTTAATGATTTTTATGTTTTCTAGCTCAAGGTGAAGTTGCCAGATTAAATCCATGTCATTTTTATCCAAGTTATATATGATGCTGATAGTATGTACAACTTATGCTGTTTTCTCTTGTGGCCTTGTTTTGGAAATCTTGGTCTTAATTATTCTCTCTTCACTACTGTATTATTATTCATTTTTGCATCTAAGGCTGAATTGATTTATCATATGAATTTATGCAACTCTACTGTTGACAGATCCAACAGCCTTCGGCAGTGCTTATTGAGCATAATGTAAATGATCTACTATTGTTTTCTCCTGATCGTGTTGGTCTTAAAGCAGACCAGCCGTTATTGCCTTCAAGCATACGAACTCCACGAAATCAGTGTCATAAGAGCTTTAGAGCTATATCAAATCAAGGTTTATCAGGAAATGCATGCTTAATTGTTAGCTCTCCCACTCTGAAAGTAAAGAACAGTGACGGCCACTCAATCTCTGTTACTGCAGTACAGTGTACCAATTCACCTGCAACCCTTGAGAATTTGGCTGATAATGCTGGGATTGATACTGCTATTGAAAATTATAATATGTGAGTTTTGGTTGCTCCCCAGAGTGATTATAATTGTTATAATACTTCCTTGCTATCCATTGTCTTTAAGGTCAAGAGCTGCTTTGCTTTTATTTCAATGTCAAATGCTAGGATAAATTGATTGGTTCTTATGTGTTGCTTGCTTGTGGATTGCCAGATTTGGTGGAACTCCATTCAGAAGAAGTATCGAATCCCCGTCGGCATGGAAGTCTCCTTGGTTTATTAACTCTTTCATTCCAGGCCCAAGGATCGACACAGAAATAACAATTGAGGTATAACTCTACTTCAGCCGTAAGCAAGTTTTTGCAGAATTTAACCTTTTTCTGATGCTTCCTAATAACCGGATTTTCTTTCCAGGACATAGGTTATGTTATGAGCCCCGCAGAAAGAAGCTATGACGCCATTGGATTGATGAAACAATTAAGTGAGCATACTGCTGCTGCTTATGCTGATGCCTTGGAGGTTTTGGGAAATGAAACTCCAAAATCAATTGTAAAAGGAAGACTCTCCAACAATCGTAACATGGACAAAGAGAATAACGGGGTTGAGAATCGTTCACATTTGACTTCAAATATATTGGTATTACTGAAAAACCATGTTTTAATCATCATCCTTTGTTACTAAGGGCAATTTGTTGAAAGTAGTATGCAATTTGTGTGCAGGCCGAGCGCCGCATCCTTGATTTTAGCGAATGTGAAACACCAAGAAAGGAAACCGAAAATGGGAAATCCTCAACAACTGCAGCAACCGTGAGTTTCTCAAGCCCCTCATCCTATCTTTTGAAAGGTTGCAGATAGTGCCTTTTATTATTATTTTTTGACTAAAAATCCCTCATGTTTGTAGTTTATATCATATATGTATGCCATTTTTTTTTCAAATTTCTTCAATTTGTTGTGGAAAGGGAACGGAATCAATTAATTAAATTGATAAAAGAGTGTATGAAGTGCACATAGATTCTTCAGCTCTTCTCACCAACTTTTTGCTCATCGAATTCTAAAATATGGTTCCATTTTCTTTTTTACAACATTTAATAGCATTCATTTTAGCCACTGTTACAAGGCATGATGAGGCAGTAATAGGACCATGTTTAGAAATAACTTAATTTCGAATGTTAAAACTGAATTGTAACCTGGAATGACCTAATAAAAAACCAGATTACTAAATCCGAAATGATCTAAATTTGGAATTTAAAATATGAAATTATGCTGCTCCGAGTAATCCTTCTTAAAATGAACTCTACCCGTATAATTAACAGGGGTACCGATAAGTCTTGATTCTATATATATGGACCAGATATTTTTAGCAATTTCTTTTTTTTTTTTAACATTATATTAGCTTATTACAAATTCTTTTTTAGCAATAGTGTATCAAATATTTTTCTTTAAACTTATTACAAATTCTTTATTTAGTTTTAAAATTATTATAGCAAAAGTTTTACCATTTGACATTTTATTGTGTTCTTACAACAAAAAGTTTAACATTCGTAATAATAAATTTAATCTATAATAATTGTCTATTTTTGTCATTTTAGTTTTTTTTTTTATTTTTTTTATTTTTTATGGAGGGAATGGAGTAACATGGTTTGAATTTGTATCAAACAGGTGTTTAACAATAGTTTTAAAGTGTTTGACAATAACTTATACAATCGTTCCATGACATTGACTTTTTAAAAAAAAATTAAAATCTTTGATTTTTTTTTTTTTTTTGAAGGACATGTGAGCTATCATGTAATTGCCAATAAATTTTTAACAACTCAATCAATTTTTTCATCTAAAAAATGTACAATTAAACTAAATTTGTCACTATGCCAATTACATTTCAAAAGGGCAAACCTTAAGAGCTAGAAGCCATCTTTTAGCTAACAATAATTGTCTCGGGCTATAAATTTGGAGTTAAAGTAAAAAAAAATCAAATTTGTTTAACTCAAATCAATATGATTAAATCTTAATTGATCATAAAAAGATAACAATCTAAAATGATCTAAATCCAAAATGATTTGAACAAGTAACTTAAAATGACTCATACTTAAGTGCTAAACATTGTTTGAAGGGACATGAGCCCAAAAAAAAACCCTAAAAATAAATCAAAAAGTTTAAATCCGAAATTATCCAACTCAAATTAACTCAACTTAAAACTAATTCAATCTGCTCAATTAAAAATCAACCATCAAATCCCATTCAAAGTTATTTAACAATTTATTCCAATCCTCTTTAAGATATATGCCCATTAAAACCAAAAATTTTACAAATAAAAA
Source organism: Gossypium stocksii (assembly GCA_020496765.1). Taxonomy (NCBI): domain Eukaryota; kingdom Viridiplantae; phylum Streptophyta; class Magnoliopsida; order Malvales; family Malvaceae; genus Gossypium; species Gossypium stocksii. The sequence continues at coordinate 36,283,226 of CM035629.1, forward strand.
AAATAAGAGAGGCCAACAACCTGTTAAGTTAGTGACCAGCATTAAATTGAGAGGCATGAGAGAATGAATTTGATGTTAAACAATCTCATCCCCACCCTCAATTATTCTTATTTTTAAGAATTGAGACAAAAAGTATTTTTGTTAAGTAAGAATAGGCCTTGCTTGTAAATGCATCCTAAAAAGCATATTTAGATATGAAAAGAAGGTGGGTCTCCTTGGATTCACTAAGCGCAAGACCTCACATCTCCCGCAAAGGATAGTGGCGTTGTTATTGAGAATGGCAGGCCCTGTTCCCACCAGGAACGACGTCGTAAAATCCCCTATTCCTGATAGCTCCCTCTCCGATATTCTTTCAATCCCAACCCTCCATAAAATTATTGCTAATGCTATTACACCAACCTGCAATAAAACAGTCATCTCTATATTTCAACACTAGTCTAAACTGATATCAACGTATAACGATGCAATTGAAAAATTCTAGTCTCACTTAAAATAATCTAAATTCCAAATAAACTTAATTATTATTGGCTATCTTAGAAAATATAACCTACCTGTGGGACTAGAATCAAAAGAGTAATCAAGCGACACATCTTTTCATGGAAGACAACAAAGTTCTTGAAATATTCATGACTCTCATCAATGTATTTTGAAATTAGCTGTCATTGTGGAAATAATAGCACATATCAAATATAGTATATAATCAAACTCAGCTCAACTTATTGGTATTTCTGTACCTACTTTAACAACAATAACTCCTATCCTATCATCTCTTCATAAAACAAAAACAATGGCTGTCTAATTGGGAGAGCTATTTGTGTAGCAACTTGAAGACAAAGAAAATTGACTTTAAAGACATAATCATAACTAATCTACCCCTGTCCTATATGTCCTTAATAAATGGAAGGTTTAAATGCAAAATCAACCTTTATATTACACTATTTTTTTTATATATTTAGGTTTCATAATTAGTCTGTTTTTATCTTAAAACACGATACTGACCAATAAAAATGTGATACATTACACATTCTTGTTAGACGTCGTACAGACAAAAAGTGATAAATTAGGTCTAACTTTTTACCAACAAAAACTTTAGATAGCTATATGAAAAAAGGAAGTTGGCCGATTTTTCAATTCCAGAATAGGTTGATTGAGGATAAGCTGAAGTATGTGAGATAAATGTTAAATTGCAAGTGGAACCGAGGCTAACAATATAATGAGATATATGGGTGTTAGAGTAGGCATACCGAACTCCAGTCATTCTTGAAGAAAATGGTGACAATCACGGCAATTTGCAGAAGAAGAAGGGAGCAAACGCTGAAAATATACTAATTAAACCTTGGTTCAGGAAACTTACAGTATGAGCTTAAACCCAATTACTGAATCAATGATTGCTTATCAGCATGAAATGGAAACTTCACAATCCAATTATTTTACGGTTTTCATCCCCTATTCTGCCAATTTTATATTTTAGTTTACCATAATTTGATTTTCACCCCATTTTGGTTAAAATGTTAATCTATTTAAATAAATAAATAAAAACTTTACATCTCATGGGGTAGGAACGTCTAGCTAATGACATTGTGAAAGTGGAATGACCAAATTATAGGGACTAAACATCAATTTGCGTATAGTTGAGGGACCAAAATCATAAATTTGACTGATAACGATGACAAGGAATAAACTGAAATCTGAGGTCAGGGCAAAGGATACAATACAAAGTATAGATGTGCTGATACAATTAGAGACAATGAAACTGAATAGTGAGCTCAAGCACACAGCAATTCCCACACCAAAACACGTATATATAAACCTGTTTTTTTACAAAGGCAACACACAATTTTATTCAAAGTTCACTGAAAACTGAAAAACAGAAAGAGGTCTAATTTCACCCCACTCCCTGCACTTTGTAAACTTTTTTAAATTGAGTCCCTCTACTTGTTTGATTAAAAAAATAATTGAAGTCCACATATTAAACTTGGATGTGTTATCAATTGTACTATAACTTTTAAAATCAGAGCTTTTAACATTAAAATGCCACATGAAAATTCGTTAACAATGGAATTTAATTTTTAAAGCAGAGTTGAGGGACTAAAATTCAAAAATGGGAAGAAAGCAAGGACAGGGGGCGGGGGGCAAATTTAAACTTGCAAAAAGAAAGAAGAAAATTACCAAGGGTTGGGAATAGAAGGAAAAGAAACCAATTGAGCAACACCAATATTCCACTTCTTTTGGAGCCAAAGGGAGTAAACAATGATTGCAATCCCTAGAAAATTCATGATGAGATTCACTATTTTCAGGGAGTAGTGCAAGCAACACCTGCTGCACCTTGTCATGGCGGTGGTGATTGGAGATGAATAAGCTTAAATTATGGAAAGCGCTGTGGATTTGCATTTAAATGTGAGACAAAAATGAGAGGAATATGGTAATGACCGCCATTTGGGTGGTTTTAGGCAAAGCTGAGCGTAGAGGTGAAGAGCATGTGTTTAATGGGGCATGAAAAAGCATTAATATAGAATGTTGAAAGTTAGATGGTTCTAAGTTGGTAGTTTTATAATGATTGTACAAACAATGGATTTGATCATTGAAGTTAAGGAGGCAAGTATAACTGCCATTCAAACTTACTTTGAAGAAAGTTGCCTCTCTGTCTCACCCAATTTGGAATTTCCCATTCTCTTTTTTTTTTTTTTTTTTTGTCCCCCTATATAAAATTAAATGGATAAATTTAAGAAAACCAAATAATGTAAAACTTTAAAATTAACATTTATGGTTTAAATAATTTTTTTTATTTGGAGTTGGAGTTATAAATAAAAATTTAAAATCAAAATTTTCAAAACATTTTAGTGTTTTTCGAACTTGAATCATTTTCAATCATTTTAGATCAATAGAAAGTTTAATATATTCAAGGGTAAATTACACCAACAATCACTCAATTTGAAGTAGCTGACAAAACAGTCACTCTAGTTTCAATTGAGTCACTCAACTTTCGAAAAATAATAAAACAGTGCTTTTAACCATTTTTTGTTACAAACGTAATAGAAAAGTGACATGGTAGTTAACCGACCACCACGATATTTCCAACCCAAAAAATATATAAGGGTAAATGACAAAACAGTCACTCAACTTGCAATTCAGTCACTCAACTTTCAAAAAATAACAAATTGGTCCTACTAAATTTAAAAAATCGGACGCCCAAAAAGATAAACAAATAAAACCCTTGAATGAGTTCTTCTTGTTCAGGAAAAAAGCAGAGAACCATGGCTTCCTCATTGTCATGAACCCAAAATACCATTTTCGATATCCTTTCTATATTACCTCTTAGGTCAGTAACTCGATTCAAATCCCTTTCCAATGACTAGGCTTACCTCACCTCGACCCCAACTTTCGTTGCCGCCCATCTCCGCCGCTCTTCTTCTGATCCATCTATCATCCTCCTTTGCTACAATACCCAGTCCAATTTCGACTTTGGGATCTTGCTAATCACTGACCTGACCTAGAATTTCACTTGTCGAAATTTGGTTGCCCCTTTGGAGGAACTGCTTCTTTTGTTCCCAAAAATCATGAGTTCAATCGATTGTTTAGTTTGTCTGGATGTTCCCCTTGTTTTGCTTTTGATTTTGTTTTATGCAACTTGATAATGTTTGCAATAGAGTTAGTGTTGTTTAGCTTAATCAACGACCCTTTTGTTTATATCATCGTATCCCATGAAAATCTCGACAAATCTGAGTCGTTTTGGTTCTTGAATCGCTTGAATGTTGCTTTGGAAGATTTTCTCCTCACCGGTTTGGTTGTGGGTACTAATAGTTTGACCCAAAATTGTCTTCAATCCCATTTCGATCTAGTTTTTAAAGAGTTAATGGCTTTGTGGCTTCAGGTAATAGAAAAAGACAGTTGATTTCCAACCGTGTGGCTTCTCTATTGGGGGGTTGAAAAAACACAAAAAAGATAGGGTGATGGTTTGGAGGTCAACGATGGTGACGCTAAATATGGTTGTGGTGGAGACGACGACGGCGACGGCGAGATTGTTGGGATGGAGAAGAAGTATGAACGTATTGAGACATTTAAGCAAAAAGTAAAAATATTGGGCCATTTATTAAAAGCGAAAAAGGAAGGACAAAAAAAAATCCCTCAACATTTCCTCGTTAACATGGCAAATTAATTAACTACATTAACTAATTTACTAGCCGCGTCACCTGTCTCATTAGACTTGTAACAAAAAATGTTAATGAGTGATTGATTTGTCTCTTTTCAATAACGTTAGTAACTGATTTGTCACTTTTTACTAACATTAGTAACTGATTTGTCACTTTTCGATAACGTTAGTAACTGATTTGTCACTTTTCGATAATGTTAGTGACTGATTTGTTATTTTTTTAAAGTTGAGTGACTAATTTAAAATTTTACCTCGTTTAACCTGACAAGTTAACTGGCCAGGTCAGCTACTTAACTAGCCACATCACCTGTTCCATTAGACCTGTAACAAAAAATATTAATAGGTGACTGATTTATCACTATTTGATAACATTAATGACTATTTTATTATTTTTCAAAAGTTGAGTAACTGAATTAAAACTAAAATAATTATTTTGTTAGTTACCTCAAAGTTGAGACTGTTAATATAATTTACCTTATATTCAAGTACATTCAAGTTTTTAACTCTTGTGTGGTCCAATTTTTCACTTGAAAGGTTAAATCTAATAAACACATTTCATTAATTTGATGACTATGATCCATCACATCAATATTTTGTATATAGGGCTAACCCAAAGTTAAAGAATAACAAACAAAGCAACAGTGGCAACAAAAATTTTCTGGCAAGCCCGCAAATGCATAAATCCCCTCTCACAGTGCTCTCAAAAAGGAACCATTTATGTATCTTAACGTGAGATTCTTCCCATTCCAAAACAAAATGGGCATCAAAATGCCATTTAAATAAAATAAATCCTTCGCTAAAGTAGTACAAGTAATAAAACAATCAAGTAGGTCATCTATTACAGCTTTATCCGATCCATGTCATTGATCACTCCTTCAAGCTGTTATTTAGAAAAAAAAAAAAAAAAGTCAAAAGGGGTTAACCAAACTAATAAGTGAAATATCCATCACTTGTTTCGGACTTCAACTGCATGTGCCCCGCACATAAATATGAGGTTATGACCACCAAATATATGAAAAAAATATTTACAACATCTATCCGACACTCACACATAGCCCATCGCCATATGATTGGTCATGCAAGCATATAAAAGAAATAGCAATATATACCATACCTTGACAATCTGTCGAAGGAAATAATCACCATATCTTTTCACTGGCTTGGATTCAACAACATGAATCATGTCCTGCAGCAAAGCAAAGTGTTACTTCCAATGCCGAATAATGCAGTTATTCTTTCAAACTAACCTCCAAAGACAAAAAAAAAATAATCTTATCAATAACCTTCTCCAGATACAACTTCAAATTTTATATGCATTAGCTAGCCTGAGAATAATTGAGATTTGTTTTTCAAGAGATTGCTAGTAGGTGCTATCTGTATCTCGAACTAAAAAGCTCTAATATAAGGCATGGTAACTTAAACCACATTCTGTTAGAAGCTCATAGATACGTGCATAAGCTAAAAATGAAACCTACATCATCAATGTAGAAGTCCACATCAGCATTAGAGATAATCTTTCCATCAGAATCAACAGCATGTGTTTTGTGCTTGTATGTCAATAAGATGGTCCTATAAAACAAGAAACAACTTCAGTACATAAACAACAAGATAAGCATACAATTGAACCAAATACAAAGAAACCAGAGGAAGAAAAAATAAATGCCGACCTCAGAGTGGGCTCATCCACTTCCATGTAGTTTGCGAGCTTCCCAAGAGATATAGTTGAATACACTTTAAGAAATGTCCGAACACCTGATAACAACTGCTGTTGCTTCACTTCATATAGAAACAGCTTCAACTGAAGTCTATAAGCATCCTGCATAAAATCAAATGGAAGTAGGTAAAACACATATAACGCTTACACAATATGCCTAATGATCTTATTATTTCCCTTCCTCAACCGTAAATAAGTATATGAACCTAAGATCTACAATATCTTTCAACACCTAATGTCACATAAGTCTTGTGTGGGGGCTGGAGCTCCATCCATATATAAGCTGGAACAGACAGAGATTGCGCATAACCATCTACTAAAATATACTGAACCAACATCAACTCTGCATCAACATCAATCTTGAATCTAGCAAGAAATAATTGCAGGTATATTCAGCCTAAGGCAACCTCTTTAAACCGTGGGGAAGGGAAGCAGTAGGAGTAGCACATATCACTCTTCCTTCCATACCAACACTTGGGTGCAGATGGTTCAGTTCAATGGATTAATTCCCAACATGTGGCCATTGTTCAGAAGGCAAGTATGAGCAATAAAAGAAATATGAATAAGCCTAACTACAGAAAGTTAGAAACATATTTGGACTATGGATGTAAATAATAAAAGGAACAACCATATATTATCTGTTTAATCTACTTCCACCAAAATCATTCTAAAATTGCATAGAACAATAAACCCATTTACCTGGTTGTAATTTACAAGGGGCTCCTCAAAGCTTGGAGCTGAAGGTGTAATGAACTTGGGACATGCATATGAGAAGAGCTCATCATAGATGACAAAAGCTTCATCATCATATCTTTGCATCCTAGCCATCTTTTCACCATATTTCTCTCGCAGCTGAGAGTTCACAGTCTCATCAACAAGTTTCACTTGGGGACAAAGTGAAAGACAAATCGCCAGCAAGGCATACATCTGTTCATTCTTTTTCAATATTTGTTCATACTGTGGAGATTTCTGATGAAATTGCTTTGTCTTGTAAATATACAGGAGCATCTTATTGAATTCACGAATAGCCTCCACATACCTTTAATTAAAAACAATATTATATTATTATCAAGCTCAGCCGAAAATGGGGAAAGAATTAAAAACAGAATAGAACTTTAGTAAATACATTAAAAAAGGCTAACTTATTACATGGTAAAGTAGCAAAATGAAAACATACCTCCGCAGCATAAGATTGGCAAAACCATAATGATATACGGTTGCGATATGACTTCCTATAACACTGGTGTAAACACCTTGTTGACTGATGTCAATAGGAAGCAAGCACTTCAACCCGGTTTGGTAATCACCCAAAAGACAATGAACTCGCAACAAACCCACCATACTGAAGTACCCCAACACCTTCAACACATTGCTTCCACCGCTGTAATCATATCCATCAGTAGCAGTAAATTGCTCAAGACCCTCCTTCTCCTGCTCCAATATCTGAATAATATTTGACTTCTCCACAAATGCTTGCAAGTAATTAAGCACCCCATACACATTCCATGCCTACAAAGAGAAGTAACTCCAGATAGCAATTACAACTACTTGAAATTACATTCTGCTTTAAGTAGCTATCACTGAATCAGCAGGAATTGCATTACCTGATCATATTGACGGAGAAGAGCGATTTCTTGCTCGGTTTTATTCTTCATTTTAGCTCTGTATTGACAAAAACTCTGGAATTGGTACACAAACTCATCCACCATGTCCCACAACCATTGATTAGGTAACTGCATGTTAACTACCCTATGCAACACAACCTGAACCAAAACCAAACCAATAAAATCTAGGATGAGCAAAATCTATCCAAACTAACTAACTGATAGCCTCAAGTCAAGTCAGTTATAATTCGATTATGTAAGCCATTAAATAGGTTAAGTCGATCAGTAATCAATTATGAACTTTGGTAACTAAATAGACCTCTTAGTCAACTAATATATATTATTTTAATTTTCTAAATATGTATAATTTATAATAAACATATCATATATAAAATTTTAACCAAGGCCCCCAACTGATTCCGTATTTCATTTCTCATGCTTAGAAGAAAACAAGAGAAAAAGGAAAAATAATAAATTTTCAGTTTAACCGACTGAAACGATCCAAGTTAAGACAATACACTCGATGGGCTGCTTGATTATGAGATTGATCAATAAGGATAAGTCAATTGGTTAGTCGAATAAAGTATCAAATTCATCAGTTAAGTCGATTTTCGACAACTGAACCTATCAATTGCACTTCCATAATCAAATTAATCGGCGTCACCAAATCACAGATACTAATACATAGTTTAATCGACCGAACGACCGGAGTTAAGGCAGTATAGCCTATGAGTTAGTTGCGTAGGAGATTGATCAGTTAATTCGACAGTTGATTAAGGTATGAAATTGATCAGTTAAGTCGATTTTCGATTTTTTAACCGAACCTCTCAGTTGCTCTTCGAATTCCATAATCAAATTAATCGGCGTCACCAAATCACAGATATTCATACACAATTTATAAGTAATTACCTGAAAGAGGCTACAATAATTATCCCAAGAATCGATCCTCTGCTTAAGAGTGGGGGAAAGGCGAGCATAGAGATGGCGGAACCACATCTCACGGTAAAGGAGGCAAAAGACTTGGTCGTTGTCGACATAATGAGCGACGGCGTCAACGGAGGGCCAAGGAGTGTCTTTGAAGTGGCGGTCGGAGAGGGTTTGGAATGAGATCTCGTACATTTGGTGAATCTCGTACACATTTTTCTCGCGAATGTGACGGTATAAGTGGACGACGAACGACTTAACGGAGTCGGGAACGAAGTTCGGGTCGTAGCCAAGGTCTTGGTGGCGGCCTTCGTCGTAGGTGGCGTGAGCCTCCTCGTAATCATAGGTGGTTGCCATTGCTGAAGTCGAGGACCACGATGAAGGCACTCGGGAGCATGGACCGTCGACTGTGAAACGAGAGTGGGGGGAGAAATTAGGGTTTAGTGAAGAAAGAACATAATAAAAGTTGTTGGGCTCAATTTGTGGCCCATTCCCATGATTTGAATCTAATCAAACCCACCAATTCCATTGAAATATGAGAAATTAAATGCAAAAAAAGAATTTATATATTTTTAATATAAATATATACAGTATCAAGTTAATTAAGATAAGCAATTTGATACAAATAATTTATGCCCAATAATTTACCAATTTAACCCCTTTCAAAATTCAATTTATATAAACTTTTACTTGCCCAAAAGACACTCAAATTATTAGAACATTTATTTTCCTATTTTTAGTTGATTGCACAAAACATTCTAAAATTATATCAAAATTGTAATACCCCATAATTGAGTTATCAAATTATTAATAATGTTTATAACTCTTGAATTATCAACAATGCTAACTTGAATCTGACAAAACATCTGTAGACCATATTTTAAATACACGTGTATCTAATAGATTTTTTTTAAATGTCGCGTCCAAATAATAAATACATACGTTTAAAATATCATATCTAAACTATTACTTGACCATCAAGATAACATAAAAAAACTTAATTGATATTGTATTTTTTTTTTATACTTTTTCATGTCCATTTTATAGTATTTATGTTCGCTAATAATGTCATCTCCAAAGTTTAGACCTGTAATATTAGCTAAACAGTATCCAATACTTCTTGGTTTAATTGATACTATATTAATCATAACAACATAGCTCGAACCAACACTCATGTCTGACACATGAATGTGGAGACCAGATCTCCAAAAATCCTCCAAATACATGAAAAACTTTGAACAAAATTCAATCATACTTATATCCGACACTCATGAGTCGAGTATTATAAAAATCAAGTAATACTCACACTTAGGATGATGAAAGGCACAATCAGGTGAATAACTTTGATTTCTTTTTTCTTTCAATTACTGCATTTTGAAGTTTTGAGGACCTAGTCCCGCAAATAAACAAGCTATACAAGAAAGTCTAGTTAAAACGCTCTTTCATGGCTAGGGCTCAAAACACAAAAGGACACTATCAAAGTCGGTTACTGTGCTCGATCAACCGGACATCATGATTGTTGCTACAGTTAAAAGCTGTTCTGCTCATGAGCTATTGGTATTTCGTTCAATGGCTCTTAAGCTTGAGCTTCCACACTCCAAAATTTCCCCAAAAAAGTGTGTACACTGGAGACTTGATACATGAATCACACTCTCAGCCTGTTAGAACTTGTACGTGTTACGTGAGGCACTTCGTGATAACTCTCAGGTTCATCTTCTTCATCAGATGATAGAAGGGATGATCCCATCCACGCTTTGAAGCCTTCGTTAACACGCCTTTCCACATCTGGGGTGACTTCCAAGGGGTTAGCCTCCAACATTTCTAAACCAAGGGTTCGACTACCAAATTCTCCTTCATCAAGAATTATGGCTGCTCTCCTTCTTAGGAAGATGGCAGTTCCTCCATATAGAATCACCAGCCCCCATGAAGCAATCTCATAGCACCAAAACAGGGGCAAAGAGCAGCTACTTCCTAATGTGAGGAGGCTTGAGCCCAAGAACAAAGCAAGAAGACCAAAAATGAGAGCAAAAACCGCATTCAAAATAGACAAGCAGCGAACTCCACCTGTAGATTGGAATAAGGTTACTATGGCATCTCAACATTTATGTTGCTCAGACTCTTCATTTTTCTTGAAATACTCATGTCTGACACTCATATCCAACACACGAATATGGAGATATGACTTCCAAAGATCCTCCAAATACATGGAAAAACTTTTAAAACTAACCATATCTGATCTATGAAATCTATACATCCATATATGGGAAAAAAAGAGGCAAAATTGTAGTTATAACTTATATGGAAGCAAGAAAATATTAACAGTTAGGTGACCTCGAAGAAAACCTAGCATGTGGATAAGTATTCAAGCTGCTAATTCTGTTCATAGCTTAATAGGATCAATGTTTCAATTTATACTTGCGAAAGGGTGAATCCAGGAAAGAAGATGCTAACTAGAAACAAATTCAAATTCCATTCCCGTTTCGATTTGTAATACAACACAGTTCACAAACTAGAACTTGCCTGACAAGTCACAACTTATACTTCATCATGGGCTAAAGAAGTTTGCATTAAATCTCCAATTTGCAAGCAGTGAGAAAACAGTTATTCTCAAGTCAATAAATGAGAAATAGAGCATACCTCTTTTTGAAGCACAGTAATTATTTTCAACCACCTTTAAACATCCATGCCTAGTTGGAGCAGAATAAGCAACAACAATTCCTGAATCAGCAGTAAAACCATTAGGGACTGAAACAACAGAAAGCGAAGTCATATAAAGATTGCACACCAGCAAGCCAGGATAATTCTTTATGGAAAAATGACAAGAAATTAAACACATATAGAAGAAAATTCAAAGACCAAGATCAAAGCAATTCTCACAAAATCTAGCACTAGACAAACCAGTCATATAACATCAAGCAAAAAGAAACAATAGCCATTAATGAAGCAAACATAATAATCAAAATAACATACATGAAAAACACAATTCTAAAATCAGGTTCCAACATTCTCAGGCCAGTTTTAACCCAATGTTACTAAGAACGCAGATTAGTTTAGGACAACGAAAATTAGAACGCAAATCACTATTTATGAAACATAGTTCGATACAGGTAGTCTTTTTCGGTTTACTAGAAACAAAATACAAATGTTTTCTGAAACTTATAAACATAGTTTTTGCGTTTATATAAATTCATAATTCTAAATAAATAATTCTGAAGTTAGTGAATTGCTTGTTCTATTCAATAACTTTATGATAAACTATATGCTAATGATATCGTTAGTCTTACTAAATTGGATCGCTAGCATTCCCTGATTAGGATCATGCATACTGATTCAAAAATGGATAGGAAGATAGCGATTTCTAGAAATAAAGTTTTAACCAGGATATTCATCTCCTACTAAATTTTCCAATTCACAATGTATAGCCAAAGGAAAGATAATTTTAAGTTTCTTTGCCATGATACTTATCTCCTACTAAAATTTCCAGTCAAAATTTTCTGATACTGAAAATAATAGACAATGAGAGAACTTTATAGCCTCTCTAATTCAAGATTCAATGCCAATCTTCACCTTTCTATTATTATTATTTTTAACAATCTCATTATAAGTTCTGATTACACCTGTTCTTTTTGACACAATACTTAGAACTACTCATAGCCCTTCTTCAACCGATAAATAATAAGATAATGCATTTTAACGCACTCAAACCCCATTTTACTCAATGCTTAGAACTAATCGTTCCCCCTCCCCAACCGATAAATAGTAACATAACACCTTTCAACACACTTGAGCCCCTTTTTACACAATGCTTAGAACTACTCTTACTCCTCCCCAACCCATAAATAGTAACATAATGCACTTCAGTGCACTCAAACTCTCGTGTTAATGCATTCGCAATAATATCCATGCCAATTAAGCTAAAAGACCAAAAGCTTACTTTTTAGAATATGCAATTATTGTGTACCCTCCATTCATTTCTAAATAAGATCTCGAAAGAAAATTTAATACTCGCTAAATAATTTTCTCTTAAAGGAAATCAAAGAGTAAATGAACCGAATTCATACTGACCTGCCACCAGATACGCAGCTGAAGCCAAAAAAATGATCATAGATGGAATGAACACAACCATCCAATAGTAATCTACGGTTTCTTGATCAGTCAAATAAAATGCTCCGGGAAACAGATCTAGATCGCCGACACCTCCACCTTTCGGATTCAACGGCAAAGGCTGCAGTCTCCGGTCATCGCAAAACGGTCGCTTCAAATCATCTCCGGGAAACACAATCTTCAAGCTTATAATCATACAAACGAAGATCGCAACACAAATGATCACTATGGAACCGATTAAGATCGGCCTTTGTAGCTTCGTCCAAGCTTTATCTTCCTCCCGTAGGCTCTCGTACTCGTGCTTAGGCATAAACGCTTGCCGTAGCGCGTCGCCTAAAATCGCCATTGGAAGCTTTAAAAACCCCTACCTCAGAATGAAATTCTAAATTACCCTCTCTAAGTATTTTCTTCAAAAATGTGAAAAATGCAAAAAAGGGAAATATCAAACCCTGATTGCGGCACTTTGAAAATTAAGAAATGAACTTTTTTGTTTTGAAAGGATGGAGAACGAATTGATTGGAATTAATTTTAACTAGGGCTTATAAATTTGGGTTCTTTAATCGGAGACGGAGAGGCGGTTGGCGGTGCGGCGTTGTTTTCAGTTATGGATCGGCAATTTTACGCCGTCTTTTTCTGGGATTAGACGCGATTTCCCAGCGCGGTGGACAGGTACGGTTCACAACAGTACGATTCGTGAAGTTTATGTAATTAAGATGTTCCAGTATTTTTTTCAAAAAAAAAAACCAGTATATTTATGGCATAATTAAAATAATAATAATCTATTCTTACATTTAATTTTTCTCTCTTTTAACTTTTAAAGTTATATTTTTTATCAACCTATTTTAAAATTGATAAAAATCAACATTTGTTAATTTTGTTAAGGTGAAAGGTAAGCATTAATTAACTTTTTATAATTTTATTTTTTTAATAATTTTAATAATTTTTAATTTTTAAAAATATGTTTTTAATTTTTAAAAAATTAATCAAATGCTTACATAATGTAGAGGTGTGTATGGGTCGGGCCGGGCCAAGTTCGGGCCGGGCCCAAACAAAATTTTAGGCCTGTTTTCAAGGGCCGAGCCGAAATAAAATTGTTAAGCTCGAGCTCGGCCCGGCTCATACTAAATTTTTTAGCTTATTTCATTAAATAAAAAATTTTAAAATATAATAAATTAAATACATTTAAAAACATAAAAACAAATATTAAAACAAGAAATAAATAAATAAAAATTGTCCATCTGTATACATAAAATCAAAAAATGAAGTTAAGGATTTCTAGAACCAATTAGGGGGTTCTACATGTTTCTGGAAAACTATCGTATCCCATTTTTTATTTAGTTATCATTACTTTTGGAATAAGATCAAGTTCTAGCATAGTGGTTAAAATCAAACTTAGTTATCCATGAGACCCAAGTTTAATTCCCCTCTCTTACCTTTTATTTTAATTTCTGCACACCCCTTTGGTCAATCCTCTTTGCCGCTCAAAACACTTGTCATATCACAAGATACTTTTCTCCATTTCCTTCCTCCTTCCTTTCTTACGCACTCCCCTTTTTTATTTTCCTCCCTTTTTATTATGTTTGTCATCCCTAGTAACAAAGAAAACATTCGTTTTGTTTTCTTCTCCATCTTTTCTCTCCTCTATCCATTTTTTTTCACTTCACCACTTATGCCACTATTTTTGCTGCCACTTTAACCACCATTAGCCACCGTTGCACCACTAATCAACCACCATTGCACCATCGTCCTTCCCCCTTTTTCCTTTGTTTTCCACCATTGCACCACCATCAGACCTCCACAATCAACACGCTGTCGTCACCGTCGCCACCCATTTTTTTTCCTTTCTCCTCCTCTCTTCTTATCTTTTGGTTGTAACCAAATTTTCCTTTACTATTCTTTCTCTTTCAATTTAAAACATTATTTTTCTACTTACCATTTCTCCATTTTTGTTCCTCTATAGCCATTATTCATCTCTTTACTCAAGTTTTCAATTGAACAATAATTTTTCAATCTAACCTGGTAAAGAGTAAGTGATGATTAGTTGAGTCTAATTTCAATTATTTCTTTTATTTGATATGGTCAAATCTAATGTCTATATATGTATATTATGTTTTCATTAAAGGTTCCAATATGGATCGCTCAAATTTGCTTTAGCGCAAGAGGAACATTTCGATCTTCATTCAAAAAAATAATAGAGTAAGTGATTCTTATTTGATTTCATAAGAGAATTTTATTGGACTGTATGGCTGAAACTAACACATACGTATTTTTTATGTTATGGTACCATTATTCTATAATCAGATTGAGGCGGGATCTGGTTAGATCTAAAGTGTAGGATTGTGAAGGAATAGATCTAGTATTGTGGGGCTTTCATTCAAGGTGTGAGTTCTAACCATTATAGAACTCTAGATGTTTCATCCATAACTAATAAATGTGTTTATTCAATAATAATGTTAGTATAAAATCTTGCTATACTTATGACTAATTGGTTGCATAAGTGTTCTTGGTGAAAAATAAATTGTTTATTAGGATTGGCTACAAGTAAGTGCCTTTGATCTAAGAAATATGTGTTGTCAAATATGTATATGTTTTATTATACGATTCAATAATGTTTCGCATGTTTTGTGATGTTAAAGCATGCCACTGTTCTTTTATTGATACTGATAGCATGATAAATCATGTTCACTAAGACTGATAAATATGACTACCTAGTGAAAACATACCATTGTTTCTGTCAAAATCGTTTACATGATAAAAACATGTTTACTGATACTGAAGTACTGGAATACTGAACACATGATAAATCATTCCTACTCTTTTTTCCACTAATCGTATGTTAAAAATAATAACAACTGAACTAATTTGTTATTGATATTGCATGTCAAACTGCACTGTATGAGATTGGGTCGATTTTGAAAGGAGGAAGTACTGGTAGCTTGTCTGCAATACTGATGGCTTATCCACAATACTGGCAATTTGTCTGCAATACTAGTGGCTTATCTATAATACTAGCAGTTTATCTACAATACTGGTGGCTTATCCACAAATTGGTCTGTTATTGGATAGATGAGTTCTGAGGAACTCTTATTATGATGTGTGGCGGAGTTAGGTAGGAACTTTTCTAAAAGGACGTGTTCATGAATGACGTAAACTATGAATTTTGTATTATTTTTAGGAACTCAGATGTTTTTGTTATTAAAGTATTTTAAACTTATTTCTATTATTTGTTTTGGGACTAAAATAAAGTTTATTTAGACTATGACATAGGACTTTATTTTAGGATTATTTGATTGTATGGCATTAGAGTTTTTAAAATGCTTAAATTGATATTTAAAATGTTTATGCATAAATTTCGGTTTTTAAATAAAATCTGTCTACATCACATTTTTCCACTGCAATATTGAAAAACAAGTTTTTAATAAAATCCAAATTACTTTTGAAAAATGATTATTCTTTACAAAGAAAATACTAAATCAACCAATTTTTAAAATTGTTATGTTTTTTTTACAAAATTAAAATGAACATTTGATTTTACTAGTTTTGAACAAATAAGCCAATGGTTTTAAAATATGTTTGAAATTATGAAAGTTTAATTTAGATCATTTTCATGGTTAATGTAGCCTTTGAAATTCGGCCATAACGTCTAGGTCGAGTTAGAGAGGTTACAAAAACTGACTTCTAAGTTGAAGATACTAAGTCTAATTCATGATTTTGATTGTCATGCTTAGCTGCTAGGAGAATGAAAGCTCTAGCGTTTGAGAAAGTTAAGTTAATAAAGCGACGAAGCATCAAGTGAGTTTCTGTACTTCAACATTGGAATGCTAAGTAAGTTTAAGATTATATAGTTGTGTGAATATCTGCCACTTTAGTTCAATGTACTTGAATTAATTATGATTCCATGGTCTTTTATTTGTGAAATGCATGTATTGCATATTTATAATAGTAGAACATGGAAGGGAATCATCGACGAGTTAGACAAAGTTAGGATTAGGAAAAAATGTGATCTTTTTAGATATCGCCATATGGTGTTGTCGAGTGCACCGTGATGTGCAAAGCTCTAAGCCTTGCAGATGGGACACTGCGGTGTTTGAGTATCAAGGTTAAGAATGGAGAAATGGAGGAATGGGTGGAGTAATAAAGAAATTGAAATTCCAGTAAGATTCTACAATTTAAGATTATTGGGAGCAAACCGTGATGTATGAAGCTTCTGGCTTTGCGAAAGGGACACTTCAGTGTTCGAGCATCAAAGTAAATATGAGATCGATCAATATCAATATTACAAGGTTCTATAAAGCAGCACTGCGATGGCGATCAATAGGCTCTATGGGGTGACACAGCGATAACGATAAGGTCATTTGAGGTGACACCTCAAAAAGTACAAAGTGTAAGACCATTGCTCGACTACGGCAACTAATATAGTCCGTTGGGATAGTAAACACTGGATAAAAGAGGTGTAAGACCACAAATCAGCTACAACAACCAATAGAGTCTACCTGGACATTAAATATAAGTAGATTGTGAGGATAATAATTATAGGAAATTACGCATAGGAAAAAAAGTTAGAACGAAAAATACAAATATTGGCGAGTGGGTTTTGAGCAATCTGTTGACCAAGGCAAGGTAGTAGAAAGGGGAACAGCCCACCCAAAACAGTGATTGTGAAAGCCACTAGGGCAATAGAGCAGTAACTTAGTAGGAGTAAGACATGGGAAACGACATGTCAATAACGTCTTGTAATTAGGAAAGGAAAGACGACTTATCTACAGATCATGGTTAAGGATTCACTATTAAGAGCCGCTAGAGAGGTACTAGGAAGGATAAACCAAATGACAGATATGTCTATCAAGACTATTTCTCCTTAAAAGGGATTATAATGCGAAGTAACTGCCAAATGGCTTGTTCTGTAAGGAACCATAGCCTAAGGGAAATCGTAAACCTAAAAGGTCACTCAGTTGACAGTCTGTTAGATATTATTGGCCTAAGCGACTCCTAGAAGATGGGCTTGTTACGTTTATAAACATGATATCACAAATAAGGTGGATGACAAGGAATTAATCCAACCACTATTCATCTCTCATAGGATTTAGACTGCTAGAGTGGTGGGAGATCCAATTAGTTATCCCAACGAAGGGAATGCCAACAAATCCTTTAGGATGAGGGTAAGGAAGAGGAGTTCGTTATGGTACTTTCTTGTAAGCCTTATAAGTAGAATATTAACATATCTGCTGGGACTTTGGCGCCCACAATCCAGAAAAAAAACAAAAAGGGGGTATTCCTGATTAGATGACGTATAGGGCAAAGTGAGAACCCACCAAGATAGCAAGGTATCTAGAAATCACAAAAACACTATCATCAGGACACAGGTTTGCCTAGGAACCTAAGGGTAATAAAGGTCAAACTGTCGTTAAAGAAAAGTGGAAGGTGTATGAAAGTCCACTAATCTAAATGAGACGTTAAATTTTGAGTAAAAATAGAGAGTTAAAATATTTTATCTCCTTTTAAAATTTTACCATGGTAAAGAAGAGGAGAAGCCTGCAAATTAGTAGAGAAGAAACTCAGTAAGTTCACACGAACCTACAAGGGTTTGACTTGTGATGTAAGAACAGCATGATAAGGAGCTCGAGAGAAGGACCAAGTCAAACTATGTTAAATCAAGAATCATTGTCAGTAAGGTGCCATGTACATAGGAAAGGGGGTACCTTGAAAAGCTCCACCTCGAGGTCCATTACAATATATCTAAGTAGTTCCCTTAAAGTCCGGGACTTTAAAGTAGTAAACTTTTCCTTTAAATTTATGAATTCTATTATAAGAATTTTTATTGATAAGTAACACCGTCAGGCTTATTTTAAATCAATGAATTACAAATTATAGACCATTCCGGTTTAGTTGTGACACCCAATACCCAGATTCAAAGATCGAATCGGTGAAGGGTCTTATAAATTTAGTGGTATCAGTGTACAATATAGTCGATCCTTTAGACGTAAGAATTGGGAAAAAGTAACAATTATGTGTATGATGATGATCTAGCTGAGTCCTTGAAGTCCTTATGTTATTAAGTTGTTATGTGCTGGGTATGTAAATATGATGGCCTAAATTGGCGGGCAAAAATGAGAGTAAAAACAGACAAATAGGGAGAAAGACATAAAATAAGGATAAGTAGATACATTAATTGAAAAGTACAAGTGCTAGAGAAAAAAAATTAAAAAAGAAATACAACGGGAAATAAGTATTTTTATTCACTAAGTGGGTTGTCGCCTCAATAGTGCCTTCATTTCTTCTTGGTTATCCCCTAGGAATGAGTAGGAACGATTGAGCTAGATGCTTGAAAATAAAGAAGTCATTAGTTTCTTCCTGTCACCCTCCCCATTAAGACTAAAGGAATGGTGAGATTCGCATTAGAAGGACTCTTAGGGTGAGTTTGGATGGGCGGTGTGTTTACCTGCAGTTAGTGTAAAAATAGCGGTGGCGGTGAGATTAGATACTGTAGCAATACTGTAGCATGAGACAAAAAGTAGACTAAACGCACCGCACCGCACTCAATCGCCCATCCAAACTCACTCTTAGTAGCGGGAAAACTTAGCCGCGAGTTTGAAACCTGACAAGAAAGACCCTTGTGTCAAGTTTGAATGGGATTAAGTAAGGAAGTTGAAAAAAGAGGTTCACTTTGACGCCAAATTTAGTATTTGTCGAGGGATTAGGTGGCTCCCTATTTTACAACTGCATCTTTTCATCAGAATGCAAATTCCACCCATATCTTTTCGCAAGCCTTCAAAGGCTTAATTTTAAACCCCCGAGGTGGGGAGGTGAGCGATGCTGAAGTGGTCTTCCTGATGTTACAATAGGAGTCACCATGATCTGGGACTTAAAGAAAAATAGGGAGAGGAAGAAAAACGACTCCCTCGAGTCTTAAGGCAAACACTTGCCTTATTTTAAATTGACCAAAAACGGAGAATGTGCATAATCCCATATGATAAAACATCTTCCCCAAGAGAAGATGAGGTAACCGCTAGTAACGTCTAGCCAACACTCCTCTCGAATTCGCCGCGAAAACAAGACCAAGGTAAGGAAAACAGATTCCTTAGAGTAATGGGTAACCCACCATAAAGTAACCGATGGGTGTCTCCCAGTAGATACAGGAACTATCAGCTTACTTATGCCTTTTACTGGAAATTTAGTCAGTGGATAGGTAAAAGAAGGCAGAGAATGAACAATTTGTTGTCAAGATTTTAACATCTGAAGTAGCAAGGAAATGCATCCCAGTAAGGCTAATTAGATGAGAAAAAGAAAGATAGGAAGAAAAAAGGTGAGAGATAATAAGAGGATTGGTCTAGCCAAATGATTATAGGCTTATGAACTTCCCTCTCAATATTTTGGTTTATTCATAACCAAAAGTGTGTGTAGGAAGTTGTGAAAAATTTAAGAATGGTAAAGGAACTGTTCAAGTCCATCAATGCAAATAGGACACTTGTTGGCATTAGGAGAAGGAAGAAACCTTTAAGTATTCCCAATGTAGGAATAGTTGCCAACTGTTACCCATTAGGGTGTAGCCCTCAGGAAAGCAGAAATAGTCCTAGGTCCGTTTAGTTAAACAAGGGTTTTAGTGAGAAATTGGTTCTTCTAACACACCCTCCTATAAATTCTACAAGGGATTGAAGGTTCTAAGAAGATGATTGAAAGGGTTGATGAATTTTCTGAAGCAGAGAGAGTTGTTGAAATTTTTTGAACGAAATAGGGTTCGTGAAATTCTACATGGCAAGTTGTGATTAGTTGAAATTTTTTTCTAACGGGACTAACAGCTGGGGTAAAATGGGTACCGGTTTAATAATTTAGAAAAATAAATATTTACTAGCATAACATAATGACATAATGACACATCAACAAGAAAAACATGTGACATACCAGATGTGAATGTCTAAGTATAGTTTCTTAAAATTATTTAAGAAAACACTTTAGAATGAACATGTACAAATTGTTGAAGTTGATTTGAAGCTAGAGAAATGAGATTGGATAAGTATTTATACAAGTTCATTCTAGACGTTTTGTAGGTTTTATCTTAAATGTAGTTTTTTTTTTAAATTAAAAAAATTGATTTAATTTTTAAGATTTTTCCACATGAAATACTAATTGATTCAAAAACTAATTTACCCTCCCAAAGTAAATTTTAATTGAAGTAGTTTTTTAAAGCAATTCAATGACACAAAAGTGAGTCTGGAAGTTTACATTCATGGCATTTGTTGGATCAATCTCATATTTGTAACAAATCAATATCTAGTTATTGAACTTGCAATGCTTTAAATCCCTTTCCCATATGGCAAATAGGCTTGACATAAAACAACAAGTTCCACCTTAAAAATTATTCTATCAATGCTTGAACCAAAAATCAGTCTAAATTTCTACACAAATCTGAATTACTCTTTAAATATATTCTATTACCTTATGAAACAACACAATTGGAATCTCAGTACAAACCAAAATATTTATAGACCATACACATTTCTACATTCTTCCTTTGAATCCACAGATGATTTCCCTAATCGAAGAGACAAAAGTACTAGTATACGGATTCTTTTTGCTCTCACTAAATACTCTTCCTCTTGAAAAAAATATATTAAGGAAGAATATGGGATTCATATAGAGTAAATCAAAAACTCAGATATTCTTTCTTTCTAATTCCTGCCAAATCCAGCTTTAATCATCGATACAACGATTAAGGGCTTACCCTTGCAGCCCTTCCCAAAAACCCAGGGACCGGAACCGAACTAGGCGGCGGCGAATTGAATGAAGAAGAACTGGCATAAAACCCACCACCGATCTTGAATTCCTTAAGCTTAATTTGCTTTTGCATCGTTTCAGGATCTGGGCCAAGCCGGTTCGTCGAACCCAAGCTCAAATCAAACGCTTCATCATCACCCCTTGATCCATCGGTGTTCTCGGCGGCGGCGATCAAGGGTTCACCGCGTTTCAGGATCTTGACCTGGCCCATCACCAGGTGCTTCGCCGGGGGTTTGGTCACCATGGATTCCGATTCCCTTCTGTTATTCGATTCGAACCTCTTTCGGCGAGACCCCAGAGGAAAAGGGTGGCGTAAGCTTAAGCTTTCATGGCGGAGAATCGCAGTTGCCATTGATGGGAGATTTTAGAAAGGGAAACAAGTAACAATACGTAAAGTTTATAAGGAAAACTCCAAACGAAACTTAATTGTTGGTGTGATTTGGGTGTTTGTGATGATGGAAAACCTAATTTCGTGATTGGGGGTATTTATAGTACCTTTTTTATGCTTAACTCTTTGGCGAGAAATTAATAATTTGTTACGACTAGACCCGTCCACCACCGGGTGGGCCGAACACTCAAATCCACTCCTGCTTTCTACAATATATATATTTGGATTCAACCAACTTAAACTGAAATTAAATTAAAAATATAAATATTCATGTGTAATTATATATTTTATTTTTTTTAAAACAGCAATATAAATTTTTTAAATGATTAGGTTGAGCTAAGCTCTAGCCTAAACATAGAATTTTTTTGGAATTCAGCCTTCACCAGATTCAACCTAACCTATAAATATCTCTAGTTACAACAATTATAAATTTATTATAAATATTAGGGGTAAAAGATACTTATGGGTGCGTTTGTGTTTAATAAATTAAAAAAATAAAAGCTGAAAAATTAAGTATTGATTTTTAGAAAATTTTGATTTTTGAAAATTCATTGTTTCATAATTTTAATCGGTATTATTTATTTTATTTTAAATGATTTTAGATAAAAGTCGAAGGTAATAATTTGAGTATTTTAAATTGTACTGAAATAATTTATTTCAAAAATAAGGTTTTGAAAAATAAAATAAACTTAATATTTTTAATATTAAGTGATAAGTAGTTATCTATTCACTTATCATATTCAAAACTTTTTTTTTGAAAATTTTATATTAAGTAAAAAGCTAATATATTTATAAAATATAATTAAAAAATTAAATATTAAAAATTTTCAGTGATTTATCAAACACATCCTTACTTATTAAGTTTAGTGTACTACCTATTCATGTTTGAAAAAAAACTCTCAATTACTAAGCAAAGTATAAATAAAAGAGGATTATACCCTTATTATTTATCTATGTATTTTCTATTTAACTTATTTATTTTCTTATATTTTAATTGTTTATCTCTGTATTCTCTATTTAGCTTAAACATCTTTCTAATTTTAAATTACAAAATAATAGAAAATTAATTATGTATTGCAGTGCTAAAATATTAACTATATTTAACTTCCTTTATACAAAAATTATATTTTACTTTAATTAAAATTAAATATTTTAAATTTATATTTAATTTAATTATATATATAATCTTAAGATGACTTCATTCAATTATTTTATCTAAATTTTTTTTTATTAATTACCTGTATTTAAAAGGTAGTAATGCAAAAAGTATTAAATATAAAAGTAAAAAATTTAGGGTAAACTACAAAAATAGTTATTAAACTATGACTTAAGTTTTATTTTGGTCACCTAACTATTTTTTTTTATTCACTCAACTTTTGGAAATCAAATATTTTAGCCACTGTCTCATTAGTTACCATTAGATGAGTGATTAATTACAAAATTAACCCTTCAATGTTCACATTCTATTAGTTTGATCATAAATCTAAAACTTAAAAAAATTTAGCCCCCAATGTTTTCAAAAAAATCATTTAGTTTTAATTTTAAAATAATAATAAATTTAACGCTCACATTTCCAAAATTTTTTTAATTTAATTCTAATTTTAAAAGTTTAAAAAAGGAAAAAATTAAAAAATATATTTTTTTGAATAAAAAATTATAGAAATGATTTAAAATTTTAAAAAGCATAAATAAATTATAAATAAAAACTAAAACATATGTACTAAAAAGAAAAAATGACACAAAATAGATTGATAAGTATTTGGGGGGAGAGAGATGAAGTTGGACATCCCCATAGGACATAGAATTGACAAATTATCTCCATTAATTCAATTCAACTTGTATTTTCAATTCCTAGATTAAATTTTCTAGTATTTTGGTTGTTTGACCAACATAATTTGACTACCTAAATTTGGAAGTTATTTATAAGAATGAAAATGGGGCGGGAAAGATTTTTGCCCGCCCCAACCATGAAACCAAAGTGTGAATAATCCGTCCTAGCCCTACCCTAACTCTTAAGGAAAAAAATCTACCTCAAACCCGATATTTAATAGAAGTCCCGACTCCTTTCAATCTAACCCGACCTAACCTGACTCGAATTTAATTTAATTTAATTTTTCATTTTGAAGCAAATAAGATTTTTTTTTTTAGTTTAGACTTAAAACTTAATATATTTATTTATATAGTTATTTGTTGAAAACAAAACTTAATATATGTATATATATATATATATATATATATATATATATCCCAGGGCGGGGCGGATTTACCTAAAACTTGACCCCTACCCAAGCTGACTATTTTTCTAATTTCACTCGACTCGTCCCAAATCCCCGTTTTCAACAAAAAAATTCTGGCCCTCACGGATCGGGTCAGGTCGAAACCCATAGGATTCGGGTTTTTTTGTCATCCCTAGTTATTGATGACATGTCCAAGACAGAAAAAAACAAGGCAATTTTTTTTAAGGTTTTTCATTTCATGAAAGATTTCACATTGCATTATTTCTCTACTTAAAGATCAAGTCTCTGCATAATTTTAAAATAAGAAAAAAAACAAAATAATTATTTTGCAATAGTTTTAAAATAAATTAATTTTTTGGAGGAGTTTAATTAAATAATATGATATTAATTTAACATATGACACTTAGTTGGGTTTAAGCCAACTTGATTTTTTACCATATTCATCAAGATGACTTTAGTTTAAAATAAACATAATACAAATGTTGTTAAATACTCTTCTTGTTTAATGGGTTTTAAAGGTACGTTAAGGAATATTAGAAAAAAAGACAATATTTAAATATTTTTCATTTTTTTGGAATTTTTAGAATTAGAACTAAACTGACAAATTTTGTGATGTTGATGACCAAATTTATTGCATTTTTAGAATTAGAACTAATATGACAATTTTGTAAACATTGATGGATAAATTTGTTGAATTTTTTAGATATAAGATTAAATTGTTAGAATGTGTAAACAATGGATGACTAAATTTATTATTAGACCAATAAAAAAGGCCCATGTTAGCTTTTTGCCGCTCATTTAATAACAACTAATGGGAGAGTAACAAAGAAATTTGATTTGAAAAAATTAAGTGACTAAATCGAAAAAAAAATTAATATAGTTGAGTGACCAAAATAAAACTAAAAGTATAGTTGAGTGACAATTTTGTAGTTTACCCAAAAAATTATCTCAATATTAATATTATAAATAATTAATTAGATATTTAACACATATTTTCATAAAAAAATATTAAACAATAAATAAGAAGTAAAAAAAGAGAAAACAAGGACTAGTGATATTTTATATGATTCATAGCAAGGTTTTTAAGTAAATATGGAAGGTAGGTTTTGTTGGCATGTTTCATTGAAGGACTAGTGATATTTTATATGATTAAATAAGGACGGTGGTTGATTAGATATGTTTTTAGAGAAAATAATCGAGTTACGGATTGTTTGGCTAAATTAAGTTAAGTTTAGAATAAAAGACAAGCTTACAGATATATGTGAAGCCCCTTATAATGCTTTAAAAATTCTAAATTAAGATAAAGCTAAGGGTGCTCTCGATCAATTTAATTTGATATAATATTTGTTTGTTTTTTATCATAAAAAAATTTTAATTTGATGTAATATTTGTTTATTTTTTATCATAAAAAATAGTAGGTGATTTATTATAAGTATAATAATTAATTTATTAATATTTTAAATAAATAACCATTATATGTAATTTGTCAGCATTTTAAATTATATGATTTATTATTAGTATTTTAAACAAATAACTATTATATTTTACATTTTGTTATTTATGCATAGAAAATATAAACATTTGTAATTAAAAAATGTTATTTTTAAAGTAAAATGCTCTTAATAATACATTTTTTTTGCAAACAATAATAATGTTATGATATTTTTTAAAAGAAATATTATGATATTAAACTATTATAATTTTAACAATTAAAAATAAACTAATACTTTTAGTATAAAAGGTAAAATGGTTAAGAATTATCTAAAAGTAAATAATATAAAAAGGGAATTAAAATAAAATATTAGAATAAATCGAATAGAAATTATGAAAATTGCGCCACACATTCTCACTAATCATGTGAGAAGGAATAAATTTTTCAAGGTAATGGCTTAATTTTGAGTTAGGCCTTTAATAATTAGACATTTTTCTCCAATTAGTCCTACATTCATTTCAAATGAATCCTTATTGATTTAATTTCATCCTGATTTTATTCAATTAGATACTTCCTGTTTATTTATTTGAATTCATTTATGTCTATATGTGTATTTATTTATGTTAAATTCTCAATTATATATCATATTGTTCTAATTACTTATTACTTTTTTGTCCAAATTTTAAATTAAGTACCCCTTTAAACTCTTTCATCAATAACTTTTTTCTAACCATTCTTACATATAATTTTAAAACAAAATTATAGAAATTTGTACTACATTTGTTATGTATTAACAATTACATTAAGTTTTTTTTCTATATATTTTTCGTTAAATATTTACAAATACTTTATTGCTTTGTTTACACCCATTTAATTACTAATCAATTATACTTTACACAAAAAAAATCCAAACAACAACTTCTAATACTAATGTAAAAAATGGGAATTTATTTTTATTTCAAAATTTTTAATACATTCTACAATAACTTCGGCATAAATATAAAAAATTTCATTGTTCAAACATTTGACCGATGCATTGCATGAGATAAAAAACACTAGTATATAACCTACAGCAGGTTCTTAAGCAAATATAGAAGGTCGACTTTGTTGCCATACTTCATTGGATAACAAGTGGCATATTGAATGATTAATTGTAACAGTTTATTTTTTAATGGTGTCAGAACGATAGTTTTAAGGCCACAAAATCAATGAATGAATTCGTAAATATTATTATTTAATATTTACGAGTCAAATATAGTACATAATAAATTTTAATTTGATAATTTATGTTATTTGAAGGAATAATTAAGTTCAAGTGATTTTAGAAAATGAGGTTTCAGGACCTCGTTTCTATAAAATGAGCTCATAAATATTTTTAGTAAATATTTATGGAGTAATTATGTAGGTATATAAAAATTTGGTTAAGAAATTTTAATGTTTAGTTAGTTAATTAATTAAAAAGGACTAAATTATAAAGGTTACAAAAATGAGTTTCTATTAGTTTAATGGCTTAAATGGTTAAGGAAAAATAAAGTAATGGACTTATATGGTAATTGTACCAAATCTTTATATGTTGGACGGTTAAGGGGTTGAAAATAGTTAAAATTTGATGTTAATTAAAGAGTAGAATGGTAATTAAACATTAAATTATAAACTGAGGAAAAAAACAAGGGGGTATCATCTTCTTTAGTTCTTTCTTCCACCGAATTTGAAGAGAATAACACTATTTTAGTTGCTTTAAGCTTTGGCCAACTTCAAAGCTTTGCATATCAAGAAACAACTCTATAACACTCTAAACCCAGCCTAAACATTATGGCCGAATCTAGCGGCATCACATGAAAGTATTTTTGGAAAACCATTTCAATTATAAAAACTTGTTCAGACTATTATCTTTCCTTGGCTAGAAATTATGTATTGGTTGATTTACTTGAAATTTTTTTTTCCAGAAGTTTTGAAAACCGTTCATTCATCCGAAAATCTTTAATTTAGTTTTAAAACGTGTTTGTGGTCAATAAAAATAACAATTTAAAATTTCCAAAATAAAAACCAAAAATAGTCTAATGGTCTACATTACATAAAAACTCCCAAAATAATTAAACACAGTAAAAACAGTAAATAACCAGTAAAACCGTAAAACCCAATAAGTATCTAGCAGTGGTCACCGTTGAGCCCTCTGCTGCATCGATCCATCTACTGCTAGGGATTACCTGACAAACAAATAAATAAAGGGGTGAGTTTTCGCAAACTCAGTGTGTACATCCCCACAGTACAGCATGCATATATATAACAGAAACAAATATCAGTCATAATTCAGGCTTGAGCCCTTAATAGATATGAAGTAGGCCTTAGCCCATACAGAACATAATCAGAATATAGGGCTCTCAAGCCCAAACAAATACATAATCAGATATAATCGAGCTTTAGCCCTCATAGATATCACATGCATATCAAATCAGAACAGTACATGCTCACCAACCCTGCACACCATCTCCGTCCAACCCTACACACCATGTAGGGATAAAATCGACCCACCCAGCCTAACACACCAAGTATGGGGATAAAATTAACCCAACCAGCCCTACACACCAAGTCGTACCATATTACGGCACATATCAGTAATATGCAGCAAAGCTGCCAGATAACAGGCTAATAGCCTTTCAAACTTCCTTCACTTCAACAATAAACTCAACCTAATGCAATGCAACATAATATCATGGCATGCTTTAATACAGATAAACAGACTGTACAGATATATCAAAATAGAATCAGTGCACATGCTACTTGTAACATGCTATCACATACATCTCATTATCACATCACAGAAATAGGGGTCTAAGTAATCTTACCGACCCTATAACAGGTCACAGTCGACTTAGGAGACTTGTGCAACCTTACAGAACATTTCAGAAAAACAGGCTCACACGCCCATGTGGCCTGCCTGTATGGGCCCATACACCCGTGTGGCCCACACGGCCCAAATTGGCTTTGCCCGTGTGGGCCCACACACTTGTGTGGCCCATACGACCCAAATTGGCCTTCTCCGTATGGACCACATGGCTGGCCCAAAATCCCACACGCCCATGTGGCCCACATGGCCTAATTGGCCTAGCCCGTGCCTCACACACGACCTAGCCAGCCTCACATGGCCATGTCCGTCGCGCCTATGTCGAGTACACACAGCCCGGTTCGTCGATCACACAGCCGTGTCTAGCCACACGGCCTCCACATGGGCAGTCCACACGCCCGTGTGGCATCGACAGTTTTGTTTTCAACTTTTGCTGAAACACGATTTCAGTGCAATCGGAGTACACACTTAATTCGTTTTTTACGCTAAAGCTATTCTAAGCACTCCACCCCCTATAATCGTTAATAGGAAGCCCAAATTTAGTCACTTAATCCGAGTTATTAAGCATAGTCAAAACCCGTAACTAACAACAACTTACCTCTACAGAACAACGGCGATTCCTTGCTAGTTAGAACACCTTCCAGCAGTCCACAATTATCGATTGACTCCTAAATAGCAAGAAAAATCCTTAATAATCCAATACCTCATCAAATCGAAGCACTAACAATATCTTTAGCCTTACCGAAAACGTGTAAACAATTGTTGATGTAGGAAAAAGACTAAAACCAGTCGAGAACTAAAGAAACGGTAGCAAGAGAGAAATTTTGGCTGAACAAAAAAGAAAAACAAAGGTGGAGAGGAGAGATTTTCCAGAGAATTTCGGCAGAAGATGGAATGCACAGAAAATTTGGGTAACTCCCAAATCCCCTAATTCGCTCCACTAAACACTCCACTAAAATATTCCAGTCCAACCCAAACACTTACACGGCACCAATAGTAAAAATAAAATCCCAGTAACGACTCGAACCCAAGACCTCTCTTACTCTAACACTCATCTTAACCACCAGACCAGCAGGCCCATTCTAATATATGCTTACAAACAAATATTTTTAAGCCTGATAACCTAGGGTAAGACTTCAATTAAACAAAAACCAAAATTTAGCCCAAGTCTTGGCTTAAACTTAGGACTTCCCCAAACACACCCAAACCACTAAAGCCGACATAAAGTTGTGTCAACTTATTGCAGATACACTTTCAGAAAATTTTCATGCCACAAATTCACAAAAGCCGAAAACAGGAAATTTGGGGCATTATAAACTCGAACGGATACAAATCATAGAAAAGTCAAAGTAACGGAATAGTGGTCGATTCATGTTAGAAATTGTTATGAGTTCAGGTAAGTTCATACATTGAATCATTCATTAATTGTAGATTTGTTAATTGCTATTTAATAATATAGGTAAGTGTATTTTGGATTAATTATTATGTATTACAAGGTTATATGAGATATTATATCGAAAAGGGAATTAAAGTTTAAGCATGAAAAATGTGATCTTCATAGAAATATATTGAAATGCCAATATGGAAATGAAGGTCACGGATAAGGATATGGAAAGAGTCTCGTTTGAACCTTGTGAATACTTAGGATAAAAATGACATGTCATTAGGGATTATATGGTTTTGAGTACTGGTCCTAGATGTCCTATCGATGGCTGAAGTCTTGCATTTGTTGTTGATTCTCTACAGCTCATGTGAGTAGCATCGTATAGTTAACATCCTGACCCACAGCTCGTGTGAGTAGACCTATTTCATAGCACGTGTGAGCACTATTAGAAAGGTTATGGTTATATGAAAAGGCACACTATGTATGAACATTCTCGAGTATCTGATGTAATTCTATATGGTTCAACAGGTAAGTAAAGGTTAATAGAAAGGCATGTATAAAAACTTAATGTTACTAATGTTCATATGAAATAGAAAGATGGATATGCATTTATGAAATAAAAAGGATGAGAATTTATCATGTGGTGGATAAAACATGCATGAAATTCATTTCTTAATTAATGTTATGTTTCATAGATGCGAGGTTTACTTATTATCTACTAACTATGTGGATTCAAATGAGAAGAATGTGTAATGGATATATATGTGATGGATGATATATAAAGCCTAAATGCTTATCATGTATATGTCATGATTTATCTTATATGTAATATTATACTTACTAACCTTATGATATGGTGTGTATAGGAAAGGAAGTTTGGCATATGACATGATGAAAGTATGTTTGGTTGTTTAATTTAATATGTTCGGTAAGTTTAGGTTTCCTTTATACGAGCTTAATAAGCACTAATTGCTTATATATTTATTTTCTTTATTCGTAGATCATCGAAAAGCTTGATTGGTTGGAATCTTGTTGGAGCATCGTCACACTATTCATTCGTCATATTGGTAGTTTTGGTTAATGGTTATAAATGGCATGTGATACGATTAAAAGGTTGTTCAAGTTAATTGGCTTGTTTTGATTTGTGTAAAGCTTGTTGTGGTTAATGATGTTAAATGATGGCATGTAAATAATATGTGCAAATATGAATGGATGAACCCTTATGCATACACTATAGATAGAAGATATTAAATGGTATGATGGCAAGTTTTGAAATGATTATCTTGGCATGGTTGATATAGGTTCTAAATAGAATTTTAAGATGTTGAATGGGACTAAGTTGGTATGTGAATTGTGGTGCCTTTGAATGTCATATTGGTTAGATATAGGATGGATGTATGAATGTTTGGCATGTTGTTGGTGTTTTGAATGTGCTTTTGATCATATGAAATAAGCTAGTATGATTTGATAATAAAGTGATTATATGATGTGTGTGTGATATGTGTTTTGGTCATGGGCTTATGATGTTCAAATTGATGTGTTTTAGGTGATTTGAATGTGATTTAAGCAAGTGTAAGTAGCTATAAAGGGTATGGCTTGGTGGTTAAGAAATGTTATTTGAAATGGTTTGTTTTATAGGTAATTTGTGCTGCACATGACCTAGGACATGGTCTGTCACACGGCCGTGTGCCACACATGGCCTAACCACACAGTATGTGTCATTATTAAATTAGGTGCAAGTTTCACATGGCCTGTCACACGGACTGTGACATGACCGTGTGTCCCAAGTCAGAGAGTTACACGATTTGGCACACAGTCTATGACACGATCGTGTGGCCCAACATCGAATGTACATACAGTATGGCACACAGCCTGCGACACGGCCTTATGGCCCTATTTCAAATACACACACGGGTGAACACACGGGCGAACACACCGCTATATGTCCTTATTTCGAATGTCCATATGGTCTGGACTATGTCACATGGCTGTGTGACCATTGTTTTCAAATTTTTGATTTTTTTCCTAAACTTTCTGATTTATTTCGAATTAGTCCTTGATTGTTCCTAAACTGTTTTTAGGGCCACATAGGCTTGATTTAAGACCCGTAAAGGTATTTGTTGCTTTAACATAATTATATTATCAAATATCAGCTTATAATTTGCCTATTGTTTCTATTTTAATATTGAATGTTTTGTTTTACACGGTAATGCTTCGTAACCCTAATTCGACAATGAAGACAGGTTAGATGTATTATATTAATAATTTAATATTAGGTGATTTATTATCGGTATAATAATTACTTTATTAGTATTTTAAACAAATAATCATTATATTTTACATTTTGTAATTTATGTGTAGAAAGATAAACATCTATTTTTAAAATATAATGTCTTTAAAAATTTTTTTTACAAACAATAATATTATATTGTTTTTGAAAGAAATATTATGATATTAAACTATTATTATATTTGATTGGCTAGTTGGTTAGATTAATGGTTTAAAATTGGATGAGTTGAATTGGTATATTTAGTGTTAAATTGAAAATATATTAAATTGATTGAATGTAAATGATTAAACGGATTGTTTTGGTATGTGTTTGGAGTGTTTTGGTACATGTGAAAATAGTGATTGGTGTTTGAATTGATGAAATGGTATGGAAGCATTGAAATAGGTACCAAATGGTTCGTTTTTACAAAAAAAAAAGTCCACCTCTTGACGTCAGTCGACAGTGAGTCATGTCGCGACGTTGTGTGCCTTAAGGTCACAACGTGATAGACTTTTTGGCGATGTCATGACATAGAGGAAGTGACATCACGACGTCGACCCTAAATTATCAAAACTTTACAATGGATTGTTTTACATAATGTAAATGTGTTTAACATATAATTGCATGTTTGAATGATTATTTTATGTATAATTGACAGTAGTTGCGCCGACAATGACTGTAACATCTTATAGCTTAGACCGACGATCGAGTCGAGTAAGGAGTGTTATACAAAAAGTCAGAACTTAATTAAAAATTATCTAAGCCCTAATTATAAACGATCAATCATTCCTTTCGCTAGCTCAAAATAACTAGAAACAAATTGCATTTAAGAACCCATAATATTGAATGAATGAAAATGATGAAGTATGAGAAGTAGATCACATGTATAACTATCCGCAGTGAATGAGTTTTCTCGCTAAATACAAAATGTGACTTGAAAATTAATTTAAGTTCTTCTAGTTATTATTTAATTAAATTGAAGTTCGAAAAAGAAATTAAATTAATTAGTCATTATGAATTTATTGAATAAAGAAATTAAATATATTTTCTAATAGATTTTATAATGGTAAAGTTGCTATGACTTTAATGGAATTAGAGTTAAGTTAAAATTATTTAATTGAGAAATTAATTAATTTAATTTGATTAATTAAATTATTTGATTAAATAAATAATATTTTGGGTGATAGAAAATAAATATTGGGTTGAATAAATTATAAGTGTTAAGATAAAACTCTAAAAACAAGTGTAATTAGACTAAATACATGACAGGCCCAATACAGCCATAATATATGATAGGGGCAGCAACCCTAATTTTCCACAAGGGAGTGCCACTGCCCTTTGTACCCTAATTCCACTAGAGTATTGTGCTTTCTATTCAAATATTATTATTTAATAGGCCTTATTCAAATAGAACTTTGGTACTATTTTTCTATAAATAGGAAATATGTGTCAGGTAAGTCACAACACTTCTCAAGTATCATTTTTCTGTTAGAAAATAATGATAATTTAATTTAAAGAATAATTTTTTTTTGAAAAAAAACGCATAATTTCAATTATAGAGAGAATTAACTTTTCTAATGAAAATTAATAAATTTTTTCATTCTATACGATTAGTTCGATAAAATTTGAGTTCACACTCAAAATAATTTGTGGTTCAAGAATAATAAAGAAGATTGTTTAGTAGAAAGTCAGAATCAATTTAAATCGCCTCATACAAAGCACAAATATAATTTTAATTAAGTTTATTGTTGTAAATAACATAATTTTAAAAATTTTTAAAACTTCTGCTATACCTAAAATAACTATTTTCTAAATCGATTTTTCCAACACATATAACTCGTACCTTGCATGGGACAGAAAAACTTGTAATTATCTATAAATGACTTATATGTTATATATTTATTTATACACATATAATAACTATATTAAGAAAACATTTTATATTCGTCATTAAAGTTTTCAAATTTATTTTACTTTTAGAATTTAAGATAAATCTAATTATCAATTAATTTTTATTGCTAATAAATTATTAATATAATTATATTATATTTTTCATAAATTAAATAATAATAATTTATTTTACTTATATTTTAAATATTAATATATATTATATTCATGTCCTTTTTTTAGTTATAAATTCTGTTTTTTTCTAATTTTAAATTGAATCCACCTCAAGGTCAAACCAAATCACTCTCAAGCTTAGATTGCTAATAGAATTTTGTCAACCCCTAACTTTTAATTTTTATAATCAACTTGAATATGATGAAGTTTCTAATAACTTTGACAGGTATTTGGGCTTGTATATTAGTTTTATTAGTATAAGTATTGTTATTAATGCATGAAGATTTAAATTTAAGTGCGCTGAAACGCATTATTCTCCTATTTATGGATTGGGAATAATAACTTTGACAGGTATTTGGGCTTGTATATTAGTTTTATTAGTATGAGGATTGTTATTAATGCATGAAGATTTAAATTTAAGCGCACTGAAACACATTATTCTCCTATTTATGGATTGAGAAGAAACGATAGATATTTTCATATATGACGTTCAAATCATCTACTATCTTTTTGAACCCTAACAACTAATGTCTGGAGAAATTTTCACACCATTATTATATCCTTCATCTCAATCTTTTGCCTTTCAAAATAAAAAATAAAAAGTACCCCTCTATGTCTTCTTTCCCAACTCGTCCCATTTCCTTCAATTTAAACCAATCACTGTCATATCTTTTTTACCCTAACAATTAACCACAGAAGATAAAAGCAAACTCTCCTCTGCCTTTGAAGGAAAATAATGAAAAATGGTTTATTGATCTTGTGGTTCAGCAAAAATTTTTGATATGTCCTTCGATATCTCGCATCTAGATAGTTGATCCATGACCCATCAAGAAATCACAAATTGAATATCTGATCGATCGCAACTCTAATGTATCTTTTGGTACTCTTGTAGAACTCAAAATCACTCAACTCCTTGACGTCGATTGGGATCCATGTTGTACCTATTGAAGACGTGGAACTTTGCCTCCACCGCTGTCATTATCATATTCTTCGTTCCATGCACGGCTATCTACATCATTTTTTCGTTTTGTTTGATTAAAGATAACCCACTCACCAAGCATCAGTATCATTATTAATTGATTCAAGTAATTTACCAGCAAAACAAGATCAAATCCAGTAAGCTAATCGATGCGCATTAAATAGCACCAAAGAATTAACATAATAATCATATTCCAAAACTAGAAGGATCAAACGATCCAATTTTATTGCATAAATTTCCTTGAATGGAAATAGAAATCATACAAAATCTCTTGTTAAACAAATCCTCATAATCATTGAGTCTTAGCCCCCTAAAATTCTACAGAATTCTGAAATACCCTAAATTTATTCTATAACTTAAATGAAAATTCACAATTCGAATCTTAGCCCATACCAAGATATTCATGGACTTCACACATTTCAACAGTAAGAACCTTGGAAGAAGAACCACCCCAAACCTTATATTCTTTCGTTGATTCTTTCACTCTTCCTCTTGAAAAAAGTAAAAAGGAAGAATATGGGATTCGAATAGCAATGATTAAGAAAACCCAGGTTTTAATTTCCCACTTGAATTCATACCAAGTCCAGTTTGACGCAATGATTAAGGTCATACCCTTGCTGTCCGTCCCAAAAACTCAGGGACCGGAACCAAACTAGGCGGCGGCGAAACGAGAGAAGAAGAGCCGGCATAAAACCCACTGCCGATCTTGAATTCCTTGAGCTTAATTTGCTTTTGCATCGTTTCCGGATCTGGGCCCAACCGGTTCGTCGACCCCAAGCTCAAATCAACCTCATAGTCGCCCCTCGATCCATCGGAAGTCTTCTCCATGGCGGCGACCAACGGTTCACCGCGTTTCAGGATCTTGACCTGGCCCATCACCTGATTCTTCCCTGGGGGTTTAGTCACCATGGATTCGGATTGTCTTTTATTAATCGATTTGAATCCTACGGGGTTCCTTTTTCTAGAAAACTCGTGGTTAGATTTGGGCATGATCATGTTACGGTTAGGGTTAGGGTTTCTACGAGATCCTAGAAGGGAATGGCGGCGTAAGCTTAAGGCTTCATGGCGGAGAATCGCGGCTGCCATTGTTTAGAGATTCTCGAAAGGAAACGAAAAATAATAAGTTTAAATAATGGGAAACAACAAAGGAAAATTCCAATGTGAACTTTTTTCTTTCCCCCTACGAACGTTATGGTGAAAAACCGGAGAGGCATTTATAACATGCTTTTAATGCTTATTTCTTTGGTGTTAAAATATGTTGTTAGTAACTATACTTATACAAAACTTGAGATTTAGCCCTTTTATTTTAAAAGTTTAAAATTCAATCTTCTTACTTTTCAATTTAAAATTCGTAGTCCAATCATTATTGTTGTTATAGTTTTAGTTAAAATATGTTAACACTAACATATTTATTTTTTGTCAGTCATATATCACGCTACATAAGGGCAACCTAATCAACATACAAAACTGATCAATTTTAATGAAAATTACTTTTGATTTCAATGATTTTTAAGTACAAGACTTGAATCTCAAGTTTTGTCAAAGTATAAGGATTAAAAACAATTTTTGACCTTTTTTTGAAGTGATTTTTCGAAGTGGGTTGGTAAAAAGTTAATCTCTTGAGATTTTGAGCATCTATGTTCAAGTTTCACTATGTGTAAATATTTTACGTGGATTTTCTCTCAATTTGTTATGAGTTAAGTCCCATCATGTACCAATCTTGTTTAGATTTATTTTTGTCTATATTTGAATATATTCTATGTTTCAACTCATTGTGCATTTGTATTAAGTTGATTGGACATATATTATTTGTAATTTGTATTGTATCTGTAAACTCTTTTTAAAAAATATTTCTCGTATTTTTGATGAAAACTCAAGTTCCCCTGAACTTAAAATTAACCCCTTTCAGCTAAAAGTGTTTAAGATAAAGCTCTCCTAATAAGGGTTTTCTTATCGTTCTTACATGATAATATTATTATCATCTGAATTAACAACTTATCAATTTCAAAAATTAGTGAAAATAGAATTGAATTTCAAAATTACCATTATATAGGAGGAAAAACTGAAAAAAAAATCATCAATGCCAAGTTACAACGATTATTATTTTAGTGGAATTAATATTTGCTATTACTCGATTAATAATTCGTTTTTTTTTCTAATTTAACAGAATTTGATTTTTATCCTTAACTAGGATTATTTCCCGGCTTATGCTCGAGTATAAAAGGATTAATTAAATAATTGTTTTTAAAATTGTAATAATATTTATATTAATATAATTATAAAAATTAAATTTTTGATAATTCGTTAGGATAGAGCATGACTTTTAAATCATTTGTGAGGATTAACTCTTTTAAATTAGAGGTGTGCATGGGTCGGGCCGGGTCAGGTTCGGGCTGGGCCCAACTAAAAAATTAAGCCCGTTTGTCGGGCTCGGGCCGGGCCGGGCCCAAAAAATAGGCCTAAAATTTTGCCCAAGCCCGACCCAAATAAAAATGTTAAAACCCGAGCCCGGCCCGGCCCGCCCATATTAATTTTATATTATTTTTATATAATTTTAAAATATATATAAACCATCAAAAATACTAAAAACATCAAAATAAATATTTCTCAACAAATTAAAAATAAATTTTAAAAAATATGTAAACTTAAATAACAATAAAATAGATGCAACTTAACAAGTAAATGCCTCTAAAATAATAACAAAATTAACAAATGTCTTTAAAATAATAACAAAATTAACAAAAAAATAAGTTTTATACAATATCTAAACAATAACAACAAAATAGTAGCAACATAATAGTAAAATGGTAACAAAATAGGGAGAAAATAATAAGAAAATAATATTAACAAATATATTCTTTTGTCTTTAGTGAATTCAGGCCTGGCCGGGCCAGGCTCGGGCCAAAAATTCCTTACCCGAGCCCGGCCCATTTTTTAAACGGGCTTTATTTTTTTGTCCAAGCCCATTTTTCGGGCCTATATTTTTGCCCAAACCCTCCCACATTTCGGACGGGCCTTCAGGCCGGGCCGGGCCGCCCGGCCCATGCTCACCTCTATTTTAAATATAATATTTCAAAATGTGAAATATATTTAAAAAAAAAAAACCTAAACAACATTGAATGAATGTTTATAAAAAAGCCCCATGAATATTAACCAAGATGTAAGTAAAAAATTAAAATAATTCTTTTTAGTTATGTAACGCTTTAAAATATAGGGGTTAAATAAAATAATTAATTAAGAAATAATATAATCTTAATGGTTAAGTATTTAGTATATTTTTTTAGAGATCTTAGGTTCAAATTTCATTTTTCTCATTTTTTTATTTAATTTCAGTAACCTAAGATAAAAAAAAAAACACTGTAATAAATAATCGTGGGCAATAGTTTAAATAGTTAAGCCTTTACATCATTCTTTTAGATTCCCAAGTTCAAGTCACACCAACCTTACCCAATTTCCCTTTTATTTTCGGTAAAAGGGGTAAATTACATGCAGCCCCTTAAAAGTTTGAAAACCTAACTATTTAGTCCCATTTCCTAATTACATTAGGATTTTGATTTATTTCTTTCATTTCAATTAGAATTTCAACCTGCCCTTTTCAAGTCCCCTTAGAATTTTGCTTCCATCTTTTCTATTTAATCCCTCTTTCTTTTCTTTTCTCCCCTTTACATCATAATTTTATTCCATTAATGAAAATTCTTTTTGCTTCCCAAGTCAAATCTATTCTCGATTCAAGTCGTTCTTCAACCGGATTCATAATCATCATTAGAAAACTTCTTAATTCTTGCCAAGAAGTGGTAAGTACGCCTCAAATCCCGAAGTTTGATCTTGAATCTTTATAGATTTTCTATCTATCGATAATCTTGCGACCAATTAAATGATTTTTCATCGAATCTTTTGATAATCTTGACGAATCTTGAAATTTGTTATTAATTCTTGCATAAATATTGTTTGAAGGACTCGGTTTAGGTATCCTGGATCAGGTTTGGATGTGAAGATCGTCGTTCAAGACCCTTGTGACAGGTGTGTGTTCTTTTACAAGTAAATCCGAGCAAAATCATGCCCAGGATAGGGCTACATGGGCTGTGTAACGCCCCAAACATCCCAAGCTTCTTTTTGTGTGGTTTTCGTGTGAATA
This sequence comes from Gossypium stocksii, assembly GCA_020496765.1. Taxonomy (NCBI): domain Eukaryota; kingdom Viridiplantae; phylum Streptophyta; class Magnoliopsida; order Malvales; family Malvaceae; genus Gossypium; species Gossypium stocksii. Next base: position 36,322,224 of record CM035629.1, read on the forward strand.
TATGCCTAGTGTGCTTAGGCAAATATTATTTGTGTGTTAGAAGACCCATAGTTAAGTTTGGGTCTATGCTTAAAAGGGAAAAATATTAAATTTATTTTAGAGTTAAATTTAAGGCTTCTAGAAGATTGGTAGTGGCGTGAAGCTGGACTCTCAGAGAGGTAATCAGAAGAGAAAATTTAGGAAAAAGATTGGGGAGTTATCAGGGAGAAAAACGAGGAGATGAGAAGGGGGAAGTGATGGAGCTGAATTGGGAATTGAGGCTATAGGCTATAAATATGTGCCGAATTTGGGATCCTAGTCTAATGCCAAATTTCTCATCTTTTCCTCAAGTGCCATTTTGTATTTTTTTTCTTTCTTTTTCTTTTCTTTCTTCTTTTTCTTACCGAATTCTTCTTCTCCCTTTTGTTTCATCCATAGCCGAATCTTTCCCTTACCAATTAAGACATCCATTGTTTTACCGAAACCCCTAGTGGTCCCATTATTCTTTTCTCTCTTAAAAGCCGAAGAACCATACCCTTTACCGATTTCTCTTGTTCTCCATTACAATCTATTTTGCTACCCTCAATCAAGGAGGTTAGGAGCCGATTGCATATTCAGTGGATATTTAGGCCGCAAGATTCAAGGTGAGTTTCGGTAAGTGTCTTATTCTCAATTTCGGTTTCTTAAAGGGGTGGCCGAATATATGTGTAGCCTATAAGGGTGACTCGTATGGAAGACGAGTCATCTGATGTCGATAGAATATGTATGTTGATGCAGATCTAAGAATATTCGGGATTAATTGCTAAGGGAAAGGCTAGAAAAGCCGAAGGTACACGGTAAGGCTACGGTAAGGCTTCAGGATTTGATAAAGTTATAGTAGGGTTTGGAATTGATTCGAAAGTGGTTTTGATTGTAGGTCAAGGCTGAGGATAGTGTAGTGTGGGTCGTCAATCAGGTGTGTACAAACACTACACACACAATATCGGCAATGCCGAAAAGCTGAAATGCCGAAAGTGGCTAAATGGGCCCGGTGGGCCCTGAGGCTAAGTTTTGTGAAATTTATTGATTTTGTTATATGAATTGAGTTAGTCATGCATATTACATGATTTGAATTGGATTTGGGCCTAATGGGCCACTTAATAGAGATTTGGGCTTAATGGGCCATACGATTGTGATTTGGGCCTAATGGGCCATATGATTGAGAATGAGCTTTGTATATGGGTTTGGGCTTAGTATCTGTTAATTGCCAAACATTTATAAAACTTAAAAACACAAATGCAACCGTGGACGAGTCATAAGGTTGAAGTGTGGTAATGGGTATATGCATGTCTAGGATTGGATCTAGGGAGAGCTTGGTACTTAAGCGGTCTCAATGACCCACTTCCTCTTCTCTGGAATCCTACCTGGTGCATAGTACCTGTTCACTTTGGCCAACAGGGACTTGTTATCGGGCCAGGTAGGTACTAAATCCATAAAACTTAAAAATGACCGAAATGCCTTAAGAGTAAAAATGACTAAAATATCCCTATGTGTTAAATGTAGGATTTATGTTATATGTATGATTGCAGCATTCATATGATATTCTGTTTAGGTTGTATATGGGTGGGAATTATGGCACGGACGAAGAATTTGAGGATCGCATAGTTGCTTGACGACCGTAGATCCACCGTTGGCTTTTAAAGCCTAATATGTGATTAGCAGCTTTTCTGCAACGTTAGGTAGTACCGCAACCGGGCTACCATTGCTATGTAGCGGATGAGTGGGTCGATTTAGAAATCCCTACAGGTGTATAAGTTTGGTCGGGAAATGTTGTGTAGTGGGTGGATTATTAGGGAGGGTTTTTACTGTATTGCATATGTGATATATTACGATGATACTGTGATTCGGGCTTAGGCCCAATTGATTGCTTGCATGTTAATGATTGTTGAGGGTTGTACACACTGAGTTTCAAAACTCACTCCCTCTTTTATTTTCTCAGGAAACCCTTAGTAGGCGGTTCGACGAACGGAGGGACTCAGAAGTAGCCAGCTAGTGAGACGCTTTATTTTATTTGTTTTTCTTTATAGTTCCTAAGTATTTTGATTTTGGATTGTAATAAGGCTTTACCTCTACTATTTGTTAAATTGAACGCTTTACTTTATTTCCTCTAAGTTATCTCACGTCTTATTTTGAAACAATAGATTTATTCAAAATTAAGCTTCCGCATTTAAAAATATTTTTCCTAAAAAGTTAAAAAAAAATAAGTTGTAACTTATAGAAAGACTGATTGATTTTTAAATACAAGCCATTTGAAAGACAACTTTAAATTGGAATTGTACTCAAATTTCTTTAAGAAGAGTTTTCAATGAAAAACCCGGTTTTTCACAAAAACACTTCAATGTGACACGTTAGATTCGGGTCTAACTTCTAGGCCAGGTTTGGGGTGTTACATTTAGTGGTATCAAAGCTCCGGTTACAAAGCTCGAGCTGTGAAAATGGGCCTTATTATTAATTTTAAACATTTTTATAGTAAACTCTGAAAATTCTTGCTGGTGGCACTCTGAGTCTCCGACGTCAAACCAAGTAAGTTCTCTTGATACTTAAATATTTTGAACTGTTATATTATAGATAGCGGGCTACTTTTAGAATATACCTAGAATAAAACTAAAGCCCATAGGGAACTAAAACTGTAGAGGATATACGACTACGAAAATAATACCCTACTTAATACTCCCATAAGACATCAGCGTAAATACTGAAACTAACTAAAACTTAATAAAACTTCTAATACAGATAATGAACACTAGAAGATATGCAAGGGGCCACGGCCGGGGTCACGGAAGTTTTAGGACTGAGTCGTCGGCATCGGGCCATATGTTCAATGTTGAAGTGAGAGAGGTTCTGGCTTCACCCGTAGCTGAAACTGAATCGTATGATTGGGCCGCTGGAGAAAAAGTATTGTTGCAGGCAATGCTGAGGATCTTGGAAAGCGTCGCTGGGCCTAATAATGGTACAGGAAATTGAGGGTCAATTCCGGAACGACTGCATTCCAACGGGGCTGAGGTCTTTAAGAGCGTGGCTGGTGTGGCTCCTAATGTGGTCGAGTATTAGATGGAGGCTACTAAAATAATAATGGACGACTTGGACTGCACCCCTGAGCAAAAGTTGAAAAGGGCAGTGTCACTGCTTAGGGAAGAAGCCTATCAGTGGTGGCTGACGGTGAAAAAGGGTACCCAAGCCGAGCAGATTACTTGGGAGTTTTTCAAAACTTCATTTCAAGGGAAGTACGTGGGTGCAAGCTATGTTGATGCTAGGAGGAAGGAGTTCTTAAACCTGACCCAGGGGAACAAATCTGTGGAGGAGTATGAAGCGGAGTTTCTACGCCTTAGTAGGTATGCAAGAGCTATAGTGGCCACGGACTATGAGCGTTGCGTTAGGTTCGAGGATGGTCTTAGAGATGGCCTCAGAATATTGATAGCTCCATAGAGGGAGTGAGTTTTCTCGGAGTTGGTTGAGAAAGCGAAGATAGCAGAAGAGGTGAAGCGCACTGAGCATCTAAATCGAGAAAAAGAGAAGGGTAGGAATAAAAGGGAGGCTGAATCTTCAAATGTTGGACAAAGGCCTAGGGCTAAGGCCAGAGTCAATGGGCCAGTAAGAGCTGGGCCCCCTACTGCTAATTCAGGAATACCACATTGTGCTGATTGTAGGAGAGGTCATACAGGTGAGTGTTGGAGGAGGACAGGAGCTTGTTTGGGTTGTTGATCCATAGCGCATAGGATCAAAGATTGCCCTAGGAGGCTAGTTCAGGTGTAAGCCGTGGGCCAGGCTAATGTTCAACCACCGAGGGGTGGTCAACAGCCGCCAAGGGGCTGAGGTCAAACCAGGGGCGAAAATGGTAATAAACGCGGTCGTGGAGCACCAGGCGGAGGTGCAGGTTATGTTGAGGCAAGGCAACCAGCTTTGGTCTATGTAGCACGTTGCCAAGAGGACGAGGACGCTCCAGATGCAAATACTGGTGCGTACCCTACCATAGTGTACTGAGTGTTTGTTTTGGCTTTAAAATTAGAGTGCGCAGTGAAAGCATGATGATGTAGTCTATGTTATGCGATCGCTAGTTAGTTGGAAATTTCGAGGACGAAATTTCTTTTAGGGGGTAGAGTTGTAATGCTCTGAAAATCCTGAACTTCTTTTTGTGTGGTTTTCATGTGAATATATGCCTAGTGTGCTTAGGCAAATATTATTTGTGTGTTAGAAGACCCATAGTTAAGTTTGGGTCTATGCTTAAAAGGGAAAAATATTAAATTTATTTTAGAGTTAAATTTAAGACTTCTAGAAGATTGGTAGTGGCGTGAAGCTGGACTCTCAGAGAAGTAATCAGAATAGAAAATTTAGGAAAAAGATTGGGGAGTTATCAGGGAGAAAAACGAAGAGATGAGAAGGGAGAAGTGATGGAGCTGAATTGGGAATTGAGGCTATAGGCTATAAATATGTGCCGAATTTGGGATCCTAGGCTAATGCCAAATTTCTCATCTTTTCCTCAAGTGCCAATTTGTATTGTTTTCTTTCTTCTTCTCTTCTTTCTTCTTTTTCTTGCCGAATTCTTCCTCTCCCTTTTGTTTCATCCATAGCCGAATCTTTCCTTTGCTAATTAAACCATCCATTGTTTTGCCGAAAAACCTAGTGGTCCCATTATTCTTTTCTCTCTTAAAAGCCGAAGAACCATACCCTTTACCGATTTCTCTTGTTCTCCATTACAATCTATTTTGCTACCCTCAATCAAGGGGGTTAGGAGCCGATTGCATATTCAGTGGATATTTAGGCTGCAAGATTCAATGTGAGTTTCGGTAAGTGTCTCATTCTCAATTTTTGTTTCTTAAATGGGTAGCTGAATATATGTGTAGCCTATAAGGGTGACTCGTGTGAAAGACGAGTCATTTGATGTTGATAGAATATGTGTGTTGATGCAGATCTAAGAATATTCGGGATTAATTGTTAAGGGAAATGCTAGAAAAGCCGAAGGTACACGGTAAGGCTACGGTAAGGCTTCAGGATTTGATAAAGTTATAGTAGGGTTTGGAATTGATTCGAAAGTGGTTTTGATTGTTGGTCAAGGCTGAGGATAGTGTAGTGCGGGTCGTCAATCAGGTGTGTACAAACACTACACACACGATATCGGCAATGCCGAAAAGCTAAAATGTTGAAAGTGGCTAAATAGGCCCGGTGGGCCCTGAGGCTAAGTTTTGTGAAATTTATTGATTTTGTTATATGAATTGAGTTAGTCATGCATATTACATGATTTGAATTGGATTTGGGCTTAATGGGCCATTTAATAGAGATTTGGGCCTAATGGGCCATACGATTGTGATTTAGGCCTAATAGGCCATATGATTGAGAATGTGCCTTGTATATGGGTTTGGGCTTAGTATCTGTTAACTGTCAAGCATTCATAAAACTTAAAAACACAAATGCAACCGTGGACGAGTCATAAGGTTGAAGTGTGGTAATGGGTATATGCATGTCTAAGATTGGATCTAGAGAGAGCTTGGTACTTAAGCGATCTCAATGACCCACCTCCTCTTCTCTGGAATCCTACCTGGTGCATAGTGCCTGTTCACTTTGGCCAACAGGGACTTGTTAACGAGCCAGGTAGGTACTGAATCCATAAAACTTAAAAATGACCGAAATGCCCTAAGAGCAAAAATGACTAAAATATCCCTATGTGTTAAATGTAGGATTCATGTTATATGTATGATTGAAGAATTCATATGATATTCTGTTTAGGTTGCATATGGGTAGGAATTATGGTACGGAGGAAGAATTTGAGGATCGCATGGTTGCTTGACGACCGTGGATCCACCGTTGGCTTTTAAAGCCCAATATATGATTAGCAGCTTTGCTGCAACGTTAGGTAGTACCACAACCGGGCTACCATTGCTGTGTAGCGGATGGGTGGGTCGATTTAGAAATCCCCACAGGTGTATAAGGTTGGTCGGGAAATGTTGTGTAGTGGATGGATTATTGGGGTGGGTTTTTACTGCATTGCATATGTGATATATTACGATGATACTGTGATTCGGGCTTAAGCCCAATTGATTACTTGCATGTTAATGATGGTTGAGAGTTGTACACACTGAGTTTCGAAACTCACTCCCTCTTTTATTTTCTCAGGAAACCCTTAGTAGGCGGTTCGACGAACGGAGGGACTCAGAGGAAGCCAGCTAGCGAGACGCTTTATTGTATTTGTTTTTCTTTATAGTTCCTAAGTATTTTGATTTTGGATTGTAATAAGGCTTTACCTTTACTATTTGTTACATTGAACGCTTTACTTTATTTCCTCTAAGCTATCTCACATCTTATTTTGAAACAATGGATTTATTTAAAATTAAGCTTCCGCACTTAAAAATATTTTTCCTAAAAAGTTAAAAAAATAATTTTTAACTTATAGAAAGACTGATTGACTTTTAAATACAAGCCGTTTGAAAGACAACTTTAAATTGGAATTGTACTCAAATTTCTTTAAGAAGAGTTTTCAATGAAAAACCTGGTTTTTCGCAAAAACACTTCAATGTGACACGCCAGATTCGGGCCTAACTTCTAGGTCGAGTTTGGGGTGTTACAGGCTGCCACATGAGCGTGTGGATCACATGGTCATGTCCCCTTCCAAACTTTAGGATAGTTCACTTCTCACACGGATCCACACGGTTTGCCACTCGAGTGGACCACACAACCTAACAGTCATGTGGCTTGGAAACCTTAGTGCAGTTTGTAAACCATACTGCCTCAATCTATTATACGACTGTATAACCCTTCCACACGGCCTGGCCAAATGGCCATTTCCCCTATTTTTTAGATTTTTATAGTTTTGCTTAGAATTTTGTGATTTGCTCAATTTAGTCCCAGATTGATCCCCGGACTGTTTTTAGTGTTATATTTTATTCAATTAAGTCCCTAACAATACGAATAATGTTAGATTCAATTATCTGATTGACTGAATTATTAATATTATGTAAAAGTATCATATGTCCAGTTTAATCCCTATACATTCTTTGAATTGTTTTCAGAGTTTTTCCTTACGCAATTAGGTTATTAATATTGTGTGAATCTTGAAATTTGTGTTAAATACCTTAAGTGCTCTTATTACATCGCATGATACTTGAAAGTTATATGTTTTCTAGTAAAGTGAAAATGTTAAATTAAAAGTGATAGTATTGTTACCGCTTTACGAAAAACATGATAAGCATGTTAAGTGTTAGTAATGAATTGAGTACATGTTACATGTCTACTACTAGTGTTGATTTGCTATAATACAAAGCATGATATAGTGCATTGCATGGGGCGGGACATTGTATGAAGGAATAGTGACAGTTTATTAAATTTGCAAACAAGTGGTGGCTCGTCTACAAAACCCAGTAGCAGTTTGTTTAATCTGCGGATATGTTGTGCACTCACAACAATTGGCTGTAACTACAAATGTTTTTATCTAAAATACTAGTGGTTTGCCTATATTTTTCTTTACAAAGTGGTAGTTTAACTGCAAATCAATGGTGGCTCATCCATAATCCGGAGTGATATGTTAAATGAATTTTAGGGAACTCATAAGTGAAGCGTGTAATAGATTCGGGTAAGATTTTTCTGTTAATTTGAAACTACATTGCATTTATAAGCACATGCATATAAAACTGTGAATATCGAGATAATAAAGTGAAGTGTTTTATGTGAAAAATCGTTAATCTAAGGTGCTTTATGGTTGTGTTTAATCTCAAAATTGCTAATCCATGTGTTTTGTTTGTTTGTTTGTTGTTTTGTTTTGGTTTTCCTGTGACTAAACTCACATTGAGCTTCTTAGCTCATTCCCCCTTTTACAAATAACCTACCAGGTTAGGACGTGGCTGCGACATACGAAGGGCTCAAAAATAAAATTTTTTATGAAAGTATTACTAGGCTTATTTTATAATTTTTGTTATTTTAGAACTGTACTGTTTTACTTATTTTGTGGCATGGGGCTCATATTTAGGGTTTATTTAGCATGAATGACATTTAACTTAATTTAAGATATGGAATTTAATTATCTATGCATGAAATATAGTTTTCATCAAAAGTAAGTTAAAAATCAATTTTCCGCTCCTAGGTCATAATTAAATAAAGTAGAAGTTAACTAAGTTTTCGATGGTAATTACCTTTTTCAAGAAAAATATTAAATTAATCATATTTTATCAACCCATGAGTCGTTTTCTAAAAATAGTCTTAAGTCTTTCTAAAGATAAACAAATATTTTAATTTGACTATTTAAAATCTCCGATCACACTAGATCATCTCGGTGGCCAATGTAATCTCCCAAATTTGAGCCTATCGTCTAGGCTGAGTTAGAGAAATTACAATCTAATTAAAAAAATTAACTTTAGTGAAAAAATTCAATCAAATAAAAGAAATTCAATACAAAATTAAAATATAGTGATAAATTTATCTATAATCTATAAGAATAATAATAAATATCAATCAAAGTGAAATAAAATAGTAATTTTCGATTTCCATATAAAGTATAATGACAAATTAGTATATTAACCTTTAATAAAATGATTTTTAAAAGCTAACATATATATTAATTCTTTTAAATACCATTAAAATTAAAAAAAAATTTAAAAAACAATAAACTTAAAAAAAGAAAAAAAAAATCATGATGCCATTAAAAAGTGTCCATCAATGGCTTATTTGGGGATTATTTTCATGAGTATAGATGTTATGCTTTAATTTATTTGATTGTAAAATTTTTTTAAATTTAGTTATTAATATTATATTTTTTTAATTTAATTTTTATTTTTTAGTTAAATTTAGCTTTCAACTTTTTTAAAATGAGTTAAATTTAACTATTAATATTTTAAAAAGAGTCATATTATTATTTTTTAATGAAAATACTAATTAAAACGTTAAATTCTAAACATGACATTTCACATGACAATATGCTATTTTTTTAATTTATAATTTTTTTTGAATTTTTCTATTTTTTGAACAATTTTATAATTTTAAATTATTTCTTAGTGTAGTATATAAGACAAATAGTATTATTTCAGTATGAAGTACATATAAACTATCATGCTGGTTACCACTTCAACATCGTTAAAAAACTAATATTTTAGTCAACATTTTCATCAAAAAAGAAGAAGAAGATGATGATTTGACTCTTTTTAAAAGATTGATCATCAAATTTAACTAAAAAAAATCATAAAATGAATAAAAATATATGGAAAAACTTATTTTAATAAAAGGATCTGAAATTAGAGGGAAAAAAACAAAATTCTCCGTATTATTTAAGGTGATTTTATGGTTATTAAAATTTTTTTTTACTAAATTGTCATTACAAATTCTGCTCAATCTTATGATTTATACTTTTTTTTCCAAAAAAAAATTCACATAGATTGATAGAAATTTTTTTAACACTAATGTTTTGACACATAATATTATTAATTAATAAAATCAAATAATTAAAGTAGAAACGAAATTTCAAATTTAATAAAAAATTTGAGGCAAAAATCATGATTTGACCAATTTTTAATGTTGGGTCCATCTTGGGTTAGCCTTGGTCTTGTCAAGGTCCTAACTTTAGGCCTCTTCTGGGCTTGATTTGCTACTTGGTCTTATGGATCATTGGGCTTAACTCAACCAATTTTATTTTTATTAATTTATAATTAATTTTAAAATTTCATGATTAAAATTTTTATATAAAAAATACTTTTTTGAATTATTTATTATATTACTTGAAACTTTATTTTTTAAAACAAATTATATTTATATTTAGCACCCCCATTTTTACTCTAAACTATTGACATGTTTACGGGGAAGCTAGAAATTTGTTGGAAATAAATTTATAAATTTATTATATTAAAACTAAAATTCTAATTAAAAAAAAAGTAGATATATTTATGGAATAGGTTGGACAACGTGAATGCATGATATTAATACCATACATATTTACCTAAATTCGTCTTGCCTTAAATTTTACTTAATTTATTTTTATTTGTAAATGATTAACATAATTTTACCCATTATATTTTTTTTTATTTTTTAAAATATAAATTTCTTTTATTAAAATTATAAACCTAAAAAACTTAACATATTTTAAATATAATACATTTAATTTTATATGACATAACTTCCAATATATAAATATATATATAAACCTAAAAGCTGAGCTTAAGTTTTGCATATTGAATATAATATTTTTTTAATATAATACTTGAGATTGTAGTGGGAAGGAATCCAATTAAAAGTTGTGCTTTCACTTTCTAAAACAACTTTACCTAAAGCTATAAGTCCTCAATTACGGATTAAATTCAAAATTGGTTTCAAATTGCAATTCACTTTAATGCCCCTCTCAAAATATCATTAAGAGATTAACCTCCTGAAATTCACAATTCTTGTTGTTCAATAATTGCTAAACTTTACTGACTCCAGCTTTAACTTCTTTAACAATTTTCTACTTAACTTTAAATTAACTACCACCACATCACTTCATTGTTAGACTTCTTAATTGTAAGCTTTCAAGTTTTCTTTTTGGAAAGTTTTACCTGTACGAGATAATATTTATCAATATTTTTATTGTGTTTTTGGGTGATTCTGTGGTATTAATTGTAAATTATTTATAACTAATCTTTTATATTCATGTTTTAATGTTTAATAGAGTACTTAGGAGCAATAGGAGTGAAAAACGAGTAAAAATTAAAACATTAGAGCATTCTGAAAGATGCACAGATGCAACATATTTTCACCTGGGCAGACCAAACGACCTTGTGAACCATATAGGTGTGTGGATTTCGGGAACCATGTGTGCAAACAGCTGGAAATTACGTCTTTTTATATTTTTTTAACACTTTGAGAATATATAAATAAGAAAATACAAGAGGAATAAAGAGCTGTCCTAGTTTAGAACGAAAATTATCCAAAAGAACACCATTGAAGCTGATTTCTAAGTAGTTCTCCATCAAGATTTAAGATTCCAAGTTGATTTCCTAGGAAGTTATCACAAGTTTCTTTTATTTTAATGGTTATACTGTATTCACGGTGTTTATTCTTGCAAGTATGAACTAATTTTTTAAATTTCTAGGGGAAATGAACCCTAGGATGAATTTTATTGTTTAATTTCTAGTTTTATGCAATAAAACCTTACTTCTTTGTCTTCAATTATGAATACTTAATTTTTATTGGCTTGATAATTCTAGAATATTAATCCATGTTTGATGTGCACAAGTTTGAGGTTGAATAGACCCTTCTTGTGATTAGATCTTGCATAATTAAATGAAGTTGCATGTAATCTTAGAAATAGTGTAATACCCCATACTCGACCTGATCGTCAGGTCAAGGTATTGGGATGTCATATTCGTTGCCAAAGCGACTTAGATTTTACTCATTTTAGTAATAATTGATTTTATGACAAAACTATTTATGAGTTAAAGGAGCTCACTAAAATATGATATTCAATCAAAGATAACAAAGTTTATAAAAGTAACACAATTATTAAAGTTTTACAAATAAGTCCATTGGAGGACTTGCACTTTCTAAAGTAGTTTACCACTTTATATATATATATATATATTTCATATTTATTTCTAAATTGTGCCAATTAATTTAATTCTTCATAAACTTTTAGTCAAAATTTCAAAATCACATCAATTAACAATTATTCATTTATTATTTTATCAATTTGTTTAAATATTCTTTCATGTATTAACCATTCTATCACTTATAACTATTTAGTAATATTTCAAATTCATCTACTAAATTTTCCCTCCTCCTCCTCTTCTCCATTTCACATCCTTTATGTATATTGTCGAAACCATTTTTTTTGAAAAACGGGGATCGACTTTATCTGAAAATGAAAATTAAAACGGGAGTCGCCACCAATCTTTTTTGTTAAGGTTAAAATTAAATCATTTCACCAGTCATTATCATGTCTGAAAAGCTTTTTGTAGCGTTCCCTAACATATGAGTGAGGAACGGGCCTTTAGCGTATTAACGAAGAGCATCGTGGTCTCTTTTTCCAAGAGTGGTGGTTGGACCTATATAGCCACCTCCATCCACCTTTGTGCATACTGCCTGAAACTCTCATTCGGTTTCTTTTCCATATTCTGCAAAGTGATTCGATCAAGAGTCATGTCTGTTATGTGACTGTTCTACTTCATGAATTCTTGAGCTAAATCTTTCCATGAACCGATCTTAGCCCGACTCAACTGATTATACCACTTGGCTGCAGCTCCCACCAAGCTATCTTGGAAACAGTGGATCAACAGTTGATCATTATTGATGTACCCAGTCATCCTCCTACAGAACATAGTAATATGAGCTTCAAGGCAGCTCGTTCCATTATATTTCTCAAATTTGGGCATCTTAAACTTGTATGGAAGCACCAAATCTAGGACCAAGCTTAAATCTTTGGCATCGATTCCATAACAGCTATCAGCATTTTCTATCGCCTTAAACTTCTCCTCCAGCCACTTGCATCTGTCCTCTAGCTGTTTCGGTAATTCTGTCTTTGATTTCTCTCCCTCTGCCATTTCATCTAGATCGGGGACAATAGGATGAGTTCGGTTGTCCCCGGGGTTAGAGCCTGACCCAGTTTGGAAGTTCATGGGTCCTGAGACACCCGCTTGGAATTGTTGGGGCCTGATCGGGACAGATGGCCTTTGCAAATTTGCTTCAGGTTGTGCGTGTACATATGGTGGAGTAAAACCAGGGGGATATTGAGGGCTCTCAGTATTTTCCTCCTCATTAACCATGTGACTCTTTCCTTTATCCGCAAGCCCACTCAACAGCTGAGTCATCTGAGTCATTTGAGTTATTATGTTTCTTTGAGACTCCATCATTTTGTCCATCATGTCTTGTTGGATTTTAGCTAGCTGCTATTGCATTTGTGATTGCAGTTTTTCTTGCATATCTTTTTGGAGTTGTTCAAGTCTTTCCAATCTCTAATCCATATCTTTTGTCTTTTTCCGTGTGCCGTAAAGATGCTTAGTCGATTGACTTTTATCGGTTCCCAAGTTAACTAAAATAATTTCACCTAATTAGGGTCGTTTTGTAAAAATCTAATGCAAATGATGCAATGCAAATAATGTAATGCAAATGATGCAATGCAAATGCAAAGAATGTAAATGCATGAAATGAATGCAAGAAAGAGATGTATTGATTTTAAATTCAATTCCATTAGAACAACTTTTTTAGAAAACAAATTTCTTTACATAAAATAGATTATATATGCGGCATCGTCCTCATACTCCAGGCGAAGACACCGATCCCTTTCTTTATATCCGGATGTTATGGTCGACTCTTGTAAATTTTCCAAAGATGTCTCTATTATCTCCTTGTTGCTTAATCCGAGCCACGACCTATTACTCACTTATCCCCGCGATGTCTGTTAGCTTCTTCAAGAAAATTCTCTAATTATCTTTGTTGACTTGAATCCTTGAGCAAAGAAGTAGTGTCGTGTATTCCTCCACGGATTTCTCTTATTGTGTTTACTTGTACCGCACACGAACGACCGTATTATAATCCACTTTATCAAAAAATTTATTTTCTTATGACAAGCTTTTCTATTTAGTAATCGAATTTAAATCAACACCTCCTTTTTATGATAATGCAATGCAATGCAATCAAAACAAAAGAAAACACGTTAGCACAGGAGAAATGACAACAAAATAAAGTACCTATCTGGGTGACCACTAGGGTTCAGCATAGCTCTACCTAGGGTGGGCTCCTAGGGTTCACTATATGGGATTCGGTTCTAAAGAAAGGGTACCTGAATCAACAAATTCCTTAATCCTCACCTATTATAGGCTCATATGGATCGAGTTCGATTCAGGGGAATACATTTCCCTATGGCTATGCGGAGATAAAAATCTCACGAAACACATAGGTACGAATGTATTTCTGAAGCGATCCACTAGCCCATGCGGAGGTGAAAACCTTACGAAGGCATAGTTTTTTACTCCTACCTAAAGGTGTGACCACTCGGTCATGCAATGCAATGCGAAAGTATTCTACGAAACCATAACACTCACAAACAAATGCAACAAAGAAATCATGATTTTTAAAATCGATTTTCAATTTTCGACGATAGGATAAAAATTAACCAATTTATGGCCTGACTCTCAAAATTTCCCCAGTTGAGTCGTCAAGCTATCGAAACCATTTTTTTTGAAAAACGGGGATCGACTTTGTTTGAAAATGAAAATTAAAACAGGAGTCGCCACCAATCTTTTTTGTTGAGGTGTGATCGGATCACCTCGAAATTCAAACATTTTAATAAAGTTTAAATTTACTAAAACGATGATTTTTGGTCTACGAAATCCAGAAACGGGTTCGGGAGTCGATTACGCACGAGGAAGGATTAGCGCCCTTGATACGCCCAAAATTAGTACCTAATTGACTAATTAATGTCTTAATGCGAAAATTTGAAAAGATTTTAAAAATACGAGCCCTTTTTATTTTAAAGAAAAATTGAATAAATCAAATTGGATGTTAAGACCTTCTTGTCTCGAAGTAAATAAAACGCCACATCCAGTACGTTAGGACACGACATTTTAAGTCTTCAAGAATAAGTTTGTCTTAATTTTCAAAATTAATGCATTTAAATTTTAGAAGGTTATTCGGTCATTTGAATCAAACGAGAAAAATCGAAACCCAGTGCGTTAGGGCACGATCTCTCGAATTTTCAAACACAAAATATTGCCTCTATTTTGAAAATTTTCTTTTTGAATAATAACGAGTACAAAGTTTAAAGACGTGCATTTATTTTGTTTGGGGTAAAGATAAAGCAATTCACATTTGATAAATACGTCGAAGTTTAATACACGATGCAATGACATGAAATAAAAACATAATAATGAACATAGAACAATAATACATGAATACAATATTATGAGCGAAAGACGATACGATAACACGAATAAACATAAAATGACACTAATCATGCAACATACATCAATTAAATAATAACATTAATAATCAAAAAGCAATGAAATATATATCATATACAACAATCTAAAAAATATAAAGCTAATTAAAATAGATAAAAATGTAAAACTATTAAAATGATAATAACTAAGTTGAAAATAAATAATGTAAAAGTGATCTTTGAAATTAATAATTACAAAAAAACAATTAAAAATAGATGATATACATATGAAATTCAATTAGATAATGTATATAAAAAGGGTAAAATAAATAATAAATAAAAACTTAATATGAATAATAATGGAACATTTTAAGATAATGAATGAGGTTTAAAATAACGTATACAAGACACTTTTAAAATAATTAAATAATTTTAAATAAATAATATATAGAACGAATTTAAAAGATAAAAACAATAATTTGAAAATAAATGGTATAAATCGATTTATAATGATTAATGTGTATAACACATTTTCACATAAAATAAATAATATATAAAGTATTTAAAATAAATAGCTTCACATGAAAAACTTAAAATAAATGTAAAAGAAAAATTTAAAAGTCAAACAGTTTATAAAAAGAACTAACAATAGAAAATACATGTATTTACATATATAAAACAATAAAACAGTTCTACAAATAGTAATAATAATAATAATAATAATAATAATAATAATAATAATAATAATAATAACTTAAAGTAACATATAATGTATTTTAAATTAAATAATATATAAAATCTAAAATAAATAATACGTAAGATATTGTTTTAAAATACTAGACAGCTTAAAAAGAATTAAATAGGTTAAGGACTAATTCGAAACCAACACAAAGTTCAAGGTAAAAAATATAAATAATAAAAGTAGACTGCCAGGGACCAAAATGAAGCACGCCTAGATGTGAAAGGACCAAATGAGACATTATCCCTAGTCTTAAACGCTGCGTTTCGATTGGCAATGTCACGGGCCAAATTAAAAACAAAATAAAATTAAAGCGGCCAATGTAAAAGAAAAAGATGGGACCAATTTAGCACCCCTCAAAAGCGGAAGGACCATGCGTGAAATAAACCCAAAAAGCAAAACACATGGATCCCCTTTTGGGCCCGGGTCGGGTGAAATTGGATGGTCCTATATGGCATGATACGACGCCGTTTCAGGGCCACTGAAGCAGCCCTTAAACGGCGCCGTTTAATACCCTTCATAAAATCCATTTTTTAGTCTGCTACTCTCTCTTTTTTTTTTTAAACAAAACACCCTCCCTACCATTTTTATTCTTTGCTCTGTTAGGGTTCCAAAGCTGTCGCCGCACCACCACCGTATTCGGTGCCCGGCGGTGCACCGTAATGGGTTACTCGGCCCCGTTTCGAAAGGAAATCCCCTCAAGCCCGTAAGACTGAAAGAAAAGAAGGAAAACGACCCTCAACCATGTTTTGGCCTAATTTTGACGACGGAGAAAGGCTCCAGCGCCGTGATCACACTGGTAAGCCTCTTCTTCTCTTTTTTTTTCTTAGTATTTTAAATAATAACTAAAAGAAAATAAGATGCAAAGTAAATAGATAAAAAAAAGGAAAACCACCTTCTCCAAATTTCTTTTTTTGATTTAAAGTCTCTGCTCTTTTTGTATTTCGAAAGTTTTTTTGTATTGAAAAATCAGTTTTTTTTATTTGGTTACAATGGCTTTATAGCCAAAATACAATATTATTATTCTGTTCTGCTACTGTTGTCGCTTCTGTGTTGTGTTACTGTTCTCTGCTCCTTTTCTGTCCTCTTTTTGCTTGTTTGCAGGTATGACAGAGGAGTTGGTGAGGGCAGGTTCAGCCATTTGGTGTAACGTTGATGAAAGGTCAGGCCTCGGGCGTCGGATGCACCGACGAGGCATGTGAGGGTGGTACGGCGCGGCGTTAGGAAGGGAACCCTATGGTTCTGAAAGATTTTTGAAATTTTGGGCCAATCGGGCTAGGTTTCTTAGTTTGGGCCTGATTATGTAAATGGATTGGACTTTAATTTTGGTATTTTTATTTTTATTTTGGGTTTTTAGTTTATGACTTGTTGAACCCGGGCAAATTTGGGCCCGTATTGCTGCCCCTCTTTGCTCATTGTCGTGTAACGAGAATAGAGCAAAGACTTCAAAAGGGCCAAATTTGCCTAGTCTTGTGGGATCCCGATTTCTTTCGATGCTTCTCTTCTTTATGTAGCCTCATTCTGATCCACTGCCTTCAGGGGCATAGGAATTGGCACCTCGATCCACTCCAAAGTAATTTTAAGGAGAAGAGATTTGTAGCTTCGATCTTCTTTTCTGTGACTTTAGAGTGATATGAGATTTGTGATTTTAGTCTACTTCGCTGCAACTTCAAGGAAATAAGACTCGCTATGGCTTCAATCCGCTTCACTACAACTTTAGAAAGATAAGATTCACCGTCTTCGATTTGCTCCACAACAACTTCAAGGAGATAAGATTTGTTGTTTTTATCCTGCTCCACTCCAACTTCAGAGAGATAAGGTTAGTAACTTGGTTCTTTAATCTGTTCCACTGTAACTCCAAGGAAATGAGATTTGCTTTCTTCATTCTGCTCCGCTGTAACTTCAGGGAGATAAGGCTGATGGCTTCAATCTGCTTCACTGTAACTTCAGGAAGATAAGATTCGCCTCTTCGATCTGCTCCACTGTAACTTTAAGGAGATAAGATCTACTGTTTTTAACTTGCTTCACTGTAACTTCAGAGAGATAAGGTTAGTAATTTCAATCTGTTCCGCTAGTGCTTAGGGAGGTAAGATTCATTATCTTCGACTTGTTTCACTACTGCTTAGGGAGCAATATTTGCCTTCGATCTTGCTCCACTACTGTCTTGGGTGACAAAATTCATTATCTTTGATTTGTTCTACTACTGCTTAGGGAACAATATTTGCCTTCGATCTTGCTCTACTACTGTCTAGGGTGACAAGATTCATTATCTTCGATTTGTTCCACTACTGCTTAGGGAACAATATTTGCCTTCGATCTTCTCCACTACTGTCTAGGGTGACAAGATTCATTATCTTCAGCCTACTCCACTACTGCTTAGGGAAATAGGACTGTGAATTCACCGATGTTACTACATTGTCCTCTGGGGAACTTGTCCTCTAGAATCGGTTTTATGGTCTATGTTTATACCAAAAAATTAGGATGCCATGATCAGAATGGTTCAGATGCTCCTAACCAGATGATATATGAATGCAGAAATATCATGAGAATGATTCCTTCTTAAATGTTTAAGGTGTCATCACTCATTGTTCATCAAGGTTGCTTCATTGACGCAATATCTTGTTTTCTTGTGTAACTGATATCTTTAACAGTGAATCTGGAGAGATAATCAACAATTTTAGATTTCTCTCTCAAATGTTTCCAAACCTTTGGGCTTGGTAAGTTCTAAATAATGGTCCTATTTCAAGTTCCTGTATTATTTAGAAACTTTCAGAGTAATATGCGAAACTCCTTTTATGAAAGTGTTATTAGTCCACTAATCGATACTTCAATGCAAAATGCTTGAAAAAGATCATCACAATGGACAAAGAGAAAATTAATTGAGAGCATGGCTCGAAATAAATAAGTTAATTAATGATAGCAAATACGATAAAAAAGGCAATTTATTAAGAGCATAGCTCGACACGTATAGATTAATCAATAAAAAGAAAATTGATCGGGGGCGTAGCTCGACGTGAATTAAAGATAGCAAATACAATAAGAAGGAAGATAAAAACTAGGTGCCCCAGATATCACAGCCTAAGCTTCTCTGTACAAACTTTTTGAGGACCGTTTTGAGCTCAATATATGTTTAGGGGATCTAGAGTACTCTGTTGATGCCCCAAGATGTAGCATACTCTTCATTATTAATTCAGGTATAGCAAGACTACTGTTGCCCCATTTTTATTTAAATTGCCCTCTACGAGTTTTTAATTCAAAACCCCTTTTGGTCTCAAGGCGCCTTTTGTGGGTTTTCACCGTGGCCTCTCTTTTTTTCCTTTTCTTCTTTTTTTTTTTTATTTTGTTTTTGCTTTTCTTTTCTTTTCCTTTCTTTTTCCTTTTCTTTCTCTTTTTTGAAGTATTTCTTGACTGAATCAAAATTTACCAGATTGGGTAGGTCCTCGCCATCCATCTTGGTCGATATTAATACTCTTCTGGAACAGGCCTTCTTTATCATGTAAGGTTCTTCCCATTTTGGCATACACTTTCTTTTGAAGTCCTTTTGTATAGGAAGGATCTTTTTCGACATCAAGTTCCTCTTGAGGAATTCTCTAGGACGAACCTTTCTGCTGTAAGCTTACATCAATTATTTTTTATGCATTGAACCACAACAAATAGCTCTCAATCTCTTTCATTCAACTGATCATATTGGAACTAGATCCATCTTGCCTCATCCAACCTTAACTCTGGCAAGACTTGAAAAACAGAATCTCGACTTCAATGGGCAAAACCACTTCCATTCCATGAATCAATGAGAAAGGTGTTACCCTGGTGAAGGTTCTGGCCGACATTTAATAAGCATAGAGGGTAAATGTAACTTCTTTATGCCAATCTTTACAAGTCTAGGTCATCTTCCTAATGATCCTTGTTTTGTTGTTTTTTTTCCTTTTTTACTTTTGTTTTTCCTTTTTGGCTGCCTTTGCTGCACTGTGATGTGGCGCCTCATCTTTGAATAGACCGCAAACTTTTGACATCGTACGGTTAGATATAATCTTTTTGACACATTTTTTTTGTTGGTATTTTTCTTTCTTTTTTTTTCTCTTCTTCATTTTGATGACTATCGACTTTGTAATATTGACATATGAAGTGACTTTCACCCTCCTAGTAAAGTAATTGGCGATCACCGAGATAAATTGATGTATACTAAAAATTTTAACGAGATTGGCCTTATAACATCTATGCCCCACATATAGAAAGCCTGTGAAGAAATGAATGAGGCATATGAATCTTGTCCCCCTAAATATGGCAACCAATAGTACCTGAACCTCATGATTAGCCTGTCTATCGTAAAACCATTAGTCTGTGTCCTTCTGACATCCTTACGAACCTCTTTTAAGACTTCCTTAGTCTTAACAGCATGCCCACGTCTCAGTAGCCCAGGCGTGCCTTGATATGATCATGCGAAAACATCTTTGAATTCTTGGAAATAACTCAATGACATCTCGTCTTATTTTTGTGGTGAGCTAGGTTTCGATCTTCGTCTCAGGCTCGCAATATCCACTGACCCTTTGTTAGATAGGATGTGTTTTTTCATCTTATTCTATCATTCCTAACAAATTAGGAGATAAGCCATAGTCTTTGTCATTTTCAAAGTACTAAGATCCCTCTAGACGCCTATCTTACTCGGAAGGAGATTTTGGGTTGGTAGCAGTGTTATTTATATCGTTGATATTTGGGGACCTGTTGTGTGTATGAAGGAAAATTTCAAAGAATAAATGATTCTAAGAATAATTATTTGTATGATCATGATTAGAAGAATATTTGAAAGAAAGTCCAAGAAACAAAAGAATAAAATAATATTTGCTAAAAAGATGCATTTTATTGAAATAAAAATTCTAGACACAAGCATATTTCACAAAAGGATTCTTATTGCCTCTAGGCTTAAGGCAACAAGCTTGTTTTGAATATTACCCTAAATTAGTTCTAAAACACAAGGATCTCTCCCACAATCCTATTGTTCAAAATACTCCCAAATGTGTAAGGGCAAGAACTTTTATTCCCTGGTTCCCTCTTTGGATATGTCATTCAGATTCCCCAATATTCCTTCTGTCTTCTTGACTCGTTCAAGGCATCACAACTCTTTTTCCCCACTTTCAACTATCATGTTTTATTGTTTCGTTAAGCTCTAATGTGTCATCGAACTTCACAACTCCTATTTTAATAAGCCTTTCGACTAACTTTTTAAACGTAGTGCAATTTTCGATCGAAAGGCCTGTTATTTCTGCGTGGTACTCGCATTGAACATTTGAATCATACCACTTGGGGTATGAGGGTTGCATTGGTTCCATGTAATGAGGAGCCACCACATGCGCATCAAATAGGCTTTGATACAACTCCCTGTACGTCATTGGAATTGGTGTAAACTGGAGTTTCTCTATATTTGGCCTCGAGTTGGATTTTTGCCTTGAAGAGCCTTGATAGCTTGTAGTTACGGCCCTCGACTGACCTACAGTAACCGGTTTGGGATACCCCTTGCTCATATTATTCACTTCATCTTCTCGTTTCTTCGAGATGAACCTTTTGTTACTCTCTCCCGTATCTATCCTTCCATTTCTTATTGCATTCTCGATCATTTCACCAGTCATTATCATGTCCGAAAAGCTTTTCGTAACATTCTCTAACATATGAGTGAGGAACGGGGCCTTTAGCGTATTAATGAAGAGCATCGTGGTCTCTTTTTCCAAGAGTGGTGGTTGGACCTGTATAGCCACCTCCCTCCACCTTTGTGCATACTGCCTGAAACTCTCATTCGGTTTCTTTTCCATATTCTGCAAGGTGATTCGATCAGGAGTCATGTCTATTACGTGACTATACTGCTTCATGAATGCTTGAGCTAAATCCCTCCATGAACCGATCTTAGCTCGACTCAACTGATTATACTATTTGGCTGCAGCTCCCACCAAGCTATCTTGGAAACAGTGGATCAATAGTTGATCATTATTGATGTACCCAGTCATCCTCCTACAGAACATAGTAATATGAGCTTCAGGGAGCTCGTTCCATTATATTTCTCAAATTTAGGCATCTTAAACTTGTATAGAAGCACCAAATCCGGGACCAAGCTTAAATCTTTGGCATCGATTCCATAACAGCTATTAGCATTTTCTATCGCCTTAAACTTCTCTTCCAGCCACTTGCATTTGTCTTCTAGCTGTTTCGGTAATTCTGTCTTTGATTTCTCTCCCTCTGCCATTTCATCTAGATCGGGGACAGTAGGATGAGTCGGGTTGTCCCTGAGGTTAGAGCCTAACTCGGTTTGGAAGTTCATGGGTCTTGAGACACCCGCTTGGAATTGCTGAGGCCTGATCGGGACAGATAGCCTTTGCAAATTTGCTTCAGGTTGTGCGTGTACATGTGGTGGAGTAAAACTAGGGAGATATTGAGGGCTCTTAGTATTCTCCTCCTCATTAACCATGAGACTCTTTCCTTTATCCGCAAGCCCACTCAACAGCTGAGTCATCTGAGTCATTTGAGTCATTATGTTTCTTTGAGACTCCATCATTTTGTCCATCATGTCTTGTTGGTTTTAGCTAGCTGCTCTTGTATTTGTGGTTGCAGTTTTTCTTGCATATCTTTTTGGATTTGTTCAAGTCTTTCCAATCTCTGATCCATATCTCTTGTCTTTTTCCGTGTGCCGTAAAGATGCTTAATTGATTGACTTTTATCGGTTCCTAGGTTAACTGAAATAATTTCACCTAATTAGGGTCGTTTGTAAAAATCTAATGCAAATGATGCAATGCAAATAATATAATGCAAATGATGCAATACAAATGCATAGAATGTAAATGCATGAAATGAATGCAAGAAAGAGAGGCATTGATTTTGAATTCAATTCCATTAGAACAACTTTTCTAGAAAACAAATTTCTTTACATAAAATAGATTATATATGCAGCATTATCCTCATACTCCAGGCGAAGACACCAATCCCTTTCTTTATATCCGGATGTTATGGTCGACTCTTGTAAATTTTCCAAAGATGTCTCTATTATCTCCTTGTTGCTTAATCCGAGCCACGACCCATTACTCACTTATCCCCACGATGTCTGTTAGCTTTTTCAAGAAAATTCTCGAATTAGCTTTGTTGACTTGAATCCTCGAGCAAAGAAGTAGTGTCGTGTATTCCTCCACCGATTTCTCTTATTGTGTTTACTTGTACCACACACGAATGACCGTATTAGAATCTACTTTATCAAAAAATTCATTTTCTTATGACAACCTTGTCTATTTAGTAATTGAATTTAAATTAACACCTCATTTTTATGATAATGCAATGCAATGCAATCAAAATAAAAAAAAAACACATTAGCACAGGAGAAATGACAACAAAATAAAGTACCTATCTGGGTGACCACTAGGGTTCAGCATAGCTTTACCTAGGGTGGGCTCCTAGGGTTCACTGTATGTGATTCGGTTCTAAAGAAAGGGTACCTAAATCAACAGATTCCTCAATCCTCACCCATTATAGGCTCATATGGATCGAGTTCGATTCAGGGGAATACATTTCCCTATGGCCATGCGAAGATGAAAATCTCACGAAACACATAGGTACGAATGTATTCCGGAAGCGATCCACTAGCTCATGCGGAGGTGAAAACCTCACGAAGGCATACTTCCACTTAAAGGTGTGACCACTCGGTCATGCAATGCAATGTGAAAGTATTCTACGAAACCATAACACTCACAAACAAATGCAACATAGAAATCATGATTTTTAAAATCAATTTTCAATTTTCGACGATAGGATAAAAATTAACCAATTAATGGCCTGACTCTCCCAATTTCCCCAGTGGAGTCGTCAAGCTATTGAAACCATTTTTTTTGAAAAACGGGGATCGACTTTGTTTGAAAATGAAAATTAAAACGGGAGTCGCCACCAATCTTTTTTGTTGAGGTGTGATCGGATCACCTCGAAATTCAAACATTTTAATAAAGTTTAAATTTACTAAAACGATGATTTTTGGTCTACGAAATCCAGAAACGGGTTCGGGAGTCGATTACGCACGAGGAAGGATTAGCGCCCTCGATACGCCCAAAATTGGTACCTAATTGACTAATTAATGTCTTAATGTCAAAAATTTGAAAAGATTTTAAAAAAACGAGCCCTTTTTATTTTAAAGAAAACTTGAATAAATCAAATTGGATGTTAAGACCTTCTTGTCTCGAAGTAAATAAAACGTCACATCCAGTACGTTAGGACACGACATTTTAAGTCTTCGAGAATAAGTTTGTCTTAATTTTCAAAATTAATGCATTTAAATTTTAGAAGGTTATTAGGTCATTTGAATCAAACGAGAAAAATCAAAACCCAGTGCTTTAGGGCACGATCTCTCGAATTTTCAAACACAAAATATTGCCTCTATTTTGAAAATTTTCTTTTTGAATAATAGCGAGTAAAAAGTTTAAACGACGTGCATTTATTTTGTTTGGGGTAAAGATAAAGCAAGTCACATTTGATAAATACGTCAAAGTTTAATACACGATGCAATGACATGAAATAAAAACATAATAATGAACATAGAACAATAATACATGAATCCAATATTACGAGCGAAAGACGATATGATAACACGAATAAACATAAAATGACACTAATCATGCAACATACATCAATTAAATAATAACATTAATAATCAAAAAGCAGTGAAATAGATATCATATGTAACAATCTAAAAAATATAAAGCTAATTAAAATAGATAAAAATGTAAAACTATTAAAATGATAATAACTCAGTTGAAAATAAATAATGCAAAAGTAATCTTTGAAATTAATAATTACAAAAAAATAATTAAAAAATAGATGATATACATATGAAATTCAATTAGATAATGTATATAAAAAGGGTAAAATAAATAATAAATAAAAACTTAATATGAATAATAATGGAACATTTTAAGATAATGAATGAGGTTTAAAATAACGTACACAAGACACTTTTAAAATAATTAAATAATTTTAAATAAATAATATATAAAACGAATTTAAAAGATAAAAATAATAATTTGAAAACAAATGGTATAAATTGATTTATAATGATTAACGTGTATAACACATTTTCACATAAAATAAATAATATATAAAGTATTTAAAATAAATAGCTTCACATGAAAAACTTAAAATAAATGTAAAAGAAAAATTTAAAAGTCAAACAGTTTATAAAAAGAACTAACAATAGAAAATACATGTATTTACATATATAAAACAATAAAACAGTTCTACAAATAATAATAATAATAATAATAATAATAATAATAATAATAATAATAATAATAATAATAACTTAAAGTAACATATAATGTAGTTTAAATTAAATAATATATAAAATCTAAAACAAATATTACGTAAGATATTGTATTAAAATACTAGACAACTTAAAAAGAATTAAATAGGTTAAGGACTAATTCGAAACCAACACAAAGTTCTAGGTAAAAAATATAAATAATAAAAGTAGACTGCCAGGGACCAAAATGAAGCGCACCTAGATGTGAAAGGACGAAATGAGACATTATCCCTAGTCCTAAACGCTGCGTTTCGATTGGCAAGGTCACGGGCCAAATTAAAAACAAAATAAAATTAAAGCGGCCAATGTAAAAGAAAAAGATGGGACCAATTTAGCACCCCTCAAAAGCGGAAGGACCATGTTTGAAATAAACCCAAAAAGCAAAACATGCGGATCCCCTTTTGGGTTCGGGTCGGGTCAAATCGGATGGTCCTATACGGCATGATACGACGCCATTTCAGGGCTACTGAAGCAGGCCCTAAACGGCGCCGTTTAATACCCTTCATAAAATCTATTTTTTAGTCTGCTACTCTCTCTTTTTTTTAAAAAACAAAACACCCCTCCCTACCCTTTTTATTCTTTACTCTGTTAGGGTTCCAAAGCTACCGCCGCACCACCATCGTATTCGGTGGCCGACGGTGCACCGTAATGGGTTACTCGGCCCCGTTTCGAAGGGAAACCCCCTCAAGCCCGTAAAACCGAAAGAAAAGAAGGAAAACGGCCCTCAACCACGTTTTGGCCTGATTCTGACGACGGAGAAGGGTTTCGACGCCATGACCGCATTGGTAAGCCTCTTCTTTTCTTTTCTTTTCTTAGTATTTTAAACAATATCTAAAAGAAAATAAAATGCAAATTAAATAGATAAAAAAAAAGAAGGAAAACCACCTTCTCCAAATTTCTTTTTTTTTTTTTTATTTAAAGTCTCTGCTCTTTTTGCATTTCGAAAGTTTTTTTGTATTGAAAAATCGGTTTTTTTTTTATTTGGTTACAATGGCTTTATAGCCAAAATACAATAATTTTCTTCTGTTCTGCTACTGTTGTTGCTTCTGTGTTGTGTTACTGTTCTCTGCTCCTTTTCTATCCTCTTTTTGCTTGTTTGCAGGTATGGCAGAGGAGTTGGTGAGGGCAGGTTCGGCCACTTGGTGTAAGGCTGACAAAAGGTCAGGCCTCGGGCGTCGGATGCACCGACGAGGCATGTGAGGGTGGTAGGCGCGGCGCTAGGAAGGGAACCCTAGGGTTCTGAAAGATTTTTTGAAATTTTGGGCCAATCGGGCTAGGTTTCTTAGTTTGGGCCTGATTATGTAAATGGACTGGACTTTAATTTTGGTATTTTTATTTTTATTTTGGGTTTTTAGTTTATGACTTGTTGAACCCGGGCAAATTTGGGCCCGTACATATATATATTAGAATCTTTAGCTTTTAGTATGACATACTTATTTGTAACATTAACTATAATCTCACTATTTACTTATGTTATCAAAGTTATCCACTTGTGTCGTAATCACTAAATTATTTATATCATGAGCTACAAAATTCAAAATTAGGATTCGCTTGTTGTATTTGAAATTAAACTCGATAAAATTTTTACCATAAAATTTTTAGAATTTCCATATAACCTAATTAATATAATTTATTTTTCAAAATTTCCTCTGTTCTGCTACTTAACATTTTCGACCATTCTTCACTAAAAATTAATTATCTTTTAGTTCAAGATTTGTATCATGTTACCTTTTTTTTAACTTGAAAATAGACTCATTAAGATTTTTGGAATATAAATTTCATCTCATAAACATTTTTGTACAATTTTTTATGATCTTCCAAAGTTAGAACAGAGGAACCTGATTCCATTCCGACCTTGTCCTACAAAAACTAATATATCTCAAAATCTACTATTTCGTTGCTTACAATGTTTCTTCCATACAAAACTAGACTCAATAAGCTTTAATTTAATATTTAATTCAACCTCTAACTAAATTTCTATGATTTTCGGTGAAGATTCCCAATTGATTTATTAGGAAATTATCATGAGTTTTTTTTTTTATTTCTTTTGGTTATATTGTATCTTGGATGTTTTTATTTCAATCATGAACTAATTTTTTAAATAACTAGGGGAGATGAACCATATGATAGATTCTGTCATTTGATTTTTTTTTGCGTAATAAATATTTAGTTTCTTGTTCTCAATTATGTATGCTTAATTCTTTGTTTGATATTTTTAAATTATTGATCCATATTTGATGTGCTTAAATCGGAGGTTGAATAGACTTTGTTTAAGAATAGATATTACGTAATTGAGTGGAGTTGCACGCAAACCTAAAAATAGGATAACATAAATCTACCAAATTAGAGTTAAATCTAATAGGGGAATCCATAGCACGAGTTAAAGTGATAATAGGGGTTTTAATTAGAAAGAAATTTCAATTAATCAACCTAGAGTTAGTTGCTCTTACACTCGAAAGAGATATTAGTATAAATTAGGGATTTTTATGAATCAAGTTACTAAGTAAAGAAATTGCGTAATTTAAATTGATAGTGACAAATGCAGTCTAGGTGAATTCTTTCCTGGGTATTGTTTTGCTACTTGGTTATGACTCGATTATTTTCCTGATTTATTCCTTGTCGTTTTCATTAGTTAATTAATTTAGTTAATTTTAGTTTTTAATCAATCACTTGAATTATTTGGTTAAATAATAGAAAGACAATAATTACTAGTATTTTTAGTCTTCGTGGGAACAATATTTTTGCTCATCGTAGTTATACTATTAATTGATAGGTGCATTTGCCTTAGACAAATTTTTAATTGGTTTCGTGGACATCAGAGCCCAGGCCTATCAATCAGGCCTAGAATCTTATTAAGGCCCAACCCATGGACAACTCTAATTGTAATATATGACATCTATTGTTTCATGAGAAAAAAACATTTATTTTTAATTAGTATTAAACTTTATTTAAAAAAACCTAAATGGGCTAAAATAATAAAAATAAAGGGTAAATTAGTCTAAATTTTAATATTACGCCCGTAATTTAAGATAGCCTAAGGAATAGATCATAATGAGATTATACCCTATATTATGACATATTGACACTATTTTGTGATGTGAGATTACAAGATGACCAAAATATTGGCAATCAAACGTCATATCTCATTCTAAAATGTAACATTATGGGTTGTAATGTTATATTTGATAAACCAAACGTCCATTAAAGACAAGTTAGAATTGAAGAACCCGAGGTATGAAATAATTATCCCGATTTAAAATGTAGATGATAATTTGAGAACATTAGAGTTGTAGCCAAGAGGGCAAATAGGGCACTTGGGCCCTTTGGTTAAATAGTTTAATTCTATTTCTAATCCCTTCTTAAAATATAATATTCAATTTAATCTATTTCAATCACTTGAATAAATGGGAAAAAATGCATTTTTAGCCATTCCTAGAAATTAATAATTTGATTGGAGTTATTTTAATACTAAAATTTTAACTTTAGCCTCACAAAATTCTTAATTATATGCTGATCCCGAAGGAAAATTTCCTAAGTTAATCCCTGAACAGGTTGGAAATCAACCCTAAACGAAAAACAACAAATAAAATAAAATGGTATCTCCTTTTACAATCAATCAAAACTTATTTGTCAAGACTTGAAGAAACATTGAATGGCTCCTAGAAATCATAGCAACAGCAGCAGCTTTTGATGGGGGCCTTGCTATTGGTATTTTGTAGAGTTGAAATAGCATTGAGATTGACAGATTTTTGTTATCAAGTCCCCCATTAATTGAAACCTTAATAATTACACCCCAAATCATCATCATCACGGACCACTGAAAATGTGCAGGCGCTGCCTCTGGTGAAGTGGGGTTCCAACTTATTTAAGGCCTTGGCCTTGCATTTGCACTCTCTTCCATAATCAATATGGACAAATGTTTCGAAATTTTCAGTGTTGGAAACATACACACACATGTCTAACCTTTTGTTTTGTTTTTCAAGAAGTTAATAAAGATAATAGGACAAGGTTTGTATTGAGTCCAAAATCTTGTGCTTTTGATTATTTCAGGTGTTTTTAATCACCCTTGGTGTGTTAAATGAAGTTTGGACTTCCCTAAATAGGTAACATAATGTGCTCTCTTGATGATGATGAAATAGGTGTTTTAGTGGTACTGTTACATAATTTGGACGGTTTCAACCAGTTTTAGTTGAATGGAATTAGTGTTACTCCAATTCTAAGCTCCATTGCCTTGCCTTTTCTGCCAAAATTCCATACATTGCAAACACATTCCTGGTTTTTACTTCCAAGTAGATGAAACCCCCCCCCCCCCCCAAAACAAATTTTAACTCAATTCCCTTCCAATACACTTTTCATGGGTCAAATTCTACATATTTGTTTTACAACTATTAAATTGGAGTGAACGTATCCTATAATTTAATTTTAAGATAATGAGTCCCTATATTTTTTGTCAATTTGGTTCTTACCCTTTAAAAGTACATAAACAAATTTAAAAAAAAATTAATTATTTTTCATTTTTTAAATAAAAACATAAAAAATTATTTAAAAAATCTCTTTAATATTCAAAAATAAAAATGATTTTTAAAATATAAAAAATTCCAAAATTCAAAGTTATATCTAAGTTAGAATGGACTTGCCAAGTCAGACCGGCTGGATGAAGAATCGATTGTGGTATCAATCAGGTGAGAGGTAAAAAAATAATTGACCTACGAACCGGTACGAACTGGTTGAATCTATAGTTGAACGAACTTCAAAATGGTTTGACCAATTGGTTCTTAAAACAACTAGTTTGACCGTTCCAAAGCAAATAAATTCTTAAAAAATCAAAAATGAAAAATTTTAAAAATTATAAAAATCATATAAACTAGTTTTTTTAGCCTAGTTCAACCAATTCATATCAGTTCACGGGTCAACCAATTTTTTTACTTTTCTTCGGACCGATACCCCAATCAATTTATGGTTCAACTAGGTCGGTCCGATTGAGATAATATTAAATTTTTTAATTTTTTAATATTTTTATTTTTTAAAAAAATATTTTTTATTTTTGAATTTTAAAGAGGTTTTACTTTTTCATATATATATATATATATATAAAATTTTTTAAAGAAAATTATAATTTTTATGTTTTCTAAATATGAAAAAAATAATTTTTAATTTGTTTTTAAATTTTTACATACAATGGTGTGGACTAAATTGATAAAAACTGTAAATGTTGAGGGTTAAAAAGTTTAAAATTTTTAAAAATCGGTTGACCTGCCAACCGGCACAGACTAGTTGAATCAGGCTAAAAAACTAATTGAACCGATTTTTATAATTTTTAGTATTTTCTATTTTTTATTTATAATAATTTATTTGCTTTGAACCAGTCAGATCGATTATTCTAAGAACCAATTGGTTAGACCAGTTCAAAATCGGTTCAACTGTCAGTTCAATTGATTTTTTAGTTCGGTTCAACCAGTTTGTACGAGTCAATTAATTTTTTACCTCACTTTGGATTGATATCCCAATTGGTTCTCAGTCCAATTGGTTGACTGGTTGGGCCAATCTAATTTAGATAATATTAAAATTTTTAATTTTTTATATTTTTAAAATTTAAAGAGTTTTTATTTTTTTCATAAATTTTTTTGTTTTTAAAAATTATATATTTAAATATTTTTATGTTTTTTATTTAAAATATGAAAAAAAGAAAATTTATGTTTTTAAAATTTTTTATGTACTTTTAAAGGGTAAGGATCAAACTAATAAAAAACTGCAAATGTTCAGGGTTAAAAAAGTTATTTTACCTTTGACATCATTAACTTTAACGACAGAATTAAACAAATTGTCCAAGATTTTTAAATAATAAAATGATGCAGAGATTTAAGGTCTCAAAATTAAAATTTAAGGACTAAATTTTAAAAGATTATAAAGAATTTTGACAGATTTAAAAAAAAATAGATGCGAGGTAGATGTTTTGTAAAATTGTCATTTTACTCATATTGAAGAATAAACTTGTAAAAATATGCTATATATAATACGAGTATTAAAAAAGATAAAAAGAATATATTTTAAAGAATTATGCTTAAGCGGAGATGATGGAGGATGGATTTGTCCACATTCACAAATGAAGGGGGGTTTACCCAAATTTTTTATTCATCTAAATTCCTTCAAAGACACAAAAGTTCAACGCCATCATAAATCAAGGGCAATGTTGTCGCTTTCGTTTACAACTTTTGTCATTTACTTTTTCTCTCACCACTAACATTATAAATTGAAATTTCAATCAAATGTCTTTTATGTACCCACATACACATTCAATTACCCTATTATACACAGCCTCATTGCTAGAGTGTTGGCAGGGTATCCGCCCCTAAAATAAAAATAATATAATTTTATTTAATTTCTTAAAAATTATTAAAATAATAAAATTATATTTTTAAAATAGTAAAAGTTATAATTTAATTTTCACACCCATAATTATACAATTATTTTAATTGAATATAATAGGATTTGAAATTCAATTTTCAAAATTCAGGGGCATCTCTTTGACCCCATATTTCCTCACCCCATAAAACAACAAATTATTCTCATTTTCCATCAATACTATAATCATTAACGGTCCAAAGAAATGATTCAATAGCAGCTGTCATTGTTATTGCTATTGCCATTGCTATTGCTATTAAAGAATGAGTCACCTTTTTCTGTTTAATTATCCCAAATCTGCTTTTTAACTACATACTTAGTATTTGATGATTTTGGCTATGTCCCCCCTCATATACCAACACACTGCTCATCGTCATGTTAAATTAAGAAATAGATGGCTGAAAATATATCAAAGGCATTTCCCTTTTTTCCTTCCCTTTTTGGGTTTCATACTATTTGATTAAATTTAGGGTTTAATTAAATTAAATTTCAAAATGAAAATTTTTTTATCCATAAAATTTAAATTTAAAATCTTGTTTAAAGGAAATCAAAACTCTTTAATCAGGGGTAAACCTAGAGGACTATCACCTGATCCCCTTAAAATGAAAATTTTTTTATTTAGGCTCTTTGAAATTTTTAAAAAGTTAAATTAGTAAAGATAAAATTACACTTTAACCCCCCAGAAATAATAAAAATTTGATTTAATCCTTTAAAAATTATAAAAATATAAGCTATTAAGATGATAAAATTATATTTTTATTATCATAAAAATTATAATTTAATTTCAACTCACCTAAAAAAATTTTAACTTCACTCCTGTATTTAACTAAGGTATTAAGAATTTGAAAAAAAAAAAAACCAAATGGAATGAATTCTAACCCAATCTTATAAGATTGTTTTTAAAAAAAAAAAAAATTAGGTTTTGAGGGAGTTAAGGCAATCTAATTTTTCAGTTACTGAATTGGGTTGAGGCTGGAGTCAAGTTTAGGAAAAATCCTATTACCTCGCATTGAAATAATTATTAAGATATATAATAATAAAATTTATTTTAATATTTGTTCTAGTATGATTATATCTAAAAAAAAATTAATAGAATCATGAATAATAAAAATAAATTAGTATTCTATTTTAATAAAAAAAATAAAATTAGAGTAGATAAAAATAAGTATAACTTTGATTTTTCTGAAAGCAGATAATTTAATATGTAAATTCAAATGGATTGAAAGTGTTGAGGGTATATGAAATGAGTATGAGAGGGGAAAAAAAAAAAAAAAAAAAAAAAGAGGCCACGCACCGCTCGTAGCCATGTCTGCGAGGCCCCATGTTGGGCATCCAACAGCAATTCAACAATATTCTCATAGCAAACTAATCATTAAACATCGTTTCTTTCCCTTTATGCCAACTTTCCCTATTTCCCATGCTTCAATATTGCTTCATCTAACATAAAACACAGTATCACAGCTTGCAGTGAGCTGAGCTGACTGATTTTTTTTTATCAAATTATAATTTTGGTCCCTATAGAGATTTAAATTTTATTCCTTAATTCATCTTTACTTTTATAACATTATTAGTTGGTACAAATTATTAATACCATTACTTATTTTGATTAAAATGTTGGCTTTAATTTTTTCTTTAGAACATCTTTTTTAACTCCCATGTTAACATTTACTTATTTGTGTTGGAATTCATATTTTTAAGAAAATAACCTCGTTAATATTAAGTATTTGAACTAACTAATAATGTTATAATAGTAGAAGAACAAATTATGTCAAATTAAAGCATAAAGATTAAATTTTGAATTTAAGCATAATAGAAATCAAAACCATAATACAACAAAAAGAATCAATTAGCTCAACTAGGGGTATGACTAATCAATTAGCTCAACTAGGGGTATGATTAAGGCACATGTGCTTGTAGGCTACTTGAATTCGATTTTGAAAAAAAAACTCGAACTCAATTTGGTAATAATTGAGTTGAGTTTGAGCGATCGATCAAGCCGAATTTGAATGTGTACAAGCTTAATCAAGCTCGAGTTCAAGTTTGAGTACAAAAATTGATAAATGAGCTTAATTAAATTCAAGCTTGATTATATCTCAAGTTTAAAAAAAGATATTTGATCAAGTTTGAATTGAGCATAAAACTTCGAATTTCAAGTCAAACTCGAGCTCAAACTTACTAGTATTTAGGTTTGGCTCAACTTAATTACACCTCTAAGCTCAACATGATCAAGAATAAAAGTATGCGATGAAATCATACCAAATTAAAAAATAATGACTAAACCCTAAATTTAAGGATAGTGAAGGGACCAAAACCATATTTTGACTTTTTTGTTCCTTTCCTTTTCTTTCTTTTGTTTGTGTTTATAGCTGGTCTCTCTTTACTCTTTCACTTGCGAGTTTCAATGGAGATTTCCCCATGGTCGCTACCCTTCAATCTTCTCTTCACTTCCATGTTAATTGTAGTAGTCTTAGCTGCTGATCCATATTCAAAAGCTCTATTGAGCTTAAAATCACAAATCATCGATGGTTCTAACAGCTTGGATGATTGGAAAGTGCCTCCTGCTGAAACCCCTCCGGGGAAAGTCCATGCATGTTCTTGGTCTGGTGTTAAATGCAACAAAAACTCCACCATAGTTGTCGGTTTAAACCTTTGTATGAAGAATTTAGCGGGCGAGTTATTCGGGAATCAACTCAGTGTCTTTACAGAGCTCGTCGAGCTCAACGTCAGTCAAAACGCGTTCTCCGGCGAACTTCCGGTTGAAATCTTCAACCTCAGTAAGTTAACAACCTTGGATATCAGCGGAAACAACTTCTCCGGCCGGTTCCCGAACGGAATCACCGGGCTAAAAAATTTGGTCGTTCTCGATGCTCTTAGCAACAGTTTTTCAGGGCCGTTGCCGGTTGAGGTAACAGAGCTTGAGTCACTTAAGGTTCTCAACTTAGCCGGTAGCTACTTCGATGGTGAAATCCCATCTTCATATGGGTCTTTCAAGAGCCTTGAATATCTCCATTTGGCGGGGAATTCACTCACAGGGAAGATACCACCAGAGCTAGGGAAGCTCAAAACAGTGACACACATGGAGATTGGGTACAATTTTTATGAAGGGAGCATCCCATGGCAGTTGAGCAACATGACTGAGCTTCAATACCTTGATATTGCTGGTGCTAACCTCTCTGGTTCAATCCCCAAACAGCTCTGCAACCTCACCAAGCTAGAATCACTTTTTCTTTTCAGAAACCATCTTATGGGATCCATCCCATGGGAGTTCAGCCAAATGGTTTCTCTGATAAACTTGGATCTCTCTGATAACTTGATTTCCGGGCCTATCCCGGAGAGTTTTGGTGAGTTGAAGAAGCTGAAATTGCTTAGTCTTATGTTCAATGAAATGAATGGCACTGTCCCAGACACCATAGCTGAGCTTCCTTCAATGGAAACTCTGTTTATATGGAACAATTTCTTCACTGGGTCACTTCCAGAAAACTTGGGGAGGCACTCAAGGCTTAGATGGTTGGATGTTTCAAACAATAGTTTCATTGGCAGTATCCCACCTGGTGTTTGTGCAGGTGGTAAGTTGTTTAAATTAATGCTCTTTTCAAACAACTTTACTGGCCATCTTTCAGCTTTATCGAATTGTTCGTCGCTCGTTCGTATTCGAGTTGAGGATAATTCATTTTCAGGTGAGATTCCTTTGAATTTCAGCCATCTTCATGGTATCAGATACATAGACCTGTCAGGGAACAGCTTTAGTGGTGGAATCCCTGCAGATATTTCTAAAGCTTTACAGCTCCAGTATTTCAGTGTCTCTAATAATCCAGAACTAGGTGGAACCATTCCATGGAAAACATGGTCTTTGCCATTTCTTCAAAATTTCTCTGCATCATTTTGTAACATCTCAGGGAATCTGCCTCCTTTTAGATCATGCAAGTCCCTTGTTGTTGTTGAATTGCAGAAGAACACTATCTCGGGATCAATCCCGAACAGCATTTCCAATTGCCAGTCATTAGAGATTATCAACTTAGCTAGAAACTATTTAAGTGATCATATACCAAAGGAGCTTGCTAGTCTTCCTTCTCTAGGTGTTGTGGATTTGTCACACAATGATTTCAGCGGTTCAATACCCGCAGAATTTGGCAAGTCTTCGAGCTTGTTACTTTTAAATGTATCATTCAATGATATCTCAGGTACCATTCCTTCACACAAACTGCTGCAATCAATGGGTAGCAGTGCATACACTGGAAACCCGAAGCTATGTGGGGCACCTCTTCAATCATGTTCGACAGCGATAGATGGAAAAAAGCTTAGGTTAATACTGTTGATATCTGCAGGAGTGGTCATACTCATTGCAGCAACAGTTTCGTTGCTAATCCGTCTTCGAAAAGGAAGTAAAGGGCAATGGAAAATGAACTCATTCATTGGTCTCCCGCAGTTCACGGCCAACGATGTTTTGAGGAGCTTCAATGCCACTGATTCCATGGAAGAATTGCCGCCATTTTCCGGTGCATTTTGCAAAGCAGTGTTGCCTACAGGGATTACAGTATTGGTGAAGAAACTAGAATGGGAGCCAAAGAGAGTGAAGATTGCTTCAGAGTTCATAACACAACTGGGAAATTCAAGACACATGAATTTGATCAGATTACTTGGTTTCTGCTACAACAATCAGTTGACTTATCTGCTATATGATTGCTTACCGAATGGGAATTTAGCTGAGAAACTGATAATGCAAAGAGATTGGGGTATGAAATGCAGGATTATAATTGGGATTGCGAAGGGACTTTGCTTCCTTCACCATGACTGTAATCCTGCAATTCCTCATGGAGATTTGAAGTCAAGTAATGTGATGTTTGATGATAATTTCGAACCCCGTTTAGCCGATTTCGGGTTCAGGCATCTGATACAGTTGATCAAAGGTACAGTTCCAGCAACAAGTTCCAGACTGGGAACAGGTACATTATCTATTCACTTCCCATGGATTCTTTTATTCAAATCTTTGTCATATATAGTTGTTTAGATGTTTATTCTGATCCAAACTCGAAAACTTGTTTCGATTAATCTAAATCTGATACTCTGCTCAACCCAACCCTAAAATCGTCCAAGTGAGTCAGCCCAATCTGAAAAACTCAACTTACAAACCCAAATGGCTTGGTCTGAACTTGAAATGTCCCAACCCGAAAACCGACTTAATTTGACTTGATTATAGAAAGCCAATAACGCGTCCAACCCAAACCTGAAAATGACCTGTACCAAAGATGACTCGGTTTAGATTAATCCGAACTATCCAAGCTTGAGTATCAACCAAGAATGATATAAACTTGAAATGACCAGACCTGGAAAACGAATTAACCCAAGCCAAAATGATCTGAATTCGAAACAAATTAACCTAAATCTGGAATAATCCGAATATTTCGAAACTCGAAACCAACCCACCAACCCAATTTCCAGTTCTAATTTGTCGTTTTATTCAAACAAACAAACTTATCATTAAAGTTCAGAAGTCCTAAGATATTCAAAGCTGAAACAATCTCTAAAAAACCCAGAAAATTTTCCTTCCAAAGTACATCTAAATCTTCAGCAGTGATTGTCAGAAATCTTATTGATATCTTATTAAAAACAGGGGAATTCAATGATGGCATCAAAGATGAACTGTACAAAGACATATACGACTTTGGGGAGCTAATTCTGGAAATACTAACCAATGGTAAGGTGATAAAGGGTGGAGCTAGCATTCAGAGCAAGCCCAAGGATGTGGTTTTGAGAGAAATGTACGACGAAAACGAAGCTGGTTCCACCAATTCATTGCAAGAAGACGAAATGAAACAGGTTGTTGATGTGGCTCTGCTCTGCACCAAAAGCAGAGCAGTTGATCGGCCTTCAATAGAAGATGCATTGAAGCTGCTCTCAGGGTTAAAGGCCAACGGTAAATAAATAAATGGCACTGATATTGAAAGAAGAAAGTGTTGGCAATATTTGTGGAGCTCAAGCTCAACATATACAGTTTAGTAAATAGTTTTTTTGGGGGGTTCAATTATAGTAATTAATAGTTCATTTGATCAAAATATTATTTCTTTTTGGAAGATAGATATTTTGTATTTTGATTTGGTTGTGGCTTGTGAGCTTGTTTATATCAATGATATTGGTTTAATTATCTACTTTTAATGTAAGAAAACCAATTTTAAAATTT
This sequence comes from Gossypium stocksii, assembly GCA_020496765.1. Taxonomy (NCBI): domain Eukaryota; kingdom Viridiplantae; phylum Streptophyta; class Magnoliopsida; order Malvales; family Malvaceae; genus Gossypium; species Gossypium stocksii. The sequence goes on from CM035629.1 coordinate 36,359,701, forward strand.
TGAACAAATTATCTACTTGTCTTAGAAATTCTATTTAAATTATCTAAAATAAACAATTATCTAATTTTAATTTTTTAACAAATAATTTAAGATTCTCCATATTCCTTTTATGGTTTATGTTTCTCTCTTCCAACAATAACAATATCGGACATGAGTTTTCCTTTGAAAATGTAATGTGTTTACCTTTGGTTTTGGTCTCAATCCTTCTGTATTATACATATTAAAATTTTAGTTTTTTTTTTTAAATTTCTTATCTCTTTTTTATTTATACACTTTAAATTATCTAATATTAAATAATTTATCTAATTTTGATTTTTAACAAATGATATAATTATCTAATTCTTTTATTTAAGTTAAATTAAATATATTAATATTTTTATAGAATAAATAAAAGAATCCTAAGTAAATAAAAATAGAAATACACTAAGGCACAATTGAAAAGCCATTTGGGGTGTGTCTAGTAATTGGATCCGGGTATATTTGTTTATAATTACATATGCATGGTATATTTGATAACTATTGTAATTACTGGGTCTTACTGAATTGGTGTACACTTTTCATTTCTTAAGAGAATGTGATAATTGAGTAATTTATGTAGGTAATCACAAACAATTATACTCACATCCAATTTTTTTACGACTTTTTTAAAACATGCTTATACACGATTTAAGTTTAAAATGTTATTTTTATACGGTAATATAGTATTTTAATTTTATGGCATATATTTTATTTTTAAAATATAATTATATAATATTTTACTAATCCTGTTTAAATCATTTGAAAATTTTCTTAACGAGGTAATTTCTCATACATTTTAACCTACTAAATAATTAACTAAATTAGATAGTATTTATTATAAATTAACTATTTTACATACTCGTGTGATGTAAGATTAATAGTATTTGTCAATGTAATTACTTTTAAACAAAAATAAAAAATAATTTAAATTAACCTTAACATAAAAAAATCAATAATAAATATTGGTAGTATATAAAAAATATATTTTATTACGGAGTTTGGAAATATTATATCGAAATGATTATAATAAATAGAGATGTCAATTGTTAAAATGAATTGGAAAGTTTATGCTTGAAATATTAAATTAAAATAATTATAATAAGTAGATATTTTAAATATTTTTTATAAAATTTTATATTAAAAAATAAAATTAATTTATAAAAAATTATAATTAACTAGATAAATTGAAAATAAGTGCTTCAAGAAAAGGAGTGTCCCATGTAACAAAATTGTAATGTCATCATATCATCAAAATCACAATTTTCATGAAAGTTACAATTTTTTTTTTTGAAATGAAATATCTTAAAATTCAAATGATAAAAAAAATAGCGTAATTAGAAAAATACGATATCAATAGTGATTGTTGAGAGACTTACTTGAAAGGTTTTGTAGTGATTAATCCTAATAATATAAATATTAGGATAAAATAAAATTTCATTAAATTTAAGATAGAAAAAGATTTATTTTAATATTTTTGATATTTTAAACCACTATATTTATCACAAAATTTTAAAATATTTTCCTAGTATTTCAAATAATTAATTTATCTTTATGGATTTTATTTGATAGGAAAAAGTGATAATATAATTCTTTTTTAATTTTAAATTCCAATCATTTAAATATTAGATACAATTTTGATCTTCATTTTTCAACCATTCATTCTGATATTTTAAACAACTTGTGTTAACAAAATTTAGTAAAAATATTAAGCTAACCTCAATTTTTAATCATTAAATTTAGGATAGGAAACTTATCTTACTTTTTAAAGATTTACTTTAATATTTTTTAATGATATATTTTAAACAACTAATTTTATATAAAAATTTAAAGTTTTTCTTAATATATAAATAATTTAGTAAATTTTTAAAATTTATACAAATAATAGGGGAACTAAAGTTTAGGATGAAATGGTTGTTTAAATATTATTTTTATTGGTGAGTATGTGGTATATTTTTTTTCACCAACACACTTAAAAAATTGACATGTGTCTTTTTTTAAAATATTTTTTTATTATTGTACTATAGGATACTTGTTAACTCTCTAACTTTATTTGTGAAATCTAAAAACTCCACTAACTAACTGTGTATCAAATAATATAAAATTGTAATTAAAAATATATTATCCATTGCTATTAATGACATGTTAGTAAATCATAATATAATGCTTGCATACCTTGTTATATTATATATATATATATATATATATATGATTATACTATTTTTAACCAAATCAGATAATACTTATTAATTATTTATATTTGCCTAATGACCAATCAGTGATTTCAAGGAGTTTATGTTTAATGTTTGATAAAGAATAACACAATAAATATAAAATACTTGAACAATTAAATAAAATTGCATAGCATTTTTTTTCTTTTTTGTTAATAGTAATTTTATTGTGAAATACTTTTTTGGACTAATATATCACATATGACGATTTAATTTTAAGTTTTGTTACTTGTTTAGAGAACAATTTTCTCAAGTATTACTGATAAGTTTTACAATATTTAATATTTTTAAAATTTTAAATTATATAGTTGTGTAATTACAATTCATACAACCAAACATGACTCAAAGAATTACAACCTAATTATACTATGTTATCCAAATATATCTAGGACATTATAATTACAAGAGGGTGTAATTACTACATTAATAATTACACTTTCATCCAATTATTTTGTGGTGTCCAAACAAAATCTTAGTAGTTGAATTTGAGTGTAATTGTTTGTAATTATATACATATGGCATGCTTGAGTAACCACTATAATTAGTAGGTCTCACTGAATTTGGTGTAATTGGAGCACCCCAATTACACTCTCCAATTCTTAAGGGGAGGGTAGGGGTTAGAGTAATTACGTAAGTAATTTCAAACAATTACATCTAATTACTTTATGGCTCTCCAAATAATTTTGTACATGATTTAAGTTTAAAAGTTATTTTTACACAATAATAATAGTATTTTAATTTTAGGATATATGTTTTTAAAATATAATTATATGTTATTTTATTAATTTCATTTAAATAATTCAAAATTTTTGTTGATGAGAGATAATTTTCTATACATTTTGACCTACTAAATAATTAACTAAATTACATATTATTTATTATTAATTGATGATAACTCAAAAAATATGAAACATTAGAGTAATTAGATAAAATTGCTTAGGATTATATTTTTCTTGTTAATTTTATTAGTAATTGTGTTGTTGAATACATTTTTTTTACTTCTGATTTTAGGTTTTTTTTTTAGAGAATTTTTTTTTCTCAAGTATTATTGATAACCTTCTATAATAATTATCTGCTTAGAATTTAAAATTATGTAGTTTCATAATTAAAAGTTAGACCACCAAACATGACATAAAGAATTATAATGTAATTACACTCTATTAGTGAAACACATCTAGGGAATTAGAATTCATTGTAATTACAAGAGAGTGTAATTACTATTGTAACACCTCAAACCTGACCTAGACGTTAAGACCAAGTCTGAAGGGTTACATTAACGTTATTAGGAATACCAACTTTGATGAACACAGTTAAAAAATCGTCTAACATATTATAAGCATTCATAAAAACCTAGTTGATAATTCAACAATCTTAGAATGTCATAATACAAAGAAAATACTAAAATTACTGATAATATAAAACGGGTGATATAGCAGAATGATCAAGCTTCCGTTACACTGACCTGATCAAGACTGTGAGTTACTTGAAATTCAGACAACATACTAGGATGAGTTGATAACTCCATGTACAAAACAAACATAAAGTCAAATAGAATTATCAATACAACAGTGATTTCCCAAACTTGTTTTCAAAATCCGAACAAAAGGATATTCAGTACGGTATTAGCAAATCAGATGAAGACAGAACAATCCAGGATCAGAATTAGTACAAAATAGATATAGATGTAGTTTTCTTACCTCATCCGCTACACACCATCTCTGACCAACCCTGTAATAGCCCGGCTTTGAGCCTAGTCAGAATAGTGGTTTCGGGACCACAAATCTGAGGTTGGAAAAATATTTTAATATTATTTTTAATGTCTATAGCATGTGATAAAGTATGTGTGAAAGTTTCATGTGTTAATTTTATCGTTTGTGTGTTCAATTTGATAAAAGGACCTAATCGCATAAAATGCAAAAGTTGTGTTTTAATTGAATAAGTACCGAATTGCTATGTCTTAATAAATGTGAGGTCCTTATGATGCAATTAGACCATGGTTTTAATGAATGGACATAAATGGGCAACTATTAGTGGAATTTTAATGTTTATAACCAAGGTTAATTTAGTAATTAATGAAATAAAGGTTAATAAAATAAAACCAAACAAATTTGTGTCCATCTTTTCCCATTTCTTCTACCAAATTAGAAAGAAAGTAGGGATTTAGAAGCTTCAAATATTTTGGCACTTGTGTGGCTTGATTTGGTAAGCTTTTGAGCTCGGTTTTTGATAATTTTTATGTTTTTGTAATCGTTGCTTCGTATTCTAGCTAGCCCATGCCATGATTCTTGAAATTTTTGATGATTTTGAGAAGTCTAATGGATGAATATTTGTGTTTTTGGAGGTTTGATGTTAGAAAATAAATATTTGATGCTAGATAAACAAGTGTTACAAAGTGATTTTGAGTAAAAATGTATTTTAGGGATTAAATTGTGAAATACTAAAAATGTGAGGTTAAAATATGAAATAAATAAAAGTTTTGGGCTGCTAGGGACTTACATGAAATTTGGCTAGCATGAAATTTGAAAGAAATTGTGAAATTTTTGATTTTTGTGAATAAGGACTAAATTGTGGAAAATGTGAAACTTTAGGGGATAATATGTGAAAATGCCCTAATTGTGTGTCTTGGATTAAATTGAATGAATGTGTGATTAAATTAGTTAAATTTGAATTTATTTAGATCAAGAACAAAAGAAATTAGATTTAGATCGGGGGAAGTTGAAAGTTATTGAATAGTCGCTCCGATCCGTTCGTTTTCGTACGAGATAAGTTCATATGCAAATAAACGTATTTTCATTTGAATTATATATGCATGGCTGTTATTGAAACATATTGAATTGTATTGAGAAGCTGAAGATGTGAATACGAGAAAGTATGGACAGTGTTACAACATTAGAAAGTCCCATATGAACCATAGGAATAGTATAGCCATGACATTAATATTCCGAGGTGTGATTTCATGTAAGGCCATTTCTAGGACATTGGCATCGTATATGATTTCATGTAAGACCCTGTCTAGGACAGTGGCATCGATATTTGATAACATGTAAGACCACATCTGGGATATGACATTATACGAGCTTTACGAGCTATCTGAGTATCCTTATCAATTCAGAACGGTTCAACGGGAAATGTTGAGAAGTGAATGAATATGTGAATGAGTAACTAATTCAGGTATGTATGATGTTATATGAATATTGAAAGAAAAGGTAAGTGAAGTACATGAATTATGAACAAGTGAGTTAGATGAGATTAATGAAGCTTGCATATGTGGTTTGGTATGATTCCCATGGATGAATTGACTTAAGTTTATTTTATGTGTTAAATTTATTTGTATATGGCTTACTAAGCTTTTGAAAGCTTACTTTGTGTGTGTTTTCATTGTTTTATAGATAATCAAAGCTAGATCGAGCTCGGGGATCGTCAAGGATCATCGTCACACTATCGAACACTTTGTTGGTACTTTTGAAGTTTTGTAAATATGATATATGTCATGTATAGGCATGGGATGTTATGGTATGTTTAGTATGGTGAACCTTGCCATATGATGTGGCTTGAGATAATGAACTTGTTTTGGTTTATGCTTGGTAATGAAATATTGTAAATGTGATGAGTATATATGGCCTTGTGTAAATGGTCATTTTGGTATGAATATTTGGCTAGAAATTGAATAGCATTCATGGTGGAATAATGTTAGTATGTAATGAATGAGACATGGTTTATGATGGCATGTTTTGTTTTTGGAATTATGAGGAATTGGTATGGTTTTTGAGTTGGGTTAAATGACATGTTTTTGACTTATGGTGTTAGTATGACTTTGATAAGTTTTGAATTCGTAAATGAGTATTGAAATGTTTGATAATGTTATGGAATGAATTGTACATGTTTTGGTATGGTTTTGGCTACCTTCTTGGTCATGAATTATGCTAAGAATGATGCTTGTAGGGATGACCCTTAAAGGGTGGCAAATTGGCCTTGTAAATGACCTATTTTTACCCACATGGGCAGGGACATGGGCGTGTGTCTCTGCCGTGTTGCTCGAAGGTTCAATTTGAATTGAGCCTAGGTGCTCCACACGGTCTCACACACGGGCGCGTGACAGGCCGTGTGGCCAAGTCAGTATACCTTATAGGTTTGACATGGCCGAGCACAAGGCCCAGATGTGAGGCCATTTTGAATAGACACACGGGCTGGACATACAGACGTGTGACTGGCCATTTGACCAAGTCAGTAAGCTTCTTAATTTTCACACGGCCTGGCACACGGGCGTCTCTAGTGGCCGTGTGGATAAGTCAGTATGTATGCCTTATTTTCACACGACCTAGACACACAGGCGTGTCTGAGGTCGTGTGAGGCATACGGCCTGTCTCCACGGGCGTGTGACCTCTGTTACTTTGAAAAATTTTAAAGTTATGAGAATTTTTATATGAGATCGGTTTAGTCCCGAACCTTCTCTAAAGCATGTCTAAGGTCTCGTAAACTTATTTGAGGGACATTGTGTTTATGAATGATTATGAGATGTTGATGTGTGAGCTAAGTATGTGAAATGATCATAAAATATGTTGAAATGTTCGGTAATGCCTCTTAACCCTAGTCCGGCGATGGATACGGGTTAGGGGTGTTATATTTGATTGGTATCAGAGCTACGATTTAGTCGATTTTAAGACTAACGTAGCGTGTGAAAGTCTAGCTATACATACCATATATATGAATTACTATAGTGTGATGATTCCTGACAATTAAAATATATTTTCGTATAGTAAATGGATCTCGAACGAGCCGTAACTGACGATGTTGAGAGTAATGCGCCTGCTTCCGCTCAAGGGGTAGCGCCGGTTGATTCTAGGCTGATTTCTAGTGACCATGAGGGAGAGGCAAAGCAAGCCTTTTTCCAAATGATGAACGAGTGGTTTACGGAATTCGTTCGAATGAATTCAGTTGCTCAATAACCTCCACCCCGCCTAATTCTGCACAAGTCCCTGTTGTGCCAGAAGTTGTGAATCTGATTCAATTGAGTAAGCCTCTGGTTGATAAAATTACAAAATATGGAGCTGAAGAGTTTCGGGCCACTACTGATCATGATGCTGAGAGAGCTGAGTTCTGGCTCGAGAATACTATCCCAGTGTTTGATGAAATGTCATGTAATCCTGATGAATATCTTAAATGTGTTGTTTCACTTCTGAGAGATTTGGCGTATCAATGGTGAAAAACGTTGATATTTGTGGTCCCGAGGGAACGGGTTACCTGGGATTTCTTTCAGACTGAGTTTAGAAAGAAGTACATTAGTCAGAGATTCATAATCATAAATGCAAAGAGTTTCTCGGGTTAAAATAGGGTCGCATAATTATGACGAATATGAACAGGAATTTGTGAGATTAAGCCGATATGCACGGGAATATATTTCGACCGAAGTAATAATGTGCAAAAGATTTGAAGATGGCCTGAATGAGGATATTCGTTTGTTAGTTGGAATTCTGGAAATAAAAGAGTTTGTTGTGCTTGTTGATTGAGCGTGTAAAGCTAAAAAACTTGGGAAAGAGAAAAGAAAAGATGATTTGGAAGCTAAAGATGTACGAAAGAGATCATCAAGTAAGTCATTTCAGTTAGCATCAAAGAAGTTCCAAGATGATTATAGCCATTCAAAGGCTACTGTGGGTCATTCAAGCAGAGATAAAGTAAAGCAACATTTGAGCTTTAGAGCTCCAGCCACTTCAATCGCTAGTGTTGGAAATGTCAGACCAAATTAGGCTGAGTGCAAACATTGTGGTAAACGACACTCCAGCAATTGTAGATTGAATGATCGAGCTTGTTTTAAATGTGGATCTCTGGATCATTTCATCTGTGATTGTCTTGAGTTAGTTGAACAAGAGATAGTGCAGAACACGGGGCCGAGTAACACTATAAATAAAGGTGGACTGCCCAGAAACATTAGTAATGTGAATGGTAGCCAGAAAAGGGCTAAAGATACAGCAGTGAGATCCGAGGAGAGAGCACCTGCTGGAGCCTACGCTATTCGCACTCGCGAAGAAGCATCATCTCCTGACATCATTACCAGTACTTTTACTCATTATGATACTTCTGTGATTGCATTGATAGATCCAGGATCGACACATTCATATATATGCATGAACTTAGTATCCAGTAAGACTTTGCCTGTAGAGTCTACTGAATTTGTAATTAGAGTATTAAACCCCTTAGGCAAGTGTGTTTTGGTTGACAAAGTGTGTTAGAATTGCCCATTGATGATTTGGGGTTTCTATTTTTTGGCTGATCTGATGTAATTACCCTTTGATGAATTTGATATAATTCTGGGTATGGATTGGCTAACATTGCATGATGCAATAGTGAATTGTAAATGAAAGACTATTGATTTGAGATGTCAGAATGATGAGATAATCCAGATTGAGTCTAATGATTTGAATGGGTTACCAGTTGTGATTTTTTCGTTGAAAGCTTAGAGTTAAGTGAAAAAGGTATGTGAAGCTTATTTCGTATATGTGATTGATACAAAAGTGATTGAAAAGAAAATTGCATCAGTACCTGTTGTTTGTGAGTATCCAGACATGTTTTGTAACAGCCTGAATTAGGGCCTAAATGGAACGGTGGTTTTGGGACCACGAATTTGACATAGAAAAGTTTATTCTGATAAAGTTTTAAGATTTAGTATGTGATTGATTGTACGAGTAAAAATTTGGTAAATAAATTTTATCGATAAAGTACTCGATTGAATGTTGGGACTAAATTGCAAAGTTTACAAAATATGTGTTCTAGAAGCTTTTAGTGTGAAAGTGAAATGAAATTTTAAATTAGAAGTCCTTATTTAGCAATTAGACCATTTTTAGGCATTATGGACAAAAATACCCTTGGAAGGAAAATTTGCAAAGAAGGCCATTAGGGGCATTTTGGTCATTTGGTTATTAAATGAAATAAAAAGGGAAAATAAGGCCAAAAAGTGTCCATCTTCTCCTACCCTTGGCCAAATATCAAAGGACACACCATAGCTAGGGTTTTTCATCTTTCAAGCTTGATTGTAAGTATCTCCTAGCTCTATTTTTCATGTTTTTCGTATTTTTGAGATCCTCGTACCTAGACCTAGCTTTTTATACCACTATTTTAAGTTAGGGTTCATGTTTAAAAATTTACCCATATGTGACATGAAATTATTTTGAAGTCTTTTGGTAGGAAATGATAGTTTGAAGTGTAATAAACAATAATTTCTAAGTGATTTTGCATGAAAATGCATATAGGGACTAAAATGAAAAAGTTGTAAGATATGTGCATAAATTATGAAATATTGAGAATTTTCAGTTGATATGAGGGGGAAATATGTTTGGCTAGGCTTAGAAGTGTAAATAAGTTGATGCATTCCATTTTACGAGCCTAGGGACTGAGTTGTAAAAATTAGCAAAGTTAGGGGTAAAATGGTAAAAATTTCCATATGACGATTTTGTGTCCAAATGAGTAATGTAGATATTGAACAAGCTAAATTTGATGTTATAGATCGAGAATGACGTGAAATTGACCTTGACCGTAGAAAAGGGAAGGTATCAGACTAAATTGCAAAGAATTGCATTTTGGCCCGAGGTAAGTCATATATGCAAATAATGAGTTAATATGATTACTATGTTTATTTATTTTTAAATATCTTGACTTTTGAAATCTATATTGAAACATTAAACGTGAAACGTGACAAAATTTGTTAAGCAAAGAAATGTCCCAGTTGAACCTTAAGAATCACTAGGATACAAGTGACATATCACTAGGATTCTATTGTCAGTGATCGATTGTTTATATGTGTGATTCTGGGTGCTGGTCTAGTCTGACTATCAATGGCTAGGTAATCCTGCATTTGTTACGGATACCTGTCAGCTTGTGTGAGCAACACTGAGTAGTATCGACTACACCGTCAGCTTGTGTGAGCAGACACGAGAGCTCATTATTGAGCCCTCATGTGCTATATGTTATGTGGTAGCTTCAGCTACAACCCATTGGTAGCTTTAGCTACATTATATGTGTGGCACTCGTGCCTTACTCCGAGTATCCTTTAGTATTCCACGTGGTTCAACGGGTTAATTGTATCGATGTGACATTGTACGATCGTATGAAAAAAATGATTTGACCTTGTGTTTAAGATTGTGTATGTGCAGGTTATATGAAAAGTATTGTATGTGCTAAGTGCCTATTATATGCATTATGTTATGTGGTAAGGCTAATAAGTAAGTGACAATCAAACCTAGGGTGACCTTTGTAATGCTTACCCTACTATAAGAATTATTGCTTAAATACCCATTTCCTTTGCATATAGGCTTTCTATGCTTAATAGCTTACTTCTTCTCTTTTCCTTTCCCTTGTAGGTTCATCCAGCTCATCTGAGGTTCGGTGACTAGCGGGATTCCATCAACACTATCAACAAGCTCTTTTGGTATTTTGATTATGACCTTGAATAGTTATGACATGTATAGATGGTCTAGTGGTTGAGTCTTATGTCATTGCCTTAGGGGTCAAATGTTACTAGAAATGTTTTGGGTAATTGGCCATTTGAAATGAGCCAAAATTTGGTTATGCCATATTCTGTTAACATATTGTAATGTGATAGTGCAAATTTGCTAAGTATATGTGAAATGTGGCATGGAAGAATATGCATGTTTGTGGTATATAGAAATGGTTGAAAGATGGCCATAATATGTGTGTTTGGATGTATTAATATGCCATGTTGAGAAATGGCAAAGTTGGTTGAATTTGGTTTGTGTTTTAGGGTGGCAATTGGCTTGGAAAATAGCCTATAATTGTCCACACAGGTAGACACACGGGCGTATTAATAGACCGTTTGTCCCCTCCACCTAAAACTATGAAAATTTAATATTCTGTAGTAAACACACGGGTTAAGGGCATGGCCGTGTGTCCTGACCGTATGGAAAATACGGCCTTGTCCATTGACATGTGGCTTGGCCATGTGACGAAGTTTTCTCGATGACGTCATAAACAGAATGCCCTAGATTTTAACATGGAAAGAGGACAAGGGTGTGTTGAGGTTGTGTGAGGGATACGGGCCGGAGACACGGGCGTATGCTCGGCCGTGTGAAAACCCCTGTAGGTTCAAAATAAAAATTAATTTTGCACGGGCATGGGACATGGACGTGTAAGACCACACGGCCTACCCACACGGGCGTGTCCCTGACCTACACGGGCGTGTGCCCTGTTTTGAGTCAAATTTTCACAAGTGTTCGAATGGTTCTAGGTTAGTCCCAATTCATACCCAATGTATCGTTTGGGCCTTGTAGGCCCATAATGTGGTTGTTATGAGTATGAATGAAAAAAATTTAAATTTTTCACAGAAATTATGTATCAAAAGCAAATGATCGTGCAAGTGTTTGTTCGATAATGCCTCGTACCCGAGTCTAGTGACTACTATGGGTGAGGGGTGTTACATTTAGTGGTATCAGAGCTATGATTTAGTTTGTTCTCGGCCTAACATAGCAATGCATGAGAGTCTATCTATACATGCCATAATTGTAAATATTGATAGTGTGATGGTTTCTAATCCTCGATTTCTGTTTTCGTATAGTAAATGGATCCCGACCTGGCAATGGTTGACGATGCAAAAAGTAACACGCCGACTCCTGCTGAGGGGACAGCACCACTTGAAAGTAGAGATGTAGAACTGAGTAGGGGAGAAGAGGCTAGGGAAGCCTTTCTCCGCAGAATGAGCAAATGGTACACGGATTTCATTCGGGTGAATCCAAACGCGCAACCTCCCCCACCTTTTCCTATTCCTCAACTGATCCCAGTAGCCCTACAAGGTACGAAAATGATAAGATAGAGTAAGCCCCCAGTTGACAAGATTCGTAAGTACGGGGTCGAAGAATATAAAGCCAGTGTTGATGATGATCCCGAGAGGGCGAAATTTTGGTTAGAAAACATCATTCAAGTATTTGATGAACTCTCCTACACTCCCGAGGAGTGTTTAAAGTGTGCCGTCTCACTTTTGAGAGGCTCAGCATATCAGTGGTGGAAAATGCTAGTCTCCGTAGTGTCGACGGAAAGAGTCACTTGGGACTTTTTCCAAGTGGAATTTTGGAAGAAGTATATAAGTCAGTGCTTTATCGACCAAAAGTGAAAGGAGTTTCTAAAACTGAAACAAGGCAGCATGACTGTGTCCGAGTATGAGAGAGAATTCTTCTAACTTAGTAAGTACGCTCGAGAATGTGTTTCTACCAAAGAAATTATGTGTAAGAGGTTTGAGGACTGCCTAAATAAAGATATCAAAGTGTATGTGAGGATTTTGGAATTAAAAGAATTTGTGGTACTCGTTGATCGGGCATGTAAGGTTGACGAATTGTGTAAGAAAAAGAAGAGAGTTGATTCAGAGGCTAGAGATATGAAGAAATATCTATGAGTAAGTCCTTCCAATCATCATAAAAAAAAGTGGGAAAGTACAGAATCATTCAACTGTGTCTGCCAGGAATCCAAGTAGAACTCGTGGGAGGTAAAACACCGATTCTAAAGCCCAAACCACCTCAGTAGCTAGTGTTGGCAATGTTAAGCCAAGTAATCTCGAATGTCGACATTATGATAGGAAACATCTTGGTGAGTGTTGGATGGTCACTGGGGCAAGTTTTAAATGTGGCTCCCAAGATCATTTTATTAAGGACTCTCCGGAAATGGTAGTGAAAGAGACTACTCAAAGCACTAAATTGAGTAATGTACCCATCAGAGGGCGACCTACCAGAAACGTGAAAGAGAGAGCTAGTGGTAGAGACATAGCTAGAGATTCAGCTGTAAGATCGGAGGCTAGAGTTCCCGCGAGAACTTATTCTATTCGTGCCAGGAAAGAGGCATCCTCTCCTGATGTGATCACTGGTATTTTCTCTCTCTATGACGTTAATATAGTTGCACTGATTGATCCCGAGTCCACACATTCTTGTATTTACATGAAATTAGTGAATGATATGAAATTTCCTATAGAGTCAACCAAATTTGTGATTAAGGTGTAAAACCCTTTAGGTAAGAGTATGTTAGTTGATAAAATTTGCAAGAACTGTCCCTTAGTGATTCGAGGTCACTGTTTCCTAGCTAATCTAATGTTATTGCCATTTGATGAGTTTGATTCCATTTTGGGCATGTATTGGCTATCGATGCATGATGCTAAATTGAATTGTAGATAGAAGGTTATCAAATTAAAGTGTGAAAATGGTGAAAGTCTTCGGGTTAAAATAGATGTGTCTAGTGGATTACTTACATTGATTTCGTCTATGACTGCTCAGAAGTGTTTGAGAAAGGGTAATGAAGTATATTTGGCCTATGTACTGAATACGAAAGGGTCTGAATTGAAAGTGGAAACAGTGCCCGTAGTTCGTGAGTTTCTGGATGTTTTTCCTGAGGAATTGGCTGGTATACCTCCCGTCAGAGAGATAGAGTTCACCATCGACCTATTATCAGGAACTGCCCCAATATTGATAGCTCCATATAGAATGGCTCCAATTGAGCTAAAAGAATTAAAGGCGCAACTACAAGAGTTGACAGACAAATGATTCGTACGGCTTAGTTTTTCTCTCTAGGGTGCTCCCGTGTTGTTTGTAAAGAAAAAGGATGGATCAATGAGACTCTGTATCGACTACAGGCAGCTTAACAAAGTGACAATAAAGAAAAAGTACCCCTTACCGAGAATTGATGATCTGTTTGACCAGTTAAAAGGGGCAGTCGTATTTTCAAAGATTGATTTGAGGTCTGGATATTACCAGCTAAGGGTGAAAGAGGCCGATGTGCCGAAGATATCTTTTAGAATAAGGTATGGATACTACGAATTTCTTGTGATGCCATTTGGCTTGACTAATGCTCCGGCTGTATTTATGGATTTAATGAACCAAATCTTTCGGCCATATTTGGACAAGTTCGTAATGGTGTTTATTGATGACATCTTGATTTATTCTCGTAATGAGATCGAACAAGCCGAGCATTTGAGAACGGTTTTACAGATTTTGCGAGATGAACAACTATATGCAAAATTTAGTAAATACGAGTGTTGGCTTAGTGAAGTTGGGTTTTTAGGTCGCATTGTTTCTAAAGATGGTATTCGAGTAGATCCAAGTAAGATCTCGGCAATAGTAGATTGGAAACCACCGAAGAATGTATCAGAAGTTAGAAGTTTTTTGGGCTTAGCAAGTTACTACCGGCGCTTTGTAAAGGGATTTTCGATGATTGCTTTTTCGATGACCAAGTTACTGCAAAAAGATGTTAAATTCGATTGGAATGAAAAGTGTCAGCAGAGTTTTGATAAATTAAAGACAGTATTGACCGAGGCACCGGTGTTAGTGCAACCTGAGTCTGGTAAGGAATTTGTGATTTACAGTGATATGTCTTTAAATGGTATTGGATGTGTGTTAATGTAAGAAAGTAAAGTGGTGGTGTATGCCTCAAGACCATTGAAGCCACATGAGAGAAACTACCCGACTCATGATTTGGTGTTAGCCGCCATTGTCTTCGTCTTAAAGATTTGGCGACATTATCTCTATGGTGAAAGGTGTCATATTTTCACTGATCATAAGAGTTTGAAGTACTTGAAAGGTGTCATATTTTCACTGATCATAAGAGTTTGAAGTACTTGATGTCACAAAAAAAATTGAATCTACGGTAACGAAAGTGGCTTGAATTGATAAAAAACTATGAGTTAGTGATTGACTACCACCCAGGAAAAGCGAATGTGGTCGTCAACACTTAGAGCTGAAAATCGTTTTTTGCATTGAGAGTTATGAATATAGAATTGGCCCTATCCGACGATGGTTCGATTATGGTCGAGTTGAGAGCGAGGCTATTATTCATTCAACAAATTTGTGAAGCTCAGAAAGAAGGTAGTGTGTTACAAGCAAAAAGGGTTCAGTGTGAAAAAGATGGTGAGACAGATTTTCACATTGGTTCGAACGATTGTTTGATGTTTCGAGACAGGATTTGTGTACCAAAAAATGCTGAGTTGATTTGGAGTTCTTCACGAAGCCCATAATGGTTGTTTTTCTGTTCATCCTAGTGGTGTGAAATGTACAGTGATTTGAAGAAATCGTATTGGTGGCCCGGTATAAAAAGAGATATCTCTGAGTTTGTATCGAAGTGTTTAGTTTGTCAACAAGTAAAAGCGGAACATCAAATGCCTTCCTGCCAATTGCAGCCAGTCATGGTCCCTGAATGGAAATGAGATCGGATTACTATGGATTTTGTGACAGGATTACCGGTATCACTAAGTAAAAAAATGCTGTTTGGGTTGTTGTTGATCGACTTACAAAGTCAGACCATTTTGTACTGGTGCGTAAAGATTATTCTCTTGATAAGTTGGCTAATTTGTATGTTTCTGAGATAGTAAGATTACATGGAGTGCCATTGTCGATCATTTCGGATAGAGACCCGAGATTCACCTCAAGATTTTGGAAAAAGTTGCAAGAAGCCTTGGGTACTAAACTGAACTTTAGTACTGCTTTTCACCTACAAACAGATGGTCAGTTCGAGAGAGTAATTCAAATCCTCGAGGATATGCTACAATGTTGTGTAATGGAATTCCAAGGTAGTTGGGAGAAATATCTACCTTTGGTTGAATTCGCTTACCATAATAGTTTTTAGTCAATTATCAAAATGGCACCGTACGAGGCATTGTATGGTTGTAAATGTTAGACTCCATTGTATTAGACTGAACTTAGTTAAAAATAGATTCATGGGGTTGTTTGATTAAAGTGACTGAAGAGAAAGTAAAGATAATCCGTAGTTGTTTGAAAGTTACATCAGATCGACAGAAGTCGTATGAAGATTTGAAAAGAAGAGAAATTGGGTTTCAATTGGGTGATAAAGTGTTCTTGAAGGTGTCACCATGGAAAAAGATTTTGAGATCTAGTCGGAAAGGAAAATTGAGCCCACGTTTTATCGGACAATATGACGTAATAGAAAGTGTTGGACCAATAGCTTATCGATTGGCTCTATCGTTAGAGTTGGAAAATATTCATGATGTGTTTCACATATCGATGTTACGTCGTTACCGATCGGACCCATCTCATGTGATCTCACCGACCAAAGTGGAAATTCAACTCGATATGACTTATAATAAAGCACCAATCAAAATCTTAGCCCGAGAAGAGAAATAGTTAGTGTAACACCCGAAATCCGGCCTAGAAGTTAGGCCCGAATCTGGCGTGTCACATTGAAGTGTTTTTGCGAAAACCTTATTTTCATTGAAAACCCTTCTAAAAGAAATTTGAGTAAAATCCGGTTTGTATTTGTTTTCAAAATAAGGTGTATTCAAAAACTATTTCTTTGTTACTTTATAAAAAAAATCTCCTTTTAATTGCAGAAGCTTGATTTTAAAACAACAATTATTTTTTTAAAAAAGCTTGAAATATGTTTAAAAGAAATAAATCCAGGTTCCGTTTTGAAAATACAAAGCTCAACAACAATAATGGAATAAGAACTAGAAGAAAGGCTTTATTACAACCCGAAATAAAATAACTTAAAATTTCAGAAATTATATATAGAAAAAAAACAAGTCTAATTCACCTTGCTAGTTGGCCACCTCTGAGTCCCTCCATCCGTCGAACCGCCTACTGAGGATCACTTGAGAAAAAAAATAAAAGAGGGAGTGAGTTTCGAAACTCAGTGTGTATATCCCTCAACAAACAAATAGCATATAACATTCAATTGGCCTAAGCCCATATCATATTAATAACATTGTAATTTCATACATGCAATGTTGTGAAAAAAACCCTCCCAAATAGTCCATCCGCTACACAACATCTCCGTCCAACCAAAACACAACTGTGAGGATATCTAAATCGACCCACCCATCTGCTACATAGAAATGGTAGCCCGGTTGCGGTACTACCTAACGTTGCAGCAAAGCTGCTAATCAAATATTGGCTTAAAAAGCCATCGGTGGATCCACGGTTGTCAAGCAACCATGCGATCCTCATATACTTCCTCCGTTCCATGATTCCCAACCCATATGCAACCTAAATAGAATATCATATGAATGTAGAAAACATATATGTAGCGTATATAAATCCTACATTTAACACGTAGGGGTATTTTGGTAAGTTCACAAATTAGGGGTAATTTGGTAATTTTGCTAATCGAGGGTATTTTGGTAATTTTACACTACAGGAGCATTTCAGTGATTCTACCCGATAGGAGTATCTCTGTAATTCTACCCTAAAGGGGTATTTTAGTAATTTTATCCTATAGGGGTATTTCAGTAACTTCTTAACACCGTGGGTCTAATTATATACCTTGGCCCATTTACAAGTCCTCGTTTGGCTAAAGTGAACGGGCACTCTGCACCAGGTAGGTTTCCAGAGAAGAGGAGGTGAGTCATTAAGACTGCTTAAGTACCAAGCTCTCCCTAAATCCAGTCCTAGACATGCATATACCTATTGCCACACCTTAACCTTATGACTTATCCACGGTTGCAATTAATTAGTTATTAAAGTTTTATGTCTGTTAAAGCAGTTATCAGATACTAGGCCCAAAACCCCCTTACAAAGCTCAAACAAGTCCACATACATGCATGTGGCCCCCTCGGCCCAATCTCATTCTTATGGCCCATTAGGCCCAAATCACATTCATATGGCCCATCAGGCCCAATCACATTCATGTGGCCCATCAGGCCCAAATCCATGCCAAATCATTCAACATACTTAATCAACTCATCCCATATTACCAATTTATCAACTTTTGCTTGTTTGGGCCCCCGAGCCTGTCGGGCCCATTTGGGCCCTTCTAGCCCAGTTGGCCAAAACGTGACCCAAGTCCATGAGATTGCTCATGGGGTCTCTGTTATCGTATTAGTTACCCTCGTACGAGTGTTCGCGTACTCACGAGATTGCTGTAGCCAAACTTTTAGCTTTTCGGTATTTCTGCATTTCGGCATTTCGGGATTTGCTGATCTATTGTGTGTGAAGTGTGTGTACACACCTGGTAACGAAACACGTTGCGATCTTCTTAGCCACAAACCTACAAACGATGTCACTCAACGATTAATCACAAACTTATCAATACTATCACCAAAGGCCGAAATTTCACCTTTGCTTTACCTTGAACGACAAGCCTCAACAGGCTCTCCTTGATCACTGATCACGAGTACCTCCTATATCTGCATCAATTTTAATTATTAAAAACTAAACCATAAGTGACTTATATCCATCATAAGTCACCCTCATATTACCTATAACCATTCGGCCAACACCCATCCAAATATGAAGAAGAGTTACTTACCCCTAAAACCTGAAACGTATATGGTAAAATCAGTAGAGATCTAAAATCCGAGATTCGGTACTAATCCCCTACCAAAATCGATGTAGAAAGAGTGAGGGAGAGAAGAAATTGGTACTAGGAAGACCAACTAAAAAAAGGTAAAGTACTTACACAAGAATCGATTGACCAATGCTGAAGAAATAGTGGCAGCACCGCATAATTTTAGCAAAAAATATTCAGCTTTAAAGAAGGTAAACTAGGATCAAGAAAGAAAAGAGTTTGATGAGAAAGGAAGGGAAGAAATTGGTACAATAGTGAAAGAATAAGGGATTTCGACTTTTAGAGGATTTCGAGAAAAAAGTGTTTTTGGAAAAATAGAAAGGAAGAATTCGACATTAGCTTAGAATCCCCAGAATTGGCACCTATATATACTATAGCCAAATTTACCTATCCCCTAATTGCCAATTCGGCTCTAACCTATCCCCTAATTGCCAATTCGGCTCTAACACCTCTCCTATCTCAATCTCCTAACTTTTCTCCATGATAGCTCCTTAATCCCTTCCTTGAATTTCTCACATGGACACTCTCTTCAGAGTCTACATCCAACGCCACTACTAGCCTTTTAATGAGCAAAAATAAAATTCCTAAAAATAGCAAGCCAGCACTCGAACATAGGATCCCCTTGCTTGCCACTAACGCCACCTCTCTGCACCCTAAGTGGCGTCACTTATCCACTACACCACAGCCTTGCTTGTGTCCTATTTTATCTCCATTTATTTAAAAGCCAAGCTACTTGCCATCAAGGTTCCTTTAATTATTAAATTAAAATTCCTTCACCTCAAAGTTCGAACCCAGAACTTCTCCAACACCCCTAGACACTCCAAATTTATTAAACCCTTAAAACCAACATGTCATTTTTCATTTTCTTGCTTACTATAAAAAATTTATGAGACCCAAAGCCCAAAGCCCAAAGCCCAATTCATCTAGGCCCAAAATTCGGGGTGTTACAGTTAAGAAATAAAAATGTGGCATTAGTGAAAGTATTATGGAAAAAGCATGGATTGGAAGAAGCTACATGGGAATCGGAAAAGACCATGAGGAAACAATACCCATATCTTTTCTCTGGTAAGATTTTCGGGGACGAAAATCCCTTAAGGGGGAGAGAGTTGTAACAGCCCGAATTAGGGCCTAAATGGAATTGTGGTTTCAGGACCACAAATTCGACATAGAAAAGTTTATTTCGATAAATTTTTAAGATTTAGTATGTGATTGATTGTATGAGTAAAAATTTGGTAAACAAATTTTATCGATAAAGTGCCCGATTGAATATTGGGACTAAATCGTAAAATTTTCAAAATATGTGTTCTAGGAGCTTTTAGTGTGAAAGTGAAATGAAATTATAAATTAGAGGTCCTTATTTAGCAATTAGACCATTTTTGGGTATTATGGACAAAAATACCCTTGGAAGGAAAAATTTGCAAAGAAGGCCAATAGGGGCATTTTGGTCATTTGGTCATTAAATGAAATAAAAAAGGGAAAATAAGACCAAAAAGTATCCATCTTCTCCTACCCTTGGTTGAATATCAAAGGACATACCATAGCTAGGGTTTTTCATCTTTCAAGCTTGATTGTAAGTATCTCCTAGCCCTGTTTTTCATGTTTTTCGTATTTTTGAGATCCTCGTACCTAGACCTAGCTTTTTATACCACTATTTTAAGCTAGGGTTCATGTTTCAAAATTTACCCATATGTGACATGAAATTATTTTGAAGTCTTTTGGTAGGAAATAATAGTTTGAAGTGTAGTAAACAATAATTTCTAAGTGATTTTGCATGAAAATGCATATAGGGACTAAAATGAAAAAGTTGTAAGATATGTGCATAAATTATGAAATGTTGAGAATTGTTAGTTAATGTGAGGGGAAAGTATGTTCGGCTAGGCTTAGGAGTGTAAATAAGTTGATACATTCCATTTTACGAGCCTAGGGACTAAGTTGTAAAAATTGGCAAAGTTAGGGGTAAAATGGTAAAAAGTTCCATAGGACGATTTTGTGTCCAAATGAGTAATATAGATATTGAAAAAAGCTAAATTTGATGTTATAGATCGAGAACAACGCGAAATCGACCTTGACTATAGAAAAGGCAAGGTATCAGACTAAATTGAAAAGAATTACATTTTGGCCCGAGGTAAGTCATATATGTAAATAATGAGTTAATATGAGTGCAATGTTTATTTATTTTTAATTATTTTTAAATATCTTGAATTTTGAAATCTATATTGAAACATTGAATGTGAAACGTGACAAAATTTATGTGACATCCCGAATTAGGACCTAAACGGAATAGTGGCTTCGAAACCACAATTCTGAAGTAGAAAAATTTATTTCGATTAATTTTTATAATTTATCGAGTGATTAGATGCATGTGTTGGAATATCGATAGAAAATTGCATGTGTAATTTGCCTATTAGGACTTAATTGTGAAAGTTGATAAATATGAGTGGTAGATGTTAAAGGATTTAATTCAATAGCATAATTGAAGTAGAGGTCCTTAAATGGAATTATACCATTAGGTTTTCATGGACAAAAATGGACATACATAGGTAGAAATAACCAAAGTTTTTAATGAAGGGTATTTTAGTCATTTGGTAATTAAAAGATTAAAAAAGGGAAAAAGATGGCAAAATATGTCCATCTTCTTCATTAGGATGAAATTTCAAGGGTTCTCCATAGCTAGGGTTTGTTTCAAGCTTCCAAGCTCCATAGTAAGTGATTCCAAGTCCCGTTTTTAATGTTCTTTACGTTTTTGGAGTCCCGGTAACTCGATTTAGCTTATGCTAGCAATAATTTAACCTAGGGTTTATATTTGGAAAAATACCCATAGGTGAAATGTATTTATTTTGATGTTTTATGATAGAATATGAAGTTTTAAATTATGCTAAACAACTTGTGCTACTCGGTTTTAAGTGAAAACGAGTAAAACGGGTTAATCGGTAAAAATACCTATTGTTCATAAGTACATGTTAGAGTAGGAATTTGATGTTGACTTTGGCAAATAAATGATCAGCATGTTCTAAAACATAATAATTAGGGAAAAATTTTAATTTCCGAGCTTTGGGGCAAAAGTGTAAATATGCAAAAGTTTAGGGGCAAAATTATAAATTTGCTAAAGTTAGAGTTAAGGACTGTTTTGATAAATGTGAGTATTAGATAAGCTAAATGTGTTATTTTAGATCAAGAAATACGTGGAATCAACCTTGATCGGGGAAATGAAAAGATTGTGGACTAAATTGCAAAATTTCTTTATTTTGCACAGAGATAAGTTTATATGTAAATAATGTATTGTTTTATTATGTTATAATATTTTATTTTGTGACATGTGAAATAAGTTTTAGTATTGTTCAATTAATGGACATAAACGGGGATTTGTGGTTGATGAATTGAGATTAAATGAGGAAATCTCGGTTGAACCTTCGGAATGGAAAAACATGGTGCTAAGTGGATATACCACGGTTATATGTGTAACGTGGTGCTAAGTGGATATGCCACAATTACACATATTGATACATGTAGCGTGGTGCTAAATGGATATGCCACGGTTAAACATGTAACGTGGTGCTAAGTGGATATGCGACGGTTATACATGTTAATTTGAAAAGTGGCGCTAAGTGTGTATGCCACAATTACATGTTAGCCCAATAGTGTGGTGCTATGTGCATATACCACTAAGTTGGGTATTAATTACAGAAGGTGGAGCTATGTGCTAAAACCACCGGATATTGTTACTTTCCGAAGTGTTCACCGGGAGAAACAAGTTTGCTAAATGAAATTTAACGTGAAAAATGTGGGATAAATACCAGAATATGAATATATGAGTTTTGAATTATGAGTTAGATATGTGATTGAATTTTGATAAGAAGAATGTGAATAAGTATTATCTTGAAAGTTGATAATAATAAATTTTAGTGAAGGAATGAAATTTGGGAAAAACAGTCTAAAATAGCAGCAGGGGAGTGACTTTGAAAAATCACCAAAAATGATATAAGTTGAAATAGAAGTTGAATGAGATATAAAATTAAATCTTATTGAGTCTATTTTCATATAAAAGAAATAGAGCAAACAAATGAATTCTGTATTTTGAGATATTTATATTTTTGTAAGACTAGTTCAGACTGATTTTGTAATCCCCTGTTCTAAATTGTAAAAATCATTAAAAATTGTAAAAAAATAGTTAAGGAACATAATTTATATGGTTGGATTCCTTATTGAGTATTTTTTCATAATAAAGAAACAATAACCGTATTTGAATTCAGTAGAAAAAGATAATTAAATTTTAGTGAAGAATGGTCAGAGCTACTGATTCGTGAAATAGGGGAGACTTCAATGAATAAACTGTATTAATTGGCCCAATAAAAAATTCTGAAATTTTTATGGTAAGAAGACATATGAGTCTAGTTTCTAGAAAAAAATTACAGATCTTAATTTGGAGTTCCGTATCTCCAGATAAAAATAATTTAGTGACTGGGACTCGAATGGACAGCTTGTACTGAACTGAAATAAATGATAAATGCATATGAGAAAAAGGTTGTGTAATTATGGATACATATTTTGGGATCTATAAATGCCATTACTAGTTTGTTATCTTTATTATTTACATATTACTTACTAAGCTTTTAGCTTACTTTGCTTCCTCTTCCTTTCTTGTTTTATTTTATGGTGAAATCAAGTTTGCTCGTGATTCGGGGAAAAGTTGTCGGAAGCTCACCAACGCTATCCATCCTTCCTTTTGGTATTTTGTAAACACATTTTGGACATATGGCATGTATAGAAGGCTTGAGTATTTTGTTATAAATTTTAGTAATATTACTTTAAAAGTTGAATTCTAACATTAGATATTTCACTCGTATTTTGTTATCGGTATGATCTAATGTTAGTTACATTATAAGTTTATGATATATGTGAATTTAATTTTTAAAAGATGAGCGATCAATTGACGGATTTAAATTTAGATAATCATTTTATGTCTTGATTTGCTATAATTATACGTATGTTGTTCTAGTAATACTCGTATCCTGTTCTAGTATTGAACATGGGTACGAGGTGTTACAATTTGTTAAGCAAAGAAAGGTTCCGGTGGAACCTTAGGAATCATTAGGATACAAGTGACATGTCATTAGGATTCTATTGTCAGTGATCAATTGTTTATATTTGTGATTCCGGGTGCTGGTCTACTCCGACTACCAGTGGCTAGGTAATCCTGCATTTGTTGTGGATGCCTGTCATCTTGTGTGAGCAGCTCTGAGTAGTATCGACTACACCGTCAGCTTGTGTGAGCAGACCTGAGAATAGCTCATTATTGAGTCTTCATGTGCTATGTGTTATGTGGTACCCATTGGTAGCTTCGGCTACATTATATGTGTGGCAATCGTGCCTTACTCCGAGTATCCTTTAGTATTCCACGTGGTTCAACAGGTTAATTGTATCGATGTGACATTGTACGATTGTATGAAAAAAAAGGATTTGACCATGTGTTTAAGATTGTGTATGTGCAGGTTATATGAAAAATATTGTATGTGCGAAATGCCTATTATATGCATTATGTTATGGGGTAAGGCTAATAAGTAAGTGATAATCAAACCTAGGGTGATCTTTGTGATGCTTACCCTACTATAAGAATTATTGCTTAAATACTCATTTCCTTTGCATATAGGCTTACTAAGCTTAATAGCTTACCCCTTCTCTTTTCCTTTCCCTTATAGGTTCGTCCAGCTCATCCGAGGTTTGGTGACCAGTGAGATTCCATCAACACTATCAACAAGCTCTTTTGGTATTTTGATTATGACCTTGAATAGTTATGCATTGTATAGATGGTCTAGTGGTTGAGTCTTATGTCATTGCCTTAGGGGTCAAATGTTACTAGAAATGTTTTGGGTAATTGGCCATTTGAAATGAACCAAATTTGGTTATGTCATATTTTGTTAACATATTGTAATGTGGTAGTGCAAATTTGCTAAGTATATGTGAAATGTTGCATGGAAGAATATGCATGTTTGTGGTATATAGAAATGGTTGAAAGATGGCCATAATATGTGTGTTTGGATGTATTAATGTGCCATGTTGAGAAATGGCAAAGTTGGTTGAATTTGGTTTGTGTTTCAGGGTGGTAATTAGCTTGGAAAATAGCTTATAATTGTCCACACGGGTAGACACATGGGCGTGTGTCTAGACTGTGTGTGACATACGGCCAACCCACGAGCGTATTAATAGGCCGTGTATCCTTTGCATCTGAAATTATGAAAGTCAATATTCTGTAGTAAACACACGGGTTAAGGGCACGGTCATGTGTCCTGACTGTATGGAAAACACGGGCTAGCCTACGAGCGTGTGACTTGGTAGTGTGACAAAGTTTTCGCGATGACGTCATAAACAGAATGCCCCAGATTTTCACACGGGGAGAGGACACGGGCGTGTTGAGGCCGTGTGAGGGACACAGGTTGGAGACACAGATGTGTGCTCAGCCGTGTGAAAACCCCTGTAGGTTCGAAATGAAAATTAATTCCGCACGGGCATGGGACATGGGCGTGTGAGACCACACGGCCTACCCACACAGGCGTGTCACTGACCCACATAGTCGTGTGCCCTGTTTTGAGTCAAATTTTCAAAAGCGTTCGAATAGTTTCGATTTAGTCCCAATTCATACCCAATGTATCGTTTGGGCCTCGTAGGCCCATAATGTGGTTGTTATGAGTGTGAATGAAAAAGTTTTAAATTTTTCACAGAAATTATGTATCAAGAGCAAATGATCGTGCGAGTGTTTGTTCGGTAATGCCTCGTACACGAGTCCGGCGTCGGCTACGGGTGAGGGTGTTACATGTTTCCTGATGAATTACCAGGATTACCACGGATCCAAGAGGTTGAGTTTGGCATTTAGTTAGTGCCGGGAACCACACCTATTTTGAAAACTCTATACAGAATGGCTCAGACAGAATTAAAAGAATTAAAATCTCAGTTGCATGAGTTGACCAATAGAGGATTCACATGACCTAGTTTCTCACACTGGGGTGCTCCTGTACTATTTCTGAAAATGAAAGATGGCACAATGAGAATGTGCATTGACTATCGACAGCTAAACAAAGTGACAGTCAAGAATAAGTATCCTCTGCCCAGAATTGATGATTTATTCGATCTGTTAAAAGGGGCTACTGTATTTTCAAAGATAGATTTGAGATCGGGATACTATCCGTTATGAGTTAAAGACTTAGACATACTAAAAATTGCATTCAGAACACGGTATGAACATTATGAGTTTTTAGTAATGCCTTTTGGACTAACGAATGCTCCTGCAGTTTTTATGGACCTAATGAATCGTATCTTTAGACCATACTTAGATCGATTTGTTGTGGTATTCATAGATGACATATTGATTTATTCGCATGATGAAACTGAGCATGCCGAGCACTTGAGAATTGTGTTACAGACCCAGCGTGATAAGTAGTTATTTGCTAAGTTCAGTAAATGTGAATTTTGGTTATGCGAAGTTGGTTTTCTGGGACATGTCGTGTTAGCATCTGGTATACGAGTTGATCCGAGCAAGATTTTGGAATCCTAGATTGGAAACCTTCGAGAAATGTGTCAGAAGTCTACAGTTTTCTAGGACTTACTGGTTATTACAGATGATTTGTAAAAGGTTTTTCAATGATTGCAACTCCGATGACTAGATTGTTATAGAAAGATATTAAGTTCGAGTGGTAAAATAAGTGTCAGAAAAGTTTCGATCAGTTGAAAGCCTTATTGACTGAAGCTCCAGTGTTAGTATAGCTAGAATCGGATAAAGAGTTTGTGATTTATAGTGATGCTTCGTTGAATGGTTTGGGCTACGTTTTAATGCAAGAAGGAAAAGTCATAGCTTATGCCTCGAGACAATTGAAGGCGCATGAGAAGAATTACCCGAATGCAGGATTTAGAGTTAGCAGCTATTGTGTTTGCGTTAAAGATTTGGCGCCACTATCTGTTCGGTGAAAAATGTCATGTATATTCAGCTCACTAAAGTTTGAAATATCTGATGACTCAGAAAGATTTGAATTTGCGATAGAGAAGATGGTTAGAATTGTTAAAAGATTAAAAGCTAGTGATTGATTATCATCCGGGAAAAGCAAATGTTGTTGCTGATGCTTTGAGCTAGAAATATTTGTTTGCTCTACGTGCGATGAATGTTTAGTTGGCTTTAGCCGATGATGTTTCAATTATAGCTGAGTTGAAAGCGAGATCGTTTTTTTTTACAGCAGATATGTGATGCCCAGAAAGTTGACAATGAAAGGTTAATGAAAAGAGCTCAATGTGATTCCAATCCTGATTTTGAATTTCGAGTTGATGTTGATGATTGTTTGAGATTCTGATATCGAATTTTTGTTCTGAGAACTTCAGAGTTGATTCAGATGATTTTGAATGAAGCACATAACAGTTGCTTATCTATTCATCTAGGAAGTACGAAGATGTATAATTATTTGAAACAACTTTACTGGTGGCCTAGTATGAAATGGGACATCTCAAATTTTGTTTCAAAATGTTTGATTTGTCAGCAAGTCAAAGCTGAACATCAGGTACCATTCGGTTTGTTACAGCCGATTATGATTCCCGAATGATAATGGGATATAGTGACTATAGACTTTGTTTTGGGTTTGCCCCTATCTCCAAGAAAGAAAGATGCGATTTGGGTTATGGTTGATAGACTGACGAAAACAACTCATTTTATTTCGGTATGATTAGACTACTCAGTTGATAAGTTAGCTGAGTTATACATTTCTGATATTGTGAGATTGCACAGGGTCCCACAATCTATTGTTTTGGATAGGGATCTGAGATTTACTTCATGGTTTTGGAAGAAATTGCAAAAGGTTTTAGGTACGAAATTACATTTCAATACTGCTTTTCACCCACAAACAAATGGTCAATCCGAGCGAATCATTCAGATACTCGAGGATATGTTGAGCTGCTGCATTCTTGAGTTTGAAGGTATGTGGGAACAGTATTTGCCATTGATTGAATTCGCGTATAATAATAATTTTCAATCAAGTATTAAAATGGCACCATACAAAGCTTTATATGGTCATAAATACCGAACACCTTTGTATTGGACAGAATTTAACGAGAATAAGATTCACGGGGTCGATTTGATCAAAGAGACTGAACAGAAAGTGAAAGTGATTCGTAACAATTTGAAAGCAGCATTAGATCGTCAGAAATCGTATGCAGATTTGAAACAGAAAGATATTGAATTTCAGATTGATGAAAAAGTGTTTTTCAAAGTATCTCCGTGGAAGAAAATACTTCAATTCAGGCGTAAAGGAAAATTGAGTCAGAGATTCATCGAGCTACCAGTAGCATATCGACTATCGCTACCGTCAAAGTTAGAAAAGATACGTAATATATTTCATGTATTGATGTTACAGCGATATAGATCCGATCCCTCGCATGTGATTTCCCCATCCGAGATAGAGATTTAATCTGATATGACTTATGAAGAAGAACCGATCCGTTTTTTAGCTCGCGAGGTTAAAGAATTGCAAAATAAGAAAATTGCATTAATGAAAGTTTTATGGCATCGACATGGGGTTGAAGAAGCTACGTGGGAGCCTGAGGATGCTATGAAAGAGCAATACCCAAACCTATTCACTAGTAAGATTTTCGGGGACGAAAATCCCTAATGGGGAGAGTTGTAACAACTCGGTTTTGAGCCTAGTCGGAATAGTGGTTTTAGGGCCATAAATTCGAGGTCAAAAAAATATTTTAGTATTATTTTTATTGTCTACAGCATGTGATAAAGTATGTGTAAAAGTTTCATGTGTTAATTTTATCAGTTCAGTGTTCAATTTGATAAAAGGACCTAATCGCATAAAATGCAAAAGTTTTGTTTTAATTGAATAAATGTGAGGTCCTTATGATACAATTAGACCATGGTTTTAATGAATAGACATACATGGGCAACTATTAGTGGAATTTTAATGTTTATAACCAAGTTTAATTTAGTAATTAACGAAATAAAGGTTAATAAAATAAAACCAAACAAATTTGTGTAACAGCCCGAGTTAGGGCCTAGTTGGAATAATGGTTTCGAGACCATAAATTCAAAGTAAAAAAAATTATTCCGTGATTATTTTTGAGTTTATGGCATGCTTGCATGATATTGAGAAAATTTCATAAAGAAAATTTTATAATCTAGTGAATAATTTGTCCTTTAGACTAAATTGCAAAAGATGCAATTTATGTGTTCTAGAAGGTTTAAGTATGAAATAGCATAAGAGAAATTAATAGAGGCCCTTAAATAACAAATAGACCAATTTTTAGCATGATGGACAAAAGTGCCCATGGAAGGGAAAAATATCAAAGAAAGGACATAAGGGCATTTTGGTCATTTGGTAAAGTTAAGTAATAAAAAGGGAAAAATAAGTCAAAAATTGTGTCCATCTTCTTCCTTGTGTGCTGAAATTCTAAGGGACTCCATAGCTAGGGTTTTGACATTTTCATGCTCTAAGTAAGTGACTCCAAGCCCCGTTTTTCATGCTCTTTGTATTTTTGAATCGTCGTAGCTTAATCTAGCTATTTCTACCACTAATTTGAGCTAGGGTTCATATTCAAAAATATAACCATGCATGACATGCAAGTAAATTGATGCCTAGTGGTAAAAAATGGAAGTTTAAAGTGTAATAAACATCTTTCTCTAAGTGATTTTCATGAGAAACCCTAATAGGGACTAAATTGCAAAGTTAGTAAAATGGGTAGTAAATGTACAAATTGATGAGCAATGTGGGCTGCTATGAGCACATGAAAGGTTCGGCTAGGCTTGGGTAACCTAGAAAATAAGTGCATTTCATCATACGAGCCTAGGGACCATTTTATAAATATGTAAAAGTTTAGGTGCAAAATTATAAAATTTACCAAATTGTCAATTATGAGCTATTTAGTCAACGTAGGTGCTAATTAAATTAAAATTTTTATTTTAGATCAAGAAACACGAAGCTCGGGCTGAAACTGGGGAAAAAAGTAAAGTTGTGGACTAAACCGAGCATTCACCCACATTTTGGACCCGAGGTAAGTTGTATGTGATAATTAGCTTGCATGTTATGTAAATTCTTTATGATGATTTTCTATGAAATTATGATATTTCATGAAGTCATGGATGTAATCTTGTATGAAATATGTACAATTCCATGAGATTATTAATATGAATTTCTACCAAGAAATGATGAAACACGAAAGAGAAGTTACATGTAAGTGAAAAAGGATACGAAGGATATCGTAATCATGTCATGAGTATTTGTAGGTCCTATATAAGACCATGTCTAGGACATGACATCAACACCGAATTGAGATCCCATGTAAGACCATGTCTGGGACATGGCATTGGCATCGAGAGGTGATCCCTGGTAAGACCATGTCTGGGACATGGCATGGGCATCCGAGATGAGGTCCTGTGTAAGACCATGTCTGGGACATGGCTTTGGAACCAAGATGAGATAAAGATCCCTTATAAGACCATGTTTGGGACATGCCATGGGCATCCTAAATGAGATTCCGTGTAAGACCAAGTCCGAGACATGGGATTGGCATCAGAGTACGATCTCGTGTAAGACCATGTCTGGGACATGGCATTGGCATCATTTCATGAGATTGACTTACAGGTATCCTTCAGTATACTAAAAGGATATTAAAGGAAAAAGTATCCAAATTGATAAATTTCAAGAGAAAGACTAAAGTTTCATGTCAAGTGTTGCAGGTATATACGAGTAAGTTATGAGAAATTGAAAGTACATTGTTATGAGAAATACATCATGAAAAACATGAGTAAGTTATATGATTGAATAAGTCATGATAAATTATTAGAATGATGATTCATGATTTTTGTTGTTATTTTATTCATGAAACTTACTAAGCATATATGTGCTTACTCTTTTCCTTTCTCTCTTCCATGTAGATTTGCCGAACCAGCTCGGGGATCATTAAAGTCGGAGCTCGAAGTCACAGTATCAAGCCATCCATTTTGGTATAGTATAGTTGGTCATTTTGTTGTATGGAATGTATAGGAAGCTTGATTACATTTGATAAGTGTCCTTTTGGGTAGCCAAAGTCATTGGCTAGTAACATTACTCATGTGGTATTGTAATAGCCTTATAATTGGGCTGATGTTGATTAAGTTATACCTTATTCAATGTGGATGAAATTCATGAGTATGCAAATTGAAAGTTCAAGTAGAATATTGATGGATGAGAATGATGTGCATAATGGCATGTGGATGCCTTATTTGTGAGTATTTAGAGAGTATATTATGCCTTGATGTGTGCTTTGGAATTGGCATTGTGTTTGGTTATGTTTTAGGGTGGCAAAAATGGATTAGAAAATAGCCTATTGTTGTCCATACGGTTGGGCACACGGGCGTGTGCCTAGGCTGTGTGTGACACACGGTTAGCCTCAAAGGCATGTTAATTGGTAGTGTGTCCCTTGCATCCAATTTAGTTAAGTCAGTATAGAACACGGGCTGAGCACACGGGCGTGTGTCTTGGTTGTGTGCTCCCCTGATAGTTATAGTGTTCAAAATCAGGATACTCCACGGGATATTGGCACGGGCGTGTCTAGGCCGTGTGAGGGACATGGTCCATAGACACTGGCGTGTGCCCATGCCATGTTTGTAACATCTCGATTTTGGACCTAGTCAGAAAGTGGTTTCGAGGCCACAAATCTGACAAAGAAAATATTATTTTTATTATTTTTTATGATATACAATTTCACAGAAAGATTTCGTGAAAATTTCCTTCAAAAATTTCGATGTTTGGGCACTTAATTTAGTCAAAAGGACTAAATTATAAATAGTGCAAAAGTTGAGTTCCATATGTTAGAAGTGTCCAATTGTTATGAAGTTTTAAATTGAAGGTCCTTAAATAGTAATTAGACCATTGGTTAAATTGTTGGACAAAAATGGGCATGAATAAGACAAATTTGATAGAAAAGTCTTTAAGGGCATTTTGGTTATTTAGTAGTTTAAAAGAATTAAAAAGGGAAAATGAAGCAAAAATTTGCTCATCTTCTTCCTCAAGGCCGAATATAGCATGGAGAAACCATGGCTAGGGTTTTTCAAGCTTCCAAGCTCGATTGTAAGTCCATTCTAGCCCCGTTTTTAATGATTTTTACGTTTTTGAAATCCCAGTAACATGATTTCTCTATTTCTACCATTTATTTGAGCTAGGTTTTGATTTCAAAAATTGATCCATGTTGAATAATTGTGCATTTTGATGAATTATGGTAGATTATGCATGTTTATGGTTAGAGAAACGGTTTTTACCAAGTGATTTTCGACGAAAACGTCCGAAAGGACTAAATCGTAAAAGTTATAAAATTGGCCATAAGTGTGAGTTTTAATGAGAATTGTGGGCTGCCATATTTATGAAATGGTTTAGTTAGGCCTAAAATGCAAAGAAATTGAATGAAAATTTATTTCCAAGCTTTGGGGCAAAAGTGTAAATATGTAAAAGTTTAGGGGTAAACATGTAAATTTTGTAAAATATGTTTTAGGTCCGAAATGATTATTACATTGATTAAATAAGTGAAATATGATGTTTTAGATCCCAAAAAACGAGATTTGGACCTAGAACGGGAGAAAAAATTAAAAATCGAGAAAGTTGGTCGAAATGACCGTATTGGTATCGAGGTAAGTTCATGTGTTTAATAAGCATTTAATTAAGCATGTTTGAATGCTAAATTGATATATTAGTTATAAATGTTTTAGTATAGATTTTTGAATATAATGATAAGAATCGAGAAATGTTCGATAATGATTTGACATTAAAAAATGAGAATTCGAATAAGTTTACACATAAGACCATAGTGGTAATGTGGCTTTGTATAAGATCAAGAAAGTATTAAATAGCATAATTTGAGGAAAGTAAGATAAATTGAGGATATGATGAGATTGAGAATGTAAGTATGTAAGTTGAGTAGTATTTTATTGTTATGCAATTGTTGCTATTATTATTATTGAGTTATGTGATTGACCTTGAGAATTTTGAGCAAGTATGCTTTAACTATGATTTGCCAAGGCATGACATTGGTGAGTATATAAGGCAAGGAACATCCCATGTAAGTCCATATCAGACATATGGCATTGGCAAGTTGAGACAGTTGAGGAACATCCCATGTAAGTCCATATCAGACATATGACATTGGCAGGTTGAGACAGTTAAGGAACATCCCATGTAAGTCCATATCAGACATATGACATTGGCAGGTTGAGACAGTTGAGGAACATCCCATGTAAGTCCATATTAGATATATGGCTTTGGCAAGAGAGGGAACATCCCATGTAAGACCATGCCTAGAGCATGGCATTGGCAGGCTATTATTAGGCAGGAAAACCCAAGTACCCTTAGTGTTCCAAACGGTTCATCGGGTTAATATACAGGCTATGTTACAAGAAAGTTCAGGTAAAGGAATGATAAACAGGAAAGTTAAAGAGTAAGTGGAGAAGTAAAATAAAGATTTTGTTAGTTGATGATATTAAAAGTATTTTAATGAGTATATTCAAGTATTAAGTAAGTGATAAGTTTTCAATTATACTTATGACACTTTGTGACATGATTAGCAATATGCCTATATATTATGAGAGAGTATTAATGTGTTAAGTGAGATGTTGCAGGTATATAAACAAGCTATTAAGTAAGGTATTCTTTTTATTATTCCGAGCCTTTGATAAGGTTACCAATGAGTAGGATGAGAAAGTAAGAACTTAACATTATTTATGCAAATTATGAAAGCTTAATAACAAGCTAAATTTATTACTAATGCCTATTATTTTACATGTGAACTTACTAAGCTTTATAAGCTTACCTTTTTCCTTTCCTCTGTTCCAGATTTTTATCAAACAAGCTCGGATTGGAGGTCGTCAGAGATCGCTTCACACTTTCAACTATCAAGTTACCAATTGGGTATTTTCATTGAAACGTTTTAAGTTATGGCATGTATAGGGACTTGGTTATTTTGTGTGTATGTCCTTATGATATGACTAAAGAATGGCATGCGAATACTTGATAATGATTAGCTATTGAAATGGCTAAATAAGAACATGTGTTGATGTTATGTATGCCTAAATGAGGTTTAATGCAAAGAAATTATGAAAGAGTAAAAGTTGGTTATGAAACAGTTTTGGGACAGTAGCAGTGACATGAATTTGAAAAATCACTAAAAATTGTAGAAATAGAATTTAATGGTGAATGAGATATAAAATTAAATATTATTGAGTCTATTTTCATAGAAAAGAAATAGAGCAAACAAAGGAAGTCTATATTCTGAGATATTTAAATTCTTGTGAGACTGGTTCAGAATGACTTTGTGTTCCCCTGTTCTGAATTTAGAAATTTACTAGAAATTTTACAAGAATAATTAAGGATTATAGTTTATATGTATAGATTCCTTATTGAGTCTATTTTCAAGAGAAACAAATGGAAATGTTATCCGAATTCTGTATAATAAGATAATCAATTTTTAATGAAGAGAGGTTAGGTCTGTTGGACTGCAATAGGGGAACCTTTAATGAATAAAATGTACGAATTGGCCAAACCAAAAATTTTGGAAAAATTTTGGTAAGAAGATATATGAGTCTAGTTTTAGGGAAAATTGACGGATTTAAATTTTGAGTTTTGTAACTCGAGTTATAATTAATTTAGTGACTTTTACACATGTGGGCAGTTTTATTATGTGAAATAAATTGTTTTGATTTGTGTAAGTAATCGAAAAATTTTTAATGTTCTTGGTTTGGTCCCAAACCGTTTCAATTGCATGTTTTAGGGTCTTGAAGGCCTTCTTTAGGGATATATTGGAAGAATGTGAGCGAATTAATTTTAAAAGTAAATTTTTATGCCCCAATCCAGTAAGATAAGTCTGGTAACGCCTCGTGTTCGACTCCGGCGACAGTCTCAGGTAAGGGGTGTTATAGTGTTCAAGTCTGTAGGTTTGGAATAAGAAATAAATTTAGCACGGGCTAGGGACATGGGCGTGTGAGACCACACGGCCTGCCCACACGGGCATGTCGCATCTCACACGGGTGTGTGGCCCTATTTTAAGCAAAATTCTTTTTCTAAGTGCTTGAAAGTTCTATGATTGGTTTCAGAACATACCCGATGTATGTTTTGGGCCTTGCCGGCCCATAATAAGGGTAGCATGAGATTGTGTGAAAATTTTTGAAATGGAATGAATTTTTATAGCTCGAGTTTACGTATTCAAGCATGTTTAAGTACAGTAATGCCTTGTACCCCGTCTCGGTGTCAGACTTGGGTAAGGGGTGTTATAATTTGTGTTCATCTTTTCCTATTTCTTCCACCGAAATTAGAAAGAAACTTGGGATTTAGAAGCTTCAAATATTTCGGCACTTGTGTGGCTTGATTTGTAAGCTTTTAAGCTCGGTTTTTGATGATTTTTATGTTTTTGTAATCATTGCTTCGTATTCTAGCTAGCCAATGCCATGATTCTTGAAATTTTGATGATTTTGAGAAGTCTCATTGATGAATGTTTGTGTTTTTAGAGGTTTGATGTTAGAAAATAAATATTTAATGCTAGATAAACAAGTGTTACAAAGTGATTTTGAGTAAAAATGTATTTTAGGGATTAAATTGTGAAATGTTGAAAATGAAATGTTAAAATGTGAAATAAATGAAAGTTTTGGGCTGCTAGGGACTTACATAAAATTTGGCTAGCATGAAATTTGAAAGAAATTGTGAAATTTGTGATTTATATGAATAAGGACTAAATTGTGGAAAATGTAAAACTTTAGGGGCTAATATGTGAAAATACCCTAATTGTGTGTTTTGGATTAAATTGAATAAACATGTGATTAAATTAGCTAAATTTGAATTTATTTAGATCAAGAACAAAAGAAATTTGATTTAGATCGGGGGAAGTTGAAAGTTATTGAATAGTCGCTCCGATTGGTTCATTTCTGTACGAGGTAAGTTCATATGCAAATAAACATATTTTCATTTAAATTATATATGCATGATTGTTATTGAAACATATTGAATTGTATTGAGAAGTTGAATATGTGAATACGAGAAAGTATAGACAGTGTTACGACGTCAGAAAGTCCTATACAAACCATAGGAATAGTATAGGATATGAATGTCATGACATTAGTATTCCGAGGTGTGATTTCGTGTAAGACCATGTCTGGGACATTGACATCAATTTGAGATTTACTTGTAAGACCATGTTTGGGACATTGGCATCGTATATAATTTCATGTAAGACCCTGTCTGGGACAGTGGCATCGATATTTGATAACATGTAAGACCATATCTAGGATATGGCATTGTACGAGCTTTACAAACTATCCGAGTATCCTTATCAATTCCAAACGATTCAACAAGCAATGTCGAGAAGTGAATGAATATGTGAATGAGTAACAGATTCAAGTATGTATGATGTTATATGAATATTGAAAGAAAAGGTAAGTGAAGTACATGAATTATGAAGAAGTGAATTAGATGAGATTAATGAAGCTTGCATATGTGATTTGGTATGATTCCCATGGATGAATTGACTTAAGTTTATTTTATGTGTTAAGTTTATTTGTATATGGCTTACTAAGCTTTTGAAAGCTTACTTTGTGTGTGTTTTCATTGTTTTATAGATATTCAAAGCTAGATCAAGCTCAGGGATCGTCAAGGATCATCGTCATACTATCCAACACTTTGTTGGTACTTTTGAAGTTTTGTAAATATGGTATATGGCATGTATAGGCTAGAGATGTTATGGTATGTTTAGTATGGTGAATCTTGCCATGTGATGTGGCTTGAGATAATGAACTTGTTTTGGTTTATGCTTGGTAATGAAATATTATAAATGTGATGAGTATATATGTCCTTGTGTAAATGGTCATTTTGGTATGAATATTTGGCTAAAAGTTGAATAACATTCATGGTGGAATAATGTTAGTATGTAATGAATGAGACATGGTTTATGATGGCTTGTTTTGTTGTTGGAATTATGAGGAATTGGTATGATTTTTGAGTTAGGTTAAATGGCATGTTTTTGACTTATGGTGTTAGTATGACTTTGATAAGTTTTGAATTCGTAAATGAGTATTGAAATGGTTGATGATGTTATGGAATGAATTGTGCATGTTTTGGTATGGTTTTGGCTGCCTTTTGGTCATGAATTATGCTATGGATGATGCTTGTAGGGATGACTTTAAAGGGTGGCAAATTGGCCTTGTAAATGGCCTATTTTTGCCCACACGGGCAGGGACACGGGCATTTGTCTTTGTTGTGTTGCTCAAAGGTTCAATTTGAATTGAGCTTGGGCGCTCAACATAGTCTCACACACGGGTGTGTGGCAGGCCGTGTGGCTAAGTTTATATACCCTATAGGTTTGGCATGGCCGAGCACACGACCTAGATGTGAGGCCATTTCGAATAGGCACTTGGGCTGGACACATGGGCGTGTGACTGGCTGTGTGACCAAGTCAATAACCTTCCTAGTTTTCACACAGCCTGGCACACGGGCATGTCTACTAGCTGTGTGGATAAGTCAGTATGTATGCCCTTTGTTCACTCAACCTAGACACATGGGCGTGTCTGAGGCCGTGTGAGGAACACGGCCTGTCCACATGGGCGTGTGACCTCTGTTACTTTGAAAAATTTTAAAGTTTTGAGAATTTTTATACGAGATTGGTTTAGTCTCGAACCTTCTCTAAAGCATGTCTAAGATCTCGTAGACCTATTTGAGGGACATTGTGTGTATGAATGATTATGAGATGTTGATGTGTGATCTAAGTGTGTGAAATGATCGTAAAATATGTTGAAATGTTCAGTAAGGGCTCTTAAATCTAGTCCGACGATTGATACAGGTTAGGGGTGTTACAAACCCAACACACCATTAAAGGGTTTTAATACCCATCTAGGCCTGTACACCATATAGTGTCGGTACGACACATTTGATATGATTGCAAACTAGCTGCCAAGTTAGGTTGTGATAAAACGCTAGATCCAGATATAGTCTGTGGCTTGGCCACTGAACCAGCACATATCACTTCCTGCTTTACACATTTCCCATACCATGTAGACGCAAATGACATATGTTAGACATCAAGAACGTATACACGATGTTCGGATACAGTTCATATTCAGATAGTACAAGTCAATACCATTATAGTTATAACATTCAATATAAGTTTAGATACTCAACTATTCAATCTTGGATAATTAGATAGCAACTTATACGGTTAAATTCAGATCATACGAACACTATATAAGGCCTGTACAGATCTACATGGCTTGGAACACGCTCGTGTGCCTGTCGGTGTGTTTCACATAGCCTAGCACATGCCCGTGTCCTCTGGTCGTATGGTCCTTTTTGTACACTCAGTGAGTTAAACGGCTTGGGAACACACCCGTGTCCCTGGCCCGTGTGTCTCTAATTTGTGAATCAGTAAGTTACACGACCTGGGCACATGTAACATCTCGAATTAGGGCCTAGTCAGAATAGTGGTATTAAGACCATAAATTTGAAGTAGAAATATTTTTTTTATGATTATTTTGAGGTACATGACATGTTTGTTTGATTGTGTGAAAGTTTCATGAAGAAATTTTATGAATAAGTGCCCAATTTAACTTTTAGGACTAATTTGCAAAAATTATAAAATATGAGGTTCTAGAAGCTTTGGGGTGCTTAATTGAAATGCATGTGTAAATTAGAGGTCCTTATTTAGTAAATAGACCATTTTATGTCATGATGGACAAAAATGGACATGGAAGGGAGAATTCTCAAGGAAGGGCATTAAGGGCATTTTAGTTATTTAGTTAATAAAAGAAATAAAAGGGAAAATAAGGCCAAAAATTGTGTCCATCTTCTCCATGCTTGGCCGAATTTCTTAAGAAGCCATAGCTAGGGTTTCATCACTTTTCAAGTTCACTAATCAAGAAGAAAGAGGTCTAAACCTAAATCGAGGGAAGACTAAAGTTGAGGACTAAACCGAATAACTAGTCATATTTTAGGTACCGAGGTAAGTTTATGGGTAAATAATGTAACATTATGTTTCTATGTGTTTAATGCTTTATTTTTGCATAATATGTATAATTGTTTTATGAAATTTGGTTTACAATGATTCAATGACGACGTAACAAGGTTTAAAGTTTCGAAATCCCAGTTGAACTTTAGGAATAGATAGGATACAAATGTCATGACATTAAGGTTATGTCTGATCCCATGTAAGGCCATGTCTGGGACATGACATTGGCATCGATATGTGGTCCAATGTAAGACCATGTCTGGGACATGGCATTGGCATCGTTATGAGATTTCGTGTAAGACCATGTCTAGGATATCGCTTCGATATGAGATCCCGTAGAAGACCATTTCTGGGATATGGCATCGGCATCGATTTGTGATCCCATGTAAGACCATATCTGGGATATGGCATTGGCATCCTACCATGTGTACGAGATTTCCCGAGTATCCTTAGTATTCCAAGTGGTTCAACGGGTAATTCAAGACTATGTCAGTGTAATGAGAAGGTATGAACATGTTGAAAGGGTACAGGTATGTACACAAAACTCATAATTCTTGAGTTAAGCATCGATAAGGCATCGATAAGAAGTGAATAAAGGAATCATGAGTTTTATGGTACGTTATGTAAAGAACATGATCTAAGGTGTATTCATGATAATTGATGACATTGTATCAAGTTATATTTATATTATGCGTATGATATTGCATGATTAGTGTTGTTAATTATTTACGTGCAAACTTACTAAGCTTTATGCTTTGTCCCCTTTCTTTTCCATTTTCTTATAGTATCGCCAAGCTAGCTCGAGGATTGAAGGACATCAGAGACTCGATCACACTATCAATTGGAAATTTGGGTATAGCTAGTTTTAACACATTTGAGTATGGCATGTATAGTGACTTGGTCTTTTTGTTATAAGTCATATTGGTTTAGCCAAATGTGTTGGCTTATGGTGATACTTTATTCATTTCATATAAAGCCAATTGATATAGGCTAATGTTGATTTTAAGTATTTTGGCATGTTGATGCATTTCATGGATGTGGTAAATTGTATGGTTTGAGTTGTTTAGTATGTGATTGGTTAGGTATGTTAGAAATGTAGTGAGAATGATGTGATGATGTCTTAGTTGTGGGCATGTTGGTTGCTTAAATATGCCATGAATTATACCAATGCTTTGGTGCTTGTGTGTTTATGTTTCATGGTGGCAATTAGCTTGGTAAATAGTGTAACACCCTATACCCGAGACCGTCATCGGAATCAAGTACAGAGCGTTACCGGACTTAACGGACCTTTACAGAACTTAATCGGCCCCAATTAAGAAATTTCATGTCAATAATCACAAAAAGGTTCATAGGAGATATTTTCGGATCAAAAACATTCATCTCGGATAGTTAGGATTCGAATACTGCTGCATCGGAAGCTCAGAAAAATTTTCATTTTTGAAACAACGTCACACGCCCGTGTGACTTGAAGCACGGCCGTGTTGTTAAACCGTGTGGCTCTCACACGCCCGTGTTAGGCACCTGTGGAACATTCTGACTTACTCAACACAGTCACAAGTTAATTTCACACGCCCGTGGAGTAGGGCCGTGTGCTTCCCACGGCTAAGGCACGCCCGTGTGCTTACCCCGTGGTCGAAACTGTCAAATTATTTAAGGTGCAAGGGACACACGGTCGAAGCACACGCCCGTGTCCCCTGGCCGTGTGGCACAATATAGGCTTGGTTTAAGCCAAATTGCCACCCAACAAGGGTCATTCCTACAAGCCAAGAGCATGCAACATTTCAAGCCAATTTACCATCTACAAACATACCAATTCAAGCATATAATGAACCCCAATTTCATCATCAAAATCACATATCTTTCCATGAGCACATATAGCCAAAGAACAACTCAAAATCTTGATTATACACAAATATGACTCAAGCCACATCTCATAGCTTGATCATTTACCAAAATACATCATATTCACAAAACATCTAGCCTATACATGCCATGACCATTTCATTTACAAAAGATTCAAAAATACCAAAGCTTGATGGATAGTGTGATGGCGATCTCCGACACGTCTGATGATCGAGCTAGCTTCCGAATCTATAAGACATTGACAGAAATAAACGGAGTAAGCTTCTAAAGCTTAGTAAGTCCGTAATACAGAAATTAAACCTTACCGAATCAATGCGGTAATTACACAACAATGCCAATTCAATTCATATACTCAAGTTGCCTATTTCACAAGTATAAACTTGTTAGTCCATGTAATCTCGTAAATCATTCATGTACCAACCACATCATTCATGTATCATATCATAATTCAATCATTTATACATGTATTTGCATATAATATACTCCATGTAAAACTTATATCTCATTTAACATGTAATACTTATAACATGTAATTCATGTAAATCAACTTATAAAATCTATGTGAACCTTGTACAACATGTAATTCATGTATCTTTAAGCATTCATATAACTTATACCATATAATCCATGTAATTCTCATATCTCATATAACATGTATCGATAGTTGCCCATTGAACTTTTAAGAACATTGAGGGATACTCGGGTGATACACACACAGTGTACACACATGTAACCTGTAATCCGTCAATGCGTCATGTATGCTCTTTCGAGCCTGTATCGGTAAGCCCGAAGGCTGAACATGTAATCCCAAAGGATGAACGGTAAGCCCGAAGGCTGAACAGAGAGTCCAAAGACTAAACATGTAATCCCGAAGGATAAACCTGTAGCTCATGAGCACGTGGTGAGTCCGCAACAAATGCAGGAGCTTGAACCACCCTGTAGCCCTAGTGACATGTCACTTGTATCCTATCGACTTCTACGGTTCTAACGGGGCTTGGTATTCATTCCTCTCTTGTAACAATTTCATTTCAATTTCACATGTATGCATCCAAATAGGCTATTCAATCAAATAGTACTTCATACATTCAATTAACAACAAATATAAGCATATACACATTAAATTTCATTATACGGACTTACCTCGTAATCCCATATCTACTCGTCTATTTTCTGTTTTCCCCGATCAAGTTCCGGGATTCGATCGTCTTTATCTATATTAATACAAATTTAGCTATTTAATCACTAGCTCATTCAATTTAGTCTAAAACATGTATTTTGGCATATTAGCAATTTAACTCTTATATTTTCAACACATTGCAATTTAGTCCTTTTATCACAAAATGACAAATTGCACAATAAATCCCCCAATTCACCATAGCCGAATATTCAAGGGATTTATACAAGCATATATCTTTCAATTAATCACAAATTTAACTTAAAAAATTCTACCTTTTTACAAATAAATCCTCAAAACCCATTTTCTTAAAAAAAATCACTTCAAAATTCTTGTATATTTCCACATAATATACAATAATTCATCAAAATCTATCAATATATCAAGGATTCATCAATGGCACTTTTCAAAGACATGTTCAAAATCAGAAATTGAGGTATGGGTTGACTAGTATTCGAAGCAACGACCTCAAAAACGTAAAAATTATCGAAACGGAACAAAAACGAACCTCCAAATGAAGCTCAAGTAGCCGAATGAAGCAAAGCATAAAAACCCTTCTTTTTCTTTTGTAGAATCGGTGAAGAAGAAGATAAAAATGGGTGTTTTCATGTTATATTTATCTAATATAACAGATAATAATTAAATGACCATTTTGCCCTTAAAAAAATAATTATAAAGCCTTATAAAATATGGACATAATTGTCCACCACCAACCACTCCAACTAAAGATGGTATAATTACCATACAAGTACCTCACTTTATAAAGCCATGCTCAAATGAGCCATTTATGAAATAGAACTCTAATTTATCGTTTTACGCGATTTAATCCTTTTTATCAAATTAACCGGTCAAACAATAAAATTTCTAAACGAAACTGTCACATGGTAATTTCTATCATGTTGTAAAACATATTAAAGTAATAAAAATAATAATTTGACTCGGTTAAGTGGTCCCGAAACTACTCGTTTCGACTAGGGTATAAAGTGGGCTGTTACAAATAGCCTATAAATTATCCACACGGGTAGACACACTGGCGTGTGTCTAGGCCGTGTGTGACACACGGTAGCCCCATGGGCGTGTTGTGTGCCCCCTGCACCTTGATTTGTAAGAAACAGAATGCCTAGAGTGGAACACACGGTAAAGACATGAGCGTGTGTCTCGGCCGTGTGAAGGCCACGGCCTGGAACACAGATGTGTACTAGGCCGTGTGAAAACTATTTTAGCTTCAAAATGAAAAGTAATTCAACAAGGGCTGAGCACACGGGCGTGTTTCTTAACCGTGTGGATGGCACGGCCTTGGGCACGGGCGTGTGCCAAGAGCATGTGAACTCTACATCTAATTTACGAGAATTTAATTCGTCACATAGCCTAGCACACGGGCGTGTGGCTTGGCCATGTGGTTTCATTTAGTTGATGACGTCATAAACAGAGAGTAACATGGGGTATGGACATGGGCGTGTGTGACCACACGGCCTACCCACAATGGCATGTGACCCCAGTTTTGAAGAAAAATTTTCTAAGTTTTCTAAAGTTTTCGTGTTAGCCCTGAACTATTTCCAAAGCACGTCTTGGATCTCGTAGGCTCACTTAAGGGACGATGTACATGTGTTTGAATGAAATTTTATTGCCTGGTTTTGCATGGATGTTTACATATAAGTCCGGTAATGCCTCGAACCCTATCTCGGCATAAGAAATTGGTAAGAGGTGTTACTTTTAGTGGTATTAGAGCCAGGTTAAGTCGATTCTCGGACTATGTAGCGTGTGTAAGAGTCTAGCTATACGTGCCATACATATATTATAATAGTGTGACGACTCCTGGCGATTTTAAAATGTGTTTTTATATAGTAAATGGATCCCGACCGAGTAGTGGCAGATGAAGTAGAAAGTAATGCGCCTGCTCCCGCTGAAGGGACAGTGCTGCTTGAAAGTAGACTCGTGATTGTGAGTCAGGGAAGAGTAGAAGAAGCTAGAGAAGCCTTTCTCAAAATGATGAATGAACCCGAACACTCAACCCCCTCCACCCCCACCTATTCCTCAGCCTAACCCTGTAGCACCCAAAGGTATGGGCTTCATGAGATTGAATAGACCTCTAGTTGATAAGATCTGAAAACAAGGAGCTGAGGAATTCTAAGCTAATAAAGATGATGATCTGGAAAGAGCAGAATGTTGGCTCGAAAATACCATCAGGGTATTCGATGAGCTGTCTTGCACACTTGAGGAATGCATGAAATCTGTGGTATCACTCCTATGAGATTCGGCTTACCAATAGTGGAACACCCTTGTGTCAGTTG
This sequence comes from Gossypium stocksii, assembly GCA_020496765.1. Lineage (NCBI taxonomy): Eukaryota > Viridiplantae > Streptophyta > Magnoliopsida > Malvales > Malvaceae > Gossypium > Gossypium stocksii. The sequence goes on from CM035629.1 coordinate 36,403,536, forward strand.
TACCGAGGGAGAGGGTAACGTGGAAATTTTTCCAGGAAGAGTTCCATAAGAAGTATATTAGTTAGAGATTTATCAATCAGAAAAGAAAGGAATTTCTTGAATTGAAACAAGGCTAAATGACCGTAACAGAGTACGAGCGTTAGTTTGTGAGGCTTAGCAAGTACGCTTGGGAATGTGTATTTATTGAGGCCATTATGTGTAAAAGATTTGAGGATGGGTTAAATGAGGACATCCGGTTATTTGTTGGCATTCTTGAATTGAAGGAATTCGTTGTGCTTGTAGAGAGAGCTTGTAAGGTCAAGGAATTGGCTAAAGAGAAAAGAAAGTGTAACACCCCTTACCCGTATTTGATGCCGAAAGAGGGTATGAGGTGTTACCTTACTAAAACACATGCAAACATCCATTTCCTAGTCATAAAATTTCGTCCCAAATTAAAAATTTTCACACATTGCCTTACGGTCCTTAATATCCCATGAGGCCCAAAACATGGTTTGGAAAACAATCCAGGATCAAATTGAATGCTTAGAAAACTTTCAAGAAAATCCATTAAAAACAGAGCACATGCCCGTGTGGAAGGACAACACCCCCTTGTGGCCTCTAGACATGGTCGTGCTGATGGCCCGTGTAGTTCACACGGCCTAAGCATTTAGGGACACGCCCGTGCCCCTCATCCATGTGGATTTATTTTCTAACATCGAACCTATAGGGGTTTTCACACGGCTTGGCACACGCCCGTGTCCCTTACATGGCCATGACACTCCCGTGTCGTGGCCCGTGTGTAAAAACCTTGACATTCTATTTCTGACGTCAGTAACCATTTAAGGTTACATGGCCGTGGCACACGCCCTTGTGCCAGACCGTGTCCTCCACTTGGTTGAGACACATGGCCGTGTCTCAACCTGTGTGGTAAACTACTGGGCATTTAATTTTGCCAATCTAAGGTACAAGGGACACAAGGCCTAACCACATGCCCATGGGGCGGATCATGTGTCACACACGGCTTAGACATATGCCCGTGTGTCTACCCATGTGGACAAAATAGGGCTATCTACCAAGCCTACTGCCACCCTGAAACAAGGTCAAACATCTACCAAAACATAGCAAGGCACAAATACTCAACCAATAACCAGAATTTGACATTCATACAACTTCACAAGACCAAACCATACATGCAGTCATACTACCTTGCACATTCTTAAAAACATCAGCATTTGCATTTAAAAACTAATAGCAACTATTAGCCAATATCTTTGGCCTTATACAAAATGAGGTACTTCATAATCAAGCCAACATACTTGGCCCAAAATAAAATGACACTTAGCAATGACTAGTCCCTATACATGCCATTTCTCAAAATGTTAGAAACTAACTATATCGAATGCTTTGAATGATAGTGTGAATGAAGCCTCCGACGTCCGTTGACCCACGAGCTAATTTGGTGGCACTATAAGAAAATGGAAGGGAGAGGGAGTAATCATAAAGCTTAGGAAGTTGCAAGTAGATAAATAACAACAATTTACCATGCTATAAGATGCTCTCAACACATTAGAAATTTTGCATGATGTGAAAGAATGGCTATAGGCATAGCTTACTCATTTTCATCTTTTACTAATCATACAACATAATATTGAGATCACATTTCATACATTTCATATAGGTGCCTACACCATTCACAAGGTCATCATAATATCTCGCGATCTTAATACTAACTTTAAATTTCCCGTTGAACTATTTAGAATATGAAAGGATATTCAATGAGCCTCAAGCATAGGGTATCAAGCCGATGCCATGTCCCAGAAATGGTCTTACATTGGCTCACATGTCAAGTCGACGCCATGTCCCAGACATGGTTTTACACTGACTCTCAACGTATCGAGGCTGATGCCATGTCCCAGACATGGTCTTACACTGGCTCTCTTCTATCCGTGCTGATGCCATGTCCTAAACATGGTCTTACACTGACACATATCCAAGCCGGTGCCATGTCCCAGACATGGTCTTACACTAACACTCGTATCAACGCCGACGCCATGTCCCAAACATGGTCTTACATTGGTTAGCACATATCCGTGTCGATGCCATGTCCCAGACATGGTCTTACACTAACATGTAATGATGCTGATGCCATGTCTCAGACTAGCTCTTGTATAGCCCTAGTATAATGGCAAAGAATATCTAATCTATTCATACAGTTCAATCGGGCCTTATCACATAAATTCTCATCAATGCATTGCTTTAATTCACATTTGTTCATTTTATGCAAAAAAAATAGATAATCTCATGCATAATTATAGAAAAGTTGTATTATTTACCTACAACTTACCTCGGTATACAAAATGTGGACTTCTCGGTTTAGTCTGTTTACTTGGCCTTCCCCTAGTCTAGGTTTGAGTTTCGTACTTCTAGATTTAAAATGAATAAAAACTCCCTAACTTAATCACTATATTAACTATGATAAGTCAACATTCATAATTTGGAAAAATGACCATTTTGCCCCTAGACTTTCGCAAAATGACCATTTTACCCCTAGGCCTGGAAATTGATTTTTATCGAATTTCCTTACTAACCAAGCCTAGGCGAATTCTTTTCACTCTTATGGAAATGCAAAATTCCCATTATTTCATGCAATTACTACACAATTTATGAACTTTACAACTAAGTCCTATTTAGGTGTTTTCCATGAACACCCTTTCACAAAAGTTGTTTATTTAACAACTATGATTCATTTTCTTCCATAAAATTTCAGCAAACCACATGAACACTTTCATGGAAAAACCCTAAACTCTCAACCTATAATAGGCCAAATTAGGGGCTAAATAAAAAAGTGGTTTCGAAACCATGAATCTGAGGTTTAAAATATTATTTCGATTTAGTTTTGATGTTTATTGAGTGTTTGAATAGTTTTGTGAAATTTTGGTGTGTGAATTTTATTGGTTACTGATAAACGATAAATTATACATGTTTTTACCTCATGCTTAGCCTAAATTCTAGATGAATTACCTCTTGATGTGTGTAAATTGATGCTCTTAAACCTTTAATTTCATATTTTATACTCAGGTGAGCATAGGGAAGTGAAAAGAACGAGAAACAAGCCAAAAATAGAGAAAATGGGCCAAAGTATGAAAACAACACGGCCTGGAGATTCACCAGACAGTCGTGTCACACGGTCGTGCCACTTTGAGCTCGAACACAGCTCTACCCCGACAGGCACGGCCAGACCACACGGCCGTGCCACCTTAATAGGCTCGAGCACAGCTTGGGCCTTGATCCACACGGGCGTGGCACATGGGCGTGTCCTTGTCATGAAGAAGTTTAATTTCACTTGGAAAAGGCTACTTAGGGGCTAAGAAAGACATTCCAAAACTCTATATAAAGACCCTAGGGGGCAGCTTCAAGGGTGTGCTTTTTCTCCCTTAAAAAGGTACTTTCTTCCCTTAAGAAGGTGCTTATTTCCCACTAACACAGAGAGTAGAAGCAAGGAATTACTCCAAGGAAAGCCGATTGATCCATCTCAAAAGTTGAATTCTCCTTCGAAGACTGAAGATCTCCCTTCAAATTCCTACAGGGGTTTTTGGGTTCTTTATGTTTTATTATCATTATTCTTTTGAGATGTTTTCTTTTATAATTATGAACTAAATCCCCCAAATACTTGAGGGGGATGAAACCTAAGACAGATCTTGTTATTATTTTATCTTGAATTATATGATAAATATTTGATTTGTTCTTAATTGTGTTTTTAACTCTTAAATTGATATTTTTGGGATATTGATTTAAGTCGAATATGCTTGTATAGAGGAGCAAAAGTCCCTGCATAGGAGTAGATCCAGCACAATTAAGTGGAGTTGATTGCAATCCTAGAGATAGGATGATAAAAATCTACCGGATTAGGGTCAAACCTAATAAGGGAATCCATAGATCGAGTTAAGGCAACACTAGGGGTTTTAATTAGAAAGAGATTTCAATTAATCAACCTAGGGTTAGTTGTTTTTAGTCTCGAGAGAGATATTAACATAAGTTAGGGATTTCTATGGATCAAGTCAAGTGAACAAATCGCCTAGTTCAAGAGTTGATAACAAGTGAAGTCTAGGTGGACTCTCCCTTGAGAATTGTCCAAGTCAATCAATTTTCCTAAGAGTTTTTCCCAAATTCACTTTTTGTGCAATCTTAGCTTAGTCTAATAATTAGTTTAGTTTAATAAAAATCCCCTTTTATTTCTAGGTTAAATAATAGAAAGAAAGTTAGTACTAGTACTTTTGGTTCCCTTGGGTACGATATCTCGGTCTTGCCACTAAGGTATACTACTGTTCGATAGGTAGGCTTACCTTAAATTGTGATAATAGTTAGTTTTGGGTACGATCATAGTTCATAAATTTTATTACTTCATATCACGTATATCAATTACATGTCCAATTGGAGAGGTTGGACTAAATTTTAATAGGTGAAAAATATGGGTTTTAATCCATAAAGGTACTTAGATGAAATAGGTTTTTAAATTAAAAGTCCTTATATGGTAATTAAACCATTGTAACTTAATTTGGACAAAAATGTCCAAGGAAGGATGGAATATCAAAGGTTTTTAAATTAGAAGTCACCATAGCTAGGGTTTTGACAACTTCTCAAGCTCATAGTAAGTGATTTCTAGCCTCGTTTTTAATGTTCTTCATATTTTTAGAGTCCTCGTAGCTTGGTCTAGCTATTTCTACCATTATTTCAAGCTAGGGTTGATGTTTAAAATTTTACCCATATATGATATGCAAGTATTTTGATGTCAAGTGGTGGAAAGTGAAAGTCTAAGGTGTGGTAAACTATGATTAATAGGTGATTTTTCATGAAAGCCCCTAATAGGGACCAAATTGTAAAGTTAATAAATTGTATGGTAGAAGTATGAATTTATGAGAAATGTAGCTGTTTTGGGTGCCATTGGGATTTGGCTAGGCTTGGGTAGCCTAGAAAATGGATACATTTCAATTTATGAGCCTAGGGACTTAGTTGTAAAAATTGACAAAGTTAGGGGTAAAATGGTAAAAATTATCATAGGATGATTTTGGACTAAATTGAGCAATGTGTGTATTAAACGGGTTAAATGTGTCGTTATTGATTGAGAAGATCAAGGAATCAATCTTGATCGGGGCAAGGGTAAGGTTTTGGATTAAATTGCAAAATGCCGCTTTTTGTTGTGGAGGTAAGTTTATATGTAAGTAATACGTCAATTTTATTTGTACATTAAGAAATTTGATGTATGCTATGAGATATTAATATTGGAAAATTTTCTATGATGTTGAAAGTTTTAGGAAATGGGAGTTCTTGGTTGAACTATCGGAAAACGAGAGATACAAATAAAAGGTAGCTAGGTCACATGGGTGATAAGGTGAACTTCACCATGTGTACACGAGAGCTACAAATCAAAGACAGATAGGTCACATGTGTGATAAGGTGAGCTTCACCATGTGCACCTGAGAGCTATATTATATGTAGCTAAGTCACATGGGTAGATCCGAGGGACTGGACACCATGTATATACGAGATGCTACGGGACTTATTGGTTAGGTCACATGGGTGATAAGGTGAACTTCATGTGTATACACGAGTTGAGTTATGGGTTGGTGGAGCAATGCATAGAAAACCACCGAGTATCGAATGTTAATCCAAAGAGTTCAACGGGAAAGTTCACTAAAGAGATTTGGTGTGGTAATATGATATATGAGTCCAGGTACATTCTTTTGAGTAAGTGTAATTGTGGGTTATTGCACATGAGTGTAAGGGTGCATGTGAACTTGTGCAGGTGAAAATAATGTGCATGATTTGTATGGCAATGTTGGTAAGATTAGGTGGTAAGTTGGTGTATGAAAGATAACCTTTGGGATTGCTAAATGTTGCTATGATGTTAATTATTTACATATAGACTTACCAAGCTTTTAAGGCCTACTCTTTTCTCTTTTCCCTTGTCTTATAGATTTCGTTGAGCCAGCTTGGGATCGGGACATGTCGAAGGATCACTCACATTATCAACATTATCTTTTGGTACATTGAAATGAACTCCTTAGACTATGGCATGTATAGGGGCTTAATGGTGTTGTAAATGGGGAGTAGGATTGATAACCATGTGGGTATGTGTCTCTTTTTGTATTATCTTGTAATTAAGGCCATGTGATATGGCCAATGATGATGTTGTTTTACTTATCTATCCTTATGAGGCATTTCATAGAATGATTGGTGTGTTTGAGTATGGTTAAGTTGAAATGGATGATTGATGGTTAAATGAAGCTATTTAGATGCTTAAAAATGTGTAAGTCATGTGGTATTGAAAGTGATAAAGTTAGCATGTGTTTTGGGATAAGGAATAGCTTGGAAAATAGCCTAACTTAAGGCCACACGATCAGCCCCCACGACCATGTTTGTAGGGTGTGTGAATGTTGCATGGGATTTTCAGAGACTAAGGACGTCTCTTGGCCTGGTCACACGGGCATGTCCTGTGGCCGTGTGACCAAAAATTGCATGTTGACGTCATAAACAGAATACCCCCAGTTTTTCACATGGGGAGGACACACGGGTGTGTCGAGGCCGTGTGAAAGACATGGGCCAAGGACACGGGCGTGTGCTCGATCGTTTGAAAACCCTTGTAGGTTCGGAATGAAAAATATTTTTCCAAAAATTCAACATGGGTTGGGGACACGGGTGTGTGTGACTACACGGCCTGCCCACATGGGCATGCCCTTGCCTCACACGGGCGTGTGCCTTATTTTTGACCAAATCTTCCAAAATTTTTCTAAGTTCTCGGTTTGGTCTCAAAGTACTTCCAATTATGTTTTGGGCCCCGTAGGCCTATTTTAAAGATCATATGATAGATTATGAAAGAGTTTTAATTTGGAACAGATTTTACAGCTCGACTTTGTATGATCAGTTGTGTTATCGTCTGGTAATGCCTCGTACTCGGTTCTGGCATTGAACCCGGGTAAGGGGTGTTACACAACCATTTTGCAAAATAGTTCCTTCAATAGGTAGCACAAGCTACAAGGGTCCCAAAAGTACAAAAATTATCAAAGAAAGTCATCAAAATCACTTACTTGCAAGGGTGTTAAGTGGCTGAGTTTTCAAGCTTCTAAAACCTCCAACAATAGGTCATTATTTTATTTCAATTTAAGCCACCTAACTTTGACCAAATTTCATTTTCTTTAATTTCTTTGTCTCTTGTCTCCCTTGGCCATCCATGCTTATTAAAATGGGTCTATTTGCTCATTAAAGACACCCAATTTTGGTTCTCTAGCTATTTAACACAATTTTCTAGTAATTCACAACTTTTACCCTTTATGCGATTTAGTCCTTTTTCGCAATTAAGCTTCCAATTGCTAAAACTAATTTACCAAATTTTTCATGCACCCTTAAAAAATTTTTATAACACATAAAATAATATTATAAATAATGTCTTTGACATCAAGTTAGTGATTTTGAAATCACTATTCCTACTAAGCCCAAATTCGGGCTGTTACAGAAAGGGTGAGTTTGAGTCTCAAGACTCAAAGAAGAGACAGATGGGTAAATCATTTCAGTCATCATATAAGAAATCAAAAGAGTTTAAGACTCGATCGAGTGCTTCAGTTGGGTTTTCAAATAGAAACCAGGGGAAATAATATTTGGGTCATAAGGCTCAGACCACTTCGATAGCGAGTGTGGGTAATGCTCGATCTAGTCGACTTGAGTGTCCACAATGCAGTAGACGTCACCCTAGAGTACTGAGCAAATAATGGAACTTGTTTTAAGTGTGGTTCCCAAGATCATTTTATTAGAGAGTGCCTTGAGATGGTTGGAAAGGAGAAATTTCAGAGTGCGAGATATGGTAATAGTACACTTAGAGGGAGACCATACGGAAATCTGAGAAGTGGAACAAGTAGCAAGAATGCACCTAGAGATCCAGCAACGAGACCAGAAGGTAGAGCTCTTGTAAGGACATATGCCATTCACCCTTGTGAAGAGGCTTCATCTCCTGATGTGATTACGGGTACTTTTTCTCTTTATGATACTTCTATTTTTGCTTTGATTGATCTGAGATCTACTCATTCGTATGTTTGTATGAAACTGGTATCTAATATGAATATGCCTATTGAGTCTACATAATTTGTGATTAAAGTGTCAAACCCTCTAGGCAAGTATGTGTTAGTTGACAAAGTATGTGTAAGGAGAATCCTGAAGCACTATCGAACCAAGCCGCAACCTTTACTGATGTCAGCCTCTACGTAGTCCACCCAATTGACAACGAACGGTAATATCCCAGAAAACTATTTTCAGAGATTATATTATTTTGATGGCTGCTAGACCCTTTAACATAGTTTCGAGATTGCCTATATATTAGCTCTTTAGGGTTTTTACCCTTGCTATATATAACTCTGTATTAATTGGTATATATTCATAACGAATATTTATTGCCATATATAATCCGAATCATAATAGTCATCATTAAAATAAATATAATAACGTTTAACCGAAAATTATAATTACGTTAATTATAATAAAGATTTCGGTAAACTATATTTATTTAAATTTATATATATATGAACCAAATTCATATATTAGAAAAATTATGTTATGATTATGTGTACAACATCTTTGTACATATAGTATGTTCAATAGTTTGATTGCCCAATTAAATTAATTCTATAATTAATTTAATTCATGTGACAACCAGACACAATACCAACTATATTTTACTCCGTTCATTTCAATCGTAGGGTGTGACCCTATAGGTTCTTGTAACGTTAGCAGTAATATTAGAACTATTCTAATGTTACAAACAATGAGTGGGATCTAGCAATGCATCATTGCTACCTAAGTTACAAGAAGTCATGATTCGACATAACTTTTTGTGATTAACTTTTCATGCATTAATCCTTAAGTCCTATATATTTGGAATGGACACAAGTCATGGAATAGTCACACTTGCATAGTCCATCCCATGTTTCTTGATACCTTGAGTAGACTATGATATACAAATAAGTATGACATCTCATATCAACTTATTTGAGCATGGCCATGCATTTCTAGTCTCACTCAATCAAGTGGCCTGAGATATTACTCCTATTATGTAGGAGGGACTTATCCTATATTGATCAACCATATCCCTCTACATAGATTGTGGTATATCCAACATTAGTCTTAATAGAACAACCAATTACGGTGTTCGTTTGACTATATCAAAATATACAACTCATGATGTTGGAATGATGATGATCTCAAGTATGAGGATCATATATATATTAATCACTATGAGTAATATTGTGACAATTACATAATAATCCAAGAAACATACTCATAGCGGGTCATTCCAATATGTTGTTCTCTAACACACATATTCATGCATTGATTTTGATACTCCATATCAATGACAACTCTTTATCATCAATCAACTACATGTTAGTCTTAATGCATTATTATTGTCCTAGCCAACAACAATACTTGACTAAGTATCTTTTAAGAATAATCATATTATTCTTAGGACATTATTATAAAACAGTTTATTTATGCACACAGAAATGAAACTGAAATAATAATGGCAAAGCCTTATATTAATAAACATGATAAATCAAGTATGTTATCAAAACTATCTCGTGATTGATCTTTGGGCATACTCTTACAATCTCCCACTAGCACTAAGACCAATCACTCATATATCTAATACCAAGTGACTTAGTGTGACGATCATGCTTCTGCTGTGTTAGAGGCTTGGTCAGAGGATCAGCAATGTTATCATCTGTAGGTACTCTGCATATCTCTACATCCCCTCGATCGATAATCTCTCGAATAAGATAATAGTGCCTAAGTATATGTTTGGATCGTTGGTGAGATTTGGGTTCTTTAGCTTGTGCGATGGCTCCATTATTATCACATCGGAGTTCTATAGCATCCGATATGCTAGGCACAACCCCTAGTTTAGTAATGAACTTTTTGATCCAAACCGCTTCTTTTGCTGCCTCACTAGCTGCAATATACTCGGCCTTTGTTGTAGAATCGGATACTGTACTTTGCTTTGAACTCTTCCAGCTCACAACACCACCATTAAGGCAAAACACAAAACCTGATTGCGATCAAGAATCATCCTTGTCGGTTTGAAAACTAGCATCAGTGTAACCTTTTACACTTAACTCTTCCTCACCTCCGTATATTAGGAATGTATCCTTAGTTCTTCTTAAGTACTTAAGGATATTCTTGACTGTGATCCAGTGATTTTCACCGGGATCTACTTGGTACCTGCTCATCATACTTAAGGCATATGAGACATCTGGACGAGTACATAACATGGCATACATGATAGATCCCATAGCAGAAGCATATGGAATTTTACTCATGCGTTCTCTCTCTTGTGGAGTTGAAGGACACATTTCCTTCTAGAGTGAAATACCATGTCTCATAGGTAGGAATCTTCTCTTAGATTCTTTCATATTAAACCTTTTCAATACTTTGTCTATGTATGTACTTTGACTTAGACCTAGTAGTCGTCCCAATCTATCTCTATAGATCTTGACTCCTAAGATGTAAGTGGCTTCGCCCAAGTCCTTCATAGAAAAACAACTTCCTAACCAAGTCTTAATAGACTGTAAGGTAGGTATGTCATTTCCCATGATAAGTATGTCATCCACATACAGTACCAAGAATGTGATTATGCTCCCACTAACATTCTTGTAAACACATGGCTCATCTTCATTTTTGATAAAACCAAACTCTTTGATTGCATCATTAAAATGAAGATTCCAACTTCGAGAAGCTTGCTTTAATCCATAAATGGATCTTTGTAACTTACATATCTTTCTAGCATCCTTTGGATTGACAAAACCTTCAGGTTGTGTCATGTACACATCCTCTTCAAGGTTCCCGTTAAGGAAAGCTATTTTGACATCCATCTGCCAGATTTCATAATCATGAAATGCAACTACAGCGAGCAAGATCCTGATGGATTTAAACATAGCTACAGGAGAAAAAGTTTCATCATAGTCCATACCATGAATTTGACGAAAACCTTTAGCGACTAATCGCCCCTTGTATGTTTGTACATTACCATCCATATCAGTTTTCTTTGTGAAAACCCACTTGCACCCTATAGGTTTAACTCCTTCAGGTGGGTCAACCAAAGTCCATACTTGGTTTTCATGCATGGAATCCATCTCAGATCTCATGGCCTCGAGCCATTTCTCAGAGTCTGGGCTTGCCACCGCTTCTTGATAAGTCCTAGGCTCATCTTGATCTAAAAGAAGAATGTCACCATGCATTCTAATGAGAAATCCATATCTCTCAGGTGCACGGCGTTCTCTTAAAGATCTACGCGGTGGTTGTGTTTCTACAACAGTTACTTGTTCCTCAATTTCTTATGGAATTTGCTGTTGTTCTATCTCTGGTTCAGTGGTATCTTGTGATTCTCAAATTTCTTCAAGTTCAATCTTTCTCCCACTTCCTTTTCTAGAAACAAATTCTCTCTCTAGGAAGACACCAGTTCGAGCAACAAACACTTTGTTCTCAGTGGGATTAAAGAAATAATATCCTTTGGTTTCTTTCGGATACCCCACAAAATTACACATTTCAGATTTGGGTTCAAGCTTAGTAGACGTCTGATGTTTAACATAAGCTTCGCAACCCCAAATTTTCATAAAAGACATACTGGGACGTTTCCTAGTCCACATCTCATATGGCGCCTTTTGAACCAATTTAGATGGAACACGATTTAGTGTGAAAGTAGCTGTTTCATGTGCATGTCCCTAAAAGGAAGTCGGTAGATCAGCATGACTCATCATAGACCGAACCATGTCTAACAGAGTTCGATTTCTTCTCTCAGAAACTCCATTCCATTGAGGAGTACCAGGAGGAGTAAGTTGTGAGACAATCCCACATTCCTTCAAAAGATCATCAAACTCTAGGCTCAAATACTCTCTACCTCGATCAGATCAAAGTGTCTTGATAGTTTTGCCTAGTTGATTTTGTACTTCATTTTTGAATTCCTTGAACTTTTCAAGGGCCTCAGACTTATGGCGCATGAGATAAATATATCCATATCTACTGAAATCATCAGTGAAAGTAATGAAGTAGTGAAATCCACCTCTGGCCTGTGTATTTATTGGTCCACATACATCTGAATGTATTAAGCCTAATAAATCACTAGCTCGTTCACTTTTACCAGTAAAAGGAGATTTAGTCCTAATAAGCAAGATTCACATACTTCAAATTGTTCAAAAACAAATGAATCCAAGAGACCATCTTTATGGAGTTTGGATATGCGTTTCTCACTTATGTGGCCCAAACGACAATGTCAAAGGTAAGTTTGATTTGAGTCATTTATTTTAGATCTTTTAGTATTTATGTTGTAAATGGGATTCATTTGATCTAAAATATAGAGGCCATTAATCAATTGTGCCGAACCATAGAAAACATTATTGAGATAAAAGGAACAACAATTATTCTTAATTATTATCTCAAAACCAATTTTGTCTAAACAAGAAATTGAAATAATGTTTTTAGTCAAACTGGGCACAAAATAACAATCCTCTAAAATTAAACCAAGTCTACTAGGCAAAGATAAAGTATATGTTCCCACAACTAATGCAGCAACTCTTGCTCCATTTCCAACTCGCAGGTCCACATCTCCTCTAGCCAAAGTCCTACTCCTTTGTAGTCCTTGTACAGAAGTACAAATATGAGAACCACAACCAGTATCTAATACCCAAGAAGTGGTAGTTGATAAATTAATATCAATAACATAAATACCTGAAGCAGACGTTCCGCTTGCTTTGTCTTTCTTGATTTCCTCAAAATAGACAGGGCAGTTCCGCTTCCAATGTCCAGTCACACCACAATGAAAATAGTTTCCTTCCTTAGATACCCCACCTTTAGGTTTCAGTGCAGCCTTTCCTTTTCCAAGATTGGGCTTACCTTTGCCCTTGGGCTTTGTCGGGACTTTGGCCTTTCCCTTGCCCTTATTGTTACGGACCATCAGTACGGGCTTGGGTCCAACCTTTTTCATGTTGCCTTCAGTAGTTCGTAACATACTGAGCAATTGTGGTAGAGTCTTGTCAATTTCATTCATATTGAAATTGAGGACAAACTGGCTGTAGCTATCTGGCAACGATTGCAGAATAACATCAGTGGCCAACTCTTGGCCCAATGGAAACCTAAGCTTAGACAGGCTTTCAATATAACCAATCATCTTAAAGACATGAGGTCCTACTGGGCTTCCTTCAGCCAGCTTACATTGGAATAAGGCCTTAGAGATATCGAACCTCTCTTGCCTTGCTTGTCCTTGATATAGTTCTTTCAAGTGCTCGATCATATCATAAGCAACCATATCCTCATGTTGTTTTTGAAGATCAGGATTCATAGTGGCAAGCATAAGACATCCAACGTCTACCATATCATCGAGATGCTTCTTGTAAGCATCTTTATCAGCCCTCGAGGCATTAGCAGGTGGTTCATCAGGAAGTGATTTTTCAATGACATATAATTTTCGTTCTTGTTTGAGGACAATCCTCAAGTTACGGAACCAGTCAAGAAAGTTCAAACCATTCAATTTGTCCTTCTCAAGGACCGATCGCAATGAGAGTGTATTAGTGTTTGTAGCCATAATATATCTACAACAATAAAATATGCGTGTGAATAGATTTACCAAGTTTATATCAATCATTAAACGGACTTTATTATATGATGTTTCCCACTATTTCAAAATTAATAACCCTCATATATTAATTTCAGAAAGTCTTTCTTGAAAGAATTTCTAGTGGGTCAAGGATCCATATTTCACCTCCTCTTAAGTCAGCTTTGGCTTTACTCTCAAGATTATGGTTATTTCGGTAAGCAACACTTGCTAATTACATCATATGTAACTCCTACAATTTGGTGAACAACTCTTGTTCTAATCATCTTATGATATATCCAAATTACTTGCCTCTAGGTTTCTAATCCTATTAGAGTAGCCTAGTTAAGTCATTAACCAATTTTTAACCAGTGAAAATCACTTGTTTATTCTTCACGTTTAACCAAGATAAATACTAGTACTTCGCTTTGGCAAAACCTATATAATATTGATCGAGGCCTTAACGAGGGCATAAATTGGAAGGCCATGTTGACTTAATATTTTAATAGAGGGATTTTATTAGAACGTCACATCTCACCAATTATGGTCTACTTTAGTCCATTTAATCTTTTAATTGATCTCATCAATTAATGGGGTTTATTATTACCAAATTTGCATGCTTTAGACATCCATAGCATCTCATACATGAATAAGTAAAGCAATAAATAAATGCAATAGTTATAGCCCATAAACTATGGTGGTTCAACCCAAGCCAATGGGAGAACCAATAGGGAACCTAAAGGTGTAAGTCGTTTCACAAGCTGTCGATCCACACTAGTCGGCCCATCTTCCTTTTCGTCTAGTCTCCGTAGCAATTTTTACAAATTACAAAATTTAAAAACTCGTTTTACATACGAGGGAGTAAGATGAGAAGAGAAATACAAGAGAATAGTAGTAAGGCACGACACGCAGGCTGTATTTATAAAATTACAACCTTTTATCAAATAGGTCATCGGGCTATAACTATGCATTTCAAAAATAGCATGTACCATTCAACGTTTTGTTAAGTGACATATTAAAATATCCTTTCAACCCTTTTACGGCCCATTAAGTTTTATTTATTACAAAACATACTAGAAGATGATGGGGATCTAAAGGCAGTTAGAGGGAAAAGGCCTGCGACCGGAACCGCCTGATCCCCATCCCCGGGGGTGCGGGGGCAGAGCCCCCGCAGTATGGACCAGGGGTGCGGGGCAGAACCCCGCGGTACGAACTGCATACCCTAGTCAAATGAAACCTCACGATTTGATAACTTTTATCAACAGAATCGTGTTTTCAGGATTTTAATTCTTAAGGTTTCATATCGGAACAACTCTTGTTCCACTGGCCAGTAAACTCTTATTGGAAATTGTAAAATCACCGCTACATCATAACAGACTTGTTAATGTTTACAATAATAACATAAAACCGAATAGGCCATAATACCATGATTAACATTTAATCACTTATCGAAAGGAACAGTTATCAGATTTCGCTTAAACGATTTAAACAAGAAAAGCATAATAAAATTAAAACATGCATCTCATACAATTGCATCACCCAAGTATTTAAACTCAAGTTCGTATCACACAAGTGGCTCTGATACCACTGAAGGAATGCTGGTGCCTCTAAGGCGCAACGGAAAATTAGAATAATAAAATTTTTCCGGTGATCCATACCATGGATCCATGTGTAAGGAACGAATCGGGGTGATAAAAGTTTCAAAATTATCGAAACTTCAATCTGAGTAGACAGCAACGCCAAGGCAACGAGAATCCTGAAGCACTATCGAACCAAGCCGCAACCTTTACCGATGTTGGCCTCTACGTAGTCCACCCAATTGACAACGAACGGTAATATCCCAGAAAACTATTTTCAGAGATTATATTGTTTTGATGGCTGCTAGACCCTTTAACATAGTTTTGGGATTGCCTATATATTAGCTCTTTAGGGTTTTTACCCTTGCTATATATAACTCTGTATTAATTGGTATATATTCATAACGAATATTTATTGCCATATATAATCCGAATCATAATAGTCATCATTAAAATAAATATAATAACGTTTAACCGAAAATTATAATTACGTTAATTATAATAAAGATTTCGGTAAACTATATTTATTTAAATTTATATATATATGAACCAAATTCATATATTAGAAAAATTATGTTATGATTATGTGTACAACATCTTTGTACATATAGTATGTTCAATAGTTTGATTGCCCAATTAAATTAATTCTATAATTAATTTAATTCATGTGACAACCAGACACAATACCAACTATGTTTTGCTCCGTTCATTTCAATCGTAGGGTGTGACCCTATAGGTTCTTGTAACGTTAGCAGTAATATTATAACTATTCTAATGTTACAAACAATGAGTGGGATCTAGCAATGCATCATTGCTACCTAAGTTACAAGAAGTCATGATTCGACATATTTTTGTGATTAACTTTTCATGCATTAATCATTAAGTCCTATATATTTGGAATGGACACAAGTCATGGAATAGTCACACTTGCATAGTCCATCCCATGTTTCTTGATACCTTGAGTAGACTATGATATACAAATAAGTATGACATCTCATATCAACTTATTTGAGCATGGCCATACATTTCTAGTCTCACTCAATCAAGTGGCCTGAGATATTACTCCTATTATGTAGGAGGGACTTATCCTATATTGATCAACCATATCCCTCTACATAGATTGTGGTATATCCAACATTAGTCTTAATAGAACAACCAATTACGGTGTTCGTTTGACTTACAACTCACGATGGTAGAATGATGATGATCTCAAGTATGAGGATCATATACATATTAATCACTATGAGTAATATTGTGACAATTACATAATAATCCAAGAAACATACTCATAGCGGGTCAGTCCAATATGTTGTTCTCTAACACACATATTCATGCATTGATTCTGATACTCCATATCAATGACAACTCTTTATCATCAATCAATTATATGTTAGTCTTAATGCATTATTATTGTCCTAGCCAACAACAATACTTGACTAAGGATCTTTTAAGAATAATCATATTATTCTTAGGACATTATTATAAAACAGTTTATTTATGCACACAGAAATAAAACTGAAATAATAATGGCAAAGCCTTATATTAATAAACATGATAAATCAAGTATGTTATCACAACTATCTCGTGATTGATCTTTGGGCATACTCTTACAAGAATTGCCCTTTGATGATTAGAGGTCACTACTTTCTGGCTTTGATGATTAGATGTTACTATTTTCTGGCTAATCTCATGCTATTGCCGTTTGATGAATTTGATGTAATTCTTGGTATGGATTGGTTAATTGCTTATGATGTGATAGTAAATTGTGGGAGAAAATTTATTGAACTGAAATGTGAAAATGGAGATATTCTTCGGGTTGAACCAGGTGAATAAGATAATTTGCCTATAGTGATTTCTTCCATGTCTGCTCAGAAATGTATAAGAAAGGGTTGTAAAGCTTATCTTGCCATTGTACTAAATACAACAAAGTCTGAGTTGAAAATTGAATCAGTACCGGTAGTATGTGAGTATCCGGATGTGTTTCCGGAAGAGTTTCCTGGATTGCCTCTAATTAGAGAAGTTGAATTAGGTATTGAGTTAGTCCTTGGTACTGCACCTATTTCGATTGCCCCTTATAGAATGGCCCCAACTGAATTAAAGGAGTTGAAAGTCCAGTTACAAGAGTTAACGGATAAAGGTTTTGCCAAACCTAGTTATTCTCTGTGAGGAGCACTAGTACTATTTATGAAAAAGAAAAATAGATCTATGAGGCTTTGCATCGACTATCGGCAACTTAATAAGGTAACCATAAAGAACAAGTATCCCTTGCCAAGGATCGATGATTTGTTTAATCAATTAAAAGGAGCCATGGTGTTATCAAAGATAGACTTGTGGTCTGGCTACTATCAATTGAGAGTTAAAGAGTCAGATGTTCCGAAGATTGCCTTCAGGACGAGGTATGGTCATTATGAATTCCTTGTCATGCCCTTTGGTTTAACAAATTCTCTTACAGTATTTATGGATTTGAAAAACCGTATTTTCTGACCGTACTTGGATAAATTTGTTGTTGTTTTTATTGATGGTATACTGATTTATTCTCGTGATAAGACTGAGAATGCCAAGCACTTGAGAACGATTTTGCAAACTTTGAGAGACAAGTAGTTATATGCTAAGTTTAGTAAGAGTGAATTTTGGCTTCGAGAAGTTGGATTTTTGGGCCATATTATTTCGGGTGATGGTATTAGAGTTGACCCGAGTAAGATTTTGGCTATTATTGAATGGAAACCATCAAGGAATGTATCAGAGATTAGAAGCTTTCTAGGCTTAGCGGTTATTACAGACGATTTTTTAAGGGATTGGCCATGATTGCTACTCGATGGCGAGGCTATTACAAAAGGATGTCAAGTTCGAATGGACAGAAATGTGCCAACAGAGTTTTGAGAAACTAAAGGCATTGTTGACTGAAGCTCCGATTTTAGTACAACCTGAACTGGGAAAAGAATTTGTGGTTTATAGTGATGCATCCTTGAATTGATTGGGTTGTGTACTTATGTAAGAAGGCAGGGTAATAGCTTATGCCTCGAGACAGCTAAAACCACATGAGAAGAACTATCCGACACATAACTTAGAGTTGGCCGCCATTGTGTTTGTATTGAAGATCTGGAGACACCATTTGTATGGTAAGAAATGCTGAGTATTCACTGACCATAAAATTCTAAAGTACTTGATGACTCAAAAGGACTAGAACCTACGACAACAGAGGTGGCTAGAGTTGATAAAAGATTACGAGCTAGTGATTGACTACCACCCGAGATAGGCGAACGTGGTTATCGATGCCTTGAGTCAGAAATCCTTATTTGCATTGAGAGCTATGAATGCTCAGTTATCTATATCTGATGATGGTTCTATTCTAGCAGAGTTGAGAGCTAGGCTGATGTTTCTCCAAGAGATTTACGAAGCTCAGAAAAGTGACAGTGATTTGCAAGCCAAGAGAGCTCAGTGTGAGTCAGGTATTGAATCAAATATTCAGATTGGTTTTAATGGTTGCTTGATGTTTTGAGATAGGACTTGTGTTCCTAAGAATACTCTGTTGATTTAGAAGATTTTGTATGAGGCACACAGCAGTTGTTTGTCTATCCATCCAGGTAGTATGAAAATGTACAATGACTTGAAAAAATTGAATTGGTGGCCGAGTATGAAGAGAGATATTTGCAAGTTTGTATCGAGATGCCTGATTCATCAACAAGTAAAAGCTGAACACCAAGTACCTTTCGGTTTACTTCAGCCTATTATGGTTCCCGAGTGGAAATGGGATTGTATTACTATGGATTTTGTGACAAGATTACCTTTGACACCAAAGAAGAAAGATGACGTATGGGTTGTGGTCGATAGGCTTACAAAATTAGCTCATTTTATACCAGTACGTACTGATTATTCACTTGATAAGTTTGCTGATTTGTATGTTTCAGAAATTGTGAGACTTCATGGGGTACCTTTGTCAATTATTTCAAATAAAGATCCAAGGTTTACATCATGGTTTTGGAAAAAATTACAAGAAGCTTTGGGTACAAAGTTGAATTTTAGTATGAATTTCCATCCACAAACAGAAGGTCAGTCGGAGAGAGTAATTCAGATACTTGAAGACATGTTACGATTTTGTGTATTGGAATTCCAAGGTAGTTGGGAAAAGTATTTGCCGTTGGTAGAATTTGCCTACAACAATAGTTTTCAGTCAAGTTTGAAAATGGTGCCTTATGAGGCATTATATGGACGTAAATGTCATATGCCCCTGTATTGGACTGAACTCAGAGAAAATCGAATTCATGGGGTTGACTTAGTCAAAGAAATCGAAGAGAAAGTAAAAGTGATTCATGATTGTTTAAAAGCTACTTCGGATAGAAAAAAGTCCTATACAGATTTAAGATGTAAAGAGATTGAGTTTCAAGTCGGTGACAAGGTGTTCTTGAAAGCATCTCCGTGGAAGAAAGTCTTGAGGTTTGGTCGAAAGGGAAAATTGAGTCCACGTTTTATTGGACCATATGAGGTTACCGAGAGGATAGGGCTTGTAGCATATCGGTTGGCTTTGCCGTCAGAGTTGGAAAGAATTCATGATGTGTTCCAAGTGTCTATGTTGTGCTGTTACCGATCGGATACCTCACATGTGATTTCACCAACAGAGATTGAGATTTGTTTAGATATGACTTATGGCGAAGAGCCTGTTAAGATTTTAGCTTGAGAGGTCAAACAATTGAGAAACAAGAGTATTTACCTTATGAAAGTGTTATGGAAAAGACATGGGGTTGAAGAGGCTACATGGGTGCCCGAGGAGGCCATGAGAAAATAGTACCCAAACCTTTTCACCGATAAGATTTTCGGGGATGAAAATCCCTAAAGGGGGAGAGTTGTAACATCCTGAATTAGGGCCCAGTCAGAATAGTAGTTTCGAGACCACAAATCCAAAGTAGAAATATTTTTTATGATTATTTTAAGGTCCATGACATGTTTTCATGATTGTGTGAAAGGTTCATGAAGAAATTTTGTGAATAAATGCCCAATTTAACTTTTAGGGCTAATTTGCAAAAGTTATAAAATATGAGGTTCTAGAAGCTTTGGGGTACTTAATTGAAATGAATGTGTAAATTAGAGGTCCTTATTTAATAAATAGACCATTTTATGTCATGATGGAAAAAGATGGGCATGGAAGGGAAAAATCTCAAGGAAGGGCATTAAGGGCATTTTAGTCATTTAGTTAATAAAAGAAATAAAAGGGAAAATAAGGCCAAAATTGTGTCCATCTTCTCCATGCTTGGCCGAATTTCTCAAGAAGCCATAGCTAAGGTTTCATCACTTTTCAAGCTCACTAATAAAAAAGAAATAGGTTTGAACCTAAATCGAGGGAAGAACAAAGTTGAGGACTAAACCGAATAACTAGTCATATTTTGGGTATCGAGGTAAGTTTGTGGGTAAATAATGGAACATTATGTTTCTATGCGTTTAATGCTTTAGTTTTGCATGATATGTATAATTGTTTTATGAATTTTGGTTTACAATGATTCGATGACGACGTAATGAGGTTTAAAGTTTTGAAATCCCGGTTGAACCTTAGGAATATATAGGCTACAAATGTCATGAAATTAGGGTTATGTGTAATCCCATGTAAGACCATGTCTGGGACATGGCATTGGCATTGTTACGAGATTTTGTGTAAGAACATGCCTGGGATATGGCTTCGATATGAGATCTCGTAGAAGACCATATCTGGGATATGGCATCAGCATTGATTTGTGATCCCATGTAAGACCATATCTAGGATATGGCATTGGCATCTTACCATGTGTATGAGATTTCCTGAGTATCCTTAGTGGATCCAATAAAAACCCAACATCAGCATATCCAACTAATTGAGATTGCGAATCATTTAAGTAAAGTAGGCCAATACTAATTGTCCCTCTAAGATATCTAAATATATGCTTAATTCCATTCCTATGTCTACGTTTTGGAAAAAAGGAAACTTTTGCTAACAAAATTACAACAAATGCTATATCAAATAATGTGTTATTTACAAGATACATCAATTGTAACAACCTGTTTTCAGTCAAATCAGAATAGTGATTTCGAAACCATAAATCCAAAGTCAAAATATTTATTTTATTATTTATAGTGAGGTTTATAGTATAATAGAATTGTTATGTGAAGATTTCGCATGGAAATTTTACTGTTTGATTGCTTAATTCAGTAAAAAGGACTAAATCGCATAAAGTATAAAACTTGTGTTCTCTTAGCTAAAGTTGTCAAATAGCTATAGAACATTAAAGTAAAGGTCCTTAAGTGGAAAATAGACCATTTATGAGTTAGTGGAAGATGATAGCACGAAAAATGGTGTAATTTCAAATATTTTTAAAGGTTAATATAATAAATTGGTATTAAAGTTAAAATTTATAAAACAAAATAATTTTCTATTCTCTTGTCATCTTCTCCAACCAAACTATGGCGAAAAAGAAGTCATTTTTATGCTTTTAAATTCGGCAACTTCAATCCTTAATTAAGGTACGATTTTGGCTCGATTTTTAATGATTTCTACATTTTTAAGTTCGTTACATCTTAATCTAGCTAGTCTGTACCTTCGTTTTTGAAACTATTAAAGATTATGAATGATGCCATTGTTGAGTACTTGAGTGTTTTGAATGTTCTTGATAGATTATGAATGTCGATTGAAAGATATACAAGTTTTATAAAGTGATTTTTGAGAAAAATGCGAATTTGGGATTAAATTGAGAAATGTTGAAATGTTTGGCTAAAAGTGAGAATAAAGAGAAACTATGTGCTGCTAGTAGTTTATAATAAATTTGGTTAGGCTTGGGTTTTGAGAAAATTGAATGAATTTCATTTTACGAGCTTAGGGACTAAATTGTAAAGTTGTGAAATATAGGGAAATTGTGTAATTTGCCAAAATTATGAATAATGGGTTTAATTGAATTGAATGGAAGTTTGAATGTGTTAATTTGACATTATATAGATCAAGATAAGCAAATATCGAAATTGAATCGGGGAAAATGGAAAGTGGACGAGTAGACGATAAATTCTATCTGAACGACTCAAGTTAAGTTCGTATAATTAGAACTGAGTATATATATGTATGTATTTAATTGAATTGAATGTATGAGAATTGAGGAATTGAATTATTGATCATTAAATGATTAAATGATGAAATTGAATAATACTAAGCCCTGTTTGAACTTTAGAAAATCATAGGATGCGAGTGACATGTTATTAGGGTTACTATTTTGGTAAAGATCCTACAAGTGTTGCGGACTCACCATAGCTCGTATAAGCTTACCCATATACTGGCTCGTATGAGCTTACTGTTCTTAGCTTGTTAGAGCTTACCGTTTCAGCTCAATAGAGCTTACTGTCTATCAGCTCAGGAGGAGTTTACCGATCATGGCCCGAAAGTGCGGAAATGATAATGAATTGATGGATTACAAATTATTACACTTAGAGTGTATCACCCGAGTATCCCTCAAAATTCTAATAGGTTCAACGAGCGTAATACTGTTTCGGATTATATGATAAAGTACAGAATTAGATATGAGTTATGTGAAATGTATGAAGATAATGTTATATGATGGTTCATGATATTAGTGAAAATGTACATGTATATGAGCTTGATTGTTAATTGAATCCTTTATCGATGAATTGTTGGTTATATGCAAATTGAGATACTAACCTATTGATATATCCATGTGTTAGGCATTTGAATCATTTAAGTCGGATTATATTGAGTTTGATTACTTATATTATGAATAATGGTAAGTTTAATTCTGAATTATACAGGCTTACTAAGCTATAAAGCTTACTCTGTTTATTTTTCCGTGTTTTATAGAGGTTTGATAGCTCGGTCGATTCAGAGGACTTCGGAGATGTGCTCACACTCTCCAGAGAAGTTGTTTGTACTTTTGAACTCAAAGGAATGTGTAAATATGTCATGTATAGGCTAGTTTTAAGGATGTTGATTTTGGTTTATGCTTTGAGTAAATATCAAGCCATGTGATGTGGCTTAATTTGGTACTATATTTTAATGGTATAAAAGTGTTCAAATATGGTATAAAAGAATGTTAAGGTTTGGTTGCTGATTTGGGTGTGAATTTGGTGTATTATTTTAGCTTGTAGGGTATGCCCTTAAGGGTGGCCAATTGGCCTTATAAATGGCCTATTTTTGTCCACACGGGTAGGGACATGGGTGTGTGTCGCAGTTGTGTATGACACACAATAATAGTACACGACCGTGTGTCCCCTGGTGTTGCATTTCGAACCAAGTCAATATGCTCCACACGGGCGTGTGATTAGCCGTTTGGCATAAGTCAGTATACCCTATAGAAAGGACACGGCCTAGCACACGATCTGATACATAGGCTTGTGAGGCCATTTTGAATAGGCACACGGGTTAGACAGACGGACATGTGACTAGCTGTGTGACCCAAGTCAGTATACCCTCCAGTTTTCACACGGCCTGTCACACTAGCGTGTCCTTGACCGTGTGATGCAAGTATGTATGCCTTGTTTTCACATGGCTTATGACGCGAGTGTGTCTGGTGATCGTGTGCGGCACACGGCCTGTTCACACGGGCGTGTGAACCCTACTCGAAAATATTTCTAAGTTTTTCCCTAAACTCTCATACGATTTTAATTTGATCCTAAATGTATGTTTAAAGTTTATTATGCTCGATTTAAGCATGTTACATGTATAAATGAATGAATTCAATTTATATGAAATGATTACTGTTATATGAATGTTCTGAACTAAGTTATTGGTATGGTAATACCTTTTAACCTATTACAGTGACGGTTATGGGTTAGGGGTTTTACATTTATTGGTATCAGATCCACAATTTAGTCGATTCTAGGACTACTGTAGTGTTTGTGGGTGTAGATATACATGCCATATATAAACTGCGATAGTGTGATATCTCCTGATAGTTTCTAAATTATGTTTTATATAGTAAATGAATCCAAATCGAGTTGTAGCTGATGAAGTCGAAAGTAATGCACTAGCTCCTAGTCAAGGGATTGCGTCATCTAAATCTAGTACTGTTATGGGGAGTCAAGGAGAAGCTAAACAAGCTTTCTTCCAAATGATGAGTGAATGGTTCACCGAATTTGTTCGAGCAAACCTGGCTGCTCAACAACATCCACCCCAATCTGTTCCCCAACCAATCCTTGTTGATAAGATACGGAAGTATGAGGTTGAAGAATTTAGAGCCACTGCTAGTGATGATGCTGAGAGCTGAATTCTGGCTCAAAAACATGATCAGAGTATTTGATGAACTTTCCTATACACCTGATGAATGTTTAAAGTGTGCTATATCATTGTTGAGAGATATTGCTTATTGGTGGTGGAATACTTTGATATCTGTAGTTCTGCAAGAAAGGGCTACATGGGATTTCTTTCAAGTTTAATTTCGAAAAAAATACATCAGTCAACGGTTCATCGATCAAAAACAAAAAGAGTTTTTAGAGCTAAAACAGGGCCGAATGATAGTGACTGAGTATGAGATAGAATTTGTACGACTCAGCAAATACACTCGTGAATGTGTTTCTACCGAGGCTATAATGTGCAAGAGGTTTAAAGATGTTTAAATGAAGATATCAGATTGTTGGTTGGTATTCTCGAACTGAAAGAGTTTGTTGTTTTGGTTGATCGAGCTTGCAAAGTCGAAGAGTTTGGTAAAGAGAAAAGAAAAGCTGACTCTGAAGCGAGAGGCTCTAGAAAAAGATTCGAGGGTAAATCACATCAATCCATATCAAAGAAATTTAGAGAATTTCATCCTCTTTCTATTGCTTCTGTGGGAATATTGATTAGAGATAGAGCTGTTAGACAGTTTAGTTTGAGACGTCAGACGACATCTGTTGCCAGTGTGGGTAGTGTTAGAAATGTGGGACCTGAATGTAAACACTGCAATTAGAGACATTATGGTGAATGCCAAGTGAAAACTAGAGCTTGTTTTAGATGTGAATCACTTGATCATTATCTTAGAGATTGTCCCAAGAAGTCTATAGCTGAAAGAAATGAACTTGTGAAAATTAGTAATACGACTACTAGAGGAAGACCACCCCGAAACATTGGAAACACGAGTGGAAACTAAGGTATAATGATTGCTTCAACCGTGAGATCTGAGGCACGAGTTCCAGCTCAAGCATATGCTATCCGTGCAGGTGAGGAGGCATTTTCACAGATGTTATTACCGCTACTTTTTCTTTTTACAATACTGATATTGTTACGTTGATAAATCCTGGATCAACCCATTCATATATCTGTATGAAATTAGTGTTTAAAAACAATTTACATGTCGAGTCTATAGAGTTTGTAGTTAAAGTATCAAACCCCCTAGGCAAGTCTGTTCTAGTTGATAAAATTTGTAAGAAATGTCCATTGATGACTTGGGGTTACTGTTTTCCGGCTGACTTGATGCTTTTGCCATTTGATGTGATTCTAGGTATGGACTGGCTAACGACGCATAATGCAGTTGTGAATTGTAGACAAAAGATTATAGAATTGAAATTTTAGAACGGTGAAATTCTTCAAATTGAGTCTGATGATTCAAGTGAATTAGTAGTTGTGATATCGTCTATGCAAGCTCAACAATGTGTGAAAAAAGGGTTGTGATGCATGTCTTGCATACATACTGCATACAAAGTTGTCTGAATCCAAAATTGAATCTGTGCCAGTCGTTTGTGAGTATTCAGATGTATTTCTAGAAGAATTATCGAGATTACCACCGATTAGAGAGGTTAAATTTGGTATTGAGTTGTTACCAGGCACTACACTGATATCAATAGCTCTATACAGAATGGCACCGATCGTATTAAAAGAGTTAAAAGCTCAGTTGCAAGAGTTGGTAGATAGAGGTTTTGCACAATCGAGTTATTCGCCCTGGGGTGCACCAGTTTTGTTTGTAAAGAAGAAAGATGGAATAATGAGAATGTGCATTGTCTACCGATAGCTCAACAAAGTAAGGATCAAGAATAAATATCCTCTACCGCAAATAGATGATTTGTTTGATCAGTTGAAAGGGGCTACAATATTTTCCAAGATCGATTTGAGATCGGGCTATTACCAGTTGCGAGTCAAAGAATCAGATGTGCCGAAAACAACATTCAGAACACGGTACAGTCACTATGAATTTTTAGTTATGCCATTTGGATTGACTAATGCTCCTACTGTGTTTATGGATTTGGTGAATCAGATATTCAGATCGTATTTAGAAAGATTTGTTGTTGTATTAATAGACGACATTCTAATCTATTCGTGTGATGAAACTGAACATTCAGAACATTTGAGAGTTATGTTGCAAACACTACGGGATAAGCAATTATTTGTGAAGTTCAGCAAATGTGGGTTCTGGCTCAGAAAGGTTGGTTTTTTGGGACATATAATTTCATCTAAAGGTATCTGAGTTGACCCGAGTAAAATTTCTGCTATTGTTAATTGGAAACCACCAAGGAATGTGTCTAAAGTCTATAGTTTTCTAGGTTTAACAGGCTATTATCGGAGATTTGTGAAAGAATTCTCGATGATCACAACACTAGTGACGCAATTACTTCAGAAAGATGTGAAATTTGATTGGTCAGAAAAGTGTTAACAGAGTTTTGATCAGTTGAAAGCACTATTAACAGAGGCATTGGAATTAGTTCAACCTGAATTGGGTAAAGAGTTTGTAATTTTTAATGATGCGTCACTAAACGGTCTCGGTTACGTTCTAATGCAAAAAGGAAAAGTTATAGCTTATGCTTCTCGACAGTTAAAAATGCACGAAAAGAACTATCCGACACATGACCTAGAGTTAGCTGCAATTGTATTTGCATTGAATATTTGATGACACTACTTATACGGTGAGAAAATGTCATATTTATATGAATCTCAAAAGTCTGAAATATCTGATGACACAGAAAGACTTGAACTTGTGACAACTAAGATGGATTGAGCTACTGAAAGACTATGAGTTTGTGATTATTTATCATCTGGGAAAAGCTAACGTTGTTGCTAAAGCTCTAAGCTGAAAATATCTATTTGCTTTACGATCAATGAATACTCAGATGATGATATGTGATGACGAGTCAATTTTAGCTGTGTTAAAAGCTAAACTGGTATTTCGTCAACAAATCGGCGAAGCTCAGAAAAATGATAGTGAATTGCAAGTTAAACGAGTGCAATGTGAGTCTATTTCAGATTCTGAATTTCAAATTAGAGCTGATGACTATTTAATGTTTCGAAATACAATTTGTTTACCGAGAAATTCAGAACTCATTCAGAAGATTCTATACGAAGCACACAGTAGCTGCTTATCTGTTCATCTGGGAAGTACCAAAATGTATAGCGATCTGAAACAATTATATTGGTGGTCAGGTATGAAATGAGATACATCAGAGTTTGTATCAAAATGTTTGATTTGTCAGTAAGTCAAAGCTGAACATCAAGTACCTTCGGGATTGTTACAGCCTATAATGATACCAGAATGGAAATGGGATAGAGTTACAATGGATTTCGTATCGAGATTACCCCTATCTCTGAAAAAGAAAGATGCTAACTGGGTTGTTGTCGATCAACTGATGAAGTCTGCTCATTTCATATTGGTACATACAGATTACTCACTAGATAGACTAGCTAAACTGTACATTTCTGAGATTGTCCATTTGCACGGAGTACCTGTATCTATTATTTTCGATAGAGATCTAAGATTTACATCGAGATTTTGGAAGAAACTATAAGAAGCTCTAGAAACGAAATTGAATTTTAGTACAGCCTTTCATCATCCCAGACTGACAGTCAGACCGAAAGAGTCATTCAGATTCTCGAAGATATGCTAAGATGTTGTATTTTTGGGTTTGATTGCGGTTGGGAAAAGGATTTATCGTTGATTGAGTTTGTGTACAACAACAATTTTCAAACGAGTATAAAGATGGCACTGTATGAAGTTTATATGGTTGTAAATATCGAACTCTACTATACTGGATTGAAGTGAGTGAGAAAAAGATTCATGGAGTTGAATTGATCAGAGAAACTAAAAAAAAGTGAAAACGATTCGCGACTGTTTAAAAGCAGCTTTAGATTGACAGAAATCATACACGGATTTGAAATGTAAAGAAATTGAATTTCAAATCGGGGACTGAGTATTTTTGAAAGTGTCACCGTGGAAAAGGATTTTTCAATTCGGCCAAAAACAAAAGCTAAGTTTGCGATTTATCGGACCGTTTGAGATCGTTGAAAGAAAAGGGCCTGTAGCATATCGACTATTGTTATCGTCTGAAATTGAAAAGATACATAATGTCTTTCACATTGCTATGCTACATCGATACAGATCGGATCCTTCGCATGTGAGTTCGGCAGTTGATGTTGAGATATAGACTGATTTGTCATATAATGAAGAACCGATTCAGATTCTCGCTCGAGAAATCAAAGAGTTGAGAAATAAACGTATACCTCTTGTAATGGTTCTTTGGCATAAACATGGGATTGAAAAAGCTATGTGGGAACATGAGGAAGCTATGCGAAAATAGTACCCTAACCTGTTTACCGGTAAGATTTTCGAGGACGAAAATCCCTAAAGGGGGGAGAGTTGTAATAGCTCGTTTTTGGTCAAATCAGAATAATGGTTTCAAAACCATATATACGAAGTCAAAATATTTATTTTATTATTTTTAATAAGGTTTGCAGTTTAATATAATTTTTATGTGAATGTTTCGCATAGAAATTTTAAGGTTTGATTACCTAATTCGGTAAAAAGGACTAAATTGCGTAAAGCGTAAAACTTGTGTTATATTAGCTAAAGTTGTTAAATAGCTATAGAAAATTAAAGTAAAGGTCCTTAAGTGGAAAATAGTTATGAGTTAGTGAAAGATGATAGCACGACAAATGGTGTAATTTCAAATATTTTTAAAGGTTGATATAGTAAATTGGTATTAAAGTTAAAATTTATAAAGCAAAATAATTTTTTATTCTTTTGTCATCTTCTCCACCCGAACTAGGGTGAAAAAGAAGCCATTTTTATGCTTTTAACTTTGAAAACTTCAATCTTTAATTAAGGTACAGTTTTGGCTCGGTTTTTAATGATTTCTACGTTTTTTGAGTTCATTACAGCTTAATCTAGCTAGCACGTACCTTCATTTTCGAAAATGTTAAAGATTTTAAATGATGCCATTGTTGAATACTTGAGTATTTTAAAAGTTCTTGATAGATTATGAATGTCGATTGAAAGATATTCAAGTTTTATAAGGTGATTTTTGAGAAAAATGCGAAGTTGGGATTAAATTGAGAAATGTTGAAATGTTGTGGTTAAAAGTGAGAATAAAGAGAAATTATGTTCTTCTAGTAGTGTATAATAAATTTGGCTAGGCTTGGGTTTTGAGAAAATTGAATGAATTTCATTTTACGAGCCTAGAGACTAAATTGCAAAGTTGTGAAATATTAGGGGCAAATGTGTAATTTTCCAAAATGATGAACAATGGGCTCAATTGAATTGAATGGTAGTTTGAATGTGTTAATTTGACATTATATAGATCAGGATAAGCAAATAACAGAATTGGATCGGGGAAAACAAAAAGTGGACGAGTAGACGATAAATTCTATCCGAACGACTCGAGGTAAGTTCGTATAATTAGAATTGAGTATTTAAATGTATGTATTTAATTGAATCGAATGTATGAGAATTGAGGAATTAAATTATTGATCATTAAATGATTAAATGATGAAATTGAATAATACCAAGCCCCATTTGAACTTTAGAAAATCGTAGTATGTGAGTGACATGTCACTAAGGTTACTTTTTTGGTAAAGTTCCTGCATGTGTTGCGGACTCACCACAGCGCGTATGAGCTTACCGATATACCAGCTCGTATGAGCTTACTGTTCTCAGCTCGTTAAAGGTTACCATTTCAACTCGATCGAGCTTATTGTCTATCAGCTCAGGAGGAGTTTACCGATCATGGCTCCAAAGAGCTGAAATGATAATGAATTGACGGATTACCAATTATGACACTTAGAGTGTATCACCCGAGTATCCCTCAAAATTCTAATAGGTTCAACAGGCATAATATTGTTTCGGATTATATGATAAAGTACAGAATTGGATATGAGTTATATGAAATGTATGAAGATAATGTTATATGATGGTTCATGATATTAGTGAAAATGTACATGTATATGAGCTTGATTGTCAATTGAATCCTTTATGGATGAATTGTTGGTTATGTGCAAATTGAGATACTAACCTATTGATATATCCATGTGTTAGGCATTTGAATAATTTAAGTTGGATTATATTGATTTTGATTACTTATATTATGAATAATGGTAAGTTTAATTCTGAATTATACGGGCTTACTAAGCTATAAAGCTTACTCTGTTTATTTTTTTTTTGTTTTATCTCTGTTTATTTTTTTTTGTTTTATAGAGGTTCTATAGCTTGCTCGATTTTGACAGCATCGGAGATGTGCTCACACTATCCAGAGAAGTTGTTGGTACTTTTGAACTCAAAGGAATGTGTAAATATGTCATGTATAGGCTAGTTTTAAGGATGTTGATTTTGGTTTATGCTTTGGGTAAATATCAAGCCATGTGATGTGGCTTAATTTGGTACTATATTTTAATGGAATAAAAGTGTTCAAATATGTTATGTTTCTTGGCAAGCTTGATATAAAATGTATGGTTGCTTGATATTAATGAATTGAGATGAAGTAGAATGGTTAAATGGATTAATCCTAGAACATGGTAGATAGATGTTTTATAGCTAATGAAATATGATATTTTGTTATGTGTTTATTTGTGGAATTAGATTTGAATTGGTTGGTTTTGAAATGGCATAACATGTGTATTGAATATTAAGGTTTGGCAACTGATTTGGGTGTGAATTTGGTGTATTATTTTGGCTTATAGGGTATGCCCTTAAGAATGGAAAATTGGCCTTATAAATGGCCTATTTTTGTCCACATGGGCAGGGACACGGGCGTGTGTCTCAGCCGTGTGTGACACATGATTATAGTACACGGCCATGTGTCCCTTAGTGTGGCATTTCGAACCAAGTCAGTATGCTCCACACGGCCTCACACACGGGCGTGTGACTGGCTGTGTGGCATAAGTTAGTATACCCTACAGGAAGGACATGGCCTAGCACACGGTCTGATACATGGGAGTGTGAGGCCAATTCAAATAGGCACACTGGCTAAACACACGGACGTGTGACCCAAGTCAATATACCCTCCAGTTTTCAGACAGCCTGGCACACGGGTGTGTCCTTGGTTGTGTGATGCAAGTCAGTATGTATACCCTATTTTCACACGGCTTATAACATAGGCATGTCTGGTGACCGTGTGAGGCACACGGCCTATTCACACGGGCGTGTAAACCCTATTCGAAAATATTTCTAATTTTTTCCCTAAACTCTCATATGATTTTAATTTGATCGCAAATGTATGTTTAAAGTTTATTATTCTCGATTTAAGCATGTTATATGTATAAATGAATTACTTCGATTGATATGAAATGATTACTGTTATATGAATGTTCTGAACTAAGTTACTGGTCTGGTAATACCTCTTAACCTATTCTGGCGACGGTTACAGGTTAGGGGTGTTACATCAATGCCCTTATAGCACTAAAATATTGTACTTCAAGGCCAAGAAGCTTTTCATCATTTCACAATGATAAATATGGCCTTTATTCATATCTAGTGATCTTACAACCATTTGAGTACTTAATGTATGTGTTTTATGTTGGATCTGGTGCCCTAAGTGTAGTATTTTTTTTGTATACTTGTATTTTTCGAATAAACTGGTTTAAGAATATCCATTAATTATATTAATACTCTTTGTATATTATCCTCACTATTTTTGCATGCAAAGAAAAAATGGAAGAAAATATTGGCTCATTGATTATCTAACATTTAACTAATACTAGGCGGTATTACATGGTCGGATTGGAATATGAAAAGACCACTTGTATTAGTAGATGAACTTAAACATGTACTTAGTCTAATTGGAAATGAGCAAACTAATTGAAAGACTAATATGTCATCTATCTAATCCAATTAGGGAGATGGTTTGTCTTGAGCATCGGAGCAGATGACTCCTAGAAGATAAGACATAAATGTGACTGATTGGACTGATAGTACATTGAACAGGACCCAAGTAGAATAGATCCTAGATCTATTTATGGATTTATTCACTTGTAACGTTCATAGTGTGACATACTTTAATACTGGGTGGATGATAAAATATGTATGCATGACTTGTATACTTTGATGTAAATAAAAACCTAAGTTCAAAGATAATGAACTACAAGCTAGTGCGTTGGGTATATGACTTCTGTAGTATGTAGCGTCAGTTACAACAGTGAAATTCATAGCTACATGATAGATGAAAAGTAAACATGACCATGTGTCATTTGTCTTTGTGATAAACAACTTGATTACTATTTGATAGTAATTAAGTTTTCATGAAGGAAGATGTAATGATTACCATGAGATAAAATAGGATCATATTGGGAGAACAAATTTATCCCAAAAAGATTAAGGATATCTTATGAGGGTAACACACTTATGAAAAGGTCATTAGAATATCACTGATTGAGTAGCTTTTGTAACACCTCAAACCCGGCCTAGACGTTATGGCTGAATCTGGCAGTGTCACATCATAAGGTTTTAAAAACGTTGTCAAGTTAAAACCAATCTTGTTAGTTAGCCCTTATCGTTATTATCAATTTCAAAGCTCTTATGCTTTTAAACAATTAGAGGTAAAAACATTTTTGTAGCGGAATCGTATAAAAGCATTGTTTTATAAATCGTTTAATTTTTAGAAGACTTTTGCCTTTCATAAAAATCAAGTTTTTTTCACGCTTAACAGTTATAAAGCCATAATAACCACAGTTGAACCCAAATCAAACAAACCAGCCTGATAGTCCAAAGTTACATCGAAACACCCGATAAGAAAATAAAACCATAAATGAAAATAAAGTAATTTAAAAAGTGTGTGGTCACCGTCGAGTCCTACGCTGCATTGAGTCATCTATGTCTAAGGATTACCTATACAGGTTAAGCAAAAAAGGGATGAGTTTATGTAAACTCAGTGTGTAATCTCCGCAGAAATAACATGCACAAACAATCAGAAAATCAAAATCAGACAGTCTCAAATTTGGGCCTGAGCCTATTACAGATACAGATTTGGGCCTAGGCCCATTACAAAATCAGATGCTGGTCTGGGCCTTAGCCCATAACAGTTTCAGATACATATGCATATTCGGGCCTTAGCCCATATCCGAAACAGATACTAAAATACAGTCCGAATAGAATCAGAGTCTTACCCCCAGCCTCTACACATCATCTCTGACCATCCCTACACACCATGTGGGGTTTAAAACACCCACTAGCCTTACACACCGTGCTTGTAACAGTCCGATTTAGGGCCAAATCAGAACAGTGATTTTGGGACCACAAATCCAAAGTAGAAAAATTTATTGTGATAATATTTTAAGGTCTATAGTATGATTAAATACATGTGTGAAAATTTTGTTAAGAAATTTTATCGATAGAGGGTCCAATTTCACTAGTAGGACTAAATTGCAAAAAGTGCAAAATATGTGTTCTAGAAGCTTTGGGTGCTTAATTAAAATGAATTTGTAAATTAGAGGTCCTTATTTAGTAATAAGACCATTATATCTCATGATGGACAAAAATAGACATGGAAGGGTAAAATTTCAAATTAGGCATTAAGGGCATTTTGGTCATTTGGTGAGTAAAGACAAATAAAACAAAATAAAAGTCTTCATCTTCCCCCATTTAGTCCCTTGGGCTGAAAATTTGAAGGGTTCCATAGCTAGGGTTTTGGCCGCTTTCAAGCTTAATTGTAAGTCCATCCTAGTCCCTTTTTTAATGATTTTTACATTTTTGAAATCCTCGTAACCTAATCTATCTCTTTTAAGGACTAATTTAAAGTATTAGAAAATTCTAAACTTTTATCCATGTTAGACATGCATGTATTTTGATTTCTAATGGTAGAATATGAATGTTAGTTGTGTGATAAACGACTTTTGCTAGGTGATTTTCAGTGAAAATGTCAAAAAGGACCTTAATGCAAAAGTTGTAAAATATATGTAGAAATATGTGAATTAATGAAAAATATGGGCTGGTATGTGTATGTATAAGGTTTGGCTAGGCTTAGGTTTTGAAAAAAATGAATACATTTCATTTTACGAGCTTAGGGACTAAAGTGTAAATAAATAAAAAGTTAGGGGCAAAAATGTAATTTTCTATAATATGATTTTTGGACTGAATTGAATAATGTGATAATTAAATGAGATAAACTTCTTATTATAGATTAAGAAAAATGAGATTCTGACCTAAATCGGGGAAAGGGGTAAGATTGTGGACTAAATCGCACTATTAACTATTTTTATACGGAGGTAAGTTTATGTGTAAATAATGCATCGTTTTATTATGTTTAAAAGTTTAAATTATTGCTTGAATTGTATAATTGACCATGTGGTTGAGTTTAATTGTATGAACAAGTTCGATGATAATTCGTTAATTGTGGAAGTTCGGTACGAACCCTAGGAACATTCAGGATACAAGGGTCATAACATTGAGGTTATCGAGATGTGATTAAGTGTAAGACCATATTTAGGATATGGCATTGGTATGATAGTATGTGTAAGACCATGTCTGGGACATGATGTTGGTACAAGATTTCGTGTAAGACCATGTTTGGGACATGGCATTGATATGAGTTTTCGTGTAAAACTATAGCTAGGCTATTGGTATCGATATTGGATTACGTGTAAGACCATATCTGGGATATGGTTTTGTACAGCCTATGTATGACTCTGAGTATCCTTAATGGTTTCAAATGGTTCAACGAGCCTAATTTAGATGGGAACGAAAGTATATTCAAGGTAAATAGTACAGGTACGTACGAAGTCCATACGACTGTCAAAGGGAAGAATCATGATGAGTTAAGAAATAATATGAGCTTTTGGCAAGGTTGGGATGGAATGAGTTATGGCTAAGACATTTTATCGATATTCATGTTGTTGCTTATTATATGATTTGTAGGATAATTATGAAGATAGGTGCTTATTATTTGCATATAAACTTACTAAGCTATGTAGCTTACTCCCTTTTTCTTTCCTTGTTTTATAGTGTTGCCAAGCTAGCTCGAGGATCGAGGATCGTCGGAGTTTTGGATCACACTATCAACTCTTTCATTTTGGGTGTTGATGGTCTTAGCATTGTAAACGTATGGCATGTATAGGGATTTGGTTATTTTGTTTATGTGTCATAGTTGATTGGGCCAATGATGTTGGTTTATATTGGTTAAGTGATTATTTTGTATAAGGCCATTAGAAATTGGCTAATTTTGATTATAAGTTTAATCATATGATGATGCATTTCATAGATGTGGTAATTTGCATGATTTGGGTTGATAAGTGTGTAATGTTTGAGTATGATAGATAGAGCATGAGAATGATGTGTTAATTTCTTGGTTGTGGACATTTAATTACTTGATTATGCTATGTTTTGCACGTATGATTTGGTGTTTGTGTATATGTGTAACAGGGTGGAAAATGGCTTGGTAAATAGCCTTTATTTTGTCCACATAGGTGTGTGTCTAGGCCGTGTGTGACACACGGTCTACCCCACGGGCGTGTGTTTAGGCTGTGTGTCCCTTGCACCTTAATTTTGAGAAATAGAATGCTCAGAATTGAGCACATGGGCTAAGACACGAGCGTGTGTTTTAGCCATGTGGATGACACGGCCATAAACAAGGGCGTGTGCCCAGGGTGTGCGAAGTTTGGACCTATTTTATGAAAAATTTTGAAAATTAAACTAACCACATGGCTTAAGCACACGAGCGTGTGACTTGGCCGTGTGACCTTCAAATGTGATGATGTCATAAACAGAGACTTACACGGGTTAGGGACACGGGCGTGTGTGACCACACGGCATGCCCACACGGGCGTGTGACCCCTGTATAGTGGAAAATTTTCTAAGTTTTATAAAATTTTCTAACGTTCTTGGTTTAGTCCAGAATCGCTCCCAATATATGTTTTGGGCCACGTAGGCTCGTTTTAGGGACTTTATGGTTAAATGTGAACAACTTTAATTTGGATGAAAATTTATGTCTCAAAATTGCGTGTTTATTCGTGCGATAACTCCAGTAATGCCTCGCACCTTATTCCAGCGTTGAGTACTGGCAAGGGGTGTTACAGTACTGTACCAAATGCGGCACATATCATATATATTGTAGCTGAGCTGCTAGATAATAGGCGTAAACGCCTTTCAGAACACTTCCTCCAATATATATATATCATCCCCAACCCCAAAAATAGATACAGTACGGATACAGATGATATGCAAAAATAGATATACAGTCCAACATGCTCACATGGCATATATATAGAAGGGTCTAATTACCCTTTACCGATCCTACAGTAGGCTCACAGTCGTTTGGGACAACCCGTGCAATCCTAGGGAACATTTCTGTTAAATAGGCCCACACGCCCATGTGGCTTCCCCGTGTGGGCCCATACGCCCAGATTGGCCTTGGCCCGTGTGGATCACATGGCCTGGCTAAGAAACCCACATGCTCAGGTGGATTTCCCATGTGGACTCACACGCCCATGTGGGCCACACGACCCAATTCAGTCTAGTCCATTTGTCGCACACGGGGATCCCTGGCCACCATACGGTCGTGTCTAGCGCATGGTCTGGCCTTCATCAAACACACGGCAGTGTCATTCGTGCATGGCCTACCACACGGGTGACCACACGCCCGTGTGGCATCGACAGTGAGGTTTTTGACTTTTACCAAAAACCTTGTTTTTCTGTGTTTCGGGTACACACTTGATTCGTTTTCGTCGCTATCACAACTACCAGCACACAAAAACCTCAAAACCGATATTCCACCACCCAAATTCAGTGACATTAATGAAACTAAAATTGAATTGCAACGAGAGGCTTATCCTTTAACCAAAAAAAATCCTTACCTTCGATTGAGTGATGACGTTACCCCACAACTACCACGCCGATTAAAGAACTCCAGCCCTTAAACCTCCTCCACAAACAAACAAATTCCATCAATCAAAACTGTATTAATTCGAAATAACCATTATAATAACTAAACTTACCAGAGAACCCAACAAACACCAAAGAGGAAACATGACACAATGAAAATCGCACAGGAAAAGTGAAAGAGTAGAGAGAAGAGGGAAACGAGGAAGAAGAAAATAGAATTGGAAGAGAGACAGGAAGGAGAGGAAGTGAAACATTAAGAACTTGGGAAAGAACACCAAAATTTTGAAAAAAGAAATAAAAATAAAATTTGATAACTCTCTAGATCCCTTAATTATCTCTTACAAATCCCTCAATCTTCTCTCTACGAACCCATTAATAACCCACCACTCGAAGTCCAAACACAGCATAACTCTAGCTGAAATTTAGAGAAAAAATACTACCCTTTGACATCGCAGAGAATCAAACGTAGGACCTCCAACACATCAACACTCAACTTAACCATCAAACCAGCAGGCCTATTCTTTTATCAACAAGCACACAAATAAATATAAGCCTACTCACCAAGGGTCAGGCTTAATTCAAAAAAATATCAAAATTCTCCTAAGGTACGGCTTGAATTTAGGATATCTCACACACACCCAGAACATTTAACCACTAAAGTAGACAAATATTTGTGTCAAATTTACAAAAGATAGAACTTAAAATTTTAGGGCGTTATAACTCTACCCCCTAAAAGAAATTTCGACCTTGAAATTTACCTGATTAGAACAGATGAGGATACTGCTGATGCATAAAATCCTCAGGTTCTCATGTAGCATCCTCAATGCTATGATTCCACCAAAGCACCTTCATTAATGGAATAGACTTCTTCTACAGAACCTTTACATCGTGATCTAGGCTCTGAACCGACTCCTCCTCAAAGGTAAAATCCGGTCTAACCTCAATTTCCTCAACAGATACTATGTGGTAAGGATCAGAGTGGTAGTGCCTCAACATCGAGACGTGCAACACATCATGAATATGATCCAACTTTAGAGGTAGCTCCAACTGATAAGCAACTGGTCCCACTCGTTTTAGAATCCGGTACGGCCCAATAAACCTAGGGTTAAGCTTGCCCTTATGGCTGAACCTCAGAATCTTCGTCCATGGTGAAACCTTAAGAAACACAAAGTCTCCCACAGAATACTCAATCTCATGTCTCTTCAGATTTGCATAGGATTTCTGCCTATCAGAAGCCGCTTTCAGACGATCCCGAATCAGTCTATCTTCATCTTCGATCTCAGACACAGATTCAGGACCCAAAATCTGACGCTCACCCAACTCAGTCTAATATAAGGAAGTACGGCACTTACGTCCATACTGAGCTTCATAAGGTGCCATCTAAATACTAGACTAGAAGCTATTATTATAGGCGAACTCCACTAGCGGTAGATAATCCTCCCAACTACCTTGAAAATCGATAACACAACTCCGGAACATATCCTCCAGTATTTGAATCACCTTCTCAGATTGGCCAATGGTCTAAGGATGGAACGT
This sequence comes from Gossypium stocksii, assembly GCA_020496765.1. Classification (NCBI taxonomy): domain Eukaryota; kingdom Viridiplantae; phylum Streptophyta; class Magnoliopsida; order Malvales; family Malvaceae; genus Gossypium; species Gossypium stocksii. The sequence continues at coordinate 36,442,250 of CM035629.1, forward strand.
AGTGCTGAAGCCCAACCTTGAACGTGTGTAGAATTGGGCTTCTATTGGGCCTAAACTGTTAGAATGTCAAAAACCTTAAACCCTTATGCCACAAAAACCTTAGATATATACCTACTTATACTAGCTGGCCACCGCTTTTTTCTTTTCTCCATTGCCCTATTCGCCTCCCCTCCCCCTCCTCTCATCTTTTTTTCTTTTTCTTTTCTTCTTTTCTTAATTTTCGTCACTCCCTCCACCATCATAAGTCACTATTTTCATTTCTTTATTTTACATTATTGCCACACTTAACCATGAACTATCAAATTCTCTTGATTTTTCCTTTTGCCACTACCTCTACTACTGTTTGGGGTTGCCAAATTTCCTTCCTTGCTAGATTCCTTGCTCATTCAAACTACTATTGGAGTTAGATCCCTATTCTCTTATAGAAAATCATTAAGTTAATCGTAGTTATTAATTTAACAACGATTCTAAAAAGAATTAATGGAGTTGTGGTTCATCACTTCTTCTAATTTAATTGATCATATTTTAGATATACCTGAAACCTCTGTCAATTGATTCTAATATTGCGTAATTCTATGTTTATGATGTAAAAAAGGGCCAGATTTGAGAGAGTTGGATCAAATCTAATTTGGAGGAGTGCTGCACAGGTGTCTATAACATGGTATGTGTCCTAAACATGAAATTGGTGGCAAACCGTGTGTGATTTTAGGGTCACATGGTCTACCACATGGGTATGTCTGAGCTATTGTAATTCGGTGTAGTAGATTAAACCAAATTTCACACTTTAGGATTTTGAAAGCAAGTATTTTCATTAACTTTTAATTATATTTTTGTAAGTTTTCTTAAAGTTAATAAAATGTGCAAAGTGAGTCTTTTATTGAACTTAGGGGCCGAATAAGGCCTAAGGGTGAGCTAATGAACTTTGTAAGAGTGTAGGAGACCATTGAAGGCATAATAAATCGATATTGTTCACTATGCCACAACACAGAATGATCAATGTCGCAACATAAGGAGCAGAATGGAGAAATCATGAGACTGCCTTTGATGTCACGGCACAACCTAAGAATGTCATGACATACTCTTAAAGACATCTCAAAAGTAGTACACTGACTCCTATGTTGCAACATAAGTCCTGGTGTTTGCGACATCGACTCTAGATGACAATTAACACGGGCTAAGGGGCATTTTGGTCCGTACAATCAAATTTAAAGCTCGAGAATGTCAGCTAACCTAGGGTTAAGAATGACGGCCACCTGAAATTTATAAATAGGCTTATTTGTCACACATTATGAACACCAATTCCTTAGCTTAGAATTTCCCTTTTCAGTTTAGTTTAAATTTTCTCTTTTTCTTATGTTTTAGTTTACTTCCATTTTTCTTTATTTTGTTTTGGGAGATCCAATTTGTGAATGTGATCAGATGATATCGATTCTTTCTTGCTATTAATAGAAATAAGGTTTTTTTCCTAAATCTTATATTTTCGATTCTCTTATTATGTCTATCTTTTATATTGATTATATGGTATTTACGAAAACCATAAGGAACTAATCCCTCTATAGAGGATTAGCAAGTGGAGGTATGATGAATTGATTGTTTTGTAGGGTTACTTAATGGATCATCTATTCAGGAAAGGAAGATCATGAAACAAAACCCTAGGCTTGAAAGCCCTAGGAAGTTATCAAGGTGGGAATAAACCCAAAATTGGTATGGCCCATTTGTGAATGCCTTAACCCTGAGCCAGTCTGGACTGTGAGGTCGAAAGATAAGTAGTCCTTACTGACTCGTTATTTTAGTAGAAGATCGAAAGATTTTGCTGAGATAGTGACTAGTTGAGTGATGAAGAACCCGAAACAACCGTTAATGAAGATTACCGAAGTAAGCTAATCTCTCATAACTAGATTTGATTAATTCTACTTTTCAATCTCTTAATATTTATTATTTTACTTTATATATTTTATTATTATACAAATCTTAAAAACTCATTTTATTTTTACTTTCGTACAATAACTTATTTTGAGTACTAATTATTTATTTTAGTGTTTAAGTTAAAATGGATCTAGCACTAGCCTCCTTTGCATATGATCCTTGGAGTACTCACCTACTTCGTTGTAACTATATTAAAACTGGACCCGTATACTTGCGGATACTGCCTCATTTATATATCTATTACTACAGTATTCACACCATGAATGTTAGTATATCCAGAGGCGATGTTAGTACATCTAGAGGCGATCAGTGTGTCCCACATGGTTGGTTGACACGGTCATGTGCTACTGTAACTTTAGGGTATTTCACTATCCCACGACCAAATCTAGTAACACAACTTAGTCACACGACTGTGTGACTATCATTGCGGATTTCATTTTCTGATCACACAGCCTTAGTGAATTACATGGCCCGGACAAACGACATCAGCCTTTCACACGGCCTGGCCACACGATCGTGTGACCTTTATTTTGAAGTTTTGCCTGAATTTTTGTGTAATGTTTCAATTTAATCCCTGTAGAGTACCTAACTTGTTTAAAGTTCTTGTAAGCTCAATTGAGACCCTTTTTTTCCATATTTATTATGAAATTTGTGGTATGTTTGAATATGGTTTAAATCTAAAATTGCTACTAATGTATATTTATTACTACTATTAAAACTACAACTACTATTGTTTGGATGATAACCACATGATCATACTGTTATCATACTATTTATAGAGCTATAAAAACATGCCATACTATTGCATTGGGATTGAGTTATTGAAGGAGGAAGTGCTATTGGCGGTTTAACCGCATATCTACTAGCAGTTTATCTGCAACTTTACTGGTAGTTCATCCGCATATCTACTGGTGGCATATCCACATGAGCTTATTCTCCTACTATTATGGTGTGTAGGGTTGGACGAGTTTTGGGGAACTCTTACTGTATAGTGTAGCAGATAGATAGGTAGGGAAATTTTGCTGTTGTTCCTGCAGACTGCATATTTACTAATATCACTGTAACTGATAATCTGATATGCACTGTACATTGGAAAACTTTATGTTGTTATTTACTATTTTATTTGCTACTGCTTTGTGTGTTAAGACTAAAATGAGTTTTATAACTCACCCTTTAGTTCCATATCTTTTCAAATAACTTGGGAGGCTAAGGCTTGGACTTGGTACACTTTTTATTTTATTTTATATTGTTTAGAATAAGGTGTTTTAACCTTACTACACTGCTTCTATTTGACATTGATTAGAATAAGGTTTTTCAACCTATAAACAAATGTAGCCTAAATTCCTCTTACATCATTCGAATTCGACATTAGTAGCGAAAGGGTTTCTACGTAAAATATTTTTGTTCTTATTTTTTCCTTATTGCTTTGCGATCATTTTATATAGCCATTATCGACAATCAATTCTGTAACAGCCCTAATTTGACCCTAATCGGAAAAGTGGTTTCGGAATCACTAACCGAGTCAAAAAAAATTAAAAAAATTAATGTTATTTTCTATGTTTACTAGATGTGAAAATACATGTGTGAATCTTTGAATGTTTTGATTTTTTTTCATTTGATGTAAATTGATCAAAAAGGGCTTAGTTGATAAACATTGAAATTTTGCTAGGCAAAATTAAAAAAAAAAAAAGTGGCCGAATAGTTGAAGTTACAAAAAGGGGGTCCTTGCATGTCAAATTGTCCACTTTTAACACATAGTGGACGGCAATGATGTTATAATTTTGACATTTTGTGGTTATAATATTAGTTAAAAATATTTAATAGTTATTAAATGTGAAAACATGAATAAAATAATGGGAATGGTGATAAAAACAAAGTTATCATCTTTTTCTTCCTCCATGACCGAAACTAAGGCAAAGAATAAGAGAGGAGAAGAGCTTGTAAGCATTCGGCTATGGAGGTTCCTTGCTTTTAAAAAGGTATGTAAGGAATTCCTTTGTAAATTGGTTTTGGAATTGGGTTGTTGAGTGCATATTGTTGTTAACCCACGGTTTTGAGTTATGGATCTATGAACATTTCCACATTCGGCAACTTGGGAAAAATGTGGAAGTATAGTTAAATTTGTTAATGTGAAATCTTGAGTGGTTATAATCATGTGTTAAATGCAAGAATTGGATTGTATTTGTAAGAAAATTTAAGTAGATATTAATTATGGCATTCGGCTACTTTGGGTAAATGAGGAAATTATGCTTAGTTTCAGAAAATTTGTAATTGAGTTGCTAATATGTGCTTATATGATGACCGAATGAGTAATTTGTACATGTATAAATAAGTTGAATTTTTGTTTAGGAAGTCCACATTGAAGTTGCCCCATGAGTGCTAATTAGTAGATAATTTTAATGTTGAGCAATGAGTAAGGATTATATGTGGTTTAATAACTAATTAAACTTGCTATATACGGCTAGAATGAGCTTTGACATTTGGCTAAAACGACTTAGTGTAAACTTGTTACTAAATATTAGGAATACATGCTTAAATACAAATCTTTGATAGTTTAATTGCCAAATGACCTTCCTTGGACAAGAAATTGTATAATTGCTTGTAATTTAAGATGTTGAGGTTGTGAATTAGTTGATGAGTGATATTCGGCTATGGTTGATTTAGTTGAGAAATCTAAGCTAATGATAGAAGCTGAAGTATTATTGCTAATAAGTTGCTAAAGTGCCGAATGTGTGTTATAATAGAAATATTTATTTTATTGATATGTATTTGTTTAGCTAAAAGAGAAAGTACTGTATGCTCTTTTTGAATGAGAGTGTTAACATTTTTGATTAAGAAGAATTAGTAAGGTGATTGAACTAGTTTACTTGTTTTTAAAGCTCAAGAATAAGGAAAGTTAAACTCGGATAAAGGAAAATAAAAAACTGATCGAATAGCCGAGATTACGTACGAAAACCACCCAGGTAAGTTCTTAAGATTTTAACTTGGTTTGATATGCTGAATGGTTAAATGAAAGTAGCCTACAGAATATTGTTTTTATTTAGTCTAGATGCATAAGGAGATGGAATGGAAATTAATTTACCGAATATAGTTATAATATATATTTATTGAATTGGATGTGAAAAGTGAGATGATTATTTGAGAACTAAAAGTAATCATAATTATATGTTATTATTAATTATGTGAGGAAGCTGTGTATAATATGAAGTATTGCATTTTGGTATTTGCTGAAAGTGAATTAAATGCAGGACATAAGTCGATTGAGACTTGGGTGTATGAATGAAGTTGATAAACTATGTGTTATGATGCCTGAATTTTACCTATAATTTAATCGAATGAGAAAATGCCTTTGTGTAAATGTACATATGATACGTCCACATGGGGAATGACAATGTGTACCAAATTGTGGATGTGAGATGGGAAGTAAATGAGAATCGGTTGTATGCTTATAATAGGCCAAATGGAATTTAGTATGTGAATAAATGTTACACATAAGTATGTATTTACAAATTGAGTTTGAATATTTGATTTAAGAACAGCCGGTAAGTTTTAAGTATTCGAATCAAATTTCTGTATAGACCTAATGTAATTTTATACTTAAGACGAAATGAAATGACGAGGTACAACATCTAGCTTAAGACCGAGAAGCACATAGAAGTTTGAGTAAGAATTGTGTTATGTTTGGAATGAGTGTGAATTATAAGTAAATACATGAGTTGAAGACAAGTAAGAGATAAAATGAAATGAAAGTAATTCATGTATATGTGCTGTGATTTGGTGATATTAAGAAATAAAGACGGAGTATGAGATATATAAATATGACTTTATTGTATTTAGTGTGTAAGGACGAATGTGAAGTGTATTATATATTTATATGCATGTGATGAGTCTGAATGGCTGATGTGAATTGTGTGTAATATACATATACATACATGCTGTAAGGCCAAATAGAATGGGAAATGTTGTATTACTAAATGGTCATTATAAAAAGAAAGTAAATCATGTGACTTATGAGTAGGTTTTTAATGAAGGTATTACCTTATTAATGTGTTTGTGCATACTAAAGTGTGATAAACTTTGTGAATTGACTATCATACAAAAATATCCGGGCCTAAAGTCCCGCAGGCTTCGTGCTGGTATTATTCGGATTTTATACCTAGCAGGCGGTTTGCCGATGATCTGATAAGTATTTATGACAAAGAGGCTCAGTTATGTAAAAAAAGGGCAAGTAAAATTTCATAAAGCATTAAGTAATCCAGGTATGTAATATTTATTTTCTAATATGTGAGAGTGGTCCCAATATGATTCTTGGATTCGGAAATTGAAAAGTACTTGGAAATTTTTATAGAATCATAGATACTTATTTCATTCGGCCATTTTAGAAAGTATCTTGAAGTTGTTGTATTTTATGAGTAATAGAACCTCAAAATTTGATTGGGAGTAAGTACATGTATAATCGGCCATTATGAGCTCTTAGGTATGAAAGTATATTAGTTTTAGGTGAACGATGATCATTTGAAACTTTATATGAAATGTGATGCCTGCGTTAGTTTTGTTGAACTAATGATATGTCAGCGATGTAGTTATAATGAGGCTATGCATATTCAGTAAGTTGGCAGTCCTTCGAACATGATAGAGAAGAACTTTGAGCATAAATTTAGTTGTTGTTTAAGTACCTATTGCTTACTAAGCTCATGCACTTACCGTGAAATTGTTTTACTCAGTTTCTGGAATATGTTCAATACATTAAGCTGGCCAGGTATGTATCATGCACACGTAAGTGAATTTAATTCGAATTGAATCATGAATCTTTAAAGTGATGTGGTTATGAACAAATGTTGTGTCTACAAGTGTGATAGTAATACATTCAGTCCATTTATGAGGCCATGGGAAAGTATGTGATACAACCATGAGATATGAACGTTAGATTAAGTAAAAGTATATACTAAATTGCCCTAAGTCTATGCATATATCCGGCTAAGTGGTTAAGTACCTAGAAATAATTTCCAGTGTAATTGATTGATTGACTGATAAGTAAGTTAAACTATACATATGTAATGCTTAAGACTTACTAAGCATAGAAATGCTTACTCTGTTTATTTTGTTCCTCTGTTTATAGATCTCGTTTTGAAGCTACGGACTCGAGGATTCAAGCTTTAATCACCTACACTATCGTCGTTACTTTGGTACATTCGATAGTTATTTTGGAACAATGGCATGTATAGGCTAATCTCCTTCTTTTGAATTGGATTTTATTTTGAGATGTATATATATTAGCCATACGAAAATGGCTTTCTTAGTCTCTAAGTCTGAGCACATGGTATGATGAAATTATATGTCGTGTTATTTTAATATGTTTAGGTGAATGGTAAAGGAAGTAAAGACGTATACCATTCATGCTTAGTTGAATGACATAATGAAATTTTTAGGTAGTAATAAATATGCATTGTGATTCGAATATGGTTGGTTATGTCATCTAAGAATTTGTTTATGTTTATTGGATGGCATTTTCGGCTAGGAAAATTTTTAAACGGATCATTGATTTATATTCGATGCATACATGCATCTATGTCTGCTAAGTGATTATGAACCCTTGTATGTTTTAAATCAATTGTGTAATATCTCGAAACCCTAATCCGGTGATGGACGGGGGTTTAGGGTGTTACAAATTCTTACAAATTGGTACTAGAGCTTTTCGAGTTGCTTGTCTTGATCACGGTAATGGCGACAGTGAAGTATGATATTTCACTGTTGGATTTTAACACCATATTCACGTTGTGGTAGGTAAAGATGCATGCAATTCTTGTGCAAATGGATTTGAAAGATGCTTAGCTAGGGTTAGATAAGATGCCTTCGACATTGAAGGATGAAGAGAAGAAGCGTAAAGATGTAAAGGCTTTAACGCAATTACAGCTGCATTCGTTGAATAAAATTTTACAAGACCTGTTGAAGAAGAAGACTGCCACTACATTATGGAAGAAGCTGGAACAACTATGCATGTCGAAAACCTTAACTAGCAAGCTGTATATGGAAAGAAACCTTTATGCTCATCATTTAGAGGAAGGTGTGTTTGTGCATGAACTTTTAACTATGTTTAAAGAAATTCTCTTAGACCTAGAGGCCATGGAGGTTCAGTATGATAAAGAAGATTTAGGGTTGATTTTACTTTGTTCGTTGCCTTCGTCTTATTCAACATTTAGAGATATGATATTGTATAGCCGCAAATCTCTCACGATTGATGAAGTCTATACTTCTCTAACCTTGTATGACAAAATAAAACATATTATCGTTGGATCCGAATATCAGGGAGAGGATATTATTGTTCGTGGGAGACAAGAATGAAATACTGATTATAATCATGAGAGGACACAGGAACAAAATCCTCGCAGTAAATCTAAGGGTAGATCGAGATCTTCAAACAGAGGTAAAAGTTGTAACTTCTGCAACAAGAAAGGGTACATTAAGTCTGAGTGCTATAATTTACAGAACAAGATCAAAAGGGAAGTTGTAAATCAAAAGGGGAAACAACCAGAACAATCAGGTGAAGTTGATGTAGTAAAAGACTACAGCGATGGTGAACTCCTAGTTGCTTCTACTGTCAACTCTAAAGTGAGCGAGGTGGATCATTGATTCTGGTTGCACTTTTTATATGAGTCCCAATCAGGATTGGTTTACAACATATGAAACAGTGTCTGAAGATGTTGTTTTGATGGGAAATAGTGCTTCATGTAAAATTGAAGGTGTTAACATGATCAAAATTAAGATGTTCGATGGAGTCATTAGAACACTTAATTTCGTACGACATGTACCAGAATTGAAGAGGAATTTGATTTCGTTGAGTACTCTTGATTCAAAAGGGTACAAGTACACAGCTAAAAGTAGGGTTCTAAAATTAGGAAAGTTCATTTCGTTGTAATGAAAGGGCAGAGAAAGACTGTCAGGGTATATGTTTTGCAAAGTTCTACTGTTACTGGTGATGCAACCATTACTTCCTCCTCCTTGTAAGATGATGAAGTTACTAGACTTTGGTATATGCCTCTAGGGTGTAACATCGCAAAATTTGGCTTAATAAGAATGTAGAATTATATAACCAAAATAAGGAGTTAGCTAAGTGGTTAGTTGTTAAATGTGAAAGCATGGAATTTAATTTGAGGTTCCAAGTTCAAATCCATTCCCTTGCAAAATAAGGAAATTTTTTTACAAAATCCTTTTTTTTTAGTGTATGTGTCATCCATGCCCTTGGAACCTTAGGTATAAATGTTAATTTTACACAAAATAATCAGCCTTTATTCTATTTTTTCCTCACCCTAGTCATTCCTCCCCTTTCCTCTTTTCCTTAATCTTCAATTTCTTTTTCTTTCTCAATTGTTGTCGATGCCCATAACACCTAGTTTTATCATCTTTTTCCCTTCTTTTTGCCACAAGATTTTGCATTATCTCCTCCATCATATTGTTTCCATTTTTCTATAAATAAATCAGCCCTAAATCTAAAATCTTGAGTCTCTAAGATCGATTCCTAACATTACCAAGAAGTGTCGTTGCCTCCCATAACGTCTAGCTTGTGTAAGATCTCTCTCTCTCTTGTTTTCTTGTTAAATCTTATCAAAATAAAAACCTAAATTTCTAGATCTGAAATGTGAGGGATTTTAAATGATTTAATTGATATTTTTCTAGCTTTTTAATCAACTCCTAAAGTGATTTTAAACCAGCCCCAAAATTGGCCACCACGAATGGTGGTACGTGCGCCTATGGGCAAGAAAGGGGTTATTTTTCTTTAATTCTTTTCCATATTTTCTAGCATGATTTTGGGTTCTTGAACCCCTAATAATAAGCCTTGAAATATGTCTTAATTAGGAAAAATCATTATTGACCAACCGGCAAATCAGATCTGACAATTCCGGAAGCATAAGTGTGGGTAATCATAAACTAGTTTGTTGCTTCAACGTAGATCTTAGGAAAAAGGTTATGGATTGATTAAATGAAGGATTTTAATTAAGATTAGCTACTGTTTTTCCAATATTTAAATATGTAATTTGCTAATCCGAACGCTCCAAATCATCAGTAAAAATGAAAGACGTCCACACGTATGATTTGCCTCAAATCAATGTAATAAATCTAACTAGTTTGGATTCATAAATAGTGGTAATTGTGGCGATTGGATTGAAGCCATAAGTGAGTGTTTAAGGGCTTTATAATAGGTGTAGCTATTGATTTACATACTAATTTCTTTTAATTTAATTAATTTAGGACTGTTTAGAGTGTATTAAAGAAACTGCAAGATTCACTAGTGTGCCGCAAAAGAGCGTGAATAAGGTGTGTGACCAAAACTCAATAACTTGTTTGATAATAATAAATATTATGATTAGATTGATGATTTAGCCTATTTATTGGGTTTGGCTTAATAGCTAAGAAATTAAATTTATAAGTTGCCGAATTAGGTGCGTTTCGAGTGCTAATTGTTTGGCATGGTAGCATTGTTATTAGTTTGATTGAATGATTGATATTGTCATGAATGTTTGGTTAATTTAATGTATGATTGGTTCAATTTATGGCGTGTTTATGAATGAAAACAAGGCTTATGCATGATGTATTCGTACAAGTGAATTGCTATGATATGTTTGAAAGACCACTGTACATGCACATAGAAAAAAAATTAAAGTACAGGAAATTGTGTTTTAGGAATAATACCATTTTTATGGTGGTTTGAGAGTTGGATTATTGATTCCATATTTTGAAAGTATGTGATAACTAAGGGCATGTATTGAAAATGCCAACTAAGTGTGAAAAATATTGATTTGTGGTTATGTATGAGATAGTATGACATATAACATGTGCATTGGGTGGGATTATATGAATAAATGAGGAGTTCTGTGGAGTTCTTATGGCATATTATGCCCGTATTTATACGTAGTTAGTGCAATGCACCTGAAGTATCAAAGGGATTGGCGATTTTATCACATTATATGATATTGGCAATTTATCGCATTATATATTATACGGTAAATTTTCTACATTTATGTTATATAGTGGTTACAACCACATCGAGCTTTGCTCCCATACGTTGGAGTTTGAAAGACAGGTTCTGGGTAACTCGTGCTGTATAACGTATGGTATGGGTAGGACTCTCATGGGTATTATGTCATGATCATGTCACATAAGAATGTTACGATTGATGTTGATTGTGTTATTTGGTTCTATGAGAAAATGCTTGAATGTATGTAATAAGCTTGAATGTTTAGACTCACACTGAGCTTGTTACGCCTACCCCATTACTTCAACTTGTAACACCTTAAACCCGACTTAGAAGTTTAGACCAAATCTTGGAAGTTACACTGATCACTGAAGTGATCATTGGTAAAATTTGTAAAACAAGTTGTCATGTCGAACCGAACCATTTAATCGTTAGAAATTCAGTCGGTAGAATTACAGTTCAGTTTAATAAATACCTAAATTAAAAAAAGCAAATAGAAATTCAAAACGAAACTTGTACCACAGCCTTATAAAACTTTACAGTTCAAAACAGTATAACCAAAATGAAAATGTAAAAGGGGAACTGAAATATTCTTTGTAACCGTGACTGTCTGAGAGCTCTGCGGACTGAGTCCATCAACAGAATCCAGACTGTACCTAAAAGAGGAAAATAGAGAGGGATAAGCTTCACGAGCTCAGTGTGAGTTCAAAACCACCTAACGACAAAATCAGTAAATAGCATGCCAGAAAAAATTTCAAATGCGCAACGTATTTACAGAGTTATACAGAACTAGATGGTAAACTTAAAACAGACGTCCCGACAGATAATAACAATTCAAGCATATTAAGTCACAATCAGACACACGGTCACAGGTACTATTTAGTTAGACAGAAACAATCAAATATTCTTACATGCAAAATAGTCAAATAGATGCATATGAATGCAGTCACGTAATAAAACCCACCCATCCAACCAAAAACACCTCTTCGTCCCCTGATCACACCTCGTAAGAGCTATTTGAGCTCATCCAACCAAACACACCACATAGGACCTAGTAGGCCAATCCAACCCTACACACCATATAAAGTCATCTCGGGTTGCCCGGTAACAATGGCTTATCAATATGCAGATAAACTACCAAATCAGATGTATGTACGTAGCATAGCTGACACACGTGCAGTATAGTACAATGCGGTAATCCGTGGTACTGTCAGGTTGCAGTTTGAACTACCAAATCAAATAATAAGACATATATACGATACAGTGCAATGCGGTAAACCTGTAACGCCCTGATTTTCTGGATTTTTCGGGTTTTGTGACTTTTAGTGAAGTTTTAAAATTTTGGTGTTCTAAATGTTGAAAATGTGTTTAAAGGTGTTAGTGGGCCTTTAGAAGGTCCAAGCTTAAGTTAAAACCTAGTAAAATATCAAGTTTGGATTTTTTAAGTGAAAAAGAACTTGGTTAAGTGGGCTTTTAAGAAAAACTGGGTAAAACATGACACAAAGAGAGCTTTGGCAAAGTGGCAAGGTGGTGCCACTAAGTACCTAAAAAAAGTGGCGCCTAAGTGGGTATTCAAGGACAAGGGTTCAAGTTGTAAGGGAAGCGCATTGTTATTTTTTTATTTTTAGGCATGTGCCGGGCATGTGACTAACTTAGGTGAAATTTCGGCAAGGGCTTTAGGGACTTGGGCCGATTGTTAAGTAGGATTATTAGGGTTACATCTTTTTCTTTTTCTGTCATGACAATTAGGGTTAGCCACCTTAAGTTTTATTCTTCCCTTTTTTGTCAAAAAGCCGAAACCTGCCTCCCTAAGATCTACTAGCCGATTTCTTCTTCTTCATCTCCTCTACCATTATTTTTCTCTTTTCTTTTTCCTTTTTGATCTCTTCCTTAGCCAAACATCCTTCCTATTCAAATCCACTCTCTCTTTCAATTCCATCCCTCTCAAAAACAGCCTTAGCCGATTGTCCAAAGTGCTAGAAATCCCAAAAACTGCCTTTTTTTTCTTCCGATTTCTTTTAATCCGAATTGCCCCTATTCTCTTCACCTGTGGTGGCCAATTACTGCATCCCTTAAATCCCTACCCTTGTCGACATTATCACCCAAATCTATAGCCCAAAGTATCACCTTCTTTACCAGTCAAAAAGCCGAAATCGCCATTTTCTTAGGAGCTTTTAGCCGAATTCTTAGATCTCAAAGATTCAGGTTCTGCCTATGTGTAGAGGTTAGATCTACTCTAGATCTGAGCTAGAATCAAGAGAGAAGCGGTGGTAAGTGTTTATCAACTTGGATCCATAAGTTACTTTATGTTTTGGAAAAGCCAAAAGTCCCTAAAGTTTAGGGAGGTTGTTGACTTGATCTATTAGTGACTCAGGGTTGTATTTTGGTTCTTATGAGTGATAGTTAGCGAAGGAGGTGAGCAAGCGAGGAAGTAAAGGCAGTGGTACAACCAGATCTAGATCGAGTGCATCTAAATTGTCAGAGGTAAGATTTCATGGCCATTAGAGGCACTGGTCGAATATGGTAAGGGGATTTCTACTTTGATTTCCGTAGTTCTATAGTCTAATTGATTAAGTGATGGATTGTAGGAATTAACGCATAGAGGATTTCGTCGGTGGAATTGCAAACAGGTGTGTATATCGAACACCTTCTATGGTTCATAGCGGCAAAAGTCGAAAAGCCAAAATGTCGTAGTTCTGGCATTTCGTGGGCTTGTGAGTGTACGAATGCTCTCAAGTCGGTAGGAGTATGTTAGATCTGAAATCGGTACTAGTAGGTGTTTCAACTGTGAAATTTCAGGCACGACGGTAAGTTGGGCATCGGTGGGCTGAATATGGGCCTAATAGGCTTTTGGACCCATTTGGGGTATAAATAGGTTTAAAGGTATTTTTGGATGGACTATAAGTTAAAATTGCTAAAATGGGTAATTAGTTACGGAACATAGCCTAAATGGGCTTAAACAGCTAAATGACACTTTAGGGCCCATTAGGGGTTTTAGGGCTTAAAAGCTGAAACTGCCAAATTAAGTTAACTAAACTTCTGTACCGACTACTGGATTTGTAGGGACTGTAATAGACATAAAAAACTGTAATAAAAGAGCAAAATTACTGAAATACCCCTTTAGGATGAGAAATTACTATTTTACCCCAAGGTATAAAATTACCATTATACCCCTAGGGTTAGAATCTACTGTACTGCTTGATATAACTGTTACTGTACTGCATACCATGATATGTATATCTGTTGCATGGGCTGGGGTTATATTGGAGGAAGTGTGAGTGACACTGCCACGTTACTGAAAGGGGCTATGCCTCGTACTGTTTCTGAAAGGGGCTTTACCTTGTAATACTGTTTATCTGAGCAGCCATACTACGACTGTGGTGTGTGGGATGGGTGGGTCGAGTTATTCCCCACATGGTGTGTTGGTTGGTACGGGTGGTGTGTAGCGGTTGGGTGGGTCGAGTAGTCTCCCTACATGATATGGGTTGCATTCATACTGTTATTCTGTACTGTACTGTTTTGGGCCTATGGGCCATACTGCTATCTGAATAAGGCTTCGGCCTAGTATCTGTTATCTGAATAGGGCTTCGGCCTAGTATCTGACTGAGACTGGTTAGGGTTTAGGCCCAATGGGCTCGAGCCGATGTGGGCTTTGGATGGGCTTCTGCACACACTGAGTTTCCAAACTCACCCTTTTCCTTTCCATCCTTGCAGGTGAGCCCTAGTTCGTGGACTAGGAGCTAGGAGGGATTCAGAGTGGCCACGTAGACTAAACTCGGTTTTAAACTGGTTTTATTATTTTATTTTTTAACTACTCGTTTTATTTTCGTTATAGGTTGTAATAAGACCACTTTAACTTTTCTATTTGGGCTTTATATTTCTTACTTATGCATGGTTTACTACAACTATGATGCACATTTTCCAAATTGAATCAATGTTTTTAAAACCAATCTTGTAATACGATTGACTAAACTAGATAACAGTACTAAATTGAATCGTTTAACAAACAGATAGAGAGTGGGCCAATTACTAAATAAACTGGAAACTTCTACTAAATTAAGGCAATGTTTTACAAAACTCACCATCAGTCTTAGTAACTAGGTAACGCGGAGTAGTTAGGGTGATGTAGCACACCAGATTTGGCCATAGCGTCTAGGCTGGGTTTGGGGTGTTACAAAACCGCTATACTGGTAAAATGCAGTTAAACTGCCAGATCAGATAAGGATACACAGTAGTGCTGCCAGATGTATATGTTGTACGTGCAATGCAGAAATCTGATTTATAGACAGACTGTAATAAAACTGCTAGATTAGATCAGAATTAGATTCCTTTCTCTTTAAAATCCCACCCAAAATACTTTATGGAAATGTATGTATGCAAATAGACGTACAAAATCAGAATACTAATTTTAGACCGTTATTTAGACATAAAAATTTATATCCAGTCAATCAGGATTAGAAATGTATAAACTCATCTGCTCAGATTCAGTATCAACTACAAAGTAACCTCGCAGAACAGTGAAGATAATCAACCAGTCAGACAGAACCAATTCGCGCACACACACCCAGTTAGGCAAGTTCATAAAACAGACATCTCACACATAATAGTCGCAACAACACATAGGCGGAGACATGGCCTACAAAATTTAGATTGACACACTTAACTACCCTCACTTAAGCCTAGCTAAGGGTCGGGGCACATAGACACATTTTTTAGATTAAAACATCCACAAACTAAAATTCGGTGACCTAGGACCACACGCCTGTGTGCTCTGGCAGTATGGAATAACTTAGGCCGTGTGGGGGTCAAAATGCCTATGTGGAGGGAGGTTACTATAAGAAAATATAATTTTGGCATGTATTAAAATTTATAAGAAAATACAATTTATAATCGTCAGGAGTCGTTACACTATCATATTAAAATTTTGGCATGTATAGGTAGGCTCGTACACAAGCTAGGTTAGTCCTAAAATTGACTAAACCATAGCTCTAATACCACTGAATGTAACACCCCTTACTCGCATCCAATGCCGGGACGGGGTATGAGGCATTACCTTACTAAAACATATGTAAACATTCAACTTACAGTCAATGAAATTCGTCCCAATTTAAAACTTTTTTCAAACATTGTCTTACAGTCCTTAATATGGACCCACAGGGCCCAAATAATGGTTTGGAAACAATCCAGGACCAAATCGAGTACTTAGAAAACATTCAAGAAAATCCACTAAAATCAGGGCACATGCCTGTGTGGAAGGGGAACACACTTGTGTGGCCTCTAGACATGGCTGTGCTGATGGCCTATGTGGTTCACACGGCCGAAGCACTTAGGGACACGCCCCTTGTCTGTGTGGATTTAATTTCTAACATCGAACCTACAGGGGTTTTCCCACGGCTTGGCACACACCCGTGTCGCGGCCTGTGTGCAAAAACCTTGACATTCTGTTTCTGACGTCAGCAACTCTAAAGGGTCACACGACCGTGGCACACACCTGTGTGCTAGACCATGTCCTCCACATGGTTGAGACACACAACCGTGTCTCAGCCCGTGTGGTAAACTGTTAGGCATTTAATTTTTCCAGCCTAAGGTGCACGGGACACATGGCCTAACCACATGCCTGTGGGGCGGACCGTGTGTCACACACAGCCTAGACACAAGCCCATTTGTCTACCCATGTGGACAAAAAATAAGGCTATCTACCAAGCCTTTTGCCACCCTGGAACAATATTAAACAAATATCAATTCACAATTATCCAACCAAGGGCCAACATTAGGCATTCGCATACATTCACATACGCAAATCACCCAAGCATTTATACTACTATCCTAATAATTTGGTTCATCCATACCACTTGTACGTTCATGTAAACATCAACATTTTCTTTAAGAAAAAACTAGTAGCAAGTATTAGCCAATATCTTTGGCCTTATACAAAATGAGGTATTTCAAAACTCAAGGCAACACATTTGGCCCAAAATAATATGACACTTAACAAAAGAATAAAATCCTATACATACCAATTCATAAGATTAAAACCAACTTTACCAAGTGCTTCTATGGATAGTGTGAGCAATGCCTCCGACGTTCTTTGACTCTCAAGCTATTTAGGTAGCATTATAAGAAAATGGAAAGGAGAGAGAGTAAGCATAAAGCTTAGTAAGTTGAATGAAAATAAAAAGAACTATTTACCATGTATTGTTATAAACACAACATAACATGATTTGATCGTAATTCATGGATATATATAAACTCAACTTACTCATATTCCTTCCTTAATATTCATACAACATGCAATGAGATCATATCTCATATATATATCATATAAGTACCTATAACACTCACAACAAGGTCATAGCTTTTCTTGTTATCATAAACTATAAATATCCCGTGGAACTCCATGGAATATGAAAGGATACTCAATAGCCTCAAACATAGGGTAAACGCCGATGC
The DNA here is from genome assembly GCA_020496765.1 of Gossypium stocksii. NCBI lineage: Eukaryota > Viridiplantae > Streptophyta > Magnoliopsida > Malvales > Malvaceae > Gossypium > Gossypium stocksii. The sequence continues at coordinate 36,459,597 of CM035629.1, forward strand.
CATGTCCCAGACATGGTCTTATACAAGCTCTCGTATGTCAAGGCCAATGCCATGTCCCAGACATGGTCTTACACTAGCACATATCTCAAGGCCAATGCCATGTCTCAGACATGGTCTTACACTAGATCTCGTATAGCCCTAATTCCACGGCACCATTATCCAATCTATTCCCACAATTCCATCGGTATTTCACTATAACAATCTCATTTTATCATTCCATAGGCATAATTAACATTTTTTGCAATATCAACAAATCAATATATAAGCATAAAAGAAAGTTGCAATATTTACACCCAACTTACCTCGGATTACAAAATGTAGACGAATGGTCGATTTAGTCTATTTGCTTGGCTTTCCCCCAGTCTAGGCCCGGATTTTGTATTTATTGATCTATAATAATAAAAATTCATAAATTTCAATCACTATATTAATCTAAACAATTCAAAATTTATAACTTGGCAAAATGACCATTTTACCCCTAGGCTCGAAAATTGATTTTTATAAAATTTCCTTATTAAACAAGCCTAAAAAACTCTTTCACTCTTATGGTAGCCCACAATTCCCATTATTTCATGCATTTACAACACAATTTATCAACTTTACAATTAGGTCCATCCTAGGTATTTTCATGCAAACTCTTTCACAAAAGTTGTTTATTTAACAACTATGATTCATTTTCTTCCATAAAAATTTAGCCAACAACACAAGAGTTCTCATGGAAAATTTTAAACTCTTAACCATTTTGCAAAATAGCCCCTTCAATAGACAGCTCATGCTACAAAGGTCTTAAAAATGTAAAAATCATCAAGAAAGATCTTGAAAATCACATACTTGTAAGGGGAATGAGTGGCTGAAAGTTTGAGCTTCTAAAACCCCAAAAAATGGCTGATATTTTTGGTAAAGAAGAAGAAGCAAAAAGATGAAACCTTTCTTTTCTTATTTTATTTTATTTTCTAGTCAAATAGGTCACCTAACACACCAAATTTTGACTTTTCTATTTCTTTGTCTCACAATGGCCGGCCATGCCTAAATTATTGGCTTATTTGCACATTAAAGACCCCCAATTAAGGTTCTCTTGCTATTTAACACCATTTTCTAGTAATTCACAACTTTTACGACTTTATGCGATTTAGTCATTTTTCGCAATTAAGTTCACAATCGCTAAAATTAATTCACCAAAATTTTCATGCACCCTTATAAAAATGCTATAACACATAAAAAATATTAGAAATAATTTCTCTGACTTTGGGTTAATGATTTTGAAATCACTATTCCTACTAAGCCCAAATTCGGGCTGTTACAGAGCACATGGCCTACAAATTCAGATTGACAAACTTAACTACCCTCACTTAAGCCTAGCCAAGGGTCGGGGCATATAAACACATTTTTCAGATCAAAACATCTACAAACTAAAATTCGATGACCTAGGACCACACACACGTGTGCTCCAGCCGTGTGGAATAACCTAGGCCGTGTGGGGGTCAAAACGCCCGTGTAAATAGAGGTACACGACCTTGTGACAGAGACACATGCCCGTGTGAACTAGGGACACGGCCATGTGAACAAGCCATGTAACTCACTATCCAAATTCACTAATATAGGGTGCAGGGCAGACACGACCGTATGAAGGTCTCATACGTCCCTATACCCCACTAGACACGGCCGTGTATCCATAACACACCCCTGTGTGGGATCCCTAAATCCCCAAATCAGCTACACGGCCGTGTGGCACCAAATCACTAAATCCCTAATTCTCAATCATATACGCCCGTGTACCTTGGGGACACGGCCGTATGAAAATCGACAAAATCCCAAGTCGGCCACACGGTCGTGTGGCCAGGCCGTGTGGCACCCAAATTTTGCCTAGATCCCTAATTCCCAAAAACACACGATCGTGTCAGTCAACACACGATCGTGTCAGTCGACACACGCCTGTGTGGTCATGAAACCACCCTAAAATAGCCCCCCAAAAACGTGTTTTCAACCACGAAGCACTTCCCGATCCTTGCTAGATCAAAATTACACAAAACCATACATATTTTAAGCCTAAAACAATGATATCACATCCATAGTCGACTTTTCACAAAGTCAAAATAAAATTTGCAAATAAAACAGAAAAAGTTTGAGACCCACACCTTATTTGCGGTCACTGATGCCCAGAAGCCGACTCGATAGTGAAATTTTTGGAAAAGAAGAAAAGAGCCAAAAAGAAAAATAAGAAAAAAAATAGGGAGAGGTGAGAAGAACGTGTAAAAAAAACCTAAAAAAATAAAAAATTAATCAAATAATCAAATAAATAAAATAACTATTATCTTATAAAACAAATTTACCAATCATAAAACAAAACTTAAAATATTCTCACAAAATGTGCCCATCATGACTCGAACCCAGAACCTAGAGGTAAACTTGCACACACTCCACCACCAGACCAGCAAGTTTACTCTTCTACTTAAAGGCACAACTACACTTAATAGCACCACCTACTTACTGACCCTAACCATTTAACTCAAAACTTCTAACCTTAAAAATCAAGGGCGTTAGACAACTTCTCAGGTAACAAATGAACTTAAGATTGAAATTCGCATGCAGACATACGATGGGCTTCGGGCTCAAAACACCATTATGATTGAACTTATTTAGTTTTCTTTTCTATTATTATTCAGTTTTTGGACTATAAAATTATTTAAAACTGTGGTTTGGAACTATTTTCATTTTAGGGATTTTCATGCATGCATGGTTTTCATATTTAGGATGGATATATTGTGATATATTGAAATTGGAATGAGCATGATATTTGGTTAAGTTTATAATTGGGTTATTAAATGTTTTTCGCTGTAAAAAAATTAAGTAAAGTATTTTTCTTAATAATGACATGCAAATATGTTTTTCTAAAACTTCACTTGTTCAACCAATTTGACTTAGTAAAGGTTTGTTTAAATTAAATAAACATTTTCCCAAAATTAACAAAGGCAACTATGATTTTATAAAAAGAGAGTGTTTTTGAGGTTACAAATATTGATAGAGTAGGTTCATCGCTTAAGTGACCAATGTGACTTTCACGATTCATCCATAACATTTAAGCCGATTTTGGGAGGTTATATAGGGTAAATGAGTGAGAATAGCATGGTAAAATTGAGCATAATAGGACTTCTTGATGGGCAAGACATTAGCAAACTAAAGTTCTGTGAGCACTGCATTTTTGGGAAGCAAAAGAGAGTTCAATTGACTAGAGGAATACATAACACAAAAGGAACGCTGGATAATATTCATTTTGATCTTTGGGGACCATCTAGAGTGCCTTTGAGGGGTGGCATTAATTATATGCTGACGATCATTGACGATTTTTCCAAAAAAGATTCTTCTTAAAGAAGAAAAGTGATATGTTGTCCACGTTGAAAAATTAGAAGATTATGATCGAGAAGCAGACACGAAAACAGATAAAACACCTCTACACAAATAATGGCTTGGAATTTTGTTCTGATGAGTTTAATGAATTGTGCAAATAAAAAAGGATCACGAGACACTTAACAGTTTGCCATACTCCACTGAAAATGGAGCTGCAGAACGAATGAATAGAATAATAATGGAAAAAGTTTGATGCATGTTGTCAAATGCTCATTTACCGAAGTCATTTTGGATTGAAGTAACCTCTACAACATTTTTTTTATTAACCGGTCTCCATTCGTTGCCATTGGGAAAAGAACTCCACAAAAGGTATGGTTTGGTAATCCTATTAACTATTCTGGTTTGAAGATTTTTGGGTGTCATACGTATGCTCATGTTGATAATGGGAAATTGGATCCTTGATCCATTAAATGTGTCTATAACACCCTTTACTCGTGTTCAATGATGGAACATGGTACGAGGCATTATCAAACTTATCACATGAACAAACATACAATTTCGGGTCATAAATTTGCATACAAATTAAAACCATTTAGAATTAATCATAAAGTCCCTGAAACGAGCCTACGAGGCCCAAAACGTGCCTTGGAAGTGGTTTGGGACTAAACCTGTAACACCCCAATTTTTAGAGTTTTTAAATTTTTGCATGAATTGGTGATTGCATGGTTGGGTGTGCTGAATTGATATTTGGGTGTGTTTGGGGGGCCTTTAGAAGGCCTAGGTTAAAGCCAAGCCTTGGGAAAAATTTTGAATTTTAAGCTTAGGGGAAAGTGGATGCTAGCTGATAGGACTTAAGTAAATTATTGTGGGTTTTCATGACATAAGAGAGCCTTTAGTGGAGTGGCAAAGTGGCGCCACATAAGGGGTGGTGGTGTCATATGTTAAGGGAAGAAGGTATGAGGTTCTGTCACAGCCCGAAATAGGGCCTAGTCGGAATAGTGGTTTCGTAACCACAAATCTGAAGTGAAATTTTGAATTTTTGTAAATTTTGATAAGATTTGATTTATTGATATTTGATGTGAAAGTATTGTTTGAAAAATTTTACTGATTAAGTGCCCAATTTTATGTTTCGGACTAAATTGCATTAATTGCAAAATGTGATGTATAGAGTTTAAGTACCCAATTGAAATGGGGGTTTGAATTGAAGGTCTTTATGTTGCAATTAGACCATTAAATAGTGTCATGGACACAAAAGGGCATTTCTAGAAATGTTTGTTAGTTATGTCATTAAGGGCATTTTTGTCCAATGAAGAAAAAGACAAAATAAGATGATATAAACATCATCTTCTCCATGGAAAAAGAACCCATAGCTGTCGATTTTCATGTCTTCCATGGCCAAGGGTTTCTTTGCTTTCCATGCTCATTTGTAAGTACAATCTTGCCCCGTTTTCGATTATTTTCGTATTTTTGTGTTCCCTTAAACTTGAATATCATGATTTTACCATTAATTTGAAGAGAAATCAAAGTTTAAAAATATGCCTATTTGCGATAAGAGTGTATTTGGTTGATTAATGGTAGATAATGAAGGCTTAGAGGGTTATATGCATGTTTTTGGGAATGAAATTGGATGAAATCGTGTAAAAAGGGACTAATTTGTAAAGTTTACAAATTATCCTTAAATATGTTAATTTTTGGTAAATTGAGTGTCATTATTGTGAAAATGGGTTAAATAAGCCCATGGAATAAAGAAAATGAGATTTTGAGTCTAAGGGACTAATTTGTAATTATTGAAAAGTTGAGGGGTAAATTTGGAAATTTACCCCAAATGTGAATTATGTCCGAAATTGAATAGATAATTGATAAATGATATTTTGTGTGTTAATTTAGTCCAAAAAGGATGTGACAAAGCCCGAGTAAGGGAAATAGAAGAATCTCGAGAAATTAATTCGTTGGTGATTCAGGTAAGTTGTATGTGAATTCTAGCATATTTTGATAAAATATAATTATTTGTTCATAATCGTGTGATAATATAAATATGTGAATCATGAAACAATCAGAAACCGTATATATATCCGTAAATATGGAATTAAGGTAAATACATAAAATTCTGATTAGTTGCTGGATGTACTTCTGAAATGATCCAAATAATTGTTCGTTTATGATTGCGTGATGATAATGATTTTTGAATTTGTGAAATGAATGGAAATTGATGTACTTCCGTATTCATGGAAAATAAGTATGTTTTGTGAATTTCGATTAATTATTTGATATATCTCTGAAATTGTGATAATGATGAATTATCTATACGATCCCTATTGAGCAAGTCAGAATAAACATTGATATAAGTGACATTGTCACTAGAGGGTTCTGATTATGTCTGATATAGTTCCCAGGTGCTGGGTGGTCTAGCATGTGTTGCAGACACCTGTTAGCTTGTGCGAGCAGGCCCGTGGTAACTTCTGTTCTGTTTCTGATTGTAGCTTGGGCTACCACTCTGTTAGTAGCTTCGGCTACCACTCTGTTAGTAGCTTCGGCTACAACTCTGTTAGTAGCTTCGGCTACCATTTTGTTAGTAGCTTCGGCTACCCCATGGATCTGCCATGTCTGTGAGGTACTTCAGTGCTAACCTCTGCATATCTGGTTATATTCCGATATTGCTCAATGGGATTAGATTAACCGTTCTGTAATGAAGTGTTTCTGTAGGTAAAACGAAATAGTTCTGTACATTAAATTTGGTATGGATAAACATGCATATGATTGCTATATGAAATGTGCCCAAAGGAGTAAGTTGAAGATGTAGTGATATGAGTTGATATTGGCTATGTTAAAGTAAACGATTCATTGAATTGTTACATTGCTATGAATTTCATATGACTTACTGAGCTACTATGGCTTACTCTGTTCCTTTCTTTCTTCCTCAGTATATCAAGACTGTAAGATTGGGAGCCGAGGCGTTGGAGTATGCTTCACACTGTCAAGCTTCATCAGTATATTATGTCTTGATGTGTTTGGTTTATGGCATGTATAGAAGACTTATAGATATGTATAGTTATTTTGTAAACTTATAAGTTCTATGTTCTTAATGTTTGTATAAGTAAAGTATTAGTTGTATTGGTTGTATATGAGAATGTTTGCATGTTAAGGAGGTTAAGGCCTGGCATATAGCCTGACACGGCCTGCATGGCATGGCACATGGGTGTGTGTCATGGCCGTACGGGATTTGGCAAATGCTCCACGGGTATGCGGCACGGGCGTGCCTAGGCCATGGGCGATACACGACCTGACCTTACTGGCGTGCCACTAGACCGTGCCGTTCCTGCACCTTGATTTAAATTGTAGTGTACCACACGGGCAGGAGACACGGTCGTGTGTCTCAACCGTGTGGGGTGAACGTGGCCAATTTGACAGATTCGACCACCGTCTCTGGACATGGGCGTGTGAAGGCCTCACGGCCTTAGCACACAGCCGTGCTTTGTGTCACACAAGCGTGTGACGTAGTTTCGAAAGTGAAAAATTTCTCAGGCATTCGATTTGATAGGATTCGAATCCTAATCATCTGTAAAGTCCGTATTATGTCCAAAACTCTCGATCAGGGTCAGAAAGAGCGAATTTGTATGTGATTCTGTGACTGTTTTTGGAGTTAAGTTCTGTGAAGGTCCGTTTAAATCCGGTAACGCTCTGTACTCAATTTCGGCGACGGTCTTGAGTATAAGGGTGTTACATTTTAATTGGTATCAGAGCATGGTTTAGTCGATTCTCAGACTAAAGTAGCAAGTGTGGTAGTCTGTCTATACATGCCATAAGTATAGTGTGATAGTGTGATATTCTCCGGCTCCCATGAATGATTCTGTTAGAGTTGTGATGATGTTTCTGACTGATCTGTTGTTGATTTAACTAAAATGTCATTGAAATGACTATATGTGTTTGTGATATGTTTGATTCTGGAAAGATATGAAATGATGTGTAAGAAATTGCATAAAGCGAATTGTGCCAGTGTGATGGTATTGTGATAATATTACGTGTATTAAGTTACATGTGTAAATGAATGTAAGAGTCCCCTTCGAGGCTTAACGACCTCACCCCCTTATCAATGATATTTTGATAATAAGGTTCCTGTGTAATGAAATTTGATTGAGCTTCAATGAGAGAGACTAAAGAGTACTATGGTAGATAAGTGATTTCGTAAATAAAATTCAGAGTGGTTTAGTAATAAGTTGAGGTTAGAAAATATGGTAATATGTTCTGAGAGATTTTCTGATTGAAAATTTATTAATTGTTACTGATAAAGGAAGAAAGACTTGTTCTGGTAAATTAATCTAATTGGATCTGATGTTTGAGCATGTGTCTACTGGGAAATTTTCCAGAGCAGTTTCCGTTAATAAATGAAATTTGAAAAAGTATGAGAATTCATGATGACAAGTGAATTGAAAGGATGTTTGAATTGAATATCTATAGTGGAATAGAGTATGTTAGTCTTTATTGGATGCTCTACATTTCCTATTCACAGAAATACATATGTGATGTAACACCCCTAGACCCGTACCCATCGCCGGTGGGTTTAAGAGGAATTACCCGACATTCATTTAAGTGACTCAACTTCACTCGTACAAAATATGTTATCAAATACTTATGGATGGCAACTTAAAGAATATCAGGTATCCCAGTTTATGTTATACAAACATAAAAAAAAAAACAAAACCATATAGGTATTACCAATTCCACCTAATATCGACACTCGCGAATCGATTCAATGATCATGCACAACCATTTCTCTTTTAGGCACTCTTTACCAATGTTATGACCATTACTAATCATATGGTAAAATATGATTGTTTAGCTAATTTCAACCACTTATCAACTAGGCCGATTAAACATGCCATGTAAACACACCAAATCGCGAAGCAACACACTCACCTATATTCATTTTTCAATGCCACACATACATTCAGAAATTTGTTTTGGCCGAATGGCCATACTTAATCAAAGTACACCACACGATGCTTTTTCAATCAACCACAATCAATGTACCACAATTTTTATCAATTGAATAACACCTACTTTCATGAATAATGGCTACCTATACAAGTTAGGACTCAAATCGGTTCTACACATATATATATACATACCAAATGGTAACATTAGAATCCCTAAATTTCAGCATTTATTTTATCTAGATTCCATCCATGCCAAGCATATTTTTCAAAATAACAACTCTCAAAATACACACCACTATAGACATTAATAACCATACTCAGTCTTAAAATCATATAAAGATATAAAACATCTTGGAAAGCCATTTTCGCATGGCTTAACATATTTACAATGTCGAAGTGACATTTTTCTCAAAATCAAAAGTCTATCCTATACATGCTATTATAAAGGTGTACGACTAAAATACCACTTTGAGGTTGGATAGTGTAGATGACTTTGACTTTGAGATCCCCGAGTCCGTAGCTATCGTACCGAATCTGTAAGACGGAGTATTTACGACAAAACCGAGTAAGCATGCTAATACGTAGTAAGTTGTGAGTAACGAATTCAATAAAAGAATAGCATAGTGATATTTAGGCTTATCAATCACTTCCCTTGTCCGAATAGAAATATAACTAAGTACTCCTCCTTTCTTTCATGACATTTTATCATGTCTTTATATCAATGTATTCAACTAAAATCAACCCACGGCCGAATATGTTCATTTCAAATGTTCATGTTATGCTAATAAATATACACATACATCTCATACACGTATAGTTAAACTCTTATAATCAGAACTCCTACATCAAGATCAGGACATAAGTTTCCAAGGTATTTTCAATAATAGCCAAAGCATCCTCATCAGATATCAAAATCACAATCTAAATGAAGTCACATTCTGGAACAAGGATAAGTTACATACCTGGATAATGTACGGCATGTAGATACCTTGTTTGGATTATTTTAACATTTATTCGAAAATTTCACCCTCGAATGCTTACGAAATTCCAACTCTTCTGTAACATTGGCACAGATACCTTTCAAAACTAAGTCTGGATTTAACTCTGGCTCAAAGCCCTTCGGAACTAAGTCTAGTTTTATCACTGGCTCGAAAGCCCTTCGAGACTAAGCTCGGATTTAACTCTGGCTCGAAGCCCTTCGGAACTAAGTCCGGTTTTATCACTGGCTCGAAAGCCCTTTGAGATTAAGCTCGGATCATATCACATTGGAATATTATTCTCATTACTCGAATACAATCATGACATATTTACCCACATACAACAATCGATTCACTAGTCATAAACAAAAAAGGCACATTTCATTTCAAATAATAACCAAACTCAATATAACATTTGACTTTCCACAATTCCACAAATATTCTTTTCCACGGCATTGTTCAAGCATAATCCATAGGTCTAAATTTATATAATATGCATACATACTATGAATTCGTCATGTCATGAGCCAAAATTCATTACTCAAGAACTTACCTCGTAACTTTCTGAATGATTACGGGTCGGCTATTCCGTCAATTTGGCTTTCCCCTTATCTGAAGTTGTCCCTCGATGCTCTTGAGCTGGGTGTACAAAATTTCCCTCATCAAAATCCCATTATAAAGGCTCATAGCCGAGTGTTCCTTAAGGTTAACAATTCATACACACATACAAATTAGATATATATATATATGCCATTATTACCAAATTTTTGTCATGTTTACTATTATTTCAAGTCACGAAAATTTCTCATCCCTTTCACTAAGACATGATTCGGCCTTAACAACACTTATTGGATTGAAACCCCTTAATGAAAACATATCACATAAATTCAACTTAAATTCTTCCTACAACCACATTCGGCAAAATACATATATATTGGTACAAATGTTTTAACATCTAAATTTCCACCAAATCGATACATTTATACCAAGGCCGCTTATACATAAATATATTTATGCAAAATGCACATACGGTCACCCTTGATAACTACCACTTATTAACACATAGGTTCTTTTATTCATAACCCTTCTTAGCCGAATAGTCTTCTACTCTACTACAACCATCGGTTCATTGAAACTTTAACCACATGACAAATTTATAAACGAAATATCAAATACCCCAAATTAGAACACACACAAGCTCATAACCGAAAGTCACATAGGTCCCAAAATTAAATTTTAACATAAAATCACTAGGCTACAACTCATTTCCTAGCCATTCAATTAACATATAAACATTCAACAAGATTTCTTTATGAAAAGAGCCTTAGCCGAGACTCCCCTCAACCATTTGAATCGCATAAAGCACCCTTTCCTATCATTTAAACTTATAACTTAAAAACACATGCATATAGGCATCATTTAACAAATTAAACACTCATCCAACCATTTATAACATCGAACTTCAACCTTATCAACATTTTAAAAATTTCCCCCAATTGCCGAAAGCATCAACCCTCTCATATCCAAAGAAATCCAATGTATAGGCCATGTTGAGGATTTAGTGACCAACTAAATTTCACAAACAATTTACCAAAAACTAAAATGAACATACCTTGATTCAAGCTAGAGATATAGCCGAATGCCTTTGCCCTTTTTCTCCTTTCTTTTTCCAACTTAATTTCGGCAATTTGAAGAACAAGTTGTCTTTCTTGTTCTTTTCACCACATTTCCTTATTATTTATTTAAACTATAATTTAATATACTCCACCAGGTCTTATTTATCAATAAAAAAAATATAAAGTTATCAACTAAATCATTGGTATGGCCAGCCACTAAAGTTAAAGTCGGTAATTTGACATGCACATCCACTTATTTTACAACATTCTATCATTTCTCCCTTGAATTTAGCCACACATATTTTCCTATCTTCTCACATAAGTCCTTGTTAATTAGAAACATATTCAATTGGCAAAAATCAAAGCATAGAAAAATTCACACATGCACGACTACATATTTTTGACACAAAATATCTTATTCAATTATTTTAGTGACTCGGTTTAGCGGTCCCGAAACCACTTCCTGACTAGGGTCAAAATAGGGCTGTCACAACTCTCCCCCTTTAGGAATTTCTGTCCCTGGAAATCTTACCAAAAAATAGGTTTGGGTATCGATCTTTCATAGCATTCTCGGGTTCCCAAGTCACTTCTTTGATCCCGTGCTTAAGCCACAACACCTTTACTAATGGAACCTTTTTGTTTCGTAGTTCTTTCATCTCGCGAGCTAAAATATGAATCGGCTCATCTTCATAGCTCAAATCAGGCTGAATTTCAATATCGGAAGGACTAATCACATGGGAAGGGTCGGATCTATAACGTCGAAGCATCGAAACATGAAAAACATTGTGAATCTTTTCAAGTTCAAGAGGCGGAGTTAGTCGATAAGCAACCGGCCCAATACGTTCTGAAATTTCATACGGTCCAATGTATTTGGACTCAACTTGCCTTTATGGCCAAAACGGAGTATCTTTTTCCACGGTGAGATTTTTAGAAACACTTTATCGCCAGCCTGATACTCAATATTTTTACGTTTCAGATCTGCGTACGATTTCTAACGATCAGATGCTGCTTTCAAACTGTCTCGAATTGTCTTCACTTTCTGCTCGGCTTCTTTGACTAAGTCAACTCCGCAAATCTTATTCTCACTAAGCTCGGTCCAAAACAAAGGTGTACGGCACTTTCGACCATAAAGAGCTTCGTAGGGTGCCATCTGAATACTCGTTTGAATACTATTGTTATACGCGAATTCAATCAGGGGTAGATATTTTTCCCACGAACCGCTAAACTCGAGAATGCAACATCTCAACATTTCCTTGAGTATTTGAATAACTCGTTCAGATTGACCGTCAGCCTGCGGATGAAAAGCGGTGCTAAAATGAAGCTTAGTACCCAATGCCTCGTGTAATTTCTTCCAGAAATACGAAGTAAAGCTAGGGTCTCGGTCTGAAACAATAGAAGTTGGCACTCCGTGCAATCGTACAATCTGGGAAACGTATAATTCTGCTAACTTATCAAGTGAAAAGTCCGTATGAACCGGGATGAAATGAGCTGACTTGGTTAGTTTGTCCACAATAACCCAAATAGAATCCTTTTTACTCGGTGTTGGCGGTAATCCTGACACAAAGTCCATCATAACTCGATCCCACTTCCACTCGGGGATCAAAATCGGCTGAAGCAATCCCGAAGGTACTTGATGTTCCGCTTTTACTTGTTGACATATCAGACACTTAGATACAAAATCAGAGATGTCCCATTTCATACCGTGCCACCAATATTGACGTTTCAAGTTGTTATACATTTTAGTACTGCCCGGATGAATAGACATTCGACTATTATAGGCCTCGTTTAGAATTGTCGAAATAAGCTCTGAATTCCTCAAAATACACACACGATCTCTAAACCTCAAACAATCATTACCGTCGACCTGAAACTCTGAATTCACACTTGAATCACACTGAACTCGTTTAGCAACTAAATCGTCGTCGATTTTTTGAGCTTCACAAATCTGTCGAAGTAACACGGGTTTCTCTTTTAATTCGGCAATCAACACATCATCTGCCGACGACGTTAATTTCACGTTCATAGCTCGCAAGGAAAATAGGGATTTTCGGCTAAGAGCATCTGCAACCACATTAGCTTTTCCAGGGTGATAATCAATAATAAGTTTATAGTCTTTTAGCAATTCTAGCCACCGTCTTTGCCTCAAATTCAAATCTCTTTGAGTCATTAGATACTTGAGACTTTTGTGATCGGAGAAGATGTGACATTTCTCACCGAATAGATAGTGTCGCCAGATCTTCAGGGCGAAACCGATAGCGGCCAATTCAAGCTCATGAGTCAGATAATTTCACTCGTGAGGCTTCAACTGTCTCGAAGCATAAGCGACAACCCGACCTTCTTGCATCAAAATGTAGCCTAAACCATTCAAAGATGCATCACTATAAGCTTCAAACTCTTTGCCGGATTCTGGCTGAACTAACACTGGAGCTTCCGTCAAAAAGGTTTTCAGCTGGTCGAAACTTTGCTGACACTTATCTGACCACTAAAACTTGACCTCTTTTTGTAGCAGTTTTGTCAACAGGGTCGCAATCATCGAGAAACCTTTGACGAATCGTCTGTAATAACTGGCAAGTCCTAAGAAGCTTCGAACCTCAAAAACATTTCTAGGGGATTTCCAGTCGAAAATAGCTAAAATTTTGTTCGGATCGACTCGAATACCTGAAGCAGATACTATATGTCCCAAGAAGCCGACCTCATGCAACCAGAACTCGTACTTGCTGAATTTCGCATACAATTGATTTTCACATAAAGTCTGAAGTACAAGTCTCAAATGCTCGGCATGCTCGATCTCATCGCGAGAGTAAATCAAAATATCATTAATGAACACTACCACAAAACGGTCCAAATACGGCCTAAACACCCGATACATCAAATCCATGAAAACCGCAGGGGCATTAGTGAGCCCAAACGGCATCACTAAAAATTCGTAGTGTCCGTACGTCGTTCTGAATCCGGTCTTTGGCATGTCGGAATCTCTAACTCTCAACTGGTAATAACCGGATCGTAAATCAATCTTCAAAAACACTGAAGCTCCTTTCAACTGATCAAACAGGTCGTCGATTCGGGGCAATGGATACTTATTCTTTACAATGGCTTTATTCAGCTGTCGATAGTCAATGCACATATGCATAGTCCGGTCTTTCTTTTTCACAAACAAAATCGGCGCACCCCAAGGTGAGAAACTCGGTCACGCGAAACCTCTGTCTGTCAACTCTTGCAGCTGAGATTTCAATTCTTTTAACTCGGTAGGTTCCATACGGTACGGGGCAATCGAAATTGGAGTCGTACCCGGAACCAACTTTATACCAAACTCAACCTCTCTTACTGGTGGCAATCCCGGTAATTCTTCGGGAAACACATCCGAAAACTCACATACTACCGGCACATTCTCAAGTTCTTGCTCGGATACCTTGTCATCTAATACATAGGCCAGATACGCTTCATAGCCCTTTCTTATGCATCTCTGAGCTGACAGGGTCGTGATTACGGCAGGTAGCCCATTTAAATTAATAGACTCAATTCGGATTGTTTCATTATTTGAACATTGCAAATCAATAGTCTTTCGCTTGCAATTCACTATTGCGTCGTGAACAGTCAACCAATCCATTCCGAGAATAATATCGAATTCATCAAAGGGTAAAAGCATTAGATCGGCTGAAAAACAGAAATCTCGAACCATTAGGGGACATTTCTTGCATACTTTATCAACCAGAACACAACGACCCAAAGGATTCGACACTCGAACTACGAACTCAGTAGACTCAACAGGAAGAGTCTTACTGGAGGCTAAAGTTTCACACACGTATGAATGGGTCGAACCGGGATTAATCAGGGCAATAACATCAGTATTAAAGAGTGTGAAAGTACCAGTAATAACATCCGGAGAAGAAGCCTCCTCACGGGCACGAATAGCATACGCTCTGGCTGATGCTTGAGCCTCGGATCTGACCGCAGTGTCTCTAGTCCCTCTCTGACTACCCCTGGTATTACCTCCTCTCTACGGTGGTCTACCCCGTGCAGTCGTGCCACTAGGTCTTTGACTCGGATCAGGAGTGCGTTCATTAAATTTCGGACAGTCTTTGATAAAATGATCGGTAGATCCGCATCGGAAGCAGGAGTGGTCATGATGTCTACAGCTCCCCGGGTGCCATTTACCATAGTGTTTACATTCAGATCTATCCCAACGTTTATTGCCAACACTAGCAATGGAAGTAGCTCGCGAACTCACAGGGGGTCGAAGATGATCACGTCTAGAAAAACCCGAAGTATACTTGGATCGGCCTGAGTCATCTCTAATCTTTTTGGACGATTGCTGAACAGATTTTCCCACAGATCTCTTACGGAACTCTCTAGCTCCCTCCTCGGCTTTTCTTTTCTCATTACCGAGCTCTTCGCCTTTGCAAGCTCGCTCGACTAACATGAAAATTCTTTAATTTCCAGAATTCCCACTAGCAGTCTGATTTCTTCGTTTAACCCATCCTCGAAACGCTTACACATAATAGCCTCGGAGGTACACATTCGCGAGCATATCGGCTGAGACGCACGAATTCTCTCTCGTATTCGGTTACTGACATCTGACCTTGTTTAAGCTCAAGAAATTCTTTCCGTTTCTGATCGATGAACCTCTGACTGATATATTTCTTACGGAACTCGGTTTGGAAAAACTCTTAGGTGACTCATTTTTTTGGAACAACAGAAACCAGAGTATTCCACTAGTAGTAGGCAGTGTCGCGTAACAGAGATACCGTACATTTCAGACACTCTTCGGGTGTGCAGGATAGTTCATCAAACACTCGAATTGTATTGTCGAGCCAAAACTCGGCCCGCTCAGCATCATCACTAGGAGTAGCCTGGAATTCCTTAGCCCCGTATTTTCTAATTTTGTCGACTGGGGGCCTATTTGATCTCACCGGATCGGTCACAAGAGGGGCCACATAGGTTGGGAGCGGAGCATTTGGAGGCAGGGGTTGCGGAACAGCCGGATTCGATCTAAGAAATTGAGCGAACCAGTCGCTCATCATCATGTAAAAGGCTTGTCTTATGTCATCGTCCCGATGACTACTATTCGGCTGAGAGTCATTCGACACTGTCCCTAAAGCGGGAGCAGGCGCTACGCTCTCGACATCATCTGCTACGGCTCGATCAGGTTCGGGATCCATTCTATACCAAAAATCACATTTCCAATGTAAGAAGTCATCTCACTATCACAATAACACTAAATGGCATGTATAGCTAGACTCTTACTCACTACGGTAGTCCGAGAATCGACTAAACCATAGCTCTAATACCAATAAAATGTAACACCCCTAGACCCGTACCTATTGCCGGTGGGTTTAAGAGGCATTACCCGACATTCATTTAAGTGACTCAACTTCACTCGTACAAAATATGTTATCAAATACTTATGGATGGCAACTTAAAGAATATCAGGTATCCCAGTTTATGTTATACAAACATAAAAAAAAAACAAAGCCATACAGGTATTACCAATTCCACCTAATATCGACACTCGCGAATCGATTCAATGATCATGCACAACCATTTCTCTTTTAGGCACTCTTTACCAATGTTATGACCATTACTAATCATATGGTAAAATATGATTGTTTAGCTAATTTCAACCACTTATCAACTAGGCCGATTAAACATGCCATGTAAACACACCAAATCGCGAAGCAACACACTCACCTATATTCATTTTTCAATGCCACACATACATTCAGAAATTTGTTTTGGCCGAATGGCCATACTTAATCAAAGTACACCACACGATGCTTTTTCAATCAACCACAATCAATGTACCACAATTTTTATCAATTGAATAACACCTACTTTCATGAATAATGGCTACCTATACAAGTTAGGACTCAAATCGGTTCTACTCAGATATATATACATACCAAATGGTAACATTAGAATCCCTAAATTTC
Organism: Gossypium stocksii; assembly: GCA_020496765.1. Taxonomy (NCBI): domain Eukaryota; kingdom Viridiplantae; phylum Streptophyta; class Magnoliopsida; order Malvales; family Malvaceae; genus Gossypium; species Gossypium stocksii. The sequence goes on from CM035629.1 coordinate 36,476,399, forward strand.
AGCATTTATTTTATCTAGATTCCATCCATGCCAAGCATATTTTTCAAAATAACAACTCTCAAAATACACACCACTACAGACATTAATAACCATACTCAGTCTTAAAATCATATAAAGATATAAAACATCTTGGAAAGCCATTTTCGCATGGCTTAACATATTTACAATGTCGAAGTGACATTTTTCTCAAAATCAAAAGTCTATCCTATACATGCTATTATAAAGGTGTACGACTAAAATACCACTTTGAGGTTGGATAGTGTAGATGACTTTGACTTTGAGATCCCCGAGTCCGTAGCTACCGTACCGAATTTGTAAGACGGAGTATTTACGACAAAACCGAGTAAGCATGCTAATACGTAGTAAGTTGTGAGTAACGAATTCAATAAAAGAATAGCATAGTGATATTTAGGCTTATCAATCACTTCCCTTGTCCGAATAGAAATATAACTAAGTACTCCTCCTTTCTTTCATGACATTTTATCATGTCTTTATATCAATGTATTCAACTAAAATCAACCCACGGCCGAATATGTTCATTTCAAATGTTCATGTTATGCTAATAAATATACACATACATCTCATACACGTATAGTTAAACTCTTATAATCAGAACTCCTACATCAAGATCAGGACATAAGTTTCCAAGGTATTTTCAATAATAGCCAAAGCATCCTCATCAGATATCAAAATCACAATCTAAATGAAGTCACATTCTGGAATAAGGATAAGTTACATACCTGGATAACGTACGGCATGTAGATACCTTGTTCGGATTATTTTAACATTTATTCAGAAATTTCACCCTCGAATGCTTACGAAATTCCAACTCTTATGTAACATTGGCACAGATACCTTTCAAAACTAAGTCTGGATTTAACTCTGGCTCAAAGCCCTTCGGAACTAAGTCCAGTTTTATCACTGGCTCGAAAGCCCTTCGAGACTAAGCTTGAATTTAACTCTAGCTCGAAGCCCTTTGAAACTAAGTCCGGTTTTATCACTGGCTTGAAAGCCCTTCGAGACTAAGCTCGGATCATATCACATTTGAATATTATTCTCATTACTCGAATACAATCATGACATATTTACCCACATACAACAATCGATTCACTAGTCATAAACAAAAAAGGCACATTTCATTTCAAATAATAACCAAACTCAATATAACATTCGGCTTTCCACAATTCCACAAATATTCTTTTCCACGACATTGTTCAAGCATAATCCATAGGTCTAAATTTATATAATATGCATACATACTATGAATTCGTCATGTCATGAGCCAAGATTCATTACTCAAGAACTTACCTCGTAACTTTCTGAATGATTACAGGTCGGCTATTCCATCACTTTGGCTTTCCCCTTATTCGAAGTTGTCCTTCGATGCTCTTGAGCTGGGTGTACAAAATTTCCCTCATCAAAATCCCATTATAAAGGCTCATAGCCGAGTGTTCCTTAAGGTTAACAATTCACACACATATACAAATTATATATATATATATATATATATATGCCATTATTACCAAATTTCTGTCATGTTTACTACTATTTCAAGTCACAAAAATTTCTCATCCCTTTCACTAAGACATGATTCGGCCTTAACAACACTTATTGGACTGAAACCCCTTAATGAAAACATCACATAAATTCAACTTAAATTCTTCCTACAACCACATTCGGCAAAATACATATATATTGGTACAAATATTTTAACATCTAAATTTCCACCAAATCGATACATTTATACCAAGGCCGCTTATACATAAATATATTTATGCAAAATGCACATACGGTCACCCTTGATAACTACCACTTATTAACACATAAGTTCTTTTATTCATAACCCTTCTTAGCCTAATAGTCTTCTACTCTACTACAACCATCGGTTCATTTAAACTTTAACCACATCACAAATTTATAAATGAAATATCAAATACCCCAAATTAGAACACACACAAGCTCATAACCGAAAGTCACATAGGTCTCAAAATTAAATTTTAACATAAAATCACTAGGCTACAACTCATTTCCTAACCATTCAATTAACATATAAACATTCAACAAGATTTCTTTATGAAAAGAACCTTAGCCGAGACTCCCCTCAACCATTTGAATCGCATAAAGCACCCTTTTCCCATCATTTAAACTTATAACTTAAAAACACATGCATATAGGCATCATTTAACAAATTAAACACTCATCCAACCATTTATAACATTAAACTTCAACCTTATCAACATTTTAAAATTTTCCCCCTAATTGCTGAAAGCATCAACCCTCTCATATCCAAAGAAATCCAACATATGGGCCATGTTAAGGATTTAGTGACCAACTAAATTTCACAAACAATTTACCAAAAACTAAAATGAACACCTTGATTCAAGCTAGAGATATAGCCGAATGCCTTAGCCTTTTTTCTCCTCTCTTTTTCCAACTCAATTTTAGCAATTTGAAGAACAAGTTGTCTTTCTTGTTTTTTTCACCACATTTCCTTATTATTTATTTAAACTATAATTTAATATACTCCACCAAGTCTTATTTATCAATAAAAAAAATATAAAGTTATTAACTAAATCATTGGTATGGCCGGCCACTAAAGTTAAAGTCGGTAATTTGACATACACATCCACTTATTTTACAACATTCTATCATTTCTCCCTTGAATTTAGCCACACATATTTTCCTATCTTCTCACATAAGTCCTTTTTAATTAGAAACATATTCAATTGGCAAAAATCAAAGCATAGAAAAATTCACACATGCACGACCACATATTTTTGACACAAAATATCTTATTCAATTATTTTAATGACTCGATTTAGCGGTCTCGAAACCACTTCCCGACTAGGGTTAAAATAGGGCTGTCACATGTGATTGTTCCTTCTCTGATGAAATTGTTATAGAATGAGAATGGTATCTGACTCTACTGTTTAATGAAGATATGGTCATTTTGATTTGTTTACAATCAGTATAATTGTATTATTTCTTTGGAATTTTATTGTACTGTGATTTGAATGAATCTGAGAGAAAATTTGTATGGGGTTATTCTCTATTTCTGTTGAATGGTATTCAATGGTAAAGAAAGGTTCGAGAATGTATTAAGAATAGGAAATCCGAAATGAATTGACTATCTATGATAGAGTGTAATAAGTGCATTTGTCTATGAATTGAAATTGAGACTTTACTAATCTCACCTCTTATCAGTAAAATGTTACAATGAAGTCTGTGAGATTTGAATAGAATAAGTTTATGATTAAGGGATTTCAGAAACCTGAAATTGAAAGATAGAGTAAAGTGGTGATAGTTAGATAATTATTGTAACTCCTCTTGGACATTTTATGTGTACGTTATCTTCAGAGATATATATATATATGTGATCTGTTTGGGTTATGTTTGATATGGTTTCATCTCTCCCTGATATTCTATTCTATTGTACGAATATGAAAGTCAACGGAAAAGTCTGTAAGTGGTTAATAATCTGTTTCTTCTAAGTTGTTGCTCTGTTAAATATATGTGAAGGTTATATTACTTTTGTTACTGAGGAATTCAGTGTTCAAAAGTGACACTGTTCTTTCTGGATCTTATGTGGGATATTATCGGAATCGATATCATTCTATATGGGTCGTGATCCTCTGATATTTAGTGTAACTTTAGATGTTGAAACTTTGTTATGTTGATTTTCTTATGATACCATGTGAATGTTTGCAAGAGACCTCTATTTGACAGGATAACTATGTCTATGATTATTATAAATTCTGGTTCAAAGGATAAGAGTATAGTGGTACCTTCATCTGAGCTACAGAAGTTGTATTTCTATATTGATTTCTGTTTGAATTATAATTGACTTTCTTCTGTGTTTGAATACTTTATAAAGAAATCGAGCTATTTTTTATTACTATGGTTAAGACCTCAGTATGATTATGATTCTATGATTCCCAATTTAGTGGTTGTGATTTCTGTAAAATGATAAGTCTAGGTTACCTTATAACGAGAAGAAACGATATCTGTAAAAAGGGCCGATTCAAAATGTAGTCTGATTTGATGTGATTCAATTAAAAGGGTATTTGAATTTCATATGATGAAATTTATCTATTGTGCTGGGGAGATAAATTCTTAATTGTATACGTATGAACTGAAGAATCAGTGTTATTGAAGATTTGATACAGTAGTACTTCTATCAGAACAATCCTGTCTGAGAAATGTTGTGGTAAATGTAAGTTTGTCAGATTGTTAAAGTTTTCTTGTGTATGAGGATATTTTAATTGAAGCATCAGTTCTGGTTCAGTTTGAGTTGAGTAAAAGAATTTTAAATGCCTATTGTTAGTAATATAAGTTCGGTGTGATTTTGATTTTGATTTTGAAATCTGAGTAAATGTTATGATCGACTGAGATTCAGAGATAGACTTTATATTCTGGAAGTTTAGAATTAATTCGTATGATTTTGTGTGACGCTTTCAGTAATAGATTTTTTGTACATCTGGGAAACACGAAAGGAAATATTTCTAACTTTAGTATGAAATGTTTGATCTGTCAACAAATTTAGACTAAATATCAAGTGTCATCTGATTTGTTACAACCGATCATGATTTTTGAATGAAAGTGGAATTGAGTAATTATGGATTTTGTTTTAGGTTGCCTTTATTTCTGAAAAAGAAAGATTTGACATGAATTGAAGTGATAGATTGATAAGATCAGTCCATAATATTCCGGTATGATCTGATTTCGTACTCAATATTTAGTCAAGTTTTACATTTTTGATACTGTGAGGTTGCACGGAGCATCTTTGTCAGTTGTGTTTGTTAGAAATCGGGAATTTACTTTGCGATTCTGAAAGAAGACTTCAAGATTATTGATTATGGTTTTCTTCTGGTATTCTCTGAAACACTATTTTACCATGAGGAATTCTATTCTTAAATTCTTGGCATAACATCGTATTTTGGATTTCTGTACTCTGGTCTTCTTATTATTATTCTTTTTATATGAATCTGGAATGTTGCTACTCTGATTTATTTCTGAAGTATTCTCTTCCCTGATTCAAAATGACTACATTCGCTACGATTATGTATTTGGAGCTCTTTGATTCTTAGGAAAAGTATATGATAGAAGTTCAAGCTTGAATCGTACAGTGATCTTTTCTCTCTCATATGGATCTGATAAATTCTGGTATATGGTGGAAACTTAGTATACTTTCTAATTTAGATTGGACAATGTTGAACATTACAGAAAAGACTTAATATGTGAGACAGTGTGATTCGATTGGAATATTGAAAGATTTCAAGTAATTGTTGACTGATTTTTGAGGAGTTTGTTATAGTTTCCATTGCTTGGATGGAAATCATTCATTGATTGTGAAAGTACAGATCGTTTGACTGATACTCATTGAAAGACAATATGAGTTTAGTAATATTGAAGGTTGAAACAAGGTTTTTCTGGTGAAATTGAGTAATATTGAGGTGCACTAAAATGGGATAGCCAAAAATAAGTTAGAGTGACTGTTACGTGATGTTGAAAGCTTAAAAGCATAAGATTTCTGTTAATGTTATTATTGTTCTGATCTAAGATATGTTATGTTCAGATGAGTTAAAGATTATATTAGAAATTTTATCTAAGTTTCAGTTGTGAGATGTTGTCCGAAAAATATGATGTTTGTCTAAGATATGTGTTCAGATATGTGTTCGGATGTGCAAAAATAAGGATTCGGTATAATGATAATTGGGTATACAGTATTCCACTTTGGACCGATACCCAAATGATGAGTTGATATTTGATGGAATTGGAAATTTAGACTATTTAGGATAAAAGCAGTTAGTAGTATTATGGAAATGGTTATGAGATAGAACTTCTGTCCAAATTGAATCTGAATTGTCGACTTCTTTAGAAGGAAAAGTGTCATAGGATTATGATAAGACTGAAATAGGTAAATTGAATCTGAATTGTCGACTTCTTTAAAAGCTAACCTCAATTGGTAGTGGATAGGGCTTGTATAAACTGAAATAGTTTTTATTTACAAAAGGTATAATGTGGTTTTGCTTAAGTCACCGGAATGGTTATTAAAAAGATCGAAGCGTAATCAGCTGTCCATGTGACACACAAGATCTGACCATAACGTCTGGGTCAGGTTTGGGGTGTTACATTTAGTGGTATCAAAGCCCAGTTGCAACAACTCAGTTGAGGAACGGGTCCAAATGTTTTTCTTAAAATTTAAATTAAGGCCCAAAGTTGTATTTTGAAAATTTGATTTTGGAAATTTCCTTAAGGAAATCTTTTAAAATTGATTTTTCTCAAATGTTTTCACACTATTGAATGTCTAGGGTTTTGGAAACGAGGATTAATCAAAGAATTTAGCATCAACAAAACTTGTTTTTTTGAATTTGGTTTTTGAAGAGTGGCACATCGAATCTCTGGCACCAAGTTTATAGGTACCCTCTACTTTACTGTATTTGATTAAGATACTGTGATAGTACTATGACCCTATTGAGATTCTGTAGTTAGGGCAACACTAAAACTGTAGAAGACCGAGACAGTAGGAAACTAAAAACTCTAGAAGACTGAGACTATAGCTAGGCTATGATTCTAAAATACTATTTATACATAAGACATTTGTAATAAATACTGGATTATTGAACTAATTCATAAAATTCGTAATCAAATAATTTGATATGAGTACGAGGGCAGCACATGGAAGAGGCCGTGGACGTAGCCGAGGAAGTGTGCAAGCTGGGTCTTCATCTTCGGGACATATGCTAGCTAAGGAGGCGCGAGCGCCACCGGCAACTGAGACTGGGACTATAAATCGAGGATCTATTTCTGAGTGACTTCGAGCTAAGGGAGTAGAGATTTTCAGGGGCGTATCTAGTGTAGCCCCAAATGTAGCTGAATATTGGTTGGAGGCCACGGAGTGGATCGTGGACGATTTGGACTGCTCAGTGGAGCAGAAGCTAAAATAAGCAATATCGTTGTTGCGTGACGAGGCCTACCAGTGGTGGATCACTGTGAGGGATGGTACCCAGCTGAGTGGGTGACTTGGAAGTTGTTTAAGACGGCCTTCAAAGGGAAGTATTTTGGGGCGAGCTATGTAGACACTCGAAGGAAGGAATTCCTGAATCTGATTCAAGGAAATAAGACTGTCGCAGAGTATGAGGCTGAGTTTCTAAGGTTAAGCCGGTATGCTAGTGGGATCGTCGCTACTGAGTATGAATATTGCATACGATTCGAGGATAGCCTTAGGGATGAACTAAGGGTGCTGATTGCTCCACAGAGGGAGCGTGATTTTGCTGTTCTGGTGGAAAAGGCTAAGATTGCTGATGATGTGACACAGAGTGGCAGAGCTGTGAGAAAGACCAGAATTGATTCAGGAAGGAATTTGGACCCTCGGGTGCTGCGGGTAGGACTATTAAAAGGGCTAGAATAGACGAGCTAGTTCAAGTAGTTCCGGTGAATGTGGTTAGACCGTTAGCTTGTGGAGATTGTGGAAGAGTGCATCTGGATGAGTGTTGGAAGCGTATTGGAGCATGTTTCCGGTATGGGTCCAATGATCATAGAGTCAAGGATTGTCCTAAGAGGCCAGCTCAGATGCAAGCTGTTGAACCAGGGGTTGCTCAACCAATGAGAGGTGGGCCACAACCATCGAGAGGCCATGGTCAAGCTAGGGGCGGTAATAGTAATGGACGTGGACGTGGAGCACCGGGTAGGGGTGCTGGAAATGTTGAGGCACGTCAATTGGTGTTGGTTTATACTACTTGTCACCGAGAGGAAGGAGACGCACCTGACGTCATAACTGGTACGTTTTTAATTTTTAGCACGCCATACACTGCTCTAATTGACATTGGATCTACCCATTTGTATGTTGCTTGTGATGTGTCTGGGATGTTGGGTGTACAATCTAAGAAAGCTGTGAGTGGGGTAGCTGTGATAAGTCCACTGGGTTACTCGGTTAGGGTAGACAAACTCTTTAGAGAAGTACCTTTAGAGACTCAAGGTAGGATTTTCTCTGCGAATTTGATGGAGTTACCCTTTGGAGAGTTCGATCTCATTCTGGTTATGGATTGGCTGGCTAAGCATCAAGTGCCTTTGGATTGCACGGCCAAGCGATCGTGTTAAAGACTGCGGAAGATGAGGAGGTATTGGTAATAGAAGAGTGAAGGAATTACTTGTCCAATGTTATCTCAGCCTTGAGAGCTGAAAAGTTGATTCACAAGGGTTGCAAGGCATTTTTGGCATATGTGAGTCAGTCTGAATCTGAGAGTTTGACCATAGGAGAAGTTATAACTATCAAGGATTTCAAGATGTTTTCCGGATGAGCTTCTTGGGTTGCCTCCGAATCGTGAAGTCGAATTTGCAATCGACTTGTTGCCTGGAACAACTCCAATGTCCATCGCTCCTTAGAGGATAGCACCTAAGGAGTTAGTAGAGTTGAAAGCTCAAATTCAAGAACTTCTAAATCGGGGCTTTATCAGGCCAAGTGTGTCTCCATGGGGAGCACCTGTACTGTTCGTGAAGAAAAAGGATGGGAAGATGTGTATGTGCATCGATTATCATCAGTTGAACAAACTGACGATTAAGAACAAGTGCCCTGACGACCTGTTTGACCAGCTAAGAGGAGCTTTGGTATTTTCCAAGATCGACCTTCGGTCTGAATATCATCAATTAAGGGTCAAAGAGGTGATATTCACAAGACAGCATTCAGGACTCGGTATGGACATTATGAGTTTCTAGTAATACTGTTTGGACTAACGAATGCACCAGCGGCTTTCATAGATCTGATGAATCGGGTATTTCAACCCTACCTGGATCAATTCGTGGTCGTCTTTATAGACAATATTCTGGTGTATTCGAAGACTGAGGAGGATCATGATGAGCACCTCCGTATAGTTCTACAAGTGTTGAGGGAGAAGCGACTGTATGCAAAATTCAGCAAGTGTGAGTTTTGGTTGCGAGAAGTGACATTGTTAGTTCACGTTGTTTCTGCTGAGGAGATTAGAGTGGATCCTCAAAAAATTGAGGCGGTTCTAGAATGAAAGCCACCGAGATCTATGTTGAAAATTCAGAGTTTTCCGGGTTTAGTAGGGTACTACAGAAGAGTTGTGGAAGGGTTTTCTTTGATTGCAGCACCATTGACGAAACTTTTGAGAAAAGGAGTATCGTTTGTCTAGACTAAGAAACAACAAGAGGCTTTTGAGAAATTGAAGAAAGTTTTAACCGAGGCGCCTGTATTGATTCAGCCAGAGTCTGGGAAGGATTTCACTGTGTATAGTGATGCGTCGCATGTTGGTTTGGGTTGTGTGCTGATGCAAGAGGGTAAAGTGGTTGCTTATGCATCGCGATAGCTTAAGCTTCACAAAGCAAACTACCCTACACATGATCTAGAGTTAGCGACAGTGATTTTTGTGTTAAAAATCTGGAGACACTATTTATATGGAGAAAAGTGTATTATATACACGGATCATAAGAGTCTTAAGTATTTGTTAACTCAGAAGGAGTTGAACGTTAGGCAATGAAGATGGATAGAGTTGCTTAAGGACTATGACTGTTCGATTGAGTATCACCCAGGCAAAGCTAATGTTGTAGCTGATGCACTGAGTCGAATAGTTGTAACTAAGTTGAGAGCGATATTTGATCGTTTGAGTTTATATGACGATGGTAGCTTGTTAGTGAAATTACAGGTAAGACAACCTGGATAGAGCAGATTAAGGAAAAGCAATTAGATAATGAGTCACTGGTTCCTCGATTTCAACAAGTTAAGAGTGGTGAGACTTCTGATTTTGGATTGAATAGTAAAAGAGTTTTGTGTTTCCAAGGAAGAGTTTGTATTCCGAGGGACTCTGACTCTAGGCAGTCAATTCTGAGAGAGGCTCATAACGGTCCTTGTGCCATGCATCCTGGAAGGAATAAGTTGTATCGGGATCTATGAAAGTTGTATTGGTGGCCTTGGCTTAAGCGTGAAGTAACGGAATTTGTGGGTAAGTGTCTGACATGCCAGCAGGTGAAAGCTGAGCATCAACTGCCTTCTGGACTTCTGAAACCGATAAAGATTCCACTTTAGAAGTGGGAAAGGGTAACCATGGACTTTGTAAGTGGGCTACCCTTGACGCCTACCAAGAAAGACTCGGTTTGGGTGATTGTGGATAGGCTAACTAAATCTGCTCATTTCATACCTGTCCGGACCGACTACTCACTTCAAAAGTTAGCCAAGTTGTATGTGGCGGAGATAGTGCGACTTCATGGAGTGCCAGTTTCGATTATTTCTGATCGGGATCCTAAGTTTACATCTCGATTCTAGTAGAAGTTGCATGAGGAATTGGGTACACGGTTGGATTTTAGCACAGCTTTTCACCCTCAGACGGATGGACAGTCGGAAAGGGTGATCCAAGTTCTAGAGGACATGCTGAGAGGATGCGTTATTGATTTTTGAGGTAGTTGGGAAGATTACTTGCCGTTAGCAGAGTTTGCATACAACAATAGTTATCAGGCGAGTATTCGAATGGCACCATATGAGGCGTTGTATGGTCGAAGGTGTCGGACGCCTACTTGTTGGACAGAGTTGGGAGAACGTCAGGTTCTTAGGCCAGAGTTGGTAGCGGATACAGAAGATAAAGTGAAGCTGATTAGGGATCGGTTAAAAGAGGCATCTGATAGGCAGAAATTGTATGCTGACTTGAAGTGTAAGGAAATTGAAAACTCGGTGGTAGATATGGTTTTCTTAAAGGTCTCGCCTTGGAAGAAGATCTTAAGGTTTGGAAAGAAGGGCAAATTGAGTCCGCGGTTTATCGGGCCTTATCAAGTTCTTAAACGGGTGGATCTGGTAGCATATTAGTTGGAGCTACCTCCAGAGTTAGACCGGATTCATGATGTCATTCATGTCTCCATGTTAAGGTGGTATCAGTCTAATCCTACCCATATTGTACCAGTGGAAGAAATTGAGGTTAAAGCTGATTTAACTTTTGAAGAAGAGCCTATGCAAATTCTGGATCGTGATGTGAAGGTGTTAAGAAAGAAGTTAATTCCTTTGGTGAAACTGCTTTAGCGTAATCATGGCAGAGAAGAAGCTACGTGGGAGCCAGAAGAGGCGATTCGTCAACAATACCCTCACCTGTTTAGACCAGGTAAATTTCGAGGCCAAAATTTCTTTAAGGGAGGTAGAGTTGTAACGCCCCAATTTTTTGGGTTTTCAAATTTTTGCTTGAATTTATCTTTGCATGTCATGATATGTTGAAGTAGCGAATTAAGTATGGTTAGTGGACCTTTAAAAGGCCTAAGTTAAGTTTAAAGCCTGGTAGAATTTTTAAATTCTAGACTTAAAGGAGAAGGGGCATTGACTAAGTGGGCTTTTAATAAAAAGATGGGGTTTAGTAGCAGAAGAAAGCTTGTGTTAAAGTGGCAAGGTGGCACCACTTAAAACACGGGGATGGCGTGTGAAGGCTATGAATGAGCTAAGGTTCGAATCCCTTGGTCAGCAAAGTGGTGTTTTATTTTTAGTACTTATGCATGGTAAGTGATGGAACTCAAGTTGAACTCTGAAGGGAAGTGTTTGAACTACTCATGAGATTGAATCAAGGAGTGATAGGGGGAGAAAATTGAGGAATTTTGAAAGGGGGGAGAAGTTGGCCGATTGTGGGAGACTTGGAGGAGCAAGTTCGGCTAGGGCTTTAAGAGGATGTATTTTCGGCAATTGTGTGATAAGTGTGCCGAATACCCCTTTTTGGTTCTTTTCAGGATTTGTTTTGGTCAAGCCTTAGTGCCGATTAGGTAAGTTTCAAAGGTGTTTCCATTCTTGTTCTTTGTTTTCTCCTTTTCTGAGTGTGTCAAAAGTCGAAATCCCGAAGTTGTTAGCTCTCCTTTGTCAATTTATCCAAAGCCGAACCCTTTTATCACTTTTCTTCTAAGGTCGAACTAAGTATCTTCCTCTTCTCTCTTCACTTTTCTCTTCTTCTTCTCCTTTTCTCCACCGATTGAAGCAACCACCCTCAAAGCCTTGCTAGTCATTTGCTCTCAAAAGCCAAAACCCAAACTATTTGATAGCCGATTCTTCTTCTTTGGCTCAATCTCCTATTCTCTTTAATCTATTCTTCTAAAAACTAAAACACTCAATTTTCTCATCCCTCTGTCGACCATCTCCTCTATTTTTCATAGACTTCTTTTCTTCTCCTTGTTTCTACAAAAGGCGAAACCTCTATACTCTCTAGTGTTTTCGGAAGCCGAATCTCTTAGATCACTCCTCTTCTTGCGTTTTGACTATATCTATAATAGATCTAGACTAGGCTAGTGTTTAGAGACTCTGTTCTGTCACGACAGGCCAGTGGTAAGTACTCGAATCCTTTCTTTCGTAATCTTGTGATTTAAAAAAAGCCGAAAACCCCTATCTTTTCAAGGTGGCTGTTGATTTTGATTCCTTATGGATAAATACCTATGTTAGCCTTTTCTTTTGGTTCTTATGTGTTCTAGTATGGTAAAGAGGCGATCTAACAATGAGCAGTTGGAGGCTAGGGCATTGAAGAGATCTAGATCTAGATCTGTAGTCTAGATTTCAGCTAAGAAAAAGGATGGTGATATGGTAGTCGTTGCCGAATGTGTAAGCCAATGTGATAATAATTTCTGATTGGGTTGTGGTTTAACGTGTGATTAATTGCTTTAGGATTTTCGTTCGCGGGAGCGTCTGACGTTAATCGTAATCAGGTGTGTAATCGACACCCCCTAGTAGACTAGATCGGCAAAAGTTGAAAAGCCGAAATGTCAAAATACAGACATTTCTAGGGCTTGCAAGCGTGCGAGCACTCGTGGGTCAAATTGAAATGGTAAAGTTGGTGTTTACGAACAGTAATACTGTTGTGCACATTTTCGTGCAATTAGGTGGTTTTGGGCTTCGATGGCCGAATTTGGGCCCAATGGGCTTACGGGCCCATATGGGTGAAATCAAGCGGTAAGTACTCTCTGTTAAACTAGATGTTGGATTTGCTAAGAGATATGTAGAATTTGGACTTAGTGGGCCATAATAGCTTGTGGGCTCCGTCGGGCCCATTAGGGGTTTTAGGACCGATACTCTGTATTAATGAAATGGGCTAATTAAGTCACTCGGACGACGTTAAATCTGTTAGTAGACTGTAATAAGCATAAAACCCTTAAAACCTAACAAAATTACTGAAATACCCCTAAAGGATGAAAATTATTGTTTTACCTCTAGGTGCTAAAAGACCATTTTACCCCTAGGGTTAAGTTGACTGATTTGCACGCTACTATACTTGATATTCTGTATGCAATGACATGTATATTGCTGATTTGCATGGGTTTGGATACTTTTATGGAGGAAGTGCTAAAAGTGGCAATGCCACGTATTCTGCTTAGAGGCTCTGCCTCGTATTATTGTTCTTGTGGCTTGGCCACGATATCTGTTTAAGCAGCTCTACTGCGACTGTGGTGTGTAGGGCTGGGTGGGTTGAGTTATTCCCCACATGGTGTGTAGGGTTGGTACGGGTGGTGTGTAGGGCTGGATTGGCTTGGGTTTTGCATACTTACATATAATACTGTAATCTGATCTGTTACTGTAATGGGCCCAAGACCTCACTGTTTTCTGAATAGGGCCAAGGCCCAGTCTGTGCTTGAACTGATCTCTGACACTGGTTGGGTTAGCTTACACATTGAGTTTTTACAAACTCACCCTTCTTCCTTCATCCTTGTAAGAAATCCCTAACCATAGAGGACTTGGAGTTGTGAGGGATTCGAGGTGGCCACGTGGTTCGATTTTCCTGAATTTACTTATTTATAGTTTATTTCTTTTCCTTTTAATTTGGGCTTTTTTCCAAGTTGTAATAAGGCCGCTCGTATTTGTTTTATTTAGGTATTTCTTTTATTTTTATTTATCACTTGTTTAAAACACTAGACTAGACGGCATGGGTTTTTATTTCAAACTTAACAAACATTTTCAAACCATAAATTACGTGACAAATGGGTAACATAATAAAGATGACTAAACAACAAGATCTTTTAAAAGCTAACCTCAATTGGTAGTGGATAGGGCCTTTATAAACTAAAATAGTTTTTATTTACAAAAGGTATAATGTGGTTTTGCTTAAGTCACCGTAATGGTTATTAAAAAGATCGAAGCATAATCAACTGTCCATGTGACACACCAGATCTGGCCATAACGTCTGGGCCGGGTTGGGGGTGTTACAATAATTTAACATGTTTTGACATTAGCCTAACAACCGTAATTTGTCCGTTATAATAGGTTATCACAATATCCAATTATTTCCAACTTATAATAAACATTCACATTAGTTATGGGTATTCACTTTTTAGGTTTATATTTTTACATCTTTCAGTTGTTTAAAGCTCATATTTTCCCATAATCATTTTAATAGGCAATTATGCCAATCTTTCCTTTTTCTCATATTCGATAAGTCACCATTTGTGCAAATAAAACATGCTATATCATAACTCAATTTGGCCCGAAAGCCAATTACACGGTTGCCAACCGAATTTACCATGTATTTCATACATCACAAGCGTAGACCAGTAATCACAAGTATTTCACAAAAACATTCTCATGGAAACCATGAACTCATCATATTACGAAGTCAATGATTATAAACTTTATGTACATACTTGTATCACTTAATTCGATTGTACTTTCATTCTCATCTGAACCAAACCCGTTGAACCATTCGAAATCACTAAGGATACTCGAAAATCACACATAGGGCATACAATGCCATATCCCAAATATGGTCTTACATGAAATCTCATATCGATGCCAATAGCCCAGCTATGATTTTAGACGAACTATCATATCGATGCCATGTCCCAGACATGGCCTTACACGTAATAGCATATTGATGCTATATCTCAGATATGGTCTTACACGTAATATCATCTCAGTTACCCTAATGTCATGACATTTGTATCCTATAATATTCCTAAGGTTCAACTGGGACTTTCACTGTATCGAATCTCTATCGGTCATTTCCGTAGTATCGTATTCAATAGCACTCACATTTCATTTCAATAAAATAGCATTTATCACAATTATATCCATTAAGCATTTATACATATACAATTTAATGCTTATTAAACATACGACTTAGCTCGCATAAAAGGCGAAAAGGAGCTAACTGTCAACTGCTTATTTTTCTTCCATTCTAATTTCGAACCTTGTTTTTCTCAATCTACAATATCACATTTAACTTATTTAATCATTGTACTGTTCAAATCAGTCCAAAATCACATTATGGCAAAAATCACATTTTTACCCATAAAGTTTCATATTTTTACATTTTAGTCCCTAGGCTCATAAAATGAAATTTACTCAATTTATTCAATACCCATGCCTAGCCAAACCTTATACATGCTTACAACAGCCCACATTTTTCTTTTATTCATATTTTAACGCCCATCTTATAACTTTTTACAAATAAGCCTTTTTTAGGCATTTTTATCGAAAATCACTTAGCAAAAATCGTTTATCTAACAACTAACATGCATTTTCTACCATTAAACATCAAAATACATGCATGTCTAACATGGGTAAAATTTTAAACTTTGATAATGCTTCAAAATAGTTCTTGGAAAAGCTAGATTATGTTACAAAGATCTCAAAAACATAAAAATCATTAAAAACAGGGCTAAAACGAACTTATAATCGACCTTAGAAGCTTGAAAAACCCTAGCCATGGTTTTCCCTTGAGAATTTCGGCCATGGGGTGGAAGATGAGCAAAAATTGGCTTTTTAATTCATTTAATTACTAAATTACCAAAATGCCCTTAATCAAAAACTTTAGAAACATACCTAACCATGTCCATTTTTGTACACCAACTTAACCAATGGTCTAATTACCATTTAAAGACCTCCAATTTAAAATTTCATAATAATTAGGCACCTTTAACTTATAGAACTCACATTTTGCACTTATTACAATTTAGTCCTTTTGACTAAATTGAGTGCCCAAACGTCAAATTTTTTGAATGAAATTTTCACAAGATCATTCCAAAAAAGTGTAGACCATAGAAATATATTAAAAGTAAATTTTTTTACATCAAATTTGTGGTCCCGAAACCACTATTCTGACTAGACCCAAAATCGGGCTATTACAATGTTTTTCTTGGTTATAAGGTTGGTGTTAAAGGGAATAAGTTATGGTGACTAAAAATAGAAAAGTTTTGATTACTAGAGATGTTATTTTTTTATTAAACTGCTATGTTGCCTAACTTATCTCTTAAAGACTCTTTCAATAAAGACCAACAAAAGTAGGTGGAGCTTCGGATTGATCCAGGATCTACAACATAGTCTGCTCCTCAAGTCAATACAGAAAATCAGAGTAAAGTTGCTTCTTCACCACAATATACTATTTTCAAGAACAGACCTAGAAGAGAAATTAAACCTCTAAAGTGGTACGTCGAGGTTGATCTACTTGCTTATACTTTAAATATAGCTGAAGATATAGTTGCAAATTAAGAGCCATCTACTTATTCTAAGACAGTTAGTTGTGAAGATTCAGAAAAGTGGATGATTGTCATGCAAGAAGAGATGAAATTATTCCATAAGAATAGAACATGAGATCTAGTGAAGCTTCCTAAAGGTAAAAAGGTTGTTCATTGTAAATGGTTGTTTAAGAAGAAAGAAGGGACTCCAAGAGTTGAAAAACCCAGATATAAAGCAAGGTTGGTTGCAAAAGGTTACAGTCATATTCTAGGTGTAGCCTTCACAAATGTGTTTTCTCTAATTGTGAAGCATAGTTTGATTCGAGCCTTGCTTGGTATTGTGGCCATGTATGATTTGGAGCTTGAGCAGTTAGATGTAAAAATAGTGTTCTTGTATGGAGAACTTGAGAAAGATATTTACATACAACAACTAGAGGGTTTTACAGTATTAGAAAAGGAGGACTATGTTTATTTGCTGAAAAAGTCTCTTTATAGCTTGAAACAGTCACCAAGGCAGTGATACAAAAGGCTTGATTCTGTTGTGACTACTCATGATTTCAATAGAAGTAGCTTTAACAGTTGTGTTTATTTTAAGAAAAATAGTGATGGTTCTTTTGTGTATCTACTCTTCTAAGTTGATGTCATGTTGATATCAACCAAAGATAAATGAAAGATAAGAAAGGTCAAAGCCCAACTTAGTAAAAAATTTGAGATGAAGGATTTGGGAACAGCTAAAAAGATACTTGGAATGAAGATTCTCAGAGATAGAAAAGCATGTAAATTGTACCTAAGTTTGAAATGGTACTTTGAGAAAGTTCTTTGCAGGTTCAATATGCAAAATGCCAAGCCTGTTAGTACTCCATTAGCAGCCCACTTCAGACTTTCATCGGCTTTGTCTCCGTTATCAGCTGGTGAGATTGACTAACAGTCACATGTTCCATATCTGGTGCAGTGGGATCTCTCATTTATGTTATAGTTTGCTTACGCCTAGATTTATCATATGCAGTTAGTGCAATTAGTAGATACATGGAGAACCTTAGTAAAAAACATTGGAAAGTAGTTCAATGGATTTTTAAATACTTACAATGTACTACTGATATTTGCTTACAGTTTAGAAGAACTAGAGATAAAGTCATTGGGTATGTTGATTCTAATTTTGCTAGAGACCTTAATAAAAAAAATCTCTCACAGGGTATGTCTTTACAATTAGGGGTTGCACAATAAGTTGGAAAGCCACTTTGCAAACTATAGTGGGTTTATCTACTACTAAATTTGAGTACTTGGTGATTATTGAGGCTTATAAGGAAGCTATTTGGTTAAAAGGACTCTTTGGTGAACTCAGTAAAGCTCTTTAGATCAATAATGTTTTGTGACAGTCAGGGTGTCATCTTCCTTAAGAAGGATCAAATGTTTCATAAGAGAACATAGCACATTATGTTCGATACCATTTTGTGTGGGATATTATTGCTCGTGGTGATATTGTTGTAAGCAAAGTTAGCACTCATGATAATCCTACTAATATGATGATTAAGGCACTTCTTATAACCAAGTTTGAACATTACTTGGACTTGGTTGGTGTTCATTGTCAAAGAATACCTTTTAAGGGGTTTTGTGGAAGAGGTGGAGAACTTGTTCGTTGAGAATTCGTGGTAAAGAACTTGTTCGTTGAAAGTTTGTGTCAAGGTGGAGATTGTTAGAGTTGTGTGACCCAAATTCCTATTAAAGAAATAAAATACTGTGAAAAAATAGGGAAATCTGTGGGGGGCAAAGATAGAGGGCCGAAGTATACTTTTTCTATTTGATATTGATTAGAATAAGGTGTTTCAACCTTACTATACTACTTCTATTTGAAATTGATTAGAATAAGGTTTTTCAACCTATAAATAAATGTAGCCTAAAATCTTCTTGTATAATTCGAATTCAACATTAGTGAATTTTTTTCTCCTCTACCCGTGGTTTTTTCCCCGAAAGGGTTTTCACGTTAAATCTGTGTGTTCTTATTTTTGCTTTTTTATTGCTTTACGATCGTTCTATATAGCCACTATCGACGTTAAGTTTTTACACAATTTAACGAGATGCTTCCACTCTATGAAGCACACAGCTCTCAACGAAGTTGAAAGAGAAAACACTGATTAAGGACTATACTGAATATGTTGAAGGATTTGTCAGCTCTGGGCATATGATAATTCAAAGATTTCTCTCAAATGAGTCTAAAATCCCTTAACATTAGATCAAGTGGTAACATAAATTCCCAACAGTGCCAAATAAGAGCATGTCTTCAAACCCTACTGAGCGTAAATGCTCACATTTCTTTGGTAGATAATTGTGCGTCAAGCACATTTTGTCTCAACAAGGCACTCTCGCTCTGTTGAACCCATTACATCTTCATATTTTAGGCACTCGAGCTCTCTACAAAGTCGAAAGATAAACACTCGATTGAAGATAATATCGACTCATTGATAGGTTCGTGTCTTCTATTGAATGACATTTTAAAGACTTCTTGAGAAGAAGTTGACCATCCTTCAACAAAAAATAATAACCAACCTCTACTGAATCGAGTGATAAGGAATGCAATGCCTCTTAAAATTTCAAATTTGAGTACTATGGATGTAGAAACAATGTTGAGAGAGTTTTACTTCTTTGAAAGGTCCAACCTAATTCAACTATATATTTAATTGAAATCTTATAATGGTATAGACAAAAAATAAAAAAAATAAAACATTTAACTTTCCTTTAGGGCACATTTGAAAAGTCATTCAAAAATTAAATTATATATTTGTAGTATGGGTAATTAATGTAATTAATAGATCTTATGGAATTGAGTGTAGTTAAAGTAATTACACGAGTAACTACAAACAATTATGCTTAAAAATCCATTTACCCTATGATTTTTCAAACATGTTCGTACATGATTTAAATTTTAAAAGTTATTCTTATACAATAATAATATTTTAATTCTAGGATATATATTTTATTTTTAAAAATATAATTATATATTGTTTTACGTTTAAATAATTTAAAATTTTTATTGATGAGAGATATTTTCTTATACTTTTTGACCTATTAAGTAATTAAATAAATTGCATAATATATATTATAAATGATTTATATTAAAATTAACTAAATTCATAATATTTCTTATTAATTATTTATAATTAGTCAATAACCAATCAATGAGAACAAAGAGTAATATATTAAACATTGTGGAGAGAATAACCTAATAAATATAAAATACTAAAATAATTAAATGAAATTTCATAGAATGTTTGTTTTTCTTGTTAATTTTATTAATAATCGTATTGTAAAATATTTTTCTTGAACTAATGTATTATACAAAATAATTTGATTTTAAATTTTATGTTTAGAGAATTCATTTCTCAAGTATCATAAATAGATTTTATAATAATTAATATTTTTTAAATATAAAATTATATAATTTTGTAATTATAATTTATTTAATTAAACAGTTATACAAAACTACGTTATAATTACATTTTATCAATGTATAAAGGTATTAGCATTTCTTGTAATTGAGAATTAAAATTTCTTATAATTACATAATTACCCATTCACTGAATTACTTTATACATTCCAAACCCAACTTAGTAATTAAAAATAAAAAATGACATGCGATCTTATTCATGTCCCAAAGCCCTCAAACGCACATCAAGCGCGTCAACTACACCTTGAAAGCTACCAAAATCCGAACTCACAACGTCAACATCCACACCCAACCTCTCCGCCCCCGCCGCCGTGACCGGCCCATGAGCCGCCACCACTAAACCTGGCCACCTCCTTCTGACCGTCCCCCAATCCCACCCAAACTCCTTCAAGCTCTTCAAAAACCCTTCCACTTCCCCACTACTCGTAAAAACAATGGCGGCGTACACTTCACCTCCTTTCTCCTCCCCTTTCTTCACCACCGCGGTTGCACAATCGGGTCCTAACCATCTCGTCTCATACGCGTCGATCCGAACCGGAAACCACCCACCGCTCTTCAAATCGTCGAGGAAATTCGGAACGACCGGCGGTTCGTTAAGGCCCACGACTTTCGGGACCGGACACAGCACTTTACGGCCGTATCCTTCTCCGAGCGACAAGGCTAAGCAGTTGGGGGTGGCGGTGGGAGGGACCAAAAGTTTAACCCGTTGTGAATTGGAACAGATTTGGGAGATAAAAGGGGTGTCGATTAGCTCTGAGTCTTTGCCTAAGGCGGCGAGGGTGAATGTGGGGCCGTGAGAGGGGAGGAGGGGTTTAGGGAGAGAGTCGGCAGCTACGGAGAAGGAAGCGATGGAGGCCCGTGAAGGGAAGGCGACGGCGGAGAAATGAGAGAGGGAGGGTGGGGAAAGGTGGGGAATGAGAGATTGGGGAGTTGGGGAAGTGGTGATGGTGGGGCACCAGAGAGGATTGTGGCCTTTGAGAGCGAGGAGATCGTAGAGCCTGGAGGCATAGTTAGGTGGGGTGGTGAAGATGACAGCGGGTTTCACGGTGGTGCTGGAGAGAGCGGTGAGATTGGGGATTGGCACTGCCATTTAAAAGGTCTCTGCTCTTTACTCTGCTGCTTCCTTGCCAAATAAGTTGTCGTATTTCCCCGGGCCATTTTAACACGCTTTTAAATGTGGTTTTCTAAGAGGTATATCACGTCGTTGTAGTATAGTGGTGAGTATTCCCGCCTGTCACGTGGGTGACCCGGGTTCGATCCCCGGCAACGGCGATGTTGTTATTTTTATTTTATTCTTTTCTCATACCTGCTGGTTAAACACATTTTATATTTTGTCAAATTCGATATAAACTCCTCCCAGCTTATTATAGATTAGATAAGTGAGCAAAGTAACTCTTGGGTTAAAATTATATCATTAAATATATATTTTAATATTTACATATAAAGTAAAATAATAAATTTAACCTATGACCGTTACACATTTATTCGAACTAATCACTATTCATCTATTTGAAGTAAATTTTAAAAAATTAAACTAATAAAAATAAAGGGTGAAAAAGACTCTAATAATAAATTAAAAATATTAAACACTTTAAAATTTAAAATTATTAAAGAATTAGAAACAATATTTTAAAAAAAATGTTATATATATATATTGAAATAAAATTCTACCGATGCATTAAAAAAGAAGATTAAAGGATTGGATACAATCCTAAACTTTGGAACGTTTCAGCCCACCAACCACCTGGCAGGAGTCTATTGCTGCTAATGGGCAGTGCCTCGAGAACCCCTAAATAAACTGAAAAAACTTTAACGGCAAAGCAAATAAAGAACTTAAAAAAACAAGAAACATTTCCTAAACAAAAACGCAAAACCCTAACATCATGTTTGGTTCACTAGAATGGAATAGGGTTGTAACGGAATAGAATTGTGATGGAATAAAGCTGTAATGGAATAGAGCTATAATCAGTAATTCAATTGTTTGGTTGAATGGAATTGAATATAGTTGTAATAGTATTCTTGTATTTGAATGAATGGAATAGAGATTGTAATAGCATAGAAAAAAAGCTAAAATGACCAGAACATCCTTAGCATAATTTTTTTTAAATAGATGATTACTGTTATTGTTATTAAATTTTACTAAAAAAATAATAAATAATTTAATCATATCTTAAAATTGTTATTAAATATAATTTAATAATATATAATTGAATAACATTTTTTAACATAATTATGTTTTTATTTTTGTAAAATATCTAAAAACCAAAATATATCCTTTAATTAAATTTAGTGATTATTTTGTAATTTTTTAAAATTAAATGACCAAAATATAAACTTATTAATAATTTAATTACTTGAGTGCAATTTACGTATAAAATTCCACCAAAAACCCAAAGCCCACTCACCAAAATTCCAACTGCACCCGCCATCATTACTTTCTTCCCCATTATTTTTTCCCTTTCACCCAAATTTTCCATAAACAAGAATAAATTAAAGTCTAACAACCCAATTCAAAAGAAAGCTTTAAAAGCCACCGTTGCTTCAACCAACGAAACAAAAGCAGTAAACTCTCTTGAAAAGTAACAATCAGTAATAATTTCCTTCAATTACCTAAATAGTCCCCTTCTCAACCTTCTTCAACCTTTCATTTCTTGCAAAAATGCCCTTTCCAGATCCTACATCCACCCAAGATTCCCCTCCCTTGAATCAGAAAACATATGTTCAAAGCAGTAAATGATATCGCGTGATATGAAGTAATAAAATTTATAAAGAACTTGTTCACATCAAAACCAACTAATATCACGACATTGAGGCAAGCGCACCTGTCGAACAGTAGTATAGCTTAGTGGCAAGACCGAGTTATCATACCCAAGGGAACCAAAAATAATAGTACTTACTTCTTTTCTATTATCTAGCCTAAAAATAAAAGAGGATTGTTTAAACTAATTTTAAAACTAACTAAAAAAGTGTAAAGAGTAAATTTGGGAAAACTTTTGGGGAAAAGCTGATTTATATGGACAATACTCAAGGGGGAATCCACCTAGACTTCATTTGTTATTATTTTCTTGAACTATATGATTTCTTTACTTGACTTGATCAGTAGAGATCCCTAACTTATGCTAAACCCTCCGTCGAGGCATAGAGCAACTAGGCCTAAGTTGTTAATTAAAGTTCCTTTATTAATTAACTACCTAGGTTGCACTAATTCGATCTATAGTTCCCCATATTAGGTTTGACCCTAATCCGACAGATTTATGTAGCCCTATGTCTAGGGTTGCATGCAACTCCGCTTAATTATGGTAGATCTACTCTTATCATAGGGACTTTTGCTCCTTTGCTCTAAGCACATGTAATTCTTGAAATAATACCTAGGATTATTAAATCAAGAATGAAAAACGCATAATTAAGAACAATTCAAGTATTTATCAAATAAATCAAGAATAAATAACAAGATCTGTCTTAGGTTTCATCCCCCTCAAGTATTTGAGGGGTTTAGTTCATAATAAAAAAGGAAAACATCTCAGAAGATATAAAATAACAAAACATAAAAGAAACCAAAAACCCCTGAAGGAATTTAGGGAGATCCTCTATGTTGCTGCATAATTCCGGCTTCTGAGATGAATTAATCGGCTTTCTCCCTTGGAGTAATCCCTTGCTTCTACCCTCAGTGTGGCAGAAAAACGAGAAGAAAGATATCTAAAAAACTATGGTGCTTCTGCCTCATGAGGTCTTTATATAGAGAGCTTATAGGGAGCCTTTCTTAGCCTCTAAGCATCCCAATTCGAGTGAAATTCCCCTTCCTCAAGACTAGAACACGCCCGTGTGCCACGCCCGTGTGACTTCGACAGAGGCCGTGTGCTTTTATCGGTGGAGGCACGGCCGTGTGACCTGGCCGTGCTTGTCGGGGGCTTGACCGTGTGATCTTCATGTGGCACGACCGTGTGGCACGGTCGTGTGGCATTTCTTTGCCCATGTTGTTCGCACATTTTGGCTCATTTTTCATCGTTTTTGGCCTGTTTTCCATTCTTTCTTCTTCCCTATGCTCTCCTGAGTATAAGATATAAAAAGGAAGGATTAAGAGCACTAATTCTCACAAAATTGATAAGAATCCATCCAAAATATAGGCTAAACATGAGGTAAAAATATGTATAATTTAGCGTTTATCAAATACCCCCACACTTAAGCCTTTGCTTGTCCTCAAGCAAAATCTCAATCCTTAAAAAGAATCATTCTTCTCAACCTATAATCTTTATCAATAATGTTTCAAACTAATCCACAGGTAATCATCCAATAAAAAATTCAATCAGAAGAACATTAAAGATTCAATCAATTTAAGTTGAGAATTTTATCATTGAAAACATAAGTCTCTTCCTTCTTTCTAAGTAATTATCTCTCCATCTTAGTTAACAGGAGTTGACATCCTTACTAAAGGTTCACTCTATCCACTCAAAGTGTTCAGGGTTCAAAATTTAAGCCCTCTCTAGTTAACCTGAAAAGTTTTTACCATAAGCTTGCAAGAAAATCAAATCTCCGCCACTATAGTTTGAAATGATACATCGATCAAAAGGTCTTTTCATGGTTGTAACGGGGCTTGGTTAGGGGTATTGTCACAGGCTTCAAAAAGAGGGTTAGAATCGAGATTGAACTGGAAAATTATCTAGCTAAAAAAAATCTCTATCACTGGAACATATTTTCAAAGCTTAATAACACCATTTTGGCAGCTTTAAGAGAGAAATATACAAAAACTTAATTTGAACTATTACACATTACAACTAAATTTGACTGTATGTACACATTTTATTTTATTTTATTTTATTTAAGTTCAAGTAATATAATGAATTGAGTAAAGATTTACATACTGGAAAAGAGAATAAAGCTTAGATAATAAATTCAACTCAAATCTCGACAAAAATAGGGATCAAAAAGTAATTGAAGGGAAAATTCAACAAAAATGGGTTATTGGTTAATAATTAGAGGGTGAGTCAAGGAAAAGGTTGTTAGGCTCAATGGGGTTCACTAGGGGTTAGATTATGGAGGTAGGCTTTTGTGGAGTGAGTGGGTTAAGTCCTAGGTGCCTTTATCATCTCGATATATCAAATCAATGATGTTGTCTTGACATGTATAATCAAAGCAAGTTCTAGAATAACAATTCAGTGTTGACTCACTTAAAGCAATAATAAAAGTGAGCACGAAAGAATGTATGCTCAAAAAGGCTCAAGATCTCACCGGAATTATGGCTTTTGATGTCAATCCTGCGAATTTCAAATCTCAAGATAGTACCTAAAATTAGGGAAGATAACTTATGCAAAAATTAGAGTTCTCAAAATTTTCAACTTATCATGCTTGATTCCTTATTGTTTTAAAGTTTGAATAATCAAAGTACAAGCACCTATATCTTAATTCTCAACATATCAATAAAAATTATAAATCAATCAGAATTAATTCCTAATAGTAGACTAAAGATCATGCTATTGAGGACAGTGCAATTAGTTAGAATAATTTCAGAGATTTCAAAGAGAATAAAATAAAATTTAAGGTACGTTCCCCCCCACACTTAAGATGTACATTGCCCTCAATGTACAAGGATAATATTAGCAATAAAAGCATAATATCATAAGAGAGGGAGAGATATGAAACTCCCTGAAATGTGGATGGCTTTGTGAGATAGATATGGGAAGAGTTGGCATATGTGGCACGGTGTTTCCATTTCCGTAGAGATTTGAGCTGTAAGGCTCATTTGAAACTGCGAATGGATTTATTAGTCGTGGGAGGTTAAGATGAAGAGGGGTTACTTCATTAGGAGATGGCCGAAGAAAATAAAATAAACAGAATAAATAAAAAATGAAAATTTAAATAAAGAAAAAATGAAAAATAAACCTAAAAAGGAAAATAAAGTTAGAAGAAAAGGTGAAAATAAGGATCAGTGTTTAAGAGTTAGAATAAAGTAATAATAAAAGATAAATGATGAAATAAAAGTAAAACAAAATAAAGATAAAAATAAATATAAAAGAGGATCTAGTCCTCTGATGGATCTCGTGGTGGTGGGGAAATGCCGAGGTACTGACATGTGTGCGCTAAAATGGCGTCGATATAATTGAGGCGCTGCTCAAATCGATCTAGGTGCTCGTGTATGTCAGCATGTGGGGCTGCTGTCTGGGTAGGTCGTCTGGGGCGTGATGGCTCGGCGGGTGCATC
The DNA here is from genome assembly GCA_020496765.1 of Gossypium stocksii. Lineage (NCBI taxonomy): Eukaryota > Viridiplantae > Streptophyta > Magnoliopsida > Malvales > Malvaceae > Gossypium > Gossypium stocksii. The sequence goes on from CM035629.1 coordinate 36,502,446, forward strand.
CTCCTCAAGTAGTGGCGGTGGGACATCATCAGTAACGTCCTCTGGGTCCTCGGCTTCCTGGACAAGGTGAAAGTGAAAGTGGCCGCCACCTGGCCAAGTAGGGTGTACGAGGATGTTTGGGCTACGGTGTTGAGTAGACCGAAGTAGCGGCCTAGTCGTGTGATGTACGGGCCCATGGATACAACTCCCTTGTGGTGCCTCTCAGTCAAGTGCTGCATGGCCAAAGCTATGAAGTAGGCAAGGTTGATGGGGTGGCCATTGGCCATGCACCGAGGAAATAGATGTCGTGAATGTTGACGATGCCTGTACTCTCCCATCTACCTGTCAAGGTGTGAGCAAGGAGGGCGTGAATATACCTGAGAGAAGGAGGGAGGGCGGATGCCTTACTGATGCTGGGATTATAGATCTGTCGCCCTGGAGTAATCTCGTTCCAGTAGTCGAGGGGTCGGATGTGGATGCGCCTGGAAAGAGTAGAAAAGTCTTCTTCTGCCATGAACTACTCGGTATAGAGACCGAGAGTCGTGCCGAACTCTGGGACACTCAGCTGTCGTACAAGACCTCCTAATCGAAATTAGACCGTGCCGGGATTGTCGAATCTGTTCATGACAGTTTGGAGGTGGAATGTGGAGCAGAACTCGAGAGTGAGTTCTAGGTAGGTGGGCTCCACAATCCTAAAGAACTAGTCCCATGGGTCGGTAGCTAGCAGGGCTCGAACATCGTCCACCAGGTTTACTTGCGCGAGGGCCTCCCAGTTAATGCATCAGCCAATCGAGATAATGTATGCTCGGAGTAACTGGTAGCATTCCTCTTGGGAGTCCTGCGAAAATGTGAGGAACGGGTGGCGTGTCTCAAAGGTGGGCCTCGATGAAGAACTTCCCAGTCCTTTTCGTTTCTTGGAGGCGGGGACAGCAGCTTTTCTGGCGCGCGATGATGACATGGTATCTAAAAAAAACAAAAGTATTAGTCCTAAATATTGAGATTAAAAATGATTTAAAATGTAAATTGATATTTTTCTTAAAATAACAAATGAGGAGTAACCTGAATAGTAAAATCTAATCATATTTAAAAACTTATAACAAAAAACTAAGAACTATAGGCATGTATATATTAACTTATGAGAAAAATGGCATGCAAATATGTGTCCAAGTGGCAAGCAAAAATAAAATTTAAGTGGCATGTAATCCTAATTGATTCTATATTAGTCTAGATTATTCATCCTATATTTCCCAGTTCCATGCTTGTATCAACAATTAGACCAAAATAAATAAAATGAAATAAAAATTAAATAAATGAAATAAAACAAAAGATAAATAAGAAAAATGAGAAAATAGAACCAATTATGAGTTTACACGGTCGTGGGGGCTGTTACACAGGCGTGGGAAGGATGAAATCGTATATGGTGGCGTTTGGAGGGCTGTGGCGGCGTTTGTAGTGGCTTAGGGGGAAGTTTGGGTGAGAAATGTTAGGGTTTGAGTGAAAAGGAAAAGTGAAAAATGCCTCTTATTTATACATTTTGGGTCACACGGGCATGCCACACGCTCGTGTGAGTGGTGTTTAGCCCGTGTTTTTTGAAAATCAGTCTTTATAGCGCGTCTGGTTCCGGTGAGCACACTTGTGTGGTTGGTTCACATGGTCATGGGAGATCAGGTCTTCGTTACTCACACGGTCGTGTGATGGTATACACGGCCGTGTGCGATCGTGTTCGTATATCACACGGTCGTGTGATATGTGCCACGGGCGTGTGAAATTTGACAGTGTCTTCCACGGGCTACGGACACAGGTGTGGGGATTTGTGCAAGGCCCGTGTTGATACTGCAGGGTTGCCACAGCCATGCTGCACAGTTGTGGGGTGGTGTTGATAGCCAGTGTGGAATTCGTAAGGTCGCCACGGCCAAATCACATGGCCGTGGGCATTTATCGATGGCCCGTGTTTTGGGAAAATTTTTACTCTGTTTGTGCACGGTCTGGGTGCACGATCGTGTCCCTGTTTTAAGTGTGCGCACGGCCTGAGGCACGCCCGTGTGCCTGGCCGTGTGGTCCTAAATTTCTGCATTCAAAGAGTTATTTTATGCATGAAAAATATAAAAAATTTTAAAGAAAAGAAAGTTACTAAGTTAGTGCTCGGGTTGCCTCCCGAGAAGTGCTTATTTAGAGTCTAAGCTCGACTCTACCTGGATGTGTCAAGAGGGGGTGTGGTGGAGCCGAAGCTCCTCCCTATTTTCCGCAAAATTCTTACCTCTATAATGTTTAAGCCTATGGCCGTTTACCTTGAACATACCGTGGTTAGGGTGAGTTACCTCAATGGTGCCATATGGAAAGACATTTAGAATAGTGAATGGACCTGGCCACCTTGACTTGAGTTTTCCAGAGAATATTTTCAGCCTTGAGTTGTAAAGTAAGACGAGATCACCTGTTTTGAACTGCTTGGGTTGTTTCAGCCTTTTGTCATGATGTCGCTTCATGGCTTCCTTATATAGTCGTGAGTTTTCGTAAGCATTGAAGCGCCATTCATCAAGTTCATTCAACTACATTAATCTCTTCTCTCCTACACTTTTAAAATCAAGGTTTAAAAATTTTATAGCCCAGAATGCTTTATGTTCAAGTTCAAACGGTAGATGGCAGTTTTTTCCATAAACGAGTTTATAGGGAGATGTTCCTATGGGTGTTTTAAAAGCAGTTCTATAAGCCCATAATGCATCGTCTACCTTTCTTGACCAATCTTTCCTATTTATTTTTATTGTTTTCTCTAAGATGCGTTTTAGTTCCCTATTTGTTACTTCAACTTGGCCATTGGTTTGTGGGTGATAAGGGGTGGCTGTTCTACGGTGTACTCCATACCTTTTCAAGATTTTTTCAAATTGGGTGTTGCAAAAATGTGTACCTCTATCACTAATGATTATCCTAGGTGTTCCAAATCGAGAAAAAAGTTTTTTCAAAAAGCGTACTACCACTCTAGCATCATTTGTAGGTAAGGCTTGGGCTTCTACCCATTTTGACATGTAGTCTACTGTTACTAGTATGTATTTATTCCCAAATGAATTAGGGAACGAACCCATGAAATCAATACCCCATACATCAAATATTTCACATGAAAGTATATAATTCTGAGGCATTTCATTATGCTGAGAGATATTACCTGTTCATTGGCATTTATCAGAAGAGGTCACATACCTGTTGGCATCTCTGAAAAGTGTAGGCCAGTAAAAGCCTGATTCGAGTACCTTATGAGCAGTTCTAGTTCCGCTGTGATGTCCTCCTGTGGGTCCTGAGTGGCAGTGATCCAAAATTTGATATGCTTCTGTGTCATCGATGCATCTTCGTATAACCTGATCTGTACAAATTTGAAAAAGAAAAGGATCTTCCCAAAAGGAGTTTTTCACATCAGCGAAGAATTGCTTCTTTTGCTGATGGTTTAGCCCTTTTGGGGTTATATTAGCTACTAAATAATTCACAAAATCAGCAAACCAAGGAAGTGTCGTGTCTACTAAGGCTAAAAGTTGTTCTTCAGGGAACAAATCGTTCATCTTATCGAGATATTTGGGCTGTGCATTCTCTAGCCTTGAGAGGTGATCTGCTGCCAAGTTTTCGGCTCCTTTCTTGTCCTTTATTTCCAAGTCAAATTCCTGTAACAATAGAATCCATCTTATCAATCGAGGTTTTGCATCAGTTTTAGTTAAGCGGTGGCGAAGAGCTGAATGATCAGTATAAATAATGACTTTTGACAAAATTAAATAAGATCTAAATTTGTCAAATGCAAAAATAACAGTTAGTAATTCTTTCTCTGTGGTCGTGTAATTTGCTTGAGCGGCTGTCAAAGTTCTGCTAGCATAATAGATCGGCTGGAAGTGTTTGTTCCTTCGCTGTCCCAAAACTGCACCTACTGTAAAATCACTTGCATCGCATATTAGTTCAAAAGGTAGATTCCAATCAGGTGAAATCATAATCGGGGCGTTAACTAACTTTTCCTTAAGGTTGTTGAAAGATTCCAGACTTTCTTGGTCAAAATTGAAGGGTACGTCTTTTTCTAGTAATTTAGTTAAAGGCTTAGCTATTTTAGAAAAGTCTTTAATGAATCTTCGATAAAAACCGGCGTGTCCTAAAAAGCTTCTTATAGCCTTAACTGAATTAGGAGGAGGTAGTTTTTCAATAGTTTCAATTTTCGCTTTATCTACCTCTATCCTTTTACTAGAAATTTTATGTCCTAAAAAATACCCTCTTAAACCTAAAGTGGCATTTTTCCCAGTTTAGCACTAAATTTGTCTCTTCACATCTAATCAAAACACGTTCTAGATTATTAAGACAAAGTTGGAAAGAATTACCGAAAACTGAGAAATCATCCATAAATACCTCCATGATGTCTTCCACGAATTCATTGAAGATAGCTAGCATGCATCATTGAAAAGTAGCAGGAGCGTTACATAAACCAAAAGGCATTCTGCGATAAGCAAACGTACCGTATGGGCCTGTGAACGTTGTTTTCTCCTGATCTTCAGAAGCTATCGGGATCTGGAAGTAACCAGAGAGGCTATCTAGGAAATAATAATACATATGACCTGATAATCTTTCCAACATCTAATCAATAAAAGGCAATGGGAAATGATCTTTCTGAGTGGCGTCATTCAGCTTCCTATAATCAATGCAAACTCTCCATCCTATGACTGTTCTTGTAGGTATTAACTCTTCCTTATCATTAGACACCACGGTCAATCCACCTTTCTTAGGAACAACTTGCACAGGGCTTACCCAAGAACTGTCAGAAATAGGATAGATAATACCTGCATCTAGAAGTTTAATTACCTCGGCTTTTACAACTTCTTTCATGTTGGGATTCAATCGTCTCTGGGCTTGCACTGATGGTTTGAATTCGTCCTCCATTAAAATTTTGTGGGTGCAAAAAGAAGGATTAATTCCCTTGATATCTAAAATTTTCCAAACTATAGCACGTTTGTGTTCTCTTAACACATGGAGTAGTTCCTCTTTCTCTGCAAGGCTTAAATCAGATGCGATAATGACTGGTAAAGTTGATTCCTCCCCTAAAAAGGCATATTCTAAATGATCTGGCAGTTGTTTTAGTTCTAATTTAGGGGGTTCAGTAATGGAAGGTTTCTGTCTAAATTCATCACTCATCTTTAAATTTTCATAACTTATGTGCCTAGTGATAATTTTATTAGAATCCAACTCTTTCCTTACTTTGCAAATTTCGGGGGTAGTTTCATCTTTCCCCCCACCTTAAACAAGACACAGTTCCAACGTGTCTGTGAGAGAAAGCTTCTAGAGATTATCTTGAACAAAATAGTCAATAATATTAACAAAATAACACGAATCATCTTGTTCTTTAGAGAATCTCATGGCATCATAAATTTTAAAGACAACTTCTTCCTCGCCAACTCTAAATACTAATTTGCCATCCCCTACATCAATAACAGCTCTAGCAGTGGCTAAAAATGGTTGTCCCAAAATTAAAGGTACTTCAATATCCTCATCCATGTCAAGCACAACAAAATCAACAGGGAATATAAATTTATCTACCTTTACTAGCACATCTTCAATGATTCCCCTAGGATATTTAACAGATCTATCGGCTAATTGAATACTCATCCTAGTGGGTTTGGGTTCCCCGAGACCTAGTTGTTTGAACATTTTGTAAGGCATGAGATTAATGCTAGCACCTAAATCAGCTAAAGCTTTATTAATAAGTAAACTACCAATCAGACAAGGGATAGTAAAACTCCCTGGATCTTTCAATTTTGCTGGCAGTTTATTTTAGAGAATAGCTGAGCATTCCTCGTTGAGTTCTACTGTGGCCAATTCTTCCAACTTCCTTTTATTTGTCAGAAGTTCTTTAAGGAACTTCGCATACTTCGGCATCTGTGAAATTGCTTGAACAAAAGGTAAGTTAATGTGTAATTGTTTAAAAAGTTCAAGGAACTTACCGAATTGAGCGTCTGTATGGTCTTTCTTCAATTTTGTGGGATATGGGATGCGCGGTTTGTATTCCTTGAGTGTCGGTGGAGTGTTAATCTCGGGTTCTGCTACCTTTTCTTCTGAAAGTTCTGGGATAGTCTTCTTTTCTGGTTCGGCTAGGACCTTTCCATCTCTTAAAGTAATCGCTTTGACATGTTCTCTGGGATTTGGCTCAGTGTTACTCGGTAATCCTCATTGTGGTCTTTCTGAGATTAATTTTGCAAGTTGACCAATTTGGTTTTCAAGCCCTTGAATTGATGCTTGCTAATTTTTCAGTGTCGTTTCAGTGCTTTGAAAATGGGTTTCCGATGTGGCCATGAATTTGGTAAACATCTCTTCAAGATTCGGCTTCTTTTCATGTTGCGGTGATGGTTGCTGAAATCCTAGAGGAGGTTGTTGTCTTTGATTTCCTTGTCCTCCCCATGAAAAATTTGGGTGATTTCTCCAACTTGCATTATAAGTATTACTATAGGGGTTATTTTGAGATCTAGAATTGTTACCCATATAGTTGGCTTGTTCAGTTTCTGTAACACCCCTATCCCGTAACCATCGCCGGAATAGGAAAGGAGCGTTACCAGACATGTAATCAGACTGAATCAGTAAAATTTTTGAACTTTTTAATCTTTAACCATTATGTATTTTCAAACATCAAAGCATGCTTTAAATGATCATAAAATGATGCATATAACTATTGAGGATCAAATTGAAAACATAGTAAAAGATATGTAAATAATCATAAATTTTGAAGTTAGGGACACACGGCCGTGCCCCTTTGCCCGTGTACTCTTGCACGGTCGTGGCTATCCAACACGCCCGAATCGCATGACTTGTGGTTGAAACTGACTTACCTCACACGGCCACTAGACACGCCCGTGTACAAAACAAAGCAGACCGTGTGACTATACTGCCAAATTTCACACGGCTACAAGTTACCAGACACGTCCGTGTGTCTAGGCCGTGTACCAAAACTGACCAAACCATTTAAGGTGCAGGTGACACACGGTCAAAATACACGCCCGTGTTCCCTGGCCGTGTGGCACAATATAGGCTCGGTTTAAGCCAAATTGCCACCCAAAATTTGGGTCATTTCTACTAGCCATAATTATGCAATATCTCATGCCAATTTGTCAACCAAAAACATACCAATTCAAGCATATAATAGACCCAAAATCATCATAAATCTTGCACCAACTAGGCATAATAATTCAATAGCTAAAATAGCCACATTCATGAACTCATCCACACATAAATATACATAATCATTCCTTACCATTTCAACTCATAAACACATCTTGATCATATAATTTACCAAAATATATCATGTTCATTAACAACTAGCCTATACATGACATGACCATTTTATTTACAAAAGGTTCAAAAGTACCAAAGCTTGATAGATAGTGTGATGGCGATCTCTGACACGTCCGATTATCGAGCTATCTTCCGAATCTATTAGACAGTGTAAGAAATAAACGGAGTAAGCTTCTAAAGCTTAGTAAGCTCGTAAAACTTAGAATTAAACTTACCAATTCATTAAGGTAATCCTTACATATACAAGTAAGGTCAATTCTATTTATATGCTCTTATAGCCTATTTCACAAGTTCACACATGTTAGTCCATATGATTCCATATACAATCTTATACAATAGTTTAACATATAATTCATATGACATATAATGCATTCACTATCATGTATCTCATGTAACATATAAATCCTATGTATTGGATCATACCTTTCAGGTAGTTCATATATGCATATATCCATTCCATCTTATAATTCATGTAACTTATATCAGTATTGCACGTTGAACCTATAAGAATATCGAGGATACCTGGGTGATACACACACAGTGTAAATATACATATAACCTGAAAATCGTCAATACGTCATGTATGCTCTTACGAGCTTGTACAGTAAGCCTGGAGGCTGAACATGTAATCCCGAAGGATGAACGGTAAGCCCGTAGGCTGAACGGTGAGTCCAAAGACTAAACATGTGATCCCGAAGGATGAACGTGTAGCTCATGAGCACGTAGTGAGTCCGCAACAAATGCAGGAGCTCGAACCACCCTATAGCCCTAGTGACATGTCACTTGTATCCTTACGACTTCTACGGTTCTAACGGGGGCTTGGTATCCATGTCTCACTTGTGACATTTAACATTTCCATTCCAAATCACATGTATATACTCAATAGGCAATCCCATTCAGTAACTTTATACACCCACATGACCATTAAACAACATTTATAAGCATTTATAAGGTAAATTCCAAATTCTACGAGCTTACCTCGTAATCCCGATATCTACTCGTCTATTTTCCGTTTTCCATGATCAAGTTCTGGGATTCGATCGTCTTTATCTAAATTAATAAAAAATTCAGCTATTTACTAACTCACATATTCAATTCAATTCCATTCCAAAAACATATATTTTGACATATTTACAATTTAGCCCCTATATTTTCAATACTTTGCAATTTAGTCTTTTATCACAAAAATGACAATTTACACAATTAATCCACAATTTCCCTTAGCCAAATATTCAAGGGACTTATACAAGCATATATCTTTCAATTAATCACAATTTTAACCTCAAAAACTCTATCTTTTTGTAAATAAATCCTTAAACTCATTTTCATCAAAATTTACTTTAAAATTCTTGTATTTTCTCACATAATATACAATAATTCATCAAAATCTATCAAAATAACATGAATTCATCAACGACATTTTTCAAAGACATGTTCAAAATCAAAAATTGAGGTACGGGTGATGTATGCGTTCGCGATACCTAAGTAATAAAATTTATAAAGAACTTGATCACACCAAAAGTAACTAATATCGCGACGCTTAAGGCAAGCACACCTGTCGACAGTAGTATAGTCTAGTGGTAAGATCGAGTATCGTACCCAAGGGAACCGAAAGTACTATTACTCACTTCCTTTCTATTATTTAACCTAAAAATTAAAGAGGGGTTTTGTTTAACTAATTCTAAAACTAAACTAAGAGAAGCAAAAAGAGTAAATTGGGAAGACTTTTTAGGGAAAAGCTAATTGATAAGGACAATACTTAAGGGGGGATCCACCTAGACTTCACTTGTTATTGGTTCTTGAGCTAGACGATTTATTCACTTGACTTGATCCGTAGAGATCCCTAATCTATGCTAAACCTTCCGTCGAGGCGTAGAGCAACTAGGCCTAAGTTTTTAATTAAAGTTCCTTTATTAATTAACTCCTTAGGTTGCATTAATTCGATCTATGGTTCCCTATATTAGGTTTGACCCTAATCCGGCAGATTTATGTCGCCCTATGTCTAGGGTTGCATGCAACTCCGCTTAATTATGGTAGATCTACTCTTATCATAGGGACTTTTGCTCCTCTGCTCTAAGCACATCTATTTCTTGAATTAATACCTAGGTTTATTAACACAAGAATTAAGCACACATAATTAAGAACAACTCAAGTATTTATCATATAACTCAAGAATAAATAATAGCAAGATTCATCTTAGGTTTCATCCCCCTCAAGTATTTGAGGGGTTTAGTTCATAATAAAGAAAGAAAACATCTCAGAAGATATAAAATAACAAAACATAAAAGAACCCGAAAACCCCTGAAGGAATTTAGGAAGATCCTCTATATTGCTGCAGAATTCCGGCTTCTGGGATGAATCAATCAGCTTCCCTGCGAGTAATCCCTATTTCCACTCTCTGTGTTGGTAGCAAAGAATACTTCCCTTTGTGGGGAAATAAGCACACCCCTAGAGTTGCCTCCTAGGGTCTTTATATAGAGCTTTGAGGAGCCTTTCTTAGTCTCCAAGTATCCCAATTTGAGTGAAATTCCTCTTCCTCACGACTAGAACACGCCCGTGTGCCATGCCCGTGTGACTTCGACAAAGGCTATGTGATTTGGCACGGCCGTGTGGCCTAGCCGTGCTTGTCGAGAGTTGGACCGTGTGATCTTCATGTGGCACGGCCGTGTGGCCTGGCCGTGTGGTGACTCTTTGGGCCGTGTGTTATGTCATTTTTGGCCCATTTTCCTCATTTTCGGTCCATTTCCTATTCTTTTCTCTTCCCTATGCTCTCCTGAGTATAAGATATTAAAAAGAAGGATTAAGAGCACCAATTCTCACTAAATTGATAATAATTCATCTAAAATATAGGTTAAACATGGGGTAAAAATATGTATAATTTAGCGTTTATCAAATACCTCCACACTTAAGCCTTTGCTTGTCCTCAAGCAAAATCTCAATCCCTAAATAAGAATCATTCTTGTCAACTTACAATCTTTATCAATAATGTTTCAAACTAATCTACAGGTAGTCGTACAATGAAAATTCAATCAGAAGAACATTAAAGATTCCATCACTCTAAGCTAAAAATTTTTAATTGAAACATAAGTTTTCTCCTTCCTCCTAAGTAATTATCTCTCCATCTTAATTAACAGGAGTTGACATCCTCACTAAAGGTTCACTCTATCCACTCAAAGTGTTTAAGGTTCAAAAATTAAGCACTCTCTAGTCAACCTGAAAAGTTATTACCATAGGCTTGCTAGAAAATCAAATCTCCACCACTGTAGGTTGATATGATACATCGATCAAAAGGTCTTTTAAGGGTTATAACGGGGATTAGTTAGGGGTGTTGTCACAGGCTACAAAAGAGAGTTAGAATCGAGACTGAACTTGAAAAATTATCTAGCTAGAAAAATCTCTATCACTTTAAAACATAATTCTAAGGCTAATTCTTAAGATAATATCGTTTCTGTTTTTGTAGCCTGAAAATAGAAAAATGCAAAAACTCATTGAACTATTTACAATTTACAATCGAATTTTACTGTATGTATTCATTTTTTTCTTTTTCTTTTTTTCTTTTTTTCTTTTTTTTCTTTTTTCTTTTTTTTTTCTTTCTTCTTTTATTTTTTTTGGAACTATTAAATCAAATATGATAACTTGGAAATTTACAATTTTGCAACTATAGAAGAGAGTAAAGCTAGATAATAATTCTATTCAAATCTCGACAAAAATAGGGGTTAAAGTAATTGAATGGGATTTAACAAGAAATAGGTTATTGGTTAATAATTAGAAGGTGAGTCAAAGAGTAGGTTGTCAAGCTCAACGGGGTTCACTAGGGGTTAATTTATAGAGGTAGGCTTTTTGTGGAGTAAGTGAGTTAAATCCTAGGTGCCTTTATCATTTCGGTATATCAAATCAATGATGTGGTCTCGACATGTATAATCAAAGCAAGTTCTAGAATAACAATTCAGTATTGACTCACTCAAAGCAATAATAAAAGTGAGCACGAAAAAAAAATGTATGCTCAAAAAGGCTCAAAAATCTCACCAGAATTATGGCTTTTGATGTCAATCCTGCGAATTTCAAATCTCAAGATAATACTTAAAATTAGGGAAAATAACTTATGCAAAAATTGGGGGTTCTCAAAATTTTAACTTATCATGCTTGATTCCCTAATGTTTTAAAGTTTGAATAATCAAAGTACAAGCACCTATATCTTGATTCTTAACATTTCAATAGAAATCATAAATCAATCAGAATTAATTCCTAATAGGGAACTGAGAATTATTTGAGAACAAAGCATAAAGAAAAAAAAATTCAGGGTTTTTTTTTAGATAATGTAAAAATTTAAAGTAAGCTTCCCCCCCACACTTAAGATGTACATTGCCCTCAATGTACAAAGATACATAAATAGCAAGAGAAGTTTAATATCATAAGATAGGGAGAGAATTGAAACTTCCTGAATTTAGGATGAATTTATGAGGAAGAGTCGGCAATTGTGGCAGGGTGTTCCCATTTCCGTTTGAATATGAGCTGTAGAGCTCCTTTTTGAAACTGCGAAAATATTGATTAGTCGTGGGAATTTTCGATTGATAGAGATTACTCGTTAGGGCTTGGCCGATATGAAAGATCGAAATTTAAATAATAGAAAATTAATAAACTAAGTTTTAAAAATACTAATACTGTAATGAATTAAAAGGATTAAGTATAATAAAAATAAAATTCAAAATAAAAAGGAGACTAATAAAGGAAAAAATAAAAATAAAAAATGAGAAAAATAGAACCGTATGGGAGAATAGAGGCACACGCCCGTGTGTCTCGGGGTTAGCCCGTGTTGGCCATATTGCACGGCCGTTGTGAACTTGTTTGCTTTTTTACACGGTTGTGTAGGTATTCACACGGCCGTGTCAGATTTGACAGTGTTGGCCACGGCTTGGGGGCACGGGCGTGTGGCGTTGTATGAGCCCGTGTGGAATTCGTAAAGTTGCCACAGCCATATCACACGGTCGTGGTGATTTGTCGACTTCCCGTGCTTTTGGGAAACTTCTGCTCTGTTTGTACACGGTCTGGGTGTACGACCGTGTCTCTGTTTTAAGATGTCACACGGCCTTAGGCACGCCCATGTGGCTGGCCATGTGGCCTAAATTTCTGCATAAAAAATGTTAGTTGCTGCATAAAAATACTAGAAAAATTTTAAACAAAGAAAAGTTACTAAGTTATTGCTCGGGTTGCCTCCCGAGAAGCGCTTGTTTATAGTCTAGCTCGACTCTTCTTGAGCTGGGTATCTCAAGGTGGTTTGAAGAGTTGGAACTCTTCCGACCTGTTTTCAGGATTAATATTAAAAGAATATTTGAGTCGAGTGTAGTTTACCTTGAAAGTGCCGAGTGACTCATGTTTTATTTCTACTGTACCATAAGGGAAAATTTTCGTTACCATGAAGTAGGGTACGTCACTTGTATGCTCTTTTGAATTCAAGATTCGAGGGTCGTCTTCCCCTAAGAGTACCTTATCCCCTATATTGATTTGACATGTTTTTACCTGAGGGTTATCTTGGTGATGCTCTGGGTTAGTGTGACATGTTTTGGGTTTTTCATGATAGTTCAGCCACTCATCTAGTTCCTCAATCTGAAGCGTTCGCTTTTCAGGTTCATCTCCTTTGGATGGACTTGTCTGTGATTGGGTTACCTTTATGTGAAGTGTATCCTGCACAGAAGGTTAGGTTGTGAGTTTAGAGTTTTTACAAGGACTTGTGACTATATTATTATCAACAGTTTTAATTGCTTTTTGAGCTCGTAAAGTAACTTTGTCATTACCTACACGTAGTGTAAGTTCACCTGTTCCTAAATCAATTATTGTTCTGGCAGTTGCTAAAAAGGGTCGCCCTAGAATTAATGGTATATCGCTATCCTCATCAATGTCTAAAACAACAAAGTCAACTGGGAATATAAATTTATCAATTTTGACGAGCACATCTTCAATTATTCCCTTAGGAGACCTAATAGTTTTATCAGCCAGTTGAATGCTCATCTTAGTTTGCTTAGGTTTTCCAAGACCTAGTTGTTTAAACAGTTTATAAGGCATAACATTTATACTAGCCCCTAAGTCTGCTAAAGCATTTTTGGTGTCTAGGCTACCAAATAAACAAGGAATAGTAAAACTCCCTGGATCTTTCAGTTTGGTTGGCAGCTTATTTTGGAGAATAGCTGAGCATTCCTCGTTGAGTTCCACTGTGGACAATTCTTCCAACTTCCTTTTATTTGTGACAAGTTCCTTTAAAAATTTTGCGTACTCCGGCATCTGCATAATTGCTTCAACAAAAGGTAAGTTAATATGTAATTTCTTTAACAGTTTAAGAAACTTACCGAATTGCTGATCTGTGCGGTCCTTCCTTAAAGCGTTTGGGTATGGGATACGAGGTTTAAATTCTTTGACAATTTCATCTTTGGGACTTACCTCATCCTTTCCTTTACTTACCACAGGCTCCATGCATGGCTTTAGGTTGGTTTTGGTTAACCCCTCATCATCTATCGTATCCACGGCATTGAGTTGCTCCTCAGGGTTAGTCTCAATGTTGCTTAGTAACCCACATTGCGGTCTTTTAGAGATTAGCTTGGCGAGCTAGCTTATTTGAGTTTCAAGTCCTTGAATAGATGCTTGCTGGTTCCTTAGTGCTGTTTCGGTATTTTGGAAATGGGTTTCTGACATGGCCATGAATTTGGTAAATATTTCTTCAAGATTCGGCTTTTTCTCTTGTTGGAATAGTGGCTGTCGAAATCCTAGAGGGGGCGGTTGTCTTTGATTTCCTTGTCCTTCCCATGAAAAATTAGGGTGATTCTGCCAAACTGTATTATAAGTATTACTATAAGGGTTATTTTGAAGTCTAGAATTGTTACCCATATAGTTGACTTGTTGAGTTTCCATGCCATGTCCGTAAGAGGAGTAATCTGGATTGAACATATTTCTTGGAGTTGCGTCGCATTGCATAACTGGCTGTACCTGCGAAGAACCAACAAAATTATCAAACTTTTTATTTAAAAGTTCTACCTGATTAGTAACCATAGTAACAGCATCAATATTATAAACTCCTGCAGCTTTTGTCGGCTTTGTCCTCATGATTTTCCACTGATAATTATTCAATGACATTTCTTCAATAAGTTCATAAGCTACTTCTGGTGTTTTATTATTAATTGTTCCTCCTGCGGCTGCATCAACCATTTGTCGTGTGGATGGATTCAAACCGTTGTGGAAGGTTTGAACTTGTAGCCATAAAGGTAGTCTATGATGAGGACATCTTCTCAAAAGATCCTTGTATCTCTCCCAGGCATCGTAGAGTGTTTCTAAATCCATCTGCACAAAGGCAGAAATATCGTTTCGTAATTTAGCTGTTTTAGCAGGAGGAAAATATTTAAGTAAAAATTTTTCTGTCATTTGTTCCCATGTGGTGATTGAGCCTCGTGGTAGAGAATTTAACCACTGTTTGGCTTTGTTTCTCAGAGAGAATGGAAATAGCCTTAGTCGAATAACATCATCAGAAACGCCATTAATTTTAAAAGTATCGCACAATTCCAAAAAGTTTGCTAAATGAGCGTTGGGATCTTCATCCTGTAAACCATCAAACTGCACAAACTGCTGAATCATCTGAATAGTGTTAGGTTTTAGTTCAAAATTATTAGCAGCAATAGCAGGTCTAACAATGCTAGTTTAAGTACCAATCAAACTAGGTTTAGCATAATCATACATAGTTCGAGGAGCTTCATCCTCGTTTACTAGTTCTACTGGTAGCGCTAGATGTGGTGGAATGTTTCGATTTGCTTCCATCTCTTCTATAGGTTCTGGCTCGTGCTCTGGATCATGTAGGCTTCGTCTAATTTCTCTGCAATTTCTGCGAATTGTAGCTTCTAAATCTTCGTCAAAAAGTAGTGGTCCTGTTAGGTTGTTTCTAGTCATAGACTAGAAAAACCTAGAAAATAATTTAAAAAAACAAAAATAAAATAAAAAATAAAATAAAATAAAAATAAAAAAATAAACTTAGGAAAACCTAGAAAAAAATAAGAAGAAAAGAAAAATAAAAAAATAAAAATAAAAATAAAAATAAAAATAAATCAATAAATATATTAATGGCTAAAGTAATAGAAATTGAGCTTTCGTAATATATCAGTTAAATCCCCGGCAACGGCGCCAAAACTTGATGTATGCGTTCGCGATACCTAAGTAATAAAATTTATAAAGAACTTGATCACACCAAAAGTAACTAATATCGCGACGCTTTAAGGCAAGCGCACCTGTCGACAGTAGTATAGTCTAGTGATAAGATCGAGTATCGTACCCAAGGGAACCGAAAGTACTATTACTCACTTCCTTTCTATTATTTAACCTAAAAATTAAAGAGGGGTTTTGTTTAACTAATTCTAAAACTAAACTAAGAGAAGCAAAAAGAGTTAATTGGGAAGACTTTTTAGGGAAAAGCTAATTGATAAGGACAATACTTAAGGGGGGATCCACCTAGACTTCACTTGTTATTGGTTCTTGAGCTAGACGATTTATTCACTTGACTTGATTCGTAGAGATCCCTAATCTATACTAAACCCTCCGTCGAGGCGTAGAGCAACTAGGCCTAAGTTGTTAATTAAAGTTCCTTTATTAATTAACTCCTTAGGTTGCATTAATTCGATCTATGGTTCCCCATATTAGGTTTGACCCTAATCCGGTAGATTTATGTCGCCCTATGTCTAGGGTTGCATGCAACTCCGCTTAATTATGGTAGATCTAATCTTATCATAGGGACTTTTGCTCCTTTGCTCTAAGCACATCTATTTCTTGAATTAATACCTAGGTTTATTAACACAAGAATTAAGCACACATAATTAAGAACAACTCAAGTATTTATCATATAACTCAAGAATAAATAATAGCAAGATTCATCTTAGGTTTCATCCCCCTCAAGTATTTGAGGGGTTTAGTTCATAATAAAGAAAGAAAACATCTCAGAAGATATAAAATAACAAAACATAAAAGAACCCGAAAACCCCTGAAGGAATTTAGGGAGATCCTCTATATTGCTGCAGAATTCCAGCTTCTGGGATGAATCAATCAGCTTCCCTGCGAGTAATCCCTACTTCCACTCTCTATGTTGGCAGCAAAGAATACTTCCCTTTGTGGGGAAATAAGCACACCCCTAGAGTTGCCTCCTAGGGTCTTTATATAGAGCTTTGGGGAGCCTTTCTTAGTCTCCAAGTATCCCAATTTGAGTGAAATTCCTCTTCCTCACGACTAGAGCACGCCCGTGTGCCATGCCCGTGTGACTTCGACAAAGGCCGTGTGATTTAGCACGGCCGTGTGGCCTGGCCGTGCTTGTCGAGAGTTAGACCGTGTGATCTTTATGTGGCACAGCCGTGTGGCACGACCGTGTGGTGACTCTTTGGGCCGTGTGTTATGTCATTTTTGGCCCATTTTCCTCATTTTCGGTCCATTTCCTATTCTTTTCTCTTCTCTATGCTCTCCTGAGTATAAGATATTAAAAAGAAGGATTAAGAGCACCAATTCTCACTAAATTGATAATAATTCATCTAAAATATAGGTTAAACATGGGGTAAAAATATGTATAATTTAGCGTTTATCAACGGGTCGACTAGTATACGAAGCAACGATCTCAAAAACGTAAAAATCACTAAAAACTGAAGTCAAAACATAACTCAATTGAAGAATCAAGCTTGCCGAATGAAAAAAAAAAAGTTTAAAACCCTTATTTTGCTTAAGAAATCAGTAGAGAAGAAGCAAATATGAAAGAATTTTCATGTTTTATTAATTAAAACATATAATATTGATAAAATACCATTTTAACCTTTAAATTAAACCATTTAAAAACATGTCATTAAGGACATAAATGTCCACTAGCTTTAGAAAAGGTAAAATAACCATTTAAGGTCTTCCACTTATGAAGTCATCATCAAATAAGCCATTTATAAAATAGAACTCTAATTTATCGCTTTATGCGATTTAGTCATTTTTCTCAAATTAACCAGACAAACGATAAAATTTCTAAACGAAACTTTCACACTGTAATTCTATCATGGTGTAAAACATATTAAAGAAGTAAAAATAATATTTTGACTCGGTTAAGTGGTCCCGAAACCACCCGTTCTGACTAGGGTATAAATTGGGCTGTTACAGTTTCCATGATGTGTCCATAAGATGCGAAATCTGGATTAAACGTGTTTCCTTGAGTCGCATCACATTACATCACTGGTTGTGCCTGTGTAGAACTAACAAAATTATCAAACTTTTTATTTAAAAGTTCTACTTGGTTAGTAAGCATGGCGACAGCATCAATATTATAAACTCCTGCAGCTTTTGTTGGCTTTGTCCTCATGACTTGCCACTGATAATTATTCAATGACATCTCTTCAATAAATTCATAAGCTACTTCAGGTGTTTTATTATTGATCGTCCCTCCTGCGGCTGCATCGATCATTTGTCTAGTTGACGAGTTTAAACTGTTGTGGAAGGTTTGAACTTGTAGCCACAAAGGTAGACCATGATGAGGGCACCTTCTAAGAAGATCTTTGTATCTCTCCCATGCATCGTATAGTGTTTCTAAATCCATCTGCACAAAAGAAGAAATATCGTTTCGTAATTTGGCTGTTTTAGCTGGAGGAAAATATTTGAGTAAAAATTTTTCGGTCATCTGCTCCCATTGGTAATTGAGCCTTGTGGTAAAGAATTTAACCACTGTTTGGCTTTATTTCTCAAAGAGAATGGAAATAGCCTCAATCGAATGGCATCATCAGAAACGCCATTTATTTTGAAGGTATCACAAAGTTCCAAAAAATTGGCTATGTGTGAGTTTGGATCTTTGTCTTGTAAACCATCAAACTGAACCAATTACTATATCATCTGAATTGTGTTAGGCTTCAACTCAAAATTATTAGCAGTAATAGTAGGTCTAAGAATGCTAGTTTGGGTACCAGCCAAACTAGGTTTAGCATAATCATACATAGTGCGAAGAGCTTCTTCTTGATTTGCTTGTGGCGCGACTATTGCGGGAGGTGGTGGAACATTTTGATTTGCTTCCATCTCTTCTGTAAGTTTTGGCTCTTGCTCAGGTTCTTGTTCTAGATAATGTAAACTGCGTCTAATTTCTCTGTGATTTCTGTGAACTGTTGCTTCTAGATCGTCGTCAAATAGTAGTGGTCCTGTTGGGTTGTTTCTAGTCATAAACTAAAAATACCTAAAAAGAGAAAGTAAAGAAAACTCAAAAATTTTAAAGAAAATAAATAAAAATAAAAATAAAAAATAAAAAATAAATAAAAACTGAAAATAAAAATAAAAGAAAAATAAATAAATAAATATATGTATATATATTGATGGCTAAAGTAATAGAAATCGAGCTTTCGTAAAATTTTAGTTCCCAGGCAACGGCGCCAAAAACTTGATATCGCGTGATATGAAGTAATAAAATTTATAAAGAACTTGTTCACACCAAAACCAACTAATATCATGACGTTGAGGCAAGCGCACCTGTCGAACAGTAGTATAGCTTAGTGGCAAGACCGAGTTATCGTACCCAAGGGAACCAAAAGTACTAGTACTTACTTCTTTTCTATTATCTAGCCTAAAAATAAAAGAGGATTGTTTAAACTAATTTTAAAACTAACTAAGAAAGTGTAAAGAGTAAATTTGGGAAAACTTTTAGGGAAAAGCTGATTTATATGGACAATACTCAAGGGGGAATCCACCTAGACTTCACTTGTTATTATTTTCTTGAACTATATGATTTCTTTACTTGACTTGATTTGTAGAGATCCCTAACTTATGCTAAACCCTCCGTCGAGGCGTAGAGCAACTAGGCCTAAGTTGTTAATTAAAGTTCCTTCATTAATTAACTCTCTAGGTTGCATTAATTCGATCTATGGTTCCCCATATTAGGTTTGACTCTAATCCGGCAAATTTATGTCGCCCTATGTCTAGGGTTGCATGCAGCTCTGCTTAATTATGGTAGATCTACTCTTATCACAGGGACTTTTGCTCCTCTGCTCTAAGCACATCTAATTCTTGAAATAATACCTAGGATTATTAAATCAAGAATGAAGAACGCATAATTAAGAACAATTCAAGTATTTATCAAATAAATCAAGAATAAATATCAAGATCTGTCTTAGGTTTCATCCCCCTCAAGTATTTGAGGGGTTTAGCTCATAATAAAAAAGGAAAACATCTTAGAAGATATAAAATAACAAAACATAAAAGAAACCAAAAACCCCTGAAGGAATTTAGGGAGATCCTCTCTGTTGCTGCAGAATTCTGACTTCTGAGATAAATTAATCGGCTTTCTCCCTTGGAGTAATCCCTTGCTTCTACCCTCAGTGTGGCAGAAAAACGAGAAGAAAGATATCTAAAAAACTATGGTGCTTCTGCCTCATGAGGTCTTTATATAGAGAGCTTATGGGGAGCCTTTCTTAGCCTCTAAGCATCCCAATTCGAGTGAAATTCCCCTTCCTCACGACTAGAACACGCCCGTGTGCCACGCTCGTGTGACTTCGACAGAGGCCGTGTGCTTTTACCAGTGGAGGTACGACCATGTGACCTGGCCGTGCTTGTCGGAGGCTTGGTCGTGTGATCTTCATGTGGCACGGCCGTGTGGCACAGCCGTGTGGCATTTCTTTGCCATGTTGTTCGCACATTTTGGCCCATTTTTCATCGTTTTTAGCCCGTTTTCCGTTCTTTCTTCTTCCCTATGCTCTCCTGAGTATAAGATATAAAAAGGAAGGATTAAGAGCACCAATTCTCACAAAATTGATAAGAATCCATCCAAAATATAGGCTAAACATGAGGTAAAAATATGTATAATTTAGCGTTTATCAGTAAACATATGCCCTTCTCTGGCAAAATTAGAAACTTCGTCTTTCAGGCATTAAGATGATTGAGTCTCTTCTGTTATAAAATTTTGTTTTTCTTTTTTTCTGCCCTGGTTTACTTACTACAATGTTCATATTAAAGTATTGTTGTTGTTTTTTTTTATCAATTTTCTTTGTTTAATTTTGGAGTTTTAAATTATTTTCTGCATGGGTAAATTGGGTAAAAAAGAAAAAAAGAAATCTATTCTAGGAATCGCCGAATAGCCTATTTAGAGGTGGGCATGAGCAATGGTGATTACGGGACTTTGCCGCTTAGTCCCGGAATGGCCATTCGGTTGAATGGTCATTCAGCCAACCAAATACCTACTTCATTGTGGCAGGGTGAATACACTCAGAATGACTTAGCCATCCAGGTGAACCAAACATGGTGTAAGTCCTTCAATCTTCCCTGAATACTCATCCGCTTCCGAAGAACCAGAAAAATTCCTCTGTGGGAGTTGAAAGCTCTCATCTGCTTCACAAATCTCTCTCATTTAATCTTAACTCCTCAGATTTTTCGAGTTCCTCAGAGTTCACAAAATAGAAACCAAACACTCCGGACTCAGATTGGGAAAATCTTCTCTTACCACGTTGCTCCTTTATGATGATGACCTTAACATCCAATGGAACGTCTTCCACCTAGTAAATTGGGCTTTCACATTGTCATCCCCAAGTTGCCATTTTGTGGGCTGCTCTATTTGTCGCTCACGGGACATATCGGGAGGTAAATATTCTGAACCTGGTTGTTTTATTTTTTTATCTCAGTAATTATGTTGCTTATTATTGATCTATTAATCTCTGGTGTTTCTATTCTTTTCAGGACCATGAGTGCATCACCTTCTACACAAATGTCGCCAAAGCCCATTTCTTTTGCAAAAATAACCACTTGTAAACATGCATGCGCTTCTACCATTGTTGGGTCTTGGACTTTTTCAATCAAGTAAACACATGAGCCTATAACCAATCCTAAATTATTCCTTATAATTACTCCTGCAACAGATCTGTTGCCTACTATTGGTAGGAGGCATCAAAGTTTACTTTAATTTGTTCTCCTTGTTAGAGAGTTGTAACTCAAGTTCTTATTAAAATAAAATACAAGTGGTAAGATAAAGGGATTCATGAGGGCAAAGGCCCTGGTTTTCTAAACCGGGCAAAGGCCGAGGTTTGCTAAACCTATAAATAGATGCAATGTATACTTTTTGTAATCATTCAAATTTGACATAGTAAATTTTTTTCTTCTCTGTTTATGGTTTTTCTCAAAAAGGTTTTCACGTAAAAATCTATGTGATATATTTTTCTCTCTTTTCTTGCCATTATTTGACATTTTATTTTTTTACAATCATTCTGGAGTTTCCCACTATATTTCTCCTATGTTGTTTCGGTGTACTATGATGTCTTCTAACTATTTTAACTCTATTATGTATGCCTTAATGAAACTGACAACTTCATATGCCCTTTCTCTTTTACCTTCATGATATAACTTGTTTCTATTGTGCCAAATGGCCCACTATGCAATGGCTAAGTTTATGCTTTACAAACTGTTACAATTTTTGAAAACATATACTAATAAATTTTTCCATCCTTGATTTGTGTTTGTGTACGAGGATACCATTCTTATCTCGTGAAGTACTTGTTTTGTAGAGGCACAGTCTTGAAAAAGATGGTCTACAGTTTCGTCTTCCTTCTTACAGATCGGGCAACTGGCCTCCTCCCTTAGTTTTCAATACTTTAGGTTATTTAGCATCGGCAGAAAATTATTAGAAACCTTCCATAGGTGTATTCTACTTTTTTTTGGGATTTTGAGATTCCATAGTTTTGTATAATAATTTTTTGTAACGATGTCTTGTAAATTATTATCATTCCTTGTCCTGTCTTAGACGCCTGTAATGCACCATTTGTACCAGCTTTTGACCATGTATTCCCCTGTATTATCACCCATCCAAATTAAAACATTTGGATAAGAGTCGTTCATCAGTGGGATGGTTAAAATTATCTCAGTTTGCTCCTTCATGAATAGTATTTCTACTAAGTCTGATTTTCAGGTATTAGTCTCACTATTAATGAGGTTTGCAACCTTTGAATATCTAATATCAATATTCAAAATTTTTACCTTCCCATCTCCGGGACTTGGAATCCATGCATCGTTTCATATATTCATAATCTTGCCATTCCAATTCCCCAGCCAATACCATCTTCCAAAATGCTACGGGCACTAAAAATGCTTCGCCATGTAAGACCCCTTACCCATATTCACGCTGAAACAGGGTACGAGGCATTATCAGACTTAAACACAAGCACTCATACAATTTTGAGTCATAACTTTCCACCAAATTAAAAACTTTTCATACATACTCATTATGTACCTAACATGGGCCTACGAGGCCTTAAACATACATTGGAAGTAGATCGAGACTTAACCAAGAACTTTGGAACACTTAGAAAATTTTTCATCAAAACAGGGTCACACGCCCGTGTGGGTAGGCCGTGAGGTCACACACGCCCGTGTCCTAACTCGTGTGAAAAATATTGAGCATTTTGTTGATGATGTCATCAACCATTTAGGGTCACACGACCAAGTCACAAGCCCGTGTGCTAGGCCATGTGGCAAATTTAATTTTCGCATTTATGGTGCAGACTTCACACAACCTGGGCACACACCTATGCCTTAAAGTTGTGTCCTTCACACGGTTGAGGCACAAAGCCGTGTCTCTGCCTGTGTGTTTTCTACTGGACACTCTGTTTTGCAAAATTAGGGTGTAGGGGACACACGGCTTATCCACACGCCCATGGGGCTGACCGAGTGTCACACATGGCCTAGACACATGCCCATGTGTTTACTCGTGTGGACAACTTTAAGGCTATTTTCCAAGCCATTTGCCACCCTCAACCTCAATCACATACTTATACATCTCACTAGCATTTAACATAACATTAATTAACAATCAACATCCATAAACATGGCTTGAACATGGCATTCACTCATCAACAAAGGCAATAACTTGTGCATGCACATATAAATAGGTTTACAACCCAATTAGCCAAATTGAGCCAATTTATGTGGCTATAAACCAAATCAAATCCTTAATCATTACAAGCCAATACATTTGTCCATATCAATAACACAGACACAAAATGACTAAGTCCCTATACATGCCATTGACTCAAAGGTTTGCACTCTTTTACCCTACTTGATAGCTTGATAGTGTGATAGCATCTCCGACGATCTCCAACTCGAGCTAGCTTATAATCCTATAAAATATGAGAAAGGAAGGGGAGTAAGCCACAAAGCTTAATAAGTTCATATGCAAATAATAAATATCTTACAATTTATTTAGAAATCAAAAGCTCTCCATTATAACAAAATACCACCATTCACCAATCAATCCTAACCTCATATTATACATACACCTTAATTATGATTATTCATTTTTTGAATATATGTATTTTAACATCTTTCAATCGCTTGAAGCATATATTTCTCATCATCGTTTTAATAGGCAATTATGCCAATCTTTCTTTTTTCTCATATCCGATAAATCACAATTTGTGCGAATAAAACATGCTACATCATAATTCAATTTGGCCTTAAATCCAATTACACAATTGTCAATCGAATTTAACATGTATTTCACACATTACAAGCATGGATCGATAAACACAAGTTTTATCTCACATTCATCATTATACACATTTAACCATTCATTTAATAAAATAAAAACTTGCATAAATGCTATTACCCTCACAATCATAACTTATTCAATCTGTAACACCCCAAACCTGGCCTAGAAGTAAGACCTGAGTCCGGCATATCACACTGGAGTGCTTTTGAAAACCACGTATTTTTCTTTAAAAACTCGTTCGAAAACTAAGGTTTCTAAGTCAAAACAAGCTCGTTTGAAGGTTAAAGCCTCTTTGTTAACAATGCAAAACATTTGAGCAATTTGTTATCCATTTGAAAATGTAATTACTTTTAAAACCTTATTTGTTGTTATAAGTGAAAACCCAAGTTGTGGAAGCTTATAAAAGTTTGCAAATTTGCGGGGACGTGTTATTTGAAAGCAGTTAACGTTTTCGGAAAACCGAGTTCTACTTTAAACAGATATAAATCGTAATAACAAAAATTCCAAATTAAACCTTAAGAAATTTAAAAGGCCTTATTACAGAAATCAAAACCCAAAATGGAATTTAAAACATATTTAAAGTCCAAAACATAATAACCATAGTCGTGTGGCCACCTCCGAGCCCCTCGCAGCACCGATCCTCCTAATGTACGGGATTACCTGAAAAGGGTAAAAGCGGGGTGAGTTTATGAAAACTCAGTGTGTAACCCTTTACTAAAACACAGTCAGCTAAACAGAGTACAAAACCAGCTTGGGTTTGAGCCCACTAAAGCAGACAATATCAGATAGGCCTAGCCCAAATCGATCAGCAGTGCATATTGTAGTAACAGTCTGGCCTAAGCCCATTACAGTTCCAGAATCTATTGGGATTTAGCCCAATTCAGTAATAGAATCAGTATTAGAGTCAAAATTAGAATCAGCATCAGAATCAGAATCAGCACTAGAATCAGAATCAAGTGGGCTTAAGCCCAAAACAGAATCAATAACAGTACAATACAGATATGCAGCCCAACCCAGTCCAACCATCACACCACTTGTACCAACCCAACACACCATGTGGGGAATAACTCGACCCACCCAGCCTACACACCAATACTTAGCCATACTGCTAATAACAAATAATGTGGCAAAGCCACCAGAAACAGATTACGTGGCAAAGCCACTAGCATGGAACTTCCTCCAAATCAAGCCTAACCCATGCAATGCAATATTGTATATGTCATGCTCAATCATCACCCGTGTATGCATAATGACCATGCTCAGTAACAATCATTTCAACATATGTTAAAAGCATATCAGTCATACACCCACAGTCAAATCAGTTAACCACCGTCATACAATCATAGTCGAATCAGTTAAAACACAGTCATACAATCATATCCACATTCACAGTCTAAGTCGGTCATTTACCCTCATGGGCAAAACAGTCATTTTACACCATAAGGGCAAAACGGCTATTTTACCCCACAGGGGTATCTCAGTAATTCTACCATTCAGAGGTATTTCAGAAATTCTACTCTACAGGGGTATTTTAGTAATTCTACCCTATAAGGGTATTTTGGTAATTTCAAAAATCAGAGGTATTTTGGTAATTTCATAAATCAGGGGTATTTCGATAATTTCGTAAACTAGGGGTATTTCGATAATTTCACAAATCAAGGGTATTTAGGTAATTTTACAAATTAGGAGTATTTCGATAATTTTGCAAACTAGGGGTATTTTGGTAATTTCACAAATTAAGGGTGTTTCGATAATTTCGCAAATCAGGGGTATTTCAGTAATTTCACAAACCAGGGGTATTTTGGCAATTTCACAATTCAGGGGTATTTCAGTAGTTTCACAAATTAGGGGTATTTCAAAAATTTCACAAATCAAGGGTATTTCAGTAATTTTGCAAACCGGGAGTATTTCTATAATTTTATAAACCGAGGTCTTAACGACCCTACCAAAGGTCCCTTGTCGCCTCGAGCGACTTTTGTAACCTAAACAGACAAAACGGGCTAATTGGGCCTAAGGCCTATACTCGGCCCAAGTGGGCCCACACTCTCGTATGGCCCATTTAGCCCAGAGACAATCACGGCTAGACGAACATCACAGCCCAAATCAATCACTTATCACATCACATACATATTAACCGTGTGGGCCCACACGGCCGATCTAACCCAAAAACGGTTCTATCCACATGGACTACACAACTCGGTCTAATATCCTTCACAATATGCGCATTTAATCTGTGTAGGGCCCAAAGGCCCATTGGGCCCACACGGCCCATCTCAGCCCTAACGTGGCCCAAAATGACCTAAGCCCATGAGAACACTCATGGTGGCCTCAACCATCTTACGCCCCTATTCGTGGGCTCAGTCCACCACACGTGCGATCGCAGGCTCGTGTGGCCTCATTCGTTGATATTTCGGCTTTCTGACATTTTGCTGGTCTATAGTCGAATTCGTGCGTAACACCTACTTTCGACTTTCCAGCTAACCAACAATCAAACTGGTATATGGTTACTCAATGTCAGCTCATTCACCGATTATCAATTATAGGTAGTGTTTCACACCTGATGTGAGAACGTACGTCAGACCAAGAGACTCCCAAGCCTTGACTAAGTACGTGAGGTTCAACCCTTCCTCAACCAGTAATCACCCACTCCTTGGCAAGATTTGTTTAAAACCCAATTTTGTTAAAGGAAACCCTAATTGTAAATCATCTAAACCAAGTTTAACACTTACCAAAATAGTAGTATTCGGCCTACCCCCAACTCAAACTACAATCAAGTCACGCGATACTACAGACACCCTCCTGACAGAAGCTGAAGAAGTACGAAGAGATTAAGAAGAGATTAAAAGAATGATTATTGATTCGATAGAGAGGAAATGAGTTGATCAAGACGAAATTAAAATAACGGCCCTTACCACAAAAATCAGTAGAGGGAAAAAGTACAATAGGGAGTCAGCACACTTAGGGAAAAACAAGAACAACATTCGGTCACAATAGGTTAAAACTGAAAGCTTTGGAAAGGTAGACTAAAACGACAATTTGACTAAAAGGTTACGCCAAAAGAGAAACAAAGCAACAAAATAGAGGCAATCGGCTTAGAAAGGGTGAAAGAAAAATGAACAAAGAGAAGGAGATGTAAAAATTCGATTAAAAACTCGAAGAGGAGAAACAATGAGATTCGGCCAGAGAAGATGACCAAAAGAAAATAAAATAAAAGAAAGGGAGGAGAAGTGTAACACCCTTACCCGAAACCGTCATCAGAATCGAGTAGAAGGCATTACCAAACTTACCGGACTACAAACTCTAATTTTTAGCCAAATTATTATAAATTTATCTTATTGAGGGTTTTCTAAATCAATACGGACATCTCGGATGATTAGGATTCAAATCCTATCACATCGGAAACCCAAAAAAATTTTCTCTTTTAAAATAACGTCACATGCCCGTGTAACATACAGCACGGCCGTGTGATAAGGCCATGTGGCCTTTACACGCCCATGTCTGGAGACCGTGGCCTTTGCCACGGTCACCCTACACGGTCGTTTGGGGGCCGTGTACTCCACACGGTCAAGACACACAACCGTGTCTCTAGCCCGTGTGGTACTCAAAATTCAATTTAAAGTGCAAGAGAGGCACGGTCTAGGGACACACCCGTGCGGTCAGACTGTGTGTCACCCACGGCCTAGGCATGCCCGTGCCATGAGACCGTGGAGCATGCTGCCAAATTCCACATGGTCATGACACACGCCCGTGTGTCCTGCTGTGCAGGCCGTGTTAGGCTATATGCCAAGCTTTGGCCCTTCCAAACCCAACAAACATCCATACCATTCAAACTCAACCAAAATAAGGCCTCTACCCACAAGAACTATATTTACAAATACTATTTGCAAGGCAATTATCATTTACACACCTACTTGATAGGCTTATAAAAGAATATCTATGCTAAGACTAGCCACCTAAACATGCCAAAAATCAAAATACAAACTATGTTTTCAAATACCAAGATGGCTTGATAGTGTAGGACGAGCTTCCTTCGATCACCAATCCAAGTTGTAATGTGCTCGGTAATCTAAAAGAAGGGCAAGGAAGAGAAGTAAGCTACAAGTAGCTTTGTAAGACATAAGTAATTTAAAAGCAGATGCACATTATCTAATTAAGGCAATTGATTTCCACATAATACAAATGCAACATTCATGAACTTACTCATTACACACTCTTACCACATTGTTCAATTATAGATATTCCATGCACATGTCCTATTCAATTTTATTACCCTGCACCATGGCTTCGCACATTAACGTTAATCTTTTCCCGTTGAACTTTCAGAAAAAAAAAGGATATGCAGAGATTGGCATCAAGTGCCTCACAATAATATGGCCAAAGCCACCACAATACGTAGCCGAAGCTACCTCAATATGTAGCCGAAGCTACCACAATATGTAGCTGAAGCTACCACAATATGTAGCCGAAGCTACCACAATATGTAGCCGAAGCTACAACAATCAATGAATCGCAAACGTAATCTACGGGTCTGCTCACAGAAGCTGACAGGTGACTGCAACACATGCTAGTACACCCAGCACCCGGGATACGGAAGCGGAACCCTCAAGTGACATGTCACCCATATCCAAAATCAATCTTACAGTTCAAACGGGATTTTCCATAATATACAAATTATGCAATTATTCAATTCACCATTCATATTCATGCATTTTCACATGTAATTTATCAAATAATTAACGATAATGCAAGTGCATGATAATTTACTCATGACTTACCTCGATTACAAAACGACTAGCTCGTACTAATCTACTATCTTTTCCTTTCCACGATTTCGATCACCCTCTCTTCTTTCTTGATCTAAATAAATGCATTTAACACATTTTATCAATATTCTATCCAAACACATTCATAAACCGGACTCTTGGGCAAAAAGACCATTTTGCCCCTAGTCTCAGAAATTCAATTCCACTTCATTTTCTTGCATTTTAGACTTAATTAAACCTTTTTACCAATAAAACAATCCAAGAATCACTCACATTCACTTGCTTATGAACAAACTTTTCTCTTTTCTCATTTTAGTCCCTTAGGGACATTTTTATCGAAAATTACTTGTAAAAGCATGTAATTAATACATTAATAACTCATTTACTACCAAAACTCATCAAATAATAGATTTCTCTAAAATGGGGGATTTTCAAACCCTAATTTCTTCTCAAAGAAATGGCAAAATCATGAAATTCAAGCCTCAAGGAACTCAAAAATACGAAAATAATTGAAAACGGGGTTGAAATGCACTTACAAATTACTTGAAAAAGTCCAAATCTGTCTTGGCTATGGAGGAGGAAATTTCGACAGAAAAATTGGGGAAGAAGATGAACATTTTCATCTTTTTCTCATCTTTTATGATAATTTTTACAAAGTGGACAAAAATGCCTCTAGCCTTGTTTCTCAAAAACTTTTCTAGAAATGCCCTTTTGTGTCCATTCTACTAACTCATGGCATAATTACATCATAAACACTCCTATATTCATATCACATTTCAATCAAGTCCCTATTTCATCTAATACTCATATTTTTCACTATTTACAATTTAATCCAAAATTTTCAAATAATCACAAAAGCTGTAAATTTCTAAACGATTTTCTTACAGCTTAATCAATAAACAAATGCGATATAAAATTCACAAAATTAACTTATTTCATCTCGGATTTGTGGTTGCGAAACCACTATTCCAATTAGGCCCTATTTCGGGCTGTCACAAGAAGATTGATGAAGTTCGGCCTAATGATGGACTAAGATTGGAAGAAAATAAATTGCAAATATGGCTTCTTAGAAAGAGATGCCTAGATGGTCAAAAAAAAAATAGAACTAGTATGCCCAAAAAGAAGAAAAACTCGAAAATCAGAGCAGAAAAACGGCTTCAACACTAGCCCAAGATCGAAAATGCATACCTAGAGGACCCTTAGCTTGGAGTGTTTGAATTTAACTCCACCTCTTCCCAATTCCATGCAGCAAAATAAATGCACTTTGCTTACAAGAGGATTTGAACCCCAACTCTCCCCCTTGCTTATAACGCTACAAGCCACTCCACCACAGGCACTCTTGTGTCATGAAACAACAACATCTAATTATAACCCTACATGCCAACATCTAGATTCACTTAATGCAAAAATTAAAAATTTTGCTAGGTCTATCTCGACCCCAGGCTTCCTAAAAACCCTCAAACACACCCAAACTACCTAGCCAGCATGCCAAAAATGCAATTGTGATATTTCCATACACAACAAAATATTACAAGCCGCCACAAGGCCCAGTACTTCTAGGCCCAAAATCTGGGGTGTTACACAATCTCCATCTTAACAAAGTTGAACACATATCGAGCTCATTTCTTATGAGGTTTACGTACATACTTGTACCATTTCGCACAAAGTCACATACACTTTCACATCTTTAGCTTATCCTGTTGAACTCTTAGAATACTAATAGATACTCAGAAAATTTGCACATAAGTGCCACATATATGTAGCCAAAGCTACCACTTATCACTTATCACTTAAGAGCTCACTCTCGAGTTAATCACGGGCCAACTCACACAAGCTGACGGTCGTGACGTAGCTACACAGTGTTGCTCACACAAGCTGACAGTTATCCGCAACACATGCCGAATTACCTAGCCACTGGTAGGACGTATTAGACCAACACCTAGAACACATAATCACTTAAACACTTGGTTTCCTAATGACATGTCACTTGTATCCTATTTGATTCTTAAGGTTCAACCGAGAATTCTCATTCACACTTATCCCTTATCGAACTGTCAAATACATTTATTAGATCATTTACACAATTCAACAATGTATATAAACATATAAACATAAATTATCGATGTATTATTTACATACAAACTTACCTCGATACCAAAAATGGTGAAAAAGGACCTAATTGTCGAATACTCATTTTTCCCTCGTTCTAGTTTCGAAACTCGTTTTCCTTAATCTATAATATCACATTTAGCTCACTTATTAGTCACATTATTCAATGTGACCCAAAAATTATATTATGGAAAAATTATATTTTTGCCCCTAAACTTTCACATATTTACACTTTTGCCCCTAAGCTTGAAAAATGAAATTTATTCAATTTCTTTAACATACAAGCCATAAAAGCCCACAATTTCCATTAAAACACAATTTTACTACATATTTTACAACTTTTACAAATTAGTCCTTTTATGCATTTTCACCGAAAATCACTTAGTAAAAGTTATTTCTCTAACCATAAACATGCATTTTCTACCATAAAACACAAAAATACACACATATTCATCATGGGTCAAAACCCTAGACTTTAACCATATCTCAAATTAGTGGTAGAAATAGATAGACCTTGTTACGAGGATTTCAAAAATGTAAAAATCATTAAAAATGGGGATAGAACGAACTTACTTTGGAACTTGGAAGCTTGAAAAAAACCCTAGCCATGGCTTCCAAGGTATATTCGTCCAAGGAGAGAAGATGAACAAAAATTTGGCCTTTATTTTGTTGATTAAGTCATTTAATTACTAAATGACCAAAATGCCCCTAACTTAAAAATATCCTATTTCACCTATTTCATGTCCATTTTTGTCCAAAAATTTAACCAATGGTCTAACTAAAATCTAAGGACCTCTAATTTAAGAACTCCTCACAATTACCTCCCTTATCATATAGAACACAAGTTTTTCACTTTTTACAATTTAGTCTTTTTAACTAAATTGAGTGCCCAAATGTCAAAATTTTTGAACGATATTTTCACGAAATCATTCCATGAAATCATAGATCATAAAAATATAATAAAATAAATTTTTCCACGTCAAATTTGTGGTCCCGAAACCACTGTTTCGACTAGGCCTAAAATCGGGTTGTTACAACTCTCCCCCTTAGGGATTTTCGTCCCCGGAAATCCTACCAGAAGAAATTGCTTTCAACTCTCATAAATTACTTCCGCTAATTTCTTAGAATCACAAATCAAGCCAACCTCATATATCTCTTTCTAATCACCTTTGAACTCTGAAACACAGTGTCAGAAAAGGTTTAAATTGCTTTCTAAATGAACAATTAAGCTACTTCTGGGTCTGACGTAATGTTTCCCGTATCCACTTGAATAATCGTTGCATGAGGTCTATCTCAGAATAACAATAACAGAAACTAGAATGAAAGTCGTCTCACACTGTACTCGTTTAATTTACCACTCACTATCACATTCCTGAAATTCTCAATCTTGCTATGAAGACATTGCTTTAACTTTCAATTTATTTAGATTTAGATTTCCAACAAATAAACCAACACTCACAAAATGAATAAAGGCTTCCCATTCAATCATCCACAACCATATCTACTTTCCAAAGGTTATTCGTTAACTATTCACAATCTTTCAATAGTCCAAGCCATCAACGTTGCCTTAATTTCAAATTTTCTGTACATTAGGTACTTAATACTCTCAGAATCAAGAAGCACATGAAATTTTTCGTTAAACATACAATGCTATCAATCTCTCAACATAGAAATACTAACAGCCGACTCTAAATCACTCATTGAACAGTTCTTTTAGTAAGACTTTAACCGTCCGAAAACATGAACTATCACTTTACATTCTTGTAATAAAACACATTCCAATCCTTTCAATAGTACACTACTGAAAAATCATAAATTCATTACTCAATTCAAACTGAACTCAGAACTAGAGCTTCGGTTAATAATATCTTCAACTGTTTCAACTTTGCTAACATGCATAGAACATCCCAATTTTTATAATTATGATAACCATATCATTTAAAACAACTTTAACTCATAATAACATCATCAGGTTAGAACAAATCTAATAGGTATATCTCAGTATCATACTCTCTAGAATATCAATCCTTCATTCAGACTGCCCATCGATATACTCGTGAATGCACAAATTTTATTACCATAACTAAGGATACTTTAAGTACATGTAACTCAAATCACATTTCCACTGACTAACTCACTTTGATAAAACAACTAAGTCGATTTCGACTATCAAACAATAACATAACAAATTATTCTTTTCTTTATGTTGTTAAACAATTCAACATACAATCTTTTATAATTTCTTTAACACGCTAGCCAAAGATTTTCACAACCACATTAGCTCAAGAAAATAAAATATCCTGATTGAATTCACTATCCTTAATCAGATTTACCAGAGAAAAGAAAATCATCACACAATTTGAGCTTGAGCATCCACTATTTATACCTATGCTGATATCAATTTCTTTCATAAAAATTAGAGAAATACCGATACTAGAATGACCACGTTCCTATGATCGAATCAGAAATATACCCATAATAGACATAGTTATCATAAGCCAAAGAATACATTTTAAAGATGAGCCATGATCGATAATTTACGAAGCAAGGATGATAAAAAAAATCAAGATAAAGAAATCCAAGATACAATATCATATCGGAGATTCGAGAACACATCTCACAAGAAGATAATAAGATTTTAATAATTTCTTAGAGAAAGCCAGAAGAAAAACACTGCTTACCAACTCTGGACTTCCACCATAACAAAGATAATAAGTTTCCCGCATATAAAACAAAACCATAATCAATAGAAACATAAGATTAGTCTCACATAATTTCCTACCATCGACTTCATTCCAACATATTAGAATAGAATTCTGAAGAGATAAAGAAATGCCGATCATGAACCAACCAGACCAGTAGAACTTTCATCTAACATTATAGTTAGCTAGCATTCTCTCAATATAAGAACTCTATCAGAAACTAAACAATCACACACATATCTCTGAGGATAAAAGAAAATATAGAATACCCAGAAAAGATCATCATATTCATTTCAACTATAACTGTCATACACAAACATCTTTACTATTCAATTACCATTTCTCTGACTAATTCTATCATCAATAGTCTTGTATCATTCCATTCAGTAACGAAAACCAATTTGGGAAAATTTCAGCATACAGATACTTTAGACATCATATCTGAATAAGTCGATTAGCAGAGATTAACTTTTTCTTTAACCGTGACATTGCTTAATCTGAATAATCTTTAGAACAATCAGATATCTCTTCTAGAACTATATTCACTCGCCAAACTATTTTCAACTCTGACTACATTCTAGTTATTTTGCTACCGAACTCTTTAGTCTCGCACTTGTGAGTTCATTCAACATAAGTCTCGTGAAATCTTATTATGAATACCACATTGGTAAGGGGGCGAGGTCGTAAAGCCTCTAATTTGACTCTCATAAACACACACATATGACTTAGCATTTATCATTCACACAATATCGTCAAAACCACATAGTTCACTTCAAGCAATTTAACATATATATTCATGTTACATGGACTTTTCGATTATTTCATTCAATAAGTGCACATAGACACATATTTCACCAGTTTAAGTAAGATTACTTATCAAATTCACTTAATCAAATAAGTTAGGCACATAACATCATATGGATATCGAACAAACATGGGTGAGCTTTTCACTATATAAACTTTCATTTCATTTCACTTTTCCATATTGGAATTTGGTATAAACATTGTTAAACTCTCATAGCCATTTCTTACCCGATCGTAACCTTATCATAAAAGTATTACTAAACTTCACATACTGACTCATTGTTATTCTTCCATCCAATTGTCACATGAACTTTGTACATAACCGTATTACTTACTTTGCGTGTACTTTCATTCTTATTTAAACTAGGCCTATTGAACCATTCAGAATCATTAAGGATACTCGAGAGTCATACATAGGTAGTACAATGCCATATCCCAGATATGGTCTTACATGTAGTCCAATTTCAATGCCAATATCCTAGCTATGGTCTTACACGAAAACTCATATCGATGCCAATGTCCCAGACATGGTCTTACGCGTATTACCATACTGATGCCATATCTCAGATAAGGTCTTACACAAAATCACATGTTGATAACCTTAATGCTATGACCCTTGTATCCTATAATGTTCCTAAGGTTCATACTGGACTTCCACACTTATCAAATTATCGTTGAACTCGTTCATGCAATTAAACATCACTCACATAATCAATTATGCAATTAAAGAAATAATTAAACTTTTAAACATAATATAACGGTGCATTATTTACACATAAACTTACACTTCGATTTTCATATCACAACTATAATCCATTAGAGCTCAACGTTCAACCGGAACGACAACATTTCACCCATATTTCCAATTTATGGTTATTTCATTTTGTACTTAATCACATACATATTATGAACTTTTATTTTGACCTTTCTTAGTTTTGTCTCATCACAAACACATTTTCAAACATCTTAATATCATTTTTGGCCTTGTCGAAAGTAGCTCAGTTGGAAAGCATTTCTGTCTCTACAAAATAATTTCATCAGGATTGGGAGATATCACATTATCATAGGTTATACTATAGCATGTATAGCTAGAATCACATACACCATGTTAGTTAGAGAATCGACTAAACCATAGCTTTGGTACCATTAAATGTAACAACCCTTACCCGTATTCACGCTGGAACAGGGTACAAGGCATTATCGGACTTAAACACAAGCACTCATACAATTTCGAATCATAAGTTTCCACCGAAATTAAAAACTTTTCATACATACTCATTATGTCCCTAACATGGGCCTACGAGGACTTAGACATACATTGGAAGAGGATCAGGACTTAACCGAGAACTTTGGAGCACTTAGAAAATTTCGTGAGGTCACACACACCCGTGTCCCAACCCGTGTGAAAAACATTGAGCATTCTATTGATGATGTAATCAACTGATATGCGTGATATGAAGTAATAAAATTTATAAAAACTGATCACACCAAAACTAACTAATATCATGATTTTAAGGCAAGCGCACCTATCGAACAGTAATATAGTTTAGCAGCAAGATCGAGTTATCGTACCCAAGGGAACCAAAAGTACTAGTACTTACTTCCTTTCTATTATCTAACCTAAAAATAAAAGGGCTGTGTATGAAACTAATTCTAAAACTAAACTAAAAGTGCACAAGAAAGTAAATTTGGGGAAAAACTCTCGGGAAAAGCTGATTGATATAGGCAATACTCAAGGGAGAATCCACCTAGACTTCAGTTGTTATTAACTTCTTGAACTAGACGATTTCTTCACTTGACTTGATCTGTAGAGATCCCTAATTTATGTTAATACCTCTGTCGAGGATAAGAACAACTAATCCTAGGTTGATTAACTAAAATCCCTTTTTAGTTAAAACCCTTAGTCTTGTATTAACTCGATCTATGGATCCCCCTATTAGGTTTGAACCTAATTCGGCAGATTTATGTCGCCCTATGTCTAGGGTTGCATGCAACTCTGCTTAATTATGCTAGATCTACTCTTAAACAGGGACTTTTG
Organism: Gossypium stocksii; assembly: GCA_020496765.1. Lineage (NCBI taxonomy): Eukaryota > Viridiplantae > Streptophyta > Magnoliopsida > Malvales > Malvaceae > Gossypium > Gossypium stocksii. The sequence continues at coordinate 36,538,629 of CM035629.1, forward strand.
CTCCTCTGCCTAAGCACATCAAAACCTGAATTAATACCTAGGATTATTAAAATAGGCATTAAGCACACATAATTAAGAATAATTCAAGTATTTATCGTATAATTCAATAATGAATAATAACAAGATCTATCTTAGGTTTCATCCCCCTCAAGTATTTGGGGGATTTAGTTCATAATTAATAAAGAAAACATCTCAGAAGAAATAAGATAACAAAACATAAAGAACCCAAAAACCCCTGAAGGAATTTAGGGAGATCCTCTGTCTTGATGTAGAATTCAACTTCTGGGATGAATCAATCGGCTTCCCTTGGAGTAATCCTTTACTTTCACTCTCTGTGTTGGCAGGAATATGGTGGTCCTTTGTGGGAGAAAGAGTACACCCTTAGAGTTGCCTCTTAGGGTCTTTATATAGAGCTTTGGGATGCCTTTCTTAGCCTCCAAGTATCCAAATCCAAGTGAAATTGTACTTCCTCACGACAGGGACACGCCCATGTGGATCGATAATAGGCCGTGTTTGGGTCTGTTGAGGGAGGCACGACCGTGTGGCCTGGCCGTGCTTGTTGAGGCTTGGCCGTGTTGGACCTCATGTGGCACGACCGTGTGCCACGACCGTGTAGTGACTCCTTGGGCCGTGTGATTTTCACACTTCAGCCCATTTTCTTCGTTTTCGGTCCGTTTTTCGTTCTTTTCTCTTCCCTATGCTCTCCTGAGTATACAACATGAAATAGAAGGGTTAAGAGCACCAATTCTCACAAAATTAATAATAATTCATCCAAAATATAGGCTAAACATGAGGTAAAAATATGTATAATTTATCGTTTATCAAATACCCCCACACTTAAGCCTTTGCTTGTCCTCAAGCAAAATTTCAATCCCTAATTCCTCTCAACTTACAATCTTTATGAATAATGTTTCAAACTAATTCACAAGCATTCATACAATTGAAATTCAATCAGAAGAACATTTAAGATTCAATTACTTTAAGTTGAGAATTTTATCATCGAAACATAAGTTTCCTCCCTTCTTCTAAGTAATCATCTCTCAATTGAAATTAATAGGATTTGACATCCTTACTAAAGATTCACTCTATCCACTCAAAGTGTTTAGGGTTCAAGAATTAAGTACTTTCTAGTCAACCCGAAAAGTTATTACCATAGGCTTGCAAGAAAATCAACTTTCCACCACTATAGTTTGATATGATACATCGATCAAAAGGTCTTTTAACGGTTGTAATGGGGCTTGGTTAGGGGTGTTGTCACAAGCTACAAAAGAGGGTTAGAATCAAGATTAAACTAAAAAATTATCTAGCTAGAAAAATCTCTATCACTGAAACATATTTCTAGAGCTAATTCTTATGATAACATCATTTCCGCCTTGGTAGCCTTAAAATAGAAATATGCAAAAACTATTGAACTATTACAGATTACAACTAAATTAATACATACGTTTTTTTAAGAACAATTCAAGTACAATTCATTATAAACTTTACAATCTGGAAAAAAGAATAAAGCTAGATAATAATTTCAACTCAAACCTCGACAAAAATAGGGATCAAAATAATTGAATGGAATTCAACAAAAATGGGTTAGAGGTTAATATTAGGGGTGAGTCAAAGAATAGGTTGTTAGGCTCAATGGGGTTCACTAGGGGTTAATTTGTGGAGGTAGGCTTTTATAGAGTAAGTGGGTTAAATCCTAAGTGCCTTTATCATCTCAGTGTATCAAATCAATGATGTGGTCTTGATATGTATAATCAAAGCAAGTTCTAGAATAACAAATCAGTATTGACTCACTCAAAGCAATAATAAAAGTGAGCACGAAAGAATGTGTGCTCAAAAGGCTCAAAAATCTCACCAGAATTATGGCTTTTGATGTTAATCCTGCGAATTTCAAATCTCAAGATAACACTTAAAATTAAGGAAAATAACTTATGAAAAAAATGGGATTTTCAAAAATTTCAACTTATCATGCTTGATTCCCTAATGTTTTAAAGTTTGAATAATCAAAGTACAAGCACCTATGTCTTGATTCTCAACTTATCAATAAAAATAATAAATCAATCAGAATTAATTCCTATTAGGAGACTGAAAATAATGCAAAGAATGAAAGTGAGAATTCGAAATTTTGAGAACAATGCAGAAAGTTAGAAAAATTTCAGGGATTTCAAAGGGAATGTAATGACTGAAAGTAAGTTTCCCCCTACTTAAAATGTACATTGCCCTCAATATACAAAAAATCATCAATAGCAATAGAAGCACAAGATCATAAGATAGGGAAAGGCATGAAACTCCCTGCTTTGGATGGATTAGTAAGGTGGTGGTGCCTACAGAGTGTCTGGGACAAAGGAAGGTGCGGAGGTAGATACTTCGGTGGTGGTAGTATTTGTTTATCCACAGCTTTCATGTTGTGAGTGTAGGCTTTGGAGATGTCAACTCAGTGAGGTTGTGGCAAGGCTTCCTTTAGAATTTAGATTTGAGCTGTAAAGCTCCTTTGAAACTGCAAAAGCACTTATCATTTTTAGGGAATTTTTAAGATTAGAAAAATTACTCGTTAGGAGATAGCCGATAGGAAATAATAAAATTAACTATATCTGAAAAATACTAATATTCAAATAATGAAAAAGATAAAATGAAAGAAAATAAAAGTAAAATTAAAAAGGAAAATAAAGTTAGAAGAAAAGGTGAAAATAGATTAGAAGAAAAGGTGAAAATAGAGATCATAGTTTAAATAAAAATTAAGATAAAAATAAAGTTAAGAGGAATAGAGGTCTCTAATCCTTAGATGGGTCACGCGCTGGCGGTGGCGGTGGTGAAGTGATGTGAAGGTGCTGGCATATCTGTTGTAGTGTTGCATCAATGTGATCGAAGCGCTGGAAGCATTGTTGCTCAAATCGAGATAGGCGTTCAGATATGTCAGCATGGGAAGCTGCCGCATGAACTGGTCGATGGGATGGTGGTGGATGGGTAAGTGCATCATCCTCCGGTGGTGGGACATCATCAGGAATATCCTCTGGATCCTTGGCCTCCTGGATAAGGCGGTACTGAAAAGGGTCGCCCTTGGTCTCCGCTGGATCATCCTCATATGGTGCATAATCTGGATGCCCTGAGGGGACATCTAGCCGACGAGTGTGTATAAGGATGTCTGGGCCGCTGTGTTGAGGAGCCCGAAGTGATGGGCCAAGCGTGTAATGTACGGGCCCATGGATATGATGCCCTTGCGATGTCGCTCGGTATGGTGCTGCATGGCATGAGTGATAAAGAAGGCGAGGTCGATGGGGTACGCGTTCGCCATGCTCCATAAGAAATAGGCGTCGTATGTGTTGACGACGCCTGTGCTCTCCCGTCTACCTGTCAGAGTATGCGTGAGAAGAGCGTGAAGGTACCTTAATGACGAGGTGAGGGCGGTTGCCTTCGTACGACTAAGGTCGTAGAAGGGATACCCCGAGGCGATATTGCGCCAACAATCGACTGGTTTGAGGTGGATGCGACGGTGAGTGTAGGAAAGTCTTCCTCCTCCATGAACTGCTCTGTGTAGAGGCTGAGAGCTGAGCCAAACTCTGGTATGCTAAGGTGGCGTACACGACCTCCTAGGAAAAACTGGACCGTCCCTGGATCATCAAATTGGCTCATGACGGTCTGAAGATGGAAGCTGGAGCGGAACTCTAGAGTTAGTTCAAGGTATGTAGGCTCGATGATTCGGAAGAACTGCTCCCAAGGATCCGTCATCAGTAGGGCTCAAACTGTATCTGCGAGGTTGACTTGCTCCAGCGCGTCCCAATCAATGCATTGGCCGACGCTTAATGTACGGGCCCGTAGTATCTAAAACAACTCCTCTTGGGAGTCTTGGGGAAATGTAATGAACGGGTGGCGAGCCTCGGAGGTGGGCCCCAATGATGAACCACTTGGCCCCTTACGTTTCTTTAAAGGTGGAGCAGCAGCTCTTTTTCTGCGTGATGATAACATAATGCCTAAAAACACAATAATAATCATTAGTCCTAAAAAAATAAACTTTGAAATTAAATCGAATCAAAAACTATAAATAAAATAATAAATATGTAGATTAAAATGACAATGTGCCTAAAAATAATTTGAAATAAGATGGGGACTAACCTAAATAATATAAATTATCCATCCTAATATGATATCAAAAGTAAGAAACATGGGTATGTATTTATACTAAATCCATGAGATTTTAGATAGGAAAAATGACACTCAAATGTAACTCTAAGTGGCATGAAATCACAAGGTTCTTTATAACATTCTAGAGTGTTCATGCTAATTCAATCAATTCCATGCTTTGAAATAATGCTAATCCAAAAGATAACATGGTATAAAAATAAAAATAGAAATAAATTAGTAAAAATTAGAAAGAAAAATGACAAAATAGAACCAAATGGGAGATGGATGAGGCAGAGTGTGGTCGTGGGTGAGGCGGCACGGTCGTGGGAGCACTGTAGACACTGATGGCGGCGCTTAGGGAGGGTTGGGGTAGGGTTTGGATGGGAGGCTTTAGGGTTTAGAATAGGAGAAGCTGATGAATAGTGGCCCCTATTTATAGTTTTTGGGTTACACGGGCATGGCACACGCCCGTGTGACTCAGGTTTTGCCCGTGTGATTCAAAATTTAGTGGTTTTGGCAGACCTGGTTTGAGGTACACACTCGTATTGGCCATCTCGCACAGTCGTTTGCGATTTTGTTTGCTTTTCACACGGTCGTGTGGTCGGTCACACGGCCGTTTGTGATGAGGCTTTGCTATTCACACGGTCGTGTAGGCAGTCACACGGCCGTGTCTAAATTGATAGTGTTGGCCACGGTTTGGGGACACAGGCATGTGGCTTTGTGCAAGCCCGTGTCTAAATGGAAGGGTTGCCATGGCCATGTCGCACGGCCATGGCGATTTGTCATTAGCCCGTGCTTTGGGAAAAATTATACTCTGTTTGTACACGGCCTGGGTGCATGACCGTGTCTCTACTTTAAATGTTCACACGGCCTTATGCATGCCCATGTGCGTGGTCGTGTGGTCCTAAATTTCTGCATTTAAAAGGCTTAGTTGATGTATTAAAAGACTAAAATCAAAATAGGAAGAAAGTTTACTGAGTTAGTGCTCGGGTTGCCTCCCAAGAAGTGCTTATTTAGAGTCTAAGCTCGACTCTTCCTGGATGCATGACGAAGGGAGTTTATGGAGCTGAAGCTCCTCCCTGTTATCTTTAAAATTCTCACCTCTATAATGTTTAAGCCTATGGCCGTTTACCTTGAAAGTACCATGGTTAGGGTGATTTACCTCAACTGTGCCGTATGGAAAGATAGTTTGGACAGTGAATGGACCTGACCATTTTGACTTGAGTTTTCCAGGAAATAGTTTTAGCCTTGAGTTGTAGAGTAGGACAAGATCACCGGTTTTGAACTGTTTTGGTTGTCTCAGTTGTTTTTCGAGACGTCGCTTCATGGCTTCCTTATACAGTCTTGAGCTTTCGTAAGCATGGCAACGCCATTCATCTAGCTCGTTTAACTGCATTAGTCTTTTCTCACCTGCGAGCTTAAAATCAAGATTTAAAAATTTTATAGCCCAAAATGCTTTATGTTCAAGCTCAAATGGTAGATGACAGCTTTTCCCATAGACAAGCTTATAAGGGGATGTTCCTATGGGTATCTTAAATGCTGTTCTATAGGCCCGTAAAGCATCGTCTACCTTTCTTGACCAATTTTTTCTATTTGTTTCTATTGTTTTCTCCAAGATGCGTTTTAGTTCTCTATTTGTTACTTCGACTTGGCCACTGGTTTGTGGATGATAAGGGGTAGTTGTTCTATGGTGTACTCCATACCTTTTTAAAACTTTTTCAAATTGAACATTGCAAAAATGGGTACCTGTATCACTAATAATTATCCTAGGTGTTCCAAATCGAGGGAAAAGTTTCTTCAAAAATCGTACTACCATTCTAGCATCATTAGTAGGTAAGGCTTGGGCTTCCACCCATTTTGACATATAATCTACAGCTACTAGTATGTACTTATTCCCAAATGAAGGAGGGAATGGACCCATGAAATCAATACCCCACACATCAAATATTTCACATGAAAGTATATAGTTCTGAGGCATTTCATTATGTTGAGAGATATTACCTATTCTCTGGCATTTATCACAAGAGGTCACATACCTGTTGGCATCTCTGAAAAGTGTAGGCCAGTAAAAGCCTGATTCGAGTACCTTATGAGCAGTTCTAGCTCCACTGTGATGTCCTCCTGTGGGTCCCAAATGGCAATGATTTAAAATTTGGTATGTTTCTATCTCAGCAACGCATCTTCAAATAACCTGATCTATACAAATTTGAAAAAGAAAAGGATCTTCCCAAAAGTAGTTTTTCACATCAGCGAAGAATCGCTTCTTTTGCTGATGGGTCAGCCCTTTTAGGGTTATGTTAGCTACTAAGTAATTTGCAAAATTAGCAAAATAAGGAACTACTGCCTCTACTAAGGTTAGGAGTTGTTCTTTAGGAAACAAATCGTTTATTTTCTCGAGGTCCTTGGGGTGTGGATTTTCTAATCTCGAGAGGTGATTTGCTGCCAAATTCAGCTCCTTTCTTATCCCTTATCTCTAAGTCAAATTCCCATAACAGTAAAATCTATCTTATCAATCAAGGTTTTACATCTGTTTTAGTTAAAAGGTAACGAAGAGCAGAGTGGTCAGTGTAAACGATGACTTTTGATAATATCATATAAGATCTGAATTTTTCAAATGCAAAGATAACTAGCATTTCTTTTTCTGTGGTAGTATAATTCGCATTGGCGGCTGTCAAAGTTCTGCTAGCATAGTAGATTGGTTGAGAGTGCCTATCTCTTCGTTGTCCCAAAACTGCACCTACTGCAAAATCACTCGCATCGCATATTAGTTCAAAAGGTAAATTCCAATCAGGTGAAATCATAATCGGGGCTTTGACTAACTTTTCCTTGAAAGTGTTGAAGGATTCTAAACATTCTTGGTTAAAGTTGAAAAGGACATATTTTTCTAGTAATTTTGTTAATGGCTTAGCTATTTTAGAAAAATCCTTAATGAATATGCGATAAAAACAGGCATGTCCTAAAAAGCTTCTTATGGCCTTAACTGAATTAGAGAGAGGTAATTTTTAAATGGTTTCAATTTTTACCTTATTTACCTCTATCCCTTTACTAGAAATTTTATGCCCTAGAAGAATACCTTCTTGAACCATAAAATGACATTTTTCCCAATTTAATACTAGATTTTTCTCTTCACATCTTATCAAAACATGTTTTAAATTATTAAGACAGTTGGAAGGAATTACTGAAAACTGAGAAATCATCCATAAATACCTCCATTATATCTTTCACAAGTTCATTAAAGATAGCTAGCATGCATCGCTGAAAAGTAGCAGGAGCGTTACATAAATCGAAAGACATTCTACAATAAGCAAATGTACCGTATGGACATGTGAATGTCGTTTTCTCCTGATCTTCTGGAGCTATCGGGATTTGGAAGTAACCAGATAGGCCATCTAGAAAATAGTAGTACATGTGACCTGCTAATCTTTCCAACATCTGATCAATGAAAGGTAAGGGAAAATGATCTTTTTGAGTTGCATCATTTAACTTTCTATAATCAACGCAGACTCTCCACCCAGTGACTGTTCTTGTAGGTATTGATTCCTTTTTGTCATTAGACACCACGGTTATGCCTCCCTTTTTAGGAACAACCTGCACAGGACTTACCCAAGAACTGTCAGAAATAGGATAAATAATACCTGCATTTAGAAGTGTAATTACCTCAGCTTTTACGACTTCCTTCATGTTGGGATTCAGTCGTCTTTAAGCTTGCACCGATGGTTTATATTCATCTTCCATTAAAATTTTATGGGTACAAAAAGAAGGATTAATTCCCCTAATATCTAAAATTTTCTATGCTATAGTCTGTTTGTGTTCTCTTAACACTTGAAGTAGTTCCCCTTTTTCTATAGTGCTCAAATTTGATGCGATAATAACTGGTAAAGTTGAATCTTCCCCTAAAAAGGCATATTCTAAATGGTTTGGCAGTTGTTTTAATTCTAATTTATAGGGTTCATCAATGGAAGGTTTCTATCTCAACTCATCATTCATCTTTATACTTTCATAACTTATGTGTCTCGTGATAATTTCATTAGAATCTAACTCCTTTCTTACTTTTTCAATTTCAATGGTGGCTTCATATTCCCCATTACCTCGAACAAGACACAGTTCCAACGTGTCTGCGAGAGAAAGTTCCTGAAAATTATCTTGAACAAAATAATCAAAAGCATCAACAAAATAAGAGGAATCATCTTGTTCTTTAGAAAATTTCATAGCATCATAAATTTTAAAAATGACTTCTTCTTCTCCAACTCTAAGTAAATTCCCCTAATCAATGACGGCTCTAGTAGTAGCTAAAAATAGACGTCCCAAAGTTAAAGGCACTTCAATATCCTCATCCATGTCAAGTACAACGAAATCAACAGGGAATATAAATTTATCTACTTTAACTAACACATCTTCAATAATTCCCCTAGGATATTTAACAGATCTATTAGCTAATTGGATACTCATCCTAGTGGGTTTTGGTTCCCCTAGACCTAGTTGCTTGAACATCTTATAAGGCATTGGATTAATGCTAGCACCTAAATCAGCTAAGGCTTTATCAATAATTAAACTACCGATTAAACAAGGAATAGTAAAACTCCCTGGATCTTTCAGTTTTACTGGTAATTTATTTTGGAGGATAGCTGAGCATTCCTCGTTGAGCTCTACTGTGGCTAGTTCTTCCAACTTCCTTTTATTTGTGAGAAGTTCTTTAAGAAACTTGGCGTACCTCGGCATCTGCGAGATTTCTTCAACAAAAGGTAAATTAATATGTAATTGTTTAAAGAGTTCAAGAAACTTACCGAATTGAGCATCTGTGCGGTCTTTCTTCAACTTTGCCGGATATGGAATAGGTGGTTTGTATTCCTTAAGTGTTGGTGGAGTGATTTCCTTGGGTTTCTCTTCATCTACCTTGTCTTTTGGAGATTCTGGAACAGGCTTTGTTTTTGGTTCAGCCAGTACTTTCCCATCTCTTAAAGTAATTGCTTTAACATATTCTCTGGGATTTGGCTCAGTGTTACTTGGTAGTCCAGCTTGTGGTCTCTTTGAAATTAATTTTACAAGTTGATCGATTTGATTCTCAAGCCCTTGAATTGATGCTTGCTGGTTCTTTAGTGCCTTTTCATTGTTTTGAAAATGGGTTTCTGATGAGGCCATAAATTTGGTGAACATCTCTTCAAGATTCAGCTTTTTCTCTTGTTGTGGTGGTGGCTGCTAAAAACCCGGAGGAGGTTGTTGTCTTTGATTTCCTTGTCTTCCCCATGAAAAATTGGGGTGATTAAGTATTACTATAAGGGTTTTTTTGAGGTCTAGAATTGTTACCCATATAGTTGGCTTGCTCAGTTTCTAGCTGTGTCCATAAGATGAGTAGTTTGGATTGAACATATTTCCTGGAGTTGCGTCACACTGCATCACCGGTTGTGCCTACATAGAACCAACAAAATTATGAAACTTTTTATTTAGAAGTTCTACTTGGTTAGTAAGCATAGAGACAGCATCAATATTTTAAACTCCTGCAGCTTTTGTCGGCTTTGTCCTCATGATTGCCACTGATAGTTATTCAGTGACATCTCTTCAATAAACTTATAAGCTGCTTCAGGTGTTTTGTTGTTGATTGTTCCCCCTGCGGCTGCATCAATCATTTTTCTTGTTGAAAGATTCAAACCGTTGTGAAAGGTTTGAACTTGTAGCCACAAAAGTAACCCATGGTGCGGGCACCTTCTCAACAAATCTTTGTATCTCTCCCAAGCATCATAAAGTGTCTCTAAATCCATCTGCACAAAAGAAGAAATATCGTTTCATAATTTAGCTATTTTAGCTAGAGGAAAATATTTAAGTAAAAATTTTTCGATCATCTGTTCCCATTTAGTGATTGATCCTCGTGGTAAAGAATTTAACCACTATTTAGCTTTATTCCTCAAAGAAAAAGGAATAATCTGAGGCGAATGGCATCATCAGAAACACCATTTATTTTGAAAGTATCACATAATTCCAAAAAGTTGGCCATGTGTGAATTTGGATCTTCATCCTGTAAACCATCAAACTGCACAAATTGCTGAATCATTTGAATAGTGTTAGGTTTTAATTCAAAATTATTAGCAACAATAGTAGGTCTAATAATACTAGATTGAGCACCAGCCAAACTAGGTTTAGCATAATCATACATAGTACGAGGAGCATCATCTTGATTCACTGCTTGCGCGGCTATTGCGGGAAGTGGTGGAATGTTTTGATTTGCTTCCATCTCCTCTGTAGGTTCTGGCTCTTGTTCTTGGTCTTGTTCTGGATAATGTAGGCTTCGTCTGATCTCTCTGCGAGTTTAGCGAATTGTCGCTTCTAAATCTTCATCAAAAAGCAATGGTCCTACTGGCTTGTTTCTAGTCATAAACTAGAAATACCTAGAAGGAAAAAGTAAAGAAAATTAAAATAAAATAAAAATAAATAAAAATTGAAAATAAATAAATATAGTAATGGCTAAAGTAATAGAAATCGAGTTTTCTTAATATTTCAATTCCCCGGTAACGGCGCCAAAAACTTGATATGCATGATATGAAGTAATAAATTTTATAAAAACTGATCACACCAAAACTAACTAATAACACGATTTTAAGGCAAGCGCACCTATCGAACAGTAGTATAGTTTAGTGGCAAGATCGAGTTATCGTACCCAAGGAACCAAAAGTACTAGTACTTACTTCCTTTCTATTATCTAACCTAAAAATAAAAGGGGTTTGTATGAAACTAATTCTAAAACTAAACTAAAAGTGCACAAGAAAGTAAATTTGGGGAAAAACTCTTGAGAAAAGCTTATTGATATGGGCAATACTCAAGGGAGAGTCCACCTAGACTTCACTTGTTATTAACTTCTTGAACTAGACGATTTCTTCACTTGACTTGATCCGTAGAGATCCCTAATTTATGTTAATACCTCCGTCGAGGATAAGAACAACTAATCCTAGGTTGATTAACTGAAATATCTTTCTAGTTAAAACCCCTAGTCTTGCATTAACTCGATCTATGGATCCCCCTATTAGGTTTGAACCTAATCCGGCAGATTTATGTCGCCCTATGTCTAGGGTTGCATGCAACTCCACTTAATTATGCTAGATCTACTCTTAAACAGGGACTTTTGCTCCTCTGCCTAAGCACATCAAAACTTGAATTAATAGCTAGGATTATTAAAACAAGCATTAAGTACACATAATTAAGAACAATTCAAGTATTTATCATGTAATTCAAGCATTAATAATAACAAGATCTGTCTTAGGTTTCATCCCCCTCAAGTATTTGGGGGATTTAGTTCATAATTAATAAAGAAAACATCTCAGAAGAAATAAGATGACAAAACATAAAGAACCCAAAAACCCCTGAAGGAATTTATGGAGATCCTCTGTCTTGATGTAGAATTCATCTTCTGGGATGAATCAATCGGCTTCCCTTGGAGTAATCCTTTGCTTTCACTCTCTGTGTTGGCAGGAATATGACGCTCCTTTGTGGGAGAAAGAGTACACCCTTAGAGTTGCCTCTTAGGGTCTTTATATAGAGCTTTGGGATGCCTTTCTTAGTCTTTAAATATCCAAATCTGAGTGAAATTGCACTTCTTCATGACAGGGACACGCCCGTGTGCCACGCCAGTATGGATTGACAAGAGGCCGTGGTTGGGTCTATTGTGGGAGGCACGGTCGTATGGCCTGGCCGTGCTTGTTGGGGCTGGGCCGTGTTGGACCTCTTGTGGCACGGCCGTGTGGTGACTCCTTGGGCCATGTCATTTTCACACTTTGGCCCATTTTCTTCGTTTTCGGTTTGTTTTTTGTTCTTTTCTCTTCCCTATGCTCTCCTGAGTATACAACATGAGATAGAAGGGTTAAGAGCACCAATTCTCACAAAATTAATAATAATTCATCCAAAATACAGGCTAAACATGAGGTAAAAATATGTATAATTTATTGTTTATCATCAACCATTTAGGGTCATAGGGCGAAGTCACACGCCCGTGTGCTAGGCCATGTGGCAAATTTAGTTTTCGCATTTATGGTGTAGACTTCACACAGCCTGGGCACACGCCCATGTCCTAAGGTTGTGTCTTTCACACGGTTGAGGCACAAAGCCGTGTCTCTGCCTGTGTGTTTACTACCGGACACTCTGTTTTGCAAAATTAGGGTGCTTATCCACACGCCCATGGGGCTGACCGAGTGTCACACACGGCCTAGACACACGCCCATGTGTTTACCCGTGTGGACAACTTTAAGGCTATTTTCCAAGCCATTTGCCACCCTCAACCTCATTCACATACTTATACATCTCAATAGCATTTAAAATAACATTAATTAACAATCAACATCCATAAACATGGCTTGAACATGGCATTCACTCATCAACAAAGGCAATAACTTGTGCATGCACATATAAATAGGTTTACAACCCAATTAGCCAATGTTAGCCAATTTATGTGGCTATAAACCAAATCAAATACTTAATCATTACAAGCCAATACATTTGGCCATATCAATAACACATACACAAAATGACTAAGTCACTATACATGCCATTGACTCAAAGGTTTGCACTCATTTACCCTACTTGATAGCTTGATAGTGTGATAGCATCTCTGACGATCTCCAACTCGAGCTAGCTTACAACCATATAAGATATGAGAAAGGAAAGGGAGTAAGCTACAAAGCTTAGTAAGTTCATATGCAAATAATAAACATCTTACAATTTATTTAGAAATCAAAAGCTCTCCATTATAACAAAATACCACAATTCACCAATCAATCCTAACCTCATATTATATATACACCTTAATTATGATTATTAATTTTTCGAATATATGTATTTTAACATCTTTCAGTCGCTCAGAGCATATATTTCTCATCATCATTTTAATAGGCAATTATGTCAATCTTTCTTTTTTCTCATATCCGATAAATCACAATTTGTGCGAATAAAACATGCTACATCATAATTCAATTTGGCCCTAAAGCCAATTACACAATCGCCAATTAAATTTAACATGTATTTCATACATCACAAGCATGGACCGATAAACACAAGTCTTATCTCACATTCATCATTATACACACTTAACCATTCATTTAATAAAATAAAAACTTGCATAAATGCTATTATCCTCACAATCATAACTTATTCTGTAACAGCCCACTTTATACCCTAGTCGGAATGAGTGGTTTCGGGACCACTCAACCGAGTGAAAATATTATTTTTACTGCTTTAATATGTGTTACAGCATGATAGTTTATATGATATGCTAGTTTCGTTCGGGAATTTTACTGTTTGAATAACGAATTCGTTAAAAATGATTAAATCGCATAAAGCGATAAATTAGAGTTCTATTTCATAAATGGCTTGTTTGGAAATGGCTTTTTAAATAGAAGGCCTTAAATGGTTATTTTATCATTTTAAAAGCTAGTGAACACTTATGTCCTTATTATTATGGTTTTATAAATGATAAAATAAAGGTTAGTTTTGGTTTTTAATTAATATATGTTATAATAGATTTAATAAAACAAAATAACACTCGTTTTCATTTGTTCCTTTACCGATTCTTCATCAAAGTATTAAGGGTTTTCAAGCTTTTAACATTTGGTCACTTTAAGATCCAATTTGAGGTTCGTTTTTGTCCCGTTTTCGATAATTTTTATGTTTTTGAGATCGTTGCTTCGTATACTAACTGACCCGTACCTCAATTTTTGAATTTGAATATGTCTTTGAAAAATGCCATTGATGAATTCATGATATTTTGATAGATTTTGGTGAATTATGCAATATTATGTGAGAATATACTAGAATTTTAAAGTAAGTTTTGATGAAAATGAGTTTTGAGGATTTGAATGCAAAAAGGTAGAATTTTTGTGGTTAAAATTGTGATTAAATGAAAGATATGTACTTATAGGGACTATATAGATATTCAGCTAGATGTATTGAGGTCCTTGATGTGTAATTTGTCATTTTGTGATAAAAGGACTAAATTGCAAAGTGTTGAAAATATAGGCGCTAAATACAAATAGGTCAAAATATATGTTTTTGGATTGAATTGATTATGTTAGTTATTAAATAGTTGAATGTTACATTAATTTAGATAAAGACGATCGAATCCCGAAACTTGATCGGGGAAAACAAAAAATAAACGAGTAGATATCGGGATTTTGAGGTAAGTTCGTAGAATGAAATTTGATTTGTATATGTTTATAAATGTTGTTAATTGAATGGGTGAATGTATGAAATATCTTTTGATGGAATTGTCCCTTTGATTGTGTATATATGAGTTGAATTGGAAATGTCTAAATGTTACAAGTGATAAGTGAATACCAAGCCCCGTTAGAACCGTAGAAGTCGTAAGGATACATGTGACATGTCACTAGGGCTACAGGGTGGTTTGAGCTCCTGCATTTGTTGCGGACTCACCACGCACTCATAAGCTACACGTTTATCCTTCGGGATCACATGTTTAGTCTTCAGACTCACCGTTCAGCCTACGGGCTCACCTTCATCCTCTGGGATCACATGTTCAGCCTTTGGGGCTTACCGTACAGCCCCGTAAGAGCATCTATGACGTATTGACGGATTACATGTTATATGTATATACACTGTGTGTGTACTACCCGGGTATCCTCGATGTTCTTATAGGTTCAACGGGAATACCGATATAAGTTACATGAATTGTAAGATGATATGGTTATATATATTTATATATGAGATACATGTTATATGAACTATAGGAACGATATGGTTCAAGACATATGATTTATATGTTACATGAGATACATGAAAGTGAATGCCATATATGTCATATGAGTTATGATGTTTATATGTGCTAATGGGTATGAATTACATGTTAAACTCTCGTATGAGATTGTTTATGAAGTTATATGAGCTAACATGTGTGAACTTGTGAAGTAGGCTACAAGAGCATATGATTAGAAATGGCCTTACTTATATATGTATGGATTACCTTAATGAATTGGTAAGTTTAATTCCATGTTATACGAGCTTACTAAGCCTTAGAAGCTTACTCCGTTTCTCTTTCACTGTCTTTTAGATTCGGAAGGTAGCTCGATAATCGGACGAGTCGGAGATCGCCATCACACTATCTATCAAGCTTTGGTACTTTTGAACATTTTTGTAAATGAAATGGTCATGGCATGTACAGGTTAGTTGATAATGAAGATGGTATATTTTGGTAAATGATCAAGCTATGAGATGTGGCTTGGGTTATACATATGTAGTTAAGTATTTTGAGATTGCTTTTTGATTTTATGTGCATATGGTAAACTATATGGTCAAGATAGGTATATGAGCTGAAATGGTAAGAAATGAAATGTTGATAAATGAGTTCATTAATGTGGTTATTTTAGCCATTGAATTATAATGCTTATTCGATGCAAGATTTCATGATGATTATGGGTCCATATTATGCTTGAACTTGTATGTTTTGGGTTGCCAATATTGATATGAAATGTTATGGTGATTAACTTGTAGGGAATGACCCCTTTTGGGTGACAAATTGGCTTAAATCAAGCCTATATTTGTGCCACATGGCAAGGGGACACGGGCATGTACTTCGACCATGTGTCCCCTACACCTAAAATGTATTTGGACAGTCTTACACACGGCCTAGACACATGGGCGTATCTGGTAGCCGTGTGGCTTAGACAGTTTCGACCACGGCTTAGACACACAGGCGTGTCTAGTAGCCGTGCGAGGTAAGTCAGACTCGACCACGGGTTATGTGATTTGGGCATGTTGGACAGCCACGACCGTGTGAGAGAACACGGGCTAGGGGCACGGCCGTGTGTCCCTAATTTGGAAGTTTTGCAACTATTCTCCTATCTTTTAGCATGTTTTCAATTAGATCCTCCATAGTTATATGCGTCATTTTATGATCGTTTGAAGCATGCTTTGATGATTGATAATACATGATGGCTAATGATTAACAATTCAAAATTTTACTGATTCAGTCCGAGTACATGTCCGGTAATGCTTCTTTCCTGTTCCAGCGACAGTTATGGGACAGGGGTGTTACATATTCAATCTCCATCTTAATAAAGTTGAACACATATTGAGCTCATTTCTTATGAGGTTTATGTACATACTTGTACCATTTCGCACAAAGTCACATACACTTTCACATCTTTAGCTTATCCCGTTGAACTCTTAGAATACTAATGCATACTCAGAAAATTTTCACATAAGTATATGTAGAGAAAATTTTCACATAAGTATATGTAGCCAAAGCTACCACTTATCACTTATCACTTCAGAGCTCACTCTCGAGCTAATCACGGGCCTACTCACACAAGCTGACGGTCGTGACGTAGCTACACAATGTTGTTCACACAAGCTGACAGGTATCCGTAACACATGCCGGATTACCTAGCCACTGGTAGGACGTACTAGACCAGCACCCGGAACACATAATCACTTAAACACTTGGTTTCCTAGTGACATGTCACTTGTATGCTATTTGATTCCTAGGGTTCAACCGGCATTTCTCATTCACACCTATCCCTTATCGAACTTTGTCAAATACATTCGTTACATCATTTACACAATTCATACAATATATATAAAAATATAAACATAAATTATCGATGTATTATTTACATGCAAACTTACCTCAATACCAAAAATGGTAAAAAATGACCTAACCGTCGAATACACGTTTTCTCTTATTCTAGTTCTGAACCTCATTTTCCTTGATCTATAATATCACATTTAGCTCACTTATTAGTCACATTATTCCATGTGACCCAAAAATCATATTATGGAAAAATTATGTTTTTGCCCCTAAACTTTCACATATTTACACTTTTACTCCTAAGCTTGAAAAGTGAAATTTATTCAATTTCTTTAACATACAAGCCTAGCCGAACCATTTTCATAACTATAACAGCCCACAATTTCCATTAAAACACAATTTTACTACATATTTTACAACTTTTACCAATTAGTCCTTTTAGGCATTTTCACCGAAAATCACTTAGTAAAAGTTATTTCTCTAACCATAAACATGCATTTTCTACCATTAAACACAGAAATTCACACATATTCATCATGGGTCAAAACCCTAGACTTTAACCATATCTCAAATTAGTGGTAGAAATAGATAGATCTTGTTATGAGGATTTCAAAAATGTAAAAATCATTAAAAATGGGGCTAGAACGGGCTTACTTTGGAACTTGGAAGCTTGAACAAAACCCTAGCCATGGCTTCCATGGTATATTCAGCCAATGAGAGAAGATAAACAAAAATTTGGCCTTGATTTTATTTATTAAGTCATTTAATTACTAAATGACCAAAATGCCCCTAACTTAAAAATATCTCATTTCACCTATTTCATGTCCATTTTTGTCCAACAATTTAATCAATGGTCTAATTACAATATAAGGACCTCTAATTTAAGAACTCCTCACCAAATTACCTCCCTTATCATATAGAACACAAGTTTTTAACTTTTTACAATTTAGTCCTTTGACTAAATTGAGTGCCCAAACGTCAAAATTTTTGAACGAGATTTTCACAAACTCATTCTGTGAAATCGTAGACCATAAAAAATATTACAAAAATAAAATTTTCCTCGTCAAATTTGTGGTCTTAAAACCACTGTTCCGACTAGGCCCAAAATCGGGCTGTTACGCACCAGGTAAAAGAAGGGTGAGATCCTAAACCTATGTTCATAAACTCACTTAGCTTTCATTACTTGCGCAAGTAAATTGGTAGAATTGGTAGTTCTAAATGGGCTTTATTGAAAATTGATACATTTCTAAAATCAATTCCTCCTTGTGCCTTTCGGGTACACATAGAACTCCAATTACTCTAATGTATTCCTTTATTTGTTTTTGAATTGTGCCACCAGAATTTGCAATTCTCGACATAAAGAAACTAGTAATAAAAAAACACTGCATTGCATAAATTGGAATGACCTGTAAAATGGATTTGATAAAAACCTCCTTCCCCTATTGATAGATTGCGTACTGATGGGCATCGAAACCACCAACTAAAAATTCCTACAACAAGATAATACAAAATAGTAGTATAGAGTAGTTGGGTCAAATCCATAGGGATCGGTTGTTTAATTTTGCCTTTTCTTATGAACAGAATTACTGTCACGGCAATAGTCATGCCTACGACTCGTGACAAGCTTGCTGAAAAAAAAGGAAGTAAAATAAATAAGGGGGAATGAAAATGTTTAGGAAGTAAATAAAATGTAATAGCAGCAAATAACAATTATATTAATCGAAAACAAAATAAGTAAATGGAGTTGAACTTCGTAAGCAATAACATAAAGTCTTAGCCTTAAAATTAGTTAATTTCGATTCTAAATCGATCCTTGAAAATGAGTTTTCTCTTTCAAACCATAAGCCGGTTATAGCGGTTAAAAACGTACTGGCTGCCAATTCTTTCTTTTGTAGTTAATTTTGGTACAACTTGCAAACCAACCATTACCAGTTTTCTATCCGCGATATACACGTTCGCAATTCAAGACCATGGCAACCTTGCGTTCTGAAGAACCCAACTCAGATGAATGGCCTCAACCGCGTGGGTCGTTAAATCTGATCATTATCTCCCTTGACAAAAATTCGACTAGTATGACCCTGCTAAGATACATCAATTTGTTCGCAAGAATGTGAATATAGCCCAGCTGACTCGACTTTCCAACTATATCCCAAAAGATCCAACCCAACGCACACTTTTTGCATTGAAATTGAATTGACTTTAAGGGATGAATTTGTACTATCTCATATTCTAGAGAAATGGTGAATATCATTATGAAAGATTTTTAGTGCGGATTCATTTCTCACGATTCTTGATTGGAAAGAACACCGGCTTAAAGCTAAGTAGAAGTTTGCTAAAGCATGAAATTAATCATCTTTGTTGGTGTATGTAATTGGTTTTAATGGAAATAGTAGAAGGTGGAAAAGGAAGGGACTTGGAAGGCAATTAAAACATAATTTGTAAAAGGAAAGTAATATGAAATGAAAATGGTTACAGACACATGAAAGAAATAAACTACTTTGTATCTCTAGTGTATTCAAGTGTGTTTTTCAGAGGCCACCACACACCCTATTTATCCTTCTCTGTCGCCAGATTAGGGTTATAGAGCATTACTGTACAATCAAAAACATTTAACATCATAATATTTAAATACATTAAAAAAATCATAATTCGATCAAACACATGCATTTTGTTCCTAAATCGAGCCCTTAAGGCCCTAAAAATGGCTTAGGAGCAATTCAGGACTAATTTGCAACAAATCATGAAGTTTAGGAAAAACATACAAAAATTTCAAAACAGGGGTCACACAGCCGTGTGGCCAGGCCATGTGCCTCACACACCCATGTCCCCTGCTATGCAACTTTCGAACTAGGGACACACGGTCGTGTTCCAGCTTGTGTCCTCACCCGTCTAACTAATTGAGTAGGGTCACATGGCCATGTCACACGCCCGTATGCTAGGCTATGTGTTAGGCCGTGTAACTCACTGAGTTGTACCCTTTGAAATCCTTAGATGACATACGGTCGTGTCGCCAGGCCGTGTGCCTCACACGGCTAAGTCATACACTCGTGTCTCAGGCTATGTGGACCCACAAATTTACCTAAAGTCAAGCTAATTCAACCTATTTCATGCATAACCTTTCAACCCATTTAAGCACACTTTTAAGGGACCTAAAATGCCATTTCAATATCCTAATTCAACTAACCAATACACCATTCAAAGACACCACAATTATATCAAGACAACATATACCAAAACATGTTAACATTACCTAATTCCATGCATAAAGGCCTCATTCTATACTATGCCTAATACACAACATAAATGACCATTTTCAAGCCAGCATCTTGTATCAAAATGCCATACACATCTATTATCAAAAAGTGACCCAAAAGGACCTACCTAACAAGCATTATAAGTCCATCAACCATACATTAATATTAAAGCATAACATACTAAATTTACCATTTATATGTTCACAAAAACATCATTATACTAAAGACTTCTCATATTTCATGCCACTTTAACCAACTTCAAACAAGTACAAAATGACTACCAAGGTGTAGATGATAGTGTATGAGCTTCCAAGCTGATCCAATCGATGCAACGATTCCAAGAGTCCTACAAAATTCCAGTATTTCTAGTAAAGCCATGCCATACACAAGCCATGTACCCAACATACCGAATATCGGCTCGACCATCTTCAGAGCATAAGCTTCCACCTATATCAAAGCATAGGAGTTGCAAACGTATGGTTAGTGACTAACTCAAGATTTAGGTAAATCATACCATGAACGTCACAAGCGAATTAATTCACAAGCACATTCACAATTAATTCATCTTGGGTCCAGTTTAATGTATCATTCTACCAATGAATACATCTATGTCTCTAATTGCGGAGTCAACTTCTCTGATAGCCAAAACTAACCATCTCCCCAATTGGAATTGTAGACGACATAATAATTCTTCTCAGTATTTGAATAAAATCTTCACTTTGACTCTTTTACGAGATTATGAACCCATTTAGATTATCTACTAAAGTAAGTTACCTTTCTCGCAATGTAAACGTTCTTATAATGCCACATATCTTCAGTTTGAACCTAGACAATCAATGAGCTAATATTTGTTCGTCACAATGTAACGCCCTAAAAATACAGGGGTTGTAATTTTTGCATGTTTTGGCACAAATTGCATGTTTGGCCTGTTGACTAAGTGATTTGGGTGTGTTTGGGGGGTTTTTAGGAAGCCTGGGTTCAAGCCCGACCTATGGTAAAATTTTTAATTTTGGCTCTTCAATGGTTATGGGTGTGGGTGAGTAGGCTTTATGTTTTAATGTGATTAGTTTTTTACACAAAAGAGCCTCTGGTGGAGTGGCTATGATGCCACAAGCATGGGAAGGGAGGTGTGTTCGAATCCCCTTACAAGCAAAGTGTATTCATTTTGCTACATGGGCTTGGTAAGAGGTGGAGTTGGATTCAAATACTTAGAGTTGGTTGGAAATTTGGTAAGTGAAGGAGATTTGACTTGGTCTTGTGGTTGGAGTTTGAATTTGAATTGGGATGTAATATCCCAAATTAGGGCCTAATCGGAATAGTGGTTTTGTGACCACAAATCTGAGATAGAAATAATTATTTCATAATTATTTTGAGTTTTATGATATGATTGCATGATTGTGTGAAAATTTCGTGAAGAAATTCTTGGCATAAAGTGCTTAATTTAAAATTAGGGACTAAATCAAATAAGTTGCAAAACTTGTATTCTAGAAGTTTTTAGTATGAAATTGCTTTGAAATATTAATTAGGAAGTCTTAAATGGCAATTTGACCAATTTTAAGTTCATGGACAAAATTTGGACATGGAAGGAATTTTTGAAAGTTTAGTAAGGAGGGGCATTTTGGTCATTTGGACATTAAATGAAATAAAAAGGGAAAAATAACACAAAATTGGTTATCATCTTCTTTAGTTGCTGCCAAATGCTCCCTCTCTCCATATCTAGGGTTTCTTCAACTTTCAAGCTTCATAGTAAGTGATTTCAAGCCCCGTTTTTAATGATTTTTACGTTTTTGAGATCCCAGTAGCTTGGTATAGCTTATGATAGCAATATTTTGAGTTAGAGTTTATATTTGGAAAAATACCCATATGTGAAATTTGTGTATTTTGATGTTTTATGATAGAATATGAGGTTTTAAATTATGTTAGACAACTTGTGCTACTCGATTTTAAGTAAAAACGAACAAAACGGCTTAATCGGTAAAAGTACATATTGTTCATAAGTATGTGTTATAGTGGGAATTTGAGCTTTCTAATAGAAAATAAATGATCAGCATGTCCTAAAACATAAGAATTTGAAATAAAATTTAATTTCCGAGCTTTGGGGCAAAAGTGTAAATATCTAAAAGTTTAGGGGCAAAATTGTAATTTTTCCAAAATTTGAATTTAGGACTATTTTGATAAATGTGAGTATTAAATAAGTTAAATGTGTTATTTTAGATCAAGAAAGACGTGGAATCAACCTTGATCGAGGAAAAGAAAAGATTGTGGACTAATTGCAAAATTGCTATATTTTGTACTGAGCTAAGTTCATGTGTAAATAATGTAACATAATTGTTATTTTTAAGTTAATTGATGTTATTTATATGATATGCTGATTTTTATCATGAAATATATGCTTTGTGGTTATTATTGAATAATATGCAAGTTATGTGTGCCACTTGTTAAATATAAATTGCTACCGAGTATTGGTTTCGGTATTCTGTGGAAGACGCCAAGGATATGTGATTGAGGAAAATCCCATTTGAACCTTAGGAATAGATTAGGATACAAGTGACATGTCACTAGGATGGTTGGACATCCGAACTCGTTGAGTGGAGTCCGAGTTCACTTATGGATGTGAATGTCCGAACTCGTTGAGTTGAGTCCAAGTTCGTGAGATGTAAATAGGCATCCGAACTCGTTGAGTTGAGTCCGAGTTCACTTATGGATACGAACGCCCGAGCTCATTGAGTTGAGTCTGAGTTCGCTTATGGGCGGGTTACATGGTCGCTTGATTACATATGTGGCACTTATGTGCAAATTATCCATGAATCCGAGTTATATTTCGATGTGTTCAACGGGTAAAATTTTAGCGAAATGGAAGAATGCTTGAGATGCAAATGATATTTTGGTAAGTTTCGCGAAATGCACACTTTGGACAGGTATGTTCTTAACCCTCGGGTTGAAACTTGATACACGATGGCTAGAAATGTGGAATATGTCTTGGTGATAACATGCTAATGTTGTTTGGTATAATTGCTTTGTTATGTTACTTGTTATTTGCATATGGACTTACTAAGCATTTATGCTTACTCCCTCTTTTCCATTCATTGTAGTGTTGGATAAGCCGGCTCAGGAATCGGGATAGGTTGAAGGCTCGATTACACTATCCGAAGGACTTTTTGGTAAAATGGCTTGTATAACTTAAATATGGCATGTATAGCAATGTTCTTATTTTGTGTAAATAATCTTATGATATGGTTGTGGTTTGGTTAAGAAAATGCTTGGAAATGATTAGTCATTGGAATGGCTAGCCTAGATAATGTTGGATGCTATGTGAGACTAATATGTTCTGTAGTTCATGAAAATTCATGAAAAGATGAAATTTGCCATAAAACAGAACATTACAGTAACAATGACGTGAGTTTGAAAAATCACTAAAAATAGTAGAAACCGAATTAGGTGATTAATTAAATATGGAATTAAAGCTTATTTTGTCTACTTTCATATGGAAGAAGTGAAACAGGTAAAGGAGTTACGTGTGATGAGATATTTGAGTTTTAGTGAGACAGGGCCAGAGCCATTTCTGGATCCCCTGTTCCAATTTTAGGAATTCACCATAAATTGTAAAAAAATAATTAGGAGGTATTCTTTATATGTTAAAAATCCTTATTGAGTCTAGTTTTAAGAGAAACAAACGAAATAGTCATATGAATTTTTTAGAGAGAGAAAAATGGTTCGTAGTAAGCAGAGGTTAGTGCAGTCGAGTCCTGAAACAGGGGTAACTTTAACTAATAAACTATACTAATTGGCCTGACCAAAAATTCTATAAAAAAACTAGTATATAGATATATGAGTCTAGTTTTAGGAAAAATTTACAGATCTTGATTTCGAGTTTTGTAACTCGAGATATGATTTTTTTTGTAACCATAATGCAGGTAGACAGTATGCTGTGAATGTAGAATTAAATGTTTCAAAGTTCTTAAAATGGAAAATTATGTTCAGTAACACCTCAAGCTCGACTCCGGCAATGGTCTCGGGCGTGGGAGCGTTACATGGGATGTTGGAGATTTTCAAGGAGTGGAGGTGGATGAGAGTTTTAGCCGAATGGTGCAATTGATATAGGCAAATTTGGCAAAAGGGAATTCTTTTGGAGCAATTTCGGCATTTTGAGTGTGTAGGAGCCGATTTTTCTCTCTATCAGTTTGGGTTTGTTTTTCGACGTTTCATGTTCTCTCTTTAGTGCCGAATCTTCTAGGGACTTTTTGGTGCAAATAATTTTCTTTCTTCTTTCCGTGATCTTACTAGCCGAGCCCTCTTTTGTACTTTTCTTTCAGTTTGAGGTATTTTTAGTTTATTCTCGAAACCTCCTCCTTTCTGTTTCCTCTCATCTTCATTTTGGCCGAACCTCATTTGCTTCTCTTCTTATTTCCCTTAGCCGAATCTTACATTTCCTTTTCTCATACTTTCTTCTTCTCTTCGAATCCTCTTGTTCATTCTTTGCTTTAGCTACTTTTGAATCTATTCTTTTGTTCTCCTGTTTAGCCGAACCTTGTTCTCAAACATCCTTCTTTGGCCGAATACTACCCTATCCCTTGCCCTTTTTCTTTGACTTCTCTAGCCTATTTGTGTTACTCACACTTCCTCTTTTTCTTAGTTTTCGTCACTTCTCCTTTGTAGCCGAATATAGTTTGCTTTCCTCTACCATTCGATTTTGGGTAAGTGATTCTCAGTTCTTAGGTTCGATTCGTACTACTTTTTTCTCTATGATTTTTAAGCTGAATGTTATGTTCTCTTTTTATAGTCTAACCTTTAGTTATACTTTCTCTATGGTACAATGGGCGATGGATCTAGGGATCATAGAGGAGTAAGCCGATCTTAGAGTTGTGGAATTTCTTGTCTCTTGCTCTTCATTTTAAGGTAAACTCGATTCTCTATGTGGGGTTTTGGTCGAATACCCAATTGAGTTTTAAGGGGAATGGTTATGGAGTTTAGACATGACTCTATTCTTTTTAACCGAATCTGGTTTAACGTAGTGGATTGTTGGGGTGCAAGGTTTGGTGTGAGCGACGATTATGAAGGATTACTCTCAATTTAGCCCATTGTGGTAGGTGTTAAATCTTCACTTGATTGTTTAAATCTTGGGTATACTAATGATTGATGGGAACTCAAGTCAGCGATTTCATTACTATCAGAAGCCGACAAAGGTGTGTAACCACACCCTACTGTAACGTAGATCAGCAAAAGCCGAAATACCGAAACATCGACACTCGAGGCCTTACGGGCGTGCAAACGCTTCTGGGTCGAATCAAGCCCACGAATCATGGGCAAAAGTCTGTAGAGGCGGTCGTGTGCATTTCTGTGCACTTGGGCCGTTAAGGGCCTCGATGGGCCGGGATGGGCCCAATAAGCTTACAGGCCCATACTGGTAAAATACCCTGTAAGTGATCGTTGTTAGATTAGATTACAAAGTTCGCAACGCTGTATGTGAAATTGGACTGAATGGGCTACAAAAGCATGCGGGCCCACTTGGGCACAATAGGGGTTTTGGGTCCATATGCACTGTTTTGACCATATAGACTATCTGAGTCGCTTGAAGTAATGTTAACCTTTTAAGAGGTCATATTAGGTACCGAGACTCCGAAACTTAGTATAATGACCAAAATACCCTAGAGGGGTAAAATTACCATTTTACCCCTAACTGCTAAAACGACCCCTATACCCCTAAAGATAGGTTGTTTGATATATGTATGACTGTAATTGTGTCTATTATTTGCATGCATTATATATTTAATTATGACATGTTAATCTGCATGGGGTGGGTATGATCTGGAGGTAGCTCTGTAATAGTGGCTCTGCCACGTAATTCTGTTAATAGTGGCTTCGCCACGTATTCTGATTATGGTGGCTCTGCCACGATATCTGTTATTAGCAGTATGGCTACGTAATGGTGTGTGGGCTAGGTGGGCTGAGTTATTCCCCACATGGTGTATTGGTTGGTACGGGTGGTGTGATGGTTGGACTGGGTTGGGATTACGTTCATAATCTATTCTGATTCTGTCATAGGCTTGAGCCCACACTGTTCTGTATAGGGTTAAGGCCCATACTGATCTATTTTTTGCATAGGGCTTCGGCCCAGTTTGTTCTGCATGTCTAATCACTGTTTCGACTGGGGAGTTACACACTGAGTTTTTGCAAACTCACCTTTTATTTTATTGTACAGGCAACCCCCAACCATAGACGATTTGGAGCTGCGAGGGACCCAGGGTGGCCACATGCCTTTTGTTTCTGGATTTGTTTTGTTTAAATTTTCTATTTAGGTTTCATTTATGTAATAAGGCCATTTTGGGTTTTGATTTAACTTTATTTATTTGTGTTGTTTTGTCGTTTCAAATTGTTAGAACAGTTTGTCAAGTTTACAAAATTAATAACTATTTTCAAAAATATTCACACGATTTCACTTCAACAATAAAGGCTTCCGCGAGTTTTAAGTAATTGAACATATATCAAGGAATAGTTTTAAGCAAATGATTTGGTTAAGTGACACTATCATGAAAAAGGAGTTTTAAACATTAATTGAATTTCGAACATAACTTCTATGTGACATGCCAGATTCGGCCATAATATCTAGGTCGAGTTTGGGGTGTTACACTCAATTTCACTATGCATGCAAAATATAAAAGACAGAAATACAAAAGATATAATAATGAAATGTGAAATTAATTTTATTTATTTATTCATCGTTCAAATAAATAGAAAACAATTACATGTTTACTACAATATGGACACATTTCCCAATAATATCCCACTTGCCCTTGTGAAGTAAATATGTCATGTTTTGCATTCTCATATCCTCGATGTGTTTGTTTAATTTACTCCTAGTTACAAGAGTCTTAGTAAATATATTTGCAAGGTTATCTTCAGAAGCTACTTTCATCACATCTATAATTCCTTTGGCTACTGCTTCTCGTATCAAGTGATACTTTCGATTTATGTGTTTCGTCCACTTGTGACTTTTCATTTCCTTGGTATTAGCTATTGCAACACTGTTATTAAACTACAGTGTTATAGCTTTTTCTATACAAAGAATGACTTCAAGATCGGTTAAGAACTTTTGAAGCCATATTGCTTCTTTCGTTGCCTCATAAGCAGCCACATGCTCGGCCTCCATAGTAGAGTCAGCACTGCAAGTTTATTTTACACTTCTTCATACCATGGCTCCACAATCTAGAACGAATACATTTCTCCACGTCGATTTCCTCGAATCTTTATAGGTTTGGAATTCTGAGTCTATGTATCCAACAAGAGCAAGGTTCTCCCCATAATACGTAGAAAACAAAAAATTTACACGTTTTTTCATGCGTTTTTTAACTTAAAATCATGCAGTTTCGATAAAATTCTTGTAAAAAAATAATTAGTTATTATAAAATAATTAAATTGTACTTAAATTATTAACATGTTTAATTTTAGTTAATTTTATAGTTCATTTTAATTAATTTTGATCATTTTCAACATATTTGCACAAAGTGTGAAAAACGACTCGGCAGACACTACTAGGAGAGAAGAATCGAGAAGCAATTTGAAGCATCAAGGAAAATTAATTTTTCAGCCTAAGTTGGTCCAAAATTATGAGTATTAATTTATAATATAATTAATTTTAATTTATATCCAATTTAATTTGGGTTAAATAAATTATTATTAATTAATTATGAAAAATGGCCCAGTTGAGCTGAACCAAGTGAACCGAACCGACCAAGTAATGGACAACTCAAAAATCATCCATATGCTGACCCAAATCAGCTTATTGGCTGAATAATTAGCTTGCAAAATAGTCCTTGAAGACTTTTTCAAGTTGCAAACAAACCCCTCCACAAATGGTGGCTTTCTAGATTTGCCCCAAGCCTAATTTAGCAAAATTGAAAACATGAAACTTGCCACATGTGTGGCTGGCCAAGGGAAGACTCTTTGGCTGCTAATTTTAGCTATTTTTAGCAGCCCTCTTCAGCTATAAAACCCCTTTAAGCTGATCATTTAAGACACACCTCAAGCATTCACATCTCTTCTCTCTTCTCTCCACTTTCTCTCTTCATTTCCCATCCAAATTCCTTTGCTCTCTTGCCTATTTCTCCTCTTGGAAAAGGGGCGCATTCATCAGCCATTTGAAGCAGCAATTAAGTATTCGTAGCAGCCTTGGTTCGATGAGGACAACAGAGAAGGAAGAACAGAGTAATCTAGTCAAGCTACGGAGAAACACTGGATTTGATTCTTGTTCCCTATCTTTTTAATTTTTGTTGTTATTATGATGAACATGTCTATGAATATTTATATTGTTGGAATGGTTAATTTAATTAATTTACCTTGAATTTAATTCGTGTTAGGTTGATTGCATTTCGTCTGCTTAAATTGTTAAAATTGTGTTTATGTTGTTATAGGCCTTGGTAAGATGCTTGATTAGGTAAAATCATGAATAAGTTATTCTTGCATTACAATTGTGAGGTAGCTAATGAATTAATTATTTAAATGGATCGAAATTGTAATTAATGGACACAACACTTAATCAGTGCATGTTTAATTAGCTAAGGTAGCTGAAGGTTAATTTAGCTAAGGTAGCTACAGTATCTGACAATACATTTGCCTTGCATAACTTGCAAGATTATTGTGATTAAACTGTTTCAAGGTAGGGATACCTTGTTACCTCACGTAATCTTTTATGTGCTCATTAGATTGAATCAATTGTTTGAATTGGCATAGGGATATGTACAAGTGATTATTTTAATTTAATAAGTATGTATGTGCATTAACATATTTGCCTATTAAGATTCGTTTAATCGGTTGAATTGATATAGGGATATAGTCAAGAGATGAATGGATTTTGGTAGGTGAGTATATTCATAAGTTAGCAAATTACCGAGTTGCCATGAATTTATTCGTAACAACATAAACATGAGTTTAATAATTCTAAGTTAATAAGTGTGATTAATCTAACACAATTATGTCATCTTGATTAAAATCGTATTTTGAAATTGTGCATTAAAAATCTTATTTTATTTTTATTTATTTTACTTAGTTTAAAAATCTTAGTTTTTAATCACCCTTTTTAAAACAAAATATTTTTCTCCACCAAAGTGTTTTAAATAGCATTAATAAATAATCATTTGTACAGTCCCTGTGGGTATAATAACTCGACATTTACTTGTCACTTTATTACTTGTTGTGATTGTGTACACTTGCACATTTCCATCGTTCCAATATGCAAGCATATAATCCCTTGTTTTTTTAAGATACCTTAACATATGCTTTAGAGCTTGCCAATGCTTGATACCTAGAAACACTTGATATTGACTAACCATTCCTACTATAAAATAGATATTTGGATGTGTGCAAAGCATCGTATACAAAAGGCTTCCTACTATCAAAGCATATGGAACTTTACTCATATGCTCTCTCTCTTTTGCTCTCTTAGGATAGTCATTTAAAGAAAGATGAAAACCTAATGCAGTCGGCTGAACGACTGGCTTCATATCAGTCATTGAAAAATGTTCCAGTGCCTTATTGATGTACGAAGCTTGAGATAGAGCTATCATTTTATTCTTTTGATCCCTAAAGATTCGAATTCTAAGAATATAACTAGTTTCACTGGAGTCCTTCATGCTAAACTGTTGACCTAACCATAGTTTAACCGATGACAATTCGCCTACATCGTTTTTATTAAGTAGAATATCATCAACATAGAAAATGAGGAATGCCACTTTTTTGTCCTTTATATGCTTATACACACAAGGTTCATAAGCATTTTGCTTAAATCCAAAAGTCCTGATCGTTTGATCAAATCTTTTATCCCATAACTGGGACGCCTACTTAAGTCCATAAATGGATCTTAGTAGTTTGCAAACTTTCTACTCATTTCCTTTAACAACATAGCTAGTGGGTTGAGCCATGTAAATCATCTCATCAAGACAGTCATTCAAGAATGTTATCTTGACATCCATTTGCCAGTTCTCATAATCGAGAGTAGAGGCAATGGATACGAGTATGCGGATAGACTTGACCATGGCTACTGGAGAGAAGGTCTTATCGTAATCGATGCCTTCTTTCTGTGTGTAGCCTTTCCATACAAGTTTAGCTTTATCTATTTCCACTTTCCCTTCTGCATTTTTCTTCTTCTTGTAGATCCACATGACAAAGTTTACCTTGGGGTGCAGCTAAGGTAGGAACAAGCTTGAATTACCTTGGGGTGTAGCCAGGGTAGGAACATGCTCGAAACTTTATCTTGATATCACTTAGGGACCATCAATAGAGGCTATAGATCTTGTTCAAAGACCTTTCCCCACTCAATATTTTAAAAAATCCAAGGTTTTTTTATCCCAAATTTCAAGAATGATCATACAGTATTCCTAATGGCATTCTTACCTAATCTAAATGACATGCTTCCAATATATGCATGGCATGCTATGACAATTTTATAATATGCACATTCATTCTCAAGAATCAATCAATCATAAAAACAAAATATTTTGATTCTCCACAGTTTTTCTTTTAAAGGAAAACCGAAGAAGTGAATTTTAACCATGCACCAGGTAAGGTCCTAGGAAAGAGAGGTGAGTCAAATTTGACCACTTAAAAACTAAGTCTTTCCTTGCTAGAGCCAATTGTAGACATGCACCTTCTCATTACCACACTTCTTATTTTTTAATCAATCAATTATGGATTGTCTCATATATATATATATATATATCACAATTATAACATTACATAATATAAATATTATAAATAATTATAAAATAGATATATAATGAGATAGGTAATTAAAATAAAATCGCCAGCCAAGGTTTCTATGGTTCTATTTCTAGAAAATAAAATTATATAATTTTTTACCACAAGGCATCCATGGGCTTTCAACCGCCATCGCATCTTTTCCTCGCTATGGACTCCTTTTGGAAAAATTATATTTAAGTCTGATGTCAGTTTTCGGCTTACAAGAATTTTATGAATTTTAAAAATATAGCCTTACGTGGAGATGATAATTCACGGTCTATGTCCTAAGAACCACAACCTCGGCAATAAAAAAAAATATAAAATATCACATCCATTCCCATATATAACTCAAAGCATGTATAAGATCTAAAGAATACCATTTTCTATATAATCAAATCATTCAAGAATAAGAAAATTTTATTTTGATTATCTTTTTATACTTATAGATAGAACACAACATTTCTCATGATACCAATTGTTGGAAAAAATTGATTTGAAAAATGCAGTAGAAAATAAATTTAGGGAAAACAGAGTTTTAAAAAAATTTCCAAAACAAGATCTTGGTTGTGATATCTAAAATAATAAAAACTTAATCAAAATTATACCATTTCAATTCATCTAGGATGAGCGCTTCGACCGAGTAGTCTTCTCTACTATCCTCAAGCTCATGTCTATCGAGTATAAGCTCACTTCAAATAAGAAAAATTTTCAAAAAAATTGCCACTGGGGTAATTTTGTAATTTCTCTAAACTTTTGGGTCAAGTTGGAAATCAGAAAAATATCTTTTAGAACTTTCTAAAATAATCTCTTCAGAGAATTTTCTCTCTACAACTTTCTCTTGAATTCAAGTGTGTGTAAAATAATGACCTAATGCTCTTTTTATATAGGGAGAGTTTAGAGAGTTCAACTATAATTAAACTTAATCACTTTAATGTTAAATTAATATAATATTTATCAAGATAATTATTAGATTAAATTTAATATTAAATCTTATTAAAATAATAGAATGTTTATCTACAAGGTAAACATTAAATTAAATTAAATATTAAGATAATCACTTTAATATTAAATTAATAAAATACTATTAAGATAAGTGATAACTCTGGAAAAGAGTTATAATTCATGCCTTTAGACTGGGTCAATTGTCTATACTTAAGTGAATTTAGTTGTATTTTAGTAAATTATTTTAGCATTTTTAGAACGTTGCATAAGGAGCTTGGACGGTGCCTAAATATTATTATTTGTTACTTTTAATTGCATGTGGAAGGGTTGTGTTTGGTGGTTTGGCAGGTGCAGGATGTGGAGAAAGAAATAAATGAGTGAAGGTTTGTTGGCGCAAAATGTTGGACAGTTTGCCAACTTGTATGCAGTGGCAATTTTGAGAAGATGACCGAGTCAACACTCAACGCATACCAGTCTTAGCCCAACTTTACTTGTACCAAAAAAATCATCCTAAAAAAGTGGAAAAAGATCATGAGATCATGGGTTGATAACCACCTACCCTAAAGGAAGGGATTTTAAACCAAAAAGAAAATCTAAAAAAGAGGAGAAGATATCTTGGGTTGTTAGATGTACCCTAGGGAAAAAGCCTATAAAAAGCCAAAGGAGGAAACCCAAAAAGACGGACAAGTGTGGAGATCCATAAACAAACTAGAGGGTAGCAGTTGAGTAGAGAAGGAAAGAGGATGACAAAGGCAATCCCTCTCAGCCATTACAGGATACTGTGTCGCTGGAGTGTGAACTAGACATGCGAAAGCAGTCTTACCGACGTTCTTCTGTTATTTCTTAATATGTTCCTCCGTGAATTAATTTGATTGAAATGATGTTGAATGATATTTTGGTTTTTTGAAGTTTATTTGCCAACCCATGAGCTAAATCTAATAGGTTTGGGATTACATGATGAAACCTTTATTTTCTTTAATGGTTAAAGCACATATCTTAATTAATTTACTGTTTCATTTAATTGTTTTATTTCTAAATTGTATGCGTGCAATTCTTAGACATAGACATCTGTGCAGCATGCACATAAACTAATTTAATTCTGAAAAGGTTGGATTAGTTGGACCGAAATTGAATGATATGAGCAAGTACTCGACAGATACTTGTAGTAGACTCTAGACATAGAGCAACGTTCATATAGAAAGAAATAGTGTAGGGTACCGTATTAAAGGCCTATAGACACAGGTAAAGTAGCTTGAGGTTTCTACTCTCGAAAGAAGCATACCACTTTAGAGCTCTTCTGAGCAGTAGATTGATTATAATTTTGCCAAGGCATTACTGACAGCAAGGGTAGATTCTTAGTAATTCTGACCTTCCGTATCAACATCGTATATCCCTTATCCCTGGTAGTAGTATATTTGCCATCGCATCCTTAGTTGTTTACTTGCTCAGTTACATATTATTCATATAATCATTTTCTTAATTGACATTGCATTTTACTCTTGCATTGCCACAACATTTTCAATTATTCATCAGTTACACATATTGTTCACATTCATATTCCTTTTGTTTACCAATGCATTCTTATCATTATTTTTCTATAACATTAATCTAACTTTATCATAATAACTTGACCATTTGTATACCTAATCCGATCCCTGCGGAGATGATCTCGCTTATCACTTTATCACTTGATTCAACGTGTACATTTGCCCAATTTGCATATCATATTCACACGCGACAATAAGTATTAAATTTAATTTAATATTAAACTATTAAAATAATATTATTTTTATAGTAGTTAATCTGAAATCAAATTCTTTGGTAGAGTCCCAGTAGGAGTGTAAGTCTTCGACTGCTCAACCACTGAAGACCAATCACTGCCGACCATCGGAACACCGCCGTCGCAATTGCCAGCACCATCGTTTTTGATGATGCAGGTGCGACACCTTCACGACACCCCGAGCCAGTTCAATTACTACCAATTCGGTCCAGGTCAGTGATGACCCGACCAGTCAAATCTAGCCACTGGTTGGACCATCAGCCCAGTTTCACATGTCAGGCTTGATTTGACCAGTTTTTGGCTTTTCGTCTCAGTTTTAGGCTCCCGGACCCAATTTACAATCTCAGTTCTTATTTTCAAGTTTAATTACCCATTGGGTCGATTGTCTGACTTGAAAATTAATTTCCAAAAATATCATATTAATTTGATTAATTTAATTTTACTCGATCAAAATTAATTTTCCCAAAAATCACTTAGATTTTTCAAATTAAATTTTCAAGAAATTTTTTTAATCAAATTCTCTAGTTAAAAAACTCTCACAACCACCTAATTTAATTCCACATTGAATAAATTGACTCAATTAAATTATTTCTAAAGTCATAGAATTTTCTTCTAATTCAAGTGCAGTCCGATTGAACTTTTCTTGAGCTAGCGGAGGGACCAATCAGACATTTACAATTATGCTCTAGTAATTACAATTATATCTAGAAGCATCGTTCCGATAAATTGCAATTACTTAATCATGGAGTCAGTTCACAAGAAGTACCATGATAGAAAACTACTTATTGTATACTCTTTATGAAAGCAATTCATCCAAGTGCTTTGACCAATGACCTCGTCATGTGTGTGTTACCCTCATATGATATCCTTGATTCCTTTGAGTTAAATCCGTTCACTCAATACAATCTTATTTTATCTCATTGTCACCATTGTGTCTTCTTCATGATTATTATGATCATTGTCAACAAATTATTGTGATAAATTAATCGTTCGAGAACAAGCAACCCGTGGCCACATTTCATATTTATCAATCCACACAATGCCAATGAAAGGATATCATTAACTCTTTAATTGAGCTATTAATTCCACTATTTCTAGTAAAGCCATGCCATACACAAGTCATGTACCCAACATTCCGGCTATGGGCTCGATCATCTTTATAGCAGAAGTGTCCACTTATATCAAAGCACATAAGTTGCATATGAATGGTCAGTGACTAAGCAGGATTTAGGTAAATCACACCATGAATGTCACAAGTGAATTAATTCATAAAAGGTTTCAAAATCAATTCATCTTGGGCCTAGTCCAATGTATCATTCTACCAATGAATACATCTATGTCTCTACCCGTGGAATCAACTACTCTGGTAGCCAAGACTAGCCATCTCCCCAATTGGAATTATAGACGACATAATAATCCTTCTCAGTATTTGAATCAAATGCTCACTTTGATTCTTTTATAGGATTATTGACTCATTTAGATTATCTACTGAAGTAAGTTGTCTTTCTCGCAATATAAACGTTCTTACAATGCCACATATCTTCAGTTTGAACTTAGACAACCAATGAGCTAATATTTGCTTGTCACAATTTTGCTATGCATGCAAAATATAAAAGACAGAAATACGAAATACATAATAGTGAAATGTGAATTAAATTTATTTATTTATCCATCAGTCAAATAAATAGAAAACAATTACACCTTTACTATAATATGGACACAATTTCTAACACTTTCCTTTCCTTTTTACAGTGTTTAGCAATCTTGAGAAGCCATCTGCGTAGATAATAAACAAGTATGGACTTAGTGGGTCTCCTTGCCTCAATCCTCTTATGGGTTTAAAACTTACCCCTTGTCCCTCATTAAGCACTAATTAGTAGGAGACGCTTTTGACACATCTCATTATCAATGATACCCATCCTTCATAAAAACCAAGACTTCTCATCATTTTCTCCATAAATCTCATTCTACTCTATCATAGACTTTACACATGTTCAATTTCAATGCAAAAGTCCTTTGTTTGTGTCTTCTCCTCTTGAACAAATGTAATAACTAATATCCCACCAAGATGTTGTCCGTAATTTGTCTCCCCAACACGAATGCTCCTTGTGTCTCCTCGGTACAGTTATTAAGAGTCTTTCTAAATCTGTTGATAATTGCCTTTGAAATAATCTTGTAAACTACATTGCACAAACTGATTGGTTTAAATTGACCCATGTATTTTAGTAGTTGAACTTTAGGAATCAAGACAATATTGGTGTAATTTGTTTCTCTTATTTCTTTGTGATTATTTAACACTTCTAAACAAAATTTAATAATGTCTTTCCCTACAATGTGCTAAAACTTCTAATAAAAGAAAACAAGAAATCTATCCTTACCTAAGGCTTTTAGTGGCGCCATTGATTTTATTGCTTTAGTTACTTCTTCTTCTTTGAAACTAGTTAATAATCCATCGTTAATACAACCGGTTACATAAGCTTGAATGTCGTTCATAAGTGTCTCACAATTATGTACGGGTTTTGTAACGCCCCAAAAAAATTATGTATTTGATTTCATGCATTTATGGCACAGCTATTTGTCTGCTTTAGTGGTTAAGTGTTCTGAGTGTGTTTGGGAGGTCTCAAGTTCAAGCCGTGTCTTAGGCAATTTTTTTATTTTTGTTTTTGTTTTCATATGAATAAAGCCTAACTCTAGCTCAGTAGGCTTATGTTTAAATGTTAGTAAGTTTATATCAGAATGGGCCTGCTGGTCTAGTGGTTAAGTGGAGTGTTAAATGTATGGAGGTTTGGAATTTGAATCCCTGTGCGAGCAAGGGATTTATTTTGCTACTTGAGCTGTGTGAGAGTTTGGAGTAGGATGGGATTCTAAGGGTGAAGTTAGTGGAGAGATTGTATAGAGAGATTTTGGGAGATTTTAGGAGAGTAGTTATCAGGATTTGATTTTTTTCCCATTACCAAAAATTCTGTTTCTTTTTCCCCAAAAAGTCTCTGCCGATCTCTTTTCTCTCTTCTTGTTGTTCCTTGCTACCAAAACTCCAATTTCCCATCTCTTCTCTTTTTGATTTTGTTCTACTTCCTTCATGTACGACGGTTTTCTCCTTCATTTTGGTAAGTATAGTTTCGATTGATTTTAGTTGTGTTTTGTTCAAGTGCTAATAGGAATTTCGATTGGTGTTTAAGAGTGATTCAGAGGACTGATTATCGTTCTTGAATGAGTTAAGCACGTAGAAGTCACTGATGTTCGTTGAAGGTAAGGTTGTCGGTAATTTTTGAGAGTTGTCTTTCTTCAATAAGTCAAATTAAGTGACTGAAATTAGACTTTCTATTATCGAATATAGGTTCGGGAGTGCTTAGGAGTGATTATGCGTCAAAATCAAACCAGGTGAGTACCCGAATCACGAAAATTTCAACTCGATGAAAAGCCAAAAAAGTAGACTGTCGATGCCACACAGGCATGTGGTCACCTATGTGGTAGGCCGCATGGCAGTACACAGCCATGAGATTGACGGGCCAGGTTATGCGCGTAAGACATGAGCGCATGACACGGTTGTGTGACGGTAGGTGAGGCCGTGTGTGAGACACGGGCTCGACTAATTGGGCCTTGTGGGCCACACAGGCGTGTGGACCCACAAGGGTGAACCACACGAGCGTGTGGGATTCTGGGCTAGGTCATGTGATCCACACGGCCAAGGCCAATTTGGGTCATGTGGGCCACACAGGTATGTAGGCCCACATGGGCAGCCCAACACGGGCATGTAAGCCCATTTTATTAATTTGTTTGTAAAGGTTGCACGGGTCACTCGAGATGACTGTAGACCTACTGTAGGGTCAGTAAGCCATACGTAAACCCCTATTTGTATGATATGACTGCTTTACTGAGATGTGTTATTGAGAATAAGTTTATTCTGCTAAATGATACTGTATGTACTGATATCACGACATGGCATGATATACTGTATGTTGCATTGCGTGAGGTTGGGTTATTTATATGGAGGAAGTATACTGAAAGGCTTAATGCCTGTTATACTAGCAGCTATGCTACAATTCACTGATGGCTTTTAGCCTACTATATTACTGGCAAGTTTGCTGCAAATACTGTTTAGTGCCGCAACCGATGCTAACTTTGTAAGTGTAGGGATGGGTGAGTGATTTATTCCCCACAGAAGTGCAAGGTTGGACAAGAGATGGTGTATAATGGATGGTTGGGTAGGACTTGCATACTGTACACCACATATCTGTATACTGATATTGAGATGGGCTAATGCCCTATTGTTACTGCCATTGTTATTACTGTTATGGGCTAAGGCCCTACTGCTACTGCTACTGGTACTTTTATTGTAATGGGCCAAGGCCTAACTGATTACTGTTACTATAAAGGGCTTAGATCCAGACTGTTACTGCTTGCATTTCTAACTGTATAATTGCATGGGGATTACACACTGAGCATTCGTAAACTCACCTCATTTGTTTTACTATACAGGTAATCCCCAGTCTTAGGCGGATCAATACAGCGGGGGACTCAGAGGTGGCCACACGATCGCTTGTATTTTTGTACTAGATTATGCATTTAATCATTATCATTTGGGGTATTTTTTTTGTTGTAATATGGTCATTATGGATTTTTACTTTAATTTGGGTTTTACTTTTCGTTGTTTATGATTTATAACTGCTAGTGATAGGAAATGCTAGTTTTCAAAAGAGACAAACATTTTATCAAAAGAATGCGATCGGTTTTTAAAAGCTTCTGTAAACTTATAAATGACTTATAAATATTTGGATAAGGTTTTAAAATGGTTAACATTTTGAAAACAAATGAATTGAAATAGGGATGTTATAAGGTAACGAGATTTGTTTAAATAAGGAAAAGGATTTTCAACAAATTAGTTTTCAAAAGCACTTTCATGTGACATCGCCAGATTCGGCTGTAACGTCTAGGCCATGTTTGAGGTGTTATAGGTTTTGACAAAAAAATATTTTTGAAATAATTTGTAGCCAACGCGATTAATTTCGTGTCTCCCTTAACCCATCTCCCAGTCATGTCTTTAAGTCCTTCAACTTTTTTTTTTTTGCGATATGACACAAAACTGTTGAAAAAAGAAGTATTACGATCCTCCATAAGAAGCCAATTTACTCTTGCTTGTTGCTCCTAAAATATTTCCTCCTTGTCAGCTTCCATATTTAGAAACTATTTAATCTCTGTAATTTATGCTAGATTTTCTTCATCAAGGTCTTCATTATTTAACCAACTTAATCTTGAATTCAACTCCTCCCTTTTTTGCTTACGTAGCCTCTTATTAATTTTAACCTACTCCATTAAAAACATTTCCAGGTCCTTAAGTGCTTTTGGTAGCTCCTTATTATCTGAAGCCCATCCTTATTTTATCTTAGCCTCAAAATCCTTCTCAAGGATCCAATCAGCGCTAAATCAAAATGGAAATTGCCCTTTTATTAAACTCCCTTTCCTTTCCCCAAAGTATGCATTAACATTGAGCAATGG
The DNA here is from genome assembly GCA_020496765.1 of Gossypium stocksii. Classification (NCBI taxonomy): domain Eukaryota; kingdom Viridiplantae; phylum Streptophyta; class Magnoliopsida; order Malvales; family Malvaceae; genus Gossypium; species Gossypium stocksii. The sequence goes on from CM035629.1 coordinate 36,577,468, forward strand.
TCTGATATACTGTGATTTAAGTGAGATGCTACATATTTTGGGAAACGTACCCACCATTTCAAATTTTCCCACCCCTTTATCAAGTGTTTCTCTTATATTGTTGACTGCTAGCCTCCCTCTTTCCCAAGTAAACCACTATCCTTGGAACTTCAAACCACTTAAGTCACATTCCTCTAAAACATCTCTAAAGGCTACCTTTTGATGTTCTTCTCACAAACGCCCTCCTCTCTTTTCAAAAGAGACCACTCCATTAAAATCATCGATGACAAGCCATGGTAAACAATTGTCTGCCTTTAATTGCCTTATTGAATTCCATAAATCTTTCCCCAAACGCTCAACTAGAGATCCATAAAACTCGGTGAACCTCCAACATGCTTCACCGTTTTCTTCTTGAAATACGATGTCTCTATGAGAACTTGAGAAACTCTTCAAACTTTTTGATAGGTTTTATTTCCATCCTAGCTATAAACCCCCTTTAAACCATCTACACTGACTTCTATCCTGTTTCCAAAACCACATGACCTTATTATCTTTTGCATTTTTTTTGAACTGACTTTCGTTTCTATAAGAAACAAAAGCTGAGGTTGATATTGTCTCAAAAAATTTTTGAGACTCCTTACTATTCGTGATAGGCCCAGCCCACAGACATTCCAACTTAGAGTTTTTATTATGACTAGTCGTCATGCTCATTAGTGGCTACTGATATAATGTTGTTTGAATCTATATCCATCATGTTAGAGATTTTGTCTTCTACGTAAAGTACTCGTTATCTTTTCTTTCCTTCTAATAAGTTGAGGGTGTTTCTTCTAATTCCTCATCCTCATCTTTTAGTTGATGAAGGTCTATGTTCTAATCTGAAACTTGCCTAGGCCCTACCCTCAATTGTCATTCTTTGGTTCTTCTACTGTTTGACTTCATTATTTTGCCTTTCCCCTTGACATGATGGTTTGACAATTTCTTGAGATTTTCATTTGCCTATTCTACCTACGAGTCTTTGTGAAGCTCACAGGGAGATGTCCCATCTAAAAGTCGCCTTTTTTGACCCTATTGTTAAATGGATTAGGCAAAAATTTTCCTAGTGCCCTAACCTCCCACTATAATGCCCAAAAAATGTTTTTTTTTTTGTAAAAATATGACACAAAATATCTATTTGCTTCAATGGTTAAGTGTTATGGGTGTGTGTATGAGGTCCCAAGTTCAAGCCTTGACTTGGGCAGATTTTGGTATTTTTATGAATAAAGCCCTATCTCTGGTCAGAAGGCTTATAATTAAAAGTTGGTAAAAATATATCATAATGAGCCTACTGGTCTGGTGGCTAAGGTGTGTGTTGGTGTGTGGGAGGTCTAGAGTTTAAGTCCCTGCTCAAAGAAGGGAATTATTTTTGTTGCTTAGCTGTGTGTCGTGGTAGAGTCCTAGTCAAATTGAAATTTGAGTAGTGAAGTCCTAGGCATTATCTTTTTTTTTAGATTTTTTTTCAAATTTTGAACTCTTTTCCATTTTTCTAACGTTATTCTTCCCATTTTACCGAAATTCCCCTTTTCTGACCTCTGCTCTCTGAAGTTTTCTCTCTTCTCCCCTACTGTCAATTTTTAGTTTTCCTCTTTTTTCTAAATAAAATCCTCGCTGCCAAATTTCGTTTAAGTTCCTTTCTATTTTCGTTGTCTTTCTTCATCTTTTCCCCTTTGTGCAAGTGTACAATTATGTTGTACGATAAGTTTTCATTTTATTAAACTCGAATGTTACCTTGGATAAGGGATTAAGGGGTATTTTGTTGATTATTTAGGAGTCGATCGTGAGGCTAGAATTAACGTTCGTCAATTTAACTCGAAGTGGTGATCGTTTGGTAAACATATAAGGTATGCATTTTCTTGTGTTGTTTGGCGAGTAGTTTTGGCTTTGAATTCATTCTTAACTTTGTTGAACTCTTCCTTAATAAGGAATGGTTATGTAACACCCTAAATTTGGGCCTAGAAGTGTTGGGCTTGTGTAACATCCTGATTTTCAAGATTTTTTGAGATTTATGAGATTTTCGTGAAATTTTGAAATTTTGGTGTTCTGAATATTGGAATTGTGTTTAAGTGTGTTAGTAGGCCTTTAGAAGGCCCAAGCCTAAGTTAAAACCCGGTAAAATATCAAGTTTGGATTTTAAGTGAATAGAAGACTTGGTTAAGTGGGCTTTTCAAAAAAACTTCGTAAATTATGATACAAGAAGAGCTTTGACAAAGTGGCAAGGTGGTGCCACTAAGTTCCTAAAAAAGTGGCGCCGGGGAAGGAATTAAAGGTCCAGAGTTCAAGTTGCAAGGTAAGCGTATTGTTACTTTTTAGTTTTTAGGCATGTACCGGGCATGTGATTACTTAAATGAATTTTGGCTAGGGCCTTAGGAAGGTTGGGCCGATTGCTTTGTTAGTAATTAGGGTTAGTTTCTTTTCTTTTTCTGTCATGACAAATTAAGGTTAGCCACCTAAAAGCTTTCACTTTCATTTATCCTTCTCTAAGTTTTCACAAAAGCTGAAAACGCAGATTCCTTCTCCTCTATGCCGATTTCTTCTTCTGCTTCTTCTCCTCCATTGCTTTCTTTTCCTTTTTGCGTTCTACCTCAGCCGAACATCCCTGTTACTCAAATCCATCTTTTCTTTCAATTCCATCCTCCCTAAAACCACCATAGCCGATTGCCATAAAAGTCAAAATCCTGAAAACTTACTTCATGTGCCAATTTCTCCAAGCCAATTCCTTCTTTTATTTTTATTCCTTTTGACCAATTTTCATCTTCTTTAAACCCTTAGTATCTGTCGGCAACACTACTCCAAAGTTATAGCCTCAAATCATCATCTTCTTCATCACTCACAAGCCGAAACCACCATAGATTTAGGAGCTTGCAACCGAAACTTCAGATCTCCTGGATTCGAGTTCAACTATCATTTAGGGGATAGATCTACATCAGATCTAAGTATAAATAGAAGGGAAATCAGTGGTAAGTGCTCATTAACCCAGATCTATAAGTTATTTTACAATTTAGAAAAAGCCGAAGTCCCTAAAATCTAAGGAGGCTGTCGATTTGGGCATAGGGCTCTAAGGGTCATTAACCAATGATTTCTTTTGGTGATTAGTGTGTTCTAGAGGTGATTGATTGAAAGCTTAGATCTTTGGAACGACTAGATCTAGATCTAGTCATCAACTTCAGCAATGGTAAGATTTTGAGGGCCTTAGGGGCATTGGCCGAATATGGGTAAGTGAATATTGGGATTGTTTGCTGTAGTTTTGCAATCTAAGAATTGTGGTAATTGATTGTAGGATATCGTGGGGGATCTCTCTAGCAGTTGTCGTGAAACAGGTGTGTATCGAACCCCTTCTTTAGTCTAATTTGGCAAAAGCTGAAATGCCAAAATTTCAGCATTTTGTGGGCTTGTGAGTGTGCGAATGCTAACAAGACGTTAGAAATCGTTAGATCTGAAATCGTAAGGTGGTAAGCTAGTCGTGTGTGGAATTTCGTATACTTCGGTAATTGGGCCTCGATGGGTTGCAAATGGGCCCAATAGGCTTACCGGCCCATATGGGTAAAAATAGGCAATAAGTATGTTCTGTTAGACTGAAGGATCGAAACTGCTAAAACTGGAAAGTTGGTTATCAAACTTGGACTAAATGGGCTTAATTTGCTAATAGACACCATAGGGCCCATTAGGGGTTTTAGGGCCCAATAGCTAAAGTTGTTAAACTAAGCTAAATAGACTACCGTGAAGACAAGTGGATTAGTAGTGACTGTATTATGCATGAAAACCCTAAAAATTGATAAAATTACTGAAATACCCTTATAGGTGGAAAATTACGGTTTCACCCCTAGGAGTAAAATGACTGTTACACCCCTAGGGTTAAGTTTGACCCAAAATGCATGTTTTACTATTACTATTTACTGCATGCCATTATTATCTGTTGCATGGGACTGGGATATTGATGGAGGAAGTACTGATAGTGGCTTGACCACGTACTGGAGGCCTTGCCTCAATTTACTGTTATCTGAGCAGCCATGCTGTAACTGTGGAGTGTAGGGCTGGGTGGGTTGAGTTATTCCTCACACGGTGTGTAGGGCTGGTACGGGTGGAGTGTAGTGGATGGATTTAGGCTGGGTCGGGCTTGCACACATGATATTATCTGTTCTATTCTGAAATGGGCCTATAGGCCATACTGTTAACTGAAAGGGCAAAGGCCCAGTTTACTGTATCTGGATAGGGCTTCGGCCCGGTGGGCTTGAGCTAACTTGGGCTCTAAATGGGAATTCTATACACACTGAGTTTTCCAAACTCACCCCCTTTCTTTCCATCCATACAGGTGAGCCCCAGTTGGTGGACTTGGAGCTAGGAGGGATTCAGAGTGGCAACGAAGATTTAAATTTTTAGTTTTCAATTATTTCATTTTATTATTTATTTAGATTATTTAATTTTAGTTTATGGGTTGTAATAAGGCCGCTCTATTTATTTTATTTGGGTTTTTAATTCTTTAATTATTTAATTATTTTTAGCTTAAGTAGGACATTGTTTAAATCATTCTGAAATCGGTTAGCTCTACGGCGCGTTTTTGTAACAGTTACTTGTTTTCAAAATATTTCGAAAACAGAGCAAATGTAACACCCTGAATTTGGGCCTAGAAGAATTGGGCTTTGAGTCTAGGTTCGGATAGAAGAAAATCAGAATAATTGAGAAGTTTTAAATATTATCGTTTAAGAAAAAAATTTTGAATTAAATTATTCTTAGAAAATATTTCTATATTTATTATTACTGATGTTTTAAAATTTTATGAAAATTATAATTATGGTTATTAGAAAAAAATATTACTGTATTTAAAAATTATTATCATTAGATAAAAACATATTTATAAAATTATTATTGTTATTACTATTATTATTATTTTTTTATTATAAAAATATAAATGGCATTATTACAATTGGTGTTTAGTTTACTAATTAAATAAATTATGAATGAATTATAGGATTTTCGGGATTTTTTTCGGGTTTTTGTGCCTTTGGTGAAATCTTGGAATTTTGGTGTTCTGATTGTTGAAATTATGTTTAAGTGTGTTAGTGGGCCTTTAGAAGGCCCAAGTTTAAGTTAAAACCCGGTAAAATATTAAGTTGGATTTTCAAGTGAAAGGGGACTTGGTTAAGTGGGCTTTTAAGAAAAACCGTGTAAAATATGTCACAAGTGAGCTCTTGGTAAAGTGGCAAGGTGGAGCCACTAAGCTCCTAGAAAAGTGGCGCCTAAGTGGGTATTCAAGGACAAGGGTTCGAGTTGCAAGGTAAGCGTAGTGTTCTTTTTAATTTTTAAGCATGTGCCGGGCATGTGACTATTTTAAGTAGGAATTTCGGCAAGGGCTTTTATGAACTTGGGCCGATTACTCAAGTGTGATATTAGGGTTATATCTTTTTCTATTTTCTGTCATAAGAATTAGGGTTAGCCACCTTAGGAATTAATCTTCTCTTTTACTATCAGAAAAGCCGAAACTTGCCTCCCTAGAAAGCTTCTAGCCGATTTCTTCTTCTTCACCTCTACCATTATTTTTTTTCACTTTTCTTTTTCCTCTTCGATCTCTTCCCTAGCCGAACACCCTCCTTACTCAGATTCACTCTTTCTTTTGCTTCCACCCCTCTCAAAATCAACCATAGCCAATTGCTCAAAGTGCCAGAAGTCCCGAAAACTGCTTTCTTTTGCCGAATCTTTCTAAGCCAAATTATCCCTATTCCTTTCACCTGTTGTGGCCGATTACTACACTCCCTTGAATCACACCATTGTCGACACCATCACCCAAAATCTACACCCAAAACGCCATCCTCTTCTCTTGTTGAAAAGCCGAAATCACCATAGTTGTAGGGAGATAGCCGAAATTGCAAATCTCAGAGATAAGGTTTCTACTGACGTTTAAGGGTCAGATTTACATCAGATCTGCATAGGAACTGAAGAGAAATCGTTGGTAAGTGTTTAATCATTCAGATCTGTTCGATATTTCATGTTTGGAAAAGCGGAAAGTCCCTAAAGTTAATGGTTGTGTCGTTTTGGATTTTTGGTAAATAAAAGGCCGTTTTCTTTGTTCTTTTGTGTGTTAGTTGGATGAAAAGGTGATCAAGCAAGGGGTTGAAGACTTTGGAACATCAAATCTAGATCTAAAGGGATCTAAATCATCAAGGTAAGAACATTAAGGCCATTAAGGGTGTTGGCCGAATGTGTAAGTAAGGTTTTGGGTAAGTTTTCGATTCAGATTAAGTGTTGATATGGTCTAATCAGTTAAGTATTGGATTGTAGGGATTAACGCATAGGAGATCTCGTAGGAGAAACTGCAAAACAGGTGTGTGTTTCGAACACCCTTCAATGCTTAAATCGGCAAAAGTCGAAAAGCCGAAATGCCGAAATTTCAGTATTTCGAGAGCTTGTGAGCGTGCGAACGCTCTCGAGTTGGTAGGAGAAGGTTGGTTTTGGGAATCGGCACTGTCAGGCGGGCTGACCGCGAAATTTTGGGCGCTATGGTAAGTTGGGCCTCGGTGGGCCGAATATGGGCCCAATGGGCAATTTGGGCCCAGTTGGGTAAAAATAGGTTTAAAGGCAATAATATGGATTGTAGGTGTAGAAACTGTTAAAACAAGATAATGGATTGGAAATTAAGGCTTAAATGGGCCTAATGGGCTATAATGGCATGGTAGAGCCCATTAGGGGTTTTAGGGCCTAAGTGCTAAAACTGATAAACTGAATTAAATGAGTTTCTATAACAACCACTGTAATAGTAGAGGCTGTAATAATGATAAAAACTGTAATAAGAGAAAACATTACTGAAATACCCTTATGGTGAGAAATTACTAATTTACCCCTAAGTATAAAATTACCATTATACCCCTAGGGCTAAAATCGACTGTACTGTTTGACATGACTGTTTCTGTTACTGCATATCATGATGTATGTATGTCTGATGCATGGGTTGGGTTTATATTGGAAGAAGTGTGAGTGGCACTGCCACGTTACTGAAAGGGGCTATGCCTCGTACTGTTTCTGAAAGGGGCTTTGCCTCGTATACTGTTTAACTGAGCAGCCATGCTGCGACTGTGATGTGTGGGCTGGGTGGGTCGAGTTATTCCCCACATGGTGTGTTGGCTGGTACGGGTGGTGTGTAGCGGTTGGTGGGTTGAGTAGTCTCCCCAATTGGGTTTGCATTTATACTGTATTACTGTACTGTACTGTTCTGGGCCTATGGGCCAATCTGTTATCTGAGTAGGGCTTCAGCCCAGTATCTGTTATAGGGCCTTGGCCCAGATTACTGTTTCCTGAATGGGGCTTCGGCCCAGTATCTGACTGAGACTGGTTAGGGTTTAGGCCCAGTGGGCTTGAGCCAATTTGGGCTTTGGATGGGTTCTGCACACACTGAGTTTTCCCAAACTCACCCTTTCTTTCCATCCTTGCAGGCGAGCCCTAGATCGTGACTTGGACGCTGGGAGGGATTCAGAGTGGCCACGAGGACTGAACTGTCATCATAGTTGGTTTTTTTTTATTATTTAATTACCTTTTATTGGTTTTATTTTGACATGGGTTGTAATAAGGCCGCTATAACTGTTATTCGGGATTTCTCTACCGTTTTATTTCAAACACAAACCTACACCGTTTTCAAAATTAAACAAACATTTCATTAACCGACCTGACTTTACTGAAGACTAAGGAGGACAATAAGACTAAAATGAAACGATTAACAAATGAGATAGAAATTAGGTTGAATAATAATTAAATCGGGAATTTCAAGAAAAACAAGTATTACTTTTCAAAAATCTCAAACATCAGACTTAGTATATAGGACGGCGTAGCATAGTCTAGGTGATGTAGCACACCGGACATGGCCATAACGTCTGGGCCGGGTCTGGGGTGTTACATTTAGTGGTATCAGAGCTAAGTTGCAAAAACTCGGCTGTGGATCGGGTCCAAAAAGGGTTTTCAAAAAAAAATTTAGAGTCCAAAACGGTATTTTTGGAAAATCGAATTTTCTGGAAGACTTTTTGTTTTAAAGTGACCTTTTCAAACTTGTCTTCTTTAAAATATGTCTTGAGAACTTGATTTTAAAATGCCTAAATCTTTTGAATTTCTTGGAAATCTGATAAATTGAGATGTGGCACACTGAATCCCCAGGCACCAAGTCTGTAAGTATTTCTGCCTTAAATATTGTACTGTACTGAAATAATACTTTAGATAGCACTGAGACTTTACTATGATACTGTAGCTAGGTTAGTACTGAAGACTATAGAGACTGAGACTGTAGGGGAACTAAAAAAAAATGAATTGAGACCATAGCTAAGCTATGACTCTATAAAAACAAAAACTTTAAAATACTATCTCTGCATAAGACATAAGAATAATAAAATTTTGAGAACTCGGGAGTTATTTGATATGTGTATTGGTAATGTAGAATATTGATATGGGTTCTGAGGGTACGCAAAGTTTGCCAAGCTTATTCTAGTTACGTGTGTGATGGTTGGAAACGAATTGTATGCGCAAGTGATAATGTTTATTTACTTCGGTAATTAGATGTTCTGGGTCGTACTGAAATTATTTAGATAAGAGTGCGCAGCGGAAGCGTAGTAGCATAGCGATGCACTATTATTTTAGTTTTGAAAATTTCGAGGACTAAATTTCTTTAAGGAGGGTAGAGTTGTAACACCCTGAATTTGGGCCTAGAAGAATTGGGCTTTGAGTCTAGGTTCGGATAGAAGAAAATCAGAATAATTGAGAAGTTTTAAATATTATCGTTTAAGAAAAAAATTTTGAATTAAATTATTCTTAGAAAATATTTCTATATTTATTATTACTGATGTTTTAAAATTTTATGAAAATTATAATTATGGTTATTAGAAAAAAATATTACTGTATTTAAAAATTATTATCATTAGATAAAAACATATTTATAAAATTATTATTGTTATTACTATTATTATTATTTTTTTATTATAAAAATATAAATGGCATTATTACAATTGGTGTTTAGTTTAGTAATTAAATAAATTATGAATGAATTATAGGATTTTCGGGATTTTTTTCGGGTTTTTGTGCCTTTGGTGAAATCTTGGAATTTTGGTGTTCTGATTGTTGAAATTATGTTTAAGTGTGTTAGTGGGCCTTTAGAAGGCCCAAGTTTAAGTTAAAACCCGGTAAAATATTAAGTTGGATTTTCAAGTGAAAGGGGACTTGGTTAAGTGGGCTTTTAAGAAAAACCGTGTAAAATATGTCACAAGTGAGCTCTTGGTAAAGTGGCAAGGTGGAGCCACTAAGCTCCTAGAAAAGTGGCGCCTAAGTGGGTATTCAAGGACAAGGGTTCGAGTTGCAAGGTAAGCGTAGTGTTCTTTTTAATTTTTAAGCATGTGCCGGGCATGTGACTATTTTAAGTAGGAATTTCGGCAAGGGCTTTTATGAACTTGGGCCGATTACTCAAGTGTGATATTAGGGTTATATCTTTTTCTATTTTCTGTCATAAGAATTAGGGTTAGCCACCTTAGGAATTAATCTTCTCTTTTACTGTCAGAAAAGCCGAAACTTGCCTCCCTAGAAAGCTTCTAGCCGATTTCTTCTTCTTCACCTCTACCATTATTTTTTTTCACTTTTCTTTTTCCTCTTCGATCTCTTCCCTAGCCGAACACCCTCCTTACTCAGATTCACTCTTTCTTTTGCTTCCACCCCTCTCAAAATCAACCATAGCCAATTGCTCAAAGTGCCAGAAGTCCCGAAAACTGCTTTCTTTTGCCGAATCTTTCTAAGCCAAATTATCCCTATTCCTTTCACCTGTTGTGGCCGATTACTACACTCCCTTGAATCACACCATTGTCGACACCATCACCCAAAATCTACACCCAAAACGCTATCCTCTTCTCTTGTTGAAAAGCCGAAATCACCATAGTTGTAGGGAGATAGCCGAAATTGCAAATCTCAGAGATAAGGTTTCTACTGACGTTTAAGGGTCAGATTTACATCAGATCTGCATAGGAACTGAAGAGAAATCGTTGGTAAGTGTTTAATCATTCAGATCTGTTCGATATTTCATGTTTGGAAAAGCGGAAAATCCCTAAAGTTAATGGTTGTGTCGTTTTGGATTTTTGGTAAATAAAAGGCCGTTTTCTTTGTTCTTTTGTGTGTTAGTTGGATGAAAAGGTGATCAAGCAAGGGGTTGAAGACTTTGGAACATCAAATCTAGATCTAAAGGGATCTAAATCATCAAGGTAAGAACATTAAGGCCATTAAGGGTGTTGGCCGAATGTGTAAGTAAGGTTTTGGGTAAGTTTTCGATTCAGATTAAGTGTTGATATGGTCTAATCAGTTAAGTATTGGATTGTAAGGATTAACACATAGGAGATCTCGTAGGAGAAACTGCAAAACAGGTGTGTGTTTCGAACACCCTTCAATGCTTAAATCGGCAAAAGCCGAAAAGCCGAAATGCCGAAATTTCAGTATTTCGAGAGCTTGTGAGCGTGCGAACGCTCTCGAGTTGGTAGGAGAAGGTTGGTTTTGGGAATCGGCACTGTCAGGCGGGCTGACCGCGAAATTTTGGGCGCTATGGTAAGTTGGGCCTCGGTGGGCCGAATATGGGCCCAATGGGCAATTTGGGCCCAGTTGGGTAAAAATAGGTTTAAAGGCAATAATATGGATTGTAGGTGTAGAAACTGTTAAAACAAGATAATGGATTGGAAATTAAGGCTTAAATGGGCCTAATGGGCTATAATGGCATGGTAGAGCCCATTAGGGGTTTTAGGGCCTAAGTGCTAAAACTGATAAACTGAATTAAATGAGTTTCTATAACAACCACTGTAATAGTAGAGGCTGTAATAATGATAAAAACTGTAATAAGAGAAAACATTACTGAAATACCCTTATGGTGAGAAATTACTAATTTACCCCTAAGTATAAAATTACCATTATACCCCTAGGGCTAAAATCGACTGTACTGTTTGACATGACTGTTTCTGTTACTGCATATCATGATGTATGTATGTCTGATGCATGGGTTGGGTTTATATTGGAAGAAGTGTGAGTGGCACTGCCACGTTACTGAAAGGGGCTATGCCTCGTACTGTTTCTGAAAGGGGCTTTGCCTCGTATACTGTTTAACTGAGCAGCCATGCTGCGACTGTGGTGTGTGGGCTGGGTGGGTCGAGTTATTCCCCACATGGTGTGTTGGCTGGTACGGGTGGTGTGTAGCGGTTGGTGGGTTGAGTAGTCTCCCCAATTGGGTTTGCATTTATACTGTATTACTGTACTGTACTGTTCTGGGCCTATGGGCCAATCTGTTATCTGAGTAGGGCTTCAGCCCAGTATCTGTTATAGGGCCTTGGCCCAGATTACTGTTTCCTGAATGGGGCTTCGGCCCAGTATCTGACTGAGACTGGTTAGGGTTTAGGCCCAGTGGGCTTGAGCCAATTTGGGCTTTGGATGGGTTCTGCACACACTGAGTTTTCCCAAACTCACCCTTTCTTTCCATCCTTGCAGGCGAGCCCTAGATCGTGACTTGGACGCTGGGAGGGATTCAGAGTGGCCACGAGGACTGAACTGTCATCATAGTTGGTTTTTTTTTATTATTTAATTACCTTTTATTGGTTTTATTTTGACATGGGTTGTAATAAGGCCGCTATAACTGTTATTCGGGATTTCTCTACCGTTTTATTTCAAACACAAACCTACACCGTTTTCAAAATTAAACAAACATTTCATTAACCGACCTGACTTTACTGAAGACTAAGGAGGACAATAAGACTAAAATGAAACGATTAACAAATGAGATAGAAATTAGGTTGAATAATAATTAAATCGGGAATTTCAAGAAAAACAAGTATTACTTTTCAAAAATCTCAAACATCAGACTTAGTATATAGGACGGCGTAGCATAGTCTAGGTGATGTAGCACACCGGACATGGCCATAACGTCTGGGCCAGGTCTGGGGTGTTACAGCAAAGCTTCCGCAACATAAATGTTTTCATAAATAAATATCTTAAAAACGTTTAAACTTAATTTGTTGTTCGTGGACAAGTCATAAGGTTAAAGTGTGGCAATGGATGTGTGCATGTCTAGGATTGGATTTAGGAAGAGCTTGGTACTTAAGCAGTCTAAATGGCTCACCTCCTCTTCTCTTGAATCCTACCTGGTGCGTAGTATCCATTCACTTTAAGCCATAAAAAAGAAAGTCTGATTTTCTGATGCTTAAACTGTTTTTATAATAACATGTTTCCGCAACTACAAAGGTTTACAAGCTTTCGTAATTTTTCCATAAGAATTTACAAAGTTGTTTCAATTATTACAATGAATCACGTTTTGGAAAAAAATAAAGGTTTTATACAAGTTTACCGGTAAAAGTTTCTAAACATTAAGAAGGGTTTTCAATGAAAACATGGTTTTCGGAAAACACTTCAATGTGACACGCCAGACTTGGCCGTAACGTCTAGGCCGGGTTTGGGGTGTTACATTTAGTGGTATCAGAGCCCGGTTGCAACAACTCGGCTATGGATTGAGTCCAAAAAGGTTTTCGTAAAATTTTAAAAATTTAGGCCCAAGAAGGGTATTTTTGGAAATCAGTTTTTGAAAAATTTAGAAAAACTCTTTCAAACTAGTTTTCTTCAAAATATTCATGTTTTGAAGGTCTGATTTTGAAAAGTTTTGAGTTTTCTGAAATCTGACAACTGAAGAAGTGGCACAATGAGTTCCTGGCATCAAGTCTGTAAGTATTTCTGCTTTATATTTTGTACTGTACTGAGATAATACTGTAGATAGAACTGAGCCTTTGATATGATACTGTAGATAAGGTAGTACTGAAGACTATAGAGACTGAGACTGTAGGGGAACTAAAAACCCTAAAAAAAAATTGAGACCGTAGCTAGGCTATGATTCTGTAAAAATAAAAACTTTAAAATACTATCTCTACATAAGACATATGAATTAACAATAAAATTTTTGAGATATTTGTAGTTATTTGATATGTGTACTGGTAATGTAGAATATTGATATGGGTTTTGAGGGTACGCACAGTTTGCCAAGCTTATTCTAGCTAGGTGTGTGATGGTTGGAAAGAATTGTATGCGCAAATGATAATGTTTATTTACTTCGGTAATTAGATGTTCTGGGTCGTAGTAAAATTATTTAGAACAGAGTGTGCAGCGGTAGCGTAGTAGAGTAGTCGATACACGACTATCTTATTATTTACAAATTTCGAGGACGAAATTTTTTTTAGGAGGGGTGAATTGTAACACACTAAATTTGGGCCTAGAAGTGTTGGGCTTGTGTAACATCCTGATTTTCGGGATTTTTCGGGATTTATGAGATTTTGGTGAAATTTTGAAATTTTGGTGTTCTGAATATTGGAATTGTGTTTAAGTGTGTTAGTGGGCCTTTAGAAGGCCCAAGCCTAAGTTAAAACCCGGTAAAATATCAAGTTTGAATTTTAAGTGAATAGGAGACTTGGTTAAGTGGGCTTTTAAGAAAAACTTCGTAAATTATGATACAAGAAGAGCTTTGGCAAAGTGGCAAGGTGGCGCCACTAAGTTCCTAAAAAAGTGGCGCCTGGGAAGGAATTAAAGGTCCAAGGTTCAAGTTGCAAGGTAAGCGTATTGTTACTTTTTAGTTTTTAGGCATGTGCCGGGCATGTGATCACTTAAATGAATTTTGGCTAGGGCCTTAGGAAGGTTGGGCTGAATGCTTTGTTAGTAATTAGGGTTAGTTTCTTTTCTTTTTCTGTCATGACAAATTAGGGTTAGCCACCTAAAAGCTTTCACTTTCATTTATCCTTCTCTAAGTTTTCACAAAAGCCAAAAACGTAGATTCCTTCCCCTCTGTGCCGATTTCTTCTTCCTCTTCTTCTCCTTCATTGCTTTCTTTTCCTTTTTGCTTTCTACCTCAGTCCAACATCCCTGTTACTCAAATCCATCTTTTCTTTCAATTCCATCCTCCCTAAAACCACCATAGCCGATTGCCATAAAAGCCAAAATCCTGAAAACTTACTTCTCGTGCCGATTTCTCCAAGCCAATTCCTTCTTTTCTTTTCATTCCTTTTGACCGATTTTCATCTTCTTTAAACCCTTAGTATCTATCGGCAATACTACTCCAAAGTTATAGCCTCAAATCATCATCTTCTTCATCACTCAAAAGCCGAAACCACCATAAATTTAGGAGCTTGTAGCCGAAACTTCAGATCTCCTGGATTCGAGTTCAACTATCATTTAGGGGCTAGATCTACATCAGATCTGAGTAGAAACAGAAGGGAAATCAATGGTAAGTGCTCATTAACCCAGATCTATAAGTTATTTTACAATTTAGAAAAAGTTGAAGTCCCTAAAATCTAAGGAGGCTGTCGATTTGGGCATAGCGCTCTAAGGGTCATTAACCAATGATTTCATTTGGTGATTAGTGTGTTCTAGAGGTGATTGACGAAAGCTTGGATCTTTGGAACGACTAGATCTAGATCTAGTCATCAACTTCGGGAAAGGTAAGATTTTGAGGGCCTTAGGGGCATTGGCCGAATATGGGTAAGTGAATATTGGGATTGTTTGTTGTAGTTTTGCAATCTAAGAATTGTGGTAATTGATTGTAGGACATCGTGGGATATCTCTCTAGCAGTCGTCGCGAAACAGGTATGTATCGAACCCCTTCTTTAGTCTAATTCGGCAAAAGCCGAAATGCCAAAATTCTGGCATTTTGTGGGCTTGTGAGTGTGCGAATGCTCACAAGACGTTAGAAATCGTTAGATCTGAAATCACAATGAGGTAAGCTAGTCGCGTGTGGAATTTTGTATACTTCGGTAATTGGGCCTCGATGGGCTGCAAATGGGCCCAATGGGCTTACGGGCCCATATGGGTAAAAATAGGCAATAAGTATGTTCTGTTAGACTGAAGGATCAAAACTGCTAAAACTGGAAAGTTGGTTATGAAACTTGGACTAAATGGGCTTAATTTGCTAATAGACACCATAGGGCCCATTAGGGGTTTTAGGGCCCAATAGTTAAAGTTGTTAAACTAAGCTAAATAGACTACCGTGAAGACAAATGGATTAGTAGTGACTGTATTATTCATGAAAACCCTAAAAACTGATAAAATTACTGAAATACCCTTATAGGTGAAAAATTACGATTTTACCCCTAAGAGTAAAATGACTGTTATACCCCTAGGGTTAAGTTTGACCGAAAATGCATGTTTTACTGTTACTGTTTATTGCATGCCATTATTATCTGTTGCATGGGACTGGGATATTGATGGAGGAAGTACTGAAAGTGGCTTGACCACGTACTAGAGGCCTTGCCTTAATTTACTGTTATCTGAGCAGCCATGCTGCAACTGTGGAGTGTAGGGCTGGGTGGGTTGAGTTATTCCTCACACGGTGTGTAGGGCTGGTACGGGTGGAGTGTAGCGGATGGATTTCGGCTGGGTCGGGCTTGCATACATGATATTATCTATTCTATTCTGAAATGGGCCTATGGGCCATACTGTTAACTGAAAGGGCGAAGGCCCAGTTTACCGTATCTGGATAGGGCTTCGGCCCGGTGCGCTTGAGCTGACTTGGGCTCTGGATGGGCATTCTATACACACTGAGTTTTCCAAACTCACCCTCTTTCTTTCCATCCATGCAGGTGAGCCCTAGTTGGTGGACTAGGAGCTGGGAGGGATTTAGAGTGGCCACGAAGATTTAAACTTCTGGTTTTCAATTATTTCATTTTATTATTTATTTAGATTATTTAATTTTGGTTTCTGGGTTGTAATAAGGCCGCTCTATTTATTTTATTTTGGTTTTTTAATTCTTTCATTATTTAATTATTTTTAGCTTAAGTAGGACACTGTTTAAATCGTTTTGAAATTGGTTATTTCTACGGCGCGTTTTTGTAAAAGTTACTTGTTTTCAAATATTTCAAAAATAGAGCAAAGCTTCCACAACATAAATGTTTTCATAAATAAATATCTTAAATACGTTTAAACTTAATTTGTTGTTCGTGGACAAGTTATAAGGTTAAAGTGTGGCAATGGATGTGTGCATGTCTAGGATTGGATCTAGGAAGAGCTTGGTACTTAAGCAGTCTAAATGACTCACCTCCTCTTCTCTTGAATCCTACCTGGTGTTTAGTATCCATTCACTTTGAGCCATAACAAAGAAAGTCTGATTTTCCGATGCTTAAACTGTTTTTATAATAACATGTTTCCACAACTACAAAGGTTTACAAGCTTTCGCAATTTTTCCATAAGAATTTACAAAGTTGTTTCGATTATTACAATGAATCACGTTTTGGAAAAAATAAAGGTTTTATACAGGTTTACCGGCAAAAGTTTCTAAACATTAAGAAGGGTTTTCAATAAAAACATGGTTTTCGAAAAACACTTCAATGTGACATGCCAGACTTGGCTGTAACGTCTAGGCCAGGTTTGGGGTGTTACAGGTTATTTTTACAGTAGTGAATCGTTTCAGTTGCTATCTCCCTCATGTTGAGTAGTGGTGGAATTGTGCGATGTTAGAGGGTTTTTGGTGATCTCGGGATTGCATAAGCAGCGAAATGATACAGGTGTGTACCTGAAATGTCGAAAATGGGATTCAGCGAAAGGTTAAAATTGCTTGCTATCAAGAAATAAGAGAAAATGATGTGAAAAATTATAGAGAAAGGAAACAAGGGTGTTATAAGCTTGGAAATCAACATTTTGCACTAAAATAGTTTTGGAAAGCAGTAGTAGTCTAATTTTGAAAAATCATCAAAAATAGTGGAAATTGAGTTAGAGGTTGAAAAAAATATGAAATTAAAATCTATTGAGTCTAGTTTTTCATGTGTAAATTATGAGTTATAATGAATTTTGTGAGACAAGGTCAGAATGGTTTCGGGTTCCCCTATTCTGACTTTGAAAAATCATCAAAAATTATTAAAAAATTAATTAGGGGCTTACATTTATATTTTTAAATCCTTAATGAAGTCTATTTTAAAGAGAAACAAATGGAAACATCATTCAAATTCTGTACTAAGAGATAAATAAATTTTAGTAAGGAAAGGTTGAAGCTGTCAAACAGCAAAATAGGGATAAATTTGAAGATTTTACTGTACTTATTTGATAAACTATAAATTCTAAAAATTTTATGACAGAAAGTATTTGAGTCTAGTTTCAAAAACTTCAAGTGGATAAATTTGAAATTCTATAGCTCAAGATATAAATAATTTAGTAACAATGACTCAAGTAGATAGCTTTGAATGAATATATAAGTAAATAGTGAAAACATATATGAATATATAGCTAGCATGGGTTACATTAAAAATGGATCACATGGCTAAGGCCAATTTGGGCGTAGTGGCTGGGTAGGCCACATGGGCGTGTGGGCCCATTTCTCTGAAAAGTTGTCTAAGGTTGCATGAGTTGCCCAAGTCAACTGTGGACTTAATGAAAGGTCGGTAAGCCCTACTTAGACCCCTATATGAGTGATCTGTCTGTTTGATTTTTGTATCGAGCATGAATTATGATATTTGAATGTATGTACTGTAATTACATAATAGCATGACATTTTTTGTATGTTGCATTGCATCGGGTTGGTTATTGTTATTTGGAGGAAGTGTCTGAAAGGCTATTAATCCTGTTATTTGGCAGCTCTATTGCAAATTTCTGATTATGTGCCACATTTTGGTACAACAAGGTGTGTAGGGATAGGTGGGTTGATTTAATCTCCACATGGTGTGTAGGGATGGATGGAGATGGTGCGTAGAGGTTGGTGGGTAGGATTCTAATTTTCTGCTATTACATATTATATCTGAGATGGGCCAATGCCCTAAATTTATCTGAGACTATATCCGAATGGGCCAAGGCCCAAACTAAATCTGTAATGGGCTCAGGCCCCAAACTGCAATTGATTATTTCTTGATGTGTATCTGTATATATGTTTTCTGTGGGGATTACACACTGAGTTTGTGAAAACTCACCCCCTTTTCTGTTTAATCTGTACAGATAATCCCTAGACTTAAATTGATCGGTGCAGCGGTGGACTCGACGGTGAGCACGGTTTCTAGTACTTTACTTTGATTTATGATTATATCTTTATTATTGGTTAATTGTTGATGTAATTTGGGACTTTTTGGACTTTTACCCTTAATTGTGGGTTATTATTGGGTTTTTATGGATTTTATAACTGCGCAAACTCAACAAACAAACGGTTTTTACTTAAACAAATGGGTTTTCCTAAAATAAATGGATTTATATGATTATCTCGGTTTTCTTAAAATTAATGATTTCTAAAGCTTCCAAAACGAATTATGTTTTTCATAAATCAAACTAATCGGCAAATGGTTTTTGAAGGTAATAAGAGTTAACTAAAAGTAGACAAATCGAACATGATTTTATCATGTCAATTTAGTTTTCAAACACCTTATCATGTGACACTGCCAGATTCGGCCACAACGTTTAGGCCAGGTTTGGGGTGTTACAGTCATTATATTACTTCAGATAGACTCGATGAGGTACTGTGTACCAACTTACTTCGGCTTGTCCGATGAGACATTGGGTGTCAACTATTGCTTTGAACTATCCGATGAGGCACTGGGTGCCATAATGGTGTGTTTGGTTGGATCCGTGTACCCGCCAAGGTTTGAGTTATGTTGATAGGGGTAAAACAATAAATTTGTAATTAGAATTGATATTGAATGAATTGATAAACCCAATGATTCTGTATATGAAATGGATTAAGAAATCGAAATAAGAAGTGAAAATAGAATGCATTGGAAATAATGAAATAGTGTATGAGTTAATTGAATATAATCTTATGAATTAATTATAATTATTTTTATTGAAAAATGTTGGTTTAAATGTTTACATTGATTCTTGAATGACTAATGTTGTAAGGTTTTAGATATGAAATGGAATAAGATATTGAATTGGGATATAGAAATGAAATATATGAAATAATGATTTTATGAAATGGTTATTGATGAAATGCATGAAATCGATATTGAAATAGTAAGAAGATATATAAATTAAAATTAAGAAAAGCTATTTAAGATGCATATTATTAAAAAAATTTAAAGTTTAAATGCATGAATGATTTATTGAAAGTAAAATAGTGGTAAGATTAAATGTGCATATTTCTTGTTTTTACTTTAAGTATTTGAATTATAGTGATACCACTGGGTGTATACTCAGCATACAGTTTGTTTCCGTGCGCAGATTAGGTATAGAAATTTTGAAGAGTTGTATTTGAGATTACGAGCTTTCATATCATCACATCTTCAAGCAACAAGAAGGTGTGTTTTAAAATTTTGAATAGAATGGCATGTACTTAGAAAAATCAAGTATGTTCCAAGTAGTAGTAAGGACTAAATTATAAATTATTTAAATTTTTTATTTGTCCGTTTTTATGTTCAAATATATCAATGATTAGCCAAGAATTACTTTGGCACCAAATGTAATATTCCTATATTAGGTTCCTTGAGTCGAACATGGTATAGAGGTGTTATATTTAGTGGTATCAGAGCTTAGGTTTTCTGATTTCTGGGGAAAAAATAAGTTTAGAAGTACATGCCATATAGTATATATCGGTGTGATGAGATGTGATATCAATATTAGAAGCATTGATAAGCTTGAAAATATGAATTATTATTGATAAGGAAATGGTTTTGAATTAGTTAGAAATGACTCAAGAAGGAAATTGATAAATATTGAAATTTGATTAAAAAAAACTTATTTTCTATCATAGATATTGGAAGAAATGGCAATAAACCTGATATTGCCTGATGAGATAACAACTTCAGCACAGAGGGAGAGAGTTGATAAGATTATGAGAGAAGTACAAGATTATAGAATGAAACCAATAGAAGATATAGTTCAGCACCTTATTACTGTAAATTGAAAGATGCAAGAAGTGATATGGAAGGGTCATAAACTGAATAGAAAGAATAAAGTGCAATATTTGACCCTTAGAGAAACATTAATAGAACGAGAGCATAAAATCATTTTTAACCAACTTTGGAAGACATCGATACCACGAACCTATTGGAATCTAGTTATAAACTACGTGAAGGTTATAATCTTTCAAGGAGCAAGAAAGATAGTAAGACAAAGTGTAGGCTCACGAAAGTTGATTGGGAAGCAAAATGTCTTTCACATACCATGGATGGAAAAATTAGTTGTTAGGAAACTTCCAAGTGAATTTATAGGTTCAATACCCGTTATAAAGGAAAAGGAAGAAGATCCTGAGGAATTTTCGAATTGGATCGTAGAAGATGAATTTGAAGAGAATTTCGAACCTAATATAGAGAATTTTCTGGGGGGAAGATACAGAATCGAAGATGGAAAAAGACGCAGAAATGGCTTTAAGTGGTTAAAAGTAAAAGTTAGGGACTAGTGAATATGAAGGAGAATGAGTATATATGTATATATAGTTGTGCATGTATAGAATGTGAACTTAGAAAGCTAGAGCTTTTGAATGAAAAGTTTGGTATATTAATAATATAAATTTAGTCTTTTAGAAATGGAAGAGACAATAGAGATATGAGAAATGGAATAGAATATTAATATTTTCTAATTACGAAAATAAAAAATGAATAGTAATAATAAATAAATAAAATAAAAATAGTGTAAGTATTTTAGAGAACATAAAAAGGTAGCAAAATGATTTTAAGAATTAGTGACTAGAGAGCAATTTAAAGTGTGAAAAGAAGAAGAAGAAGGAATAGCAAAGATGTAAATTGTGTAATAAAAGAGGCAAACTTTGGAAAGAACAGTTACCTCGAGGAGACTATTGGCAACAGCCGGGCCAATAGATTTCTAAGAGGTTTGGATTAAGAGTAATAACTCTAATCCATAATTGGAATAATCATTGTTTGCCTCGAAGAGAGAAAGAAAAGAAAGGAAATGAAAATGAGAATATAAAAGTATAACAAAGTAGAGCCTAGAAATATATATAGGATTATAAGAATAACTCCAAAGATAATCTACTAAAGGTTTTCAATTCTTATGGAAAAGATTTTGTCATTTATAGTGATGATCCTTGAGCGGTTTTCGTCTTGTTTTGATGTAAGACTAGAAGTGATTGCTTATGCATTCCATCAACTAAAAATGTATGAACGCAATTATCTGACACACGATTTAGAAACTAGCTGTTGTGGTTTTTGCTCTAAAGATTTTGATACACTATTTGTATGATGAAAAGTGTTATATTTATACCGATCATAAAAGTCTCAAAAATCTTTTATCTCAAAAGGAGTTTAATTTAAGACAGCATCGTTAGATAGAGCTCTTGAAAAATTTTGATTGTGTTATTGATTATTACCTTGATAAAGCTAATGTTATAGCTGATGTATTAAGTAATAAAGTAACAATTGAATTGGGAACGATGTTTGCTTAGCTTAGTATCAATGATGATGAAAATTTATTGGCTGAATTAAAAATCAAATTGGTAATGTTGATCAAATTAAGTTAACGCAGTTAGAAGATGACAAATTGGTGAAGAAAAAAGAAATGGTTCAGAATAGTATATTAGAAAATTTTAGCCTTGATAATTGTGGTTGCTTGAGATTTTACAATCGAATTTATGTTCTGGATGTTTCTAAATTGAAAAAGTTGATAGTTCATGAAGCTCATAATAGTCTTTTTGCTTTGTATCTTGGAGGAACGAAAATGTATCACGATTTGCGAAAATCTTATTAGTGGTCAGAAGTGAAAAAGAGATGTGGTCGAATATATGGATAAATATTTGACTTATCAACGAGTTAAGGCAATGCATCAGATTCCTACTAGACTACTTCAGATTATTAACATTCCTTAATGGAAATGGGAATTGTGACATTATGGATTTTGTAACAGGGATACCCTTATCAGCAAGTAAAAAGAATACTATTTCAATGGCTGTTAATAGGCTTATGAAATCACCTCATTTTACAGCAGTCAGAACTGATTTGGTCACTTTAGGAACTTGATGAAGTTTAAATTCAGGAAATTGTGAGGTTTTACGGCATTCCTGTATGTTGAATGGAATTGAATGAAAGAAAAATGATTGGGCTAGAATTAATCCAAGAAACGGGGGAGAATTGTTAAGAAAATTTGAGATAGGCCAAAGGTAGCTTTCGACAGACAGAAATCGTAGACAAATCTAAAACATTGGGATATTGAGTACCCTGTTGGCGACAAAATATTTCTTAAAGTTTCACCTTGGAAGAAAATATTGAGATTTGACCGAAAAGGAAAACCAAGTCCTCGTTTTATTAGGTCATAAGAAATTATAGGAAGAGTTGAACCAGTTGCCTATCGCTTAACATTGCCTCTAAAATTGCAGAAAATTCATGATGTCTTTCATGTCTCGAATCTTAAGAGATATAGATCAGACCTTTCTCATGCCATTTCAACAGAAGATATAGAAATCCAACCTGATTTGTCTTATGAAGAAGAACCAATTAAGATATTAGCTCAGGAGGTAAAGAAGTTACGGAATAAACATGTTCCCGTGGTGAAAGTGTTGTGGAGAAGTTATAGTCATAGTGTAGAAGAAGCAACTTGAGAACCGAAAGAAACAATGAGATCACGGTACCCCCACCTCTTTTCAAGTAAATTTCGAAGATGAAATTTATTAGGGAGAAGAAATGTAATAACCCAAAAATCACTGGTGTAACACCCCAAACACGACCTAGATGTTATGGCTGAATCTGATGATGTTACATGTTAGGGTGTTTGAAAACTACGTTGTTACAATAAAGTCATTCCCGTTTAGTTACTATTCCTTATCTCTTATTAATTCCAAAATCTGTATTACCCATTAATCGATTGTTTCAAAAAAAAACTTAACTCATTGTGGAAGTTTTAAAACAGTTTAAGTAATCGTGAGATTTAGAAAAGAACTTCAGCTTTTTGAAAACCGAGTTTTTCCTACGACTAACAGCTATAAATCCATAACCATAAATAAAAACCAAATTTAAGCAAAATTCCCAAAAAGTCCCCAAATTACATCCAATAAACCAATAATAATAAAACCATAAATCATAAATTATAAAGCGTAACAGTCCAAAAACTATGGTCACCGTCGAGTCCTCGCCTCACCGATCCGTCTAGGTATGGGGATTTCCTGTGCAAATTAAATAGAGGGGGTGAGTTTTTGTAAACTCAATGTGTAATCCCACAAAAAACAAACAACAATAAACACATTGCACAGACAAAAGCAGTCTTGAGCCTAAGCCTCTTTCAATATCAGTAACAGTTTACGCTTAGCCCGTTTCAGTACAGTATCAAATATGCTATAGGGCCTTAGCCCGTCACAGTATCAGTATCAGTCATACAATAATTAGTAACAAAGTCTTACCCAACCAGTCTATACACACCATCTCCGTCCACCCCTACATTCCGTGTGTGGTTTAAAACATCCACCCATCCCTACACTCCAAGTAGTATCTAATGCGACACATAAACAGTAATTTGTAGTTGATCTACTAGATATTAGGCTTAAGAGCCTTTCAGTACACTTCCTCCAAATATCAACATCCCAACCTAATGCAATGCAAACATACAGTAAATGACATGCTTTTATGCAACTATCAATAAACATATATATATATATATATCAGTAAATAGGCAAACATTTATCTTACTCAGTACAACTATCATTTCTACAGGTCACACAATTAAGGGTCTATACAATACTTATCGACCCTACAGTAAGTTCATAGTCGACTTGGGCGAACCGTGCAACCCTATAAATCAATTCAGTAAAAATGGGCTCACACGTCCATGTGGCCTGCCCTTGTGGGCCCACACACCCATGTGGCCCACACAGTACAAATTGGCCATGGCCGTGTGGACCACACGGCCTGGCCTAGAATCCTACATGCCCATGTAGCCTACACGGCCAAAAATAGTCTAGCCTGTGTCTTGCACACGACCTGTATGGCCATCACATGACCGTGTCTTACACGTACGACCTTGCCTTGTTGATCACTCACCCGTGTTAGGGCACACGGCCTACTACAGGGCGACCACTCACCCATGTGGCGTCAACAGTATGGTTTTTTGGCTTTCGTTGAAACCCTATTTTTTGTGTTTTCGAGTACACAGCTGTATCATTTTTTATACCTAAACACTCCTGAGCACTCCAGTACCTATAATTGACCAACATTTCACTCAATTAATCACTTAAACAATCGAAATAGACTAAACCCAAAACAGGATATTCATCTTTTGAGCGAAAAATCCTTACCCTCAGTCGAATAAGATAAATTTCACGCCCTTAAAACACCAATGAACGATCTTCAACCCTTCAATTAACCCCTAAACACCAAACGAAACCCTTCTTAACACCTGACCAAAATAAAGTTAAAGTTTAACCAAAAACTAAACTTACCAAATGCGTATAATCCACGATGTACAACAGAATCGAAAAGAAAGGAAATGGAAGAAGGAAAGGATGACAGAAAATTTAAAAGAAAATTCGGCAGTAAGAAGGGAGCACCAACGTCAAAAAGAAAATAAAGAAGAGATTTTTTTGGGAAAAATGAAAGTGACCAAAAATCTATCAGATTACTCCTAACTACCTACTACTACTACTCAATCTCAACTGCTTCAGTATTTTAATTCCTCTCAAACATCTACATGACACCAGTAGCAAAATGATTCCCTCGCTTACGCAGGGACTCGAACACAGGACATCTATCATGCCAGCACTCAACTTAACCATCAAACCAGTAGGCCCATTCTGATATATACTTATAAACATTTAAATAAAAGCCTACTGGATAAGGTTAAGGCTTTATTTATAAAAATACTAAAATTTGCCTAAGTCATTGTAACATCTCGAATTTGAGCTTAATCAAAATAGTGATTTCTAAATCACTAATCCGATGTTGGAGAAATTATTTTAGTATTATTTTTTAAGTTATAGTATGTTATTATGAGTGCATGAAAGGGCAAAAGTTATGATTGTGTAACGCTTCAAAAATGTAAGGGTTGTAATTTTGCATGATATGACATAAAATGCATGTTTGACATGTTGGATGAGTAATTTGGGTGTGTTTGGGGGTTTTTAGGAAGCATAGGTTCGAGTCTTGGCTTTTGCAAAATGTTTAGTTTTGCTATTAAATGGATCTGGACGCTAGTATATAAGCCATATATTTAATTGTGTTGGTTTTATGACACAAAAATAGCCTGGTGACTTGGTGGCAGGTGGCGTGACTGGACACTGTAAGAGCGTGGGTTCGAATCCTATGGCAGGCAAGGAATATTTATTTTGCTAACATGGGACGACAAGTGTTGGAAGTGGATTCGGACTCTGTTGAATGAGAGTTAGTTGTGGAGGATATCAAGTAGTAAATCAAGGAGGGATAAGTGGAGAGATTTGTGGAGGGTTTCAAGGGATTTGAAGGGTGTGGGAAATGTTGGCCGAATGTGGGTTTCCTTTGGTGCAAAAATCAGTCACAGGCACAAAATGCAAAAAGGGCTAGTTTTTTCTTATTTTGTATTTTCAGTTTTTACCTTTTCTTTGAAGTCTTACCACTCTTGGTTTTCTGAAGCCAAAGTAACTTCTAGTCAGTTCAGGTATCTTTCTTTGTGCTGCATATTGGGGTTTTCTTTTTTTTCACAATCACTTACTCTCGTTTCGACTATCCTTCCTTCTCATATTTCTTTTATTTTTCTCTCTACATTTCAGGTTCTTTCCTTCTTGTGGCCGAATTTTTGTCAAAGGTTAGGGGTACTTGAATGTTGGCTGAATACATATTCCTCTCTTCTCCTCTCAATATCTTTCTTTCTTTATTTTATGTTTTTCTTTTTTCAGTCGATTCTCCTCTTGACTAACTACCTTGTTCACCGCTTTCTCTCAGTTGATTTGTTTTAGTTGGCCGAATATTACTAGTAAGTGTTTCTTTGATATCGGGTTCTTCTCTTTTTTTCCCCTCTATCTGTCGATGCTCATCTTGCTTTCTCTTCGATAGGGTCTTATTCCATTAACACATTCTTTCTCTGTCGTTGCTCGAATAGGGATACCCTTGGTGCGTGTTGTTTCTGCTATTTCTAATACGTTTGGTGTCGGCTTGTGAAGGGGTGTAGGTCGACTCCTCCTTTCATCAAATCTTAGGCAATTGTGCTGTCTGTAAGTGTTAAACCGAATGGTATTTTCTTTTTGGGCAAGGGTTTTCATATTCTTTCTTTAGACTATTATCTGTTTAACCATGATTATAGTCAATAACAATGGATGGATTGCACTTGTGGTATAGTTAATCGGCAAGGGACGTGTGGCCAGTTATAGTTAATGACCTAAGCCAATCAAACCGATTGTTAATCGATCAAGGTGAGTAGGAGTTGGCGTTTTGAGCTCGATTAGTTGTTAAATCGATTAGTAATATGACTAACAGTATATCTTATTTGTATTAGGGTTCGGAGCTCGTGGATCTTAGCTCAGTTTCGTATACAGGTGTGTATCCACGCCCCTATTTTACTGTGAATCGATAAATGCCAAAAAGTTGAAAAGCCAAAACTTCAGCATTTGACGCCACACGAGCGTACGATCGCTAGTATGGTAAATCGAGTCCACAAAATATGGGCGATAAGCTGTAGAGGCCACCACGAGCGTTCTCGTGGGTTTGGGTAATTATGGGCCATGTGGCCAATAGGCTCATGTGCCCCACACGGACGAAATCCTTGATAAGTGGCAAATGTTGGACTAGGCCTTGTAAATTACGTAGGTGTGACTGAATTTGGGCTAAATGGGCCACACAAGCGTGTGGGCCCACTTGGGCCGAGTAGTGGGCTTTGGGCCCATTAATTCTATTTTGGCCATATAGGTTACTAGAGTCACTCGAGGCGATGGTAGACCTTCTGAACGGTTGTGATCTGTATCGAGACTCCATAATTAGTAAAATGACCAAAATACCCTTGAGGGGTAAAATTACCATTTTACCCCTAACTGATGAAAAGACCGTTTTACCCCTAGTGGTAGGTTGATTGATGTGTGTATGATATTTATATG
Organism: Gossypium stocksii; assembly: GCA_020496765.1. Lineage (NCBI taxonomy): Eukaryota > Viridiplantae > Streptophyta > Magnoliopsida > Malvales > Malvaceae > Gossypium > Gossypium stocksii. Next base: position 36,604,406 of record CM035629.1, read on the forward strand.
ACTGATTCTGAGTATGACATATTGCATACATGTAATTTTATGTCACGACATTCTTCATGGGGTTGGGATTTTGATATGGAGGAAGTACTGTATAGTGGCTTTGCCACGTATTTTCTGTTACTGGTGGCTTTGCTATATTTTCTTATTCGAGTGGCTTTGCCACATTTACTATCACTAGCAGCTTTGCTGCATTATTACTACTAGCAACTTCGCTACAATATTGGTGTGCTGGTTGGGTGGGTCGATTTTATCCCCATATGGTGTGTTGGTTGGTACGAGTGGTGTGTTGGTTGGATTGGGATGGGTTCCATTAATGTACTGTATTGATTCTATATTGGGCTTAAGCCTACACTGTTACTGTATAGGGCTAAAGCCCAGACTGTTCGGTACTGAATAAGGCTCAGGCCTAGACTATATCTACATGTACTGTTCTGTTTGACTAATAGGGGGTTACACATTGGGTTTTCGCAAACTCACCCTTTCTTTTAACTGTACAGTTAATCCCCAACCTTAAACGATTTGAGCTACAGAAGGACGCAGAGGTGGCCACACGATCGCTGCTTTTCTGTTTTTGAATTTATTCACGTAAATTACATATTGGGTTTTTTGTTTATGTAATAAGGCCATTTGAGGATTTAAATTTTAATTGGATTTGATTTCTTGCTTTAAACTGTTAGAGTAGGATAAACGAGTTTTCAAATTAAAAACTATTTTCAAAGACAAACACGCATTTTTAAACTTCATGGTTTTCAATTAGAAATGCTTCTGCGGTTTTGATCAGTCTAACAAATTAACGATAACAAATACGACAATTTTTTTGCTAAGATATTTTCAACTCATAATAACGTAATTTGCTAAATTTTTCTTAAGCAATAAAAACTAGATGGGTTTTAAATTAGATTCGGATTTTTGCTAACAAATCTAAATTTTGGAAAGCTTTTGACGGGATGATTTTATAAACATAAACACAAAAAGGTTTGAACATTAAATAAACTTTTACTGATAAATCCAGTTTTTGAATGACACTTTGATGTGACACGCCAGATTCGGCCATAACGTCTAGGCTGGGTTTGGGCATTACAGATTTATTAGTAAATTGTGTTAAATAGCTAGAGAGTTATAATTGGGGGTCTTTAATAGACAAATTTAGTGTGGCCGGCCATGAGACAAGGAATTAAAGAAAATCAATTTTTGTCAACCTTTAGTCAAAATTAGGTGAGATATTTATCAATTAAATAATGGCCTAAGAGCTAGCTATCATCTTTTCATTCTCTTCTTCATTTCACCAAAAATTTTAGTCAAGAAAGGGGTCTTGGAAGCTTGAAAACTCAGCCACTTATTTCTCATCCAAGTAAGTGATTCTCATGGTCTTTCTTGTTAATTTTTACCCATGTATCATGGTCTACCTATTGAGGGGACTATTTGCAAAATGGTTGAAAGTTTAGAGATTCACCATGAGAGAATATATGTTTTTTTCTGGAATGTTGTGAAAGAAAATGAATTATTGTTGTTAAATAAACAACTTTTGTGAAAGGGTGTTCATGGAAAACACCTAAATTGGGCTTAGTTGTAAAAGTTATAAATTGTGTAGAAATTGCTTGAAATAATGGAAATTGTGGGCTGTTATAAGAGTGAAAGGAATTTGGTTGGGCTTGGTTAATAAGGAAATTTGAAAAAAATTAATTTTCGAGCCTAGGGGTAAAATGGTCATTTTACAAAAGTTTAGGGGAAAAATGGTCATTTTTCCAAATTATGAATTTTTAGATTGTCTAGATTAAAGTAGTGATTAAATTAATGAATTTTTATTGTTATAGATCATGAATTACAAAATCTGAACCTAAACTGGGGGAAGGCCAAGCAAATAGACTAAACCTAGCAGTTATTCACATTTTGTATACCGAGGAAAGTTGTAGATAAATAATACAAATTTTCCTATAATTATGCATGAAATTAATGTTTTGGCATATATTGAAAAATTGTGATATTGAGAAATGCATTGATGAGAATTTAATAAGATAAATCCCGATTGAACCGTAAGAATAGAATGGATATTCGTTGCTGTAGTACTGGGGTCATACGAGAGCTAGTGTAAGACCATGTCTGGGACATGGCATCAGCCTTGTTACGTGTCATTGTAAGACCATGTCTGGGACATGATACTAATATGTGCTAGCCAGTGTAAAACCATGTCTAGGACATGGCATCAGCGTTGATACGAGTGCTAGTGTAAGAGCATGTCTGGGACATGGCATCGGCCTCGATTTGCAAGCTAGTGTAAGATCATGTCTGGGACATGACATCGGCTTGGAGATGTGTCAGTGTAAGACCATGTCTGGGACATGGTATCGGCATGGATAGAGGAGACCCAGTGTAAAACCATGTCTGGGACATGGCATTAGCTTTGATACATGAGAGTCAGTGTAAGACCATGTTTGGGACATGGCATCAACTTGACATGTGAGCCAGTGTAAGACCATGTCTGGGACGTGGCATCGACATGATTCCATTTGTATGAGGCTTATTGAATATCTTTTCATATTCTAATTGGTTCAACGAGAAATTAAAAGTTGATGTCAAATATGAGAGATATCATGATGACATTATGAGTGGTGCAGGTACATATATGAATTGTATAAAATATGAGCTCGAACTTATGTTGTTTGGGTAGTAAAAGATAAAAATGAATAAGTTATGCTTGTAACCATTCTTTTGTATCATGCATAAATTGTAATGTAATGGGAGCATGTTATAGAATTGGTATATTGTTTTTAATTATTTACTTGCAACTTACTAAGCTTTACACTTTCTCCCTCTCCTTTCTATTTTCTTATAGTGGGCCTAAATAGCTCGTGGATCATCGGACATCAGAGACTTCGTTCACACTATCAACAAAGCATTCGGTATAGTTATTTCTAGAATTTTGAGATGGCATGTATAGCGACTAGTCTTTGTTATGTGTTATTTTATTTTGGGCCAAGTGTGTTGGCTTGTTTTGAAGATACACCATTTTCTATAAGGCCATGGATAATGACTGATATTCATCATTGATATATGAAAATGAGGTTTTTATAATGTGCAAAGTATTATGGATAAATATGAGTACTAGGGGTAGTAATATGCATGCTTGGTTGAATTGGTTTTATAAAGTTGTGTGGATGCCAAATTATGCTTATTGGTTAAGTTTTGGTACCTTGTGATGAATTGGTATGAATTTGAACTTGTTTCAGGGTGGCAAAAAGGCTTGGTAGATAGCCTTATTTTTGCCCACACGAGTAGACACACGAGCATGTGTCTAGGCCATATGTGACACACGGTCCGACCCACGGGTGTTTGGTTAGGTCGTGTGTCCCCTGCACCTTAGGTTGGCAAAATTAAATGCCCAGTAATAAACACACGGGCTAAGACACAGCTGTGTGTCTCAACCGTGTGGAAGACACGGCCTAGCACACGGGTGTGTGCCACGTCCATGTGACCCTTAAGAGCTGCTGACGTCAGAAACAGAATGTCAAGGTTTTTGCACACGGGCTATGACACGGGCATGTCATGGACGTGTGAGGGACACGAGCGTGTGCCAGGCTGTGTGAAAACCCCTGTAGGTTCGATGTTAGAAAATAAACCACAAGGACGAGGGGCACGGGCGTGTCCCTAGGTGCTTAGGCCGTGTGAACCACACGGGCCATCAGCATGGCCATGTCTAAAGGCCACACGGGCGTGTTGCCCTTCCACACGGGCATGTGCCCTATTTTTAGTGGATTTTCTTGAAAGTTTTCTAAACACTCGGTTTGGTCCTGAATTGTTTCCAAACCATGTTTTGGGCCTTGTAGGTCCATATTAAGGTCTATAAGACAGTATTTGAAAAAGTTTTAAATTAGGATAGACTTTATTGACTCGAGGCTGAATGTTTGCATGTGTTTTAGTAAGGTAATACCTCATACCCTGTCCCAGCGTCAGATACGGGTAAGGGGTGTTACAGTCATGGTTTGATCTTGGGAGCTCTCACACACACCCAGAACACTTAACCACTGATGCAGACAGACAATTGTGTCACATATTCACAAAAACAAAAGTTAAAATTTTGGGGCGTAAAGAAAATTCAGCTTCAAAATTTGCCTTATCAGAATAGATGTGGACACTACTGGCGCATCGCATCCTCAGTCTCCCACGTGGCCTTCTCAGTGCTATGATTCCATCATAGCACCTTCACTAGTGGAATAGACTTCTTCCTCAGAACCTTTACATCGCGATCTGGAACCTGAACTGGCTCATCCCCAAATGTCAAATCTGGCCTAACCTCAATCTCCTCAACAAGAATAATATGAGTAGGATCAGTGTGGTAGCGCCTCAACATAGAGACGTGGACCACATCATGAATACTCAATAAACCTTCTTCAATGGTGAGACCTTAAGAAACACGAAGTCCCCCACAGAATACTCAATCTCGCGCCTCTTCAGATCCGCATAAGATTTCTGCCTGTCAGAAGCCACTTTCAGATGATCCCAAATCAGTCTAACCTTATCCTCTATCTCAGAAACCAACTCAAGACCCAAAATACGTCGTTCACCTAACTCAGTCCAACATAAAGGAGTACGACACTCATGACCATACAAAGCCTCGTAAGGTGCCATCTGGACGCTAGACTAGAAGCTATTATTATAGGCAAACTCCGCTAGCGGTAGATAATCCTTCCAACTGCCTCAGAAATCAATAACACAGCTCCTCAACATATCCTTCAGTATCTGAGTCACCCTCTCAGATTGACCATCAATCTGAGGATGGAATGCAGTACTGAAGTCCAACCTTGAACCCAGAGCCTCATGCAACTTTCTTTAAAATCGAGACGTGAAGCGAGGATCCCTATCAAAAATGATTGAAACCAGTACCCCATGCAGTCTCACTATCTCCGATATGTAGAGCTTTGCCAACTTCTGAAGAGAATAATCAATACAAACCGCTATGAAGTGGGCGGACTTGGTCAATTAATCCACGATGACCCGCATCGAATCCTTCTTAGTGGGTGTTAGAGACAATCCACTAACGAAGTCCATGGTCACTTGCTCCCATTTCCATAGAGGAATCTTAACCGACTGCTACAAACCCAAAAGTAACTAATGCTCAGCCTTAACCTACGGGTAAGTCAGACATATACCTATAAAATTGATAACCTCTCGTTTTAATGCTGGCCACCAATATCACTCACGGAGGTCTCGGTACATCTTATTTCCGCCAGGATGCATATCATAAGGGTTACTATGCACCTCTCTCAATATAGACTGTCTCAATTCAGTATCATTTGGAACACAGATTCTCCCACGAAAATAGAGTACCCCATCACTATTCAACCCAAAATCCATAGTGCTACCACTCTTAATCTATCGGAACCTTAGACCCAAGGACTCGTCCTCCAACTACTTACCCTTAATTTGCTCAATCCAAATCAGTTTAACCTGAAGCTTGGCTAACAGACTACCATCATCAAATAAGCTGAGGCGAGCAAACATCGCCCTCATATTGATTATAGCTCTATGGCTCAGTGCATCAGCCACCACACTGGCCTTGCCAGGATGGTACTCAATAGTACAGTCATAATCCTTAAGTAGTTCAATCCATCTACGCTGCCTAAGATTTAACTCCTTTTGAGTGAGGAGACACTTAAGGCTTTTGTGATTAATGTCTTGAGTTACCGAGACAACCCCAAATACTACTACGGCCAACCCCAAATCATTCATCGAATAGTTTGCCTCATGTGTCTTGAGTTGCCGAGATGCATATGCTACCACCTTACCATCCTGCATCAATACACATCCCAAACTGACATGAGATGCATCATTATAAATTGTGAACTCCTTTCCAAGTTCTGGCTGTATCAAAATAGGAGCCTCAGTCAGTATAGTCTTGAGCTTTTCAAAGCTCTCTTGCTGTGCATCAGTCCAGTCAAACAGTACACATTTATGTAGCAACTTAGTTAAGGGTGCTGCAATCAGTGAGAATCCTTCCATAATCTGTCGATAATAACCTGCCAGTCCCAGAAAAATGTGGATCTCAGACACATTCCTAGGCTACTTCCACTCTAATACAGCCTTAATCTTCCGAAGATAAACTCGAATCCCATCAACAGAAACCACATGACCTAAAAAAGTCACCTCATGCAACTGGAACTCGCACTTGCTAAACTTAATATAGAGCTGCTTTTCCCTTAAAGTCTGAAGAACAACTCTAAGGTGCTCGTCATGCTCATCCTCAGTCCTCAAGTAAACCAGTATGTCATCAATGAACACCACTAAAAACCGATCCAGAAAAGGTTGAAATACTCGATTCATCAGATCCATGAAAGCCACCGATGCATTAGTCAGTCCAAATGGCATCACTAGGAACTCGTAATGACCATAATGAGTCCTAAATGCCATCTTATGTACGTCAGCCTCCTTAACCCTCAATTGATGATACTCAGATCGAAGGTCAATCTTAAAGAATACCGAAGCTCCTCGAAACTGTTCAAACAGGTCATCTATCCTTGGTAGTGGGTTCTTAATCTTAATGGTCGTATTCAGTTGCCAGTAGTTGATACACATCTGCATGGATCCATCTTTCTTCTTTACAAATAGTACTGGCGCTCCCCACAGAGACACACGAGGGCGGATGAACCCACGATCTAATAACTCATGAATCTGAGCCTTAAGCTCCACAAGCTCCTTTAGTGCCATTCGATAAGGAGTGATAGACACCGGAGCTGTACTTAGAAGAAGCTCAATCCCAAACTCCAATTCATGATTCAGAGGTAAACCCAGTAACTCCTCAGGAAAGACATCCGAAAAATCCTTTACCGTTTTGATGTCCCTAACTGTGTCCCCAGAATCAAAAACACTTACATAGGCCAAGAATACCTTACATCCCTTACGAACCAACTTCTCCGTCACCAATACAAAGATCACATTAGATATATAATTTTGGCACTCTCCAATCATAACTACCTCATTATCCTTCTCGGTTCTCAACACGACCCTCTTAGTCACACAGTTCAAACTGACACGGTGCTTGATCAACCAGTCCATCCCCAAAATTACGTTGACCTCCCCAAATAGAAGCTCTATCAGATTAGCCAGAAAGATTACCCCTTGAACTTCTAAAGAGACATCTCTAAACAATTTATTAACCCGAAAGAACTGCCCCAACAGACTCAGTACAGTAACCTCACTCGTAGTGCTCCCAACCAGAATTCCCAAATTTTCAGACATAGTGCAGGCTATATAGGAGTGAGTGGATCCTATATCTATCAATGTAATGTAAGATACATCATAAATAAGAAACATACCCGTGATGAAATCTAGAGCCTCTCCATCCTCTCGGCGACATGCAGTATATACTAGAGCTGGCTGCCTTGCCTCAGTCTGTCCAGTACCTTTGCCCAGTGCTCTCTACGCATAGCCCATACCATTACCATCTCTAGCCTAACCACGGCCTCTCGGTGGCTGCTGTGCTACCCTTTATAGCTGTGCAGTACCAATACCCTGAGCTTGCATCTGATCGGCCCTCAGCGGATACTCCTTAATACGGTGATCTAATGATCCATACCTCAGACACACCCCAGTCCTCCTCCAACACTTACCCTGATGGCATCTACCACAAACCCCACACGGCAACATCCCAATAGGAGCAGCAGGAGGCCTAGCTCTAACCGGCCCATCAGATCTGGCCTTTTTCTTAGGCCTTTGTACAGAACTCGAGGGCTCTGAATCCCTCTTGTTCCTACCTCTCTCTCTATCATGGTTTTGGCACTCAGCGCACTTAACCACCTCAACAATCTTCGCTTACTTGACCAGGGTAGAAAAATCTCGCTCCCTCTGCGGAGCTATCAAAACTCTCAAATTATCTCTGAGGCCATCCTCAAAGCGGACACATCACTCGTACTCAGATGCCACAATACCTCACGCATAGCGGCTTAGTCTCAGAAACTCAGCCTCATACTTAGAAACACCTCAAACTTGGCCTAGACGTTATGGCCAAATCTGATGATGTTACATGTTAAGGTGTTTAAAAACTATGTTGTTACTATAAAGTCATTCATGTTTAGTTACTATTCCTTATCTCTTATTAATTCCAAAATCCATATTACCCATTAATCGATTGTTTCAAAAAAAAACTTAACTCATTGCAGAAGCTTTAAAACAGTTTAAGTAATCGTGAGATTTAGAAAAGAACTTTAGCTTTTTAAAAATCGAGTTTTTTCTATTACTAACAATTATAAATTCATAACCATAAATAAAAACCAAATTTACGTAAAAGTCCCCAAATTACATCCAAATAAACCAATAATAATAAAACCATAAATCATAAATTATAAAGTGTAACAGCCCAAAAACTGTGGTCACCGTCGAGTCCACCACTGCACCGATTTGTCTAGGTCTGGGGATTTCCTATGCATATTAAATAAAGAGGGTGAGTTTTCATAAACTTAGTGTGTAATCCCACAGAAAACAAACAACAGTAAATCACATTGCACAGACAAAAATAGTCTTAGGCCTAAGCCCATTTTAGTATCAGTAACAGTTTGGGCCTTAGCCCGTTTCAGTACAGTATCAAATATGTAGTAGGGCCTTAGCCTGTCACAGTATCAATATTAGTCATACAATAATCAGTAATAGAGTCCTACCCAACCAGCCTCTACACACCATCTCATCTATCCCTACACTCCGTGTGGGGTTTAAAACACCCACTTATCCCTACACTCCAAGTAGTACCGAATGCGGCACATAAACAATAATTTGTAGCTGACCTGCCAGATATTAGGCTTAAGAGCCTTTCAGTACACTTCCTCTGAATATCAATATCCCAACCCAATGCAATGCAAACATACAGTAAATGGCATACTTTTATGCAACTATCAGTAAACATATATATATCAGTAAACAAGCATACATTTATCATGCTCAGTCCAACCATTATTTACTTAATTCACATAATTAAGGGTATAAACAGTGTTTATCGACCCTACAGTAGGTTCACAGTTGACTTGGGCAACCCGTGCAACCTTAGAAATTAATTCAGTAAAAATGGCTTCACACGCCCATGTGGCCTACTCGTGTGGGCCCACACGCTTGTGTGGCCTACACGGTAAAAATTAGCCTTGGCCGTGTGGATCATACGGCCTGGCCTAGAATCCCATACGCCTATGTAGACTACCCATATGGACCCACACACCCGTGTGGCCCACACGACCCAAAACAGTCTAGCCCGTGTCTCACACACAGCCTACCTAGCCAGCACACGGCCGTGTCTTACATGCACAGCCTGGCCTCGTCGATCACACGCCCGTGTTAGGGTAGATGGCCTGCCACACGGGCGACTACATGCCCGTGTGGTGTCGACAGTGGGGTTTTTGGCTTTGCTCGAAACCCTATTTTCTGCATTTTCAAGTACACACCTATATCGCTTTTGATGCCTAAACACTCCCGAGTGCTCCAGTACCTATAATTGACCAATATTTCACTTAATTAATCACTTAAAAAATCGAACTAAACTAAACCGAAAAGGGGATATTCATCTTCTAAGAGAAAAATCTTTACCCTCAATCAAATAACAGAAATTCTATGCCCTTAAAACGCCGATGAACAATCTTTAACCCTTTGATTAACCTAAACACCAAATGAAACCCTTCTTAACACTTGACCAAAACAAAGTTAAAGTTTAACCAAAAACTAAACTTACCGAATGCATATAATCCACAATGTACAACGAAATCGAAAAGAAAGGAAATGGAAAAAGGAAAGGATGAGTGACAATTTAAAAGAAAATTTGACAGCAAGAAGGGAGCACCAACGTCAAAAAGAAAAGGAAGAAGAGAGTTTTTTGGGAAAAATGAAAGTGACCAAAAATCTATCTGATTACTCCTAACTACCCACTACTACTCAATCTCAACTGCTTCAGTATTTTAATTCCTCTCAAACACCTACACGGCACCAGTAGCAAAAATGATTCCCTCGCTTACGTAAGGACTCGAACACAGGACCTCCATCACGCCAACATTCAACTTAACCATCAGACCAGTAGTTCTGATATATACTTATAAACATTTAAATAAATGCCTACTGGACAAGGTTAAGGCTTTATTTATAAAAATACTAAAATTTTCCCAAGTCAAGGCTTTATCTTGGGACCTCTCACACACACCCAAAACACTTAACCACTGATGCAAACAAACAATTGTGTCACACATTCACAAAAATAAAATAAAATTTTGGGGCGTTACAACTGGCATCGAAAAGGTGTATTGTCAGCCTCCATCTTAGGAAAACGAATTTGTAAATATTTATTGAAAATATTTACGAAGCTAGTTGTGTGCCTAATTAGGTTTTGATTAGGTGAATTTGTCTTAATTAGTTGAAATTAGGAAAAAGGACTAAATTGAATAAAGTGTGAAAGTTTAATTATAGATTAAAGAAAAACTAAAGGGATTAAAAAGGCAATTATGTCATTTATTATGGGTGAGGTAGTTTAAACATAAATATGTATTTACTTATTATATAAGTAAAAGATATTTATATTATTATAATATATTATTTATAATGACCCAAAAATCACGGGCATCGAAAAAGTATGTTTTCGGGTCTTCGTCTTAGTAAAACGAATTCGTAAATATTTATTAAAAATATTTACGAAGTTAGTTGTGTGTTTAATTAGGCTTTAATTAGGTAAATTTGACTTAATTAGGAGTAATTATGAAAAATGATTAAATTGCAATTGAGGTTAAAGTTTAATTATAGATTAAAGAAAGTAAAAAGGACTAAATAGGCAATTAAGCCATTTTAGTTAATTGAGGCCGCATAAGTTATAAATATCAAATATATTTATTTAATATATATATTAATATATTAAATTAAATATTAAATATTAATATAATAATATATTATATTATTGTATTGTATAAATATATATATATATATATAAATATATATAACCTAACTTAAAAATAAAAGAAACAATAGAAAGAAACAGAATAGGCAGGGACGAAATAGAAAAAAAAAGAAAGAAAGAAGGGAGAAAAGAAAGAATAAAGAAAATAGGATTTTTGAGCTTTTATGAACCTAGAACAAAATACTACTAAGTATGTGCTGAAATTTTGGAAGTTATTAGATTTTTAGACATTAATTTCGTTGAGTAAAAGTGTGAATTAGGGATTGAATTAATAGAATTTCTAATTAGAATTGGGAGGAGGATTAAATTGTAAAATAAAGTATAAATTTTATGTAATAGGGACTAAATTGAAAGAATTTTGAAATTAGGGATTTATGATGAAAATTAAATAGTCAAATTTAAGTTTGGTTGAAAATTGAATAAAAATAAGGTATGAATTTGGATAGAAAAATAGATGATTTTGGTTAGAGATTAAATTGGAATTAAGGTAGGAATTAAATAGGAAATTCAAGAATTAGATGTGAATTAATGTTGTATTGACAATTGTAAATTATTTTAATTTTCGTAGCTAACATCGAACCAGAGACATCGGCCCAGAAAAGAAAGGAAAAGACTATCGGGGAGTAACTCGGGAAAATTCTAGTTTGTATTACTATAATTCGAATTTATTATTAATTGTTATATTTTAATCAAAATGCATGGTAAGTAAAATTGGGTAAGTAATTGAAATGATGATGTTGATTTAAATCAAATTGATTCAAAAGTGTTTATGGCTATTGAAATTGAATGTGAACAAATTGGAAAGTAAAAGTGATTTGAATTAAGTAATTGAATTATGAATTATGTGAATATTTGAAAGTATATTGATTGGAAACTAAAAGAGATTTGAATTTAATCAAATTGAATTGAATGGAGAAAATATGTGTGAAATGTATATTGATTGGAAAGTAATTAGTGATTTGAATTTGATTGGAAAATGAATTGAAAATATGAATTGAATAAAAGTAAATTAAATTATGAATATGTGTGAATATGTGAATTGTGTATTGATTAAAAAGTGGATTGAATTGAATCGAAGTATGATTATATGTGATTATTTGAAATATGTATTGGTATTGAATTGTATATTGATTAGAAAGTGGAAAAGTGAATTTGAATTGAATTGTGATTGAATTGAAAGTGAATTTGAAATAGAAAAGTGATTTCAAAACCCTATTAACTAGTCGGGCTAGGTCGAATATAGTTGGCATGCCATGGGATTGGAAGTATTCAAGGATACTTCGACCTTAAGTCGATGAGCACTGGGTGTCATTATATTACCTCTGATAGATTCGAAGAGGTACTGGGTACCAACTTACTTCGGTTTGGCCGATGAGACACTGGGTGTCAACTATTGCTTCGAACTATCCAATGAGGCACTGGGTGCCATAATGGTATCTTTGGTTGGATCCATGTATCCGTCAAGGTTCAAGTTATGTTGATAGGGGTAAAAGAATGAATTGGTAATTAGAATTGATATTGAATGAATTGATAAACCCAATGATTCTGTATATGAAATGGATTAAGATATCGAAATAAGAAGTGAAAATAGAATGAATTGGAAATAATGAAATAGTGTATGAGTTAATTGAATATAATCTTATGAATTAATTATAATTATTTTTATTGAAAAATGTTGGTTCAAATGTTTACATTGATTATTAAAAGACTAATGTTGTAAGGTTTTTTATATGAAATGGAATAAGATATTAAATTAGGATATAAAAATGAAATATATGAAATAATAATTTTATGAAATCGTTATTGATGAAATGCATGAAATGGATATTGATATAGTTAGAAGATATATAAAATAAAATTAAGAAAAGCTATTTAAGATACATATTATTAAGAAAATTTAAAGTTTAAATGCATGAATGATTTATTGAAAGTAAAATAGTGGTAAGATTAAATGTGCATATTTATTGTTTTTACTTTAAGTATTTGAATTATAGTAATACCACTAGGTGTATACTCAGCAAACGGTTTGTTTCTGTGCATAGATTAGGTACAGAAATTCTGAAGAGTTCTACTTGAGATTACAAGCTTTCATCTCATCACATCTTCAAGCAGCCAGAAGGTACGTTTTAAAATTTTGAATAGAATGGCATGTACTTAGGAAAATCAAGTATGTTCCAAGTAGTAGTAAGGACTAAATTATAAATTATTTAAATTTATTATTTGTCTATTTTTATGTTCAAATATATTAGTGATTAGCCAAGAATTACTTTGGCACCAAATGTAATATTCTTATATCAGGTTCTTTGAGTCGAACATGGTATAGAGGTATTACAAATGTCGCAACCACGACAAGTAGATGTCGTGACACTGACCTTACTGTTGATCCGTGTCACAACCACAATAAGTGCTTGTCGTGACATTGACCTTACTGTTGGTCTGTGTCGTGACCACAACAAGTGCTTATTGCAACATTGACCCTGTTGAGTTAAATTTCAGATTGTACTTGCCCAAAGTGACCTCAAAACATTAACATTCCATTTCTAAACATCATAGGACATTAAGAACATGTTATAAACATCACTCAAGCATATTTAAACACATCCAAACACTTAACTATTAACATGATCACAACATTATAAGTTTCAAATATCTAGCCCACTAACATGACATGTAAGCAACACTTGATTAATGATATAAACATACAATTCAGGTTATGCATTCAATCATATATAGAACTAAGTCCTTACAGATCTTTACACTTATATGATCATGCTTAGATTACAACTTCATAATCTTACAAATACCAAAACATCAAAAGGGACTATAAAGCTAAGTTTTGACACTAGGTACATGGCAACTTAAACCAAACATAAAAAGACTACACAAACTTGGTTAAACTGAGAAGTGAGTCCTAGATGTTGCTGAACTTCACGAATTCTCGAGATCTAAATGTTACCTATGCACGAAAAATAATTTTTAGCCAATTTATGAAATATACTCATACTATAATGTCCTAGTTTTCTATGTCATAACCAAGAGATATTTTTATTTTTTAGCCATAAAACAACTATTTGAATAATGTAAATTATCTAAATGTACCATGTAGGTGTTTCCTATTCTATGACCAACAAGCATGATCTTATTAGAAATAATGTCAATAACTTTACATACATTTGACTCAAATATGACATTGATACTTTTATCACATATTTGGCTTGTACTCAAAAGATTATACTTAAGATCGTTGCCTTATAAAACATTCTCAATAAAGATTGAAGAATTTTTACCAATAGAGTCAATTCCTTCAATGAGTCCTTTAGAGTTGTCACCAAATGTATCTTCTCCTCCACTTTTTGGTTTTAGTTCAACAAAATGACTTTTGTTACCGGTCATATGTCTCATGTCTTTTTTGGCATTAGAATAAGATGACACCTTACTATACTCATCTAGATCAAGTGCACAAAATAGGGTGTACATGACATTGATACTAAGTTGAATATTCCTTTTATCTTCTTTATTCCACTCTTTCTTGCTCTTTAGAATACATAACTCTCCTTCTTTCTTTTGAGGAATGAAGGGACCATTCATATTGGTATCCCAAGCCATACGATCATTGGCTTAAATGAAGAGCATCATCCTTGTCTTCTAATAAGAGTAGTTTGCTACATTGAAGTATGAAAGCTTTACGAAGATTGAGATTCTCTATAGAAAACTAACCTAGAAATTGACGTCATTCTTTGAGGAATATGTTGATGTCAGCTTGAGCTCTCCAAGGTTCTTCTCTTGGTTGTTAAATCATCTTTAAAGACTAGCTCTAATACCAGTTGTTAGCTCAATCGATCAACTATAATAGCAAAGAGGTGGTTAATTGGCCTTTAAAATTGTGGTAAAAAAGATAAGAAAATGCAACAATAAACACAAAGAAAGAGTGGTTCAACCCCACTTACCAACTTCACTACCACAGCTTTCCACCACAAAAGATTTTTCCAAATTCACTAATTTGATCGAACTTTGAAGACAATGTTTAACCTTACAAATCCTTTAAGATTTCTACCTAAATCTTAAGACTTAAACCCTCTCAAATGAGTAAACAAATGAGCAAACAAAGAAACAATCCTTACAAAATTAGAATGTTTGCCAATTAAGCATATACGATAAAAACACTTAAGCTAATGGAATACAATGAATGCTTACAAGTCTTTACAAGAAAAAGATGAAGAATTGAAACACAAAAGGTTGATAAAAGAGTTGTTGATCTTTTTTGATAACTTTTGATATTTTGTAATCTCTCTTATTGTTGTAGAAGCTTTAGAAGTTGATATATATAGCCCCTAGTAGATTTCCAACCGTTGTGATTGTTGAAGTATTAAATAGAGCCATTGGAGGTCTAAAAACCAAAGCATTAATGTCTTCTGCAACAAAAGGTATCGATGCCTTTGGAGGGGTATCAATACTTTGGGCATTTAATGCATCAATTTAGTGACCATTAATGCCTTTAGTATTGATACAAAATGAATTTTATTGATACTTTCTCTAAGGTATCAATACCTTGGAGAGGATATGATACTCAGGCAAATTTTCTTAAATTTTAAAAATATCGAACCTCAAAATAGTATCAATACTAGGCAGGGTATAGATAAATTTTAGAAGGTATCGATACTTTCTTTAGGGTATCAATAGTTTTTATTTTTACCTAGTTTTCTTGAACATTGAAGCTTAAATTAGTATCGATACTAGGCAAGGGCATTGATAAAATAAGGAAGGTATCAATACTTTTGATTTTTGCTAAAATTTTTAAACTTCAAAGCTCAAACTGGTATTGATACCAGGTATGAGTATCGAATGTAACAGTCTGTTTTCAATTAAATCGAAACAGTGGTTTCAAGACCACAAATTTGACGAGTAAATTATTATTTTATTATTATTTTAATGTCTATGGAATTTTAGTAAGGTGGTATAAAAATTTCGTTAAGAAATTTTGATGTTTGCATGCTTAATTAAGTGAAAAAGACTAAATCGTAAAAGATGCAAAAGTGAAGTTCTCTTAGTAAAAAAGGCACAAATGGCTATGAAAATTTAATATGAGAGGACCTAGATGGTAATTAGACCATTTCTATAGTTAATGGACATTGACAAGGTTTTATTAAAATTTTGAATGTTTTTAAAGCGCAAGATGGTAAAATAGTAAATAAATCATAAAAACAATGACAAAAGAGATATCACCTTCAAATCATCTTCTTCAATTAGTTCCTTATGGATGACATAGCTAGGGTTTGGCCATGGTAAATCTTCATGCATGGTAGGTTTTTTAAGCCCTTTTTAGTGATTTTTATATTTTCGGGATCGTTGTAGCTTAACTTAGCTGGCCTGGGGATCAATTTGCAAGATTTTTGAAGATATAGGGTTTTTACATTAATTTTCTTGCATGATTCTTGATGTTTAATGAAAGATTATGAGTCCTTGTTGTTAAATAAACTAGTTTTGTAAAGTGATTTTTGATGAAAATGGCATTTAGGGACTTATTTATAAAAATGATAAAATTTCATGGTGAAATTGTGAAATAATGGTTTGTATGAATTGCTATAGGTCCCTAGTGAATTCGGCTAGAAAGAGATGAGGATTAAAATGTTTAAATTTCAATTTATGAGCTTAAGGACTAAATTGTAAAAAAAGTTAAAATGTTAAGGGTAAAATTATAATTTTGTAAATATATGAATATGGACTGAATTGAATAATAGAAGAATTAAATGGATTGAATTTTTCTATTTAGATTAAGATAGACCACGTACGGATCTAGATCGAGGAAAAGCTAAAGCCTTGAATTAGTCGATCTCGTTTCTACGCCCTTGTCGTCGAGGTAAGTTCATATGAATAAGTATCATTTATATATCTTATTATGTTAATTTTCATATAATTGAATGATGATTATCCAACAATGCCATGACAATTATCGAGCCTCGTTTGAACCTTAGGAATTCGTAGGATACAAAAGACATGTCATTAGGGTTTTCATGTTTTGAGTGTTGGTCTTGAATGTCCTATTGATGGCTGAGGTCCTGCATTTGTGGTAGATACTCCACAGCTCGTGTGAGTAGCATCGTGTAGCTTACATTCTGACCCACAGACCGTGAGCAAGCCCATTTCACAGCTCGTGTGAGCATCGATGTAAAGGAAAGGTTACGGTTATATGTTTAGCACACTTCATGTGAGCTTTCCTGAGTATCTAATGATATTCTAAACGGTACAGCAGGCATGAAAAGGAAAGGAACGGTAAGTGGTCAAATGAACTAAATCATGTATTTATAAAAAAGATTAAAATGGTAATCTTCAATGGAAGTATACTTATGTTCATGAAAATGATGAGTTCAAATGAAGTATGTTCATGAATAATGGCTTATCTTATGTTTATTCAAGTGAATTATGTTTGAATGCACTAACATGTGTTGTTGATGGTGCTTAGGCTTGTACCAAGCTTCTGGTTGGATTATGTTGTACTTAATCTTAATGTTATGCATTAAAATGGTAAGTTATGTTCATGTTTTACGACCTTACTAAGAATTATGTGCTTACGTAGTTTTCTTTCCTATGTTTTATAGATAATCAGAAGCTTGATTGGTTTGGAAGCTCGTCGAAGATCTATCACACTATCTAGTGAATATATTAGTAGTTTTTGATGTTTTGGCCAAGATTATAATGGCATGTATAGGTGGACTTGTGTTTGATGTTTAGTTGAAGGCATAGATGTTGAATTTTGGTATGGATAAGTTGGTTGTTTTGGAACCATTTTGATGATGGTTGAATTGTATCATTTTAGTGTTTGTGATGCATGAATGATATGACCCAAATGGTAAGTTTATGTTGAAGTAATAATGCTCAAAATATGGTAAGTTTTGAGATGGTATTGAACTAGGTGCATATAAATGAAATGTGGTGAAGTATGTATGTATGTTTAAGTAAGTTTGTATGTTTGCATTTAAGGTGCCTTGTATGGCATATTGGTTGAATGATTTTGCACTATTAAATTGGTCATTTCATGTTGGTTTTGGTCATGTTATGATGCCTTGATCATGTGCTCAAAATTCTTTTAGGTGGTTGCATGAGTTGGTGTTGGAAATGGCCTGAATTTGGCTAATTTCATGTCCACACGGCCAGAGACATAGACATATGACCCAGCCGTGTGTGACACATGGCCAGGCGACAAGGTCGTGTGTCCCCTGTAAGTTTTAATGCATGCAAGTTAGGCCGTTACACGACCTGGCACACGGCGTGTGTGGCTATTTTGAGAGTTACACGACCTGGCACATGGGCGTGTGGCTTGGCCGTATTACCCAACTCAGAGAGTTACACAGGTAAGGACATGAGCTGGGACACGGTATTGTGTCCCTACTCCGATTGTTACATGGCCTGAGACATGGGCGTGTGACACAGCCGTGTGACCCCTGCAATCTAATTTTTTCTAACTTTTTCTTAAACTTTCCAAATGTTTCCCATTTAGTCCCGGATTGTTTCTAAAGTATTTTTAGTGCCTCGAGGGCTTGATTAAAGGATGATAGGTATGTGAATGACTAGATTATATCATGTTTATTTCAATGTTTGAAATGCATGTATAAAGTTTAGTTTGTACGATAATGCTCCATAACCTATTTCGACGACAGATATGGGTTAAGGGTGTTACATCGATACTTTGGATCAGGAAGCAATTTTAAATTTGTTAATCATGTTGAACTTGTTAAAAATATTTTCTAAGTGTTTTAAGAGTAGATTTAAAAGTTTATCTCTTAGAAATTTATCAAATTAAAACTTAACTTAATAGTGTGTAAAAGACTCGTAAATTGCTTGAGACTAAGCTCCTCGATTGTTTTGGAAAGCTTAATTTGATGTATCAAATTATGAGAGATCACTAGCTAAATCAAGCTCTCATGATCTTAAATCTATAAAATTTTCATGAATTTAGCTTGATTACCTTATTAGAACCAATGGTCGAATGTATAGGATGTTTCAAGCTTTTTCTTTCTTTTTCTCTTCAAGAATCGGTGGAAGAAGATGAATATTATATCTTTTTTTCCACTACAATATTATCTATACCTTAATTAGCTTTAGTTTATTTAATTTAATCAAGTTTAATTAGTTTAAATAACATATACATAATTTAATTATATTTTAAACTAAGTGGGACAACCATCATCATCCATTATCTACTACTTAATATTGGTTTATTTACCATTTTGTTCATTTGGATAATTGCTATATAGGTCTTTAAACTTTTTCTTAATTAAAATTCAATAACAATTGGACTTTTACAATTAGTCCCTAAGGTTTAATTAACTAATTTCTTGGTTAAATTACTTAATCGAACTTTATTATATTCTCATAATAATTTTGAAAGTATTCCTAATTTATTTATGGTTTCAATTTACGAAAATTGGGTTCCAAGACAACATGTTTCGACACAATTGAAAATCAGGTCGTTATAGACATATTACATTAGTCATTTTGTTTGTTACCGGTGTTTCATGAGAGCTTTCATAAGCTCACTTATAACCGGATTTGAATGAATAATGTGTTTTATTAAGTTTTGAAACTTAATTATTTGTATGACTTTTATTTTAGATATTGAAATGAAATCGTAGTTGTTTCAGTAACGAATGTGACATCTCACATCTCGGATCCAACAACCAAGTTGAGTGTGGGGTGTTACATTTACATATCGATTAAACATGAAATGCAATTTTTTTCACTTTTAGTCCCTTAAAGCCCTAATGTCCTAAGTGCTCGTATCTTTCGATATTCCCTATCGAATCAAAATTCGACTTTGTACTCATTCACTAGGGACTTCAAGCTTCCAATCAATAGCATAAATTTTCAACAACTTCAATTCTATTCAAATTTTTCCCTAATATCATAAAGTTAATTATATAGCCTACTTAATTTCTAACTTAATACAACACTTTCCACTATGTTCTAACATGGCCATAACATAATCTAAACATTGTTCTCGTTATTCACGGCATTTAAGCTTATCTCATTAAGAATTCAACCATGGCAACTTAAATTAGACTTATCAATTGAATAATCTAATACTTGGGTTACCTTAATCGAGTTTAAACAATCAAGAATCTATAAAAATTATGAAGAAAAAGTTCTCTTACCTTGATGAATTTAAGACCGAATGTGAAAGAATTTTAAAACCCTTTTCTCCTTTCTTTTTCTATGGTATGGACGGCATTAAGGGAAGAAGATGATGATGCTTTTCTCTTTCCCACTCACTGTAAATGGGGTCCTTAATCAAGCTTAATGAAACTAAATCGATGGCCATGATCTTAATTTAACTACATTAGTTGCAATGAATAGATGAGATCATTTCATCCCACTAACCATGAGATAATGATGGTTAAGTAACCATTAGGTCTTTGGTACAATTGTCAAATGAGGCCTTGCACATTTCTTTAATCAAATCTCACTTGTAAAGACACTTTTGTAATTTAGTCGTCGTACTAATTAACGACTTTCTCGATTCAATTACTCGATAATTCAATATTATAATCTAGCACTAGATACGTCAACTCTTTGATTAACAATCTCACTAATTCAATTTACGAAATTTAACTTTGAAATCACATTTTTCAACATTCGCTAAAGCTGGTCGTTACACTATCCTATATTAAATAAAAAACATATAATGAATTTGATATCCAAATTCACATTCATTGTTTTTTTTAAATAAAAAATAAAAACAATTATATCAACATTTGCTTTGAATCTATTACCGGTAAAAATAAAAATACTCAAACTCACAAGTTAATTTCACTAAACATCCTCACACTATGACCCTCATTTTAAATTGGTCCTCAAATTTTAAAAATTTCTAATTACATCCTCAGACTATCGATATTATATCAACAAGGTCCTCTCATTACTAAAATTGATAATTTAACCATTAAATGAGGCGCCAAATCTTATATAACATAATTCAAAATGAATATTTTAAAGAAAAATGAATATTTTAAAAATAGATGTAAAAATCTTAGTTTTGAAGGTTTTGAAGCTTTTACAAAAACAATTGTTCACTCACTCTTTTTTTTAATTTATTTTTAATATTAAAATTTAAAAGTTATGTGACAAAATTTTTTTAATTTTTATTTTAAATTATGTCACATAAGATTTTATGTGCCATTTAATGGTTAAATTAACAATTTCATAGTAAAAAAACCTAATTGATATAAAACATTAATAGTTTAGAGGTGTAATTACAATGTTTTGAAGTTTGAAGACCAATTAATAATGAAAGTCATAATTTGAGGGTGAAGAGAGGCATTAACCCATATTTGAATCCTAATAAAACTGTGTCCATACTATTCATTAACTTTAATTGTTAATGGCATAAGGAAGCAATGGTTAAACTCCACCTCAAAGAGTAACACTATTTGGGTAAATCTCAGATGGGTTATGCGACAGATTTAGGCCGGTCTTGTAAAGCAGGTATTAAGGGCCAGGATTTGGGTAATGGCCCGAAAACTTTAGGTAATGGGTTGGTAGAGAATAGTCTCACAGCTGGGCATCAAATTCTTTCGGCATGAGTGGACGTTGGATTCTCCAACGTGGGTTCTGAGCCCACCGCTTCCACTGGGTGTCCTGGAAATTTAATTTCTAATGTGGATGTTTCTAAGCCCAACAACCCAGTCCCAGATTCGACTTTAGTGCCCAATTATGCCCCTGTTTCGTCGAATATGGTTTTACCCAGCAAGACTTCTATCGCGTCGAAACAAGGAATTTCCAATGGTTTTGTAGAAGAACCAGCAGCAACGACCTTAAATCCGGACTGCCACTCGGTAATAAAATTCATTGAGAATATGACCCACAATTCCATTGGTGATCAAATTTCTAATATTTCTTCACTCAAACGGTAAGTGTTACGTCCCAAAATCTGGGTTAATAGAAATTAGGATAATAAATTGAGAATGGTCACGCCTGAAATTTTTTAAATAATCTTTTACTCATTTGATAATAAATAAGTATCAAGTTTAGTAATTGAGTAGTGGTGGAGTTGTCATTGATAACATGTGTTCAAATCCATTCCCTTACATTATTTTTTATGTGGTGCAATGTTGCCTCAAACCTTAGCAAATATCACACTATGTTTTTAAAATAAATATTGTAAGAATTATAACAAGTTAGTGAATAGTTAAGTGGTTAAATGCTTAGTTAATTTCAAAAAGGTTTTATGTTCAATTTCCTACATTCTTATGTTTTTATTTAATTTTTGACTCATAAAACTTTGGTCAAAGCTTCCATAGCAGTCTACTCCTAGTTACCATGCTAAGAAAGATTCTTTCCTCCTTTAGCTAGTGAACTTTCCCCCATAAATCCCCTTTTCACTCCACATGTTCCACATTGATCCACTTTACATGCCATTGTCCCCCAAAGCTTCCATTTTCTCACATTTACCAAGCTTGAACCGTCCATCCCCCCTAAATTAGCATCATTCACTTTTTTCTCTCATTTTTGTGCCTCCTCCTCCTCTCTTGACCGACTCCTCCATTGCATCTCCCATGCTTCTCATTTTTCTGCCATTTTCTTCTTCTTTGAGCTACCATTGCACCTTTTTTTCTCCACTTCTATTTCACCTTCCACCACCATTAGTTAACCCTACCATCGCCACAACACCACTTCACCACTGCCGCACCACCACCAAACCACCGCAGGACCATCGCCGTGAACATCATTTTTCTTATTTTTTTTCTTTTCTCTTCTTAAAAACTCGCCACTTCCACCTTAATATATATCTGTCGAAACCATTTTTTAAGAAGAGGGAGATTTTGAAAAATGGAGTCTACTTATTTAAAAAAACGAAAATGTGGGAGTCGCCACTAGCCTTTTTAGGTGTGATTGGATCACCTTATAAAACATTTTGGTCTACGAAGAATCGAGAAAATAGGTTCGGGAGTCGGTTACGCACGGGGAAGGATTAGCACCCCCGCAACGCCCAAAATTGGTACCAAATTGAGTAGTTTTCTGTCTTAGGTCAAAAATTTGGAAAGATTTAAAAATAGGATCCCTTTTTTAAAATTGGAATAATTCGAGTTGAAAAATCGAGATTCCTTTGCTCCGAAAGAATTCGAACATCACATCCAGCACGATTGGACACGAGGTTCTTAAACTCTTCGAAACTAAAATCGTCACGTGAGTTGCAAAATTTATTTAGAAGGATATTTTAGGTATTTAGAAAAATGGGAAATTGCAACCCAGCACGTTAGGGTACTATTTCCGAATCCCTAAACACAAAAATATTGCCTCGTTTTTTTAAAAAAATTTTGGATTAAATGAAATATATATTTTTAAAAACAATGATGCAATTAATAAAAATATTAAAACATAATATTAGAATATTAAAATGATAATAGCAATAATATTTACAGTAAAAGAAAATAGAAAGAATGCATTTAAAAGGTATGTACGTAATATTCAAAAATATATACATAATATAAAAATACATACATAATATAGTTAGAACAAAATATATACATGGGACGATATAAAAAATATATGAATAATATAATATTAAAAATATACATACATAGTATATAAAATGTACACATAATATAATATTAGAATATTTATATGATATAATATAAAAAGTATTTGACTAATATAATGAAAAATATGTGTATAATATATAATATTGAAAATATATACATGATATAGTATTAAAATATAATATATACATATTAGAATAATATTAATATTAAAACAACTATTAATAATAAATACATAAATATATACATACATATATATATATATATATATATTAAAAATAAATACATAATAATATTAAAAGTATGTACATAATATATCTATATTAGAAATAATAACGATATTAAAAAAACAATTGTTAATAATATTACATAAATATACACATATATATTAAAGATATATATACATAATAATAATGTGTATATAATAAAAAGGATATTTAAAAATATAACTAAATAAAATATGATAATAAATGTACAATATGAATAACATTTAAAGCTAGATGAAATAGCAAAATAATATAAAAATCAAGGTAAATTTGAAGAATGAACGTAAAATGACTAAAATTGGATTAAAATCAAAGTTTTGGGGCAAATTTGTAATAAAGTATGAAAAGGAGGACCCATTTGAATGCGCGTGCAACTGCAGAGGGCCAAAAAACAATTTACCTGAACCCTTAAAACGACGTCGCTGGAGGAAGTACCAAATCGCAACGCGCGATGAATTTCAGGGCCAATTTAAAAGAAACAAAAATTTGATTGTTCAATGATGAAAATGCGGTAGGGCTAAATGCGCAATTAACCCTTCTGCTCAAAAACACGCAGATCCTCTGGAGCGGGTCGGGTCCGTGCATGGGTCGGCTCAAAACGACGTCGTTTTGGGGTTAAAGGGCAGCCCCCAAAATGACGTCGTTTTGGGAGGCTATAAAAGGCATATTTTGCTGAAAAAAAATCATTTGTGAGGGTGAAAGAAAAAAAAAAAGGAGAGAGAGGGAGGGGGTAAGCGATTTCTGGCCATCAGGCCGGTCACCGTCCGGTCGCCGGACCGTCGCCGGCCACCGTGAAAATTCGAAAAAAGGTAAAATTTTTATTTTATTTTTCTTTAATAATATATATATTTATGTGTATTATCTGAAAGAAAAGGAAAAAAAGAAAGAAAAAAAAAGGGAAGAGAGGACAAAACAGATTCGAAAATAAAATTTACCTTAGGCTCCGGATTTGGATTTTTTGATATTTAGGTTGTTTGATTTGGGAATATTTCTTGCTATTGTATTACTGGAATCAATACCTTGTGTTTAAAATTTTTGGTGTTTGTATTAGAAATATGCCGAACCTTTTTACAAATAAACTCATTCGGCTTTTATAGCCTATATTTTTTACAAGTTGTTTCCTTTTTCCTATTTTCTGTCTCTTCCTTTTAATTGTTTGCAGGTGAGATGGGTGGCGCCCACTTGAGGTCGGCGGCAGAGATGTGACAGAGGCGGTTGGTCAGAAGATGGGGCAAGTGGGTAGCAATTTGGGGCTAGGGTTTTGGGATTGCGCTTGGGTAGGTTAGATTGGGTTAAACTTGGGTCTTGGGTAGTTGTTTTGGGCTAATCGGGTACTTGGGTATTAGGTGGGTTGTAATTGAATGGGTTAGGGGTTTATTTGGATGGGTTAGTGATGTAACGGGTTAAGGTAGTTGTTAGGCTTTGGATTAAATTTGTTAGGCTCGGGTCTTAAGCAGGCCCGGGTCAAAATTGGGTTTGCACAGCTGCCCCTCTTTTGACCGGTGTCGCTGAGTCTTGACTTCTTTTGGTGCTTCTTTTCTTCAAGTAATCTTGTTCCAACCCACCGCCTCTCGTAGCTTTGGTTCAATCCATCGCGACTTCAAAGCTATGGCTTGCTGCTTCAATCTACTCGCATTTTCAAGGATATGAGGTCATAGCTTCGATCTGCTTCACTGTCCCACTGCAACTTCAGGGAGATAAAACTTGTAACTTCGATTAGCTCTGCTGCAACTTCAGGGAGGCAAAGTCTGGTGTCTTCGATCAGCTCCAACCAAAACATGTCATCTGGTGGAAGTCAGGTGTCTTTTCCCTTGATTCAGTACAACCATCTTCAAAACCTCTTGTTCTGCTGGAGTACCTGTATGTGTCATGCATGATGTCTTCGATTTGGTCCTTGCCAATACAAAGATTGCCAAATCTACTTTCTTCGATCTGCTCCCCACCAATACAGGGATTGCCAAATCTACTTTCTTCGATCTGGTTCCTGCTAATACAGAGATTGCCAAATCTGCTTTCTTCGATCTGGTTCCTGCCAATACAGAGATTGCCAAATCTGCTTTTTCGATCTACTCTCTGCCAATACAGAGAGATAAGATCTGTAATCTTTAGCCTGTTACCCTACTGCCTAAGGGGTTAAGATCTGCTGGAATTTGATATGCTCCGCTCCTGCTCAATGAAGATAAGATCTGCTGTATTTTACCTATTACCCTACTGCTCATGGGATTAAGGCGAGTGGCCAAAATCTGCTCCATTGCTGATATATGGAGATAAGATTTGCCAAAATTTGATCTGTTACCTTACTTCTTAGGGAGTTAAGATCTGCTGGAATTTGATCTGCTCCGCTCTTGCTCAGCGAAGATAAGATTTGCTGTATTTTGCCTATTACCCTACTGCTTAGGGGATTAAGGCAAGTGGCTGAAATCTGCTCCATTGCTGATATATGGAGATAAGATTTGCCAAAATTTGATCTGTTACCCTACTGCTTAGGGAGTTAAGATCTGCTGGAATTTGATCTGCTCTGCTCCTGCTCCGCGAAGATAAGATCTGTTGTATTTCGCCTATTACCCTACTACTTAAGGGATTAAGGCGAGTGGCTGAAATCTGCTCCATTGCTGATACATGGAGATAAGATTTGCCAAAATTTGATTTGTTACCCTACTGCTTAGGGAGTTAAGATCTACTGGAATTTATGGTTTCAACCAATCTTACTACATTGTCTACTGGGGAATCCATCTTAGAATTGATTTCCTGAGATTTATTCTTATGCCAAATAATTAGGATGTCATGATCGAAATGAGTCAAATGCTTCCTAATTAAACATATTATGATGCAAAATGTTATGAGAATGGTCCCTATTTCGGCTGTCATTACTCATTCATCAAAGTTTCACTCGAAGTGTCATTTATACTCTACTCGTATGCCTTGAATCAATTTGGTTTTGTTATGACTTGCTAGAAAATGATCTTCTCTTAGGATCGAATCGTTTGAATTGCCTAATCATCATTTGGACTGAAGAGGAAATTTTCCTTGAGTATCTCCAACCCTTACACATGGGGGTTCTTTAAACAATTGTTCTGTTTTAGTTTCTTGTATTATCAAGAGATTTCTAGAGTAATATGCAAAACTTCATTTGTAAAGATATTTTAGTTCATCAATCATTATTTCAATGTAACACACTTTATGAATAATGGAGGACAAAAAAAATCTTGAGGATAGTTAGACTTGAATAAATCATCAAAAATACAAAGGAAATTAATCTGGCAACATATCTTTGAGAAGAATCCAAAGATGGTAGACATGACAAAAATCAGATGTCCTAGATATCGCAGCTTGAGCTTCTATATACAAACTCCGTGAAGACTACTCTGGGTTTAACATGTGTTTAGAAGATCCAAAGTACTTTGTTGATGCCCTGGAATGTAACATACTCCACTTCTTGTCGAATCAGGTATAGCGAGATGCGTGCCTTTTGAAATTTGAGCCGCCCTTTCGAGTTTTCAACTGAAAACCCCTTTAGTCTCAAGGCGCCCTTTGTGGGTTTTCACCTCGGCTTCTCCATTTTTTTTTTTTTGAAATAGAAGTCTCAAAGCGCCCTTTGCGGGTTTTCACCTTGGCTTCCCTCCTCTTTTTTAGACAAAGTACTTCTTGACTGAGTCTGAATTCACTGGATTGGGTAAACTCTTCCCGTCCATTTCTGTCAAAATCAGCGCACCACCAGAAAAAGCCTTCTTCACAACATACGGCCCTTTCCAATTTTGCATCCACTTTCCTTTAAAGTCCTTCTGTGTAGGAAGGATCTTTTTCAGTACAAGGTCCCCCTCGTAAAATTCTCTTGGATGAACTTTTTTATCATAAGCTCGCATCATTCGCTTCTGATACATCTGACCATGACAAATTGCCCTTAGCCTCTTTTCTTCAATTAAGTTCAGTTGATCATATCACGATTGAATCCATTCTGCTTCATCCAACTTTATCTCTGATAAAATTCGAAGGGAAAGTATTTCCACTTCAATGGGTAACACTACCTCCATCCCATAAACCAACGAGAATGGAGTTGCCCCAGTAGAGGTTCTAACAGACGTTTGATAAGCAAATAGTGTAAACGGTAGTAGTTCTCAGTCATTTTCCCAACTATTTTCTTAATGTTTTTGTTGGCCGCTTCCACTGCCCCATTCATTTTTGGGTGATAAGAAGATGAATTATGATGTTTAATCTTAAACTGATTGTAGACTTCTGCTATCGTGTTGTTATTCAAGTTCAGTGCATTGTCTGATATGATTCTCTCAGGCATTCCATACTGACAGATGATTTCCTCCTTCTAAAATTGACTCACTACCGACTTGGTAACATTAGCATAAGAAGCAGCCTCTACCCATTTCTTGAAGTAATCAATGACCACAAAGATGAAACGATACCCGTTCGACGCTTTTGGTGAAATTGGACCAATGACATCCATGCCCCACATGGAAAAGGGCCATGGAGAAGTCATAACATGTAGAGTTGAAGGCGGTACATGAATCTTATCCCCATAGATCTGACATTTATGACACTTTTTGGCATAACTAATACAATCTCCTTCCATAGTAGACCAATAGTATCCAAATCTCATGATTTGTCTTGCCATCGTGAAGCCATTAGCATGTGTCACACAAACACCTTCATGCACTTCCTCCAAGATTTTTCTAGCTTCCACAGCGTCGACACATCTCAAAAGCACCTGATCTTTTCTTCTTTTATACAGGATATCCCCATCCAATACATAGTCGCAGGCTAACCTTCTCAAAGTTCTTTTATCGTTCTAAATTGCATGCTCAGGGTATTCACGATTCTTCACGTATCGTAATATATCCTGATACCAAGGGTGGTCATCCCTTTCTTCTCCTTCGATGTTACAACAGTGAGCCAGAACTTAAAAAATACTCATTTGAATAGGCTTCATACCTTCCTCTCTATTTACTTTAATCATGGAAACTAGGGTTGCCAAAGCGTCTGCCATCTGGTTTTCATCCCGTGGGAGGTAATTGAAAGTGATGTCGTCAAACTCCTCAAGTAGTCCCAAAACTACCCTTCGATAGTTAATCAATTTGGGGTCCCTCGTCTCCCATTCTCCCTTAAGCTGGTAAATCACCAACGCGGAGTCTCCACACACTTTCAGTGTTCTAATTTTTCGCTCTATGGCCACTCGAATCCCCATGATGCATGCTTCATACTCTGCCATATTGTTTGTACAGTCAAAATCTAATTTGCATGTGAATGGGTAATGATCTCTATCTAGGGATATTAAGACTGCCCCGATTCCATTTCCTACTGCATTGGATGCTCCATCAAAGTTCAACTTCCATGGATATTTTTCAGTAGTTGCTACATACATCAACTCCTCGTTGGGAAAATCAAAGCTCAATGGTTCGTACTCTTCCAGAGCCCTGCTAGCTAGAAATTCTGCTATTGCACTTCTTTTTATGGCTTTTTGACTCACATATACTATATCAAACTCAGAAAGCAGTATTTGCCACCTTGCCATTCTTCCATTTAGGGCTGTTGACTCCATCATGTACTTTAATAGATCTATTTTCGAAATTAGCCAAGTTGTATGATACATCATATATTGCCTCAACCTTCGAGTCGTCCAAATCAAGGCACAACACAACTTCTCAATTGGTGAATATCTCATTTCACACTCAGTGAATTTCTTACTGAGGTAATATATCGCTCTCTCTTTCCTTCCTGACTCATCGTGTTGATCAAGCACACATCCCATATAGTTACTGAACACCGACAAGTACAATGTCAACGGTCTATCTGGACTAGGCGGAGATAGTACTGGAGTGTTTGACAAGTATTTCTTGACTTTATCAAAGGCATTCTGGCATTCCTCATCCCAGGTACCCTGGTTGTGCTTCTTAAGAAGGCGAAATATGGGATCACATTTCTCCGTCAATTGTGAAATAAACTGAGCAATATAATTCAACCTTCCAAGAAAACCTCGAACTTCTTTCTGAGTATGTGATGGAAGCAGCTCTTGTATGGCTATGACTTTGTCTAAGTCAACTTCTATTCCCTTTTCGCTGACTACAAAGCCTAATAATTTCCCCGACCTGACTCTAAAGGTGCACTTTGTCGGATTGAGCTTCAACTGAAACTTCCTCAATCTTAGGAACAATTTCCTCAAGACTTCAATGTGTTCCTTCTCTGTTCGAGATTTGGCAATCATGTCATCTACGTACACCTCAATCTCCTAATGCATCATATCGTGGAATAAAGTCACTATAGCCCTTTGGTATGTTGCACCTGCATTCTTTAGCCCGAAGGGATTACCTTGTAACAAAAGGTGCCCCACAATGTTATGAAAGTAGTTTTATCCATGTCTTCAGGATACATCTTTATTTGATTGTACCCTGAGAAGCCATCCATAAAGGAAAACAACGAGTAACCCGCTGTATTGTCCATTAGAGTGTCAATGTGTGGTAAGGGAAAGTTGTCTTTTGGGCTAGCTTTGTTCAAATCTCTATAATCGACACACATTCATACCTTCCCATCCTTCTTAGGGATAGGCACAATGTTAGCTACCCATTCTGAGTACTTAACCTCTTGCAGGAATCCAGCATCAAACTGCTTCTTAACTTCCTCTTTTATTTTCAGCACGATATCAGGCCTCATCCTTCGTAATTTTTGTTGGACCGACTTGCAATCTTGTTTTATGGGAAGGCAATGTACTACGATATTAGTATTCAACCCTGGCATGTCCTGATATGACCATGCAAAGACATCTTTAAATTCACTCAGTAGCTCGACAAGATCTTGCCTTGTTTTCTTAGTAATGTGTGTCCCTATTTTCACTTCTTTTCCTTCCTCCAAGGTTATGTTTTCTATTGCCTCTTTCTCATGGGGCAGAATTTGCTTCTCCTCTTATTTCACCATTCTCAACAGATCTGGAGACACATCACAATCCTTGTCATCTTCAAAATCCTGAGGTTCCTCTAAACACATGTCTTGCTCAAAAGAGAATTTAGGATTCGTAGTATCATTGCTTATGTCATTGATATCTAGGGACCTGCAAGGTACGAAAGAATATACAAAGAATGAATGAATTTAAGAATGACTATCTACATGCCATGAATAAATTAAAAGCTTTGAATGGAACTAGAAGGTCAAAAGAATATTTATTGATGAAAGAACATTTGCTTGATTTGACAAAAGTGTACTTTATTGAAACCAAATATTCGAACATAAGCCTATTTCACAAACGAAATCTTATTACTCCTGGGCTTTAAAGCAACAAGAGTGTTCTGGAAAATTACTCTGTAAAATTTCTAAAGGTTACAGGAAGTTCTTCAGCAGTCCAATTGTTTAAAGAGCTTATCGGTTCGTAAGGACGGATGTCCTCTAAATCCCTTTGTTCAGTCTTTCCATCATGTATGGCGTTGACGTGATAGCTTCCCTTTTCGAGCAACCCCGCCTTACGGTGAATTATCCCTCCTGATACAAAAGTCTGGGATACGTGAGGGAACGTCATCGATTCCCACTCAACTTCTCTTCCGCTCAAACGCGCCCTTCTTCTTTCTTGATACCTTTCTATCTTCTTCCTTCTCTGTCTGTGATCTGGCCTAAAACCTAGGCCAAAATGATCTCTTTTCTCACTTAATTTAGGGACTTAGATTCCACCTTGGAGGTATCTGCCTAACTCTTTTCCAGGCAAAGCTCCTTTTCCCACTGTCATCCGCAAGCCCATTCTCGTGGTTTTGGATGTCTTGGGCAATGGCACCTCATTTCCCTCTGAAACAAAGGTTGCATTGACAAATTTTAAGGAGTGAAAAGAATATTCAATGAACTCTTCATTTGCCTCCATATAGGGTGCGTTACTGGTAACTGCTGCTATGATGTCTTCTTCCGCATTTATGGTTACCAACCGTCCGTCCGTTACTAACTTTAATTTTTGGTGCAAAGATGAGGGCACCGCTCCTACCGAATATATCCAAGGCCTCCCCAACAAGCAATTATAAAAGGGCTTGATGTCCATTACTAGAAAATCTACCTCATATGTGTTCGGCCCAATCATTAAAGGGATGTCAATTCTTTCCATCACTTTTCTCTCCGTACCATCAAAAGCTCTCACTATGTTGGGGTATGTTTTCATGTGAGAACTATCTATTGGCAATCTATTTAATGTGGATAGTGGCAGGACATTCAAGGCTGACCCATTTTCGATAAGCACACTTGGCAGTGTATATCATTTGCAACGAGTGGTGATGTACAAAGCCTTAGTTGATCCCATGCCACCAGGTGGGATTTCATCATCATTGAAATAGATGAAATTGTCGGCACTTATGTTACTAACAAGACGATCCAACTTATTGACGGATATGTCCTTAGTAACATAGGTTTCATTAAGCACTTTCATCAATGCCTCGCGATGTACTTCTAAACTTAGGAGCAATGCTAACACTGATATGCGGCCTGGTTGTTTATATAACTACTCAACCACACTATACTTGCTATGTTTCAGGAATTTTAGAAACTCTTTAGCCTCTTTCTCCTTCACTGGTTCATTAATAAGTGCTTCAGCCCCTTTCTCTTTCTCGAAATCTAAGGTTTTTGCTTTCATGGGCTCAACCCTGATGCCTCCTGCGTCATAACGCTTCCCACTACTCGTGTAGGAACCTTCAGTTTGGGTTTCTTTGGAAGCACTAGTTATTTTTCCCTCCGACATCATTACATTGCAGTCATAATTCCAGGGTACCCTTTTATTATCCGTATAAGGAAAAGAAACGGGTTTGCGAATTATAACTTTCGGCGTTATTTGTGTCCCAACCTCATTATTCTTTGGTAGAGAAATAATGATCCTTGGCTGGTTGGTTCCTTGATTCGTCAATTCTCCTTCCAACACGCATATGTGTCCCTCATCTAAGCCACCTTCATAAAATTCTAGCTCCTTATTATCCATAAGGCTTTGTACCAAAGCCCTAAACTCGACACATTCCTGAATCTCGTGCCCCTCTTCTTAATGGAACTCACAGTAGTCCCTCACTTTTTTACTTCTTTCTTCAGAAATCAACATTCCTCTCTTCGTCATCTCTTTTCAAATTACCGTTAACGGCATCCTTACCTTAGCAATGTCTTCTTTAACCCTTCTCATACCAGTCTCCCTGATTGCATTCACCCATTGATCACCATGGTTTGGCAACGGGTTCTCTGTATTAGGGGTATTGTCAAATTTTACGACCCCCATCTTGATGAGTCTTTCCACTGCTTTCTTAAAGCTTATGTAATTTTCGATTGAATGCCCCTGTATTCCCGCATGGTATTCACATTTGGTGTTTGCATCGTACCACTTGGGATATGGGGGTTGCAGTGGTTTCAGGTGAAAAAGAGCTATCACGTGTGCATTAAATAAACTCTGGTAAAGTTCCCTATACGTTACTAGAATGGGTGTGAACTGGATCTTTTCAGAGTTCTGTCTCATACCAGATTCATACCTTTGGGAACCCTGTTGCCCAACCGTAGCTACTCTTGGCTGGCTAACCGTAATCGGCTTCGAGTTATAACTACTCGCATTGTTCACCTCATTATCTTTCCTTCTTGGGGATGGTCTTTTAGTAGTTTCCCCTTCTATCTTACCACCTCTTATGGCATTTTCAATCATTTCCCCCGCCATAACTGTGTCAGCAAAGCTCTTAGTGGTACTTGCAATCATGTGAGTAAGGAATGGGGCTTTCAAGGTATTAATGAATAGCATGGTAGTTTCCTTTTCTAAGAGCGATGGTTGAACTTGCATGGCAACCTCCCTCCATAGGCTTCTTTTCCATGTTCTGTAGAATGATTCGATCAGGTGTCAAGTCAGTCACATGACTATATTGCTGCATGAAGGCCTGCGCTAAATCTCTCCAAGAACCAATCCTAGCGCGGCTTAATTGATTATACCACCTAGTCGTGGCCCCAACCAAACTATCCTGGAAACAATGAATCAAAAATTGATCATTGTTTACATAACCGGTCATCCGCCTACAAAACATAGTGATGTGGGCCTCAGGACAACTAGTCCCATTGTATTTCTCAAACTCTGGCATTTTAAACTTATGAGGAAGACTAAATCTGGGACCAAGCTAAATTCTTTGGCATCCATTCCATGACGACTATCAACACCTTCCAAAGCTTTGAACTTCTCCTCCAACCATCTGCAACGCTCCTCTCATTGCCTCGAGGATTCAATTCTCGTCCTCTCTCTTTTAGCCAAGTCTAGATCAGGGATGAGTGGATTGGTAGGGTTATCTCCCGGGTTAGATCCCGAGCCATCTTGAAAGTTCACGGGTACTCCAGTATCAACTTGCCCCTGTTGAGGCCTAATTGTAATAGACAGTCTTCGTAGAGGTGCCTCAGTTTGTGTTTGCGTATGGGGTGGGGTAAAACCCGGAGGATAATCCTCACTGTCCTCTCCAGTGATAGCCATAGGGGCCTTTCCTTTATCTATTCCCCCCTTCAGTAGTTGAGCCATTTTAGCCAGGGCTTCCATCATTTGCTCTTTCATATCATGTTGCATTTTTGCCAACTGCTCTTGCAACTGGTCTTGCATGTCCTTTTGGAGTTGTTCAAACCTCTGACCCATATTCTTTGTCTTAGCGCGTGTACCGTAAGGGTGTGTAGTTTCCAGATTCTCTCTTCTACAATAACTTCCACTAATTAGGGTCTTTCTACGGGTTTAAATATATGTGATGCGATGTAATGCAAATGCATGAATGCAAAAGATATCGATTCTGATTCAATTTCTTTTTAGAAAATATTGTTTAAGAAACAAAAATCTTTACACAAAATGGATTACAAATACGCTTTCGCCCTTAGGCCTAGAGTTTTAACCTTTCTAAATAACGTAGCCAATTCTCAACCTTTGTCCGATTCTAGCTCATACTTTATACTTAACATATTAGCTTGCGCCGCCAAGTCTTATAGGTAATCAGCGACTTCTCAAATCTGGACTATGGCTTCTCCCATGAGGTAATCCCTATCTCTAACTTGATTTTGAGAATGGTGAAGCTCTCCCTTCTAATGTCCTTCTCTTGCCTCGAGCTGCTCAATCTGGAGCCCGCAGTTCTGCAATGCTGCTTCTAAGCCCTCAATCTTGTGCTTCATTTCCTCGATCTTGTTCTGACTTGCCTTTAACTCTATCGTAGAGTTACGACTTCGGTGAAGATGAAGAGACCGTGCGAGTTCAGTCACTTTAGCTTTCAATCTTTGATTCTCCTTCTGATTCTCTGCCAAGCTCCTTTCTAGGGCCTGATTCTGTGCCTGCATTTCTTGAAATTTCTTCTCTCAATGATCGGCTTTGGCTCTTCCTTCTCGAACTTCTTGTTGCCACTGTTCTAAAGTCTTCCCCAATCCAGCTCTCTTCATCGATAGTTGCATCTTCTTATATTGTGTCTTCAAGTCATTTCAGTCTTCCTCCACCTTCCTCTTTTCTTTCCTTACTTTCTCGACCTCAATTTTCTAAACATCAACGTCTAAGCTTAGGTACATCTTCTCTTCCTCCAACTTCTCTATCTTTTTCTCGAGCTCCAAATTCTTCCTTTCAAACTCTTGCTTTATGAGTTCTAACTCTAATGGAACCACTCGTAAGCTCTCCCCTATTGATCGAGCAGCCCCCAAACTCGGCCTAGGGATGTTATCATTGGTCCTCTTGCTAAACCACTCTTTGTATTCAAGGGTCATCATCAGACCGTCAGTTAGAATCTTCACACAGCAAATCTTCTTCCAAGCTTCAGAAATCTCTTACATCTTCTTCTTATAATGATCGCCTTTATATGAGAAATCACTTTGAGCTAAACCTTGTGTTGCTGGTATAAACTGCCCCGCTTTGTATTGCCTTAGAACGAGTAACGGTGCATAACCAATAACTCCCCAAATTCCAGGAAGAGTTACCCAATCAAAACTTCCACAACGATAAAGGATTTCACTAGGAGTCATCCAAGGGGCTTTCCACACAACGTCTTCCTCTTAGAGATTTCGAAGTATTTCCATCCACCTTTAATCTGTAATATCGTCCCTTCTTGGCGTAGTTGCTACTTCCTTTAAGGGAGAATAGTCCTCTCAGAACACTCGGCAAGGACCCTTATCAACCTTCCAAAAGTGACTGTGGAACCATACTAACAACATCTGTGCGCATCTAATGAATCTACCTTCACCAGCTCTCCGACATGCACTCAAGGATCTGAATGTCTCAGCTAGGATTGCAGGCACAGGTGTGACCTGTTTACTGAGTCGATCGAATAAATCCGTGACTGTCTCATCTATGTGCCCCATAGCTTTGAGGAAGATCACCAACCCATAAATACTTAAGGCCAAGATATCAACCTTCCTCTTCGCGTCTGTGTGCGCCAATATCAGATCCCTTAGACTTGCCCATAGAATGCATTTACCATCACCCTTTTGTTGGATTCGAGCTGCGGCCCACTGTTCACTCATCCCTGTGATAATCATTAATTTCTTCACGAAAGTTGGGAGATTAGCAGCCCTAACATAAGCTTTGTTACCTAGAATTCTTGGACAATGAAGCAAGGTCGTATACTCCTCCAAAGTAGGTGCTAAGTCCACCTCTCCAAATGTAAAACAACTATAAGTGGGGTTCCAAAACTATACCATAGCTCAAAACAGATGCTTATCCACCTTAACGTCTAGCAAATAGGGAAAATCTCCATAATTCTGGTAGAACAACTACTTAGCCTCATCATCCCATTGGGCCCAAATGTCCTTCAACTCCTGAAACTCATTCTGCGTCGAACTGATACGAGTGAAGTCCAACAACTCCAACGTATACCCCTCGGTGATAGTATCTCTCTTCTCTAACTGGGTTTTCTCTGACCATGCACGGACGGTAGCGTTGTCCTCCACTTTATCAAGATATTCATTCCTCATTACAAAACTTTCTAATTTAGAAATCAAACCGTGAATCGATACCTTTAAATGTTGAATGACATGCAATGATAACAAAATAAAATGGGTCACTGTTACATATATAACAGATATAATTCAAAGAAAATAAACACGCACCTATATAGGTAGCCACTAAAGGTTATCACCGTACTATCTAGGGCGGGCACTTAAGGTTCACTATATGTGTTTTAGTTCTAAAGGAAATGGTACTTGAACCAGCAGATTCCTCGATCCTCACCCATTATAGGCTCATATGGACCAAGTTCAGTTCAGGGGGACACATTTTCCTATGGCCATACAGAGATGAAAATCTCACGAAGACATAGGTACGGATGTATCCCGGAAGCAATCCACTAGCTCATGCGGAGGTGAAACCTCACGAAAGCGTAGCTTCTCACTCCCACTTAAGGGTGCGACCACAATGGTCATGCAAATGTAATGTGTGCGAGGAAAAATAACAAACATATGCAACAATCACATGTAAAAAGATCATATTTTAAAAATTTTCCAAATTTCTAACATTAAGACAGAAAATAATCAATTTTCGGCTTGACTCAGTTAGTGTCCCCAGTGGAGTCGCCAAGCTGTCAAAACCATTTTTTAAGAAGAAGGAGATTTTGAAAAAAGGAGTCGACTTATTTAAAAAAACGAAAATGTGGGAGTCGCCACCAACCTTTTTAGGTGTGATTAGATCACCTTATAAAACATTTTGGTCTACGAAGAATCGAGAAAATAGGTTCGAGAGTCGGTTACGCACGGGGAAGGATTAGCACCCCCGCAACGCCCAAAATTGGTACCAAATTGAGTAGTTTTCTGTCTTAGGTCAAAAATTTGGAAAGATTTAAAAATAGGATCCCTTTTTTAAAACTGGAATAATTCGAGTTGAAAAATCGAGATTCCTTTGCTCTGAAAGAATTCGAACATCACATCTAGCACGATTGGACACGAGGTTCTTAAACTCTTTGAAACTAAAATCGTCTCCTGAGTTGCAAAATTTATTTAGAAGGATATTTTAGGTATTTAGAAAAATGGGAAATCGCAACCCAGCACGTTAGGGTACTATTTCCGAATCCCTAAACATAAAAATATTACCTCATTTTTTTAAAACATTTTTTGGATTAAATGAAATATATATTTTTAAAAACAATGATGCAATTAATAAAAATATTAAAACATAATATTAGAATATTAAAATGATAATAGCAATAATATTTACAGTAAAAGAAAATAGAAAGAATGCATTTAAAAGGTATGTACGTAATATTCAAAAATATATACATAATATAACGTTAAAAATACATACATAATATAGTTAGAACAAAATATATACATGAGACGATATAAAAAATATATGAATAATATAATATTAAAAATATACATACATAGTATATAAAATGTACACATAATATAATATTAGAATATTTATATGATATAATATAAAAAGTATGTGACTAATATAATAAAAAATACGTGTATAATATATATAAAAATATAATATATACATAATATATAAAGATATAATATTAAAAATATATACATGATATAGTATTGAAATATAATATATACATATTAGAATAATATTAATATTAAAAAAACTATTAATAATAAATACATAAATATATACATATATATATATATATATATATATTAAAAATAAATACATAATAATATTAAAAGTATGTACATAATATATATATTAGAAATAATAACGATATTAAAAAAACAATTGTTAATAATATTACATAAATATACACATATATATTAAAGATATATATACATAATAATAATGTGTATATAATAAAAAGGATATTTAAAAATATAACTAAATATAATATGATAATAAATGTACAATATGAATAACATTTAAAGCTAGATGAAATAGCAAAATAATATAAAAATCAAGGTAAATTTGAAGAATGAACGTAAAAGGACTAAAATTGGATTAAAATCGAAGTTTTGGGGCAAATTTATAATAAAGCATGAAAAGGGGGACTCATTTGAATGCGCATGCAACTGCAGAGGGCCAAAAAACAATTTACCCGAGCCCTTAAAACGACATCGCTGGAGGAAGGACCAAATCGCAACGCGCGATGAATTTCAGGGCCAATTTAAAAGAAACAAAAACTTGATTGTTAAATGATGAAAATACGGATGGGCTAAATG
The DNA here is from genome assembly GCA_020496765.1 of Gossypium stocksii. NCBI lineage: Eukaryota > Viridiplantae > Streptophyta > Magnoliopsida > Malvales > Malvaceae > Gossypium > Gossypium stocksii. The sequence goes on from CM035629.1 coordinate 36,643,195, forward strand.
CGCAATTAGCCCTTCCGCTCAAAAACACGCAGATCCTCTGGAGAGGGTCGGGTCCGTGCACGGGTCGGCTCAAAACGACGTCGTTTTGGGGTCAAAGGGCAGCCCCCAAAATGACGTCGTTTTGGGAGGCTATAAAAGGCATATTTTGCTGAAAAAAATCATTTGTGAGGGTGAAAGAAAAAAAAAGGATAGAGAGGGAGGGGGTGAGCGATTTTCGGCCATCGGGCCAGTCACCGTCCGGTCGCCGGACCGTCGCTGGCCACCGTACACGGTGGCCGAAAATTTGAAAAAAGGTAAAATTTTTATTTTATTTTTTCTTTAATAATATATATATTTATGTGTATTATCTGAAAGAAAAGGAAATAAAGAAAAAAAAGGGAACAGAGGACAAAACAGATTCGAAAATAAAATTTACCTTAGGCTCCGGATTTGGATTTTTTGATATTTAGGTTGTCTGATTTGGGAATATTTCTTGCTATTGTATTACTGCAATCAATACCTTGTGTTTAAAATTTTTGGTGTTTGTATTAGAAATATGCCGAACCCTGTTACAAATAAACTCATTCGGCGTTTATAGCCTATATTTTTTACAAGTTGTTTCCTTTTTCCTGCTTTCTGTCTCTTCCTTTTAATTGTTTGCAGGTGAGATGGGCGGTGGCCACTTGAGGTCGGCGGCAGAGATGTGACAGATGCGGTTGGTCAGAAGATGGGGCAAGCGGGTAGCAATTTGGGGCTAGGGTTTCGGGATTGGGCTTGGGTAGGTTAGATTGGATTAAACTTGGGTCTTGGGTAGTTGTTTTAGGCTAATCGGGTACTTGGGTATTAGGTGGGTTGTAATTAAATGGGTTAGGGGTTTATTTGGATGGGTTAGTGATGTAACGGGTTAGGGTAGTTGTTAGGCTTTGGATCAAATTTGTTGGGCTCGGGTCTTAAGCAGGCCCGGGTCAAAATTGGGTTTGTACACTATCTTTTTATTTTTTTTGATAAATCCTTGATGGAATTTTGTTACTTTTATCCTAAAAAGATCCTTTGCTATCAATTATTTCTTCCATTTTCCCTTTCTCTCCTCTTGATCGATTGATTCAGCAAAGATTTGGTTAATGAATAACGTAAGTATGTGATGATATTGGGTACTAAATCATCACTTCTTCCTTATCTTTTTATTAATATTCGAATGCAGTATTAGTGTTAGACATTGTTTTTCTTTGATATTAACATCTCATATATTGATCTTATGTGAATGGTCGATTGCTATTAACTTGGAACACCTTTGACTTTTGGGAAGTGAATCACATCTCTGGTTTTAGTCGTATAAGCGTAAGTGTGGTATTGGAAATCAAGATTAAACCTTTTTTATTTAAAAGGATAATTTAAGTGATGAATTAATGATAGATTATTCGTTTTGTGTTTAGATCCAAGATAGATCTAATTAAATCTAGAAGCAGGCGTTAAAAGGAGTTTTTTGCATCAAAGTTGCTTAGATCAGGTGCAGGTTAATTTATAATATATATAACATTTATTGACCAATCAAATATAATTATTTTATCATTGAAACTTGGTTAAAAATCTCTATAACATGAAAAGTTGAGAATACACTATGTATTTGAAAAGGGATGTTAGAACTCACAAAAAAGGTAATATTCAAGTAAGTACCACGAACTATTTGTTTAATGATCTCATGTGTTATTTGATATGATTTGATTAATGTTGTGATACTATGTATATATTCTCATTTCTCATGACATATGATATGATGACATTATATGATAGGCATAATATTTAAATCATGCCACCGATATTGAAATTAAGATTTAATTGCATGTTAAACATGGCCTACATGATATTATCCAATTTGCATGTTTGACATGGCCATTGTGACAAATGAAATCTTGAAATGAGTAAAATGTTTATATATATTCATTATGATCATATCACATGCATGGGGTGGGATTGTAAGGAGGAAAAATTGGTGGCTTTGTCCACAACCTACGTGGTGGCTTCCTCCTTAACCTACATGGTGGCCTTGTCCACAACCTACATGGCAGCTTGTCTGCAAATATTGGCGGCTTAATCCACATTGGAGTGTTTGCATGGACGAGTTATGGGGAACTCTTTTTGGAGTGTAGCGGTGGTGGGTAGGATGTTTTATAAAAACTTGTATAACTGTTTTACAAGAATTGCACTATCATGATCATGTGCATCAAATTTGAATATGTTATATGATGAATATGTGTTTACTTGTTATTTAACTTGTTATAGGACTCACATTGAGCTTAAAAGTTCACTCCGTTTAGTTTTTTTATTTTACAGATAGCCCTAAGGTTAGGATTCGATGATGACATTTGGAGGAGTTTCTCGGAATTCTTTTTAAATTAAAGTAATTAAATTTTTATTTTAATATTTTGAGTCTGTAATAAGTTTGAGTATGGATTGTGGCATGAGACATTACTTTAGGTATTTTATTATGATCTACATGACTTGATTGCATGACATTAAGTTTTAAAAACGACATAAGTTAGTATTTGATGAGATTTCATATGAAACTCGATTTTCAAAATAAAATCTGTCAATAATACATTTTTCCGTTGTATTTCTAAAAAATGAGTTTTTAATAAAATTAGACATAGTTTTCAAAATTATTAATGTTTACAATAGTTTTCAAAATTATTAATGTTTACAATTGAGTTTTCTAAAGATATTTGATTTATGAAGTTAATATGTTTTTATTTCCGAAATAATGGCGAATAACCAAGTTCTCTAAATTTTGAATAAAAAGATAAGTGATTTAGAAGTATGATTGAAAACCTGAAATAATTTTGAATAAATGATTGAATGTTTACAATTGAGATATTATTTATTTCGATTCTTGAAATTTGCACGATTTTTATGAAATTAAAATAAATGTTTTATTTCATTTGCTTTGAATTGATAAGCCAATAGTTTTAAAATATTTTTTTCAAAAATTTTGAAAGTTTATTTCGGCCATTTTCATGGACAAATGGTTTTGAAATGAAACTGAAAATAAAGTTGAACATGTGATTTTACTAGTTTTGAATGAAATACGCAAATAGTTTAAAAAGAATGTTTGAAATTACGAAAGTTTTTCTAGGTCACTATAATGGCCATTGTAGCTTTCCAAATTCGGTTATAACGACTGGGCCAGATTTAAGGTGTTACATTCAATGGTATCAGAGTCTTGTTCAAAACTCGAACTATGAATTTTTTATTTGATTCTAGATGCATATTTGAAAGGGATATTTTAGGAACCATGCCACAAGAAAATTTTCACAAGATTTTTAAAAAATTAATTTCTAGAACTCCGATGTTGTTCCGAAGTTAGTACTGTCATTGCTAAAATGTAGATAAATATTAAGATTATATTGTTTAAAATTATAAATTAGAACTGTAAACTTTAGACTATAAAAACTCAGGAAATAGTTAGATGTTTTATTTTTGAACTATAGATTAACATAAAACTTTAGACTCAAGAAAGCAATATGAAAACCTGAGGTATGCAAACTCGTGATATGTGATTTTTGAGGAGCGCAACATCGAGTAGCTCAAGATTAGTCGTTAGCTTTTCAATAACTCGTGCCTGACCCTGAGACAAATGGTATCATTAATGCGTTTACCATAAAAGGCAGAATTCAAGAGACTAGGGATGATGCAATATCCCAAATCATGTTGGGAGTTTTAGAAAGTGTTTTCGAGACCTTGGCTAAGAAGAACAAGATATTAGAAGGGAGTAAGTGGTTGAAACGCGGGAGAAAGAAAAAGAATAAAGTACGAAATAGGGGGAAATTTAGTTCAACTGGCCCAAATTCACGACCTTTGAAGTGGGCCAGAGAGGACAAAACATAACAGAATGTTCTAAAAGCTATTACTAGTGGTTCTATTAGAGCAGTAGGAAATTTTTATTTGTAAGTATTGTAATAAGCGCCATTTGAGCGAGTGTTGAAAAAGTCCAGAACATGCCTAATAAGTAGGTCTGTGGAGCATTGTGTTACGGATTGTCCATGACGTCGTCCTGTCTAAATGTAAGCTTCGATTTAGAAACATAATCAAAGATTGGTTTATGCTGCTAGGTGCCAAGAGTTTTAACACGCATATAATGTAACACCCCTAACACATTTCTATCGTCAGATTTGGGTTACAAAGTATTAAAATCAATTTTCCAACATTTATCCTTAATTACAAATCTATATTTCAATGTAAATATCAATAAACAAATCATATGTACCTTAAAAGTCAAGTTTATCAAAAATGCTTTCTTGTGCCTCAAGCATACCATTAGCCAACCCTTAGAGCTATTCCATACTTATTTAAACAAGACCTAAACATGCTAAAATAACACATACACAACCTATTTCCATCAACCAACTAATGTACCCTCATTGATACCACATGTAATTATTCAATCAAACCCAAACACCAAGAAATTCAATATATCAATTATTACTAATTATACATGTATAACACGTCATATTTCCATAAATGAACACCAAATTATCAAACACACCATACTGACATCAAACTGACCGTTTCCAACTTACTAGTTCAACTACATATTATATCATAATACTACAAGACCTTTTAGTTACATGCCACTCTTAACCAACTCAAAACGCACAAAATAACTACCAATGTATGGATGATAATGTATGAACTCTCGAACCGATCCAACTGACGACATGATTCTAAGAGACCTACAAAATGAAATCAACCAAGTAAGCTTAACATAGCTTAGTAAGTTCAGGTAATTAACCTAATTACTTCATCACTCCATTCAAAGTTTTATAAAACATCAATAAACTGCACAACTTGATTCACCGGCACAAAGCTTGCTAGGCATAAAGCCCGATAATCACACCGGTATTTAGCCTACTAAGCACTAAGCTTGATAAATTCACCGACATAAAGCCTGCTAGGCACAAAGCCTGATAACTACACTGCCATAAAGCCTACTAAGCATTAAGCTTGATAAATTCACCAACACGAAGCCTGCTAGGCACAAAGCCTGATAACTACACCGACACAAAGCCTGTTAAGCACTAAGTTTGATAAATTCACTGGCACAAAGCCCGATAATTTCATAACATACCAAATGCTCAATGAAATACCTCACAATCAATATACAATAATACAACATCAAAATTAAAAGAATTAACCATAATTTACATAATACAAACTTACCTTGATTCTATGACTTCAATACCTCGATTCCTATGACTTCAAAAATGAAGTTGAAGATTAGTCCAAGATTTTAGCTTTTCCCCGATTTATGTTTATTTGTTGTTTGTCCTGATCTAAATAATAAATTAACTTAATTAAATGTTTCCAACAACTTCAAATATTAGATTCAAACATATATCCCATATTTAATATAAATTTTCAACATTACACCCAAACATTTTAGCTTTTAAACAATTTAGTCCCAAATTTTGAAATTAACAAAACTACCATTTTTACTCTCTAGACATGCTAATCAAACTTCCTAGGGACCCATACCAGCCTATTTAAATCATCAATTCATAATGTTACCATGAAAATTTACTATTTCATAAACAAGTCCCTAAATCACATAATTACTAAAAATTACTTAACAAAACTTGTATATTTAACAACTCAACTTAATAATATATTATCTAAATTCGAAATACATTCAAACCCTAACATGGCAAGTCCCTAAACTTTTAACTACTTAACAAATTAATCCTTGGGCTAAGTAAACTAAGTTGAAATGAACTCAAAAGTCTAAAATTCATCCAAAATAAAGTTTAAACACATTCCATAAACTCAATTTTTGCTTAACAAAAACTCCCCTTCTTACGAAAATGGAATTTCGGTTTGGTAAAGAAAAATAAGGAAGATGGCACACTTTGCTTTTCTAATTGTTTTATTTAACTATTACTTTAATTATTAACTTACAAAAATAACCTTTAAAAACAATTATAAATACATTAAAACCTATCCATAAACCTCCACTAGAATGACACATGATATAGTTATTACTAAAGTTCCTTAGTTTACATTTTAAAAGCTAATTGGTCCATTTCACAAAGAGAAACCAACTTTTTCTCCTTTTTTCAACTTAATCCTTTTCACTTAATTAACCATTTAAACTTCACAATTTCTAAATGAAAAGTTAATACGACTTTAATGTAACCATATAGACATTAAAAAAACCTTAAAATATTGGCTCACTTATCAGAATCGTGGTCCCGAAACCACTGTTTCTAACACCGCTGAAAACGAGTTGTTACAACTCTCCCCCTACAAAAATTTTTGTCCCCGAAAATGTAACACCCCAAACCCAGCCTAGATGTTATGGCCGAATCTAGTGATGTCACATAATAGGGTGTTTGAAAACTCAGTCTTCGTATCAAAACATTTTCGATTTGTCTACTTTCAATTAACTCTTAGTAACTCTAAAAACCATTTTCCAGTTAAGTCAACTTGTGAAAACATAATTCGTAGCGGAAACTTTTGAAATTATTTGTTTTAAGAAAATAGATGTAATTAAGTAAATCCGATCTTTTTAAAAAAACCCCTTTATTTTAGTAAAATTTGTTTGTTTGTTAAGTTGTGCAATTATAAAATCCACAATTTAAGGAAAAATTCTGAAAAAGTCCCAAATTACATTGAAATTAACCAATAATAGAAATATAATCATAAATCGTAAATTATACTAAAAAGTGCTAGTAACCATGGTCACCACTGAATCCTCCGCCGCACCGATCCATCAAGTCTAAAGATTACTTGTACACATTAAACAGAAGGGGTGAGTTTACATAAACTCAGTGTGTAATACCCACAGAATTCAAACAAACAGTAAATAGTCATACACAATCTGGCCTGAGCTCTTTTCAGTATCAGTGGCAGTTTCGGCCTTAGCCCATTTTAATAACAACATCAGTCATGCATAAGGGCCCTTAACCTATCACTGTAGCAAAATTAGATATACAATATATAGCAATCAGAGTCCTACCCAACCAACCTCTACACACCATCTCCGTCCATCCCTACATTTCATGTAGGGTTTAAAACACCCACCCATCCCTACATTCCAAATAGTACCGAATGTGGCACATAATCAGTAAATTCCAACTGAGCTACCAGATATTAGGCTTAAGAGCCTTTCAGTGCACTTCCTCTAAATAACATCATCCCAACCTAATGCAATGCAACATACGATAAATGTCATGCTATCATACGACTAGTAGTTACACATACATTTTAGTATACATATACATATATATAACATGCTTAGTACATACATCATACAATCAATTTCACATATTTAAGGGTATAAGTAGTGCTTACCGACCCTACGATAGGTTCACAGTCGACTAGGGCGACTCGTGCAACCTTAGAACACATTTCAGTTAAATGGGCTTACACGCCCATGTGGCCTGCCCATGTGGGCTTATACGACCGTGTGGCCCATACGACCTAATTTGGTCTTGACTGTATAGATCACATGGCCTGGTCCAGATTCCCACACGTTTGTACAGATTACACGTGTGGACTCACATGCTCGTGTGGCCCACATGGCCCAATTCAGTCTAGCCCGTGTGTCGCACACGGCCTATTGGCCATCACACGGCCGTGTCTTGTGTCCACGACCTGGCCTAGCCGATCACACGCTCGTGTCCTAACACACGGCCTAGGTTTTCACCCGTGTGGCGTCGACAGTGAGGTTTTCAGTTTTCGTCGAAACCTTATTTTTTGCGTAATTAGATACACACCTGGTTTCGATTGATGCTAAAATAGTCCTCAAGCACTCCAAAACTTATAATTAAACATTAAACACCAATTTAATCGTTTATAACACAAACTTAACTCGAACTCAAATCGAGACTTTCACCCAAAAAGTGACCAACCTTACCATCAATCGATGAATAGTAATTCCCACACAACTAAGACTTTGACAAGCGATTGCGAGCCTTTGAATCCTCCCCTAGTTGGCATAAACGAAATATGTCATAGGAAAGTTATCAAACGAAAACAAACCACCAAGCTAAAACTTACTGAACGATCACAATTTAAAGTGGAATGACACAAAACCGAGTTGAAAGAAGTCAAGACAAAGAAGAATGAAAGAGAACAAGAATTTTGGCAGCAAGGAAAACAATGGGAGAGCAAACGGCAGCAAAAAAAAGAAGAAGAGAATAGAAAATCGAAAATTTTATTTTTGGGGAAAAGAAAAAGATGAACAGAATAATTCGATAAGAATTCCAATAACCCCCAAAATCCCTTAATTCTCTCAATTAACCAGCCACTAACATCTCCACTACTCAGAATTCAAATTTAACTTGAACTCCACCATACCACACGCCCAAACAAACAAAAATAATTCCCTTACTCGCGCAGGGGCTCAAACACAGGACCCCCTTCAAACCAACACTCCACTTACCCACCAGACTAGCAGGTCTATTTGTTAATTATTTACCAACTTTTACTTAAAGAGCCTACTAACCAAAGATAGGGCTTATTCATAAAAATAAAAAAAATTTCCCAAGTCATGACTTAAACTTGGGACCTCTCACACACACCTAGAACACTTAACCACTAAAGCAGACAGACAGTTGTGTCACACATACACAAAAAAAAATTTAAAATTTTGGGGCGTTACAGAAAATCTGACTAGAAAATAGGTTTGGGTATTGCACTTTCATAGCCCCTTCCAGTTCCCAGGTAGCTTTCTCAACCCCATGACGATGCCAGAGAACTTTAACTAAAGCTATGCTTTTATTTCTCAATTCTTTAATTTCTTGAGCTAGAATTCTAACTGGTTCCACATTATATGACATATCTAACTGAATTTCTACATCAACAGTCAAAATCACATGTGAAGGGTTAGATCGATACTGCTGTAACATCGATACATAAAATACGTTGTGAACTTTCTCTTATTTAGACGGTAAGGCCAAACGATAAGCTTCTGTTCTGATTCTCTCAATGATCTTGTACGATCCAATAAATTGAGGATTAAGCTTCCCTTTTCGGCTAAAATAAAGAACTTTCTTCCAAGGCGATACTCTTAAAAATACTTTGTCACCGACCTAGAATTCAATGTCTTTTCTTTTCAAATCAGCGTATGATTTCTGACGGTCGGTAGCAGCTTTCAAACTATTTCGAATCACCTTGACCTTTTCTTTAGTTTCTCAGATTAAATCAGTATCAAAAAGCTTTTTCTCATTCAATTCAGTCCAATATAAAAAAAGTTTTGCACTTCCGACCATACAAGGCTTCGTATGGCGCCATTTTAATGCTCGAATGATCACTGTTGTTATACGCAAAATTCAACCAAAGGAAGAAATTTTTCCCAGCCACCTTCGAATTTTAGAATGCAACAATGAAGCATATCTTCGAGTACTTGAATTACTCATTCAGACTGACTGTTACGTTGTTGATGAAATGATGTGCTAAAATGTAATCTGGTGCCTAAAGCTTCATGTAATTTACCCTAAAATCTAAAAGTATATCGTGGATCTCGATCAGAGATAATAGATAATGGTACTCCGTGAAGTCTAACAATTTCAGCAACATTTAGTTCTGCCAACTTTTCGAGTGAATAATCTATCCAAATAGGTATAAAGTGTGTTGATTTAGTTAAGCAATCAACAATAACCCAGATTACATCTTTCTTCCACAGAGATAACGAAAGTCCTAAAAACAAAATTTATAGTAATCCATCCTCATTTCCACTCTAGAATCATAACAGGCTGAAGTAATCCCAAAGGTACTTGATGCTCAGCTTTTATTTGTTGACAAATCAAACATTTAGATACAAATTCTGAAATCTCATGCTTCATACCTGGCCACCAATACATTTGTTTCAGGTCACCATACATTTTGTTACTACCAGGATGTATCGAGTAACTACTGTTGTGGGCTTTCTAGCAAAATCTTGTGTTTAACTTTGGAATTCTCGATACACAAAGTTTGTTTCAAAAACACAAGCTACCGTCGGAACTAAGATAAAATTCTAAAGTAGATGTCTTTTCCATTTGTTCCCGCTTACTAATCAGTTCGAAATCATTTTTCTAAGCTTCACAAATCTGTTGCAGAAACATTGGCTTAGCTTTTAATTCAACTAAAATAGAACCATCTTCAATCAGCTTTAATCGAGAATTCAAAGCTCATAAAACAAATAAATATTTTTATTCAAAGCATTAGCAACAATATTAGCTTTACCCAGGTAATAATCAATGATCAGATCATATGGCATGTTTAGTGGTGCTTAAAAAAAGCACTTCTGGCTCCAAAAACACTTTTGGAAGAAAAGTTGTGCTAAACAAGCTACTTTTGGCTGAAATTTTTGGCTTTTCAAAAGTACTTTCAAATGCACTTCTGAAAATGAGAAGCTAAAATTTTTAACTTTTCCTCTCCCAAAAGCACTTTTGTTGCTTAACTACTTTTTCACCCCTCCATTAACACAATACTTTTTTTTTCTTGGTGTTTAATTACAAATGTGTTAAAACTATTAATTAAAAAAATATTTTTTAAAATACTAATTACAAATTATACTTAAATATTTAAAATTTAGTTTATATATTCTAATTAAATTTTATAAATAATTAATATTTATTGCTTAAAATATTTAAAATTTATATTTCATATATTAAAATATTAACAACAAGTTATAATATTTTTTTATATTCTTACTAAAATATAATAATATTAACTCATTTAAATATTATTTAAATGCATATTTGTTACTTGATAATAACATGTCTAAAATTGACATTTTATTTCTCAAAAGCACTTTTTCACAGCAATGCTAAACACTCAAATTTTAAACCGAACTTTTCAAAAGCACTTTCCCACAATACTTTTCAAAGGAATTGCTAAACTAGCCCATAGTCTTTTAGCAATTCCAACCATCTACGTTGACGTAAGTTTAATTCTTTTTGTAATATCAAGTACTTCAGACTTTTGTGATCTTTGAAAATGTGGCATTTTCCTCCATATAAATAGTGACGTCAAATCTTTAAAGCAAACACAATAGCTATAAGCTCTAAATCGTGCATCGGGTAATTTTCTCATGAGGTTTTAATTGATAGGAAGCATAAGCTACAACTTTACCTTCTTGCATCAAAACGAACCCAACCCATTAAGTGAAGCATTATTATAAATTACAAATTCTTTGTCGGACACTAGCTGAATCAATAGAGGAGCCTCAGCTAACATCACTTTCAACTGATCAAAACTTTGTTGGCACATATTAGACCACTCAAATTTCACATTTTTCTATAGTAGCTTCATTAATGATAAAGCAATCATTGAAAACCCTTTCACAAATCTCTGATAATTCCCAGCGAAACCCAGAAAATTTTTAATATCAGTGATGTATTTTGGAGGCTTCCAGTCCAAAACAACAAATATTTTACTTGGATCCACTCTGATGTCGTCAGCCAATACTACATGACCCAAAAATCCAACTTCTCGAAGCCAGAACTTGCATTTATTGAATTTTGCATACAACTATTTCTCTTGTAGAGTTTGCAGTATTAATCTTAAATGATGAGCATGTTCCACTTCATCTCGAGAATAAATCAGAATATCATCAATAAAGACTACTGCGAATTTTTCCAAATACGATCGAAAAATTATGTTCATCAAATTCATAAACACATCAAGAGTATCCGTTAGCCCAAATGACATAACTAAAAACTCATAATGTCCATAGCGAGTTTTGGATTTTGTTTTTGGTACTAGACATCATTCACTCGTAACTAATAATAACCAGATCGAAGATCAATTTTCAAAAACATTGTGGCTCCTTTCAGTTGATCAAATAAATCCTCAATACGAGGCAACGAATACTTATTCTTTAAAGTAACCTTATTCAACTGTTGGTAGTCAATACACAACATCATCGTCCCATCTTTTTTTTTAACAAACAACACCGGTGCACCCTAGGGTGATACACTTGGTCGGATGAAACCCCTGTCTGTCAGCTCTTGCAATTGTACCTTAGGTTCCTTAAGTTCCATTGGAGACATTCTATAAGGATTAACCAAAATTGGAGTAGTACCAGGTGCTAACTCAATAACAAATTCAACTTCCCATTTTGGAGGTAAACCCAGTAATTCTTTAGGAAAAACATTTCAAAATATACACACTATCGACACTTGATCCACTTTCTTCTCCGGCACTCTAGAGTCCAGAATGTAAGCTAAAAAAATGCATCGTAACCTTTCCAAACTAGTTTCTGCGCCTTCACTGTCGAGATCATACTCGAAATACCATCGATTTTATCAGATCTAATAGAAATCATATCACCATCGAGACATCTCAAATCAACTCTTTTTTGTCGACAAATAATCACAGCATTATGTACATCCAACCAGTCCATTCCCAAAATGACGTCAAACTCATTGAAAGGTAATAACATTAAATCGGCAGGTAAGTTGTAACCTTCAATTTTCAATGGACATTGCTTGCATACTAAGTCAACTATAACACTGTGACCTAAAGGATTTGTGACTTTGATGACACAATCAGTGGACTCGACAAGTAAGTTCTTTTCTGTCACTAACGTAGTGCATATATATATGAATGTGTTGACCCCGGTCAATTAATGTATATACACTAACATTAAAGAGAGAAAAGGCACCAGCAATGATGTTAGGAGCCAAAGCCTCTTCTTGTACACGAATAACATAGGTTCTGGCAGGAGCTTTAGCTTCAAGTCTAATTGACATGTCTTTAACTCTGCTTCAGTTAACTCTGGCTGAAGTGTTATTTCCAAGATGCCGACCTCGCGTAGGAGTACCCATAGATTTTTCATTTTGATCTTTATTAGGCTCATTTCGATCTGGACAATCCCTTTTAAAGTGATCAGGGGATCCACATATAAAGTATGTTCTGTCATTAACCCTGTATCTTCCAAAATGATATCGACTGTATTGCTTGCACTCCGCCCTATTGGTATTTCGCACATTGTCGTACTAGTTATTGAAGGAGTTGAGGCTTTCTTATCGTTTTGCCTCGAATGATACCTACTTAAGAACTCTGATGGTGCGAAAAATTTACTACTAGATTCCCATAACTTTTTTTTGCAGAACCAGAGAAAGTTTTAGGCCCAATACGTTTGCTGAAGTCGCGTGTTTTTGCCCCATTTCGTCTTTTGCTAGCACAAATTTCTTCCATATTTTGAGCCTGATCAGAAAAAATCACAAACTCACGAATCTCCATAGCTCCAACTAACATTTTGATTTCATCATTCAATCCATCTTTAAAACACACACACATATCTTCTTTAGTAGGTACAATCTCACAAGCATATTTGCTAAACTGCACAAACTATCTCTCATATTCAGCCTTGATTCTATTTCCCTACTTCAGTTCAAGAAATTCTTTCTTCTTTCGCTCTAGATATTGCTTACTAATATACTTTTACGGAACTCAAATTTAAAGAAATCCTAGGTGATTCTTTCTTTCGGTATCACAGATGTTAATGTGGACCACCACTGAAATGCCTCGTCCTTTAGCAACGACCCTATGCACCACAAACAATCCTCCGGAGCACACAACATTTTGTTGAACACCTTCTAAGTATGTTCTAACCAATACTCAACCTTGGTCGGGTCATCAAGTACATTACCACAAAACTCTATGCCCCCATATTTTCTAACTTTATCAATAGTAATTCTCTGAACATGTTGTTGAATCAAACTTTAAGGACAAAAGGAATGAGTTTGTTAAGCTGTTGAATTTACCTTTAAATATGCATCACACATGTCGTGCATTATATAGAGAAAACCATTTGGAGCCATATCTCTGGGCCCTTGTAATCCGGGCTTATTCCGAGTACTTTTTACATCAGTCGTTGGAATAAAACTTTCTATCTCGTCAAAATCTGCTCGATTGGATCCAGATGACATCTTTTATCTATATGAAAACATTTCAAGATAATCAAAAGCCTTAACACTATCAAAGGTTATAAAGTGGCATGTATTTCTAGACTCGACACATATTACGTTTAGTTTGAGAACCTACTAAACTGTAGCTCTAATACCACTAAATATAACACCCCTAATGATTTCTGTCATCAGATTTAGGTTACAGAGTATTACGATGAATTTTCAAACATTTATGCTTAATTACAAATCTATATTCCAATGTAAATATCAATAAACAAATGATGTTCAATTTAAGCCAAACTTGCATCTACAAGCCTTAAACCCAACTTACAGAACCCTAAAAATAATTTGGAAACATTCTAGGGTCAATTTGAAACAAACTGAAAAAGTTAGAAATTGAAAATTTTGGAAATAACGGTCACACGACTGTGTGACCAGGCCGTGTAACACAGGCCAGCCCGTGTGATAAAAAACATTGTCGTTTGTCTAACATACATGCCCATGTGGCTAATCCACACACTCATATTCTCAAGTCGAGTAACTCACTGACTAGGGCCACACAACCGTGTCCAAGCCCGTGTGTGTTTTCAAAATAGGGTTGCACAACCGTGTCGAAGGTCGTGTCTCAAACTGTGTAACTCACTATTTTGGGATACACGGCCATGTCACTAGCTGTGTGTCAGACTATGTGAAACCTGCACCTGAAACTTAAAAGATACACGGCCATACGAATAGACTGTGTGTGACACACGACTGTGTGTACCGAAATGTACCTTAAAAGTCAAGTTTACTAAAAATGTTTTCTTGTGCCTCAAGCATACCATTATCCAACCCTTAGGCCTTTTCCATACTTCTTTAAACAAGACCTAAACATGCTAAAATAATAAATACACAACCTATTTCCATCAACCAACCAATGTACCCTCATTGGTACCACATTTAATTATCCAATCAAACCCAAACACCAACAAATTCAATATATCAATTATTACTAATTATATATGTATAACACATCATACTTCCATATATGAACACCATACAACATCAAAATGACCATTTCCAACTTACTAGTTCAACTACATATTATATCATAATACCACAAAACCTTTTAGTTACATGCCACTTTTAATCAACTCAAAATGCACAAAATAACTATCAAGGTATGGATGATAGTGTGTGAACTCTCGAACCAATCCAACTGACAACACGATTTGAAGAGACCTACAAAATGAAATCAACCAAGTAAGCTTAACATAACTTAGTAAGTTCAGGTAATTAACCTAATTACTTCACAACTCAATTCAAAGTTTAATAAAACATCAATAAACTAAAAACTTGATTCACGGTCACAAAGCCTACTAGGTGCTATGCCCAATAAATTCATCGGCACAAAGCGTGCTAAGCATTATACCTAATAAGTTCCCCGGCACAAAGCCTGCTAGGCAAAAAGCCCGATAATCACACCGGCATTTAGCATACTAAGCACTAATTGATAAATTCATCAGCACAAAGCCTACTAGGCACAAAGCCCGATAACTACTCTGGCACAAAGCCTGCTAAACACTAAGCTTTATAAATTTATTACTACAAAACCTGCTAGGCACACAGCCTGATAAATACATCGGTACAAAGCTTGCTAAACATTAAACTTGATAAATTCATTGGTACTAAGCCTGCTAGGCACAAAGCCCGATAACTACACTGGTACAAAGCCTGTTAAGTATTAAGCTTGATAAATTCACCGGCACAAAGCCTGCTAGGCATAAAGGCCGATAATCTCATAACATACCAAATACTCAATGAAGTACCTCACGATTAATATACAATAATACAACATCAAAATTAAAAGAATTAACCATAATTTACATAATAAAAACTTACCTCAATTCCCATGATTTTAAAAATGAAGTTGAATATTAGTCCAAGATTTTAGCTTTTCCCTGATTTATGTCCAGTTGTTTGTCTTGATCTAAATAATAAATTAACTTCATTAAATGTTTCCAACAACTTCAAATATTAGATTCAAACCTATATTCCTTATTTAATATAAATTTTCAACATTACACCCAAACATTTTAGCTTTTAAACAATTTAGTCCCAAATTTCAAAATTAACAAAAATATCATTTTTACTCTCTAGACATACTAACCGAACTTCTTAGGGATCCATACTAGCCCATTTAAATAATCAATTCACAATGTTACCATGAAAATTTACTATTTCATAAATAAGTCCCTAAATCACATAATTAGTAAAAATTACTTAAAAAAACTTGTATATTTAACAACTGAACTTAATAATATATTATCTAAATTCAAAACACATTCAAACCCTAACATGGAAAGTCCTTAAAATTTTAACAACTCAGCAAATTAATCTTCGGGCTAAGTAAACTAAGTTCAAATGAACTCAAAAGTGTAAAATTCATCCAAAATAAAGTTCAAACACATACCATGCACTTAATTTTTGCTTAAGCGAAACTCTCCATTCTTACAGTAATGGCATTTCGGTTTGGTAAAGAAAAACAAGGAAGATGACACACTTTTTTTTCTAATTGTTTTATTTAACTATTAATTTAATTATTAACTTAAAAATAACCTTTAAAAACAATTATAAATACGTTAAAACCATTAGCGCTTCACATTATATAATTACTACTAAAGTTCTTTAGTTTACATTTTAAAAGTTAATTGGTCCATTTACAAAGAGAAACCAACTTTTGCTCCTTTTTCCAACGTCGAAACCATTTTTAATTTTAAGACAAAACAGGGTCAACTTTAAAAAACGAAAATAGGAGTCGTCACCAATTCCTTTTTGCTTAGGTGTGATCGGATCACCTTATAAAACGTTTTATTTCAAAACATTGATTTCGGCCTACAAAATCCAAGAAAACAGGTTCGGGAGTCAGTTACGTACGAGGAATGATTAACACCCTCGTAACGCCCAAAATTGGTACCGAATTGATTAGTTATTGTCCTAATGTCGAAAATTTGAAAAGTTTTAAAATACAAACCCTTTTAAAGAATGTTTGAATAACTCAAGTTGGAATTTAAGATTCACTTGTTCCGAAGGAATATAATACCACATCCAGTACGTTAGGATACGATATTTTAAAACCCTCAAAACCGAGATTATCTCATGATTTCCAAAACATGTGACTAAAAGGATATTTAGTTATTTGGTCAAATAATAAACCGAAACCCAGTACGTTAGGGCACGATTTCTTGCTTGTTTTAAAAAAAAATCTTATCTCGAGGTAACAAAATGTCATATCCAATAAGTTAGGACACAACATCTCGAATCCTCGAGACTAAGCTTTCTAAAACTTATGTATTTTATTTGAACAATGAGGTTATTCGGTTATTTAGATTAAACGAGAACAATCGAAACCCAGCACATTAGGGCACGATTTCTCGAATTTCTAAACATAGAATATTGCCTTTTATTGAAAATTTTCGAATAAAATGTGACAATTTAACAAAATGTGTTTTTATTTAAAACAATGATTCGAGTAAAAATAGTCATGCTAATGTGTCATAAAAAAATAAACATATTATCATCAAAATACAATTCACAATAATTATACAATGTATTAACAATTAATATTAATATTGACAACCAAAAAAAAAATAATGATATAAAGTAGCTAATAACATGAATATGACAATAATAATATTAATGATAGATCTTAAAAGTAACAATAAAGAATTTCAGATTTTGAAATAATAAATAAATAAATTTAAAAAACGCATATCATAAGGGAATATGATAAAAAAATCGAATATGAAAATGAAGTTAAAAAATATATAAGATAAATACTATATAAATAAAATAAAATAATTTTTTAAAAAATGAATTTTTTTTAAAAATGGAATAAAAAAAGGGAATATATATATATATATAATAAAGATAATATAAAATTAAGTAGTTTAATAATACGAAAACAATGATATGTTAATAATAATAATAAATTAATAATAATATTCATATTTATAATAACAATGAAAGGAAAATTTTATATTAATAAGAATAATAATAGTACTTTAGTAATAATAATAAAATAATACAATATTTATAATAAGGTAGAAAATAATAATAATGCACTTGTAGGAATAATAATATATTAATAACAATAAAAAATAAGTCAATAATAATAACAGTAAAAAAATAAATTTAATAAAAAATAGCAAAAATAACTAAAAGGGGCTAAATTGAACCTAAAATAGAAGTTTGGGGCAAATCTGAAACAAATAAGAAAGGAAAGGACCAAATCGAATGCGCGTACAATGAGGAAGGACTAAAAGGGAAAATATTCCCACCCTCCAAAACGCAGTGTTTAACGCGGGACTAAAATGAAACCGAAATAATATTAAAGGGGCAAATTAAAAATAACAGAAAACTTGATTATAAAACAATAAAAAGGAGGAAGGGCTCGAAACGTAATTTGCCGATTAATAAAAAAATGCGGATCCCCTGGTCCTGGGTCGGGTCGATGCGCTGGTCAGGTTGAAACGACACCATTTTGGCATCTGAACTTGATACCCAAAACGACGTCGTTTCGTATGGGTATAAAAGCTAAAAATTTTAGAAAAAAATAACATTCTTCCTTCATTTTTCTAAAAAAATTCTGAGAGCTCTCTCTCTTTTCTTTGCAGCAGGCCTTATTCGGCCTTGGTCTCCGGCGAGTGATCACCACACCTACCGCCGCACACCGCGACTGACCCCATTTTTTTGGGGCCAAATCGCAGGTAAACTCTTCCTTTTTTATTTTTAAAATAGTACTTTGTGTAAAAACTTCGAAAGAAACCAAGAGAAAAGAAAAAAAAAAGTCCAGTTTCCCTTTTGATTTTAAATTTGATGCTTTTTAGAATGTATTCTGTTTTGCATGTAAATAAAAAGAAAGGATCAAACGAAACAAGCACCTCTGTTCTTGATTTTTTTTGTATTCGTCTTTGTATTCCAAAAAAAATCTTTTTTACACTGTTTTTTCTAACTTTTATAGCCGAAAAATAAAAATAAATACAATATTCTGACATTATTGCTATTGATTATTCACTGCTAATTACTTTTTTATAGGTAAGGATGCCGAAAATCTTGGCGGTGATGGCGCATGTGTAAGGAACGACAGCGGCGGCGGCAAATTACTAGCCCTAGGGTCTCTACCGAAATGTTTTGGGTAGTGGGCTGTAGCTAGGGGTTTCTGAATGTTTCTGTTTTGGGCTTGATGTTGGGTAAAAACTTTTGGGCTTGTAATTCGGGCCTGGGATAATTGGGTTCAATTTGTTTGGGTGTAATGGGTTTGTATTGGGCTAAGGTGTAATTTAAGGGTAGGCTTATTGGGCTGTAATTATGTTTTGGGCTGTAAATGAACTGTAAAAGGGAATTTTATTATTTTGGTTTAAAAGTTTATTTATTTTATTTTTGGTATGGGCCCGGGCAAAAATGGGCTATTACAGCTGCCCCTCTTTGCTCATTTTCGTGTAACGAGAATGGAGCAAATACTATAAAAGGACCAATTTTGCCCGGTCTTGCCAAGTCTTGACTTCTTGGTCCTCATCTTCTTCAAATGGCTTCCAACCCAATTGCAATTTCAGGGGAATTGGAACTTTAACAGTGACTTATTGGAACTGTAAGTCTGACGGCTTTAGTCTGCTTCACTGCCACTTGAGAAAGGTAATATCTGCTATCTTTAGTCTGCTCCCTGCAACCTCAGGGATACCAAACCGGTATCTTCGATCCGCCTCACTGCAAGCTCAGGAAGACAAGATTTGCAATCTTCAATCTGCTCCCTGCAAACTCAGGGATGCCAAATTGGTATCTTCGATCCGCTTCACTGCAAACCCGGAAAGATAAGATCTGCTATCTTCAGCCTGCTCCCTGTAACCTCAGGGATGCCAGACTGGTATCTTCAATTTGCTTCACTGCAAACTCAGGAAGGCTAGATCTGCTATCTTCAGTCTGCTCCCTGTAACCTCAAGGATGCCAGACCGATATCTTCGATCCGCTTCACTACAAACTCAGGAAGGCGAGATCTACTATCTTCAGTCTACTCCCTGCAACCTCAGGGATGTCAGACTAATATCTTTGATCCGCTTCACTGCAAACTCAAGAAGGCGAGATCTGCTATCTTCAGTCTGCTCCCTGCAGCCTCATGGATGCCAGACTGATATCTTTGATCCTCTTCACTGTAAACTCAGGAAGGCGAGATCTGCTCTCTTCAGCCTGCTCCCTACAACCTCAGGGATGCCAGACTGATGTCTTCAATTTACCTTACTACATTGTCCTCTAGAGGACATAATCTGTAGAATGGGTGTATGTTTATGCCTAATAATTAGGATGCCTAGATCGAAATGAGTCAAATGCTCCTATTTAGACATGCTATGATATATGAATGAAAACAAAAATGTTATCAGAATGATTTCTATTTTAGGCGTCATCACACATTTATTCATCAAGGTTTCATCTTCGTTTTTCTTGAAGTATCATATTCTGCTCAAATTTGCCCCATGGAAATTTTAGGGCCCACTCCACTTGAACCTTAGGGATACAAGGTTTATACCATTTTCAACCTATCCCACTACGGTTTTGAAACTTTTTAATCCATTCCCACTGTAATTCCAAGGTATAGGACTTGTATTTTTTCAATCCATCCCACTGCAACTTTGGGTATATGATCTGTAACTTGTTCCATCCACTAATCACTCCCCAGGTGACCCGACAGATGCGTATGCATGATATTCACATGGATGCATAATATCATTTTTCTTTCCAAGAATGATCCCCTCTACGCTTGGGTTGTCATTGCTCATTTTCTGTCGGAATTGTATCTCCGACGTAATATCTTGTCTTTTGATCAACCACTGTCCTTGACAGAAAATCCAAAGAGATACACTCACTTTGGGTTCAAATATTTCCAACCCTTAAGCTTGGTGAGTTCTAAACAATAGTTCTGTTTTAGGTTCTTCTATTTTAGAAGCTTCTAGAGTAATATGCAAAACTCATTTTATGAAAGTATGATTAGTCCATTAATCATTATTTTAATGCAAAAATGCTTGAAAAAGATCATACCAATAGACAAGAACGAAATTAACTTGGAGCATAGCTCGAAATGAATAGAAAAGATAAAAAAGGAAATTAATTGGGAATGCATCTTTAAAAGAAAAAATATTCAAAGACGGCCAATTCAATATGAATGGGTTGAAGAACTAGGTGCCCCAAATATCACAGCCTGAGCTTCTTTGTACAAACTTCTTTAAGACTATTTTGAGCCCAATATGTGTTTAGGGGATTCGGAGTACTTTATCGATGCCCCAAGACGTAGCATACTTCTTCATTGTCAATTCAAGCATAGCAAGACTATTGTATGCCCCATTTTTATCAAAATTTGAGCTGCCCTTTTTGGGTTTTCAACTCAAAACCCCTTTGGTCTCAAAGTGCCCTTTGCGGGTTTTTACATTGGCCTCTCCATTTTTCCTTTTCTTTTTTTCTTTTTTTTCTTTTCTTTTTCTTTTTTCTCTTTTTTTTTTTTTTTTGAAGATCACAAAGCGCCATTTGTGGGTTTTCACCTTGGCCTCTCCTCTTTTAGGTATCTCTGGACTGAATCTGAATTTACAAGATTAGATAAGTTTATCACAGTCAAAATCAGTGCTCCTCTAGGGAAAGCCTTCTTTACCCCATAAGGTCCTTCTCCGTTTGGCATTCATTTCCCTTTGAAATCCTTTTGTATAGAAAGGATCTTCTTTAATACTAGGTCCCCATCATGAAATTCCGTTGGGTGAACCTTTTTCGTCATAAATCGACATCATCCATTTTTGGCACATTTGGCTATGATGAAAGTCCTGGTCGACGTTTGATAAGCATAGAGAATAAACAGTAGCTTTTTCTGCCAATCTTACAAGTCTCGGTCACCTTCCATAATTTTTGTTGTTTTTGTTTTTTTCTTTCTTTTTGTACTTTTTTCTTTTTTTGCAGCCTTTGTTGCACTGTGATATAGTGCCTGTTCTTTGAACAGGCTGTAAACTTTTGACATTGTGTATTATTAAACATGATCCTTTCAGGTATTCTTTATCGACCCCTGATCCTTTCTTTTTTTTTCCTTTTTTTTTGGAAATTTGATGACTATCGACTTTGCAATGTTGGCATATGAAGCAATATTCACCCTCTCAGTGAAGTAATCGACGACCACACAGATGATTTGATACCAGTTAGAAGCTTTTGTCAAGATTAATCCCATAACATCCATGCCCCACATATAGAAAAGTTTGTGAATAAATGGAAGAGGCACATAAATCTTGCCTTCTTCAATTCAATATTTGCAGTATAACTGATGCAATCCCCTTTCATGGTAGACCAGTAGTGTCCGAACCTCATGTTTAGCCTGGCCATTGTAAAACCACCTGCATGCGTCCTTCTGACATTCCTATGAACTCTTTTTAGCCTTAACAGTATCCATAGTGTCTTAGTAGCCCAAGCATATCTTGATACAATCGTACGAAAACGTCTTTGAATGATGTCTTGCTTTGTTTTTTACAGGCTCCAATCTTTTTCTCTTCCCCTAAGTTCACAATGTTCATTGATTCTTTGTAAAGTAGGATCCATCTATCATATTGTTCTACCATTATTACCAAGCCAAGAAATAAGGTTACAATCTCTGTCATCTTTAAAGTCCTGAGATCCCCCTAGACACATATCTTACTCAAAAAGAAGATTCTGAGTCAATAGCAACGTCGCTCATGTCGTTGATATCTGGGGACCTGTTGTAGGTATGAAGGCAAATTCCATGGAATAAATGATTCCAAGGATGATTATTTGTATGAATAAAGAATAAAAGAATATTTGAAAGAATGTCTAAAGAACAAAAGAATCTATACAGGGAAAGAATAAAAGAACATTTGTTCAAAAAGATGCATTTTATTGAAATAACAATTTTGGACACAAGCCTATTTCGCGAAAGGGTTGTTATTGCCTCTAGGCTTAAGGCAACAACTATGCTTTGAATATTACTCTAAATTAGCTCTAAAAATATAAGAATCTCTTCCATCATCCCATTGTTCAAAAACTTTCCCAAGTATGTTTGAAAAATTGTATTCCCAGTTCCCTCTTCGGATACATCATTTAGATCTCCCAATATCAAGTCTTGCACCAAAGCCTTGAACTAGATGCATTCTTGGATCTCATGAATCTCATAATATTTACCCCTTTACCTAGATGGTTGGGTGACAGATTTTCTACCTCAAAGGGATTATCGAATTTGACAATACCCATTTCGACAACTCTTTCGATCATCTTTTTGACAGCAGTACAGTTCTCAATCGAGTGTCCTGTGATTCTCACATGGTATTCGTATTGGGCGTTCGTGTCGTACCATTTAGGGTATGGAGGACGTATAGGTTTTAGGTAGAAAGGGGATACAATATGTGCATCAAACAAAATTTGGTACAGCTCCATGTACGTGTTTGGGATGAGCACAGATTGGGATTTTTCTAAGTTCGGCCTTGAATTGGGTTCTTGCTTTGGGGGAACCTGATGGTTAGTAGCTGGTTGGCCTATGGTAGTCGATTTTGAATAACCCATACTCGTGTTATTCGCCTCATTTTCTTTTTTTTTTCAGGGCCCTTACAGTATTAACTTGGAAGTTCCACTCTCGCTTTTTCCTTTTGCAACGGTCTTCACATTGTTTCGGGATCTCCACCCTAGCCTTCTTTATTTCTTCTATACTAGCCAAATCAATGACAATGGGATTGGTTGGATTACCCCCCGGATTGGGACTTGAGCCTATTGAGTAATTTATTGGTGCCGACATACTAGCCTGATGCTGTTGGGATCTGATAGTAACGGGTACTCCATGCGGATGAGCGTTTGGTTGGGTCTGGACACTTATTGGAGTAAAACCTGAGGGATAGACGAGGTTTTCATTATTATCCCCATTGTAGACCACTGGGCTTTTCCTCTTTTTGAGCCATTCGGCTAACTGACTAAACTGGCCAATCACAATTCTTTGGAATTCTAACATTTGATCTCGTATATCTTATTGAATTCTGGTCAATTGCTCTTGCATCTGTATTTGCCTTTGCTCTAATCTCTCCAACTTTTGTTCCATGTTTTCCAAGTTAACTCTGAAATAATTTTACCTAATTAGGGTCCTTTTGTAAAAGTCTAATGCAAATGATGCAATGCAATGCAGATGCATGAAATGAATGCACAAGAAAGAGAGGCGTTAATTATGAATTCAATTCCATTAGAATAACTTTTCTAGAAAACAAATTTCTTTACATGAAACGGATTACATATGTGGCCTTGCCCTTCATAGTCCAAGTAAAAACACTGATCTTTTCTTCATGGTCAAATCTTGCAAATTTTCCAAAAGATGCCTTCGCTAGCTCCTCATTGTTTGATCTGGACCACGACCCATTACTCGCATATCTCCACGACACTCATTGGCTTCTTCTTGAATAATCTTCGTTGGGTAGAATCTTTGGCGATGAAACCAAGTCATGTATTCTTCCGTAGACTACCAACCCTCTCTCGTCAAGTTTACTTGGACCATATTTGGACGACCGTATTATAATCCATTTTATCAAAAAATTCGTTTCCTTATGACAAACTATTCTATTTAGTAATCAAATTAGAATCAACCCCTCCTTTCTATGATAAAAATGCAATGCAATCAAAACAAAAGAAAACATGTTAGCACAAGAGAAATAAACAACAAAATAAATCACCTATCTGGGTAACCACTAGGGTCCGGCGCGGCTCTACCTAGGGTGCGCTCTTAGGGTTCACTATATGTGGTTTGGTTCTAAAGTTGAGGTACCTGAACCGGCAGATTCCTCAATCCTCACCCATTATAGGCTCATACGGACCGAGTTCAGTTCAGGGGAATACATTTCCCCATGGCTGCACGGAGGTGAAAACCTCACGAAGACATAGGTACAGATGTATCCCGGAAGCGATCCACTATCCTGCACGGAAGTGAAAATGTCACGAAGGTATAGTTTCTCACTCCCACTTAAGAGAGGTAAAATTGACCAATAATGCAATGCAATGTGAAGAAAGATACTGACACTCAAACCAACACTACAAATGCAAACTTCGTGATGAAAATTGTAACAAAGATAGGTAAAATACAACGTAGTGACCTTTATGACCAAACGTGTCAACACAAAAGAAATAAAACAGAGCACCTATCTAGGTGACCACTAGGTTTTGGTGTGGCTCTACCTAGGGTAGGCTTCTAGGTCTCTCTATATGCGGTTTAATTCTAAAGAAAGGGTACATGAACCAGCAGATTCCTTAATCCTCACCCATTATAGGCTCATATGAATCGAGTTCAGTTCAGGGGAATACATTTCCCTATGGCCATACGAAGATGAAAATCTCACGAAGACATAGGTACAGATGTATCCCGGAAGCGATCCACTAGCCCATACGGAGGTGAAAACCTCACGAAGGCATAGTTTCTCACTCCCACTTAAAGGTGTGACCACAACGGTCATGCAATGCTATGTGTGCGAGAAAATAACAATCATATGCAATGATGTAAACACATGCAATAAAAGGATCATAATTTTCAAATCGAATTTTCAAATTTCCATAAAAGGACAGAAAATAATCAATTTTACGGCTTAACTCTCTTGGTCCCCAGTGGAGTCGCCAAGCTGTCGAAACCATTTTTAATTTTAAGAAAAACGGGGTCGACTTTAAAAAATGAAAATGGGAGTCGCCACCAATCCCTTTTTGCTTAGGTGTGATCGGATCACCTTATAAAACGTTTTCTTTCAAAACATTGATTTTGGCCTACGAAATCCAAAAAAAATGGGTTCGGGAGTCGGTTACGTACGAGGAAGGATTAGCACCCTCGTAACACCCAAAATTGGTACCGAATTGATTAGTTATTGTCCTAATGTCGAAAATTTGAAAAGTTTTAAAATACAATCCCTTTTAAAGAATGTTTGAATAACTCAAGTTGGAATTTAAGATTCACTTGTTCCAAAGGAATATAATACCACATCTAGTACGTTAGGATACGATATTTTAAAACCCTCAAAACCGAGATTATCTCATGATTTCCAAAACATGTGACTAAAAGGATATTTAGTTATTTGGTCAAACAATAAACCGAAACCCAGTATGTTAGGGCACGATTCTCGCTTGTTTTAAAAAAAATCTTATCTCGAGGTAACAAAATGTCATATCCAATAAGTTAGGACACAACATCTCGAATCCTCGAGACTAAGCTTTCTAAAACTTATGTATTTTATTTGAACAAAGAGGTTATTCGGTTATTTAGATTAAACGAGAACAATTGAAACCCAGCACGTTAGGGCATGATTTCTCGAATTTCTAAACACAGAATATTGCCTTTTATTGAAAACTTTCGAATAAAATGTGACAATTTAACAAAATGTGTTTTTATTTAAAACAATGATTCGAGTAAAAATAGTCATGCTAATGTGTAATAAAAAAATAAACATATTATCATCAAAATACAATTCACAATAATTATACAATGTATTAACAATTAATATTAATATTGACAACCAAAAAAAAATAATGATATAAAGTAGCTAATAACATGAATATAACAATAATAATATTAATGATAGATCTTAAAAGTAACAATAAAGAATTTTAGATTTTGAAATAATAAATAAATAAATTTAAAAAACGCATATCAAAGGGAATATGATAAAAAAAATCGAATATGAAAATGAAGTTAAAAAATATATAAGATAAATACTATATAAATAAAATAAAATAATTTTTTAAAAAATGAATTTTTTTTAAAAATGGAATAAAAAAAGGGAAAATATATATAATATAATAAAGATAATATAAAATTAAGTAGTTTAATAATATGAAAACAATGATATGTTAATAATAATAATAAATTAATAATAATATTCATATTTATAATAATAATGAAAGGAAAAATTTATATTAATAAGAATAATAATAGTACGTTAGTAATAATAATAAAATAATACAATATTTATAATAAGGTAGAAAATAATAATAATGCACTTGTAGGAATAATAATATATTAATAACAATAAAAAATATGTCAATAATAATAACAGTAAAAAAATAAATTTAATAAAAAATAGCAAAAATAACTAAAAGGGGCTAAATTGAACCTAAAATAGAAGTTTGGGGCAAATCTAAAACAAATAAGAAGGGAAAGGACCAAATCGAATGCGCGTACAACGAGGAAAGATTAAAAGGGAAAATATTCCCACCCTCCAAAATGCAGTGTTTAACGCGGGACTAAAATGAAACTGAAATAAAATTAAAGGGGCAAATTAAAATAACAGAAAACTTGATTGTAAAACAATAAAAAAGAGGAAGGGCTCATAACGCAATTTGCCCATTAGTAAAAAAACGAGGATCCCCTGGTCCTGGGTCAGGCCGATGCGCGGGTTTGGTTGAAACGACGCCGTTTTGGCGTCTGAACTTGACACCCAAAACGACGTCGTTTCGTATGGGTATAAAAGCTAAAAATTTTAGAAAAAAAAACATTCTTCCTTCATTTTTCCAAAAACATTCTGAGAGCTCTCTCTTTTCTCTGCAACAGGCCTTATTCGGCCTTGGTCTCCGGCGAGTGATCACCACATGCATCGCCGCACGTGCCGCCGCACACGGCGACGGACCCCCTTTTTTTTGGGCCAAATCGGAGGTAAACTCTTCCTTTTTTATTTTTAAGATAGTACTTTGTGTAAAAACTTCGAAAGAAACCAAGAGAAAAGCAAAAAAAGTCATGTTTCCCTTTTGATTTTAAATCTGATGCTTTTGAGAATGTATTCTTTTTTGCATGTAAATAAAAAGAAAGGATCAAACGAAAGAAGCACCTCTATTCTTGATTTTTTTTGTATTCGTCTTTGTATTCCAAAAAAATTTCTTTTTTACACTATTTTTTCTAACTTTTATAGCCGAAAAATAAAAATAAATACAATATTCTGACATTATTGCTACTGATTATTCGCTGCTAATTTCTTTTTTGCAAGTAAGGACGCTGAAAATCTCGGCGGTGATGGGCACGTGCAGGGAACGATGGCGGCGGCGGCAAATTACTAGCCCTAGGGTCTCTACCGAAATGTTTTGGGTAGTGGGCTGTAGCTAGGGTTTTCTGAATGTTTTCGTTTTGGGCTTGATGTTACGTAAAAACTTTTGGGCTTGTAATTCAGGCCTGGGGTAATTGGGTTCAATCTGTTTGGGTGTAATAGGTTTGTATTGGGCTACAGGTGTAATTTAGGGGTAGGCTTATTGGGCTGTAATTATGTTTTGGGCTGTAAATGAACTGTAAAAGGGACTTTTATTATTTTGGTTTAAAAGTTTATTTATTTTATTTTTGGTATGGGCCCAGGCAAAAATAGGCTATTACATTCAATTTAATCATTTTCACTTAATTAACCATTTAAACTTCACAATTTCTAAATGAAAGGTTAATATGACCTTAATATAACCATATAGGCAATAAAAAAATTAAAATATTGGCTTACTCATCGAAATCACGGTCCTGAAACTACTATTTCCAACACCACTGAAAGTAGGATGTTAAATCTGACATCAATGAAGGGTTAATAGAAATTGTCACATCTCAAAATCTGAGTTAGTAGAAATTGGGTTAGTAGAAATTAGGTTAATGAACCGAGAGTGGTCATGCTCGAAATTATTTTAGATGATGTTTTTCTCATTTGATAAGAAATAAGTATCAAGTGTAGTGGTTGAGCAATGGTGGAGCTGTCCTTGATGACTTGTGTTAGAATCCCTTCGCTTACAATATTTTTTATGTGGTGCAATTTTGCCTCAAATCTTAGTAAAGGTCACACCATGTTTTTAAAATAAATGTTGTAAGAATTATAACAAGTTAGTGAATAGTCAAGTGGTTAAATGCTTAGTTAATTTCCAAAAGGTCCTATGTTCAATTCCCTACATTCGTCTGTTTTTATTTAATTTTTAGCTCATAAAACTTTGTTCAAAGCTTGTATAACCGTCCACTCCTAGTTACCATGCAAAGAAAGATTCTTTCCTCCTTTAGCTAGTCAACTTGAACCGTCCACTTTTCATGCCATTGTCCCCCAAAGCTTCTATTTTCTCACATTTACCAAACTTGAACCATCCATCCCACCTAAGTTAGCTAACATTCACTTTTTTCTCTCATTTTGGTGTCTCATCCTCCTCTCTTAACCGATTCCTCCATTGCATCTCCCATGCTCCTCTTTTTTTTTTTTTTACCATTTTCTTCTTCTTTGAGCCAGCATTGCACCTCTTTTTCTCCACTTCTATTCCACCTTCCACCACCTTTACTTAACTACACCATCACCATACCACCACCTCACTACTGCTACACCACCACCTCACCACCACTGGACCACCATAAGACCACCGCTGTGACCACCATTTTTCCTATTTTTTCTTTTCTCTTTTCAAAAACTCACCACTTCCACCTTAATATCTATCTTTTTATTTTTTGATAAATCCTTGCTAGTATTTTATTGCTTTTATCCTAAAAAGATCATTTCCTATAAATTATTTTTTCGATTTATCCTTTCTCTCCTATTAATCGATTGATTCAGCAAAGATTCAGTTAATGAAAAATGTAAGTATGGCATGATATTGGATACCAAATCATCACTTCTTCCTCATCTTTTTATTAATATCTGAATGTAGTATTAGTGTTAGACATTATTTTTCTTCGATATTAACATTTCGTATATTGATCTTGTGTAAAGGGTCGATTGCTAGCAACTTGGAAGACCTTTGACTTTTGGGAAGTAGAATCACATCTCTAATTCTAGATGTATAAGCGTAAGTATGGTATTGGAAATCAAGATTAAACTGTTTTTATTTAATAGTATAATTTAAGTGACGAATTAATGATGGACTATTCGTTTGTGTTTAGATCCGAGATAAATCTAATTAAATCTAGAAGTGGGCGTTAGAAGGAGTTCTTCGCACCAAAGTTGCTTAGATCAAGTGTGGTTTAATTTATTAGAAATATATATAATATTTGTTGACTGATAAAATATAATTATTTTATCATTGAAACCTTGTTAAAAATCTCTATAACATGAAAAGTTGAGATTACATTATATATTTGAAAAGGGATGTTAAAACTCATAAAAAGGGTAATATTCAAATAAGAACCTCAAACTATTCGTTTAATGATCTCATGTGTTATTTGATGAATATTATGATACTATTGATAAACAATAAATTATACATGTGTTTACCTCATGCTTAGCTTAATTTCTGGATGAATTATCATTGAATTTGTGTAAATTGATGCTTTTAAACTATTAATTTCATGTTTATTACTTAGGTGAGCATAGGGAAGTGAAAAGAACGAGAAACGATCCGAAAACGGAGAAAATAGGCCAAAGTATGAAAACAACACGGCTTGGAGGATTGCCACACGGCTGTGTCACACGGCCATGCCACTTTAACAGGCCCGAGCATGGCCTAGGCCTAGATCCACACGGGCATGGCACACGAGCGTGTCCCTGTCGTGAGGAAGTTCAATTTCACTCAGAAAAGGATGCTTAGAGGCTAAGAAAGGCATTCCAAAGCTCTATATAAAGACCCTAGGAGGCAACTCCATGGGTGTGTTTTTTCTCCCACAAAAGAGTGCCTTATTTCTGCCAATACAGAGAGTAGAAGCAAGGAATTACTCCAAAGGAAGCCGATTGATCCATCTCAGAAGCTGAATTCTCCCTCAAGACTAAGGATCTCCCTTCAATCACTTTCAGGAGTTTTTGGGTTCTTTATGTTTTGTTATTTTATTTCTTCTGAGATGTTTTATTTTATAATTATAAACTAAATCCCCCAAATACTTGAGGGGGATGAAACCTAAGATAGATCTTGTTATTATTTTATCTTGAATTATATGATAAATATTTGATTTGTTCTTAATTGTATTTTTAACTCTTAAATTGATATTTTCGAGATATTGATTTAAGTCGAATGTGCTTATGTAGAGGAGCAAAAGTCCCTACATAGGAGTAGATCCAACACAATTAAGCAGAGTTGATCACAATCCTAGAGATAGGAGGATGAAAATCTACCGGATTAGGGTCAAACCTAATAAGGGAATCCATAGATCAAGTTAAGGCAACACTAGGGGTTTTAATTAGAAAGAGATTTCAATTAATCAACCTAGGGTTAGTTATTTTTAGTCTCGAGAGAGGTATTAACATAAGTTAGGGATTTCTACAGATCAAGTCAAGTGAATAAATCGTCTCGTTCAAGAGTTGATAACAAGTGAAGTCTAGGTGGATTCTCCTTAAGTATTGTCCAAATCATTCAGTTTTTCTAAGAGTTTTTCCCCAATTCACTTTTTGTGCATTCTTAGCTTAGTCTAATAATTAGTTTATTTTAATAAGAATCCCCCTTTTATTTCTAGGTTAAATAATAGAAAGAAAGTTAGTACTAGTACTTTTGGTTCCCTTGGGTACGATATCTTGGTCTTGCCACTAAGTTATACTACTGTTCGATAGGTGCGCTTGCCTTAAATCGTGATAATAGTTAGTTTCTGGTGTGATCATTTATTATAAATTTTATTACTTCATATTGCGAATATCAAGTTTTTGGTGCCGTTGCCGGGGTACTAAGGTATTAGGAACACTCGATTTTTATTACTTTAGCCATTACTATTTATATTTATATAAAATTTAAATTTCTCTTTTTATTTGTTTATTTATTTATTTTTATTTGCTTTTTCCCTTTCAGGTATCTCTAGTTTATGACTAGAAGAAACCCAGGAGGACCATTACTTTTTGACGAAGATTTAGAAGCTACAGTTCGTAGAACTCGTAGAGAGATCAGACGAAGCCTACATTATCCAGAACAAGGACAAGAAGAAGAACCAGAACCTACTAAAGAGATGGAAGCAAATCAAGACAATTTACCACCTCCCGCAATAGCCGCAGAACCGGTGAACCAAAACAATGCTCCTCGTACTATGTATGATTATGCTAAACCTAATTTGGCTGGCACTGAATCTAGTATTGTTAAGCCTGCTATTGCTGCAAATAATTTTGAATTAAAACCTAACACTATTCATATGATTCAGCAATTTGTTCAGTTTGATGGTTTACAGGATGAGGATCCCAACCCTCACTTAGTCAATTTCTTGGAATTTTGTGATACTTTTAAAATCAATGGCGTTTCTGATAATGCCATTCGCCTCCGACTATTTCCTTTTTCCTTAAGGAATAAAGCTAAACAATGGTTAAATTCTCTACCACAAGGCTCAATCACTACATGGGAACAGATGACCGAAAAATTTTTACATAAGTATTTTCCTCCAGCTAAAGCAGCTAAATTATGGAATGATATCTCTTCTTTCGTGCAGATGGATTTAAAGACACTCTATGATGCCTGGGAGAGATACAAAGATCTCTTAAGAAGGTGCCCTCACCATGGGTTGCCTTTGTGGTTACAAGTTCAAACCTTTCACAACGGTTTGAATCCCTTAACAAGACAAATGATCGATGCAGCTGCCGGAGGAACAATCAACAACAAAACACTCGAAGCAGCTTATGAGTTTATAGAAGAGATGTCACTGAATAACTACCAGTGGCAATTCATGAGAACAAAGCCGACAAAACCAGCAAGAGTTTGTAATATTGATGCAGTCACAATGCTTTCCACTCAGGTAGAACTTTTAAATAAAAAGATTGATGGTTTTATTGGTTCTATGCAGATACATCCAGTCATACAGTGCGACTCCAACCTAGGAGGAGTAAGCAACCTAGAGTACCATCCCTATAGACATAGCACAGAAGTCGAACAGATGAATTATATGGGTAATAATTCTTAACCTCAAAATAATCCTTATAACAATACTTATAATGCTGGTTGGAAGAATCACCCTAACTTTTCATGGGGAGGACAAAGCAACCAAAGAAATCAGAGACCACCACCCATTCCACGATTCTAGCAGCCTCCATTCCGGCAAGAAAAGAAACCGAACCTCGAGGAAATGTTGGAAAAATTCATATCGGTCTCCGAAACTCGTTTCCAAAATACCGAAACAGCACTTAAGAACCAACAAGCTTCTATTCAAGGGCTCAAAAATCAGATTGGTCAACTTGCAAAGATGATATCTGATAGACCACAAGGTAGTTTGTCGAGTAATACTGAGTCAAATCCTAGAGAACATGTAAAAGCAGTTACTCTAAAGAATGGAAAAGTGCTAGATGAACTTGAAAAGAAGCTTGTTCAAAAATCTCAAAAGGAAAAGGTAGAGGAAGAGGTACCTAAAGAAAGTACTCCACCAGTAATTAAAGAATATAAACCACTCATACCATATCTAGCAAAGTTGAACAAAGACCACATGGATGCTCAATTCGGTCAATTTCTTGAACTTTTTAAGCAGCTACATATTAACTTACCTTTTGTTGAAGCAATTTTGCAGATGCCGAAGTACGTAAAATTTTTAAAAGAGCTTCTCACAAATAAAAGGAAGTTGGAAGAATTGTCAACAGTGGAACTCAACGAGGAATGTTCAGCTATTCTCCAAAATAAATTACCAACCAAACTGAAAGACCTAGGAAGTTTTACTATTCCTTGCTTAATTGGCAGTTTAAACATTGAAAAAGCCTTAGCTGATTTAGGCGCTAGTATTAACCTAATGCCTTACAAAATGTTCAAGCAACTAGGTCTAGGGGAACCAAAACCTACTAGGATGAGTATACAATTAGCTGATAGATCTGTTAAATATCCTAGGGGAATCATTGAAGATGTATTAGTGAAAGTAGATAAATTTATATTCCCTGTTAATTTTGTTGTGCTTGACATGGATGAAGATATTGAGGTACCTTTAATTCTAGGACGCCCATTCTTAGCTACTACTAGAGCGGTTATTGATGTAGGGGACGGTAAACTAGTGCTTAGGGTTGTGAGGAAGAAGTTGTCCTTAAAATTTATGATGCTATGTGATTTTCTAGAGAACAAGATGATTCTTGTTATTTTATTGATTCTATTGATCATTTTGTTAAGACACTTTTCAGGAAATCACTCTTGAAGACACGTTGGAACTGTGTCTTATCCAGGGTGGGGAGGAAGATGAAGCCACTACTGAAGTTAAGAAAGTAATGAAGGAACTGAACTCTAATGAGCTTGTCACAAGGCACATAAGTTATGAAGGTATTAAGATAAATGACAAGCTGAGACAAAAACCCTCGATTGATGATCCTCCTAAATTGGAATTAAAACAACTGCCTGATCACTTGAAATATGCATTTTTGGGAGATAATTCTACATTACCAGTAATTATTGCATCAGTTTTGAACGCTGAAGAGAAAGTGGAACTACTTCAAGTATTAAGAGAACACAAAAAGGCTATAGCTTGGAAGATTTCTGACATTAAAGGAATTAGCCCTTCTTTTTGCACCCACAAAATTTTAATGGAGGATCAATATAAGCTATCGTTGCAAACTCAGAGATGATTGAATCTCAACATGAAGAAAGTCGTAAAAGCTGAGGTAATTAAACTTCTAGATGCAGGAATTATTTATCCGATTTCTGACAAAGGGAGGCATAACTGTGGTGTCTAATGAAAACAAGGAATTAATACCTACAAGAACAGTCACTGGATGGAGAGTTGGTATTGATTATAGAAAGTTGAATGATGCAACTCGAAAAGACCATTTTCCCCTACCCTTTATTGATCAAATGTTGGAAAGATTGTCAGGACATCTATATTACTGCTTCTTGGATGGCCTCTCTGGTTACTTCCAAATCCCGATAGCTCCAGAAGATCAAGAAAAGACAACATTCACATGCCCATACGGTACGTTTGCTTATCGTAGAATGCATTTTGGATTATGTAATGCTCTTGCTACTTTTCAGCTATGCATGTTAGCTATCTTTGACGAACTCGTGGAAGACATCATGGAGGTATTTATGGATGACTTTTCAATTTTCAATAATTCTTTTCAACTCTGTCTTAATAATTTAAAACGTGTTCTGATAAGATGTGAAGAGACGAATCTAGTGCTCAATTGGGAAAAATGTCACTTTATGGTTCAAGAAGGTATTGAATTAGGACATAAAATTTCTAGTAAAGGGATAGAGGTAGATAAAGCAAAAATTGAAACCATTGAAAAATTACCTCCCCCTAATTCGGTTAAGGCTAGAAGAAGCTTTTTAGGACATGCTGGCTTTTATCGAAGGTTTATTAAAGACTTCTCTAAAATAGCTAAGCCTTTAACAAAATTACTAGAAAAAGATGTGCTTTTCAAATTCGACCAGGAATGTTTAGAGTCTTTTAACATTCTCAAAGAAAAATTAATCAATGCCCTAATTATGATTTCACCTTATTGGAATCTACCTTTTGAACTAATGTGTGATGCG
This sequence comes from Gossypium stocksii, assembly GCA_020496765.1. NCBI lineage: Eukaryota > Viridiplantae > Streptophyta > Magnoliopsida > Malvales > Malvaceae > Gossypium > Gossypium stocksii. The sequence goes on from CM035629.1 coordinate 36,678,426, forward strand.
AGTGATTTTGCAGTAGGTGCAGTTCTAGGACAACAAAGAGACAAGCACTTCCAACCGATTTATTATGCTAGCAAAACTTTGACGGCCGCGCAAGTAACTACACCACCACGGAAACGGAATTGCTAGCTATTATTTTTACGTTTGACAAATTTAGATCATATCTAATATTCTCTAAAGTCATTGTTTATACTGATCATTCTGCTTTTTGTTATCTTTTAACTAAAACTGATGCAAAACCTCAATTAATAATATGGATTCTATTGTTATAGGAATTCGACTTAGAGATACAAGACAAGAAAGGAGCTGAAAATTTGGCAGTGGATCACCTTTCAAGATTGGAAAATCCACACCCCGAGGACCTCGATAAAATAAACAACTTGTTTCCTGAAGAACAACTCCTAGTCATAGCAGAAGCTGCAGTCCCTTAGTTTGCTGATTTTGCAAATTATTTAGCAGCTAACATAATCCCAAAAGGTTTGACCCATCAGCAAAAGAAGCGATTCTTCGCTGATGTGAAAAATTACTTTTGGAAAGACCCTTTACTTTTTTGTATTTGTGCAGATCAAGTCATTCGAAGATGCATTACTGATACAAAAGCATATAAAATTATGGATCACTACCATTCTGGACCAACAGGAGGACACCACAGTGGAACTAGAACTGCTCACAAAGTACTCGAATCAGGTTTTTACTGGCCCACCCTTTTCAAAGATGCCAACAGGTATGTGACCTCTTGTGATAAATGCCAGAGAACAGGTAATATCTCTCAGCATAATGAAATGCCTCAAACATATATACTCTCATGTGAAATATTTGATGTATGGGGTATTGATTTCATGGGTCCCTTCCCTACTTCATTTGGGAATAAATACATACTAGTAGCAGTAGATTACATGTCAAAATGGGTGGAAGCCCAAGCTTTACCTACTAATGATGCTAGAATGGTGGTACGATTTCTAAAAAAGCTTTTCTCTCGATTTGGAACACCTAGGATAATTATCAGTGGTAGGGGTACTCATTTTTGCAATGCTCAATTTGATAAAGTTTTAAGAAGATATGAAGTGCACCATAGAACAGCCACCCCCATCATCCACAAACCAGTGGATAAGTTGAAGTGACAAATAGAGAACTAAAACGTATTCTAGAGAAAACAATAGAAACAAACAAGAAAGATTAGTCAAGGAAAGTAGATGATGCCTTATGGGCCTATAGAACTGCATTCAAAACTCCCATAGGAACATCCCCTTATAGACTTGTTTATAGAAAAAGTTGTCATCTACCATTTGAACTTGAATATAAAGCATTTTGGGCTATTAAATTCCTAAATCTTGATTTTAAACTTGCAGGTGAGAAACGTCTAATGCAACTAAATGAGCTGGATGAATGGCGCTGCAATGCATACAAAAACTCACGATTATATAAGGAGGCCACAAAGCGACGCCATGACAACCAGTTAAGACAACCTAAGCAGTTCAAAACTGGTGATCTTGTCTTGCTATACAACTCAAGGCTTAAACTATTCCCCAGAAAACTTAAATCAAGATGGTCAGGCCCATTCACTATTCAAACTATCTTTCCATACGACACAGTCGAGGTAACCCATCCAAACCACGATAATTTCAAGGTAAACGGCCATCAGCTTAAACATTATAAAGGTGAGGATTTCAGGAATAATAGGGAGGAGCTTCAGCTCCATGAACCCTCGTAATGACACACGCAAGTAGAGTCGAGCTTAGACTCTAAATAAGCGCTTCTCGGGAGGTTTATTTTTTTTATTTTAGCTTTCTAAATACATTGACTAACCCTTTGAATGCAGGTTTTTTGAGCCACACAACCATGCCCATGGGCGTGCCTACGACTGTGTGGACACTACGAGCAAAGATACGGCTGTGCAATATGGCCGTGTACAAGCAAGGTAAAATTTTTTCTAACACACGGGCCTCGATAAATTGCCATGGCTGTGCGATGTGGCCGTGGCTGAACCTGTTGAATCACACACGAGCTTCGACAAATTACCACGGCCGTGTGATGTGGCCGTGGCCAAAACTGCCAATCCAAACACGAGCGTGCGACACGCCCGTGTCCCTAAGCCGTGGTCGAACCTGCCATCTCAGACACAGGTGTGTGACTCCTTACACGGCCGTGGGAGAAGCGAACATCAAAGGACACGGTCGTGCGACACAGACGTGCTCCTCAACATGCCCTAGGAACACGGGCGTGTGTCTCGAACCAGGCGCACCAAAATCCCCAATCTTCGAACCACACGGGCAAAACCCGAGACACACGGGCATGTATAATGCCCGCGTGACCCAAAAACCTATATAACCAGGCCACTATTCACTCTCTTCTCCATTTTAAACCCTAAAAACTCCCACCCAAAACCCACATCAAGCTTCTCCAATACCGCCGCCGATCCCAATAACACCACCACGCCCGTGCAACGTCGCCATGACCGTGCTCCGCCCTAATAGTCACCCATTCGGTTCCTTTTTCTTATTTTTCCCTTAAATTTCTAATGTTTTTCTCTATTTTTATGTTAATAAATTGCTTTATTTAGTTTTAGCATGATTATTCTAGAATTTTCATGATGCCACTTAGACTCACCTTTGGCTGCCACTTTTACTTATCTAGAGTAGTTAACCCTTAGTATAAAATGATATCCATGCCATGATTAGAATGAGTGAATTATATTAGTTAGGTTAGTAAAATCAACATGTCAATACAATATTTTGCTTAAATTGTCATTTAATTTTAAGAACTTATTAATATTCATATTTTAGTTTCAATTTTTATTAAGACTAATGCAAATCTTTTTGTTTTAGGAATTATGTCATCGTCACGCGGAAAGAAAGCTGCCGTCCCTACTTTAAAGAAGCGAAAGAGTCCCGGTGGTTCATCCTCCAGACCCACAGCTAAAGTTCACCACCCATTTATTCAATTCCCGCAAAACTCCCAAGAGGAGTTATTTCAGATACTACGGGCCAGACCCCTCTGAGCGAGAAGGTGCATTGATTGGACCGCTTTAGAACAGGTCCACCTAGCAGACGAGGTCCGAGCTTTGTTGATGACAGACCCGTGGGAGCAGTTCTTCCAGATCATGGAGCCCACCTATTTCGAACTCAATCTCAAGTTTTGCTCCACGTTCCATCTACAGACAATGATGAACTGACACGACGACCTAGGGATGATACAATTCCATTTAGGAGGCCTCGTTCGTTAGCTTAGTGTACCGGAACTCGGTACAGTTCTAGGCCACTACACGGAGCAATTCATGGAGGAAGAGGACCTTTCTACGCTCCACCGCCACATCCATCTATCACCATCTAAGTGTTGGGAGGCCCTAGTCCCTGCATCATCTACATACGACCCCAGTCCCTCCAAAGCGACCAATCTCGCTCCATCTCGGAGGTATATACATGCCTTCCTCGCACACACATTGACAGGCAGACGCGAGAGCACATGTGTCGTCAACACCCACGATGCCTACTTTCTATGGAGCATGGCGAATGCACATGTCATCGACCTTGCTTACTTCATCGTCCATGCCATCCAGCACCAGACCGAAAGGCATCGGAGAGGTGTAATCTCTATGGGCCCGTACATCACACGATTGGCCCGCTACTTCGGCCTACTCAATACCGCGGCCCAGATATCCTCATACACCTTGATCGGCCAGATGTCCCCATAAGGTATCCAAACTATGTTACACATGAAGATGATCCAGCGACGACCTGAGACTGATCCTCCACAGTACCGTCTACTTCGAGATGCAGAATAGTAGGACCCCGAGGATATTACTGATGATGTCCCACCATCAGAGGAGGCACCATCTGAGCCACCACCCCCTCATCGCCTAGTTCATGCGGCAGCTTCATATGCTGACACATCCGAGCGACTCACACGATTCAAGCAGCAGTGCTTTCAATGCTTCGATCATATCAACACTACTCTTCAGTAGATATGCCAGCATCTTCACATTTCATCACTGCCCCCACCTCGTGACCCATCTGAGGATTAGAACTTTCCAATCCTCTTTTCTTCTATTTTATTTTCCTTTTTATTTTTCTATTTTATGTTATTTTACCTTTTTCATTATTTGAATTTTAGCTTTTTTAGAACTTAGTTTATTTTATTTCAATTATTTCATATCAGCTACCCCCTAACAAACATTTTCTATTAATCTGAATTCCCCAAAACTGATAAATGTCTTTGCAGTTTCAAAGGAGCTCTATAGCTCAAATCCAAAATCTAAGGGGAACCTTGCCACAACTTCACCCAGTTGACACTGCCAAAGCCTACACTCCCAACATGAAAGCTATGGACAAACAAACACTACCACTACCGGAGTATCCACCTACGCACCTTCCTTTGTCCCAGACACTCTATAGGCACCACCACCTCACAAATTCATCCAATCCAGGGAGTTTCATGCCTTTCCCTATCTTATGATCTTATGTTTCTATTACTACTAAAGTTTCTTTGTACATTGAGGACAATGTACATCTTCAATGTGGAGGGGAAACTTATTTTCAGTCATTGCATTTTCTTTGAAACCCCTGAAAATTTTAAAAACTAACTTTTTGCATTGTTCTCAAAATTTCAAATTCTCACTTTCACTCTCTGCATTATCTTCAATCTCCTATTATGAATTAATTCTGATTGATTTATGATTTTTATTGATGTGTTAAGAATTAAGACATAGGTGCTTATGTTTTGATTATTCAAACTTTAAAACATTAGGGAATCAAGCATGATAAGTTGAAATTTTTGAGAATTTAAATTTTTTTAAGTTATTCTCCCTAATTTTAAGTGTTACCTTGAGATTTGAAATTCGCAGGATTGATATCAAAAGCCATAATTCTAGTGAGATATTTGAGCCTTTTGAGCATACATTCTTTCGTGCTCACTTTTATTGTTACTTTGAGGGAGTCAATACTGATTTGTTATTCTAGAACTTGCTTCGATTATACATGTCGAGACCACATCATTGATTTGATACACTGTGATGATAAAGGCACCTAGGTACAACCCACTTACTCCATAAAAGCCTAACTCCATAAATTGACCCCTGAACCCCATTAAGCCTAACAACCCATTCTTTAACTTACCTCTAATATTAACCTATAAGCCATTTTTTTTAATTCCATTCAATTATATTGATCCCTATTTTTGTCGAGATTTGAGTTGAAATTATTACCTAGCTTTGTTCTCTTTTTCAATTTATAAAGTCTGTAAACATTCAAAGTATTGTATTTGATTTGTTCTTTAAAAAAATGTGTATATACAGTTAATTCAGTAGTAGTTCATATTTCAGTTATAGTTTAATATTTTTTCATATTTCTATTATAAGCCATCAAATCCAGAACGATGTCATCATAAGGCTTAGCTCGAGGAATATGTTCTAATGATAGAGATTTTTCTAACTAGATGATTTTTCAATTCAATCTCGATTCTAACCCTCTCTTTTTCAGCCTGTGACAACACCCCTAACCAAAGCCCCATTACAACCATTGAAAGACCTTTTGATTGATGTATCATATCAATCTATAGTGGTGGAGATTTGATTTTCTTGCAAGTCTATGGTAATAACTTTTCAGGTTGACCAATGAGTGCTTAATTCTTGAACCCTAAACACTTTGAGTGGATAGAGTGAATCTTTAGTGAGGATGTCAACTCTTGTTAATTTCTATTGAAAGGTAATCACTTAGGAGAAGGGAGGAAACCTATGTTTCTATGATAAAATTCTCAACTTAGAGTGTTTGAAACTTTAATATTCTTTTGGTTGAATCTTCATTGTATGATTACTTCTGGATTAGTTTGAAACATTATTGATAAGGGTTATGAGTTGAGAAGAATGATTCTTAATTGTGAGTTGAGATTTTGCTTGAGGACAAGCAAAAGCTTAAGTATGGAGGTATTTGATAAACGATAAATTATACATGTTTTTACCTCATGCTTAGCCTAATTTGTGGATGAATTATCATTGAATTTGTGTAAATTGATGCTCTTAAACCATTAATTTCATGTTTATTACTCAGGTGAGCATAAGAAAGTGAAAAGAATGAGAAACGGGCTGAAAACAGAGAAAATGAGCCAAAGTATGAAAACAACACGGCCTGGAGGATTGCCACACGGCTGTGCCACCTTGAGCTCAAACACAGCTCAACCCCAACGAGCACGGCCATATCACATGGCCGTACCACCTTAACAGGCCCGAGCACGGCCTGGGCCTCGATCCACACGGGCGTGGCACACGTACGTGTCCCTGTCGTGAGGAAGTTCAATTTCACTCAGAAAAGGATGCTTAGAGGCTAAGAAAGGTATTCCAAAGCTCTACATAAAGACCCTAGGAGGCAACTCCAGGGGTGTGTTTTTTCTCCCATAAAAGATTGCCTTATTTCTGCCAATACAGAGAGTAGAAACAAGGAATTACTCCAAGGGAAGCTAATTGATCCATCTCAGAAGCTGAATTCTTCCTCAAGACTAAGGATCTCCCTTCAATCACCTTCAAGGGTTTTTGGGTTCTTTATGTTTTGTTATTTTATTTCTTTTAAGATGTTTTCTTTTATAATTATGAACTAAATCCCCCAAATACTTGAGGGGGATGAAACCTAAGACAGATCTTGTTATTATTTTCTCTTAAATTATATGATAAATATTTGATTTGTTCTTAATTGTATTTTTAACTATTAAATTGATATTTCCGGGATATTGATTTAAGTTGAATGTGCTTATGTAGAGGAGCAAAAGTCCCTGCATAAAAGTAGATCCAACACAATTAAGTAGAGTTGATCGCAATCCTAGAGATAGGATGATGAAAATCTGTCCGATTAGGGTCAAACCTAATAAGGGAATCCATAGATCGAGTTAAGGCAACACTATGGTTTTAATTAGAAAGAGATTTCAATTAATTAACCTAGGGTTAGTTGTTTTTAGTCTCGAGAGAGATATTAACATAAGCTAGGGATTTCTACGGATCAAGTCAAGTGAATAAATCGTCTAGTTCAATAGTTGATAACAAGTAAAGTCTAGGTCGATTCTCCCTTAAGTATTGTCCAAATCATTCAGTTTTCCTAAGAGTTTTTCCCCAATTCACTTTTTGTGCATTCTTAGTTTAGTTTAATAATTAGTTTAGTTTAATAATAATCCCTATTTTATTTCTAGGTTAAATAATAGAAAAAAAGTTAGTACTAGTACTTTTGGTTCCCTTGGGTACGATATCTCGATCTTGCCACTAAGCTATACTATTGTTCGATAGGTGCGCTTGCCTTAAATCGTGGTAATAGTTAGTTTCTGGTGTGATCATTTATTATAAATTTTATTACTTCATATCGCGAATATCAACTATGTACATATTCTCATTTCTCATGACATGTGATATGATGACATTATATGATAGACATAATATTTAAATCATGCCACCGATATTGAAATTGAGATTTAATTACATGTTAAACATGGCCTACATGATATTATTTAATTTGCATGTTCGACATGCCCATTATGACAAATGAAATCTTGAAATGAGTAAAATGTTTATCTATATTCATTATGACCGTATCACATGCATGGGGTGGGATATTATAAGGAGGAAGAATTGGTGGCTTCGTTCACAACCTACGTGGTGGCTTCCTCCACGACCTACGTGGTAGCTTCGTCCACAACCTACATGGCAACTTGTCTACAAATATTGATGGCTTCATCCATATTGGAGTGTTTGGATGAACGAGTTATGGGGAACTCTGTTTGTAGTGTAGCAGTGATTGGTAGGATGTTTTATAAAAACTTGCATAATTGTTTTACGAGAATTGCACTATCATGGTCATAAGCATCAAATTTGAATATGTTATACGATGAATATGTGTCTACTTTTTATCTAGCTTATTGTTATTTAACTTGTTATAAGACTCACACTAAGCTTAAAAGCTTACCCCTTTATTTTTTATTTTACAAATAACCCCGAGGTTAGGATTCGAGGACTGCATTTGGAGGAGTTTCTCGGAATTCTTTATAAACTAAAGTAATTAAATATTTTTTCAAAAATTCTGAAAGTTTATTTCGACCATTATCATGGACAAATGGTTTTGAAATGAGATTGAAAATAAATTTGAACATTCGAGTTTACTTGTTTTGAACGAACTGCACAAATGATTTAAAAAGTATGTTTGAAATAACGAAAGTTTTTCTGGGCCAGTCCAGTGGCCAATGTAGCTTTCCAAATTCAGTCATAACGACTGGGCTGGGTTTGTATTGTTACATTAAGTATTGTTGTTTCAGCTGCTTTGAAAATGAGAGATACTAAATGTCTGAGGAAAGACTCCCATATTCTTTGAGGCAAAGGAAGTAAATTCAAGGTTAGGGCTACCTCTTATGACTCGCTTGCTGATGCAATGTCAAAAGTGGTTGAAAGAATCGGGTCTGACAGTATAATTACGGGCTCAAATTTTGGACAGGAGACTTTGGTAAATCCAAGCATGGTGGCCACCCTAGATGTTTAAGGTGCGTTTATTTGACTCATTATTTTATTTATTTATTTAATGATATCAAGTCTTTTTGTTTGGAATTGTCAAGGGTGTGCGTCTCCCAAGTTTGTTTATATTGTTAGGGAGTACTTTATGGAGTTTGAGATTGATGTTGCTGCTTTTCTTGAGAGTTAGTGGTCTGAAAACTGATAAAATCATTTTCAAGATTGGTTTGGATTGTCCTCATGGAATTGAGGCTCGGGGTTTCGCCAGGGGTTTGTGGATTTGTTGGAAAAATAGTATCTAGGTCCAAATTATTCATAATTATCCTCAGTTTGTTCATTGTCGTTTGAGGAAGACAATAGGATCTGTGAATATTCTAGTGACATTTATTTATGGATTTCCAGATAAACAAAAACGTAAGACTTTATGGGACCGATTAGATCGTATTGCCCATTCCGTTAAAGAGCCTTGGGTCTCAATGGGAGATTTCAACTTACTACTTTCTCTGAATGAAAAGAAAAGGGCTAAACCAATTGTTTCTGGTTGTAGGTTATTCTAGAGTTTTATCCTTAATAATGGTTTAAGGGACCTTAGATTCAAAGGCCCACAATTCATTTAGAGAAAAGGTGCAACTTTTAATAGACTTGACCGAGCAGTTGGGAATAATGAATGGTGTCATTCCTTCCCTGATGCGACTGTGTTTAATTTACCTCATCTCAAATCTGATCATAGGCCCATCCTATTATCACCTCGTACTCATAATCATACCTCTCGAGCAAAAACTTTTTTATTTCTTACCTCTTGGATTTTTTATCTGAATTTTGCTCAAGTCATCCATGATAATTAGAGAAGCGGGTCGGAGTTATCTAGTAATCTTATTTCCCTCACTAATAGTCTTAAAAGATGGAATTCTAAGGTTTATGGTCATATATTTCAAAGGAAAAGGTTAATAGCTTATCGGTTGGGAAGGGTTCGGGCTACCTTAGATTGGAGATGGTCTAACTCTCTTCTAGATCTTGAAACTGACTTAAGGATGAAATATGAGAAAATTCTTGATGATGAAAAATTATTTTGGAGGCAAAAGTCGAGATTGGATTGGATTCAATTTGGGGAACATAATACGAAGTTATTCCATAACAAGGCTCTTATAAGGCGAAATTTCAATAAAATTTATGCTTTAAAAATTGGTGATAATTGGTGTCATGATAATGAGACTCTTTAGGTTAAGGTGGTTCATTTTTTTCTCCCCTCTATTCGTTGGATGGTTCTCCTTGTATCCTCTTCCCCTTACATGGCTATTTTCCAAAACTTGACTCTAGAGTTTTGGATGGTTTATCTTTGAGCATTACTGATGAGGAAGTTCGAAATGCAGTATTTAGTATGGGTCCTTTGAAAGCCCAGGGTCTAGATGGTCTTCATGCTTTTTTTTCAGAATCAATGGGATATAATCAGTTTGGATGTGTGCTCATGTGTTCGTGGTATTTTCTCTGGGCAATCTCTTAATTATTCTTTTAATAAGACGCTCTTGATCCTCATTCCCAAGATTACGAGCCCTGAATCTTTTTCACAATATCGTCCTATAAGCCTCTATAATGTTCTTTACAAGATCGTTACTAAAATAATTACAAACCATTTCAAGCCTATCATACATTCCCTTATTGCTCAAAATCAAGTTAGTTTGTGTGGCAGAGAGGACGAATAATATTATAATTCCCCAGGGAATTGTATAATCAATTCGTGGTAAAGAAGGGAAGAAGTCTTGGATGGCTATTAAAGCGGATCTAGATAAAACATATAATCGTCTCTATTGGGACTTTATTCAAGATACTCTATTGGACGTTGGTTTCCCTTTAACTTTAATTAATGCCATCATGGAATGCATCGTGCCGGTCTCTATGCAGATTGTATGGAACAGAAGGCTTACTGATGAGTTTGTACCTAACAGAGGCATTAAGCAGGGTTGTCCACTGTTTCCTTATATCTTTGTTCTTTGTATGGAGAGACTAGGTCAATTAATCCACAGAAATATTGGAGAAAAGATTTAGAAGCCTATTATTTTAGCAAAGGATATACCACCAATCTCACACATTTTCTTTGCAGATGACCTCTTCTTGTTTGTCGAAACTAATGCTAATCAAGCGTATATGATTAAGGATTCCCTTATTACTTTTCGAGTTACCTCAGGTCATAAAGTCAATGACTCGAAGACTACGGTGTTCTTCTCAAAAATTTTGAAAGTTAGCAGTGCTAATGCTATTTATAGAGCTCTTGGATTTTGCCAATCTGATTATTTGGAAACTTATCTAGGAGTGACTTTGTTTCACAAACGAGTCACAAAGAATACTTTTAACTTTATCATAAACAAAGTTAAACGGAAGTTGGATAGTTGGAATGCCAGTATGCTCTCAATGGCTGGACGGGTCACTTTAGTGCAATCTATTCTATTGTCAATTCCAAATTATTTTAAACAAACTGTGAAGATCACTCATGGTACTTGCGCAGATATTTAGAAGATAGCCAGTGGTTTTATCTGGGGGAGGTCTGATTCTAGAAATAAGATGGCCTTGGTAAGTTCGGAAGATTGTCGCCAACCCTTGTCAAATAGGGGTCTTGGATTACGACGTCTTAGAGAATAGAACGATTCTTTTTTACTTAAGTTAGGATTCAACCTGCTTACAAATAAGGAAGTGCTATGGGTTAAAGTCCTCCAAGCAAAGTATAAGATTACTAAGGTAATCCCTGTTGATATATGTCATAGTAATTGCTCGTTCGTATGGAAATCACTTTCAAAAATTTGGCCTTTGCTAGGCCAAAGTCTACTCTGGTCTATTGGGGATGGGAACATTGTGAAATTTAGACTGATAATTCGTTAGATGATGTGGGCCCTCTTCTTAATTATTGTCCCTTTCCATCTCTTGTTGATGCTTCTATCATTCTAAATGAGGTCGTTTCTATATATGAAAATTGGAATTAGGATTACTTACATTATTTTTTGGACAGTAATATTATTTCTTATATTGTTGGAATCCCAGTCCGAACTATTTAGTTGGTCAAGAAGCACTTATATCGAAATGGTCTCCAAATGATATTTATATAGTCAAATCTACTTACAACGTGCTATTGGAAAACTCTCTCAACCTTTTGAACAACAAATGGAAGCTTATTTGGACCTTGGATGCTCTTCAGCGGGTTCGTCAGTTCCTTTGGCCAGTTCTTAAGGAATGACTATTGACTAACATGGAATGCTGCAAACGAGGAGTTTCGACGGATCCTTTTTGTGTGATTTGTAAGAAAGTTGAGGAATCTTGTATTCACATCTTAAGAGAGTGCTGCCTAGCACAGAAGGTTTGGAATAGTATTATCCCTCTATCCTTTCTTTTCAATTTTTTTCTTACTCCTTGAATGATTGGATTTTGGAAAATATGAGGAATGATTTTGGCCTAGAATATGAGGATGTGATGTGGCAATCACTCTTTGGTATTATCTGTTGGAAGCTTTGGAAACAAATGAATCTTAGGATTTTTTAAGGGACCCTTTCTAATGTTGCCAATGTTAAGCCGAAGCCTAGCAGACCAAGTGGTTCTAGGAGTAATCAGAGTGGAAATTGTAGGTGGATCCTATCACTCACTAGATCTACCAAAATATATGTCGATGGTGCCCGCAATCTGTCTTCAGGCTTTACAACTTCGACAGCAGTGGTAAGATATGAACATGGTAGGTGGCTTTGGGGAATTGGGACAAATGTGATATGGACGTTTTTATTGCAATAGGAATTTTAGTTTTATTTATTATATCAGGTTTTATTAATAGTTTTAGTTTTATTTATTTTCTCTATTATATTAGGTTTTTATTTCCTTCATAAAACCTAGGTTAGGAATTCTATCAGGACTCTTTTCTTTGTTATTAACAGTCAATAAAAGGCTATCAATATGAAATAAAGAGATAATAAATTATTCTATAAAAAAAGAAACATTATTTTGAAAGGGGGTTCAATCAAGGACGAATATGCCTTTTCAGTAACCATAGGTCGAAGCAAGAATTCTTTCTTGTCTAGACCTATGACTAGATCCTACGCCAAGGTACATAACAACTTGGTATCCGAGCCAGTTGTCATGGGTGACGAAAAGACTTTAACAGCCAAGCTGGAGGCTTTCATGGAACAAATGGCTACAAGGCAACAAGCATTAGAGGAGCAGGTGGCAATATTATCTCTTTCGCTCTAAAAGATAATAAAAGGGGATTTAAAGAAAAATAATGAAAAATAGGGCAGCAGTGGAGGTAGGAAAAGGAACTCAGACTCGTAACACGATGGGATCATGGTGCCACGATACTCTAAGATGGAATTTTCCACTTATGATAGTGTTGAAGATCCTTTAGGGTGGCTGAAAGATGCGAATTTCTTTTTGGCAATCAACGAACTAACGAAGAAGACAAGGTAGGCTTAGCTTCATTCCATCTCTTAGGACAAGCAAAATTATGGTTTGATCAAATAGAAGAAGAGGAGACAAATCTTGATTAGGGGCGCTTCAAAGAGTTTTTTCATGTAAGGTTTGGGCCACCTATGAGTAATAACCCCTTGGGGGAACTTGCCAACTTGAAACAAATTGGGACTGTAGAGGAATATCAACGCTAATTTCAATCACTATTGGCTAGGACTGCTAATCTTAAACCTTTACAACAAGTAAACCTCTTTACTGTTGGGTTGGTAAAAGAACTTAGAATTGATATTGAGATGCAACAACTGAAAAACCTTGGAGTTGCAATGAATGTGGATCGAACATTAGAACGTAAACAAAATGTCTCTTCCAAATTGTCATCTCGAGCCATCCTGAACTGGCCAACTTCTCGAAACACTGGCAGCAATTCAATCATTCCAACAACTAAAAGCATTGCAAAGGGAGGGGTACAAACAACAGAACCAACAGGGAACAACGGCAAAATAAGTTCTTCTGCACCATTTATTAAGAGTTTGACACAAACGGAAATGACGAAAAGAAAGGCTAAGAGGTTGTGTTATAATTGTAACGAGTCTTATTCCATGGGGCACAAATGTAAAAGGTTATTTTAGATAGAAGTACCAAATGTCAAAGGCGCGCAAGATGATAATGAGATAAATGGTTTTGGGTAAGTTCTAAAGTTTATTCTGAATTTGAGCTTAAGGACAAGCTCAACTCTGAGAAGGGGAGTAATGATATGGAAACTTTTATTGCAATAGGAAATTTAGTTTTATTGATTTATTATATCAGGTTTTATTAAGAGATTTAGTTTTACTTATTTTCTCTATTATATTAGGTTTTTATTTCCTTCATAAACTCTAGGTTAGGAATTCTGTTAGGACTCATTTCTTTGTTATTAACAATCTATAAAAGGCTGTCAATATGAAATAAAAAGATAAGCAATTATTCTATCTAAAAGAAACCTTATTTTGAGAGAGGGCCTAGTCAAGGACGAATATGCCTTTTGAGTAACCATAGGTCAAAGCAAGAATTCTTTCTCGTCTAGACTTGTGACTAGATCCTACGCCAAGGCACATAACAAAATATTGAAAGATGTAATGTTGAACAAGCTGAACTTTGAGCTATTTATGATAGTCTTCACCTTGCATGAGACTTTACCTGAAAGGAAATTGTTCTTGAAACTAATTGCGCTTAAACCATTAAAGGTATTTATAGGGATTTTAAAGCACATGGGAATAGAGATTTGATATTACGTATCCAAGAATTATGCAGACATAATTGGCAAGTGGTCATTAAGCAGATTTCAAGAGAGGCGAACTCCCCCCAGTATCTTGACTAGTCAAATGAAAGAATTTCCATTTAGGCCCCGTGTTTTTGATATTGCTCCTACTAGAGTTGTTGATCAAATTCGATTAGATATTTCTTCTCTGCTATCTATTTCTAATGTTGTTTCTGGTTAAGTGTAATTGACTCTATTTTCTTTCTACTAAAAAAAAAAAGATTCAAAACTTGTTATTAGCATCTAGTATATTTTTCATTCATTATAATGGTTGAAATTCCAATATATTTCTAAACCCTAAACTAATTAGGAATTAAGAAATGCAACCCAAATCCTATGCTTAACTTTGCTTTTTGGTCCTCTTCACAAAATCTAGCATATTATTGTCAATAACAAAAAAGATACAAGAATCAGATATATTGCCAACAACATAAGAGTAGTTAAGTTCCTTGTTGGCATCCAAAAATCAGGGTTCAAACCCCGCTGTTGCCATTCCCCTCCGCAAACCCAAAAGAAAATCAGATATATTATGATAAAGTCGGTTAACAAGTTGAGACAAAAACACTGGGTAGCAAGTGCAAAGCACAGATTTTTCTATCATGGTGTCCACAGGCAAACTCCACTCCCATTGGTGGCTGCTGCTAACATCCCAACTTCATATGGATGTGCATCAAATCTCCAGGGAATTGCTGGCAATTGTGGACTCTGTAATGTCATTACACTTGTTCTTTGTACTGGAGAGATTACATCAATACCTTTTCTCATGTTGCCAATGAATATGCATGAATCATCCCACCCCCATATACCTCTGCTTACACCAAAATGAAAAACACTCAACCATACACAACAGAAAATCAAGCAAGTAGATTACTTTGAGAAGAACACGAAAGACAGGCAAAAAGCCTACCTGAAACTAAGATTCAAAGTTCCTGTTGAATTGTCATGGTATATCATAGAAGTGTCTTCATAATTGAATCCACTTATTATACCAACATTGTTGTCCAAACTATGTCAAATGAGAAAAAATATTAGAACCAATTGAACAAACGTTAGAAAAGCATCTATCTACATAAACATGCCAAAGGAGGATACAGTTAATAAACAAGGTAACATCTTAGGAACCACCTAATGCTAAAGACATCCTCAAAATAATAGAAGCTATGTATCTCAACATAAAGTACATCCATTCAAGTCAATCATAATATGACATACAATACAGTTTGTACTGCAACAACAACAACAAAAAATTTAAAAATTGGATTAAGAGAAGTTAATACCTTGTTGTTGCAAGAGAGGTTCCAGAGGGTGAGAAGTAAGCGGAGTTAACAGCCCTACCATGGCTCACAGTCTTCATTGTTTTCGGTTTCCGAGACCTGGTGCTCCTTAAATCCCAAATGCAAGCAGTTCCATCTGTTGAACTGGTTGCCATAATGTTGGGGTTTTGTGGATTGAAGCTTATGGTGTTGATAGTATCCTCATGAAGCATCCAGTTTCCGCTGGATTTCCCAGTCCGAACATCCCATTCAATCAACACTCCACGACCCTCCGAGAAATATAAGCTCCACAAATCATTAGGCTGTTGAGAGAGGCAATGTATAGTTTTATCACAATAATGCACGACATCAAATACTTCCTTCTCAGCATCCATTAATCGAATAAAGCCATCATGGCCGCTGCTATAAATCTGCATCCCAATGCAACAAAGAAGAAAAACATCTTATATATGCATTCCCTTTAGCAATTTGTTAGCCTGAAATCACAAACTAAAAATAAAATCTTGGTTGAAACCTCAAAGTACCTTTGACATTGAATATCGTTGAATCGAAATCCCAGAAATGGCACCAGTATGCGGGCCATAAATATATATTCCATCATCAATATCATCCTCAGAACCCATATTCAAAAATGCTATATTCCCAACTTTGTTCCCCGCTGCAATCATACTAATACCAGTACAAGGGAAAAACTTAACCTCCATGATCCTTCCAGGCATTGGCCATGCTACATTCTCTGGTTTCAAATCCATTGATTTCAGCCAGGGATCACTCTTCTTAGTATCCAAATGCTCATCAAACTCTTCTTTAACTGGTGATTCAAAAGCCTCACTTTTGCAAGAATCCAAAGTACCTTTCTCACTAAAACCACTAAAGTTCCCATCTTTAACGTCTTTAGCACCATTAAACTCTTCATTTTCTGGAAATCCAGCTTGAGTTTCCCCAGCGATACTCAAAATTGTATCAACCAGCACTTGGTTAGATTCTTTTTCATACCCTATGAAAGCATCTATCATACTAATAGGTTTTAGGAACTTATCCGACAAACCCTTTGAATCCGGCGGCTTAACTCTTGTTCTCGGTGACCGTCGAGTTACGATCGGGTTCTCCATTTTGGGTTTCTTCACTTGTTTTGTTCTGCAAGCAATCATAAAAATTTAAAAATAAGACAATCTTTACGTTATTTTCTTTGTAACAAAAATGGGTTAAAAACAAAGATGGATTTCGTTACTTTTGGCTTTTGGTAGCGCCAGAGAGAGTAGCTGCTTTTGAGTGGATATTGAGTGCGGCCACCATTTCAGCATTTCTCTTGATGTTTTCAAGCCTTTTACGTTCATACTCTGTTAGTTTCTGAGACACCATGGAAGACAAAGAGTTATACGAAAGGGAGGGGGGGGGGGGAGGGGTTCATCTTTGTTTTTTGGGTATTTTCTAGTTTTGTTGGGTGTGATTGGAGGGTTTGGGCGGGAAAGATTTTAATCCTGCACGTTTCAACCAATAAACCTTTAATAAAAGGGAATAAATTATGAAAATAAATTATATTGAGACGATTCTAAAAGGATAATTTTTAAGTATTAATAAAATATTACTATGTCATTAAAATTTAAAGATAATAAAATATTATTATACATTTATCTATATTTATTATTTTTTCAATTTAATTTAAATTTAATTAAATTATATAAAATAATTAATTTTAAAATTATAAACAAACATTTTTTATAATTTTTAATTATTTTATTTTTTTTCAAAAGTTAATATTTTTTATTTTTTGTGCAACTAATTTTTTTAAAAATTTTAATTTCTACACTTTCTTTTTTTCATTTTAAATTGTTTTCTATTTTATATTATACATTTTTTAAAAGTAAAAAGTATATTGCATTGAATCGTCTGTAATAAGAATAATGTAAATTTTAAAGTTTTTATGTTATTTATTTTTTTTATTTTAATTACTTATATTTAAAAAAAAAGTTGTAGAATAAGTTAAATATGAATGAGTATATAAAATAATTCGATGTCTTTAAATTTTAATGATGTCGCGAAATTTTATTGGTGCATCAAAACAACGCTTTTTAAAATAATCCTTATTTAACTTATTCCCTTAATAATAATAGAGATTAAAATCAACTCTTTCATAATTATCCTAATTAAAAAAAAGATTTAAGAATTGTTTTCACTGAAGCTTGGGAAGATCCTTCGAAGATGACTGTTTTTTTTCAATGGGATATTACGAAGCCTTTTGTTAATGGCATTCCTTCTATTGAAATTTCTGATTGAGTGAATCAGTTATTAATCAATGATATGGCTACTACGGTAGTGATTAAGACGCTAGGCTGAAACATTGAGTATACCGCACTTCAAAATAAAGAGTATTCTCTTTGTAACCCATCTAAACCGTTTCATCTAATGGACAAAGAGAATGGGTATTTTTTTTAGCTAAGTTCCAGAATTCCGACGATTTTGAGAAAGTTCTTTCTCATGGACCTTGATATTTTTGGACAATACTTAATATTTCAGCCATAGTCCATAAATTTTGATCATGTAAAGCCTTTCCCTTGTGTTGTAATGTCGTGGATCCAGCTTCTGGGGATTCCGGGTCACATGTACAAGAGGAAATTTTTGTGGGAGATCAGAGCCATGGTTGGTAAGGTTGCAAAACTAGATTTCAATAATAGTAATAAAGCAAGGGGCATATTAGCGCGTATGGCGATCTATGTCAATCTGGGCAAGCTTTTGGTCTCATAGGTATTGATCAATGGAACTATTCAGAGAATTGAATATGAATATCCGCCTACGGTTTGTTATGGACATGTCAAAGAATCTTGCAAAACAAAGAAAATTGTTCCGAGTATAGATGATGGCGCAACTGCAGTTGGTGGTTGAACCCATACAACGGATACCTTGATGGTGGAAGACGATGTTGCTAGTGAGACAAACCCCTATGGCCGTGGTTGCTTGTTCAGCGGAGGAAAAGGCAAAATTTTAGTGGTTTTCGAGGGACTGAAGCCACCAATCAGGGGAATATGGTAGTTAAATCCAGGTTTAACGCTTTGGTCAACATTAATGGAAAAGAGGGAATCCGGGTAAAACGCAGTAATGGGGATTCTGCCAATTTTTGCGGAGAAGATAGGGTTGCTCGTCCATTGTCTGGAAAGAAGGATAGAATGGGCCAGTCTAGCATTGAAGTGGTAGGGGGGCTCGAAGTGGGTTCCAAGGAAATGGATTTGCGTGTGGGCCCAACTAAGAGTGGGGTTGGTTCAAAATCTCAAGTAAAAAGGCCTATCCAAGGAACTGAATTGGGATCCACTATTTTTATGCAGGAGGGCGAAACGCTGAAAGGCCCTAAGGAGACCCATGAGCAGTATGGCCTAGCCGTGTTGACTTAGGCCGCTATAGCCCAATCGAACCCAGTCCTGGGGGATCTGCTTCTTCCCATTCGCACGCGAAAAACCCTTCGAATTTAGAGACTGACAGTGGCTGGAACGTCCCATACTGCTGCTTTTAATTCCAATTCTTCTTCCCATTTTAATCTAATATATGAAGGGTTGTTAGAAGTGTCACTCAAATTGAAAGGTGTTTTGAATCACTCAAACCATTCAGCTGTTACTTTTAAGGAGAACATGCATCCGAATCCAGGTTCTGTTATGGGTGTTGCTCAGCAGAATTTTTTGGGTAGAAAAGGAGTGCCGGCTGATTTGCGAATCGATGGAGAAAAAGTATGTGGAGGTCATAGAGGTAGAAAGCTCAACAAAACCATTAGAGACAGAGGGAACCTTTTTAAATCTTCGACTTCACGAATCCCCTTGCATGGTTCGGTTAACAATTTGGTTGAGTTTATTACCTCACAAATCGAGAAGGAGACAGCTCAAGGAGAACCAAAAAAGGCCGGAAAATAGATGGGTCCTATGGATGCCTCTCGACTATAAGGTTCGTTTCATTTAATCTGGAAGTTTTTTATGGATTTAAATTTGTCGGTTTTTTTTTTGGAATTGTCAGGGGTGTTCGAATGCAAAGTTGCCTCGTATTTTTAGGGAATATAAATTAGCATAAGTCGGATATTGTTAGCTTATTGCAGCCAAGGGTGAGCGGAGGGAAAGCAGATGAAATTATTGCAAGGTTGGGATTTCAGCATTCTCATCGGGTTGAAGATATTGGGTTTTCTAGTGGTATTTAGCTTGGGTGGAAAATTTTGGTTAGGCTAAAAGTGGTACGTAATCATCCTCAGTTTATTGTGGCACGAGTCTAGCAGTATCCCGTTGTAATTTATTTTAATTGCCTTTGTATATGGGAGTCGTGTAAGAAGAAAATGAGAATGCTTTGGGAGGATTTGAGACCCTACGTTCCTTCTAAGCCGATTCCTTGGATGGCTATTAGCGGCTTTAATGTAATTCTCTCTTCAAATAACAAATCTGGAGGTAAATCTTGTAGGAAAATGTGCCCTTCTTTTGGGAAGTTTGTGGAGTCTAATGAGTTGCAGTGGTCATTCATTACTTGGCAAAAAGGGAGAACTTTTGAAAGACTTGATCAAGCCGTAGGTAATGCCGCTT
The DNA here is from genome assembly GCA_020496765.1 of Gossypium stocksii. Taxonomy (NCBI): domain Eukaryota; kingdom Viridiplantae; phylum Streptophyta; class Magnoliopsida; order Malvales; family Malvaceae; genus Gossypium; species Gossypium stocksii. The sequence goes on from CM035629.1 coordinate 36,698,448, forward strand.
CGGTTCAAAAATTTCCAAACTGCATGGTTTCTCATTTAACATGGATTAAATCAAATCATAGACCCCTTTTGTCTTATTTGTAGACCAGAGTTTAATACCCCTGTGGGGAGACCTTTTTAATTTTTGGCTGAGTGGACTGAACATCCGAAGTTTTCTAATTGTAACACCCTTAACCTATTTCCGTCGCCGAATTAGGATTACAGAACATTATCATACAATCAAAAATATTTAAACGTCATATCATTCATGTTAATAATATCATAAATCATTCATTCACATGCATATTGTCCTTAAATCGAGCCCTCGAGGCCTTAAGTCGTGTAACTTTCGAAATAGGGACACGATCGTGTCTCAGCCCGTGTCCTCACTTGTGTAACTCACTGAGTAGGGTCACATGGTCATTTCACACGCCCGTGTCCCAGGCCGTGTAACTCACTGACTTGTACCCTTTAAAACCCTCAAATGACACGCGACCATGTCATCTAACCGTGTGCGTTACACGGCTAAGTCACACCCCTGTGTCTCAGACCGTGTGAACCCAAAATTGACCTAAAATCAAGTCATTTCACAACCTAACCATACCTAAACATTCAATCCATTTAATCACATATTCAAGGTACCTAAACATCATTCAAACATGCATAAATATGCCATTTCAAACCACCTAATTCACCTAACCAATATGCCATTCAAAGGCACTTTAAATATACCAAAGCATAATATGCCAAATCAAGTCAACATTACCTTAATTCAAGCATCATAATCTAATTCAACTACTTACCAAAACATACCACAAATTTGACTATTATCATACCATTCTAAACATACCATAAAGAGCCATACCAACATGCATAGTAAGGTAACCAAATTGACACAATTTGACAAGGCATCAAATGATACCAAACCAAAACAACTTCCATAAGTTTATACATGCCAAAGCACCAACAACACATTCATCAACATATCATTACAAATCACCTTATACATACCATTATAAACCTCGACCAAAATGCTCAAAAACTACCAATTGCTTGCTAGATAGTGTCATAGATCTCCAACAAGCTTCCAACCAAATCGAGCTTCTAATAATCTATAAAATAATGGAAAAAGACTACGTAAGCAACAAGTGCTTAGTAAGCCCGTATAAACATAAACTTAACTTACCATTTCCATAATACAATTCATATAACAAGTACAACCCAATACCAATGTAATAAGCTTAGTATAAGCCTATACAACATCACCAACTCACAAGTTAGTATGTCCATCCATAACATAAATGAAATCATTTATGAGATATGAAATTTTCCTTTTACATACATCATTATTTAGTTCATCAATCCTTTCATTAAATCATGATTCAATCCATTAACATACTTACCATTTCGTTCCATTTTCTTGCCCGTTGAACCATCTAGAATTATTTCAGATACTCAGGAAGCTCACACAAAGCATACATTTACATATAACCGTAACATTTCCTTTACATCAATGCTCACACAAGTTGTGAAATAGGCTTGCTCACCCGAGCTGTTGGTCGGAATGTAAGTTACACGATGCGGCTCACACAAGCTGTGGAGAATCTGTAATAAATGCAAAACCTCAGTCATCGGTAGGACATTCAGGACTAGCATCCGAAACATTAAATCCCTAATGACATGTCATTTGTATCCTACGAATTTCTAAGGTTCAATCGGGACTCGATATCCATCAATTCATCATAGCATTTATATGTTTATATATATCGATCCATTTACATTATAAATAACATAATAACATTCAATTTAAATAACATAAACACAATAATCGTTCATACGAACTTACCTCGATAGTTAAGGCGTAGAAATATGATTGAGCTAATTCGTAACTTTAGCTTTTTCTCGATCTAAGTCCGAACGTGGTTTATCTTGATCTAAATAAGTAATTTTAATCAATTAACCACTTCTAGTATTCAATTTAATCCACATTTCATATTTATGCAAAATTACTAATTTACCCCAAACATTTTAACTTTTTCATAATTTAGTCCTTAAGCTTATAACTTAAAATCTAATCATTTTAATCTAAACCCATAGTAACCATAGTTGAAAAGGACCTTGAAACAACTCATATTTACCATCATTTCACAATAAAACCCTAGAATTTACACCTTTAACAAATTAGTCTCAAATTCCAAAATTCATTAAAAATCACTTAACAAAACTTGTTTATTTTTCAACAAAGATTCATAATCTATCATTTAATATCAAAACCTACTCAAACAAACCCATGGTATAACCCTCAACCTTTAACATTTTTACAAATTAAAGACTGGGTTAGCTAGATTAAGCTAAAACGACCTCAAAAACATAAAAATCATTAAAAAGGGACTTGAAATCACTTACATGCACCAAAAGAAGCTTGGCCGAACCAACCCTATCCATCAATGGTTAATTTCGGTGGAGTAATGTGAAAATGAAGAAGATGAACACATTTTCTTAAGGTATTTTAGCTTTATTTACCCATTTACCATTTTAACCTTTAAATTTTATCATAATTTCATCAAAACCATATCCATAACTATCCACTAATTCATCAAACAGTCTAATTATCATTTAAATCCATTTAATTTCATTTCCATAGTCATTTAGCCCTTTTACCCAATAGAACTCCATTTTTATACTTTTTATAATTTAATCATTTTTACTAACGAAATTTTAATACGAACCTACTATAATCCCATAGAGCTCAAAATAATAATAAAATAAACACTCACTCGTCAAAATTGTGGTCCTGAAATCACTATTTTCGATATCACTAAAAACGGGCTGTTACAATAACTTTGTCAAGGAAAAGTGGAGTTTTGATGGTAACATGTTTGATTCTCTTCCTAAGTTCACGTCTAACATCAAGAATTGAAATCAGGCAATTTATGGGCATATTGGAACTCGTAGAAAGAAGCTTGTCAATACCTTAACTGATTTACAAAAGGAGATGGAACGGGCTACCTCAGTGCACTTGGCTCAGAGGGAAGAGAAGGTTAGGGAGGAGCTTGAATCGGTCCTATATCATGAAGAGTTATTGTGGAAGAAAAAGTCCTAGTGTGATTAGCTTAATTTGGGGGACCAAAATACTTGTTAGAGAAAAGGGTTTGGAAAACGCAGCAAAAAATAAATTTAGGGAAAAATCAGAGTTTTAAAATTTTTTTCAAAAAAAGATCTTGGTTGTGATATCAAAAGTAATAAACACTTAGTCAAAATTGTACCTTTTCGATTCGTCTAAGACAAGCACTTCAACCAAGTAGTCTTCTTCGTTTTCCTCAAGCTCACGTTTGTCGAGTGGAAGCTCACTTCAAATAAGAAAATTTTTTACAAAAATTAAAAGTGGGTAATTTTGCAATTTCTTTAAACTTCTGGGTTAAGTTGTAAATCATAAAAATATCTCTAGAAATTTTCTAGAATAATCTTTTCAAAGAATTTTCTTTCTATAACTTTCTCTTGAATTTAAGTGTATGTAAATAATGACCAATGCTCTATTTATATAGAGAGAGTTTTAAGAGTTCAACTATGATTAAACTTAATCACTTTTGTATTAAATTAAAATAATATTTATCTTGATAAATATTAGATTAAGTTTAACATTAAATCCTATTAAAATAATAAAATGTTTATCTACAAGATAAACATTAAATTTAATTTAATATTAAGAAAATCAATTTAATATTAAATTAATAAAATACTATTAAAATAAGTATTAAATTTAATTTAATATTAAATATTAAAATAATATTATTTTTGGAATAATTAATCGGAATTCAAATTCTCTAGTACAGTCCCAGTAAGAGTGTAACTCTTCCACTGCTCAACTATCGATGGCCAACTGTCGTCGGCCACCAACACGCTGCCGTCGCAGCCACTGGCACTACCATGTCTGGTGATGCAAGAGCGACAGCCTTATGGCACCCTGAGCCAGTTCAGCTGCTACCAATTCAATCCAAATCAATGATGACCCAACCAATCCGGCTTAGCCACAGGTTGGACCGTCAGCCCTGTTTCACATACCGGGCCCGATTCGATCAATTTTTGGGTTTTGGCCTCATATTTAGGCTCTTGAGCCCAATTTACGATCTCAGGTCTAATTTTCGAGTTCAATTACCCATTATGCCAACTGTCTGACTTGAAAATTAGCTTCCAAAAAGATCATATTAATTTTAATTAATTTGATTAATTTAATTTTACTTGATCAAAATTAATTTTTCCAAAAATCACTTAAATTTTTCAAATTAATTTTTCAAGAAAATTCTTTAATCAAATTCTCTAGTTGAAAATAATTCTTACAACCACATAATTTACTTTCATTTCAAATAAATCGACTCAATTAAATAATTCTTAAAGTCGTAGATTTTTCTTCTGATTCAAATGCAGTTTGATCGAGCTTTTGTTGAACTAGCGGTGGGACCAAACAGACATTAGGCTCTAGTGATTACAATTATGTCCAGAAGCATTATTCTGATAATTCGCAATTACTAAATCATGTAGTCAGTCCACAAGAAGTACCATGATTGAGAACTCCTTATTGTATACTCTTTACGAAAGCAATTCATCCAACTGCTTTGTCCAATGACCTTTACATGTGTGTGTTACCCTTATATGATATGCTTGATTTCTTTGAGTTAAATATGTTCATTCAATACAATCCTATTTTATCTCATTGTCACCATTGTGTCTTTTTAATAATTAATATGATCACTATCAACAAATGACTGTGATAAATTACTTATTTGATAACAAGCAACCCATGGCCACGTTCCATATTTATCAATCCACACAATGCCAATGAGAATATATTATTAATTCTTTAATTGAGCTATGAATTCCACTGTTGCTAGTAAAGCCATGCCATACACAAGTCATGTACCTAACATATCGGTTATAGGCTCGATCATCTTTAGAGCATAAGCCTCCACTTATATTAAAGCACATGAGTTGCATACGCATGGTTAGTGACTAACTCAGGATTTAGATAAATCACACCATAAACGTCAAAAGTGAATTAATTCACAAACGGATTCAAAATTAATTCATCTTGGATCCAGTCTAATGTATCATTCTACCAATGAATACATTTATATCTCTACTTGTGGAGTCAACTGCTCCGATAGCCAAGACTAGCCATCTCCCTAATTGGAATTATAGATGACATAATAATCCTTCTCAATATTTGAATCAAATGCTCACTTTGATTCTTTTACGGGATTACAAACTCATTTAAGTTATCTACTAAAGTAAGTTGTCTTTCTCACAATATAAACATTTTTTACAATGCTACTTATCTTTAGTTTGAACTTTAGACAATCAATGAGCTAATATTTGCTTGTCATAATTTCACTATGCATGCAAAATAAAAAAAAAAAGATAAAAATACAAGAGACATAATATTGAAATGTGAAATTAACTTTATTTAATTATTCATCATTCAAGTAAATAGAAAACAGTTACATGTTTACTATAAGATGGACATATTTCTCAACAATACTAGATTCTTTCATAGTCGCACACTTCGAAGAATGAAGTTTAATCACATCAATGCTTTGAGAAATCAGGCTAGGGATTGGATTTTCGACCTGGATGAACTCCAACTTGATGTGGTCAAATTTTTTCAGAAATTTTATAGAGAGTTGCTGACTCAATATGGAGATCTACCTTTTAATCTCTTCCCGCATCTTGATCATTATGATAAAGGTTTTTTGGAGAAGGGGATTTCAAATGAGGAAATCAAGTATGCTCTTTTTGACATGACACCTCTAAAGGCTCCGTGTCACATCCCAAAAATCGAGTTAGTAGAAATTGGGTTAATGAACCGAGAGTGGTCATGTCCAATTTGTTTTTATGATATTTTACTCATTTGATAATAAATAAGTATCAAGTATAGTGGTTGAGTAGTGGTGGAGCTATCATTGATGACCTGTGTTCGAATCCTTTCTCTCACATTACTTTATGTAGTGCAATTTTACCTTAAACCTTTGCAAAGGTCACACCATGTTTTTAAAATAAATGTTGTAGGAATTTTATCAAGCTAATGGATAGTTAAGTGGTTAAGTGCTTAATTAGTTTCCTAAAGGTTTTATGTTCCCCATATTCTCATGTTTTTTATTTAATTTTTGGCTCATAAAACTTTGGTCAAAGCTTCTATAATAGTTACCATGAAAAGAAAAGATTTTTCCCTTCTTTAACTAGTCAACCTACCATCTTTTGCCCCATTTTTCACTCTATTTGTTCCCCTCTTTCCTTTTCTTCTCCATATTTTCCTCACTTGCCTTTGAACTAATGTATACCACCCTTAGCACATGAAATCATCCACATTTATTTTTTTTTCTTTTCTTTTTTTCATCTTTTCCATTCCCTTTTCTAATCTCTTTGTCTCCTTCTCTTTCTAAAAAGTAAAGTGTTGACTAAATAGTTATCTAACCTTCGAAGGCTTTGCACACATTTTTTTTCATTTTTGCAAAAATCCTCTCTTTCTCCTCTTTTGAACCACCTTATGCCACCCTTTATTTGGTTGTTCTCCATCTTTTACTTCACTTTTAATTCATTTTTTTGAGACCACCACGCACCACCACCAGACCACCACCGTGACCACTATTCTCCTTTTTCTTTATTTTATTTTTATCTCCTCCCTTTCTCTAGTATCAAAATTCTCCTTCTCTTTTCCTCCTCCTCTATCAAGTTCTTGTCGGATGATTGCTGCCATCATCGTCGCTTCGTCGCGCCTCCACCAGTTTTGGTGATTCTTTCTCTTTTCTTCACTATTTTTCAATCTCTATCATTCTCTTTAGTAACCAAAAATCCTATATCATCTATTTTAATTAGTTTTTAATTTATTTCCAAATATTGTATTTAGTGACTCACTTTTCAAATGATCATTTTTCTAGTTTCACATATTTCTCTGATACAAGATCAAGGAGATCTTCTAACCCTCTCGTTTCAATCAATAAAGAGTAAGCATAGTGGTTGAATGAAAAGCCACTATTTCCTCTATTATTTTCCTTTAGGCAAAATGTATAATAGTGTGTTTTTCCTTCAAATATTAACATATTAAATTCTACTTTATGTTAAAGGGCCGACCAATACCAACTCGAAAAGTCACTAACTATGGAAATGAAAAAACATTTCGATTGATTTTTATAAGAATAAGTACTGATGAGAGTTTTATTAAATTGACTTTTTTCATAAGGCATTAAAAACAACCTCCCTAATGAGAAATCACATTTGTTGAAAGTAGGTGACCTATTGATTAGGTCCAAGTGTGGGCGTTCTTTAGAGTGGTGATTCACTTTGAATCTACTATCAGGTGTGGGTTTAATTTAAAATAAAAATTGATATACGTTAATTCTAGTATTTAAATAAATATTATTAATTATATTGTGTTTTATGCAAATACATAAAGAATTCCAAAAAGGGAGATTAAACCCATCAATGTGTTTTATACCAAGTGACACAAACCAACTAGCTTATGAAAAGTATGTTGTGTGGTTATGATTTTCACTGTTTGAAAAGTATGTTATTCTCATTCTCATGTTATGCAATATTATAGCATAATCAATTTTACATGACAAATAAATTATAATATTCGATATCTTAAAACAATAAGTGAAATGCATGTTAAAAATGCCCGACATGATATTATATTTTGAGATATTTTATTTTCATATTTCAACATGCCCAATGTGACAAGTGATATCTTGAAATGAAAAATGTGTCTTATATTTATTATGGCCATATCACATGCATGGGATGAGCCACTGTAAGGAGGAAGAATTGGTGGCTTTGTCCACAACCTACATGTTAACTTGTCTAGAAATTTGGAGTGTTTGAATGGACAAGTTTTAGGGAACTCGATTTTGGAGTGTAGCGGTGATGGGTAGGATGTTTTAAAAAATTTGCATAATTGTTTTACAAAAACTGCATTGTCATGATCATGTGCATTGTTTTGAATAGTGAGTATGTGCTTATGGCTATTTGTTTTGTATATTGAATTCCTGCTTAATACTTGAGTTAAGACTCACACTTAAATTTATAGCTCACCCCCTTTAGTTTTCTGATTTGGAAGATGACCCCAAGGTTAGGATTTGATGACAACATTTGGAGGTGTTTCTCGAAATTCTTTTTAAATTAAAGTAATTAAAGTTTATCTTAATATTTTGTTATTTTTGGATTGTAATAAGTTTCAGTATAGACTGTGGCATGGGACTTTACTTTGGGGATTTCATTCTAATATGCATGTGTTGATTGCATGACATTAAGTTTTAAAAACTACATAAATTAGTATTTCAAAGAATACGCATGAAACTTGGTTTCTATTAAAACTTGACAAAATCTTTATCTTCTGCTTCGATAATGAAAATGAGTTTTAGACAAAAATATGACTTGATTTTTGAGGTTTTAAATTGTTTATTGATGTTTTATCGAATTTACATGAAATATTAATTTTTAACACAATATGGTTTTAGTAAAATTTTTCGTTTCGATTCTTATAAAAATGTCAATATTACATTTTTTCATTGTAATTCTGAGAAATGAGTTTTTAATATAATTAGACTTAGTTTTCAAAATTACTAATGTTTACAAAAGAGATTTTTTAAGACATTTGATTTCTAAAGTTAACATGTTTTTCTTGAATAGTGACGAATAACCAAGTTATTTAGTTTTGAATAAATAAACGATTGGTTTTGAAATATGATTGGAATTATGAAAGTTTTGAATAGTGATCAAACATTTACAAGTATCGAAATCATTAATTTCTATAATTCTCACATTTTTGTGAGATTAAGTTAAATATTTGATTTCATTAGTTTTGAATGATTTACACAAATGGTTTAAAAAGTATGTTTGAAATCCAAGAAAGTTTTTTTGGGCCATTCCAATGGCCAATGTAGTTTTCTAAATTCGATCATAACGACTGAGCCGGATTTGGGTGTTACATATTGGGTAGCAATGGCATTCAAGCGCTCTTTTTTCAAAACCAATGGTAGAGAATCGGTGGTGATAATTGTAAGTGGGTTAAGTGGGTGATCAATGGTGAATTGATTGATCAGGAGCTGAATAACATCCTTATTATTCTCATTCCTAAGGTTTCCAATTCAGAAAGCTTCTCTCAGTTTTGGCCTATCAGTTTATGTTCGATCCTTTATAAGTTTAAGGTAGTTTTCCCTAAAATCATTGCACCTGAGCAGGCTAACTTCATTGCGAGAAGAAGCATTTCTGATAATATCATTATCGCATAAGAGGTCATTCATTCTATGAGGAGTAAAAAGAATGAGTAGATGACAGTCAAGATTGATCTGGAGAAAGCTTACGACAGGGTCCCTTGAGATTTTGTTTATGGTTATTTGCAAGTTGTGGGAATTCTTGATTTTTTTTCTAAGGAAAGTTATCATGTCTATTATTTCAAATTCCACTATACAGATTTTGTGGAACGAAATGCCAACTCAAAAGTTGAGGTCGGTGATAGGGGTCCGTCAAGGATGTCTGTTGTCTCCATATTTGTTCGTTTCGTGTATGGAATGGTTAGGACATGGTATTCACTCGGCTATCTCATGCAGTAAGTAGAGCCTTATTAAATTGTCACATTTGCGCCCTGAATCATCACACTTTTTTTGTTTTGCTGATGATCTCGTTATTTTCTCCAAAGACTATTTAGGTCATGTTATGATTCTTAAGGAAACTTTAGACCTATTTTGTTCTTTCTCTAGTCACTAGGTTAATGCTTCTAATACCAAGATTTTTTTCTCCGGATGAGTGGATGGGGATCTCAGTGATAGAATAAGCACTCTTCTTAGCTTCCAAAGGTGTAACAACCCAAAAATACGAGTGTCGAAAAATGAGTTATCAGGTCTCCGTTTTTAGTAAAACAGACTCGTAAAAATTTATTAAAAATATTTATGAAATTAATTATATGACCAATTAGATTTTAGTTAAGTGAATTTAGTTGAATTAAGGTTAATTAAATATTAGGACTAAATTGAATTATGTGTGAAAGTTTAATTATAGAATATAGAAAAGTGAAGGACTAAATTAGTAAATAAACCAAATTTGTGACACTTGTTACATGTGTAATAAATAATATACATACATTTGTAATTAAATAAATAATTTACTTATATATTAAGTAAAAGATATTTTAATAAAATATTATTATATCATATTATATTATTATAATATATTAAGTTAAAATAAAGTAAATAAAAGAAAGAAATGAATTAATAAAAGAAGAACACAGAACTCACGAAAAGGAAGGAAAGAAACGGAAGAAAGAAAAGAAAAAGGAAAAACTAGGGATTTGAAGCTTAAAGCTTAAATTGATAAGTCAATTAGGTCATTTTCTTTTAATTCTGATGTTTTAGAAGCTTTAGAATAAAGTTTTATTGAAATTAAGTTGAAATTTTGGAAGATTTTAGATTTTTGAACATGAGTTATGTTGAGTAAATTGATGAATTGGGGGGTTAATTGATAGAATTTAAAGTTAGAAGCTAGTAAAGGATTAAATTGTAAAGTAAGGTATAAGTTTTGTATAGTAGGGATCAAATTGAAAGAAAGTTGAAATTAGGGTTTTATCATGAACAATTGATAGTTAAGTTGAATATGGTAAGAAATTGAGTAGGAATAAGGTATGAACTGAATTAGAAAATAAAAGTAAGTGAACTTAGTTAGGAGTAAAATTGAAAATAAAGTAGGAGTTAAATAAAAATTCAATTATTATTGTAAATTAGTATTATATTAATAGTGAAAATGGTTTTAATTTTCATAGCAAGTAAAGAACTCGAGGCATTGAGCAAGGAAGGAAAAGAGAAAATAAACGAGGAGTAAAAACGAGAAATTCAGGTTTGTATTACTATAATTCAAGTTATTTATTATTAAATATTAAACTTTAAATTCTAGGTGTATGGTAAGTAAATATTAAGGTAAGTGATTTTATTGAATTAAATTTGGAAAATTGAATTGAATGGGAATTGTGTGTTAGTATGGAATTGTATTTTTGAATGATGAATGGAAATTACTAGTGATATAATTTGAATTAAAAGAATTAATGTGGTATTGAAACGCATATTAGATTGAGAAATTGATTTGAATTGTGAACATGAGAAATTGCGAATTGGATGAAATTGAAATGAAGTATGAATATGTATGAACATTTGATGGTATATTGATTGGAAAGTGAGAAAAATGTATTGAATTGAATTAAAATTAAATTGGAATGATTTGAATTAAAAGTATGAGAAAGTAATTGAATTGAAATGTGATTCGGAATAACCTAATAACTAGTCGAGTTAAGTCGGATATAATTGGCATGCCATAGGATTTAGAAGAGTATGGGATTTATAGGCTTTGCTGATCAGGCATTTTATGTGTCATATCAAGCACCTCGTGTGTCGTTTCAGGCACTTTATGTGTCGTATACTGATCGGGTACTATGTACCGTTTAGACACAATGTGCCGTATTGGTGTGTTTGGGTTGGAATCTGTGTATCCGTCAAAGTCTAGAGTGTTAATAGGGTGTATAACTGAAATGAGAAATTTAAATGAATTTGATTAATTGTACTATTGAATATTGAAATGAATGAATGAGGAAATTAAAATATATAAATCGAAATTGAAATTGGAAATGGAAATCACGAACTAAATGTTCATGTAGTGATTGAAATTGTTACATGTGATATATGATTGAAATTGAAGAATAGCTAAAATTTGTATTGATATTGTTAATTAATGAAAGTTTAAAAATGAATTGATATTTGAGAAATTGAGATAGTGAAATAAGGTATAAATATAATTAAATACAAGATTTGAAATATTGCTTATTGTTATTATTGAATAAGTTAGTTTTAAAGTATGAGATAATTAATGAATAATTATAAGCATAATTTGATTATATATAATTTATTGTATAACGTTACATTTGAATTATGATAATACCACTGAGAATATCCATACTCAGCGTACGGTTGTTTCCGTGCACAGGTTAAGTGTCCGATTTAGCATCCAAAGTAATCTTGACCTCAGAGAAATTTTAGTGATGTACATTTCATTTGATAAATATGGCATGTACCTAGGTGATGTATAGGTTAAGTGTAAAAGTCTTGTGATTATGGTTATAAAATGATGGTTAAATTGGTTATAAGTATGAAACGGAACTAATATGACATATTTGATACAAGTATGGAATGGAAATGAATGAAGTTTATTAGTATGGATTTATATGGTACCATGTATGTTCATTGAACAAAATAGATAAGTCACTTGTTTAGGCATGATTGGGCATGTTTAAATATGGAAATGTATTGGTTGCTACATAAATTGCAATTTGGTTTTGGTTTGAAATTACAGGGAGATTAGTTTAGTGTTTGGGGCTTATATAGAGTCCACACGGCCTGGCACACGGGCATGTGTCTAGACCGTGTGAGACACATAGCTAGCACATGAGCGTGTGTACTGGCTGTGTGTCCCCTGCATCTTAAAATGTGAAATCAAGATATCACACAGGCTAGACACGGCCATGTGTCTTGGCCGTGTGAAGGACACGGTTCTAGCATGGCCGTGTGATATGGCCGTGTGAAAATTGCTTAAAAATGATGAAAAATTAGGTTACCACACGGCCTAGCCACATGAGTGTGTGCCTAGGCTGTGTGGCCCTCTGTTTCTTATTAAATTGAGAGTTAGCCTACCACACACCATGAAGACATAGCCATGTGAGTCACACGGGTTGGCCACACGGCCATGTTCTAAGCCACACGGGCGTGTGCCCTTATTTTTCATGAAATTTTTCTAGAGTTTTCTAAAGTTTCCGGTTGAGTCTCAAATCATTATCTAAGCATGTTTTGGGCCTCGTAGGCCCATATTAAGGACTTTATGATAGAATTTGAAAAGTTTTAAATTGAAACACAAAATTATGATTCGGTTTTGTATGATTGCTAGTGTTTAAGTCCGGTAACACCTCGTAACCCTGTTTTGGCAACAGTTTGAGGTTAGGGGGTGTTACAAAAGGGTTCAAAACCTTAGAACATACCTGGGGGTTCCTCTATTTCACAATAGAGTAATTTATGGAACTATGGGGTTTGTGGTTGAAAAAGTACGAAGCAAGCCAAATATTTGGGATGCCAAGTAGCTCTCTTTTGCAGGTAGAGCTACTCTTGCTCAATCGGTCCTTCTTTCCATCCCAAATTATTTTATGCAATCTATGAGGATTCCAAAAGGAGTCTATGTAAAGATTGAACGAATTGTCAGACAATTTTTATGTGGAGTCATCAATGGTAGGAAGAAGACGTCGTTGGTGGATTGGGATTCAGTTTGTCAACCATGTAGCTGTGGTAGCTTAAGATTCAAACATTTGGGGGACCAAAATACTTCTTTTCTTTTAAATTTGGGGTTTAACCTTGCTTTAAAGGAGGATGCTTTTTGGGTTCGTGTTTTCCTGTCAAAGTATGGGATAAAAGAGAGGCTTCTAATGAGCATAGTACGTGGAACTATTCTTTATTTTTTTAGAGCCCTTACCAAGATTTGGCCTCTATTGCATGAGAATTTATTTTGGTCGGTGAGAAATGGGATTCCATTTCATGTTGGAGGGATTATTGGATTCTGTATATAAGGTCACTGTATAATCATATACCTGTTCAGAATAATTTTGTTTCTCATTATACGCTCAATGATATGGTAACAGAGGATGTAAAATCTTGATCTATTCAAAATTTGGCTGTCGAAAAATATTGTTAAAAATTTGTGGGCATTCCCTCTCCTCATCCTTCAATAAGAACAGACAGACTTAATTGGCTTTGTACCTCTACTAGATCCTTCTCAGTTAAAAGTGCATATTGGTCTCTTAAGGAGAACACGTGGAATCCAAATGATAGGTGGTAGAAAATCGTCTGGAAATTTAAAGGTCATCATCATGTTCGATTTTTCTTATGGCTTGTGTTTAAACGTCTTCTGACTAACATGGAAAGGATAAGGAAGGACATTGGCAATGATTGTGCTTGTTCTCTATGTAATCATGAATCTGGGGACATATTGTATGTACTCAGGGATTGCTTTGCTGCCAAAGAAGCCCGGTCACGTATTTTACCAACAAATAATCAACTCCATTTTTTCTCCTCTAACCTTTTTGATTGGATGGAATCCAATTTAAGTAATCCTTTAAAGATGTTGAGCATGGGGATTACTTGGTCTAGCCTTTTTGGCTTAGCTATCTGGCACATATGAAAGAACAATAACCTTTTTGTGTTTTAAGGATTATCTTGGAGTTCCTTTAAAACTATTAGGACATCCGTAAGTTGGGCCAAGCAGTTTGATTTAGCTTACAACAAAGAGCCACCAAGACAAATGGTTAATGCGTCTAACCTTCCTCTATCAAGTGACTAGAATTTTTTACACATTGATGGATTTGTTAAAGTTGTTGTAGGTTTTGTAACGGCCCAAAATCGGGCCTAGTCAGAATAGTGATTTTGAAATCACTTCTTGAGATTTAAGAAAATTATTCTAGTGTTAAATTACGTGTTATAGTATTTTTATAAGCATGCATGAAAAGTTTGATGAATTAATTTACGCGATTGGAGGCTTAACCACGAAAAAGGACTAAATCGTAAAGGAAAAAGTTACAATTTCTAGTAAAATTGAGCTAAATGGCCATAGAAGTAAATTTGAGGGTTTTAAAAAGTAATTAAACCCACCAAGGAGTGATGGCCGGCCATGATATTTAGAAAGATAGAAAAGTCAAAGGGTTGGTAAGATTTTTTATACTAACTTAATAAAATAATAGCTAAAAGGCCTAGCTTTCATCTTTTTCTCTCATTATGCTTCTTCTTCACCGAAAATCACCAGCCATTTGGGGGTTTTAAAAGCAAAATTTTTCAACAATTTCAAGCTCTTATTAGTAAGTGATTTCTAAGGTTTTTTTTTGAATGTTTTTGTATTTTTGGAACCCTTGTAACATGAGCTACATTTTGAGGGGTATATCCTATATTTTGGTTGAAGGTTTAGGATTTTGCCATGAATGAATAAGTGATGATTGTTGGAATTTTTAGGAAGAAAATGAGCTATTGTTGTTAAATAAACAACTAGGTGAAGGAAATTGTGTGAAAACACCTAGGGATTACTTAGTTGTAGAAGTTGCAAAATAAAGAGGTAAGTGTTGGAAATAATGAGAAATTGGGGTAGTAATAGGAATAAAAAGAGTTGTTTAGGCATGAGAGTTGAGGAAATTTGATAAAAATCAATTTCCGAGCCTAGGGGTAAAATGGTCAATTTGCCATAATTTAGGGGTAAAATGATCATTTTGCTAATTTGTGAATTTTAGATTGTTTGTATTAAATTAGTGACTAAATTGGCGAATTTTTATTGTCATAGATCAAGATTTACCAAATCTGATCTTAGACTGGGGAAAAGCCAAGCAAGTCGAGTAAATCAAATCGACACCCTCATTTTGTATACCGAGGTAAGTTGTAGGCAAATAATCCATCATTTTTTTTTATCTTTTATGCATGAATTCATTTTATTGACACAAATTGATAACTTATGTCAATGAGATGTTTATGAGAACTCTATTCGAGCATGAAAAGTTGAATGACGATGATTATTTATGAATTGATGAAAACTTGTGTAATAGAGCCTGATTGAATAATTAGAATAGGTTGGATATTCATGCCATGACAACTGGGTGACGTGTGTGTGCTAGTGTAAGACATGTCCGAGACATGCATCGGCCACATTACGAGAGCCAGTATAAGACATGTCTGGGACATACAACGGCTTTGAGACAGGAGCTAGTGTAAGACATGTCTGGGACATGCATCAGCCTCGGGATTTACGAGCTAGTGTAAGACCTGTCTGGGACACGGCGTCGGCTTGTTGCATGTCAGTGTAAGACCTGTTTGGGATATGGCATCGACACCGATAGATGAGAGCTAGTGTAAGACCATGTCTAGGACATGACATCGGCTTAATACCTTACGTCGAAGGCTTAACGAATATCGTTCCTTATTCCAAATAGTTCAACGGGAAAATTCAGAATAAATGTTTAATTGTAAGATACTGTGACGATCTCTGTATGTAATGTAGGTATTTAGTGTAATGCCTAAAAGGTGGGCTCACTAGCATGTTATATGATTAGTAAAGGATGGAATAGAGTAAGTTATGTTGTATTTATTCTCGATCTACACATGATTGTAATACGAATGGATGCTTATCATGACTTGGTAAATTGTTGTCAATTATTTGATTACGACTTGCTAAGCTTTATGCTTACCTTTTTACTTTCCATTTTCCTTTTAGTGTTGTGTAACAACCCTTACCCTAAACCATCATCGGAATCGAGTAATGGGCGTTACCAAACTTACTAGAGTACAGACTCATAATTGCATTCAAATCATTACAATTTGAATCCTTATCGAAGGTTTACTATCGCAATACAAACATCTCGGATGATTAGGATTCGAATCCTACTGCATCAGAAGCTCGAAAAATTTTTCACTTTTAAACCAACGTCACACGCCCGTGTGACATATAGCACGGCCGTGTGATAAGGCCGTGTGGCCTTCACATGCCCATGTCCAGAGACCGTGGTCGAAACTGTCAAATTGACCACGGTCACCCCACACGGTCGTTTGGGGGCCGTGTACCCCACACGGTTGAGACACACGGCCGTGTCTCTTGCCCGTGTGATACCCCAAAATTTGGAATTTTGGTGCAGGGGAGGCACGGTCTAGGTACACGCCCGTGTGCCCTGCCATACAGACCGTGTCAGGCTATTTACCAAGCCTTTGCCTCCCTGAAACACAAGTAATCATATCCACAACCAATGCAAAGATCAATATACCATAACATTTAAATATAACAAATTATCAAGAACTAATATTTATACATGCCACCATATACAAGTAAATGAGGATTAACATTTTTCTCCAAGTTGACAAGTTGATAGTGTGACGTGGCCTCCGACGATTTCCAACCCCGAGCTAAATCCTGAAATAATAAGAGAATGGAAAGATGGGGTAAGCTTCATAGCTTAGTAAGTTGGCATATCAGATGTAATTCAATTAATAAGGTTTGCCCATTCCTCAATAAGTATTTTGAGAGGGTAAATAATTATTCACTTAGTTACACTTTTTACTCAAGTTCAACTTGAGCTGTTTTTCTGAGTCACGGTCGCTAATTTAACTATTTCGTAAGCTACAGAACTCGAAATTTAGTTTCGTAAATTTTTCTTGAAACTAGACTCATATTTCTTCTTGCCATAAAATTTTAAGAATTTTTAACTTAGCCAATTAGTACAGTTTATTCAATAAAGTTTCCCCTGTTTCACTGACCAATTACACTGACCTTTGTTCATTACGAATTAAATATCTCACCGTATAGAATTTGGATAACATTTCCATTTGTTTCTATTGAAAGTAGACTCATTAAGGAATTTAAGCATATAAATTACACATCATAACCATTTTTACACAATTTTTGGTGATTTTCCAAATACGGAACAGAGGATCATAAAGGTATCCAAAACCAGTCTCACTAATGTTTAAATATCTTACAATTTACACTTCTTTTGCTTAATCAGTTTCTTTTATAAGAAAATAGACTCAATGAGCTTTCAATTCATATAATTCAATTTCCACCATTTTTGGTGATTTTTCAAACATACACAACTGCAACTGTCTAATACTGTTTTAATACAATTTTCACTTTTTCATGCTTTCTTAATAAAAGTTCTAATGGTAGCACTTACCTCTTATCTTTCTTACCATATCTCGATTATTTAACGAGCTTATTGCTCATCATTTACACTTACATACCTGCACTGTTCATTAGATCTCACGTTCACACTTATCATGTAATTTCATCAAACATAATATTCACTTACCACATTGTTCAATTATAAATATTCCATGCACATGTCCTATTCAATTTTATTACCCTACACCATGGTTTCGCACATTAACGTTAATCTTTTTCCGTAGAACTTTCAGAAATGAAAAAGGATTTGCAGAGGTTGGCATCAAGTGCCTCACGATAATATGGCTGAAGCCACCACAATACGTAGCCGAAGCTACCACAATATGTAGCCGAAGCTACCATAATATGTAGCCGAAGCTACTACAATCAATGAATCGCAAACGTAATCCACGGGTCTGCTCACAGAAGCTGACGGGTAATTGCAACACATGCTAGTACACCCAGCACCCGGGATACGGAAGCGGAACCCTTAAGTGACATGTCACCCATATCCAAAATCAATCTTACAGTTCAAACGGGATTTTCCATAATATACAAATTATGCAATTATTCAATTCACCATTCGTATTCATACATTTTCACATGTAATTTATCAAATAATTAACAACAATGCAAGTGCATGATAATTTACTCATGACTTACTCCTTGAGCACTTTTTATAACACTGTGCACCATAAGTATATATATATTTAAATCAATTCACCAACTTGGCGCATTAAACATTTATTCCACATAATTCAAGTAATACACAAAATTTGGGTTTCGAGTACAAGCTACAATAATATTGCACTATTATTATCATACCAACTTACCTCGATTGCCGAAACGACTAATTTTCCTGCTTTAGCCCACCATTTCGTTCTTTCCCGATCTTAGTCCAATTTCATGTTTTCATCATCTAACATATCAAATAACATTCATTTAACACAATCTATCAACACACTAATCAATTCAATTCACATATCATGTTTTGGAAAATTTTACAATTTTGTCCCTATACTTTACCATAATTACCAAATTACCCCTAGGCTCGAATTAAGATTTTTATTCAATTTCTTTACTCCATAAGCTAGATGAACCATTTCATGGCCATAGCAACTCGTAAAAATCATTATTACACACATTAGCAACTTATTTAACAACTTTGCATAATAACCTTTTTAATGTGTTTTCATGCAATTTCTTTCACAAAGGTGTTTATTAGACAAATACAACTCAAATTCTTCCATAAAAACTCAGCAAACAACACATATATGTTCATGATAAAACCCTAGACTCTTTATCATTTTGCAAAATAATCACCTCTTTTGAAAGCTCATGCTTTGGGGGTTATAAAAATGTAAAAATTATCAAGAAATAACCAAAGATCACTTGCTAATTAGGGCTCAAAGTGGCTGACATTTTAAAGCTTTAAAACCCCCATTCTTTGCCGCCATTTTCGTGAGGAAGAAGAGGAATGAAAGAGAAAAATGACAACTTTTTCTTTTTGTTTTATTTTATTACTAATTTGGCCACCTAAAGCCACCAACTTTGACTTTTCAAAATTTGTCTCCATATGGCCTCTTATGACCGGCCACACACACTTTCAATGGCCTAATTTCACATTAAAAACCCCCAATTTAAGAAACAAAGCAATTTAACACCTTTAGGCATCAAAACACAACTTTTACCTTTTACGCGATTTAGCCCTTTTTCGAAATTGGACTAGAAATCGCTAAAATTAACTTACCAAAATTTACAAGCACTTATAAAATTATAATATATCACATAAAATAATATCAAAATAATTTTCTCTAGCCTCGAAATAGTGGTTCCGAAACCACTGTTTCGACTAGGCCCAAAATCGGGCTGTTACATGTTGCCCAATTAACTAGAGGATCTAAGGATGTCAGAGGCAACGTGCACACTATCAACTCTAGTACTCGGTAAAGTTATGTCTTCTGTTTTGAGTAATGGCATGTATAGGTCATATGGTCATTTTGTGTATGATACTCTAATTTGCCAGTTGTGTTGGCCATTTATCTTATAAAGATCATTTTGTAAATGGCCTTTGGAATTGGCCTAAAATCATTCTATTTGCTTAATGGAATGAGATGAATTTACAATGAAAGTGTGCAAAGTTGCTTAGTAGTTTAAGCATGCATTTTGGTTAGGAGTTAGTTGGTGTGTGAACACCTATTTAGGGGCATTTAGATGAGTATGAGTGCCATGTTATATTGTATCAAGTTTGAGGTGATATTTGTATGTGTGTGGCTAAGGGCTTGGTAAATAGCCTTATATCGCCCACACGGGTAGACACACGGGCGTGTGGCTCGACCGTGTGTCTCCTGCACCTTGCATGAATAGCATAAAATGGCATCAGGCTCTCCCATGGGCATAAGACACTGCCGTGTGTCCCAACCGTGTGGAGGACACGACCAACACACGGGCGTGTGCCACGGCCGTGTGAATGATGATGTTAGAAACAGAATGTCAAAGTTCTTGTACACAGGCCACGACACGGGCGTGTCAAGGCCGTGTAAGGGACACGGGTGTGCGCCAGGCCATGTGAAAACCCCTATAGGTTGATGTTAGAAATTAAATCCACACGGGTATTGGACACGGGCGTGTCCCTAGCGTGCTTAGGCCGTGTGAGGCACACGAGCCATTAGCACGGCCATGTTTATAGGTCACATGGGCGTGTTGCCCTCACACACGGGCGTGAGCCTTATTTTTCCTAACTTTTGAAAAAATTTTCTTAAGTGCACGAAATGGTCCCGGGTTATTTCCGAACCATGATTTAGGCCTCACAAGCCCATATGAATGTTCGTAGAACTATGTTTAGAAAAGTTTTAATTGGGACACATTTTCATAAGTTTAAGTCAAAAGTTTACATGAGTTTAGTAAGGTAATACCTCATACCCTATTCCAGTATCGGTTACAGGTAAGGGGTGTTACATGTTTTGTTACTGCTAATTATGCAGTGTGAAATCAATTTGGAGATTGGATCTTCAGGTTCAACCATTATTCAATGGATTGTTTAGCTTTTGATGCAGAGCTTTGAGGTATTCTCAATAGACAATCTTAAGGTGGCATACAGACAACCTTAAGATGGCTAACACTTTCCAGGATAGGCATTTGGTAGATTCAACATCAACTTTAATGAAAAGGTGTTATCAGGTATTACAGACTTTTGATCGATGAAATATCAGACACATCCCAAGAAAGGAAAATCAAGTGGCTAACTACATTACTAAGATAGCTTCCAAAATGAAAAGTGAAGTGCAAGTCTTTGAAGATACCCCTGAACAGCTTGGAACTGTTTTATGTGCTGATAGAGTTAATGGTTACTTTTGATGATCTAAGTTAGTTTTCTTTTGCATTGTATTTCTCACCAAAATAAAATAAAATAAAATCAACTCGTTGATTTACACCTAAAAGGAAATCAACTTTTTGATACGATACAAACTTATAATAAATTTTAATCAAAATTTAATCCAATTAAACTTTTCATATTTGTATAAAACAATAATAAGATTCAAATTGCATTTTGCATTCTCTAGAAACATTAATAAATTAGTTCCTAAAATATAAATTAATCTTTTCTATTAAAATTTTTATCTATTTGTACTATTAAAAATTAACATGATAAACAAAAAAATTCAAAAAGTAGCACATAAGGTGCCATATTTACCTTATGTTGAGGTACAAATATTAATTTTTAATAAAAAAATTAATTTACTCTTTTGAACTAACTATACCCTAACTCGTTAGCTTTAAAATTGAAAAAGAAGAAACCGAAGGCCCATACATTGAAATTTAAGCATAAAGCCAACATTGAATACGGTATGACCGTCTGACTGTAAGTCAAGCCAAATCAGTTGCGCTTCTGTTGTTTCTAACAATTTTTTACGTGATAATGATATCATAAAATGTAAGCATTGGTTACTAGAATTGTCAATAACAAATGAGATTCAAGGATCGGATATGTGATGTACATTGGCTACTAAGTCTGACCAAAAAAAACCTTGCTAGCAAGTACAAAGCACAAATTCCTTGAAAGATTCAGATTTTTTTAACATGGTGTCCATAGATAAACTTGACCCCCACTGGTGGCTCCTGCTAACATCCCAATTTCATATGGGTGCGCATCAAATCTGCATGGAATTGCAGACATTTCTGGACTCTGCAAAGTCATAACACTTCTCTTTTGTGATGGAGAGATTACATCAACACCTCTTTTCATGTTGCCAATGAAGATGTATGAATCATCCCACCCCCATATACCTCTGCTTACAAATATATATACATGATATAAAAAATTAAACCATCAAGCAGATCATTTGAGAAGAACAAAGAGTGGGGCATGAAACATGCAAAAAAAAAAAAAAGCCAACCTGAAACTGGAAAGCCACCTCCCAGTCCAATTATCATGGTATATCATACAAGCGTCCTCAAAATTAACTCCACTTATTATACCCACCTTGTTGTCCAAACTATATAAAAACAAAACAATGTTAGTTTAATAGGGGGAAAATCAAGTAAAATACAGATTACATTAAGTTAAATTGTAGAAGATTCTATGCAACCAGAAGAATATGTATTTCTGGTTTGTCCATATCTTCATTTTAAGCTACAATACAGTAGCTGGTTTGAACCATTTATCTGGACCTATGAAAGCTTAAATCCTGTCCCGCAATATCTCTGTGATTGCTTTTGTTTAGCTTAGGTCTTGAATATCCCAGGTCAAATCACCATCAAAACACATGAAGGAAGAAACAAAAAAAAAAAAAAAAAAAAGGGAAGAAAAAGAAATGGCAAAGTCATGAAAATGAGCCAATGTCATTTCTTTTATTTTTTAAGAGATCATTTTAGCTTTTCCTTTCAATTATTCGTATCAGCAGGTGAAGAATCAATAATGCATGAACTAAGAACAAATTTTGTATTGGGACAAAATAACTGCAAAAGCAGTAGAAACTATATAAAGAAATATAAAAATTAAATTTTAATTATTACATAAATCAACCAATAATTTAAAACTCTGAAACTAGCCTTGCTTTCCTATCCTATGCCAAATAATTCAATTGTTTGCAATCAAATCGAAGTTCTATTGGGAGGCTAATTACTTCAATTGAGATAATTCAAAACCATTTCAGTTTTTTTAGTTGTAACTTTAGACGGTTCTCAAAAAAAGATAGGGAAAAAAATTTATTCCTAGAGTAGATACTAAGAGGAACATATAAACCAATGACTGGCATCCAGCAGTGCCAGTAGGAAGAGTTAAACTACTAAGCTAAGCTGCTGCTGGGGATCTTGGTTGTCAACCAACGCAATGGTGCTAACTGAAACTGCCTACTCGTGTCTAATCTCCCAACACACTCTAAGAACCAAAAGCCGGTTGGGTCGGTCCAACCAGGAAAGGCATGGGAGTCTTTGGGCATTGCTTGGCCAACCCCTAGTTCTGGTTCATACATGTTTATATTTATGATAGAAAACCTTTTATGTTTAGCAGTCATTCTTGGAAGTTTTTTTGAGAAAGGTTGAGACCCTCTCACAGGCATCCTCTTATATTCGTTGGTAGTTGTCCACTAACTTCTTTCTTTACCCCTTTGCATATGTCCCTAAATGGATAGGCACCTCCAGATGAGCAGGGGCTGGCCTCCCACTCTATTATGCAGCATTTATTTTAACTCCACATGTAACTATTTTTTCCATTTATCCAGAAATCACCAATTAAAGCAATGTTTAGCATTGCCAAAAGGACACAATTAATAAACAAGGTAAACATCTTAGAACCACCCACTACCAAAGACATCCTCAAAACAATAGAAGCTACATATCTCAACATAGAGGGCATCCATTCAAGTCAATCATAACATGATATATAATAAAGTATGTACTGCAAAACAAGTTGCTTAACCGGTGGGGAAGATAACAAAATGCATCAATGAATATAGGGTTAAGAAAAGACTTAATACCTTGTGGTCGCAAGAGAGCTTCCAGAGGGAGAGAAGTAAGCAGAATGAACAGCCCTACTATGGCTCACAGTCTTTAAGGTTTTCAGTTTATGGGCACTCATACTCCTTAAATCCCAAATGCAAGCAGTTCCATCCGTTGAACTGGTTGCCATTATGTTGGGATTTTGTGAGTTGAAGTTTATGGTGTTGATCCTATCTTCATGAAGCATCCAGTTTTTACTGGACTTCCCAGTCCGAATATCCCAAACCTTCAATCCTCCACGACCCTCAGCAAAATATAAGGTCTCCGAATTATTAGGCTGTTGAGAGAGGGAAAATATGGTATCATCAAAAGAATGCACCAGATCAAAAACTTCCTTCTCAGCATCCATTAATCGAATAAAGCCATCATAGCAGCTGCTATAAATCTGCATCCAAAAGCAATAAAGATAGAGAAAACATCATATATGCACACCCTTTAACAAATTGTAAAATCTCGGTCCAATACATAGATTTTTGAAACCCAAAGTACCTTTGACATCGAATGTTGATGAATCAAAATCCCAGAAATGGGGCCAGTATGCGGGTGATAAAGATATATGCCATCTTCCTTTTCATTGTCAGAATCCACATTCCAAAATGCAATATTCCCAAATTTGTTCCCAGCTGCAATCATCCTCACACTACTGCAAGGGAAAAACTTAACCACCATAATCCTTCCAGGCAAAAGCCGTGCTACATTTTCCGGTTTCAAATCCAACGATTCCAGCCATTGATCACTCTTCTCAATCTTAACTAAACCATCCAAATACTCAGTTTTAACCACACCCTTGACCAACTTCCTTTTTCCACTCAAATTCTCATCAACCGTTTCTGTACCTAGTGATTCAAAACCCTCACTTTTGCAAGAACCCAAAGCTCCTTTCTCACTAAAAATCTCATCTTTAACATCCTTAACCGAAACACCAACTTGGGTCTCCTTCGCAATACTCAAAATTGTCCCAACCAGCATTTTGTTAGACTCCGTTTCATCATCTCCACTAAAAGCATCTACCATACTAATAGGACCCAAAACACGAGGCGATTGCGGCTTTATAACGCTAACGGATTTTGGGGTTTTATCGAAATTGTCAGAAAAGTCATCAGGCAAACCTTTTGAATCCGGCGGCATACCTCTCGTCCTCAACGACCGTCGAATTACGATAGGGGTTTCCGTCTTGGGTTTTTTCTCTGGACTCGCTTTATACGTTTTCGTCCTGCAATTCAAAATCCCTTTTACATCAAATATTGTAGCAAAAATAGATGGGGAAAAGAAAAAAAAAAGAAAATGGGATTTATGTTGTTTTACCTGTGGCGTTTGGCGGTGGCGGCTGAAAGAGTGGCTGCTTTTGAGTGCAGCTTGAGTGCGGCCACCATTTCGGCGTTTCTCTTTATGTTTTCGAGCCTTTGACGTTCATACTCTGTTAGTTTCTGAGACGCCATGATAGACAAAAGAACTTTGCAGCAGGAATGAAGAGAGGAAGAAGGGTTTTTTTTTTGGGGGGGGGGGGGCGGGGGGGTTGGGGGGGGGGGGTTGGGGGACTCTGTCCAATGGCTAATGCTTATGCGGATTGTGGTTATATTGGGTTTATGATGATTGGAGGGTTTGGGCGGGAAATAATCTTGGCGGCAAAAAGATTTGTACTGCTACGTGGAAGGTCACTGGCCGTTTATTTCTCATTTAATGAAATTAAAAATCACGCATTATCCATTATCATCCCTAAACATAAACATTACTTTGTACTGCTTTGGTTTAGTCCAATTTTTTAAATAGTTATAATTCAATATAGTTTTTTCAATATTAATTTTGAGATTTGATTTTTTCTTTGTCTTGTTTTGCATATAAGATTCATTAAATTAGGCATATATGCCAAAAAGAAATTGGTAAAATAGGTTTTTTTTTAAATAAGAGAAATTAATCGATTTTGAAGAGAATGAGTGAAAGCGCATCTAGTTGGACGAGTTTTCTCTACAGTTGGCAAGAAAGCGCGCTCAGCTATAGTAGTCATCTTATGTGTACAAAATTTCAAGATTCATCAGGCATTAAAATGCCCCAATAAACCTCAGGATGAATGCTCAGGCGTATTGTTCTTTTTCAAGGGCAGTCGCATGCTTATCAAGTTAATTGAAATTATCTTCCAACCATTTCATCTCTATTCGATCACCTTGAAACTTGTTCGGCACCTTCCTTAAAAATGTCTCGCAAAGGTCCTCTTTATAAAAAATGACCACTACTCCTGTAACGACTGGCTCATCTACCGGTAAATCGAGTTATAAAACTACGTCCTCGAGTGTGATTGTACATTCACTGTATGAAAGATAAAATGTGTGTATCTTGGGTCTCCATCTTTCAACCAACGCACTAGTAAGTGTGGGATCCAATTTACAATCCTTGAGCATACAACATGCATGTAAGAATCTCGCATCTTACAAATGATGACGAATTGCATTGGGTGCGCTCTTTCATAAATTGTGTATGAACCCTTCCAAAATCTGATTCGCCTATTTATATCAACAAAATAATTTTTAAAACTACGAAACTTTAAAATTAACTTAATTAAAATTAATAAAAAAATTTCTTACCATTGTCAATTGCCCGACGGAATTGTGTTTGTCGTCGAGATGAATAAGAGAAATTTTTATTCACAGAAAATTAATTAAAATGAATAATTTACGAAATAATAAAGTAAAACTAGAATATTTTTATACTAATTTATTGAAAATTTTGGAATTAATTTTGAAAGAATTGAGAGAATAGAGAGAACTGAATTTGAGTGAAAAGAGTGAAAAATAACTTGGATATATATAGGGAAAAAAGTTACCGTTGGGCTATTTATAATTTTATCATTGGCCGGATTTCAAATTTGACCATTGGAAGAAAGCACGCCCAGCTGGAAAAATTAAATTTTTTGAAAACTTTGAGGCATATTCTTGATTGGTAAAGGTGGAGAATTGAATCATAAAATTATGATTTTATATCTACTCCACGGGACCTTTACAATGATATATCATATGTTTAAAATAATTGAGAGATGAATGAGAAATTGATGCTCAAAATAAGCCACTTTTGAATATTTGTTGAGAAAAGAAAAACTTAGATCCCACATTGGTTAAATACTAATTGTGAGATATATATATATATATATATATATATATATATATATGAGAATCTACTTGAGAGTTATTGAATGATTAAAGTTTAAAACTCTTCCTTGCGCGCAAATGGGTGTAGACCCAAACCTATTGGGGTTGTGGCACACTCACACAACGTGGGCGACGTAAAATGCTCAAATTGGTCGGGCAAGCTAAAAAGGGCTTGCATTTATTTTAGCTCAATATAAAATTTATTTATTTTTCTCTCAACAGATATTATACAGAATCTGTTTTAAAAGAACAAATATCTCAATTTGATTTTATTTTATTCAAATTAATTTTAATTTTATTCATATTGATTTAAAGGCTCATTTAATGAAGATTTATATATTTATTCATGGAAATTTCCAAAATTCCTCTATATTGAAAGCCTATAAAAGCCTGAAGAATACTACGGAATTCTTTAGACACATACACACAACAAATTTTTCACTCTTAAAAATTATTTTCTTTTTCTCTCCAAATTTTTCAAATGTTTCGATAATAGAAGAAGGTAAGGTCTATTCATTGATCATTGCAAAGGTACTACTGTCGCGATCATTTTGTTGTTGTATATTGGGAGATAGATGACCAACGTTTCTCCAAGCACCATAGGAGTGGCTGAAACTATCATAAAGAAACTGTGAAAACAGGCTTCAACATCTAGTAAAACTTGATTCCCTTATTCCATTTCTCGTTTTCAAAAATATTGTTTATTTAATTGATTCAAATTTGATATTTTAAATAAATATAAATATGTGTTTATATTTATTTATTCAGATATTGTATTTAATATAAATATTTATAATTATATTTGTTTGCTAACGTATGATGTCCTACAAAACATGCTTAGTCATACTATTTCCAAAATCAACCTGTTTCTTTAATTAAAAAAAAGAAAAGCTTATTTTACCAACTATCTTTTTTTCGACATATAACCCTAATTTAGCCTATAAGCTTTGTTTTATGTTTAGGTAAATTTTGATTTTTAAAAAAAATAAATTTAATAAAGTTTTCAAAAACAAATAATAATAATCAATAATTTCAAAAGAATTTTTTTAAAAAATGTTGTTATATATTTTTACTAATTGAAATGTAAAATACTTATTTTTACCTTATAAAAAATTAAATAAAAAATAAAAAATGACTAATTTTTACAAAACACTTGTATTGGAATAGATTTAAAATTCTCAACCAATGTTGCAATTCATTGATAATATTTAAGCTCGTTATTTATATTGATGTAGTTTTTGTTTTGTTATGAAATCCAATACATTATTTAGTAGGAGAAAGAAAGAAAATATGGAGAATAATGCAGCGAGAGACTATTATTTAGTGGCTCGAAAACATAGTTGCCCAAATGAAAATTTTGGAATTATAATCAGAATACCTTAGCGATTCAATTCAGCCCCATTAACATAAATACAAATCATTCATACCCGTCCATCAACAAATCTCTCAAAATATCTTAAAAAGTAAACCCAAAATATACATTTATATTAATACAAGGTTTTAAAACTTCACGCTTTAAAAATTTAACATGGAACAAGGAAAGAAAATAAATATTGGTGGAGGAGAAATTTGCAACGTTTTAATGATGTTTTTCTAGTTATATTTTCGTATTAAATCATTTAATTTATTTATATTTAACACTTACATTTACAGTTTTACATAATAAGTTATTGGAAATTTTAAAACTTTTTTAATATTTTTAAAATTATCACTATTTTTATAAATTAAATACACTATCAAAATTGAAATAATTATAGTGTTGCATAAAAATAGAATTTCACACTATCTACTATTATGATATTTATATTTTAAAAAAGTTTAAAATGTTATTTATTTAAATTCAATTTAATATCAGTTATCATATTTTTAAAACTAAACTTATTTGTTATTATGTTTTAAGTTCATAACCATATTATTAATAAAACATTACAACATTTATTAAAAAATTTAAAAATAATTAAATTTAATTTAATTAATACATACAACCCAATCATGAATCGCATGAATAAATAAAACCAAAAGAATGGATTGTATGAAACTGTGATTCCATGTCATTCCTATCCCTTCCAATAGGTGAATGATAAATCAGATTTTTCCTCCTGATTTTTAACTTTTTTTTCTCCTGAAAAAATTCAAATCCAATTGAAAATGCTAAAAATTAGGAGGAAAAATCTGATTTGTCATTTACCTATTGGAAAAGGGATAGGGATGACGTGGAATCACAATTTCATACAATTTTTTCTCATAAAACTAATATATATATAATGCATTAACTTGATGGAAATATGATATTTTATTCGGTGATAAAAAAGTTGGATATTAGACAAGTTTAAGGGCAATGTAGTAGCTCGGTCGTCGACCCTCATGGATCACTTCCACTATTCAAATTATGATAGCGTGGTATTCCAATATCTTATCATATTATCATTTAAATTTGTTTAAATGACATGAAAATTATCTTTTTCTATATGTAATTCAACTCCAAATAAAAATATTTGATTTACAAAATCATAAAAATTTTGGGATATAATTTTGTTAAACAATAATGACATTTGTTAAATAGAGAATGTTAGCTTTGTTGAAATTTGGCCTTATTGTTTTTTTTTTAAATTTTATAGGGACTAAATTGATTTGTAAAAGGACTAATTTGATATGATCCCTATAACACCCTAAACCCGGCCTAGAAGTTTAGACCGAATTCAGGATGCTACATTAATCGCCGAAGTGATCATGAAAAATTTTTACAAAACAAGTTATCATATCTAACCGAATATTCAATTGCTTAAAAATCATTCAATAAAAATTGCAGATAAGTTTAATAAATAGTTAGAATCCAATAAACGAGTAAAAATTTAAAACAGAAACTGTACCACAATATTAAAAACCTTTATAATTCCAAAATAGTGTAATCTAGATATAAATCAGAAAATAAAATATAAATAATCCTTCGCAAGCGTGACTGTCCAAGGCCTCCGCGTACTAGGTCCAGCAACAGAATTCCAAAAGGTACCTGAAAGGGGAAACAGAAGAGGGGGTGAGTTACTTGAGCTCAGTGTGAGAGCAAAACCAATTAACTACAGGTCCAAAAATAAAACATACTTACAGAATTATTCAGAACCAGTCTAAATATAAAAAGCAAACTTACCAATAGATGACAGTTGAGCATATTCGCCCAAAATCAAACACACCATAAGTACTTTTCAATCATACATGACAATCAGTCACTCACAGTCTCACGTACCATTTAGGCATAGTAGCAATAATTCTCAATAGTCGTCAGATTCAATTCAGTCAATCGGATACAATCAGAGTTTACCAATTTCACATAGGCACAAGTGCCTTTTAGTCGAACAGTACAATCAAACAGTCGCAATCACAGAACAGTCAATAAGATGCATATGAATGCAGTTGAGTTAAAGAATAACCCCACCCATCTAGCCAACACACCTCTCCGTCCATCCCTACACTTACTGTGGGGTTTAAAACACCCACCCATCCCTACACTTATAAGCTGTACCGAATGCGGCACATATCAGTATAATGCCGTTAAGCTGCCAGTCAATAGGCTTAAGAGCCTTTCAATAAGTCCACGACCCTCAGGATATTGGGACTGCCCACGACCCTCTAGGTATTGGGGCTAACAGTAATCAGGTAAACTGCCAATCCATATATTATATAGCAAGGCTGGAGTATAAGTTGTACAGTGCCATGCAGTAAACCGCGGTATAGACATGCAGTAGAACTGCCAGATCAAATAATGGTACGTAGCGTAGCTAACGTACATGCGGTACAGTGCAATGCTGTAATTCGTTATACTATTATTAATAAAGTTCACGACCCTTAGGGTATTGGGACTACCCACGACCCTCTGGGTATTAGGGGCTACAGTATGCAATTAAACTGCCAGTTCAGTTAATCTTCCTTCTCTTCAAAATCCCACCCAAAAATAGTATATGCATATGTATGTTTGCAGTCAGATGTACACGATCAGAATACCAGTTTCAGGCAGTTAATCAAAAGCAGACACCCACATCCAATCGGTCATTTATAAAAGCAAACATGTGCACACTCATAACTCAAATCCAGTATCAAACTTATCACACAACCAATCACAAATAACACAATAACACACATATCAAGCACATATCAGAGTCATAACTACCCTCAGTAAAGCTTAGTTGAGATAGGGCCACACGCCTATGTGCACTGGCTGTGTGGAGTAATCCAGGCCGTGTGGGAGTCCAAACGCCCGTGTGAATAGTAGCATAGGGCCGTGTGACAAAGGCACACGCCCGTGTGAAGTGGGGACACAGCCATGTGAACAGGCCATGTAACTCACTCCCCAATTTCACTAAAATCAAATGCAGGGCAGACATGGCCGTGTAAAGGTCTCACATGCCCGTGTGCCCACCATGGCCGTGTGTCCCGAACACACGCCCGTGTGGGATCCTTAAATCCCTAAATCAATTATACGACTGTGTGGCCAGGCTGTGTGACACCAAATTCCTGAATCCCTAATTCCCAATTACACACGCCCGTGTGACTAGAGGACACGACCGTGTGAATATCGACAAAAATCCCCAAATCGGCCACACAGCCATGTGGCCAAGCCGTATGGCACCTTAATTGTGCTAGAAACCTTAGTTCCTAAAAGCACACGACCGTGTAAATCGACACACGCTCGTGTGAATTGACACACGCTCGTGTGGCCGTCGGGAAGGTCACAAAACCTCCCTAAAACAGCCCCAAAATCATCGTTTTGGCTATCCAAACAGTCCCCAACCTTAGCCACTACTACAGTATATCAGAAAAGGCATTTTCCCTTCACTTGCAACGACTAAAACCCAAAATCAATGGATTAGCGCTCCATCAAGAAGCGCTCCATCAAGAAATACCAAAATGAAAGTTTGCAAAATAAGACAAATAAACAAAAATGGTGTAGATAGAGTTTGAATCTCACACCTGTTTTGTAGTCGAAGAGGACAACCAAGGAGTGAGCTTCATGAATCCGCGGTTAAAATCATTTTTCAAAGGCACAGAGAAAAGCAAAAAGAAAACCCAGAGAAGAATAGGAGAAGTAACATGAAAATAGAAATTATAACAAAAATAAAAATAACAAAACAAAATAATACCAAATAAATTTTTTAAAAAATAAGCTAATAATTAAATAACAAAATAAAACTATACAATTATTTTAATCCTCAAAATGCACGTGTAAAGACTCAAACCTAGAACCTCGAGTTACACTAACCTCGAGTTACACTAACACTCACTTAAACATCAAACTAGTATGCCTATTCTAAGACTAAAATGCACAACTAATCACATATGTACATCCTCCTCATTGTCCCTAACCACTAAACCTCAAAACTTTTAGGCCCAAAATTCGGGGCGTTACAATCCCTATAATAGAAAGACTTGTCAAATACATTTAGAGATGGTAATGGAGTGAGACAATGATAGATGTTGTTAGATCTATTACTGTTATAAAATAAAAGGCAGAGAATAAATAACAAAGAGAATGGGAGAGTAAAGAGAGAATGTATTTTATTGACCAATGAGAATATTTACAATGCTTCTCTAAAGTCTCTATTTATAAGCATAATCTATGTATAGGCATAAAAAGTATAAATGAAGTAGAGATCTACTTTTAATCACTATTAGAATTTAAAGTACATCAAAATTTATCTTGATCTTGATGGGCATCCACTTAATAAGATATTCATAACACTCCCCTTAGATGTCTATTGGTAGATAATGTGTCTCGTTAAAACCTTACTAAGATAAAAACCTTGTGGGAAAAAAGTTCCTAGTGAAGGAAAAAGAGTACACATATCTATAATACGCATAATATGCCGCCTCATTATAAATCTTACCAGGAAAACCTAATGGGACAAAAACTCAGTTAAGGAAAAAAGAGTACAACGCGTATTTACTCCCCCTCATGAAAACATCACATAATATCTCATATTCTATGTATTCAATCTTGAATACTAGTTTTTCAAATGATCATTTGAACGTATTTGCTAAGCATTTATATCAACATTCTTTTAAAAGTCATGAGTGAGGGAAAATTTTGGGGGAAATATATTTTGATCTCTTCGGGAGTTTCAACAATAATCATAATAAATTTTAATCATGATCCCTCTATAAAAATACAAATAGATATTTTGAATCATTTTATAATCATCTTTCAACTACTATTGACTAAGTCAAATTTACCACATATGTTCAAATTATTTTAGTTCATATGAACAAATTCTCAAGAATTTCAATATGCTTCTAGCATCCTGAATCCTTCAAGGATTTTAATATAAACTTTACTATATAGTGGTTCATAAAAGGTTGTAACAACAACCATTGGATGCAAGTTAAATCTTTTATGAATTGTCAAAATAATATATATAAAGGTTATTGTATCCACCATAAAAGAATATTATATCTTTTCATAATCAATGCCAGGACTTAGCAAAAAACTTTATATTTTATTCCATTTAGCAAAACTACTTCATATGCACCCTCACTAGTTTTATACCTTTAGATATTTGGACTATTGGTCCAAAAACTCTACAAATTTAATTCTACTTGAGTTGCGTCTTTTTATTTTGATCAATTTATCCCATATCTATATTTCTCAATAGATTTATTCAAGATCCTCTTTTTATTTCATTATTTCAACAATAATATTGTATGCAAAACCATTGTTGACCACTTTTATTATCGGTTCAACATTTTCCCAAACTGACATAACTTATCGAGATCTGTTAATTTCACTATTTTAATATTCAATTTCAGGTACTTGAATCTCTTCTAGAGTTTTACTTATTAGTTATGTCTTGGGTCTCTTTTGAAACACCCGCCTCCACTATATGTCTATCTAGAAAAATTTTCATCTTTGGAACCGATCAACCTATTATTTATTCTAATTGATTGTCCTATTAGGACTTTGAATCAAATTAAAATATTAGATGGTAAATAAAACTTGGTCATTCTCATTAAGTTTGTAAATACATCTGACAGTTAACTTGTAATGAGTTATCCTTGTTGAACTTCTGGTTCAAATTACTCTCCCCTTAACTCATTACAAGTTATTAGTTATCTCCCCCTAATATCGGGAAAACTATCAAATCAAAATAGTAATCACAAATAATGTCATAATTGATTCTCCAATACATTTAAAACATATAATAATACAAGGGGACTCGTAATTAATATATATTCCCAACTTTCTTTGAGTATTCACTCATCTTTGTGTGTTGTGGTGGAGCCATTGGAACATATACGTACATACAAAAATTCAAAGATGAGAAATATTTAGGTCTTGACTAAAAACCAATTGTAATAGGGAGTATTTATAACTTATTGGTTTGATGTGTACAACATGTAAATGAACATAATCTCATATTGAAATAGGAAGTTTAGTTCTCATACGTAATGGTTTAGATATTAATCAAAGTCGTTCAATCAATTATTTCTCTAAACCATTATGCGCATAAATAGCAAACTTTTACGAAAGCTTTTCAAATTCAATCAATAAAAGACTGAGATATAAACTCATCAGTATTAGCAAGATGAATTGTCTTAATTCATGATATAAATTTAATTATTTAAACAAGCAATCTTGCAAAAGAATGGTTGCAAATTGGTAACATATATGTGACTATTTTTTAGATGCATCTACTAAAAACATATAATATCAAAACCATCCACATGGTGGATGAATGAGCCCATATTCATTTTTGAAATGCAAGACATTAAATCTCCACTTTAGCTAGTGAGTTTCTAATAAGCAATGTTCATTGAGAACAAGTAACAAATAAGAATTCTTTAAATTAAAGAATCTTATGGTTCTTTAATGAATGTTCATATGAATTCTCAATTAATTTTCGTATCTTATGTGATCCAGAATGGTCCAACTGGTCATGTCAAGTAGTAAATGTATTTGTATCAGTAAAGTTTTAGTTTACTTTAATATGAATTTCAATTGTACTAATAATGTCTGTAACAGCCCGAATTAGACCCTAATTGGAACGGTGGTTTCGGGACCACGAATCCAAGTCAGAAAATGTTTTAATATTATTTTGTGTGCTTGTTAAATGTGAATTAGTATGTGTGAAAATTTCGTATAAAAATTCTATCGTTTGTGTGCTTAATTTAATGAAAAGGATTACATTGTGAAGATTTTAAAAGTGAACGGCTAATTGTTAAAGTTCTACTTTGCTATTGTTTTTATCTTGTAGAGTCCTTGATTAGTAATTACACCATTGAAATAATGCATGGACACTTTAGACATGAGATAGTGGAAAGGTAATGATATTAATGAGGCTAAAATGGGAAATGGTTTATTAATGTTTGTTAAATGAAATAAACATTAAAAAATAAAGACATTTTGTTCTTGTTTTTGCGGAATCTAAAAAGAAAAGAATTGAAGAAGATTTGTGGAGCATTCAGCCACTTGAAACCTTCAATTCAAGGTGATTTTTATCTTTATTCTTGTTAATCTTGGTGAATTTATAATCTATGTTAAATTCTTTTTAAAGCCCATGTTGAAATTTTGAATTTGGTTAAAGGATGTATATTCGGACATAGAGGAAATTGAGTTGAATTTGATTGTTTGTTTAAGTTGAACAGAGAAATGGATGAATCCATATTTATAAGTGAGTAAATTAATAAAATAAAGAGTTAGGAGGACTTGTTTATAAAGAGATTTCATTCGGTTTAAAGGTATCTTGACAAATTTGATTTTGTTATTTTTGTATGTACTTGGATTGATTTGTAAGGACTTGGAAATGCTATGGAATATTCGGTTGAAGTACAATAGGTGGAATATTGAATATTTTCTTGTTAAAAATGAGCTTAAATTTAGTAAATTAAATGATAAATGAAAGGATTGAGTTGTGTATATGTGAGAATAGTAAATGTTAGACATTTTGTTGATTAATGTGGTATTCGGCCCTTGTGGTTCAATTGTGAAACCTTATGCTAGATGTTAGAAGATAATATTTAATGTTAAATTTGGTTGTTGTAATTGCCGAATATGATTAATGATAATGAATAGTTTAATTTGATGCATATAGAAATGGCCAGAAATGAGATTTGCCGTGTGTATCATTATGTATGAAATTATTTGTGCCTTGAATGAAAAATGTTATTACCGAATGTGATGTTTGAATAGTTAAATTGTGAGGAACTAAGTTTTGTTAATTTAAGCAATAGGAGAACCTATTAGTGAATAGAAC
This sequence comes from Gossypium stocksii, assembly GCA_020496765.1. Lineage (NCBI taxonomy): Eukaryota > Viridiplantae > Streptophyta > Magnoliopsida > Malvales > Malvaceae > Gossypium > Gossypium stocksii. The sequence goes on from CM035629.1 coordinate 36,734,562, forward strand.
AAATTCGGCATAAGTACTTCTTATATAAGTTCTGGTTGTTAAATTTCGCATATGTGATATATGTTTGAATGAAAATAAATTTGGTTAAGTAATTAAACAAGTCGATTTGTTTAATTTAGCTTAAGAACAAAGGGAGCCGATTTCAGACGAGGGGAAAACAAAGTTAGTAGAATAGCTGAATCGTAACGTTCGACAACATCCGAGGTAATTTTTAAGTAATTAAACATGTGTTACATCTTGAACATTAGATGTTATTTGTAAGTATATACATAGCCGAATGTAAAGAAGAATAGAGATGGGTGTGAAATAGAACACTGCTTACCCACATCGGTAATTAGGCCTTTACGAGAACAAAGATGAGTGCGAAATAAGTAACACTACTTACCCACGTCGGTAATTAGGCTTTTACGAGAACAAAAATGAGTGTGAAATAAATAACACTACTTACCCACGTAGGTAATTAGGCCTTTACAAGAATAAAGATGGGTGTGAAATAGAACACTGCTTACCCACATTGGTAATTAAGCCTTTACGAGAATAAAGATGAGTGTGAAATAAGTAACACTGCTTACCCACATAGGTAATTAGGCCTTTACGAGAACAAAGATGTGTGTGAAATAGAACACTGCTTGCCCACATCGGTAATTAAGCCTTTACGAGAACAAAGATGAGTGTAAAATAAGTAACACTGCTTACCCACATTGGTAATTAGGCTTTTACGAGAACAAAGATGAGTGTGAAATGAAGGTAAGAGTGTAATATGTTGTATAGCCGAATGGCAAATTTTTGCAATGAAAATGATGCTTTTATGTGTTAAGGCGGATTGGCAAGTTATGAAATGAAATAATGTGATTAGTATGTGCTTATGATCAAATGATGTTAGCTTTTATTAATGTGTTTGTGCTATGTGGAAACTAGAAGTATATGATATGATATGTTCGAAACTTTGTGGATTGATTACAGTACTGTATTATTTGGCCTTTGGCCTAGCAAGCTTTAAGCTGGTGATTATTATCGGGCTTCGAGCCTAGCAGGCGAAATACCGGTGAATGAGTATCGGACTTAAAGTCTAGCAGGCCTTGTGCCGGTGATGAATTCAGGCTCACGCCTAATAGGTTATATATCGGTGATTTAATTTAAGTCTATTTCTATGTGTTATCTTATTGAGGTGGAAATTAAACAAATAATGTGTCCGAAGTGTTTCTTAATTTAGCCATTCAAGTAAGCATATGTATGTTTATATGAAATTGGCAGATTTGGCTAAATAGCCAGGTATGGGATAACTTGTTACCTATGGTAGATAAAGCAAGTAAGCACTTTGAATACGTGTGATAAATCATGTATAATAGAAATGAAAATATATATGAGATGATTATGTGTATTCGGTTTTATGATTAAATGATTTTGAATACTGGTGAAATGATTCTTCACTATGTGCATATGTGAGACCTTGCATATTCGGCAATATAGGTAATATACATATGTGATGTTATATAAAATTTTGTGTATTCGGCCAAATAAATGATGATTGCATATTAAGTTAAATCTTGTTTTGTGAGCTTGCATAAATGAGTGGAAGTATATTTGAATAACTAATGACAATTACATGGTTTGGTAAAATTAGCCATGTAGACTATGAATACTTATGTGCGATATTATACTATGAATCTTGGGTTTGTGTATATGAATAAATGTATGTATGGTGTTTTATGATTATTGGATTGTAAGTGACTATAATCGAATTCATTATATGAAAGATGTGTTATGGTAACTGTGTGCGTAAATATATGATTCCGGTACATGTGAATTATATATGAAACTTAGAAGGGAAAGGTGATTATGTATCTAATGATGTTATGTGAAACATGTTATTAAGAATGAAAGTAGCGTATACAGATGAATATATGTTATATGTACTTGAAGAAAAAAATAAAATAATAATAAATGACCTTGTGGTCCCATGATTCGAACTTGGGAAATATGAAATAAGAAACATGGTTTTGAGTTATGTTGATTTAATTTGTAAATGTATATGATATGGATATTAAGATGGTGATTACTATGATGCATGGTTTTTAAATATAAATCGGCTAGTGAAGCAATGACATGGTTTGGTTGGTTATATAATGAATTTGTGCAAATTTGATTTATACGATTGAGCTAGCTGTTGTTATTCGAATTCTAAAAGCGTAGTTACATGTTATTGATAAATAAAATAAGTGAAGCTATTTAATGAGGTTATATGAATTAAAGAATACAAAAGATGTATAAATGATTGAGATCATTTAAAATTGAGTTTAGTGTTATAGAATCAATTATCATTGAAATGTTTTGTTTGCTTATGACTTACTAAGCTTTCCAAGCTTACTTTGTGTGTTTTTCCTATGTTTTTAGAGCTTCGGAGATTTGCTCTGGTTGGAAGTCAGGGAGACGTCATTACACTATCCAGTTTTCGTTTTGGTAAATAAGTGTTTTGAATTTTGGTTATGTGGCATGTATAAGATAGTTATGAAATTATTCAATTCGATTTGTACATTTATAAGCCATGCGAAAATGGCTTGTTTGTTGTTGATGTTTTGGACATTTCAATTAATATTATTCATGCGCCGAATAGGGTTAGATAAAAATGATGCATAATCAATTATGTATGTTTTATAAGATTCATTAAGGGAGCTTTGTATGATTGGTTGTGTTATCGGTCGGTAATGCCTCGTACTCGGTTTCGGCGTTGAACCCTGGTAAGGGGTGTTACAACGTCAATATGATATCCATTATAACGAATATCTTTTAAAACTAATGCATTAACTATCACAAATTTTGTGCTTTTTAGATATTTATATGTTAGCTCTTTTGGAGCTTTCAACTAATTTTGTACTATCAGTTATTGGAATAATATTATTTGTTTCAGTACCAAATAAGATAAATATTTTCTATTTGTAATGATAGAATTCATTACTACATTCTCATATCCTTTCTCAAAGAATATTAACAGAAACAAAATATTTGGGCATACACCACATATGTGGCAAATAATCTTTCACATCACATTGATAACATTGGTTATCTTTATCCTTTGAAAAGTTATCTTGAGAACTCTCATTGTTCTCTTATTTGTTACTATGTTCCCACTTTAGTGGTCCATGATTATATTTTTTTTATTTTCTTTATATTTGCATTCACTGTAGGGAATGCAACAAATCTGGTATGATAGACTTCTATATGCCTCCATTGATTCTTTATTTCATAATCATCATCGTAAAATAGGCGTGGATTTCAAATCAAAATCTATCTATTCATATTGTCATGATTAGTTTCCAATTATAATAAACATGATATAATAAATAAATTATAGTAAAATATACTTGAGATTCTTTAACATCATCGTTATCACCCCAGCTTAGTGGTTAAAGACTCTAATGATTACTTATAGTGCGCAGGCTTCAATTGAAATAGCAGTAACTCTATGAGGCAACTGAAAATAGCAAATTTTGAGATATTTTTGTGACTTATAGAGAAAAACAATTAAAAGAGAATCGTGCTGCTAACATGTTATAAAATAAAAGACAAAGATTAAAGAACAAAGAGAACGAGAGAGTAAAGAGAGAGCATATTTTATTGATCAACGAGAATATTTACAATGCTTCTCCAAAGTCTCTATTTATAGGCATAAGAAGTATAAATGAAGTAGAGATCTACTACTAATCACTATTAGAATTTAAAGTACATCAAAACTTATCTTGATCTTGATGGATATCCACTTAATAATATATTCATAACACCACTTTATAGTTGGCATACTCTGCCCATCATCCATCTTGTTCCACTATAAATATCCAATCTTAAAAATCACTGCCACCTTCATAGATGTTGGATACGTCCATCCTCACTCCAAACAACCTAACTTGAGTTTAATTTTTTTCTTTTTTTTTAGTAATTTCAATAATTTAAAAGAGAACTAAATATTTAAACACAATTCTTCAAAAAAAATTTAAACATAAAACATATGAACTTTTTATGACATATTTCTCTTTTAGTAAGTTATAAATATACGAGGATAAAATAAAAATTTCATATAGTAAAATGGGAAGCGGTAAACAATTACCATAAACGCAACCTACAGACTGTAAAAAAAATCCACCAAACTCTACTTCACATCCACTTTTCAAAAAAAAAATTGTTCCATTTAAAATAAATGGATTCAAAATCCATCCAAAAATCCCATTCTTACCATCCCAAGTACCAAAAAAGGCTAGAAAGTGCAAACTACAAATACCTTAAAGAAACTAGATTTTTCTATCATAGTGTTGATGTAGATGCCTTAATTGGAAAATAATATCAAAGAAGGAAGGAATAGAAATGGAGACGAAAACAAATTAAAATTTTATTTATTTATTCTATTCTATTCTATTTTTATTTTTGTTTCCTTTATAAACTTTAGTCCTGGTAGTAAATATCCTATAAGTTAAGGATCTTTATTTTATGTCAATTAGGACTTTTTCCTTTATCATTAAAAATCTACAAAAGCCTGCCAATATTTAATAAAGAAGGAACAATCAATTATTTTATTATAAAGTTATTCTTGGATGGGATTTAGTCAAGAATGAATCTACCTCTCTGATAACCATAAGTTGGAGCAAGAATTCTCTGACACCTAGACCTGTGACTAGATCCTCAGTCAAGGCTCATAACATCTCAGTATTAGAGCCTTCTGCCATGGGTAACGAGAAGACTTTGGAAGCCAAGATGGGTGCTTTCATGGAAAAAATGACTATAAGACAAAGATAATTAGAGAAGTAGATGGTTGAGTTATCTCTTTCGATCCAAAAGACAGTGAAATGGTATACAAAGAAAAATAGTGAAGAACAAGGCAAAAACTGAGGCAAAAAGTGGAATTCAAACTCACAACAAGGTGGGCCCATGGTGCCACGATACTCTAAGATGGAATTTCCCACTTATGATAAGGTTGGAGATCCTTTAGGGTTGCTGAAAGGATGCGAGAAATTTTTTGACAATCAATGGAATAATGAAAATGTAATGCTCCGAATCTTAGGGGCTTACAAATTTTGGGTTTTGAGAGTAGGGACAATGAGGAGGTTACACATATGTGTTTAGTTGTACATTTTAGTGATAGAATAGGCCTGCTGGTCTAGTGGTAGAGTGAGTGTTAGTGTACCTCTAGGACCTGAGCTCAAGTCCTTTTGTGTGTATTCTAGGAAACAATTTTACTTCAGTATGATTTTAAGTAATTATTTAGTCTGATTTTGTTATTTATTTGTTTAGTTATTATTTAATTAATGTTATTTTATTTTATTTTTATTTTTGTATTATTATTTTTGCTAAATCATGTTCTCCTCTTTTGCCCTATCTTTTTATTCACTTTTTGATTATCTTCTGTTTTTTAAATAATTCTCAACAACGGTTTATCTGCGCATTCTGGATTGTCGCTCTGCCATCGTTGTCTCCAATCGCAAAATAGATGTGGGATTTGAACCATGACTACGTTATTTGCAAACTTTTGATTAGGTAATTCTTGAATGTTCTGAAGGTTTTGGGTTTTAGACTTTGGAAGTGAGAGGAAAACTTCACTTTCTATTATACTTTTGATAATACTAAAGTTGAGGACGGTTTAGGTGGATAAAATGACAGTTTCGAGGCTATTTTGAAATGGTTTCGTGACCTCCCCGGTGGCCACATGGGCGTGTGTCGAGTCACACAGTCGTGTGATATTGTGAATTAGGGTTTTCGGGCCAAATTGGGTGCCACACGGTCTAGCCATATGGCCGTGTAGCCGATTTGGGGATTTTTATCATTTCTCACACAGCCGTGTCCCCTAGGCACACGGGCGTGTGAATTTGGGAATTAAGGATTTAGGGATTTAAAGTCACATGACTTGGCCACATGGCTGTGTGGCTGAGTTGAGGATTTAGGGATACCATACGGGCATGTGTTTTGGATACACGGTTGTGTTTGGTAAGGCACATGGGCGTGTGAGACCCTCACACGGTGGTGTCTGCCCTGCACTTGTTTTAGCACAAATGGACAGAGAGTTACAAGACCTATTCACACGGCTATGTCCCTACTTCCCACGGGCATGTGCCTCTACCACACGGCCATGTGCCACATTTTACACAGGCATTTTGACCCCTACACGGCCTATGTTATCCCACATGGCCAGAGTACACGGGTGTGTGGCCCTATCTCGCCAAATGTTGGTTTTAGGTCAAATTTAAGTGTAATTGTGGCTCTGTGCATTTCAACCCTTGGCTAAGCTTTAGTGAGGGTAATTACGACTCTGCTCTGGGTTTGATTTATGTAATACTAGTGACTGTTTGCGTGGCACGACTGATATTGAAACTGAGAAAATGAGTGTACACATTTCTGATTGATTGAATACATGTGTCTTTCTCTGAATGATTGTTTGAAATTTGTAATATGTTTCTTTTCGTCTGTCTACACTCATACATATGCATAAAACATTTTTTGGTGGGATTATGAAGAGAAGGAAAACTGTAACTAAATTGAATTGGTAGTTTTACTACAACTGGTTTGTACTACGGATTACCACACTACATCGTACAACATATACGTCAGCTTCGCTGTGTATGATTATCTGATTTGGCAGCTCAGCTACAACATATCGGTATAGCGGTTTACTACATTGCACTATACTACATGTACGTTAGCTATGCTACGTACCCTTATTTGATCTGGTAGTTCACATTGCATGACTGTATCGCAGTCTATCGCATGGCACTGTACAGCTTATACACCAACTTTGCTGCGTAATACATGGATTGGCAGTTTAATTGCTTACTGTTAGCCACAATACCCAGAGGGTCATGAGTAGTCCCAATACCCTGAGGGTCGTGGACTTACTGATGGCCATCGTTGCCGGGCAACCCGGTATGACATCACTAGAAGAGTAGGGCTGGGTAGGTGTTTTAAACCCTACAGAAAGTGTAAGGATGGTCGGAGCTGGTGTGTTGGTTGGATGAGTGGGTTACTTTAGAACCAAACTGCATACGTATGCATTTGTTTGAGTGACCTACGTGCGTCACAACAATTTTACTACAACTGGTTTGTACTACGGATTACCGCACTGCACCGTACAACATATACGTCAGTTCGCTATGTATGATTATCTAATTTGGCAGCTCAGCTACAACATATCAGTATAGCGATTTACCGCATTGCACTATACTACATGTACGTTAGCTATGCTACGTACCCTTATTTGATCTGGTAGTTCACATTGCATGATTGTACCGCAGTCTATCACATGGCACTGTACAGCTTATACACCAACTTTGCTGCGTAATACATGGATTGGCAGTTTAATTGCTTACTGTTAGCCACAATACCCAGAGGGTTGTGGGTAGTCCCAATACTCTGAGGGTCGTGGACTTACTGATAGCCATTGTTGCCGGGCAACCTGGGATGACATCACTAGAAGTGTAGGGCTGGGTAGGTGTTTTAAACCCCACAGAAAGTGTAAGGATGGTCAGAGATGGTGTGTTGGTTGGATGGGTGGGTTACTTTAGAATCAAACTGCATACGTACGCATTTGTTTGAGTGACCTACGTGCGTCACAGCAGTTTTACTACAACTGGTTTGTACTACAGATTACCCCACTGCACCGTACAACATATACGTTAGCTTCGCTGTGTATGATTATCTGATTTGGTAGCTCAGCTACAACATATCGGTATAGCAGTTTACCGCATTGCACTATACTACATGTATGTTAGCTATGCTACATACCCTTATTTGATCTGGTAGTTCACATTGCATGACTGTACCGCAGTCTATCGCATGGCACTGTACAGCTTATACACCAACTTTGCTGCGTAATATATGGATTGGCAGTTTAATTGCTTACTGTTAGCCACAATACCCAGAGGGTCGTGGGTAGTCCCAATACCCTGAGGGTCGTAGACTTACTTATGGCCATCATTGCCGGGCAACCCGGGATGACATCACTAGAAGTGTAGGGCTGGGTAGGTGTTTTAAACCCCACAGAAAGTGTAAGGATGGTCGGAGATGGTATGTTGGTTGAATGGGTGGGTTGCTTTAGAATCAAACTATTGACTGCTTCTGTTTGACTGAATGACACCACTGTGTATCTAACTGTTTCTATTCGACTGAAAAGTACTTGTGACTGTGTGAATTTTGTATACTCGGGTTGTAAATATCCTATTGAATGGTACTTGCAACTGTGTGTCTGAGTGTGTTTTTAACATGCTCTAAATATTGTTATTTACCGGTTCGTCCGTTGAGAATGTACCAACTGGTTTTGTATAGCTCTGTAAGTATGTTCCGCTTCTAAACTACTTTCTGTTTCTGTTTCTTATTCTGAGGATTAACTGGTTTTGATTCACACTGAGCTTGGGTAGCTCACCCCCTCTGTTTCACTTTCAGGTACTTTTCTGGATTCTAATGTTGGACTCGGTGCTCGGAGGTCTCGGACGGTCACGATTATAAAAGATTAGTTTGGTTATATGTTCTAATTTATATTTTGATTACATTGTTTTGGAACTGTAAGGTTTTATAATTTTGTGGTACAGTTTCCATTTTAAATTTTTACTCATTTATTTGATTTTGACTATTTATTAAACTTGTCTGTAATTTTTATTAATTGATATTTAAGCAATTGAGTATTTTGTTTGACGAGATAATTTGTTTGTAAATTTTCCCATGATCACCTCGATGATCAATGCAGCATTCTAAATTTGGTCTAAACTTCTAGGCCGGGTTTAGGGTATTACAGAAAAAGACAAAGTAGGCTTAGCTGCATTCCATCTATTAAGAGAGGCGCAACTGTGGTTTGATCAAATGGAAGAAGAAGAAGTAAGTCTTGATTGGGGGCGTTTCAAAGAGTGTTGTCATGTGAGGTTTGGCTCATATATGAGTAATAACCCATTGAGGGAACTTGCCAACCTGAAACAGACTAGGATTGTAGAGGAATGTCAATGCCAATTTCAATCATTATTGGTTAGAACTAATGATCTTAAATGTAACACCCATAACCTGTTTCTGTCATCGGAATAAGGTTATGAAGTATTACCTTACCGTAAGAAACCTTTCAGAACAAATGGTTGCCAATCGTTTAATTATATTAAAAAAATTCATAAATAATTCAAAATGGAATAATCATACATTTATAGATCTTAAATCAGGCCTTGAGGTCTTAAAAATAGTTTAGAAACAATTAGGGACCAATTCGAGACAAAAAAATATTTAGGACAAAAATGAAAAATTTCAAAATAGAGGTTACACGACCGTGTAACAAGGCCCAGGCCTTGTGGCTCCAGACATGGCCATGTGGCTATCCCATACGCCCGTTTCAACCATACACGCCTGTGTGTGTAGACCGTGTAACTCTCTGATTTGGATCACATGGCCGTATACCAGCTCGTATACCATTCGAAGTATCCTCACACGGCCGTGTGTTAGCCCATGAGAGGACTGTACCTATATTGTTTTTCAACATTCCTTGGGCACACATCTGTGTGGCTTGCCCTTGTACATCACACGGCCGTGTGATAGCCTGTGTCCCAGGCCATATGTGCCCAAAAATGACCTATTTTAAGCTTATCTCTCAACCAATGTCACAAGTAATTGTACCATTTCATAATATGTATAAACAAGCTTCCAAAAAAACACCATAAGCACCCTTTTCATGCCATTTCGTATTAGGTCATTTAAGCACCAACTTTGAATCAACCATGCATACCACCTATAGTTGTTCAAACAAATTATATCAAAGCATAACACTAACACCAAAAATAAATTATGAACCTTTACAAACATAGCCAAATTATCCTATTACATGTCATATAAGCCAAGTTAAATTCAATGGTTACCAAAAGAATCATCGGATAGTGTGATTTCTTCGTACTAATCCGATCTCCAGATCCACAAAATGTTATCTATAAGAAACACAGCAAAATACGAGTAAGCTTTTATAAAGCTTAATAAGTTTGTTGATTAAACAATAAAGCTTACTAAATTACGTATAACAATTCGATTAATAAAATTTGTAAACAATGTTTCTGACAATAAAGTACCGAATAGAGTTCCTGGTGATAAGGTTCTTAACAGAGTTCCTGTGAACGAGGTTATTATCAGAATTCCTGTCAATCACAACTCACAACAGGTGAGAAATGCTCAGTACAATAATACAAATTAGTTTCCACATTTGAATAATTTTTTAGAGATCAATAAAACATAGCCCGCTGAACAATAAGTGGATACGAGTACACAGTTAACCATCCAGCACACCAGATGCTCAAATAATAATTTTCGAAAAACATACATGTCCACAACGAAGTCAATTAAAGATATCAAGTACAAGCCATGCCATTCAAAGTCATTAAACAAGTTATTAATACAATAATTACGACATGATGAATGACTTACAGATACAAGTACACAAGTAGTCCAACCTAAACACGCCAAATACTCATGAGAGCTAATCTAACTGATTACAAGCCTCGGCATTAAGTGCCTAGCCCATAGGCTATACATCCACCCCCGTAACACATAAGAACAAGATAGTATAACATGAGAGTTCGCAACAAATGCTGAACCTCGGTACACTCAAGAAAAATATATATAAAACACGTCACATCAATCTCTACTCCTACGCTGCATAAGATGCCATCATTCAATTGCACTCTATCTTGCATTCATCCGACCCAAACATAGTAATTAGATAGACATTTTTCGAGTAATTTCATATCATTAGTATGACAATTAATATCCATTATTCCATAGCATATTATTATTCAATTCAAATAGATATTAAATTACAAGCCGAATGAACTTACATGACTGATTTGTAGTAACAATATAGAATAGCTCAATCAATGATCGACGCTATGTCAATTCATTATTTTCATTTTCAATTACACACCTTAATATAATTCAAACATTATACAATTAAGGCGTATAAGACATTTAAAAATATACTAAATTTAAACCGTATGAACTTACCATACTAAATTGCAGCAACGACAAAGTACATGAGCTATTTGATAATTTTATCTTTTCCTCTTTCCACTCGTTTAAGATCTAAAATAATAATTCCATTCAATTCACTAATTTTAATAGCAATATTAATTCATTTTATACAATTAAGTCCTTTTTGACATTTTTACAAAATTGCTCCTAATATTTTACTTTTATACAATTTAGTCCCTAAACCCAAAACATGCAATTTAACCATTTTTATTCAATTTCAAGTCTAGCTGAATTGTTTAAAACCCTATTACAGACCATACATGCTGTTATTTCACATCAAGTCCTTGTACTTTTACTAATTTCACATTTTAGTCCTTAAACATTAAAATTACCAAAAATTACTTTACAAAATAGTTCTATCTAGCAACCAAGCTAAATATTCTACCATAAAATTTCAAGAACATCTTAAATTCAACAATGGATTAACCTATAACATTTGACAGTTTTACAAATTTATCCCCGGATTAGCTAGATTAAGTTAATACGAGCTCAAAAATATAAAAATTACTAAAAACGGGCAAGAATTACCTACCCAATCAAGGTGCCCTAGCTTGACGAAGGTTTCCCCATGTCTCACATGGCCCTTCGATTTGTCCAACAATAAGAAGAAAGAAAATTGATAATATCATCTTTTAAATCTTTTAATTTAACTTATTCTTTAATTATTTACAAAATTAACCTTTAATTTATAACTTATAAATCACTAAAACATGTCCAAAAATGTCCAATATATATAAACATGATATAATTACCATTTAAGGAAGGTTTAATTGCACAATTGGTCCTTCAATTAAATTAAATTCCAACTAGATAAATTTAATTACAATTTAATCCTAAACTAATTAGGACTAAATGAAAAAATAGCCCAAAAGTTACTGGATTTAATCATCCGCCACCGCTTAGACTTTTTTACCATGGTTTAATTACCATATTAGTTCCTTTACTATTAACCTATAGCAATTAACTTTTACCTATTTTACAATTTTATCCTTTTACCTTAATTAAGCAATGAATCATCAAAATTACTGAATCCAACTTCAATTCACCTACAATATGACTCTGTGAATATTTAATAAAAATATTTGGGCTTTAAAATACAGAAACAAGGTCCTATTACCTCGTTTTCAATAACCACTTGACTTTTGAACCGAACCGCTTATACCAACTTTTAATTCAATTAGTTCAATTCATCAAATCAAAATTCAATATAAAAAATTTTATCATGCCCGTGTGTTCGAGAAGGCATGGTCGTGCGCAAGACACGACTGTAAGGTGGTGTGGGTGTGGCCGTGTGGGTTACACGGGCAAGGCCAAGTAGGGCGTGTAGGCCCACATGGGCACGTCACAAGGGTGTGTGAGTTCTGGGCCAAGCCGTGTGGGCCACACGGGCATGCCATACGGGCATATAGGCCCATTTTTCTGGAATTCTCCCTAGGGTTGCACAGGTCATTTCGATCGACTGTGGGCCTACTGTAGGGTCAGTAAGGGCAAACCAAACCCTTAAACTATGTGATCTGATAGTCTAATGTTCTGCTCTGAATATGATACTGTTATGCTTGTCTGATTAGTCTGATATATATATATATATATATATTTGATATCTATATATGAGCATGTAAGCATGTTAATCTGTATCAGTATTCTGTATCTGTATTCTGTAACCGCATTTGGGGCGGGATTTGTATATATGGAGGAAGTGTTCTGAAAGGCGACCTTCGCCTATATTTTGGCAGCTTGGCTGCAGATTATCTAACTTCTGTCATAATGGCACGAGATGGTGTGTGGGGATGGATGAGTGTTTTTAACCCCACATGGTGTGTTGGGATGGTCAGTGTTGGTGTGTAGAGGATGGGAGTAGGATTCTATATATTCTAAGCTATATATCTAATTCTGATGATTGTATCTGAAATGGGCATGAGCCCGAATCTGTATCCAATTACATATGAGATTTATGTATATTTGCATGCTTAAATCTGTTGGGTTACACATTGAGTTTATGAAAACTCACATTTGTTTGATTGTCCTTTTCAGGTAATCCATAGACTTAGGTGAATAGGTGCAGTAGAGACTCAACGGTAACTACTCTACCCAGAACTGTTATGCTTAGTAATACTTTGGTTTTTATTTAAAATTTCTGGGACACTTTGGACTATATGATTTTTGACTTGGTTTTGTTTCATTTGCTTGATTTCGCATACTTTAACAAAATGTTTTATAACAACGACGATTTTACGCCAACAAAGGTTTTCTAAAAATACAATCAGATTTCGAAAATATAACGTTTACATTAGACTTCCACTATCAAATTTGTTTTGGCTAATCAACCAATTAACTAACGTTTTCGACAAAGGATATATAGGAACATGAGTTATTAAACTGAAATGATTTTATCGTATTGACTTCGTCTTCAAAACCATTCTTTTTGACACCTCTAGATTCGGCCATAACGTCTAGGCCGAGTTTGGAGTGTTACATTTAGTGGTGTTAGAGCTAGGTTACAAAAATCGGGCTGTGAATTTTGGGTTCCAAATTTTTTTCAAAAGAGCTGGTTTCCAAATTTGAATAATTTGAGAAATATGTAGTACACTGAGCCTTCAGCGCTGGTCCTGTAAATATTTCTAAAACTTAGAGAGTATATTTTGAAAACACTTTAGATAGTATTTCTGAGACTGTACTCAAATAGTTAGAGACTGAATCTTTCGAAAACATTTCTGAACTTCTGATAATGTATGCATAAAATATCTATTAATAATATTAGAATTGATGCATAAAATTTTAAAATGTAGATAAAACTTGAAATATACTATAAGCGCTCGTGGAACACGTGGACGTAGTATTCTTGGCTGTGGTAGAGGTTGTGGGGGGCTCGAGCTCAGTCTTCCTACTGCCGAATTTAGACACGAGTGAGACACTAATTTTGTTGCTACTCAGCCGTTCGACTGGGGACAACTGGAACAACGGAAATGTGCAAGTGTACACAATCACAACAAGTAATAAAATAACAAGTAAATGTCGAGTTATCGTACCCACAAGGACTGTGAAAAGGAATTATTTATGAATGTTATTTAAAACACTTTGGGGGAGAAAAATATTTGGTTTTGGAAAAGATGATTAAAACTATGGTTTTAAACTAAGAAAAGTAAATAAATAAAGAAATAAAGTTCTAAAGCACGATTTCAAAACACGAATTTGATCAATATGGCTTAATTGTGTTAGGTTACTTCTTCACTTAGAATTATGAAACTCATGTGTATGTTGTTAAGAACAAATTCATGGCAACTCGATAATTTGCTAACTACTGCTTATACATACTTATTAAATTAACTAATCTCTTGAACATTTTTTAATGTCAATTTAGACAATTAGTCAAACTTCATAAGCATGTAAAAGACTAAGCGAGGTAACAAAGTGTTCCTACCTTGAAACAGTTTAATCACAATAATCTTGCAAGTTATGCAAGGCACTAGTATCGGCAGATATAATGCTAATTTAACCATCAGCTACCTTAGATGATTAAACATGCACTGATTTGGTATTGTGTCAATTAATTATAATTTCAATACGATTAAATAATTAATTCTTTAGGAATCTCACATTTATAATGCAAGAATAACTTAGGCATGATTTTACTTAATCAAGCATTTTACTAAGACCTATAACAACATAAACACAATTTTAATAATTTAAGCAGGCGAAATGCAATCAACCCGACACCAATTAAATTCAAGAAAAATTAATTAAATTAACCATTTCAATAGCATAAATATTCATAAACATGTTCATCATAACAACAACGAAAATCAAAAAGATAGGGAACAAGAAACAAATCCGACGTTTCTCCGTGGCTTAAATGGTTGCTCCGTTCTTTGTTCTCCGTTGTCCTCGGCGACCAAGGTGGCTATGAACACTTAATTGCTGCTCCAAAATGGCTGATGAGAGCCTCTTTTCCAAGAGAAGAAATTGGCTAAAGAGCTAGAAAATTGGGATGGGAAAATTGAGAGGAAAATAGAGAGTAGAGAGAAGAGAAGTGAGTGAATGAGGGATGCTTTGAATGATCAGCCAAGGGGGGTTTTTATAGCTGAATGTGGCAGCTAAAATTTGCTAAAAATAGCAGCCAAAGAGCCACCCCTTGGCCGGCCACCTATGTGGCAAAGTTGATGGCTTCAACTTTGCTAAATATGGCTTAGGGCAAATCCATAAAGCCACATATTGTGGAGGGGGTTGAATGCAACTTTGAAAGTTCTTCAAGGGCCTTATTTAATCAGCTAAAAATCTGATTTGGGTCAGCATATGGATGGTTCTGGGCAGCCCAATTCGTGGTTGGTTTGGTTCACTCTGTTTGGTTCAACCGGTTCGGTTCAGCTGGACCATTTTTTCTATAATTAATTAATAATAATTTATTTAGCCCAAATTAAATTGGGTATAAATTAAAATTAATTATATTATGAATTAATAAACATAATTGGACTGTCTTAGGCTGGAAATTAATTTACCTCGGTACTTCAAATTGCTTCTCGGTTTTGTGCTTCTAGCGGTCTCTGCCAGGCCATTTTTTGCCCTTTGTGCAATTCTATCAAAAATAACCAAAATTAATCAAAATTAACTATAAAATTAATAAAAATTCAGCATGTTCATAATTTAAGTACAATTTAATTATTTTATAAAAATTAATTATTTTTCGACAAGAATTTAACCGAATTTGCATGAATTTAAGTTAAAAAGGGCATGTAAAAGTGTATAAATTTTTGTGTTTCCACACCCCCAAACTTAATTCATTGCTCGCCCTGAGTAATGTAGAAACTTGAAAAGAATTTCTAGGAAACACCGTTGAAAATTCCTTCAGAACAACATTCTTCCCAAAATTATGAATTCAGTATACTTATGCTCAGAAACAAGAAATTTGCCCGTTATGCTACTCAAGTATACATATCGTTCAAATTAATTTCAACAATTATTATAATAGCAAAATTTAGACTAAATGCTTCCTTAATAAAGACATGTTAACCTTTACCAATTTGATTCTTATTCCCTTATTCAAGACTAAACTGTAATCATTAAGTTTAACTTATGTCTTCATATATTGAACATAGCAATTTCTCTCCACTAATGTAGGTAGCATAGAAACTTGAATTAATAGGTCTTTAGCAAGGTTGTAATGTGGCTAGGCTAGGGGTAGGTAAAAGATAGATAAATTTCGGCTAAAAACCCTAGACTCAGCATCAATCGGACCTTTGAAATTTTAACCTTCGATACTCCAACTTTCACATACCCTTTTGTACATTTATTTTCAAGTACATGTGCTCTCTTTCTTTTCTTTTTTTTTTAATTCGAGCACTTGCTGCATGTACTACACTTTTTGAGCATTTGATACTTCTTTTCAACTCCCCTAAACATATTTTCAAAGAATATTCTTGAATAGTACTGAGTCTAGTGTTTGGGACAATTAAAATTAAGAGAGAAGTGATGGCCAAATATTGCAAGGGTCCAAATAAGATTAGGCCATATAGTCTCAAAGTTGGGTTTCAAAGGATAAAAAATTTGTCATGGTTGGCTTGGAAGGCTCAAATGGTCCAAACAACGGTTGCTTAAATCATTTCCAACATTCCATGCTTCCTAAAATTTCGCCTCAAGAAACTACTAAGTCAATTCTAAAGACTTAAACTTTCATGCATGCCTAACTTTGTAAAAAAAACTAAAAATTTATGGTACGATTTACATGCTTTATTAAAAATAACTCATATCATTATTAAGCTAACATAATAAATTATTTCCACTCATTGTTAAAAGTGAATAGATACTATAGACTAGGTAGGATTTTAGAAAAGAGGAGGTGAGTCAATTTGACTGCTTAAGTACCAAACTCTCTCTAGATCTAATCCTAGACATGTATATATCTATTGCCACACTTTCTACTTTGTGACTTGTTCAAATTTAATTCATGATTTTCCTCTCTTATTTTATTATGCAAGAATAAAAATTCCTAATTAACCTAATCCTAAATAACCTAAGAACAAAAATAAAATAAAGTTGAGATCCTCCCCTTTTTATTTATTTGTAGATCCTTCCAAATTTGACTCATCTTTTGCTTCATCATTATTGCCTTTACACGAATCGCTTCGCTCCTTCTTTGATAATGGACTCCATGGTTCAAATATGAAATCTGAAAACTCAGGCACAAAAATAAATGGGTCATTGTAAATTTTCTCAAGGGTATTTCTCATTGAGTCATCCCTTATTTTTTAGTATCTTCAGTAGGCTTGTTGCTGCCATTGCATATGTTGCATTATGTCCATCAACTTTGACAGCTCATCTTGAAGATATGGGCTAGGCGGTGGAGCTCCAAACATTGAAGTTTTGATATCAGGTTCGGCTTCTAGTTCCATTGGTTTTGCCTCATCAAGGACTTCTGGCTTGATCTCTGTGGGGTCATCTTCTTCTTCTCCGGAATCCTTATTTTCTTCAATTCGTTGATGTAGAACAGAATCTCCAGCTACTCGGTAGAGGTCCCAATCGGTAATTGTGCCCTGGCTATACCTTGTCTTCTTTACGTTTGCAAGAATTTTAGCTTTCAAACATAGAATTGTTATCGTAAAGGGGAAGTAAGCTGGGCCAGAACGTCTAACGGCATAATTCTGTATTTCTCTCAGAATGATTTTTCCCACATCAATGGTTTTTCCAGTTAAAATCGAGTATAATAAGACCATTCATTCTAATGAGATTGTAGTCCCATGCAAACTTAGCATAAAGCTGAAACGGATGAAATAGAACCATACCTTCGCAAGTGGTGTTAAATATTCTCTTCAACAAGTGTGGATTCCTTGCTTTGACACAATCCACTTAGAACCTGGAGCTGTAAGTTCCTTGAGAATTTCTTGCAGATTTTTAGGCTTAATGTTGATAAAAAAAGAAGAATATTCATCGTTTTCGAAATCAGATAATTCAAAAAACTCATTAATAGCATTCGAAGTTATTGGCACCTTGATTCCACGAACTGGAACTTCAATCAACTCGCTTGAGGTTAAGTTTGTATAGAATTCACGAATTAGTTCCTCATCCACACTAGGTCTCTTCTCACAAAACAATTCCCAATTGAGGGCTTCAGCAACTTGAAGAATACGTGCCATAAAGTCTCTGTAGTTGCTTTCCTTCAATGTAAAGCCTTTCTTTGGATGTATCTGTTGATTTTTGAAGATACATTCGTATCTCACTTTGGCTTCTTCACAGTGGAACTTGTTTTGTGTTTCGTCAATTTGGACGGATGCATGAGTTCTCTTGCGAGGCATGATTGACCTGAATCTAAGATGGAAAAATTATTTCCTCAAAAATTTAAAATTTATTAATGACTCAATAAATTGAAAAATTAAATAATTAAAATTTTAAGAAGAAAAATTGTTCTTACCACCTTTTTTGTAAAAATTAAGAACTCCTGAAATAAAATACAATTATGAAACAAAAGATGGCGAATTAACAGAGCTTGGAGGGTTTTTTGGCTAAAGGGCTTGGTATAGGTATGTGCTGATCGGTTGTGCATTGCAGCTAGGTGCGTGGGTGGATGGTGCAGAAGCAAGCAGCAATGTGTAGCAGGGGTCGGGAGCAGCGCGCGGTCAGTGTGCGAGAGCAAGCAGCAGCACGAGGCCTTCAACAAGTAGGCCTGGCGTGGGCACTGGAGCTGGATCCGTGCGGGTAAGCAGCTGGGCTGGAGTAAGAGGCGCAAGACAGAAACCTGGGCAACGGGTGTGTGTGTGGTCTGCTGGGCATGTGCTGGCCAACTATTGGGTGATGTTATTGCTAGGGCTTTCGGCATTCAAAGGTTTGGGTGCTTTTGGGGTTTTAGGTGTTGAATGGATGAGAAGAATAGAATAGATGGATGGAATTTATAATGGAAGGTGTAGGAAGTAAAGTAAAATTCTTAGAGAAATTTAATAATTTAAATATTCTAAGTCTAATTCTACTCAAAGTTAACAACAATTAATAATCAAATATATGCATATTAAATTATTAATGCTATTAATTTATTAAAATAAAAAAATAAATATGATATAACTAATCCTAATTCTATGCTAAGTTGATAAAAATTAATATATAAATTATAATAGATATAATTATATATTAAAGTTTATCATATTATTAGTATTATAAAAATATATTAGTATATAAAAATATATTTTAAGTAAAAATATTTATTCTAGATGCCTTTTGAAAATATTAACAAAAAGAGGCACCTAATTTTTATTATTTACGAAAAGAGCAATAAAATTTTAAAAATAATTCAATTAAGTCCCTAGACTTAATGAAATTTTGAAATTGAGTTGCAAATTAAACTTGGATCAAAATTGACCCTTTTATTTGAAAAACCAAAAATTTCTTTTGTCATTTAGGGAATAATTTCTTGGAAAATTATGTAAAAATCAATTCCCAGGAAAGATTGGAGAGGTCACAAGCGGTCCCGCTTAAGTTCCAATCTCCTTGATAGAATTTATTTAAACATATTAATCCCGAAAATATACCCTAAATCATTTATTAAAAAGGAAAACAAGAAAATTTAAATATTCGATCAAGTGAACGAAATTTGATTTCGTTCAATTTTATCTCCCCAGTAATGTTTCAGACGCTGAGCATTAACTTGAAAATTACCTCCCTTACCTTGGAGTTCAACAACTCCGTATGGATAGACATGATGAATTTTAAAAGGACCGGACCAACGTGATTTTAGTTTACCTGGAAAGAACCTTAATCTGGAATTAACTAAAAATACTTGCTGACTTGCTTCAAATTCTCGAACTTGAATGTGCTTGTCATGCCATTTCTTAAGTCTCTCATTGAGTAATTTGGCATTTTCGTACGAGAACATTCAGAATTCCTCTAGCTCATTGAGTTGGAGCATCCGTTTCTCTTTTGCAAGCTTAAGATCCAAGTTGAGTTGTTGAAGAGCCCAGTAAGCTTTGTGCTCTAACTCCAAAGGCAGATGACAGGCTTTCCCAAAGACCAACCTATAGGGTGACATCCCTAAAGGTATCTTGTATGCTGTCTGATAAGCCCATAAAACATCATCCAGTCTTTTGGACCAATCTCGTCGATTTGGGCAAACTACCTTCTAAAGTATACCTTTGATCTCCTTATTTGCCAGTTCAGCTTGCCCATTCGTCTGCGAATGGTAAGCTGTGGCAACCTTATGTTTCACTCCATGTTTGTCTAATAATCATTTCAACCACTTGTTCACAAAATGGGACCCTTCATCGCTGATAATAGCTCTTGGGGTTCCAAACCTTGTGAACACGTGTTTCTGAAAAAACTTCATCACAACCCTAGCATCATTTGTCGGATAAGCTTTAGCCCCAACCCACTTGGACACATAGTGTACTGTTACCAATATGTACTTGTGACCAAAGGAGGAGGGGAAAGGACTGAGAAAGTCAATACCCCAAACATCAAATAATTTTACCTCAATGATGTTTGTGTGAGGCATCTCATTTCTGTTGGTGACATTTTCGACCTTTTGACATCGATCACAACTCTTTACGTAAGCATATGCGTCTTTAAATAGTGTTGGCCAAAAGAATTCGGCTTGCAATACCTTGGCCGCAGTATGAGTACCTCCGAAGGGTCCCCAACTCAGAGCTGAGTGACAATGGTATAAAATCTTTTGTACTTCATCTTCTGCCATGCATCTCCTGATCATTTGATCTGTACACTTTTTAAACAAATATGGGGCTTCCCAGAAATAGTACTTCACATCGTGAAGAAACTTTTTCTTTTGTTGATACGTCTTATCAATCGGCATCAAACCACAAGCTAAATAGTTAGCAATTCAGCAAACCAAGGGGTGTTATGGACATGATTTACCTTTAGTATGTGTTCATCTGGAAATGTTTCTTGAATCGATATAAGTGGAGAATTCCCTTCTTGCGGTTCCAATCTAGACAAGTGATCTGCTACTTGATTTTCTACCCCTTTTCGATCTTGAATTTCTAGATCGAATTCTTGAAGTAGAAGTACCCATCGAATCAGTCTCGGCTTAGCGTCTTTCTTGGCAAGTAAATACTTAATTGCCAAGTGGTCCGTATAGACAGTCACTTTGGTACCTACAAGATAAGATCGAAACTTGTCAAAAGTAAACACAATAGCAAGTAACTCTTTTTCTCTTATCGTGTAATTCAGTTGAGCTCCTGTTAGAGTCCAACTCACATAGTGGATAGGATGAAAAAATTTGTTCCTTCGTTGGCCCACGACAGCTCCTATTGTGAAGTCACTTGCATCACACATCAATTCAAATGGCAAATCCCAGTCTGGTGTGACGATTATGGATGCCGTAACTAATTGACTCTTCAAATTGTTGAAAGCCTTTAAGCATTCCTCATCAAACTTGAACATCGTGTCCTTCTCTAATAATTTGTACAAAGGTTTAACTATTTTGGAGAAGTCTTTAATAAATCTCTGATAGAAATTGGCGTGGCCCAAAAAGCTCCTAACACCCTTTACAGATGTTGGAGGTGGGAGTTTCTCAATAACGTCTATCTTTGCTTTATCTACCTCGATTCCATGTCTTGTTATCCAATGCCCTAGAACAATTCCTTCTCGTACCATGAAATGGCACTTTTCCCAATTGAATACTAGGTTTGTTTCTTCGCATCGCCTTAGTACCTTGGCTAGATAGGCTAAGCAATCATCATAAGTATCTCCGAATATTGAAAAATCATCCATAAAAACTTCCAAATACTTCTCAACCATGTCAGTAAAAATATACATCATACATCTTTGAAATGTAGTAGGTGCATTACATAAACCAAATGGCATGCGTCTAAATGCAAATGTACCATACGGGCAGGTGAATGTTGTCTTGTATTGATCTTCCGGTGCTACTGTAATCTGATTATACCTCGAGTATCCATCGAGAAAATAGTAATAGTCTCATCCCGCGAGTCTATCCAGCATCTAGTCCAAGAACGGAAAAGGAAAGTGATCTTTCCTAGTTGCCTTGTTCAACTTCCGATAGTCGATGCAAATTCTCCATCCCGTAATCGTTCTAGTCTGTATTAACTCGTTATTCTCATTTTCAATGATCGTAATACCTTATTTTTCAGCATGCACTGGACTAGACTTACCCATGAACTGTTTGAGATGGGATAAATTATACTTACATCTAACCACTTGATAATTTCCTTCTTTACTATGTCCTTCATGCTGGGGTTCAGCCTTCGTTATCTATCAATCGTCCCTTTTTCGACATCTTCCAAGATAATCTTGTAGTTGCAAATGGATGGACTAATACCATAAATATCAGCTATGGTCCATCCAATAGCCTTATTAAATTGTTTCAATACAAGGATAAGTTTCTCTTCTTGCTCAGTAGTTAATTCTGCTAAAATAATCATAGGCAGAGTAGAAGCGTTACCTAAATAAACATATTTTAAATGTGAAGGTAGTACCATGAGTTCTAATTTAGGTGGCTCATCGATTGACTCTTTTGGTTGGGTGTAATTCCTATTCTCTAATTCCAAAGATTCAAAATAGGATTGCAGATTAAATCCCTTTTGATTAGCTTCTAACAAAGCTAAGTATTCATCCTCCTCTTCATCATTCGAAGGTTGATGTCAGAATTCGTTCCAATGGATCCTCGACATAGTTGAGTTCCTTCTCCACAATTAAGTCCTCTAAATCGGATACTGTAGAACAATCATTAATTGTGTCAGGAAATCGCATAGACTTAAAAACGTTAAATTTTACTTGATCATCCTGAAATGCATAGTAAGCTCGCCCTTCTACACATCAATAAGGGTCCTTCCGGTTGCTAAGAATGATCTTCCTAGTATAATTGGCACTTCTTTCTCTACTTCAAAGTCTAGAATAACAAAATCAGCAGGAAAAATAAATTTGTCTACTCGTACCAATACGTTCTCAATTTTTCCTTTTGGATGTGCTAAGGATCGATCTGCTAATTGAAGTGTAACCGTAGCTGGTCTAACTTCACCTATCCCCAACTTCCTAAATATTGACATGGGCATCAAGTTTATACTTGCACCTAGGTCACATAATGCCTTACCACAATATGTTGCTCCAATGTTGCACGGTATAGTAAAACATCCAGGATCCTTCAACTTTGGGGGTAGTTTGTCTTAAAGATATGCACTACATTCCTTCGTCAGAGCTACCGTCTCAAATTCTCCAAGTCTTTGTTTCTTAGACTGGATATCTTTTGTGAATTTGATGTAATTCGGCATTTGTTCAAGTGCTTCAACCAACAGGATGTTGATATGAAGTTGCTTAAGTACGTCTAAGAATTTCTTGAATTGAATCTCTTGTTTTTGCTTCTGAAGTCTTTGAGGGTAGGGTGGTGGTGGTTTCTTTACTAGAATTGGTACTGGTTGATTTGTCTTCTGTGGCAATTCTGCATCTAACAGAATTGTTAGTTTATCAGAATTAGCTGGTTCTGAAGTTACCTTGTTGGGTTTTGCAGATTCTGGTTCTTGTGAAATTGGAATTTTAACACTTGATTGAACTTCCCCTAAGTCTTGAGCATCAGCTTGCTCCTTTTCAGCTTTGATGGTGTTGGGCTCTACTGTCTTTCCACTCTTCAATGTCAATGCTTTACAATGCTCCTTCCCCAGATTCTTCAGATTCTCTATATCACTAGGCAAAGCACCTGGTGGTCAGTTTCTAAGTTCAGTTGCAAGCTGGCCCATTTGGTTTTCCAGATTCTTCAATGTAGCTGCTTGGCTTTAGATTAAGGCATCATTCTTCACCATGTATGCCTTCAATAGATTCTTTAAGCTATTGGATGGTTTAGCTTAAGCTGGTTTTAAAACTTGTTTGGGGAAACTAGGCGGCTGGGTCGGTCTAGGTTGGGTGTAAGTGTTACTGGTTCCAGCTCCTTAGTTACTCCAGGAAAAATTTGGGTGATTTTGCCACGATGAGTTATAAAAATTGGATTGCAGCCATTGCCTCCCTCAATTCTGGTTCCGGTTACCTATGTAGTACATAAATTTTGGGTTTGATGGACATTCTTCAAATAAATGTCCTTCAGCACAATAGACACAGGCTATATTCTCAAATTGGTTTGGTGGATGTGCTGCAAAACTATTAGACCTATTAGTGGTAAGATTTTTTAACATTGAGGATATTGATGATACCTGAGATGCGAGTGAAGTAAGAGCGTCTACTTCATGTATTCCAGCAACTCGTCTTCCGAACGTTGCTCGATTGGTTGGCCATTGATAATTGTTGTTGGCTGTAACATCTTGAAATAGGGCCTAAACAAAATGGTGGTTGCGAAGCCACGAATCCAAGATAAAAAATTTATTCCGATTAATTTTTATAATTTATCGAGTGATTAGATGCATGTGTTAGAGTATCGATAGAAAATTTTATGCATTACATGTTTAATTTGCCTATTAGGACTTGTTTGAAAAAGTTGATAAATATGAGTTCTAGATAGGAAAGTATTAAATTGAAGAGCATAATTGAAGTAGAGGTCCTTAAATGGTAATTAGACCATTAGGTTTTCATGGACAAACATGGACATACATAGATAAAAATAACTAAAGTTTTAGTGAAGGGCATCTTAGTCATTTGGTAATTAAAAGATTAAAAAGGGAAAAAGATGGCAAATGTTGTCTATCTACTTCAGGTTGGCTGAACCTCCAAGGGACACCATAGCTAGGGTTTCTTCAACTTCTCAAGCTCATATAGTAAGTGCATCCAAGCCCCGTTTTTAATGTTCTTTACGTTTTTGGAGTTCTAGTAACTTGATTTAGCTTATTCTAGCAATAATTTAACCTAGGGTTCATATTTGGAAAAATACCTATAGGTGAAATGTGTTTATTTTGATGTTTTATGGTAGAATATGAAGCTGGAAATTATGTTAAACGACTTGAGCTAAGCGATTTTAAGTGAAAACGAGTAAAACGACATAATCGGTAAAAATACCTAATGTTCATAAGTACATGTTAGAGTGAGAATTTGAAGTTGCCATTGGTAAATAAATAATTAAAATGTCCTAAAACATAAGAATTAGGAATAAAGTTTAATTTCCGAGCTTTAGGGCAAAACTATAAATATGCAAAAGTTTAGGGGTAAAATCGTAATCTTGCCAAAGTTGGAGTCAAGGATTGTTTTGACAAATGTGAGTATTAAATAAGCTAAATTTGCTATTATAGATCAAGAAGAACAAAATTCGGGGTTAGACCGATGAAACAAAAAGGTTGAAGACTAAATCAAAATATTTGATCGTATTTTGTATCGAGGTAAGTTTGCGGTAAATAAATGCAATGTTTTATTATTTATAATTAACGATGTTATTTTTCAGCATCTATATGTTTATTTTGCCAATTTACTCATTGATGAATCAAGTAAGAATTGACGGAGAAATGATACTTAAAAGTCTCGATTGAACCTTAGGAATGTGTAGGATACAAATGTTATGACATTAGGGTTTAAGGATACCAAGTAAGACTATGCCAAGGCATGGCATTGGTAAGTTTTACAAGGCAAGAAAATCATGTAAGACCATGTCAAGACATGGCATTGATAAGCTACTATAAGGCAAAGATCCCATGTAAGACCATGCCAAGGCATGGCAATGGTGAGTTCATAAGGCGAGGATACCATGTAAGACCATGTCAAGACATGGCAATGGTAAGTTTAAAAAGGAAAGGTACTCGTGTATCCTTAGTATTCCAAGTGGTTTAATGGGAAATTTAAAGAGTATACCAAAGGAAAGTTAAGATAAGTTTATGTCTGAAAGGTTCATGTAAGGATTCAAGACTTATACATTTCAAGTTTAAAGGTAATAGTGGTTATGATAATATAAGAATGAGATAATTCATTTAGAATGTTGTTATTTATTTACATGCAAAATTACTAAGCTTTATGCTTACTCCCTTTCTTTTCTCTCTTTTTATAGAATTGCGAAGCCAATTTGGGGATCGTAAGGACACACTATCAAAGGGCTATCTCGGTATTTTGTGACTACAAACGTTTTAAGTTATGTCATGTATAGGGACTTGGATATTTTATGTGTATGTCCTTATGATATGACTAAAGAATGACATATGAATACTTGATAATGATTAGCTATTGAAATGGCTAATTAAGAACATGTTTTGGTGTTATGTATGCCTAAATGATAGTTTATACAAAGAAATTATGAAAGAGTAAAAGTTGGTTATGAAATAGTTTTAGGACAGCAGCAGTGATGTGATTTTGAAAAATCACTAAAAATTGTAGGAATGAAACTAAATAGTGAATGATATATAGAATTAAAGCTTATTGAGTCTATGTTTATAGAAAGGAAATAGAGCTAGCAAAGGAAGTCTGTATTCTGAGATATTTAAATTCTTGTGAGACTAGTTTAGAGTGAATTTGTGATCCCCTATTTTGATTTTAGAATTTCACTGAAAATTGTATAAAAATAATTATGAGTCATAATTTATATTTCTAGATTCCATAGTGAGTCTATTTTCATTAGCGACAAACAAAAATGTTATCCAAGTTCTGAATAGTGAGATAATTGATTTTTAGTGAAGAGAGATCAGTTCAGCTAGACTGCGAAATAGGGGAGATTTTAACTAAGAAACTATACTAATTGGACAAACCAAAAATTTTGTAAAAATTATGGTAAGAAGATATATGAGTCTAGTTTCAGGGAAAATTTACGGATTTAGATTTCATGTTTTTTAACTAGATTTATAATTAATTTAGTGACTATTACGTAGGTGGACAATTTTATGATGAATAGTGAAATAATTTGTTTTGATTTGTGTAAGTAATCGAAAAATTTTTAATGTTCTCAGTTTGGTCCTGACCCATTTCAATTGCATGTTTTAGGGCCTCTAGGGCCCTTTTTAGGAATATATTGGATGAATGTGAGTGAAATAATTTTAAAAGTAAATTTTATGCCCCAAACTAGTAAGATAAGTTTGGTAATGCCTCGTGCTTGACTCCGGCGACGTACACTGGAGATCCTCTCAATAATTTCATAAGCCTTATTATAAGACTTAGAAAGGAGAGCACCGTTAGCAGAAGTGTCCACTACCATTCTCGTGTGAGCATTGAGACCATTATAAAACGTCTCAAGTTTGATGCAATGCAGGATTCCATGATGAGGGAACTTTCGTAATAACTCTTTGTACCTTTCCCATGCCTTATACAAAGACTCATCATCCATTTGTTGGAAGGAAGTGATTTCATTCCTTAACTTAGCATTCTTGCTAGGTGAGAAATACTTCATAAGGAATTTCTCTGCTAACTCTTGCCATATAGAAACTGAGTTCCGCAGCAATAAGTTCAACCAGGCTCGAGCTCTATCCCTTAGCGAATATGGGAATAGCTTCAATCGTAATGCATCTTCAGGTACTCCAGCTAACTTGAAAGAGTCGCTCACCTCCATAAACAGTCTCAAGTGCAGATAAGGGTCTTTGCTAGGCATTCCACTGAACTGGCCCATTGTTTGAAGCATCTGGAACATGATTGGCTTTAACTCGAATTGTTGTGCCTCGATTTCGAGTCTCCTAATACCTGGATTAAGATCATTAAATATTGGCAGGGCATATTGTCTTAAAGCTCTATCCCTATCATCAGCAATAAGGATAGGATTTTGAGTAGGGTTTGCTCCATTTCCTTGATTCAAAATTCATCTCTTCGGTCCTTCTCTGATTTGCTTGTCTTCTTCGCTGTCGAAAGGTTCTTTCTATCTCAGGGTCTGTAGGGAGGAAATCGATAATTCGATCAATACTCATAAACACCTAAAATAAACATAGAAAAATTAATTAAGTTAAAAATTAAACAGAAAAATAAACCAAAATGCAAAAAAAATTCATAAATAATGACTTTTTAAAACAGTCCCCGGCAACGGTGCCAAAAACTTGGAATGATGGAAATGTGCAAGTGTACACAATCGCAACAAGTAATAAAGTGACAAGTAAATGTCGAGTTATCATACCCACAGGGACTGTCAAAAGGAATTATTTATGAATGTTATTTAAAACACTTTGGTGGATAAAAATATTTGGTTTTGGAAAAGATGATTAAAACTAAAGTTTTAAACTAAGAAAAGTAAATAAATAAAGAAATAAAGTTCTAAAGCACGATTTCAAAACACGAATTTAATCAATATGGGTTAATAGTGTTAGGTTATCTTAACTTAGAATTATTAAACTCATGCGTATGTTGTTACGAACAAATTCACGACAACTCAATAATTTGCTAACTACTGCTCATACATACTTATTAAATTAACTAATCTCTTGAACATTTTTTAATGTCAATTCAGACAATTAGTCAATCTTCATAAGCATGTAAAAGATTAAGTGAGGTAACAAAGTGTTCTTACCTTGAAACAGTTTAATCACAATAATCTTGCAAGTTATGCAAGGCACTAGTATCGGCAGATATAATGCTAATTTAACCATCAGCTACCTTAGATGATTAAACATGCACTGATTAGGTATTGTGTCAATTAATTATAATTTCAATACGATTAAATAATTAATTCTTTAGCAATCTCACATTTATTATGCAAGAATAACTTAGGCATGATTTTACTTAATCAAGCATTTTATTGAGGCCTATAACAACATAAACACAATTTTAATAATTAAAGCAGGCGAAATGCAATCAACCCAACACAAATTAAATTCAAGATAACTTAATTAAATTAACCATTTAAATAGCATAAATATTCATAAACATGTTCATCATAACAACAACAAAAATTAAAAGATAGGGAATAAGAAACAAATCCGGCGTTTCTCCGTGGCTTGAATGGTTACTCCATTCTTTGTTCTCTGTTGTCCTCGGCGACTGATAAACCATAAATTATACATATTTTTAACTCATGCTTAGCCTAAATTCTTGATGAATTATCATTGAATTTGTGGAAATTGGTGCTCCTAATCCTTTTATTTCATGTTTTATACTTAGGTGAGCATAAGGAAGAGAAAAGAGCAAAGAATGGGCCGAAAACAGGCAAATTAGGCCCAGTTCAATAATCAACACAGCCTGGAGGTTTGCCACACGGCCCTGCCACTTTAACAAGCTCGAGCACGGCCTGGTAGTCGATCCACACGGGCGTGGCACACGGGCGTGTCCCTATCGTGAGGAAGTGCAATTTCACTCTAAAAAGGCTGCTTAGGGGCTAAGAAAGCCATTCTAAACTCTATGTAAAGACCCTAGGAGGCAACTTCAAGGGACACATTTTTTTCCCGCCAAGACGGGGAGTTAAAGGTAGGGAATTACTCGAAGGGAAGCTGATTGGTCCATCTCAGAAGCCAGGATCTACATCAAGACAGAGGATCTCCCTTCAATCCGTTTAGGAATTTTGGGTTTTCTTATGTTTTATTATTTTATTTCTTCTGAGATGTTTTCTTTTATAATTATGAACTAAAACCCCAAATATCTAAGGGGGATGAAACCGAAGATAGATCTTGTTATTGTTATCTGAGCTGGGTGATAAATATTTGATTTGTTCTTAATTGTGTTTTTACTCTTAAATTGATATTTCCGAGATATTGATTTAAGTCGAATGTGCTTATGCAGAGGAGCAAAAGTCCCTGCATAGGAGTAAATCCAACACAATTAAGTGGAGTTGATCGCAATCCTAGACATAGGACGACAAAAATCTGTCATATTAGAGTCAAATCTAATATGGGGAGCCATAGATCGAGTTAATGCAAGACTAGGGGTTTTAACTAGAAAGAGATTTCAGTTAATCAACCTAGGATTAGTTGTTCTTATCCTCGACGGAGGTATTAACATAATTTAGGGATCTCTACAGATCAAATCAAATGAAGAAATCATCTGGTTCAGAGTTAGATAACAAGTGAAGTCTAGGTGGATTTTTTCTTAGGTATTGCCTTAATCAATCAGTTTTCCCAAAAGCAATCTCTCTCTTTACTCCTTGCCGTT
The DNA here is from genome assembly GCA_020496765.1 of Gossypium stocksii. Classification (NCBI taxonomy): domain Eukaryota; kingdom Viridiplantae; phylum Streptophyta; class Magnoliopsida; order Malvales; family Malvaceae; genus Gossypium; species Gossypium stocksii. The sequence continues at coordinate 36,764,484 of CM035629.1, forward strand.
TCTTTTCAGTATAGTTTAGAATAGTTAATTTAGAAACAAAACCCCCCTTTATTTTTAGGCTAGATAATAGGAAGAAAGTCATTACTAGTACTCATAGTTCCTTAGATTTGATATTCCGGTCTTGCCACTAACTATACTACTATTTGATAGGTGCACTTGCCTTTTTATCGTGATATTAGTTAATTTCCAGGTACGATAAGATTTTATTACTTCATCATAATCACGAGAGATCAGTGGCCAAGGTGGCTATGAACACCTAATTACTGCTCCAAAAGGGGCTGATGAGAGCCACTTTTCCAAGAGAAGAAATCGACTAAAGAGCTAGAGAATTGGGATGGAAAAATTGAGAGGAAAATGGAGAGTAGAGAGAAGAGAAGTGAGTGAATAAGGGATGCTTTGAATGATCAGCCAAATGGGGGTTTTATAGCTGAATGTGGCAGCTAAAATTTGCTAAAAATAGTAGCCAAAGAGCAACCCCTTGGCTGGCCACCTATGTGGCAAAGTTGATGGCTTCAGCTTTACTAAGTATGGCTTGGGGCAAATCCATAAAGCCACATATTGTGGAAGGGGTTGAATGCAACTTGGAATGTTCTTCAAGGGCCTCTTCATGAGCTTATTTAATCAGCTAAAAAGCTAATTTAGGTCACATATGGACGGTTCTAGGCAGCCCAATTCGTGGCTGGTTTGGTTCACTCTGTTTGGTTCAACTTGTTTGATTTAGCTGGACCACTTTTTCCATAATTAATTAATAATAATTTATTTAGCCCAAATTAAATTGGGTATAAATTAAAATTAATTATATTATGAATTACTACACATAATTGGACCGTCTTAGGCTGGAAATTTGACTCGATACTTCAAATTACTTCTCGATTTTGTTCTTGTAGCAGTGTCTGCCAGGCCATTTTTCGCCCTTTGTGCAATTCTGTCGAAAATAACCAAAATTAATCAAAATTAACTATAAAATTAATAAAATTCAGCATGTTCATAATTTAAGTACAATTTAATTATTTTATAGAAATTAATTATTTTTCGACAAGAATTTAACCGAATTTGCATGAATTTAAGTTAAAAAGGGCATGTAAAAGTGTATAAATTTTTGTGTTTCTAACGACGCACTGTCCCAAGCCATGTTGAGGATATTGGAGAGGGTTGTTGGACCCCATTCTAGATTTGGGGCCGTGGGTCGATAACTGAACAACTCTTGTCTAATGGTGCTGAGCTGTTTAGAGGTGTCATTGGAGTCGCCCCTATTGTGGCCAATTATTGGCTAGAGGCCGCCAAGAGGGTCATGAATAATTTAGGCTGTACTCCCAAGTAGAAACTGAAGGGTGCAGTCTCTTTGCTTCGCAACATGGTATATCTATGGTGGTTAACGGTTAAGGAGGGTATTCAGCCTGATCGTCTGAACTAGGATTTCTTCAAGACTGCAGTCCAGGGGAAGTATGTGAGTGCGAGCTATGTGATGTTCGTAGGCGTGAGATATGAATCTCACGCAAGGTGACAGATCTGTAGCTGAGTATGTTGCTGAATTTCTAAGGTTGAGTCGCTACGCTCGAGACATGGTGGCATCTGAGTATGAGAAGTGTGTCTGGTTTGAAGACGGATTAAGGGACAGTTTGAGAGTTCTAATTGCTTCACAAAGGGAACGAATGTTTTCTATTCTTTTAGATAAGGCGAATATCACCGAATAGGTTAAGTGTGTGAAGTGCCAGAATAGAGACCACAAGAGAGGCAAGAACAAGTAGGGGTGTTCAATCAGTTAACCGACCCGAAACACCATTAATTGAATTAACCGATCCTTCAAAAATTTTAACAGTTAACCGAACTGAAATGTTTTCAGAAAAATTAACCGAACCGAAATTTTTTCAGTTAATTCGGTCGGTTAACCGAATTAACCGAAAATTATATAGATTTTTATTTTTGGTCAAAATAAGTATAAAATTAACCGAATTACCTGAATTAACCGAATTACTCGATTTACCCGAATAAACCAAATTAACTGAATTACCCGAATTAACCGAATTTTTTTGGTTTTACCCGAATTTTGCACACCCCTAAGAACAAGAGGGATTCAGAGCCCTCTAGTTCTGTTCAGAGGCCTAAGAAAAAGGACAGACCTGAGGGGCCAGTTAGAGTGGGGGTCCCTGTTGCTCCTATTGGGATTTAGCCTTGTGGGGATTGTGGTAGGCTATAACAGCCCAATTTCAGTGAAAGAATAGTGGTTTCAGGACCACAAATCCAAGTCAGAAAGAAAATTTATTTTAATATTATTGCATAATTTATATTATGATAAGAATGTTATATGAAAATACTGATAAAAAAAATTTATTGATTATGTACTTAATTGTGGAAAGGACAAAATTGCATACAATGCAAAAGTTGAAATCTAGTAGCTATAAGTACCAAATAGCTATAGAATTCAAAACTTGATGTCCTTATATGGTAATTAGACCATTAAAGAAAAGTGACTAGATATTTTTGATGAATCATCAATGGAAAAATTAGAAAAGGATAAGGACTAAATTGGAAATGAGAAAAATTAATGGATGATAAATAATTAATAAGAAATAATATCATTTTATATCATTTTCATCCCCAAAAATTTGATGGAAACCCTAGGAGAGAGAAAGGAAACTTTCTTAGGTTAATTAGGTATGCTTTCTTGTCCCGGTTTTAGTAATTTTATATTTTTTAAATTGGGATAATTTAATCTATCTATTTTCAGGATTAATTTGAAAAGTTATCAAAGCATAGAAGTTTTTCCATGGATGAATATGCTAAAAATTTGAAATTTATGGTAGAAAATGAAAGGTTGTTGATAGATAAACAACTTTTACAAAGTGAATTTTGATGAAATTGTGATTTAGGGACGAAATTGTAAAGTTACAAAATCTATGAAAAAAATTTGATTTTTATGAAATATATGGACTTTTTTTGTTATATATGAAAATCGGCTAGACTTGGAATAAGGGATAAATTGCATGAATTTCATTTTCAGGCCTAGGGATGAAATTGGAATTTATAAAAAGTTTAGGAGCAAAATAGTAATTTTTTCTAGTGTAAATTGATTCCAATTGAATATGAAAGGCGATAAATTGATGATTAAATTCATTTATATAGATCCGAACAACTCAAATTCGAAGCTAGATCGAGGAAAAGAAAAAGTTTTAGATTAGTAGAATTTCTTATACAGACAATTAATATGGTAAGTTTATGTAACTTAACTATACATGTTATTATGTTTGAATTGAATGTTGTATTTGAATTGAATATGATATGTATTTATGTGAATTATAAGGATGTTATAAATGCATGAAATAATCATATGCCAAATCAAATCTAGAAAATGTTAAATTTCGTTTGAACATTGAATTTTGATGGATAGGTGATTGCCTGTACTGAAAGTGGTTGTGCATATGTTGCAGATGGTATTTAGCTCAGATGAGTAATCCTGATATAGCCCTCTCGAGCATATTGTTAAATAGTTCTTGTGAGCATCCTGATCGGTAGTAATTTAGCATGTGTTGCACACTACTGCAACTCTGTGTGAGCGTCCTGGTATAAGCTCTTATGGACTTCCTGACATGGCTAGCTTGAACTACCTATTACCTTATCTGATGCTCCCTAATATTAACTCTTCAGAGTTATCTATTAAGCTCTATGATCTCCCTGAATTGAACTCTTATGAGTTTCCTTATTAGCCCAGATAAGTGTCTTGTTACATGGCTCATCTGAGCATCCTAATATGTGGCTTGAGAGTGTGCTCCCTGATTAAGTACCCTGATGGGTAGCCCTGATTATAAGTTAATGGAATACAGTTTTGTATAGCTTGTGTGTACTACCTGAGTATCCATCAAGTTTCAATGATTCAACGGATAAATCCCTAAAACGAGAAATTATGAGATTAAATGAACTATATCTTGAGTGCCCTTGAAATACCTGAAAGTGTATCATGATGAGCTTATCCATGTTTATTTGGTATACACGTGAAATATGTGACTAACTTGTTTAATTGAGTGTTTGTGATTAGGAAAACTTGCCAACTTGTTGGGAAGCATGTTATTATTATGCTTATTTAAATAAATATGATTGGTAAGTTTAATTCATGTTATACGAACTTACTAAGTATAAATTGCTTACTAGGTTTTCTTTTCTCTATTTTATAGTGCTCGGAAGCTCGTAAAGTTTGGATGTGGGTTGGAGCAACATCACACTATCTTTCACCTCATTTTGGTATAAATAGCAAACTTGTTTTGGAACAATGGCATGTATAGGCTAATGGTAACAAGTAAGAGTATACAAATGTTTTAGTTGTAACCTAGGCATTGGAATGGCTAGTAATGGTATGGCTAATGTTGCATTGGTATATATTTTTAAGGTGAAATTATGATAAATACATATGTGTTTAGCATGGATTAATTGAGTTAGATTAAACATGTATGATTATAAAAGGTAAGATTATAAACTTGAATTCATAAGATGAAACATCATGTTAGATGATAATATTGGCTTAGTTATAATGCTTGAATTGGTTGGTATATGATTGCAAGTATTGGTGTAGGTTTTTGGCAAATTTGGGTGAGAAATAAGGCTAGGAAATGGCCTTATTTTGTCCACATGGGTAGACACACGAGCGTGTGTCTTAACCGTATGTGACACATGGCCTGGTGCATGGGCATGTGGTCTGGCCCTATGTCCCCTGCATCTTAAAATTTAGAAACAGAATGCTTAGAATTGGGCACACGAGCAGAGACACAGGCATGCATCTTAGCTGTGTGAAACACATGGCCTAGCACACGGGCATGTGACTTGGCCGTGTGACCCATGCACTTAATTAAAAAGTCAGAGAGTTACACGGGTTGGGGACACGGGCGTGTGCCCTACCTTATATGCCACACGGCTTGAGTCATGGTTGTAGTTAGGAGACAATATAAGCCTTCTTTCAAATGATGAATGAATGGTTTACTGACATGCAACCTACTCTTCAACCGGTTCTTGACATGCCACAAGGTACTGATCTTGTTAGAACTGGTAAGCCTTCGGTAGATAAAATCTGTAAATATAGGGCAGAAGAATTTAGGGCTATTGCCAAAGATGATCCGAAAAAGGGCCAAATTTTGGTTAGAAAATACTATTAGGGTTCTGGATGAATTGTCTTGTACACCAGCTGAGTGTTTGAAATGTGTTGTATCTCTACTAAAAGACTCGATTTATTAGTGTTGGAATACTTTGATTTTTGTTGTGCTAAGGGAAAATGTTACATGGGAGTTTTTCCAAATAGAATTCAAAAAGAAGTACATTATCCAGAGATTTCTGGATCAAAAAAAGAAAGATTTTCTAGAGCTTAAATAAGGAAATATGACTGTATCTGAATATGAGTGGGAATTTATTTGATTAAGTAAATATGCCAGAAAGTGTATTCTGACTGAAGTTCCTATGTGTAAACGGTTTGAAGAGGGCTCGAATGAAGATATAAAACTGTTAGTCAAGATTCTTCAATTAAAAGAATTTGTTGTACTAACTGAACAAGCACACAAAGCTGAGGAAGTGAATAAAGAAAAGAAGCAAAAGATCTATGGGCAAGTCACAATCATTTGCTTCAAAGAAATCAAATAAGTACCATGATCGTTCTACTACATTTACGGGGTATTCTAAAAAAGAGCTAGGCTCTCAACGTTCTAACCCGAGATCTCCGTCTCCATCTGTTAATGGTGTGGGAAGTGTTGGTAATCCTAAACTGAAATGTAAACACTGTAACAAATTTCATTTTGGGGAGTGTCGTTTGAGAAGTGGAGCTTGTTATAAATGCAGTTCTCTTGATCATTTCCTTAAAAATTGTCTGGAAAGGATTGAAAAAGATGCAAATCAGACTTTGAAGCCAAGTAACCCCACCTTGAGAGGTAGACCACCCCGTCAACCCAACAATTTCAGTGGTAGTCATGGTGTAATGAAAGATTCAACTGTGATATCTGAAGCACAAGCACCAGCTAGAACATGTGCTATTCGTGCTAGAGAAGGTGCATCTGCACCAGACGTCATTACTGGTACATTTTCTCTACTTGATACTGACATAACTGCTTCGATTGATCCTAGTTCAACGCATTCATATATATGCACAAATTTAGTGTCTTTTAAAAACTTACCTATTGAGTCCATTGAATTTGTGGTTAAAGTTTCAAACCTCCTGGGTCAGTTTGTGATGGTAGATAAAATTTGTAAAAATTGTCCGTTAATGGTACGGGGTTATTATTTTCTAGGTGATATGATGTTGTTGCCCTTTGATGAAGTTGATATAATTTGGGGAATGGACTGGTTAACTCAGCATGATGTAGTGGTGAATTGTAAACAGAAATATATTGTAACACCCCTATCCTGTAACCGTTTCCAGAATAGGTAAGGGGCGTTACTGGATATTCAGAACAGATTAGAACAGAATATTCACAGATTATAGCAAGATTCAAACATAAAGTCCCTTTTTAGAGATCTACAAGACCTTGAACATGCAATGAGATAGGGTTGGGACTAAACCGAACTCATTCATAAACTTCAAAACACTTGCAAAATTTTCCAAATTGAGGAGGTCACACGCCCGTGTGACCAGGCCATGTGCCTCACACGAGACTCAGGCACACCCATGCACCAAAGTCGTGCTAAAATAGAGCAAGTATACTGACTTTTTACCACGGCCACAAGACACGTCCGTGTGTTTTGGCCATGTGAGTTTTTATACCATTACTGGAAAATTAGCATAGCCATAGAGCACGCCCGTGTGCCATAGCCGTATGGCACTAAGCAGACTTGGTTTAAGTCATACTTTCTACCCAATTAAGGCAATTTCACAAATGTGCTTAAAACAAAATTTAGCCAAAATAAAAACCAACCAATTCAAGACCTAAAACATTTATCTATACGATCATAACATTCATACACCAACCTCATGCCAAAGAACAACCATTTCATAGGTGATATCCATAATTAAAACTCATGATTTATATCTCATTCAAACACCAACCAAACTTACCTTTCATCACCTAAATTTCAGAACAAGATATCCATTTCTATAAGGACATTCATTCATCAATTTCATGCCAACTTTTGCACCATTCAAGATACCAAACAAAGCATATTCCCATGCCTTAACCACATCACATGACTTATACACATACAACTCAAAATCATAACTTAGTCATTCTAGCCTATACATGCCATACTTAAACTTTGTACATTCAAAAGGTACCAAAATTGAGCTCGATAGTGTGGTAACGATCCTTGACTATCCCCGAGCCCACAGTAGCTACGATATCTGTAAAACAGTTGAAAGAATAAACAGAGTAAGCTACATTGAGCTTAGTAAGCCAAATATAAAAATATGCAATTCATAAATGCGATACGATAACCATTTCGCATAGATAATTCACAAATCAGAATTACTCTTTTAATACATACGTCTAGTTCACACAATTAGCATACCTTCCATACTCGAAAATTCAGTACAAAACAGACGTGCCTGAGATAGACACATAAGGTATGCATTCATTCATTTCTCAAAATTTCTCCTCAAATCATTCAGAAATGTTACAAAACTTATAAATCTCATACAATGCCGATGTCCCCAACGTGGTCTTACATGTCATTCAATATTGATGCCACTGTCCCAGATAGGGTCTTACACGAAACATATATGATGCCAGTGTCCCGGGCACGGTCTTACACATAATTCTCTAATCAAATGCCTACGTCCCGGACGAGGTCTTACATGATATCATTTTACCAGTACATAATCAGAATTAACTCAAAATTAATACATCAGGCTCTCATGGCCATCCAAATACGGTTTATAATTCAAGAATTTATAATAAACATAAATATAACGCATTTTTGTATATTGACTTACCTCGTACTGATTTAGACGGATTCAAGCCGACTATTCAACGGTTTTGGACTTCCCTCGATCTAAGTCCGTTTTTCTTTGTTCTTGATCTAAATCAATTTAAAATCAACCATTAAATCCTTCATTTCATTCAGTTCAATCTAGGGGTGAGCATTCGATTGAATCGAATAAAAAATTTTCGAGTTAATCGAGTTTTCGAATCTTATTTTATCATTCAAACTTCATTTGAAATTTTCTCGAATAGAGTCGAGTGAGATAGAATTCGAATCGAATCGAATCGAATATATTTGTTCGAGTTAAATTTTAAAAAATAATTTTGGGTTCTTGTAACCATTATCACCTATCGTAATAAAATTTTTCCACTATAATCAAACTTTTTATTAACTTTCATCACCTCATAATTTATTTATTAATCTTTTATATACGGGCTAGCTTTGTTGTTTGCTTAGTTGTTTCAATTATCTTCATATTCTTGTCACTATGTATTTTGGAATTAAAAAATATATTAAATGTAATAATGTGACTTTTTAATAAAAGTTATTTTAAAGATAAAATGTGAAATTAATACTAATATAAAATTTTAACACGAATAATTCATAGCATCATTAATATTTCAATTTTAATATAAATATTTAATATGAATAAATAATTCAATAATATAAATAATATAAAATGTGAAATTTAATTTAATAATATAAATAGCAGATATAAATAAAATTATTACTATTTATGTTTATGGGTTTTTTTAGATAATTTTAATTTTTTATTTGGGAGTAAATAGTGAGAAGTAAAAGTTCAGAGAGAAAATAAAAAGTTTTGGGAGTAAAAGTTTGAGGGAAAGTAAATAGGGAGAGTAAAATTTTGGAGGGAAAATATTAAAAAAAAATTGGGGAGATAAGTTTGGGGTAGATGGGGGCTGGGATGAAAAGGGAGTAAAAGTTTTAAGGGGAAAGTGGGAGGGAGTAAAAATTTTGGGGGAAAATAAAAAGTTTTAAGGGGTTTTGGGAATAAAATTTTGACGAAAAGTAAATAGGAGAGTAAAATTTTGGTGGGAAATGGATTTTGGGTAGATGGGGGGTTGGGATGGGAGGGGAGTAAAAGTTTTGGGGAGAAAGTAGGAAGGAGAAAAAGTTTTGAGGAAAAAATAAAAAGGTTTGAAAGTTTGGGGTAAAAATGTAAAATATTATAGTTTGATATTCAAATTATTCGAATTATTCGAGTTATTCGAAATTAAAAACTCAACTCGATTCGAACTCGAAATTCGAAAATAAATTCGAGTTGACTCGAATAACTCGAATAATTCGAATAACTCGATTCGTTTAACTCGAAATTCGAATTTTTTTCAATTTTTTCAAGTCGAATCGAGTTTTGCTCACCCCTAATTCAATCCACAAACACTTATTTAAGGCATTTTACATTTTAGCCCTCACATTTTCACATTTTGACACTTTGGTCACTAATTGACAAAAACATCAAATTTACAAAATTCAACTAAATACAAGCTCGACCGAATATTCATGGCTTTCATAAAAGCCCATATAATACATTTATCTCACAATTTAGTCCTCCCAAAATCTCATTTCTTTACAATTTAGCCCAATAACTCAAATTCATCAAAATTTCCAAGACAAACATGTTCATTCAACAATTATCCATGATAAACCATTCAATTCCATTACAAAGCTTCAAATAACAACAATGGAACTATTCATAATCTTCATCAAAAATAGAAATTGAGACATGGGCATGAAAGATTTCGAAGCAACGATCATAGAAACATAAAAATCATCAAAAACGGATTAAAAACGAACCTTTAATCAAGCTAGAAGCTAGCCGAATGCATGGAAGCTCTAAAACCTTTCTTTTTCTTTGATTTTCGGTGATGGTGGATGAATAATAAGCCATTTTATACCTTTTGTTTTATTTAATTCATGTTTAAAAAGTCATTTACCAATTTGCCCTTAATTAATAAGCTATGTTATCAACCATTATAAGGCTATCTATGTTAATTTCCACTATCCAAGGTCAAATTGCAACATAAGGACCTTTCATTTAATAAGCCGTAGCAATTGAACACCTTTATCAAAAAGAATGCAACTTTTGCATTTTCTATGCTTAAGTCCTTTCTCATAATTGAACACAGAAACAGATAAATTAAATCACAGAAATTTCACAGAAGTTAATACATATAATAAAAACATAGAAAATAATATTAAAATATTTTTCAGACTTGAATATGTGGTCTTGAAACCACTATTCTGACTAGTGTCCAAATCGGGATGTTACATATATTGTATTAAAATGTCAAAATGGTGAATTATTTCATATTGAATCTGATAAATTGGATGGATTGTCTAATTTAATATTAGCCGTGACAGCACAGAGATATATCAGAAAAGGGCATGATGCCTACCTTATCTATGTGTTAGATACTAAAGTGTCTGAATCTAAGACCAAGGCAGTGCCAGTTGTTTGTGAGTTTTTTTGATGTGTAGCTTTACCACCAGTTAGAGAAATAAAATTTTCTATAGATCTTGTTCTAAGAACAACATTGATATCTATAGTACCCTACAGAATGGCCCCAACGGAGTTAAAAGAGTTGAAAGCACAGTTGAAAGAATTGACAGATAGGGGTTTTACTCGACCTAGTTATTCACCTTAGGGTGCGCCGATTTTATTTGTTAAAAAGAAAGATAGATCTTTGAGACTGTGTATCGACTACTGATAGTTCAATAAAGTCACAATAAAGAACAAGTACACATTGTCTCGTATTGATGACTTGTTCAATCAGTTGAAAGGTGCTACCGTATTTTTGAAGATTGATCTTTGTTCCGGCTACTATCAACTATGGATAAAAGATTCAGATGTGCCAAAGGTAGCTTTTAGAACCAAGTATGGGCACTACGAGTTTCTTGTGATGCCGTTTGGCTTAACTAATGCCCCTATAGTATTTATGGATCTGATGAAAAAAAATTTCAGATCGTATTTAGACATGTTTATCAATGACATTTTGGAATATTCCCAAGATGAAAAGGGGCATGCTGATCATTTGAGAATTGTACTGCAAACTTTGTGTGAGAAACAATTGTATGCCAAATTTAGTAAATGTGAATTTTGGCTACAGGAAGTTGGTTTCCTTGGACATATAGTGTCTGTAGAAGGTATTTGGATAGATCCAAGTAAAATTTCTGCTTTTGTTAATTAGATGCCATTGAAAAATGTGTCAAAAGTCAGAAGTTTTCTGAGATTAGCTAGTTACTATCGAAGATTTGTAGAAGGGTTCTTGATGATAGCTTTTTCGATGACTCGTCTGTTGCAAAAAGATGTGAAGTTTGAATGGTTTGATAAATGCCAGCAGAGTTTTGACAGATTGAACGCTTTGTTAATAGAAGCACCAGTGCTGGTTCAGCCTAAATCGGGTAAGGAATTTGTAATATATAGTGATGCTTCATTGAATGGTTTAGGCTGTGTTTTAATGAAAGAAGGTAAAGTAGTAGCTTATGCTTCTAGACAACTAAAACCACATGAAAGAAATTACGCCATACATGATCTTAAGTTGGCAGCCATTGTGTTTGCACTAGAAATATGGAGACATTATCTGTTTGGTGAAAAATGCCACATCTTTAGTAATCACAAGAGCTTGAAGTATTTGATGTTGCAAAAAGATTTGAAGTTGAGACAACGCATGTGGCTTGAACTATTGAAAGATTATGATCTGGTTATTGATTATCATTCGGGGAAAGCCAATGTGGTAGCAGATGCTTTAAGTAGAAAGTCACTGTTTACTTTACGAGCAATGAATACCCGATTATCATTGTCTGATGATGGTTCAATTGTAGCTAAATTAAAAGCTAAGCCGATATTTCTGCAGTAGATCTATGAAGCTTAGAAGAATGATAATGAGCTGCAAGCTGAACGAATACAATGTAAGTCAAATTTTGATTCAGAATTTTAGGTTGGGTCCGATGATTGCCTGTTATTTAGAGGTAGAGTATGTGTACCGATGAATTCAAAGCTAGTACAGAAGATTTTATACGAAGTTCATAGTGGTATTATGTTTGTTCATCTGGGGAGTAAGAAAATGTATAATGATTTGAAAAAGATGTATTGGTGGCCAGGAAAGAAACGGGATATTTCTGAATTTGTATCTAAATGTTTGATATGTCAGCAAGTTAAAGCTGAACATTAGGTGCCTTCGGGATTATTACAGCCAGTTACGATACCAGAATAGAAATAGACAAGAATTACCATGGATTTATATTAGGATTACCCCTGTCTCCGAAGAAAAAAGATGCCATTTGGGTAATTGTTGATTGGTTAACAAAGTCTACACACTTTATTCTGGTAAGTATGGATTTCTCTTTGGATAGATTGGCTGAATTATATGTGTCTAAGATTGTTAGATTATATGAAGTGTCGGTCTCCATTATTTCAGACAGAGATCTTCGGTTTACATCTCGATTTTGGAGCAAGTTACAAGAAGCTCTGGGTACACAGTTATATTTCAGCACCGCTTTCCATCCTCAGACTGATGGATAATCCAAACGTGTGATACAAATTTTAGAAGATATGCTTTGGTGTTGTGTGCTTGAAAGCTTGTAAAGTTTGTACGTGGGTCGGAGCAACATCACACTATCTTTCAGCTTATTTTGGTATAAATAGCAAACTTGTTTTGTAACAATGGCATGTGTAGGCTAATGACAACAAGTAAGAGTATACAAATGTTTTGGTTGTAACCTAGGCATTAGAATGGCTAGTAATCGTATGGCTAATGTTGCATTGGTATATATTTTTAAGGTTAAATTATGATAAATACATATGTTTTTAGCATGGATTAATTGAGTTAGATTAAAAATGTATGATTATAAAAGGTAAGATTATAACCTTAAATGCATAAGATGAAACATCATGTTAGATGATAATATTAGCTTAATTATAATGCTTGAATTGGTTGGTATATGATTGCAAGTATTGGTGTAGGTTTTTGGCAAATTTGGGTGAGAAGAAGGCTAAAAAATGGCCTTATTTTGTCTATACGGGTAGACCCACGAGCGTGTCAGACAAAATACTCAGAATTGGGCACACGGGCATGTGACTTGACTGTGTGACCCATGCACTTAATTAAACTACAAGTCAGAGAGCTACACAAATTAGGGACATGAGCGTGCCCTACATTATATGCCATACGACCTAAGAGATGGGCATGTCATTTTGTCGTGTGAGACACACGGCCTAACCACACAGGCGTGTGACCCCTGCACCTAGGAAAAATTTTGAAATTTCACAAAAAATTCTCTAAGATCCCGATTTAGTCCCGACTAATTTTTAATGTTTAAATTGGGCCTCGAGGGTCCAATCAAGGGACGATATGATTAATTTCGAATATGAATAGTGAATAACATGAATTATTTGTATTTGTTCTGTAAACTCTAATAATGCTTCACAACCCTATTCCGGTGACGGATATAGGTTAGGGATGTAACATAAGTACCATCCAGACAAGTTTTGGAGTATAAGGGCTTGTCTGATGTGTGGGTCTTTGAGCACTATATTAGAGAGTGTCCACAGGGGGCAAATCAGATGCAAGCTTTAGGACCGAGTTTGGTACAGCCTCAGAGGGCAGTTCAGCAGCCACTTAGGGGACGTGGACCGGTTAGGGGTTGAAATGGTATGGGCCGTGGACAGAGAGCACTGGGCAGAGGTATTGGTTAGACTAAGGCGAGGCAACTTGGATTGGTCTATGCTGCTTGGCACCGAGATGATAGAGATGCTCTAGATGTTAGCACTAGTACATTCTTAATTTTTGATGTACCTTATACTGCTTTGATAGACACATGTTCTACGCACTCCTATGTAGCTAGTTTTATTTCTAAAAATTTGGGGATTTTTTTCAGAGCACTTCTAGTGAGGTTACTTTACTGAGTCTGTTGGGGCAGTCTGTTAGGGTTAATAAACTTTATAGGAGTGTTCTATTAATGGTGCAAGGGACTGTTTTCTGGAAAATCTGATGGAGTTACCGATTGGGGAATTCAATCTGATTCTGGGTATGGATTAGTTGGTTGAGCACTAAGTTAGTTTGGATTGTGCGACTAAGAGGGTCGTTTTAAGGACTGAGGATGATAAGGAGGTGGTTATGATCGGTGAATGTCGAGATTATTTGTCCCATTTGATCTTCGCTCTTCTGGCTGAGAAATTGGTTTGGAAAGGGTGTGAAGCGTATTTTGCTTATGTCAGTGTTCTGCTTCTGGGGACTCTTCTATCGAGGGTATCAGAACTATGAGAGATTTTCTGGATGTTTTTCCTAAGGAGTTATCGAGTTTACCTCTGAATCAAGAAGTTGAGTTCGACATTGAGCTTTTACCGAATATAGCTCTAGTGTCCATCGCTCCCTATCGAATGGCACCGAAGGAGCTTACAAAGCTTAAGGTTCAACTTTAAGAGCTTCTGGATCATAGGTTCATCTGTCCTAGTGTGTCTCCATGAGGGGCATCGATTTTGTTTGTGAAGAAAAATGATGGCACCATAGGGATATGTATTGATTATCCACAGTTGAATAAATTGACTGTGAAGAATAAGTATCCACTTTCGAGGATCGACGATTTATTTCATCAGTTTTGAGGGGCTTCGGTGTTTTCCAAGATTGATCTCCGTCCTGGGTATCAGCAGCTTAGAGTTAAGGAGATGGATGTTCATAAGACTGCACTTAGGACTCGTTATGGACATTACGAGTTCCCAGTTATGCTTTTTGGTCTAACAAATGCTCCAGTTACATTCATGGATTTGATGACCGAGTTTTCCAACCATTTCTGAATCAGTTCATCCTGGTTTTCATTGACGATATTTTGGTTTGGTTTTCATCAACGATATTTTGGTTTACTCTAAGACCGAGGATGAGCATATTAGAGTAGTACTTCAGATTCTTTGTGAGAAACAGCTCTACATTAAGTTAAGCAAGTGTGAGTTCTGCTTGCAAAAGCTGACTTTTCTAGGGCACATAGTTTCTGTTGAGGAGATCCATGTTGATCCGAGAAAGATCTAGGTTGTGCTTGATTAGAAACAACCTAAGAGCGTATCTAAAATCTGCAGTTTTCTGAGTCTTGTAGGTTATTATCGGTAGTTTGTTGAGGGATTCCCTTTGATTGTAGCTCCTTTAACTAAGCTTCTGCGTAAGAGAGTTCCTTTTGTCTGGACTGATGCACAACAATAGAGCTTTGAGAAGCTCAAGTCTATTCTGACTCATGCTCTTGTTATGATACAGTTTGAATCTAGTAAAGAGTTTCTAGTCTTTAGTGATGCATCGCACGTCAATTTGGGATGTGTTTTGATGCAAGATGGTAAGGTTATGGCTTATGCAACCTGTCAGCTTAAGGCACACAAAAGGAATTATCCGATGCATGATCTCGAGTTGGCTGCTATGGTTTTTGTGTTGAAGATCTGGAGGTACTGTCTGTATGGTGAAAGGTGTATCATCTATACTGATCACAAGAGCCTCAAGTATCTTCGTACCAGAAGGAGTTGAATCTTAGGCAGTGTCGATGGATTGAGTTGCTCAAATATTATGATTGCACGATAGATTATTATCCGAGTAAAGCCAATATGGTGGCAGATGCTTTAAGTCGTAGAGTGATGACTGATCTGAGAGTGATGTTCGCTCACCTTAGTTTGTTTAATGATGGGAGTCTGTTAGCTGAATTGAAAGTTAAGCTGACTTAGATTGATCAGATTCGGGATAAGCAGTTAGGGGATGATTCTCTGGGTTTGCAATTCTGTTAGATTGAGAGTGGCAGCACTTTAGACTTTGGGCTGGATAATGATGGAGTTTGTGTTTTTGAGGTTAGATCTGTGTGTCGAATGATTCTGATTTGAGGCGGTCGATTATGAAGGAGGTGCATAGTAGCCCTTATGCTATGCATCCCAGTGGTAATAAGATGTATCGAGATCTCCGTGAACTGTACTGGTAGCTAGGTTTAAAGCGTGAGGTTACGGATTTTGTAGCTCGATATCTAACATGCCAGCAAATTAAGGCTGAGCACTAGTTGCCTTCGGGTTTGTTACAACCTGTTAAGATTCTCTTATGGAAATGGGAATGAGTGACGATGAACTTCGTTAGCGGGTTATCCTTGGCACCCACTAAGAAGGATTCTGTTTGGGTTACCGTGGATCAATTGACCAAGTCCACTTATTTTATTCCGGTTCAGATAGACTACTCTCTACAGAAGTTAGCAAAGCTTTATATTTCTGAGATTGTAAGACACCATGGGGTTCCTGTTTTGACTATTTCTAATACAGATCCTCGCTTCACTTCTCGATTTTAGAAGAAATTGCACGAGGCTTTGGGTTCGAGATTGGACTTCAGTACTACATTCCATCCTCAGACCGATGGTCAATCTGAGAGGGTGATTCAGATACTGGAAGATATGCTCCAGGTTGTGTAACTGATTTTTGAGGAAATTGGAAGGATTATCTATCATTAGCTGAGATTGCCTACAAGAACAGTTTCCATGCTAGCATTCAGATGGCACCTTATAAGGCTTTGTATGGTTGTAAGTGTCATATACTGCTATGTTGGACTGAGTTGGGTGAACGTCAAGTTTTTGGTCCTGAGTTGGTTTTTGAGACCAAAGATAAGGTTAGACTGACTCGAGATCATCTGAAGGCTACTTCTGATAGACAGAAATCTTACGCGAATTTGAAAAGAAAAGATATTGAGTATTGTGTGGGTGACTTTGTGTTTCTTAAGGTTTCTCTGTGGAAGAAAGTTCTGATATTTAGTCTTAAGGGCAAGTTGAGCCCTAGGTTTATTAGGCCGTATCAAATTTTGAAGCGTGTGGGACTGTATTCACAATATGTTTCACGTTTTGATGTTGAAGCGGTACCAGTCTGATCCATCTCACATTGTCTCTGTTAAGGAGATCGAGTTTAGACCGACTTGACTTTTGAGGAGGAGCCGATTCAGATTCTGGATCATGATATTAAGGTTCTGAGGAGCAAGTCAATACTGTTAGTAAAGGTTCTGTGGCGGAACCATGGCATTGAGAAGGCCACGTGGGAACCTAAAGACTCGATGCGTTAGCAGTTTCCTCATCTGTTCTGATCAGGTAAATTTTGAGGTCGAAATTTCTGTTAGGGGGTAGAGTTTTAACGCCCTGAATAATTTGTTTTTGTTTCTGTAAATTCTAACATAAAAATATATGTCTGCTTCAATGGTTAAGGGGTTTGAGTGTGTCTGAGAGGTCTTGGGTTCAAGTCCCACCTTTAGCAAATTGTGTTAGTTTTTTTACTCCAAGCCTTACCCTTGTTGAGTGGGCTTATATATAATTGTCTATAAATGCATATCAGAATGAGCCTGCTGGTTTGAGTGGTAAAGGAGTTGGTGTATTGGAGGCTCTATGTTCAAATCCCTAAGTTAGCAAGGGTGTTATATTTTTGCTCTGTTATCTGATAGAGTTTCGGTTGATTTGAGATTCTAGGATAGTTGGATAGTTAGTGGGGAGTTAGGATTTTAATGGGATTGTTAAATAGATTATAATTTTTTTATTTTGTTTTTTTTCCCCAAAATTCTCTTTCTTTTTCCCCAAAATTCTCTTTCTCTTTGGCATTCCTGTTGCCTTTTCTCTTCTGTTCAATTTTCTCTCCCTTTTTCCTTCTCTATTTTCTCAATTCGCTTTCTTTTGCGCAATTTCTGGCTGGGTTCGTTCGGTAAGTCTTATTTTGATTAGAATCTTAACGCCTTTTGGCTAAGTTTTTATGAAGGGGTTTGTTTTTGTTACTCTCGATTTAGGCGAAGGATAAGAATCAGCTTCGGCTCCTACAGCAAATTAAGTGCTCGGGGTTTTCATTTGATAACGATAAGTATTCGCATGTTTGATTGGCGTTGTAGGGCTTCATTTGTGAAATAATTACTGTTGAGTTTTCATAGGTGTTACTAAATTTGGGTTCTAGAATGTTGATTTTTAAGTTCTGGTGGGCTCAAGATTGCGATAGTGTCAAAACCATACCAGGTGTGTTCCCAAAACGTAAAAAATCAAATCTTGACAAAAGCCGAAAAATTATTTTGTTGACACCACATGGGTGTATGGTCGCCCGTGTGGTTGGCTGTGTGCGATGGCATGGCCGTATGATTGATGAAGGTATGGTCGTACGCAAGACAAGGCCGTGTGATGTGTGGGTGTGGCCGTGTGGGTCACACAGGCTAGGTTGAATAGGGCGTGTGGACCCACTAGGGCACGTTACAAGGGCGTGTGAGTTCTGGGCCAAGCCGCGTAGGCCACACAGGCAAGACCAATTTGGGCGTGTGGGCCATCTGAGCGTGTAGGCCCATACGGGCATATGGGCTCATCTTCTTGGAATTCTACCTAGGGTCGCACATGTCATTCTGATCAACTGTGGGCATACTGTAGGGTCGGTAAAGGCCAACCAAACCCTTAAACTATGTGATCTGATAGTCTGATGTTCTGGTCTGAGTATGATATTGTTATGCTTGTCTGATTAGTCTGATATATATATTTGATATCTATATATGAGCATGTAAGCATGTTAATCTGTATTAGTATTATTTATAAGTAAATCTATATCAGTATTCTGTATCTGCATTTGGGGCAGGATTTGTATATATAGAGGAAGTGTTCTGAAAGGTGACATTCGCCTATATTCTGGCAGCTTGGCTGCACATTATCTAACTTATGCCGTAATGGCACGATATGGTGTGTAGGGATGGGTAGGTATTTTTAACACCACGTGGTGTGCTGGGATGGTCGGTGTTGGTGTGTAAAGGATAGGGTAGGATTCTGTATATTTTGAGCTCTATATCTTATTCTGATGACTGTATTTGAAATGGGCATGAGCCCGAATTTGTATCCGATTGCATATGAGATTTGTGTATATTTGCATGCTTAAATCTGTTGGGTTACACACTGAATTTACAAAAACTCACATCTGTTTGACTGTTCTATTCAGGTAATCCACAAACTTAGGCGGATCGGTGCGGCAAAGACTCCGCGGTGACCACTCTACCCAGAACTGTTATGTTTAGTACTACTTTGGTTTTTTTTTTTTAAATTTCCTTATTTAATTCAGAGTTATAATTTCTGGGACTCTCTAGACTGTATGATTTTTTATTTGGTTTGGTTTCATTTGCTTGATTTCCCATGCTTTAACAAAATGTTTTATGACAACGACGATTTTACGCCAACAAAGGTTTTCTAAAAATACAACCAGATTTCCAAAATATAATGTTTACATTAGACGTCCGCTGTCAAATTTTTTCTCGCTAATCAACCAATTAACTAACATTTTCCACAAATGATATAAAGGATTGTGACACCTCTGGATTCGACCATAACGTCTAGGTCGGGTTTGGGGTGTTACAAAAGCATTCAGAAAATTTATTATGATTTTCTTCGAAATGGAGAAATGAAATCATTTGAAAATGAAAGTGGGTTTCTCAAAAAATGGAAATGGAAATGGAAGTGAAATGAGAAATAATCAATTTGCAAATATATATATATATATATATATATATGAATTACTCAAAAATGATTAGAAGAATGAGTTTATTTTTTTAGGCAGTTTTAAAGCCCGAAAATGAAAATAAACCATTCAATCATAGTGAACAAGTTGAGTTGTGAAATATTGAATATATTTTCTTGAAAATTTTACCAAGGGTAAAATCGTCATAATTTTATTGGAGGTAAAATTGGGATGAGAAAATTATTTAATTGGAAAATTAATGTTTATTTTGGAAAATAAAAAATATGTATTGGGTTGGATTAAATTATAAAGTGTTGGGTTAAAAGTTCAGAAAACACATATAATTGGGCCCAATACAATGAGAGGCTCGAATCCCCATTAAATACATATGAGGGGAAGCATACCCCATTAGCCCCTCTTTGTAACACCCCTAACCCATCTCTGTCGCCCGATTGGAGTCACAGAGTATCACGATAACATTTCAAGCATTTAACATTTACTTTTTAACAAAAATATTCAAACGTAATGATAATAATTCAAATCACATACCAATCATAACTAATTGTACTTAAACAGATTTTAAAACGTGTTTACAAAGCCCTAAAAATAAATTGGAAACACTCTAGGATCAATTCAAAACAAAATGGAAAACGTTGGGAAAAATTTTAAAATTTTGGAAACAGGGGACTCACGGCTATGTGTCATAACCTAGACCATGTGGATATTCGAAGTCCAAACACAAAGCCGTGCCCCTGCCCATGTGTTCGCCTATGTGGGAATCAATGTTGGGTCACACGGTCATGTCACTAGCCGCGTCTCAGACCATGTAACTAACTATTTTAAGACACACAGCCGTATCGCAGGCCGTGTGAAACTTGCTCCTTAAGTTAATGAGACACACGGCCTTGTGGCAGCCCGTGTCCTAGGCTGTGTGTACCCCAAATTGCTTCAAAAATAAGGAAATCTTATACCTAACTTGGCTACAACACCATAATAAAATCATGACAAAAAACACTCTCATACAAGTCCAAATATGCCAATTGCCTATAATTCAAGTGCCTAACCAATGTGCCCTCAGTGACACCACAATTCAATATTCATTCAATTAGTTCAAATCTTACACTTCTATACATCTAATCCGTACCTTTTATGAACAAATACTAACTCAATAAATCATGCTATACATTTCTCAAAATAACCAATCTCATTAAACTTATAGCGTGCAAGCAAATTCAACCATCACAAAACATGTTCCATAAACACATATCTATCTATATATATATATACACAAACCTATAATATCATATTCAAAAGATTCAACTTCTAGGACATATTTGCACCCTAGGTACATGCCAAAAAACACAAAAGAAAACATCACCAACGTTGAGTACGAGATTCTTGTAGGATGCTGAGACCGAGTCTACTATTTACCTAACCTGCAAACATGGGAACCAATCCACATTAAGTAAATTTCACTTAATTTAAATAACCGCAAGTATATCCAAAGCATTTGAATTTATTCCTCAACTTTAATAGTATAATTCAAGAAATATATTATATCTTTCAATTAATAAATATATGTAAGTAAATATAATTCTTCCTTAGTAATACCTATAACCAACCTTCTCCAATGGTTTATTTAAACTTATCATATGGTCCAATCGATACATGGCACTTGGTGCCTAGCGGATAAACAACAAAAGAGTTTGCGCCCATGTGTGCCCCGCACTAGTCAGAAAACTGACGGAAGTTGTGCCTAGCACTAGTCAGATAAACTAACGAAAAAAATAGTGAGCCCAGCTCTAGTTGAATAAACCAACAATATTCGCTCCTAGTGCTAGTCGTATAAACTAACGAATGTGTGCCCAGCACTAGTTAGATAAATTGATGGAAGTTGTGCTCAGTGTTAGTCGGATAAACTGATAAAATAAATAGTGAGCCCAACTCTAGTTGGATAAACCAACGATATTTGTAATTATTTATTTCCACAATTTCGTCATTCATCAATTAACATCATCATTCAATTATATATACATAAGATTGTATATCAAGTATTTAAATAACATTAAATAAATAAATAAATAATAGAAAAGTTAAGTTTGAGACTACGAACTTACCGAATTACGAAGGCTACTAAAAACGAAGACGATCACTCGATAACCTTCTCCTTTCCACGATTAGCAATCGATTCACTTGATTTTTTTTATCTAAAAACAATAATTTAATTTAATAATTCAACCACCAAGAATATTTATACTCAAACAATTAACCCTTTCAACAAATTTCACATCTTTGCATTCAATAAATATACCATTCAATCTTTAATCCAAAACCCCCAAATTTTAGTTTTCCCGAATCAATTCCCATCAAACCAATATTATACTATTTTCTAGCATTCCCTTAACAACTATAATTCACGATTTAAACCATGTTATTTTGAATTTAAAACATTTAAGTCCTTAGAGATTAATATCAACAAAAATCACCACTCAATTTGACCAAATTAGCCCACCAGACTTTTAATTTAATCCATCACCTCAAGGACATTTAACATTCGAAAAAAAAGTACATACACTCTTCATGATTTATCAAATTATTCCTTAAACATACACTCTTCACGATTTATCAAATTAATCCTTACTTAAGCTTGGTCTAGCTTCAACGATTTTAAAAGTGAAAATTTTACTATAGTGATAGTTCAAACACCTTTATATATATAAATATAATCTCATAATCACTCAGAAATTTAAAATCCAACAAAATAACACCAATCATTTAAATTTCTCATCAACAGTAACTTCCACAAATATAATTAATTCTCAAAATTTCAACATTGACAAGTTAACTAAAAAAATTAAGACTTCAAAAACACAAATTTCATGTAAAAATAACCAAAATTTACTAACCAAATTAAACATGCAACAAAGAGCTCTTGGCCATGCAACTTCTCCCCCTTTCCTTTTTGTTTCGAAAAGAAGAAAATTAAAGAAATTTAGCTTGGCTTTCTTCTCCCTACTATTATTAATAATAATATATACCCTTTTATAATAAATTTTAACTTAATTATTATACTAACTTAACATATATAATACTATAATATTTACTAAAACCGTCCACCATCACATACTTATATAAATAATGGCTTGTTTATTTAATAAGTTCATTAATATAGATCCACTTATAATTTAGTATTAATTCCTACTTTTATCACTTATTTGATTTAGTCCATTTACTTTAATTAAACACTTAATACTTAAAATTATATAACTATCATTCAATTCCCTTATAAGGCAATTCCAAATACATTTAATGAAAATATTTATGAACCCGATTCACAGGAATAGAGTCCCGGAAGCACATTTCTCAACACCCTTGACTTTCAGGTCATTACATTCTCCCTCTCCTAGTTGGACTACGAAGTTGTTTTTCTATTTGAAACAAACCTCTACAATTCAACAAGGGTTCTACATTCTCTTCTTATAAATAGATGGCATCAGTAGAACTATTTACATAACTTGGAGATTGTTACTTTGCAGAAACATATAGAGAATTTATTCTCAACAATTAAATATATTTTTCCAGAATAACAATCTACTAGTTTCTATTAAAGAAGAGAGAATTTTTGTTTTCACCTTAATGATAATGTAATAGCCCATTTTTTAGTGGTGACGGAACAGTGGTTTCGAGGCCATGAATTTTCATTGTGTCAACTCGTAAATATTTGTAAATATTATTTTTAGAATATTTACAAAGTCATTAGAGTCCTATTAAAATTTGGTTAAGAAATTTTAACGTTTATATAGCTAATTTAAGAATAATGACTAAATTGTAAAAGCTGCAAAACTTGTTAAATATTGCATTTGGTTGATTTCATAGCCTAATTAATAAATGAGGGAGGGCCAATAATGCAATTAGACCTTATATTATTTAGTGGACGGTCTAGTATGGTATTTAAAGTAATTTTTATTATTTTTAAAGGTTAAAAAGGTAAATAAATATTAATTAAACAAAAATAAAACCTGAAATTATCATCTTCTTCCTTAATTTTTCATGCTAAAAATGAATTTCCATTTTTTTTTATGCTTAGAGAATCGGTCAAGTTCAATACCTTGCATATGAGTGATTTCTCTACCCGTTTCTTGTAATTTTTATGTTTTTGAGATCGTTGCAACTAGGTCCAGCTAGCTCATGCCTCCGTTTTTGAATCTGTTAAAAATTTATAAGTTGCCATTGATGAATCTTGGTTGCTTTTTACGATAAATATGTGTTTGAAGCTTTGATTGTGATTTTTGGTTGTTTTGTAAAGTGGTGTTGGTTGGTTTTTTTATTAAAGGATTAAATTATTAAAATGTTAAAATGACATGGTTTATTTGTGAATAAGAGGTGCTTTGTGGACTTTCTGGAAGCCTTGAATATTCGACTGTAGATTTTAACTTGAGAAAATGGTTAATTTGAATATTTTAGAGTTAAGGGACTAAATTGTAAAAGTTGTGAAAGTTAGGGGCAATTGTGTAATTTTAAAAAATAAAATGGTATAAAATGTAGAATAAATTAGAATATGAAATGTAAGCCAACAATTTAGAATTTTATATTTTAGATCAAGACCTTGTAGATTTACGTGGAAAAAGAAAAATTACAGAATAGTCCCTAAACATCTGCAACTATTACAATTTAGTCCAAGTAAGTTCGTTCGGTTTATAATTCAATATTTATATGAATTGTATAATGATATGATATGAAATAGTTGATATTAATTGTTTAATTGATGATATAAAGTTGTTGGGAAAATGTTATTGAATTTTGGTACTTAGGTTGGATGAACGGGAGATAGAGTACAACTGAATGACGGGGTGTGTAACGCCCCAACCTTTTATCTCTACTTCTGAAACTATTGAACACAAATATCTATTTGCTTCAATGGTTAAGTGTTCTGGGTGTGTGTGTGAGGTTCCAAGTTCAAGCCCTACTGTTGGCAAAATTTGTTAATTTTTGGAATAAAGCTTTTCCATTGTTCAGTGGGCTTCTATTTAATTGTATGTTATTTCATATCAGAATGAGCCTACTGGAGAGTCTGTGTGCTGGAGGTCTTGTGTTTGAATCTCTGCACAAGCGAGAATGTTAATCTTTTTATTCGGTTTTCTAATAGAGTTTTACTGAAGTTAGATTTTGAGTAGTAGGTTGTTAGTCGGTTAGTGGAGAGATTTTCGAGGAGAAAATGGTGGGGAGTTATGGAAATTCTATTTTGATTATTATTGGGAAAAATTTCGGCTCTCTCTCCCCTCCCAAAAATTTTTGACGTTAACTTCTGTTCTCTGTCGTTTTTCCCTTTTTCCTCTTTCTCCCTTCATTTCTATTTCTTGGATTATGCTCCTACTTCTCGTTAGTTCGGCGTTTCGCATTATTCTGGTAAGTAGGGTTTTACTATCTGTAGTGTAGGCTTTCAACTTGATTGGTGTGCACTCAATCATGGTGTTGGCATTTTGGTATGTAAGTTAGAGACTAATTTCTGCATATTTATGGTATAGGAGAAGGTGGGTTCAATGAAGTTTCATTCTAACAGCTTAAATCGCGTTGGGATATGTTGTTTCATCAGTAAGTCTTGTGCAAAAATTTAGATTATGTGTTATTTCATACTCGACTGTTAATGGGATGTTTGAACGTGGTGTTATAGGTTTTAAAGGCTTCAGGAGTGGCTTCGTAGCATAATGGTGTGTATTTGAAACGCAGAAAAACGAGATTCGGCAGAAGCCAAAAAAAATTTTGTCGATGCCACACGGGTGTGTGGTCGCCCGTATGATAGGCCGTGTATGATGACACGGCCGTGTGATCGACGAAGGCCAGGTTGTGTGTAAGACAGCCGGAGTGAAGACGTGTGAGCCACACGGGATAGACCAAATTGGGCGTGTAAGCCATACGGGCAGTTCACACGGACGTCTATGTTTTTGAGCCAGGCCGTATGATCCATACGGGTAAGGCCAATCTGGGTGTGTGGACCACACGAGCGTGTAGGCCGAAAATTCTGTAATTTTGCCATAGGGTCGCACGGGTTGTCCTAAACAACTATGGGCCTACGGAAGGGTCGGTAAGGGATATCCAACCCTATAAACTAATGATATGATGCTGTGTTTATATGAAATAATACTATGTATGACTGATTTCTGTATATATGCCTACCTGATATATGAATAATAACATGACGAGCATGTTAATTTGTTATATGTATCTATTAGTTATATCTGATTGTTCTGTATCTGTTTTGGGGTGGGTTGATATATGTGGATGAAGTATTCTGAAAGGCGACCATCGCCTATATTCTGGCAGTATAGCTACACTCTATTTGTTATGTGTCACATCGGTACAATATGGTGTGTAGGGCTAGGTGGGTGTTTTAAACCCACATGGTGTGTTGGGATAGTCGGAGATGATGTGTAGAGGATAGGGGTAGGATTCTGATTTTTTATTCTGTATCTGATTTTGATATCTGACTCTGAATCTAAAATGGGCTTAGGCTCAGATCTGTATCTGACTGGTATTGATAGTCTGTATGTGTGCAGGCTTATTTCTGTTGGGTTATACACTAGTTTACGTAAAGTCACCCTTTTTGTCTACTCTGTACAGGTAATCCACAAACTTAGGCGGATCGGTACAGCGGAGGACTCGACGATGACCACTCGTATTTATACTGTTTCGTTTTAATTTGTGGTTTTATTTAATTTTGTCTTTAATTTTGAGAGTTTGTAATTTCTGGGACTTTCTAGATTTTTATAACTGTTTGATTTGGTTTAAACTTGATTATTAATTTTGTAACGGCTATACTAAACATGGTTTTCTAAAAATTGCGAACTGTTTTCCTGAAACACAATGTATTTCCTAAGCTTTCGCTAAAAGAAATGATTTAAGGCAAATCGACTGTTTGAACAAACGTTTTGAAATAATAAATTAAAAATTTGGAAATGGTTTTATTGTGATAACCCCGTTTCAAATCCATTCTATGTGACACCACCAGATTCGGCCATAATGTCTAGGCTGGGTTTAGAGTGTTACATTTAGTGGTATTATAGCTAGGTTGCAAAACTCAGCTGTGAATTTTGGGTTCTACAATGTGTTTTAAAGAATTGGTTTTCAAATGGTTTAAAACATTATGATTAAGTATGTGGTACACCGACTCTCCGGCGTCAATCTTGTAAGTGCTTCTGAAACTTAGATAGTTTATTTTGAAAATACTGTAGATAGCATACTCTGAAAATATTATAGTTAGAACGCTCTGAAATTGTAGTGAAAACGGATAGAGATTGAAACTTTCGCAAACATTTTTGAACTTTTGATACTTTATGCATAAAATATCTCTAATAAGAAACTGAAAACTGATTCATAAAACTTGTTAATGTAGATAAAACTTGAATCATATGATGAGCGCATAAGGTACTCGCAGACGTGGTACTCGAGGCCGAGGTAGAGGCCGTAGGGGGCTTGAGCTGAGCCCTCTTCTCTGGGCAGTATGTCAAATCTAGATATAAGTGAGACACCGTGTAACACCTCAAACCCAGCCCAGATGTTATAGCCGAATCTGACGTGTCACATCAAAGTATTGTAAAAAGAAACGGAATTGTTAGTAAAAGTTCATTTAATGTTCAAATCTTTTTGTGTTTGTGTTTATAAAATCATCCTGTCAAAAGCTTTCAAAAATTTAGACTTGTTGGCAAAACTCCAGACTTAATTTAAAACCCATCTAGTTTTTATTGCTTAAGAAAAATTCAGTAGATTACGTTATTAGGAGTTGAAAACGTCTTAGTAAAACTATTTCCATTTTTAATATTGTTAATTACTTAAACTGATCAAAAACCATGAAGATTAAAATGCGTCTCTTTCTTTGAAAACTGTTATTAATTTGAAAACCCGTTTATCCTACTCTAGCAGTTTAAAGCATGAAATCAAAGCCCAATTAAAAGTTAAAAATCCACAAAAGGCCTTATTACAACAATAATCAAAAACCCATTATGTAATTTAAGTAAATAAAATCAAAAGCTAATCAACAGCGATTGCGTGGTCACCTCCGAGTCCCTCTGCGGCCCAAATCATCTAAGGCTGGGGATTACCTGTACAGTTAAAAGAAAAGGGTGAGTTTGCGAAAACTCAGTGTGTAATCCCCGATCAGTCAAACAGAACAGTGCATCTAGATATAGTCCGGGCCTGAGCTCTATTCAGTACAGAACAGTCTAGGCTTTAGCCCTATACAATATCAGAGTGGGCCTAAGCCCAATACAGAGTCAATACAGTACAATGATGCACCCCATCCCAATCCAACCAACACACCACCCGTACTAACCAACACACCATGTGGGGATAAAATCGACCCACCTCGCCAACACACCAATATCGCAGCGAAGCTGCTAGCAGTAATAATGCAGCAAAGCTGCTAGTGACAGTAATCGTGGCACAGCCACTAGAATCAAAATATGTGGAAAAGCCACCAGTAATAGTATATACGTGGCAGAACCACTAAACAGTACTTCCTCCTAATCAAAATCCCTACCCCATGCAGTATGTTGTGACATAAATATTAAGTGTATGCAGTATGTCATGTTCAGAATCAGTCATATAAATATCATACACATCACTCAACCTACCATTAAGGGTAAAACGGTCTTTTCATTAGGTAGGGGTAGAATGGTAATTTTACCCCTCAGGTGTATTTTGGTCATTTTACTAGTTGTGGGGTTTCGGTACATGTAACAACCCTTTAGAAGGTCTACAGTCGTCTCGAACGACTCAGGTGACCTAAGTGGTCAAAATAGTGCAAATGGGCCTAAGGCCCATCACTCGGCCCAAATGGGCCCACATGCTCGTGTAGCCCATTTAACCCATATTCAGTCATGGTTATCCGATTTACAAAGTCCAGTCCAATAATTGTCACTTATTGTGGATTTCGTCCGTGTGGGGTCCACTAGCCCATTGGGCCCACACGGCCCATTTCGACTCACGTGGCCCATAATGGCCCAAGCCCACGAAAACGTACGTGAAGGCCTCTACAATTTATCGCCCATGCTTTGTGGGCTCAGTTTACCATACGAGCACTTGCACGCTTGTGAGGTCTTAAATGCAGAAGTTTCGACTTTCTGGCTTTTACCGATTTACAATTACAAAAGGGTGCGATTACACACCTTTTTCATGAAGTCGAGTGAACTGCTTACGCCCAACGCCTACATTCTAATCAGGCACATCGTTAGCCTATCATTTAATAAGATTTACAAACTTGAATCCCTAAATTGTCTATGCTACCCACCTTGAATTGCCAGTAAGAGCCTAACGCCTAAAAAATCGCTTAGCTAAAATTCAGATGAACATGGCTTGCTCAATAACTGCAACAAATCAAATCTTATTAAGGAATCGATTATAAATGTGGTTAAAACCACAAATAACACCTTAAAATAAACATGTGATATATTCGACCTATACCTTAAATAATGATGAGAGAAGGGCATTGATTACTTTCGGATCTCTTGCACTTCTTTGCTTAATAGAAATATCTAGAACCCAACGAGTATCCTATTACGAAGATGGAACGAGAAACAAGGTTAAAAAATTTGAGGAGAAGAACATTCGGTCTCTCAAGAGAAGGCAAGAATAACAGGTTTAACCAAAAAGTGAAGAACAAAAATATCTATCAATAATCAGGAACACTTGCAGAACTGAAATGGAGGGATTGAGTGCTGAGATTTAACCAAGATATGCACCCACAGTGATAAGCAGAATAACCGATTTGAGGAGAAGGAAACAAGAAATGTAAGAGAAAAGGAAAACAATCAATGAAAAGAAAAGAGAATGTGTATTCGTTCAGAGTTAAGAAGAAATAGAATGCAAAGGTTCGGCCATCACAGAGATAAACGAGAGAAGAAAAAGATGAATGAGGAGAGAATTCGCTCAAGAAAGGAGAAAAGTAAGGTACAGCCGAAAAAGAGACTTAAGGTTAAAAGAAGAAAGAGTTAAGATTCGGCTTAGAAAAAAGTCAAGAAAATGCCCCAAACAAATTAGTCACCGAGGTCGAGCATGAAATCGCAAAAGAAAGAAAAGAAACAGACAAGTTTGGTACTTAGGAAGAACCAAAACTCGAAGTGACACTACGAAACATATCCCAACACTCTCAATATGCCAAAATGTAACACAAGAGAACCCTTGCCGAATTCATCTACTCAAACTGCCCCAATTCGGCTACAACTCTCTTCGCACTTCAAATTCCTTGAAAATCTCCACAAATCTCTCCCCCTTATCTCTCCTTGATTTACTCCTTGAATCACTCCAAGACCAGTTCAAACTCACCCTCCACAGAGTTCGAATTCACTTCTACCACTTGTCGTCCCCTGCAGCAAAATAAAACCTCTCTTGCTCCTTAAGAGACTCGAACCTTAGTACCCCTGCACTCTCCTTACACACCACCTTACCACCAGACCACATCTCTTTTTGTGTCATAAAACAAACACTATTATTTAAGAGGCTTACGTCCCAGTGTCCACATTCATTTAGGAACAAAAATTTAGAATTTTGCTAAAGACCAGACTTGAACTTAGGCTTCTCTAATACCCCCAAACACATCCAAATCACTCAGCCAATCAAACAAACATGTAATTTGTGTCAGACAATGCAAAATTCAAGACCCTAAATTTTTGGGGCATTACACACCGGTTTCGCCTACTAGTGAGACTAGGTCTCAAAATCGTACAGTTGGGGATGCCGCACTATCACAGGCCATGTTGAGGATATTAGAGAGGCTCGCTGGACCCAATTCTAGATCTGAGAGCCGAGGGTCGGTAACTGAATGACTCTAGTCTAATGGAGCTAAGTTATTTAAAGGTGTCACTAGAGTTGCCCCTAATGTGGCCGAGTATTGGTTGGAGGCCACTAAAAGGATTATGAATGATCTAGACTATGCCTTCGAGCAAAAACTAAAGGGTACAGTCGCTTTGCTTCGCGACGAGGCATACGAGTGGTGGTTGACAGTTGAGGAGGGTACTCAGGCTAATCGACTTAATTAGGATTTCTTCAAAATAACCTTTCAGAGTAAATATGTGGGAGCGAGCTATGTGGATGCTCATAGGCGTGAGTTCATAAATCTCACGCAGGGTAACAGATCAGTGGCCGAGTATAAGGCTGAATTTTTTAGGTTGAGCTGCTACGCTCGAGGCATGGTGGCATCTGAGTATGAAAGATGCGTTCGTTTTGAGGATAGGTTAAGAGATAGCCTGAGGGTATTGATTGCTCCACAGAGGGAGTGCGAGTTTTCTGTTCTGGTTGAGAAGGCGAAGATCGCTGAAGATCTTAAGCGCTCTAAGCGCCTAGAGCGCTAGAATAGGGATAGGGAGAAAGGTAAGAACAATAGGGATTTACAGCTCTTAAGTTCTGTTCAGAGGCCTAAGAAAAAGGCCAGATCTGATGGGCAAGATAGAGTAGGAGCTTGGGTTGTAGCCTTGCAGAGACTGTGGTATATGCTATCCAAGCGAGTGTTGGAGAAGGATAGGGGCATGTCTGAAGTGTGGGTCTTTAGAGCATTGTATCCGAGAGTGTCCTTTGAAGGCTGATCAGATGCAAGCTCTGGGATCTGGTACTGTGCAGCCTCAAAAAGTAGTTTAGAAACCACCTAGGGGCCGTGGTCAAGCTAGGGGTGGTAATGGTATGGGTTGAGGATAGAGAGCACCGGGCAGAGGTACTGGTCAGACGGAGGTGAGGCAACCTACATTGGTTTATGTTGCTCGATGCTGAGAGGATAAAGATGCTCCTGATGTCATCACCGTTACATTCTTTATTTTTGATGTACCATACATTGCTTTGATAGACATAGGGTCTACTCATTCCTATATAGCCTGTTCTATTTCTGAAAACCTGAGGATATTAGTGGAGAGTACTGCTAGTAACGTCACTGTACTGAGTTTGTTGGGATAATCTGTTTGGGTTAGTAAATTATTTAGGGTTGTTCCTCTAGTGGTGCAAGGGGCTTTTTTTTTGTAGATCTGATGGAACTTACGTTTGGGGAGTTTGACTTAATTTTGGGAATGGATTGGCTGACCAAACACTGAGTTAGTCTGGATTGTATGGCTAAGGTCATTTTGAGAATTGAGGAGGATAATAAGGTGGTTGTGATCGGTGCGTGCCGGGATTTTCTGTCTAATTTAATCTTTGCTCTTGTGGCTGAGAAATTGGTTCGAAAGAGTTGTGAGGCATATTTAGCTTATGTCAGTGCATCTGCTTCTAAAAACTCTTCTATTGGGGATATTAGAAATGTAAGGAATTTTTTGGACGTCTTTCTTAAGAATTACCGAGACTACCTCCGAATCAAGAAGTGGAGTTTGGGATTGAGCTTCTTCTAGGTACAACTCTAGTGTCTATCACTCCCGATCGAATGGCACTGAAGGAGCTTACGGAGCTTAAAGCTCAACTGCAAGAGTTACTAGATCGTGGTTTCATCTGTCCTAGTGTGTCTCCTTAGGGAGCACCAATTCTATTTGATAAGAAGAAGAATGGGACCATGGGGATGTGTATTTGTAACAGCCCGAATTAGGGGCAAAATGGAAAATTTTGAAACCATGAATCCGAGGTTTAAAATATTGTTCCGAGCTAGTTTTGATGTTTATTGGGTGTTTGGATAAATATGTGAAATTTTGGTGTGCGAATTTTATTAGTTGCATGTCCAATTTGGTATGATGGACTAAATTGCAATAGGTGAAAAATATAGGTTTTATTTCATAAGCTACTTACTTGAATTATGTTTTGAAATTAGAGGTCTTTATATGGTAATTAGACCCTTTTAAACTTAGTTGGACAAAAATGCCTAAGGAAGGGTGGAATACTAAAGGTTTTAATGAATGGCATTTTGGTCATTAGTTAATAAAAGCAATAAAAAGGGAAAAATAAGGCCAAAATGTGTCCATAATCCTTCTCCTTGGCCGAACATGGTGGGAAACCATAGCTAGGGTTTTGACAACTTCTCAAGCTCATAGTAAGTGTAATCGAGCCTTGTTTTTAATTTTCTTCATATTTTTAGAATCCTCATAGCTTGTTCTAGCTATTTCTACCATTATTTTAAGCTAGGGTTGATGTTTAAAATTTTACCCATGTATGACATGCAAGTATTTATTTGATGTTTAATGGTGGAATATGAAGGTTTAAGGTGTGGTAAACTATGAATACTAGGTGATTTTTCATGAAAGTCCCTAAAAAGGGCCAAATTGCAAAGTTAATAAATTGAAGGGTAAAACTATGAATTTGTAAGAAATGTGGGCTATTTTGGGTGCCATGGATATTCAGCTAGGCTTGGGTAACCAAAGGAATTGATACATTTCAATTTACGAGCCTAGGGACTTAGTTGTAAAAATTGACAAAGTTAGGGGTAAAATGGTAAAAATTGTCATAGGATTATTTTGTACTAAATTAAGTAGTGTGTGCATTAAACGAGTTAAATTTGTCATTATAGATTGGAAAGATCGAGGAATCAGCCTTGACGGAGGTAAGGGCAAGGTCTCGGTTTAACTTGCAAAATACCGCTTTTTGTTGTCGAGGTAAGTTTATATGTAAGTAATGTGTCCATTTTAATTGTTCATTAATAATTTTAATGGATATGATGAAATGTTGATATTGAAAATCTTCTATGATGTTGGATATGTTAGAAATGAGAGTTCCCGGTTGAACATTCGAAAATAACGGGTGATATGGATAAAATATGATTTGGTCACATGTGTAATAAAGTGATATTCACCATGTAGACTCGAGGGCTATGGAGCCTAATGGCTAAGCCACATGTGTGATAAAGTGACATTCACCATGTGCAAACGAGGATTATGGGAGTTAATGGCTATGTCATATAGGTGATAAAGTGATCTTCACCATGTGTACATGAGAGCAGTGTCCTATGTAGCTAAGTCACATGAGTGATAAAGTGACCTTCACCATGTGCACACGAGGGCTACAAGATTAAATGGCTAGGTCACATGGGTGATAAAGTGATCTTCACCACGTGTACCCGAGAGCTGAGCTTATGTGTTGGTGGAATCATGAGTGGAAACTCACCGAGTATCAAATGTTAATCCGAAAAGTTCAATGGGAATGCTCACTAAAGAGATTTGGTGTGGTAGTTTGATATGTGTGTGCAGGTGTATTCTTTGGGCAAGTGAAATTGTAGAAAAATGCATGTGGTTGTGAGGGTGCATGTGGACTTAAATAGATGAAAATAATGAGTATGAATTGTATGGAAAAGTTGGTAAGTTTTGGGTGGTAAGTTGGTATATGAGAGATGTCCTTGGTGTGGCTAAATGTTATCTTAATGTTAATTATTTACATATAGACTTACTAAGCTTTTGAAGCTTACTTCCTCCTTTTTTCCCTTGTTTTATAGATTCGGTCAAGCCAGCTCGGGATCGGATCGAGTCGGAGGATCACCCACACTATCGACATTATCTTTTGGCATAGTGAAATAAACTCTTAGACTATGGCATATATAGAGACTTAGTGAGGTTGTTGGTGTTAAGATGGTTTGGTTATGTTATGGTGATTGTCATGGGATAAGTTATTTTGTAATCAAAGACTAAGTGATTTAGCTATTGATGATAATATTTTGTTTATCTATTATTAAGAGGAAATTCATGAAATACTTGGTACGGTTGTGTGTGTTTAATTTGAAATGGATGATGGTTGAGTAAATAAAGTCTTTTAGATGTCTAGAATTGTATTTGTGATGTGGGGTTAAAAGTGGTAGTGATTGTATGTGTTTTAGGGCAAAGTATGGCTTGGAAAATAGCCTAACTTAGGGCCACACGGTCAGCCCCCACGGCCATGTGTATAGGGCGTGTGAACCTTGCATGGGATTTTTGGAGTTTAGGGACGTCACACAGCCTGGTCACACGGGCGTGTCCCGTGGCCATGTGACCAAAATGGCATGCTGACATCATAAACGAATGTCCCAATTTTTTACTCAGGGAGATCACATGGGCGTGTCGAGACCGTGTGAAGGACACGGGCCTGTAGGTTCAAAATGAAAAATAATTTTCCAAAAATTCAACACGAAAAGGGGACATGGGCGTGTGTGACCACACGGCCTACCCATATGGGCGTGCCCCTGTTTCACACGGGCATGTGCCTTGTATTAGGTCAAATTTTCCAAAATTTTTCTAAGTTTTAAATTGGAACAAAAATTTGTGGTTCGATATGCATGAATGATGGTGATATTGTTTGGTAATGCCTCGTGCTCGGGTAAGGCGATAAACCTGGGTAAGGGGTATTACAGCATTAATTATCGGTAGTTGAACAAACTGACCGTGAAGAATAAGTATCCACTTCAGAGGATAGGTGATTTATTTGATCAGTTCTAAGGGGCTTCTGTGTTCTCCAAGATTAATCTTCGTTCTGGGTATCATCAGTTAAGGGTTAAGGAAGCTGATGTGCATAAGACTGCATTTATGACTCGTTTGGACATTACGAGTTCCTAGTGATGACTTTTGGTCTGACAAATGCTTTGGTGGCGTTTATGGATCTAATGAATAGAGTGTTTTAGCCATATCTAGATCAGTTCGTTGTGGTCTTTATCGACAATATTCTAGTATCGTCTAAGACCGATGATGAACATGATGAACATCTTAGAATAGTACTTTAGACACTTCAAGAAAAATAGCTCTACGGTAAATTCAACAAGTGCGAGTTCTGGCTTCGTGAAGTGACTTTTCTGGGGCATATGGTTTTTGCTGAAGAGATTCATGTTGACCTTAGAAAGATTGAGGCAGTATTGGATTGGAAGTAGCCTAAGAATGTGTCTGAAATCTGTAGTTTTCTAGGTCTGGTGGGGTATTATCGGCATTTTGTGGAGGGATTCTCTTTGATTGCAGTGCCCTTAACTAAGCTTTTATGTAAGGGTGTTCCATTTGTCTGGACTGATGAGCAACAATCGATCTTCGAGAAACTCAAGTCTATTCTGACTCAGGCTCCTGTTTTGATACAACTTGAACCTGGTAAAGAATTTATGGTATACAGTGATACATCGCACGTCGATTTGGGATGTATATTAATGCAAGATGGGAAAGTTGTAGCTTATGCGTCCCGTCGCTTAAGACACACGAGGAAAATTATCTGACGCATGATCTCGAGTTGGCTACAGTAGTGTTTGCATTAAAAATCTAGAGGCATTATCTGTATGGTGAGATGTGTATTATCTACACTGATCACAAGAGCCTCAAGTATCTCCTTACTCAGAAGGAGCTGAACCATAGGCAACGTCGCTGATCAAGTTGCTCAAAGATTATGACTGTATAATAGAGTATCATCCTAGTAAGGCCAATGTGGTGGCCGATGCTCTAAGTAGAAAAGCGATGTTTGATTTGAGGGCGATGTTTGATTTGAGGGCGATGTTTGCTCACCTTAGTCTATTTGATCATGGGATTCTACTAGCTGAGTTGCAAGTTAAGCCGACTTGGATTAGTTAGATTCGAGATAAATAGTTGGGGGATGAGTCTCTGAGTTTACGGTTTCGTAAGGTTAAGAGTGGCAGCACTTCAGATTTTGGGTTGAATGATGGGGTATTATGTTTTCGTGGTCGAATTTGTGTACCAAATGATACAAATTTGAGACAGTAAATTCTAAGGGAGGTGCCTAGTAGCCCTTATGCTATACACCCTGGTGGGAATAATATGTATCGTGACCTTCGTGAGTTGTACTGGTAGCCAGGGTTGAAGTGTAAGGTTACGGATTTTGTCATTCGATGTCTAATGTACCAGCAAGTTAAGGCTGCGCACCAGTTGCCTTCAGGTTTGTTACAGCTGGTTAAGATTCCCTTATGGAAATGGGAACAAGTGAAGATGGATTTTGTTAGTGGGTTACACTTGAAACCTATAAAAAAGGATTCTGTTTGGGTCATCTTGGATTAATTGACCAAGTCTGCTCACTTTATTCTGGTTCGAACGGACTATTCTTTGCAGAAGTTGGCAAAACTATATATATCTGAGATAGTAAAACTACATAGGGTTCTTGTCTAGATTATTTCTGATAAAGATCCTTGCTTTACTTCTCAGTTCTGGAAGAAATTGCATGAAGCTCTGGATTCAAGATTGGACTTTAGTACTGTGTTCCATCCTCAGACCGATGGTCAATCTAAGAGGGTGATTCAGATACTGGAGGACATGCTTCGGAGTTGTGTGATTGAATTCCAAGGTAGTTGAGAGGATTATCTGCCGCTAGTTGAGTTCGCCTATAATAACAGCTTTCAGGCTATTATTTAGATGGCACCTTATGAGGCTCTGTACGGTCCTAAGTGTCATACCCCACTGTGTTGGACTAAGTTGGGTGAACGTTGGGTTTTGGGTCCTGAGTTGGTTTTGAAGACCAAGGATAAGGTTCGACTAATTCGGGATCATCTAAAGGCGGCTTCTGATAGGCAGAAATCTTATGCGGATTTGAAGAGGAAGGATATCAAGTATTCTATGGGGGACTTTGTTTTTCTTAAGGTTTCTCCATGGAAGAATATTCTGAGGTTCAGTTGTAAGGGCAAGCTGAGTCCTAGGTTTATTGGGTCGTGTCAGATTCTGAAATGAGTAGGATTGGTTGCTTATCAGTTGGAGCTACCTCCGGAGTTAGATCGTATTCATGATGTGTTCCACGTCTTGATGTTGAGGTGGTACGGGTCTAATCCATTTCATAATGTCTCAGTTGAGGAGCTTGAGGTAAGGCCAGACTTGACCTTTGAGGAGGAGCCGGTTCAGATTCTGGATCATGATGTTAAGATTTTGAGGAGGAAGTCCGTACCGTTAGTAAAGGTTCTGTAGCGGAATCATGGCACTAAGGAAGCCACATGGGAACCTGAAGACTTGATGCGTCAGCAGTATCCTCATCTGTTCTGATCAGGTAAATTTCGAGGTCAAAATATCTTTTAGGGGGTAGAGTTGTAATGCCCCAACCTTTTATCTCTGCTTCTGAAATTATTTGACACAAATATTTGTCTGCTTCAGTGGTTAAGTGTTTTGGGTGTGTGTGGGAGGTCCCAAGTTCAAGACCTACCTTTGGCAAAATTTGTTAATTTTTGGAATCAAGTTTTTCCCTTGTTCAGTGGACTTATATTTAATTGTATGTTATTTCACATCAGAATGAGCCTGCTTGTTCGAGTGGTAAGAGAATCTATGTGTTGGAGGTCAGGTGTTCAAATCTTTACACAAGCGAGAATGTTAATCTTTTTATTCAATTTTCTGATAGAGTTGTGCTAAGTTCGATTCT
This sequence comes from Gossypium stocksii, assembly GCA_020496765.1. NCBI lineage: Eukaryota > Viridiplantae > Streptophyta > Magnoliopsida > Malvales > Malvaceae > Gossypium > Gossypium stocksii. The sequence goes on from CM035629.1 coordinate 36,802,084, forward strand.
AAGTAGTGGGTTGTTAGTGGGTTAGTGGAGAGATTTTTGAGGAGATAGTGGTGGGGAGTTATGGAAATTCTATTTTGATTATTATTGGCAAATTTTGGCTCTCTCTCCCCTCCCAAAAATCTTTGATGTTAACTTCTGTTCTCTGCCATTGTTCCCTTTTTCCTCTTCCTCCATTCGTTTATGTTTTCTTGGATTGTGCTCCTACTTCTCGTTAGTTCGACGTTCCGCATTGTTCTGGTAAGTTGGGTTTTACTATCTGTAGTATAGCCTTTCAACTTGATTGGTGTGCACTCAATCGTGGTGTTGGCGTTTTGGTATATAAGTTACAGACTGATTTCTACATATTTATGGTATAGGAGAAGGTGGGTTCAGTGAAGTTTTGTTCTAATAGCTTAAATCGCACTGGGATATGTTGTGTCATCGATAAGTCTTGTGCGTCAATTCGGATTATGTGTCAATTTTGTAATCGACTATTAATGGGATGTTTGAACACGGTGTTATAGGTTTTGAAGGCTTCAGGAGTGGTTTTGTAGGATAATAGTGTGTACCAGAAATGCAGGAAAATGAGATTCGACAGAAGTCGAAAAACTGTTCTATCGATGCCACACGGGTGTGTGGTCACCCATGTGGTAGGCCGTGTGATCGACGAAGGTTCACATTGGTTGTCCTAAATGACTGTGGGCCTACCAAAGGGTCGGTAAGGGCTATCCAACCCTATAAACTGATGATATGATACTCTGTTTGTATGAAATAATACTATGTATGACTGATTTCTGTCTATATGCCTACCTGATATCTGAATAATAGCATGATGAGCATGTTAATTTGTTGTCTGTATCCGTTAGTTATATCTGATTGTTCTGTATCTGTTTTGGGGTGGGCTGATATATGTGGAAGAAGTGTTCTGAAAGGCGACCATCGCCTATATTCTGGCAGCATGGCTGAACTCTATTTGTTATGTGCCGCATCGGTACAATATGGTATGTAGGGCTGGGTGGGTGTTTTCAACCCCACATGGTGTGTTGGGATGGTCGGAGATGGTGTGTAGAGGATGGGGGTAGGATTCTGATTTTTAATTCTATATATGATTTTGATTTCTGATTCTGTATCTGATTCTGATATCTGACTCTGAATCTGAAATGGGCTTAGGCCCAGATCTGTATCTAACTGGTATTGATAGTCTTTATGTGTGCAATCTTATTTCTGTTGGGTTACACACTAAGTTTACGCAAACTCACCCCTTTTGTCTACTTTGTACAGGTAATCCACAGACTTAGGCGGATCGATGCAATGGAGGACTCGAGGTGACCGCTCGTCTTTATACTGTTTCATTTTGATTTATGGTTTTATTTAAGTTTGGCTTTAATTTTGAGAGTTTGTAATTTTTGGGACTCTCTGGACTTTTTATAACTATTTGATATAGTTTAAACTTGATTATTAATTTTGCGACCACTATACTAAACATGGTTTTCTAAAAATTGTGAACTGTTTTCCTGAAACACAACGTATTTCCTAAGCTTCCGCTAAAAGAAATGATTTAAGGCAAACCGAATATTTGAACAAATGTTTTGAAATAATAAATTAATAATTTAGAAATGGTTTTATCGTGATAACCCAGTTTTCAAATCCATTCTATGTGACACCACCGGATTCGGCCATAACGTCTAGGCCGGGTTTGGGGTGTTACAGCGTGTTACATGGGATTAGAGTAGAGATTGATGTAATGTGTTATATATATTTTCCCGAGTACGCCGAGGTTCAGTATTTGTTGCGAACCCTCGTGTTATACTACCCTGATATAGCGTGTTATGGGGGCGAATGTATAGCCTGTGGGCTAGGTACTTATTGTCGTGGCGTGTTATCGGTTGGATTAGCTCTTATGAGCATTTGGCGTGTTATCAGGTGGATTAGCTCTTATGAGCGATTGGCGTGTTTTTGTTGGATTACTTGTGTACTCGTATCTATAAGTTATTCATTAGGTCAAAAATCATTGTATTATAACTTATTTAATGATTTTGAAAGGATGACATGCATTTGGCATCTTAAATTATCCTGTTCTGGACATATATGTTTTCCCGAAGATTATTATTTAAGCTTTGAATTAAATTATACAATTCAAATATTTGATATTATGGATGACAAGAAACACTTGTTGTTGAATTATTTTTGATTAAATTGTTATATTACTTCGGTAAGACTTATTATTTTTGTACGTCGAACTTACTAAGCTTGAATAAGCTTACTTGTGTAATTTCTATTTCTTGTAGATACTTTTGAATGTTGGACGATCGGATCAACACTATCCACTTGTTTTCAGTAGTTTTTGAATGTTTATTTTGGATTATATGGCATGTAAAGGCTTGTTATGTTATTACTTTCGTTTTGATATGTATATACATAAAGAGTGAGCCTAAGTGCAAGTTGATAACATGAACATAACTACAATGATCTTGATGTTTATTTGGTAAATGTCTAGTTAGTGTCTTGTTATGAATTATGAATGATGGAAGATGTTTTTGATATTAACTTGTAGTATATGTTTGACTAAAATGTCTCTTTTGAATTGTTGTGATTTGAGGTGCCCATGATAGGCATATTGGTTAGGAGTTAAGTTGTGTGAATTGGCATGTTTGAGTGATGATTTAGATTGTTATATAAGTATGTATACTTGTGGTGCCAATGAGGGTACATTGGTTAGGCGCTTAAAATGGTTGAATTAGCATGTTTTGAGCATGTTTAATGGCATTTTGAATAGGTTAAATGGCTGGTTAAACTTGACGTTTAAGGTTGATTTAGATGTACACGGCCTGCGGCATGCCCCTGCCACATGGCCGTGTGCCACACACGACCTGTGATACGGCCGTGTGTATTAAGTCAGTGTGTTACATGGTCGTGTGTCACAAGTTAAAGAGTTACACGGTTTGGCGCACGGCCTGCGACAGGCTATGTGACCCAACTAGTGAGCTACACAGGCGAAGACACGGCCTGGGACACGACCGTGTTTCCCAACTTCGAAAGTTACACGACCTATGGCATTCCACAGGGCCGTGTGTCCCTTGTTGTTGGAATTTTTTATATTTTCCTGAAATTTTTTGATTTGTTTCAAATTAGTCCCTGAAGGTTTTAAGATTAATTCTTTAGTCCCTAAAGCTCGATTTAAGCCTCGTAAATGTAAGATATTATTGTAATTTAATTACTTTATGGGATTTGAGAAATTATATTGAAATGATCATGATTTTACTTGTTTATTTCTATTAACTTGTTATAGCATTTTTGTAACCTTATTCTAGTGACGGATACGGGTTAGGGGTGTTACAAATAATTTTTTTTTCTAGTTATGTGTTTTGATTCAATTGGTTCGAGCCTACACTCAAAGGAGTTCATGGTATGAGAATAGCAGAGAAGATCATTTGGTTGAAAGTCAGAAAATGACAAGGATCCACTTATTTGAAAACACATGTATGATTTTGGTTTAAGGTTTATAGCTATAAATATCACAAACAGGTCAATTTTCAAATTCTTAATTTTCTACTATATAAGAAAACTATTTTCAAACTAAAATTTTCCAACAGATCGATTATACAAATAGGTTTATACGAGCCCTGAGGGCCAATATAGTAATGAAATGAATCATTGGATTTGAGAAAGAACGAGAAAAAGAAACTAATAGATCGTATGAAATGACTATAATATGTGAGTAACGTGAATGACTTGATATATGTACATAAACTTAATGAAGTAAAATTTTGCATTATATTAGTACTTGATATATGAATAGCATTCGAATTGGTTGAATATAGAACATGTATTGATTGTGTTCATATTATCAATATTATCATTATATTAACTTGAATCATGAAAGTACTACTGAGTTTTATCGCTTAACGTATGATTTGTTTATTTCGTGTGTAGGTTTCAGTAGAACTAGAAAACTCAAGGAGTTATCCAGCATCCAAACTGCAACACTCGACTAAGCAATGTTTGTATAGTTCCTTTTGTTCTCGATAGATGACATGTACCTTAGGTTGAGTCAGTTTATATCGAATTGGTCATTTTAGAAACTATGGTTAGTAAATGTAAAATCAAGAATTTTGGATAAAAATTCTAGTTGAATGATATAATATAGAATATGCCAAGTATATGTAATGTTGTTGAGGTTGAAATGTGTAAATGAAATTATGTGCAAGTTGTGGCAAATCGGTACCATATGGTCCTTATGAAAACAGTTAGTCACGTCGCAACATCAACCTCTTAACATCATAATGAGGAATATTCAATGAGTGGTGTCACGACTTGGAACCTCTCAAAGTTGCAACATCAATCTGATAGTTTGAAAATTTTACAATTTGGTCTTTATTCGACCTCGAGTTATCTAAAGAGATTTCGTAAATTTATATAAGGCTCGTATGTGATTGTACATCATATCCTAATGATGTTTTGAACTTAATAATATGTACTAATTGTTCAATTGAATTGTAACTGATTGTAGTTACTCTGGCAATGAATGTAACATCCCTTAGTTTGGACCCAACGATTGGCTCGGGTATGGTGTGTTACATATTATTTATTTGTAACAATTTTTTATATATTTTTAAATTTAAATTTAAAATTTATTATTTGTTTTGGATTTTTTGAATTATGAATTGTTATATGCATAATATGAGATGATCTTATTATTTAATTTGTAACAACCTGTTTTCAGTGAAATCGGAACAGTGGTTTCGAGACCACAAATTTGAGTCCAAAAAGAAAATTATTTTAATATTTTTTCATGGTTTGCATTATGATAGAAATATTGTATGAAAATTTCATAAATAAATTCTATTAATTTCATGTTTAATTTAATGGAAATGACCAAATTGCATGAAGTGCAAAAGTTGAGTTCTAGTAGCTATAAGTATCAAATAGCTATGGAATTCAAAATTGGAGGTCCTTATATAGCAAATAGACCATTAAGAGGAGTTAGTAGATAAGTATGATGATTCATCCATGGAAAATTAAATAAAGAAAAGGATTAAGTGGAAATAATAAAAGATGATAAATGATTAAATAACAAAATATCATCTTTTTCATCATCTTTCCCAAAATATTTTACATGGAAACCCTAGCTAAGAGAAGAGAACTCAAGCAAGCTTACCTGGCTTAATTGGGTAAGTAATCTTGTCATGCTTTTAGTAATTTTTATATTTTTGAGATCGTAATAACCTAATCTAGCCATCTCGGGGATTAATTTGTAAAGTCATCAAAGTATTTAAGTTTTATCATGGATGATTATGCATGAATTATGAAGTCTTATGGTAGAAAATAAAAGGTTGTTGATAGATAAACAACTTTTGTAAAAGAAATTTTCATGAAATTGTGATTTAGGGACTAAATTAAAAAGATGTAAAATTCATGGAAAATTTTTTATTTTTGTGAAATACAAAAATTTTGATTTTTGTGAAATACAAGGACTATTATTGTTATATGATAAAATCGACTAGGCTTGGAATAAGGATTAAATTGCATGAATTTCATTTTTCGAGCTTAGGGACAAAATCATCATTAATTAAAAGTATAGGGGTAAAATAGTAATTTTTCCTAAGATGTGAGTTGGATTGAATTGAATATGAGTTGTATTAAATTGAACTAAATTAACTCGTATAGATCCGGATAGACCAAATACGGAATTGGATCGAGGAAAAGAAAAAGTATCAGATTAGTAGATTACAATTCACAAACATTTGTCAAGGTAAGTTTGTGTAACTAAATTGAGCGTATTTATATGTTTAAATTTAATGTTATGTATATGTATTGTATAGTTTACATGTATGAAAATCAGTCACATATCCGATAATGCTCGATAAGTATTAAGTCCCGATTGAATAAATGAATTCGATGGGTACAGGGTTCCTGAATTGGTTGTGCCCTGCATATGTTGCGGACACACCATAGCTCGAAAGAGCGTCCAGTTACTAGCTCTCATGAGTATCCCGATGTATGACCCTCTCGAGCTTCCCATTATATGGTTCTTGCGAGCTTCCTGTTAATAGCTCTTCGAAGCATCCTAATTTGGTTGTGACTTTTCCTGTTAATGGCTCTCTAGAGCTTCCCGTTACATGGCTCAAATAAGCTTCTTGTTATATGGCTCGAGAGAGGGCTTCCTGATTATGTGCTCTAATGAGTACCTCCGAATATGAATTGACGGATTTTATATTCGTACACTTCATGTGTACTACCCTTGTATCCATCGATATTTTTAATGATTCAACAGATAAAGTTCCGATATGAGATGAAATGAATTCAATATGAATTACTATGAGAAATATTTGAAATACAAAGATATGATATGTACATGTTCATGGACACTTGAAGTGATAATACATGTATGTGGAAATTGAATATTAATGAGCTCATTCATGTTTCTTGGTATTTATGTGAATTATATAACTAACATGCTTGATGAGGACATGTGTATAGGCAATTGGTCGCATGGGTTTGAGCATGTTTAGTTAGCTTACCTTAAATGTGAAATAAATGGTAAGTTAATTTCCTGTTATATGACTTACTAAACATTAAATGCTTACTCTGTTTTATTTTCTCTATTTTATAGTATTTCGGAAGCTCGTTGGGTTAGAGGCTTGGCAGAGATATCATCACACTATCCATCAACTCATGTCAATATATATAGTAATTACATTTTGGTTATAATGGCATGTATAGGCTAAAAAGTGGTCATGAATGATATTTATGTGTTTGGTTGAAATTAGTCATTTGGTATGGCTTGTAATTGGTATGTTCTGATATGTAAAAAGTGGCCTTAATATGTTGATTGTGTGTTTGAAATGGATAAATGATGGAAATGGTATATGCATGTTGATGATTAGTTTGTGATAGTATAAAATTTGTAAATATGCCTATATGCAGGTATGATTATTTTGGGAAGCTGGGATAATTGAACATATGATTGATAAGTCGTGTATAAGACTTAATTTTGAATGGATTTGAATGTCTTGTGTTGGCTTGAGAGTATGTTTAAGAGTTAATGTAGTTGGAAGACAAGTTTGGGTGAGAAATATGGCTAGGAAATGGCCTTATTTAGTCCACACGGGTAGAGACACAAGCGTATGTCTCAGCCATGTATGACACACAGCCTAGCATATGGCATGTGATTGAGTCGTATGTCCCCTGCATCATTAAAATTCAAAACAAAATGCTCAATGTTTTTCACACGGCCTGGCACACAGCCATGTGGCTTGGCCGTGTGACCTTTGCACCTACACACGGCCTAGCACACGAGCGTGTGACTTGGCCGTGTGACCTAAGTCAAAGAATTACACGGGTACAGAATATAAGGGACTTTATGCATAATATCTGACATGAATGTTAAATAATATGAAATGTCTGTATTTTTATTCTGTAAATTCCAGTAATGCTCCGAAACCCTATTTCAGTGACGAATATGGGTTAAGGGTGTTACACAATTTATGAAATAATTTTTTGTTTTTTTTTTTTTTGAATTTGTTTAGTGATGAATTGTATTTATGAAGCTTATTAAAGAATATTTCATATAATTGATAAGTATCTTATTTTATTTTATTTTGTATCTTAAAATTTACATATGGTGAAATTTGAACACATGCCACCAATATTTTTAAAATGTTTTCTTTACCACTTCAATTAAAGGTGAATAAAATTTGATTTGACTCGAAAAAATCATAAAAAATTCTAATTTTAAATTATTCGAATTGAATTAATAGAATTTATCAAATCAACTTGAACTTTTTTTTCGAATTTCGAATTCGAATTGAGTTAAAATTTCAAATTTAAATAACTCGAATAAATCAAATACTAAACCATTTTACTTCCAAAACACCCCACCCCCTCAAACCCTTGTACTCCCCCCCCCCAAAAAAAAAATTATTTCTCCCCAAAACTTTTACTTCCCCTTCACAAATTTTATTTCCCCCCAAATATTTTTACTTTTACTTTTACTTTCTCCACAAAACTTTTACTTCCCCAAACCTCCAAAACTTTTTTTTCCTTTTACTTTCTCCAAAACTTTTACTCCTCCCTAAACCCCAATTTTTTTTTTTCAAATTTATGTCTATTATTTATATTATTGAATTAACTTTCACATTTTATACTATTTATATTATTGAATTGTTTAATCATGCTGAATCTTTATCAGTTAATGTTAAAATTAAATTATTGATGATGCTATAAAATATTCGTGTTAAGATTTTATGTTGGTATTAATTTCACATTTTATTTTTAAAATAAAATTTATTAAAAAGTCATATTTTTTACATTTAATATATTTTTAATTTCAAAATATATGGTAACAAGAATCAGAGGATAATTAAAGCAACTAAGCAAGCAAATAAGCTAACCCGTATATAAAAGATTAATAAATAAATTATGAGGGGATGGAAGATAATAACAAATTTGATTATAGTGGGTGGTAGTAATTACAAGGATCCAACGTCATCTTTTTTAAATTTAACTCGAACAAATATATTCGATTTGATTTGATTTGAATTCCATCTCACTCGGCTCGATTCGAGAAAATTTCAAATCGAGTTAGGATGATAAAATAGGATTTCTCAACTTGATTAACTAAAAAAGATTTCATTCAATTCGATTCGATCGAACGCTCACTCCTAACTTCAATCAAATATTTATTTTTAATAAGTATTTTATACTTGAGATTTATTTAATCTCATGATATTTGAAATAAATTATTAATATACATATTTTTCACACATAACAATAAATTTGAAATAGTACACCAAAATTGATCCATACCAATACCTATCAATATCAGTAAAAAAATGCAATACAACAACGTAATAGATAATCATAAAGAAGGTAAAATAAGAACAAGAAAAAAACGCAGGCAAGATGAAAGTGAGACTTTAATTATTAAATTAAACATATGCATATTAGAATCTTACATATTCAAATTTAACCTAACTATATTAATAGTGTTAGATTGGACTTTATTTTTAAAACCAAGCAAATAGGACTAAATATAAAAATTTTCAAAACTACAGGGACTAAAGACAAAATTAGACCAAAAAGAAAAAACCTTCCTTCCCTGTGACATTCACACACTCTTCTCCCAGTCTCTTTCTCCTTTTCTATATAAAACGAAAATATACGTTTCCTCAAAAACTCCTCTCTTTTTCTTCTATCTCAAATACTAATTCAATAATCTCCTTTATTTTTTCTCTGTAAATATTATTGGGATCTAGGGTTCTTGGTTTTTTCAAACTTGGTCAAAATTCAAATTGGTCATCAAATCAAGCGGTTGTGGTTGTTTCTCCTCCGCATTGACGCGATGCCACCTCGCGCATCTAAGCGAAAATCGGCCCCACCCAACTCCTCAACCGTCACATCATCCGACGGCCGTTCTGGTACCTTCTTCCGTTCCCTTTTCTTATTTTCTTTTTCCTTCTTTTTATAAAAAAGAGAGAAAGAAAGAGAGGAGATTTTGCTATGTTTGGTACGCGAGAAAACGCGGGAAAAAAGGGTTAAGAAAATAAAAAAGAATATTATTGATTAATTAGAGTAACTCCCATTAATTTATTTCTGATGAAAAGTTCTTCACTGTAATTAGCGGTTATATAATTGCAATATATAATTTATTCTGTTCGGATTAGTTTCTCAGGAACCGCGGGAATTGGGATTATATAATTTAAAATTCGTACGTTATTACATTTTTAACGATACCTAAAAACAAAAGAAGGAACCTTGCAACAAAGAAACTTCGTAGACCGTAATGTAAATTGATTATTATTATCTTGGCATGAATTAGTTATTGATTATAGTTTCTGGGTTTTGTAGCTGAATGTAATTTGCAGTATATTTCTGCTTCACTTAAATTTAAGAGACTCTTACGTCAAAAAAGGGTCTATTTAGCATGGGACCTGAAAGTTATGTAAGGACTAAGGAGTTGAGAAGGCATAGGTTGAAACATTAAAACGGACCTAGCTTTTAATATTTAGGATATAAAGGATTTTTAAAAAAAAAATATGAAATTAATTTTTTATTTATTATGTATCAAACTCAATTTGTTTTTTCCTGTGTAACACCTCCCTTTATGATATGAGTCAAATTAAATCTAGAGTCGAGCTGGATAGGCCCTAAAAGGAGCAAACTCTCGTAGTGTTGTTATCTTATTACTCAACCTAACTGTGGTAGTTGTTGGTAGCGCAAATTTATTTACCAAAGTATATTACAAGGTTGAAGCATACTGGGTAAAAGTATCATGAAGACCTTTATATTAATAGATAGATTATATTTTGCCGCTTTTACTCAAAAAAGGTAAATTAATCCCCGTACTTTAAATCAAAGAATAAAACAGAAATTTCATTTGTTTTTAACTGTAAAAAAGAATGGAATTTTTAACAGAGGATCAATTTGCTTTTTAGATTTAATGTACATGGACTAATTTGCCTATTTTTTGAGGTGGGACAAAATGCAATCTGACTCCTAGTATAAGGGCTTAATGGTACTTTTATTGCAATGCTGAAGCTCAACTTTTGTCAGGTGGTATACTTTGGTATATAATTTCGTGTTTGATACACAATAATAAATAAATATTTTTGATATATTAAAAAACCCGGAATATAATGGCCACATGTTATTTTCCTTATGTTGTTCTCTTAATTGGTGGTCTGGATTAGAGTATGTGGTCTCACTGAAGTACCAGCCTGGCAATGTTGATTCTATAATATTGATAATTTTGACCGACAAGTGCTGGATGTAACAGCAAGGCACATTACACTCTTTGGAGATAATATTGTTGAGAGGGTAACCACAAATCTCGAAAGATTAGTCTCTGTGGATGGTAAAATGGATATGGATGACACGTTGATTTCACACACACAAAAAAAAAAAAACCTGGGTGGAGAATATATAGCTTGATGTTTATGCCTGAAAAGTATTGGAATTGGCGTTCTGTAGTGTTGCATTCTGTATTGAGTGTTGGTTAAATAGATAAAATAATGATTCTTGTTATTTTATGAAGACTGACAGAATTGTTTATTAAATATGCTTCATTGTTATTTAACAAACCTTTTGCGGTGTTTTGATGGAGTGGCTGGTATTCTAACTAGATAATGCTATTTCTTTTCTCAGTCTCAAGTAAAGCTAAAACAAAGGGGATGGAGAAAATAGATCGTTTGTTCAATTCATATGCCAATAGTTCATTAGGCGTGATTGAGTAAGTATATTCTGTCCCCATTCCTTTTTATTTGTAGAGCCACTGAAGTGGTGTCATGTTTATTCTCTAGCTATCACAATCGTTTTCCTTAGATAAAAATGAAGAATGAGCCGAATAAATTCATTATATTTATCCAGGTCACGTTGTTGTCATTTTTCAATGTCAATAAGTGTTGTCATTTCCTTGTGATTCTGAAAGGTGTTACATTTCATCACGTTTTTGTTTTAAATTGTGATTTGAACATAAATCATTGAAAAGGTCATGAACCATGTTTACACACACACACACACACACACACACACACTCTCTCTCTCTCAAACATTTTTTTATCTGAACGAGTTAATATAGGCCTAAATGGATGCACAAGGAGAGGTTTTCTTTAAATAGTTGCATGTACACACACTGATACTCTTTGTTTGCTTGAGCAGTCCAGATGGTATTGAAGCACTCTGTTCAGATCTAGGAGTGGACTACACTGATGTGAGGATATTGATGCTTGCTTGGTATGTTATATTCTATGGATTTAAGACTGGACCCGAAATTTGGTCTGAGTTTCTTCTAACATTATGTGTTCTGCTGCATATCTCAGGAAATTAAAAGCTGGAAAGCAGGGCTATTTCACCCAGGTCATTAGAAGTGCAGCTTACATAGCATGCTCTATTTGATGGATGCTATAATAGAACATCTTAACTGACATTAGAAGAATGACTGCCTTTTTTCTTCTCTTGCACTGAATCAGGATGAGTGGCGAACTGGCATGAAAGCATTGGGGGTCGATTCACTTAGCAAACTGAAAAAGGCACTTTGTGAACTAGAGATTGAGGTACTTCCATACTTGTATCTGTTGCAACAATTGTTCCTATCATTGTAAAGTTATATATTCTGGTTGACAAGTGAGAAATTAAGTGGTAGTGCTGAATTTAGCTTTTTCTACATCTGAAAATTTGAAGGTGGGGAAGCCAGCGAACTATGAGGATTTCTATACCTATGCATTTCGATACTGCCTAACAGGTTTGCCCTTTAATTGAATGAAAACAAACTTTCTTTTTCACTATGCCAGCTTCTCTTGTCTAGCAATTTGTTCTTTTAACAAAAAATTGACGTTGATCAACTGCCTCAGAGGAGAAGCAAAAGAGCTTGGACATTGACAGCATCTGTGAATTGTTGAATCTTGTTCTGGGAGCCCAATTTCGTCCTCAGGTTGATGTACTAGTCGAGTATTTAAAGGTTTGACCGTCATTTCTTTCATCTTTAGAAAATATATGCAGATCAGATGCCATTCCAAATTATCAGAACACTCGTTCAATGACATGTTTGTCATACTTGGACTTGATTTGCTTGTAGGCCCAGAGTGATTACAAAGTAATAAACTTGGACCAGTGGATAAATTTTCTCCGCTTTTGTCAAGAGGTAAGCCTATTTGAAAAGAAAATGTTCATACTATATTTGTTTGGTAATGAGTCACAAATATGCTAATCTATATAATCGGATCGATAGAATGGAGATATGCATGAGGAAAAAGTATCTGTTTGCCTTTTTTTCCCCTTCATGCAATTTGTGGCATCTCTGCTAACTGTGATTCCTTGCTAGCACAGATTAGTTTTCCAGATCTTGGAAATTATGATTCAGCCCTAGCTTGGCCGTTGATTCTCGACAATTTCGTCGAATGGATGAGACAAAAGCATAGCTAGAGTTGGCATCTTTTTGTGTTTCTTGCAGTTTGCTGATTTTATAAGGTAAATGATCTCTCTCTCTCTGTCTCTTACATTAAAAGGAAACAACAAATTCATTTTTATTCATCTGTCTGCAGGACCTTGCAAGAACCCTAACCAGTAACCATGGAGCTGGCTCATTTAACTGATTAAACCGAATTTTGCTTAAACTTTTTTTTTTTTTTTTTTTGCATGATAAACCCCTACAATTTTGTTATCCTGAGATCATTTTCTCCATTCAGTAACATATAGTTTTCTTTCTCTTTTTTCTCTATTAAAGCTAATTTTTGTTCATGTCATCAACTAATGGTGTTATGAAGTAGTGATTCAATTATGACAACTTAAGGTGGAAAGATTAAATAATAAAATTCAGCATAATAGAGTGAGTAAAACCAGAATTAGACCGGATTAAAGAAATGATCATTCTTGCATGAGAGGCTTCCCCTAGACATTTTCTTTGTTAGACATTTTTCAAAGGGACGTCATTAGGGTTTAAGATGATATTATGTGCTTTTAGAATAAAAGATGTTGACGATATTTAAAATTTGTTTGTGGAGCTTTTTTAATCCGTTTATAGTTAGCCTTTTGACATCTAATGTTATTCAATCGGAGGTTAGAGGGTGTTTTGAAAGTAGCCTCGACTTGAAAAACTTAAATTAAAACGTTGTAATACATTAAAGATGATGTGAGATTTAAATTAACACGTTAATACTTAATTTGGACTCCGTATCTATATATAATGTTATATTTAAAATTTTATACATTAAATTTTATTTGATTTTCATAATCACAAATAACATTATTGAAATAGCACCATTTTATATTAATATATTGCATGCATAAATAATTATATCAAAATCTAATAGATATATGTATTTTTTAAAAATATGTATAATTGAACTAAAATTAAAGATTCATGTATGCATATTAACCACAATTTAAATTTTGTATCAAATGAAAGTTCATTTATCAAATTACTCTTTAAGTTAAAATTTACAAATAAATTTGATATTTATCTATTTATAATATTTAAAAACCAAAATTAAAGAAACACATGAACACACGCAAACCCAATTCACAGTGACATGGTTAGTTTTAATTTCTAAATGTTTTAATATAGCAAAATTAATTCTAAATCCCCTTTATCAAAATTGCACAAATTACTTTAATCGCAATTAAATTTATTTTTGAGTGCTACAAATTTAAAATTAAAGTTCCTAAATGAGTTAAACTTTTTACAGAAGTTTTTGAGCAACTCAAGCCCTTTAAAATGTTTCTAAGCCTTGAAATTATGTTTTCCTAGTTTCAAGACACACTACATGAAATGCAAAAATCTTTCCCGAGGAGCATTCTCTTGAGACAATTTGAGTTTTGTCTTGAGACAATAAGACTTGTCTCAAGACAGAAAACATTGAAACTAAGGGTCTGTTTAAGAGGAGACATGTCTTAGGACAATTGTGATTTTGTCTTGAGACATACCTTGTTGTATCTCGAGACAATATGTTCCAACATTTATATTGCTCTTTTGGTCTCTAGACAAGGGTTCTATGTCTCGAGACATATACCTTTAGGCTACATTAAAGGCATAAAATAAATGCTCTCGACAGCTAGAAACTCCCTACAATGACTCCAAACATCCAAAAGTAAAGAACAAAAATCCAATCAATTTTCTTTATTATTCTTGTTTTCACTTGTACGCACTTGTGGGTTCAATTGTAATTCAATCTTCCAAGTGTTGCCTTGTATTGTGAGAGAGCTTAATTATTGTATATCTACCTTCTAGAGGTGATAATTTATTCTCAATCTTATTTCTCATTTTTGTGAGGGTTTACTATAGGTTTTGGGTAAAAAGCCTCAAGGAAAGTGGCTCTATCTTGCCTATTGAAAAGATAGTGATGGTAAAAGTTAAACCTAATCCTCAAAAGGTTTCAAATTAGTGAATTTGGGAAATCTTTAGTTGTGGTAAGCTAAGGTAGTGGAGGTAGGCAATTAAAGTTGAACCATTATAAATTTCTTATGTTTTTTTATTGCGATCTTTCTTACAAATTTTTAAAACACCAATTCGCCTCCTCTTGGTGTATACCGAGCTTCAAAATTGGTGTCAAAACTAGAGCTCTAAATATGATATCACTACCAAGAGAAAAGATGTTGAATAGCCTCCAAAAATCATGAGAAGCTAAAGTGACTGCCATAGAGGAGTCAAAGGACCTTGACACCCTTTCTCTTGATGAGATCATTGGGTCTCTATTGACATATGAAATAAATATCAATCACAATGCTTAAGAGACCAAGGAAGCTCCAAAGAAAGTAGGGGTTGCTTTCAAGTTTACTATTATGAGAAGTGTTGGAAAAATTGTATTTTATGGGAACTTTGAGGCATATTCTCAATAGGTAAAGGTGGAGAGTTATTTTGTCCAACAAGAAGGAGGATGGCTCTAGCAATGATGAAGATGATGATGAGGAGATAGCCATGTTTGCAAGAAAATTCAAGAAATTCATGAAGTTCAATAAGGTTAAAAAACCTCCAAAGAGGGACATCATTAAGAGGGAATTAAGCAAGAAATAATGACTATTATTTGTTATGAATGCAAAAATTTGAGTCAGATCAAATTTGAATTCCCTCAATGGAAGAAGAAGGGGACATCAAACCAAAAGAAGAAAGCTATGATGGAAACTTGGAGCAATAATGACTCTTCCAATAGTGATGTGGAACATGAAGTTGCCAACCTATGTCTTATAGTTCTTGATTAGCTTAAGGAGGAAGAGCATTACTTCAAGGTAAAAAATTCAAAGAAGTTTGATAGTGGATGCTCAAGGTATATGATTGGTGACAAAACCCAACTTATAAAGTTAATGCTAAAAAGTGGAGGGAATATGGCATTTGGTGACAACTCTAAAAGGTTAAATAGAAGGTATTGGCTCTATAGGTATAAATTCTTCCACTATTATTAAAAATATGCTTTATGTTAATGGTCTTAAGCATAACCTCTTTAGTATTAGTTAACTTTGTGAAAAGATATTCAAAGTGATATTTGAATCCAATGGATGCAAGGTTGTAAATGTTGTAAATAATAGGATTCTTTTTATAGGTCATAGGATAGGTAATATTTTTATGGTACATTTACATGATTTGAATTCCTAAAATATTTGTTTCATGGCTAGTAATGAGAATGCTTGTTGGTTATGGCATAAAAGATTAGGGCATGCTAGCATGAGTGTCATTTCTAAGCTTATTAAAAATGATCTTGTTGTTGGTTTGCCTAAAATATCTATCGAAATTGATAAAGTGTGTAATGCATGTGCAAAAGGTAAACATAGTAGAGTTTCATTCAAGCTTAAAAATATAGTCTCCACTTCTAGAGTACTTCAATTGATTCACATTGATATTTTTTGACCAACTAGGACAATGAGCTTATATGGTAAACAATATGTATTTGTTATTGTTGATGATTACTCTAGATTTACTTGGACTTTCTTCTGTTTTTCAAAAGATGCTTTAGAAAAATTTATCACATTTTTAAAATGATTCAAAATCAAGTGAGATATTCAATTTCAAGTGTAAGAAGTGGTCATGGTAAATAATTTGAAAATCTTGGCTTTGATAAATTTTGTAATGAACATAGTATTGTTGGAAAAATCCGGTTAAGAAAACAATTATTTAGTGACAATAGAAGTTTAACATTTTTTTCTTAAAACCAAGTTGTTGTGATATTTATAGTAATAAACCTAAACCAAAATTGTACCCGTGCTTTGTGCGAGGCAGACTTAAGTTGATCTTGGATTTCAACCAAACAACCTTCTCTGCTATTCTCGAACCTCGACATACGTCAAGTGTGAGCTCGAGCAACACAAACTGAATCATAAAAAAGAAAAAAATTACTTACTTTTAGTAGGAAAGTAAATTCTCTCTATAAACAGGTAAAACTCATAATTCTTAGAATTTAGAATTTATTCTTTGTAAATAAATCACCACTACATTATGACAGAATAATGATGTATGAATGGTGTGTGTATAGCTCAACTGGTGCTCTTTATTTATAGGGGGAAGTACAAGAGTTCAGGTTGGAGAAGTACAAGAGTTCAGGTTGAATAAGTACTGACAAAATAATTTTATTTAAATAGAAAATACATTCCTAGTCTAATTAGAGTAGGGGGCGGCAACACCCTTGTATTTTCTACTAGGGTACGACCCCTCATATACACATGAGAGCTAATTGGGCCTCTTATGTATTGGGTCCAATTATGTGCGCTTCTTGAACTTTTAACCCAACATTTTATAATTGATTCCAAACCAATATCTATTTTCTATTTCCAAATATAAATAATATTTAATCAATTAATTTAATTAATAAAATTAACTAAATTAATTTCTCAATTAAATGATTTTTGAATCCAATTCTAATTCTGTTAAATTCATAACAACTTTACTGTAATAAAATCTATGAAGAAATATATTTAATTTCTTTATTCAATAAATCCATAATGACTAATTAATTTAATTTCATCTTTGAACTTCAAATATGTAATTATAATTAATTAAACAATAATTCAAAGAATCTTAAATTATTTTCTTAGTTATTTCTTGTAATTAGCGAGAAAACACATTCATTGCGGATAGTGATACATGTGATCTATTTCTCTTACCTCATCGTTTCCATTCATTTCTACTAATTGGTTCTACATGCAATTCATTTACGGTTATCTCGAGCTTGCTGAAGGATCTATTGGATATATATAATTTAGGGCTCAAATAATTTATAATTAAATTCCAACCTTTTGTCTATTAATTATAACATTATTGTAACACCCTAATCCCAAATTGATCATTGGGTCTGAGTCAGTGCCACATTTGTTGCCGAAGCAACTACATTCAAAAACTATCAGTATGATGCAATAAGTAGCTAAAATTGAGCATTACATGCATTTAATAATTATCAAGTCTTATACGAACTTATGGAAGCTCAAAAAGCAAACCAAAAACGAATGGGGATCAAAATGTAAAGTATTCAACTTATAAGATTGACATTGTGACGTGAGGGTGTCCTTCATCGCAACGTGACAGATTGTTTTGGTCTCGTCGTGATGACTGGGTTCCTCATCATGATGTAACATACTGTTCAACCTCGTCCCGACAATAACTTTTCGACATTGTGACATGGAACTCTTGTCGTGACGCTGTTCAAATGGCATCACGACTTCACTTACTATTTCTGCAAAAAGAACAAGAAGAAGTTCAAAACCTGCCATTTCATACCAACCAAAGCCAACAACAAAACAACCTAAAAATTACCAAATGAATAGTTTTTAAGCAATTGTAATATGACCAAAGCACACCTATATCACCTTCCAAAAGATCAAGTTCATAACTATGATTAATATAAATAATATCATACATCACACCTTAATAAACTATAAACATTATAACTTGAGTATGCTTCTTTTATCTATACATATCACAACATATACACATTAATTAGTCAAATTGACTTTCCTTAACAACACCATTAGTCGAGATCATTTGCAAGACAAAACACTTATAAAACTCACTAGGTACATGCCAAACCTAACTAGAATAAGAGGCACAAACTCTATAGAGTCAGGAATCTTAACATGACACTAAAATGGATGTCGAGAATGTGGACTTGAACCTATCCTGCACATGAGAAATAAACTGTATGATGGGTATATCACTTAGTAGTATTTCTATAAGCCCGAAATAGTATAAGGGAATTGATGTAAGTCTCAAGGCCCAAAATTAGAAGTCTCAAGGCCCAAAATTAGACTCATGAACGTGATGGGCTCAAATTTCCTCAAGGCCCAATAACAAGGTCCAAGGCCAAGAAAATCCAAGCAAGATTGAACGGGACCATCCAAGACTTTGTTACCAAGGCCTTAGATGCACACACGACCGACAAAGAAAATCAAGATTTACTTTATTCTTTTCAAGAAAATCAAGAAACCGAATTTTGGTCTAGCTTTGTTGTTTCAGACAATTTCAAGAATCAAGAAAATCAAGATTTCAAATCTTGGTCTAAGAAACCGAATTTTGCAGCCAAGACACACTAGATTTCATGTACGAGCTTGAATGAGCCAATTTCGAGAGCAAACGGATCACAATACCAGCTTCTTGAAAACAATAGCCCACTAAGATGTCTACAAGCCCATGCTGATGTTTGGAAAGTAATTTAATTGAATATCAGACCAAATTATCAAAGTCGCCCAAATTGTAAAATATTTACACTATAGGTCTAATTTTATTTTAATAGGTGAATCATCATGTAAGAATTTAGCCCAATAAGCTCATTTAATTCATTTGGCTGAATTCTCATTAAAAGTCCACACATAGAATTATTTTATTTTTTTTATTTGATGAGTTGCCATTGTTAGTTATTCATTAGGGTTAGGAAAAATTATTTTGGGGGCCTATAAGTAGCATGGACGTCCACCCTTATACACACATAATTGATTTATGTTTTTTTGAGTTAATAATAATTCTCTGAGTTTTTCTTCACGAAATGCTCTTGAGTTTATTTTAGAAGCTGTTTTAACAATCTTTTAGGTTATGGGAATCATCTTCAAGCTTTTTCTTGCCAAGATCTTTTTCTTGGAGGGGTAATTAGAGCCATTAAAAGGATTTGTGAATTCTTAATGTTTCTAAGGCTTCTTAGGACGTCATCTTCTCTTTTCTATCCTTAATTTTCTTGCTTATTTCAGTTAGTTCTTATTGTTTTGGCTTGGAGATTTTATTAATTTTCATTCTAGGATAAACTACTTCAAGAAAGACATTCTCCTATCTTGTTCCATCAAGAAACGCATCAAAATTAGGAGTTTTAGTCTTTTCTTGTTGTTTTAAACAGTCTTGCACAAAATAGTTTGCTTTTGTCTTTAAAATCACTTATAACAAATTTGTTCATATTTTGTTTTTCCAGACCTAGTTGGGGCATTTTCTTGAGGTTCAAGGATAGTTTCTTTCCATCCAAGAAACCTTAATTCGTTTTCTTTTGGACTCTTTCCTAGCTGGCTCATTTTTCTTTTGTTTTAATTTTATTTGACTCTCCCTTGTGACAACTAACTTGTTTTCATTGTTTTTTGTTTCAGTTTACGTTCGTCTAGAGATCTAGGATAAATCCACAACTTAGACAGCTACGGTCTTATTCTGCACACGTGTTGTATCATTTATTTGGTATCAGATTTTGGTAATTTGGGTGTTCATGGTTGATTTCTAAACTAATTTCTATTGTAAAACAACTTATAAGCAGTTTTTACCCAGAATTTTTTCGGAAAAAATACTTTTGACTGGGTAAATACTTTTCAATTGATTTGAAATTTTATATACGGATTCTTGGCACTGTATTACAATATAAAAAAATATGTCTCATGAAAAAAGTGATTGAAAAAGTACAGAAAAAAAAGGAAATATGAAAAGAATGAAAAAATAAAAAATATACTGGGGGTTAAATTTTTTGCCAAAACTTTCTGGATTAGATCTACACTATTTTAGGAGTCTCTAGTTTAAATTTCATGATTTTTGAAAATCGGGAACACCTCGAATGAAGTTTGTCAAGTTGCTTCACAATTTTTTGGGTTTTCGGGTTTCAACAATTTTCATTGGCTCTTAGCTTTAGGTTTTTATTTTTTTCTTTTTATTATTCCTATACGCATTATAACACTTTATTGTTTCTTTTCTTAGTAGGTTAAAGCATGCTGCACATTCCTTCCTCCGTGCAGCAAAAATCGTTGGTGTCTAGCCACTTTTGGACTCCTAGTGCCGTTACGATATTTGGTAGCTAGATTCTTTAACATTTTGATTTATTGTCATAAATACTCCTACAGGACTCACAAGATTAATTCTTACCTCATTGAGTATTTGATTTTTATTTTTGAATGCATAACAATGAGCTTTGTTTAATTTTTCTTTTCTTGAGTGTTGTGTTCTTTTTAGGCTTTCATAATGATTTGCAATACTATGATTAGGAAGTTGCAAAGACAAATAGAGGAACTATTAGACAAGGGGAGATGGTCAAATGAAAAGAGGAGTACAATTGATCTCACCTGTTGTGAAATGTTATTGGTGTAGTTCAAAAGATTATGAGGGTTTCCGATGTCTAATTAAATATCCAAATAGAAAGAATAAGATTGAGCTATCACCTTTTATGCAATGTTATTGGTGTAGTTCAAAAGATCATAAGGGCTTCCAATGTCCAATTAAATATCCAACAAGAGAAGAAAGTAAGTACGACTTTGTACCTTTTGTTGATTCTTACTTTAGTAGAACACAGACATGTAATGACGAACTTTGTGAACCGAAAAAAGATGATAGTGAGATTTTTTTCTCGAATCTATGGATAGTGAGATTTTTTTCTCGAATCTATGGAGTTAGATGAGATGTATTGTACTGAATTGAATATTCATAATACTTGTGAGGGGGATATGGGAAGTGAGGAAAAATCATGTGAAAAGACCAAGAGAAAAGAGACCTTGAGTGATAAAAGTGTACTTTGATGGTCCAAATTTGGTGAGTGAAAATCCAAATAAGATAAAATTGGAGAGTTCTCACAAGGAAAAAGAATATGAAAAGAAAGAAAATACCCATACAAAAGTGAGGAATGATTATGTTTTAACTTATCCTAACTCAAATTTGTTTAGTGGTGTTTCTTTATCGCATGACTTCAAGGATCTATTGACGAACTGTCAATTATATTACTCTACCATTGATAGACGATTTCACTTGTGGGAGAGAGGTAAGATGGACATTAATAATTCTCCACAAGTGCTACAAGGTAAGAAAGATAAGGAAACAATAGAAATTTATTTAAGAAGACATACCTTGAATGTTTTTGATAAGTATGCTACTCATTTTGTTTGTAAAATATTTCCTTACAACATGCTTTCTCGTTGGTCAAGTTTCATTAAACTTTGGTCTAACAGTTCAACTAATTTTATGGGTTAATCTGAATTTGTAAAGGTTAAAAATAGTAATTTTGTTCCATTAAATAAGTTATTTTAAAGCATTTTACATATTTTCTCTTGCAACAAAATTTTGTATCTTGACCTTTAACGATGAATTTTTACAATAATATTAAACTTCTTGATTTTTATAATTATGTGAAATTCTTAACTTATCGTTAGAAATTTTTATGGATGACCTCACATTAAAAGAAAGTTACATATTATTTTTTACTTGAAGACTCGTGTTCCTAACACTTCTTTGTTTAGTGTTGATACATTGTTTTTAAATGAGACATACATGATTGAAGTTAATTTGAAGGATCAAAATAATGTCTTTGATCGTAGAGATAGTTTTTGCGCACAAGAAAGCTTAGATTCGAGGACAAATCTTTTTGAGGAAGAGGGGAATGATGTGAGTCTCAAGGCCCAAAATTAGGCTCAAGGACGTGATGGACTCAAATTTTCTAAAGGCCCAATATCGAGGTCCAAGGCCAAGCAAATTCGAGTAAAATTGAACATGACCATCCAAGAATTCATTACCAAGGCCCTAGATGTGCACACGACCGAAAAGGAAAATCAAGATTCACTTTCTTATTTTCAAGAAAATCAAGAAATTGAATTTTGGTCCAATTTTGTTGTTTCAGACAATTTCAAGAATCAAGAAAATCAAGATTTCAAATCTTGAAAATCTTGGTCCAAAAACCAAATCTTGTAGCTAAGACACATTGGATTTCATGTACGAGATTAAACGAGTCAATTTCGAGAGAAAATGGATCACAATACCAAGTTCTTGAATACAATGGCCCATTAAGATGTCTACAAGCCCATCCTGAAGTTTGGAAAGTAATTTAATTGAATATCAGACCAAATTATGAAAGTCGCCCAAATTTTAAAATATTTAAACTTGTAACGCCCCAGATTTTGGACCTAGAAGAGATGGGCTTCGTGTGTAGGAAAAATTAGATTTTTTTGTGCGAAGAAAAAAAATAAATAAAATTTTTATAAATTACATGTTTAGTTTAGTGATTTAGTGATTTAGGAAGAGTTGGGAGTGTTGGAAAAGTCCTGGGTTCAAACCAAGACTTTAGCGAAAATTTTGGTTTTTACCCTTAATTGAGGTTGGTGTTAGTTGGAAGGCTTTAAAAATATTTTTGGTTAAAAGATAGCATAAGGAAATAGGTGGTCTGGTGGCCAGGGGCGTTGGTCACAAGCTTGTGGTCAGGGGTTCAAGTCTTGGCCTTTGCAAAAAATTTTTTGTTGCGCATATGTTAGTATGAAGGCTAACGTTTAGGCTTTATAACTAGTTGGGGCTGATTCACGACACAAAAGAGCTTGTGGCCCAGTGGAAGTGGCGTAATGAGTGGGCATGAGGTTTCAAGTTCAAGTTGCAGCATGCGCAAAAATGTTGGATTTTTTTAAACAACCTAGGTTATGGCAGATAGGCTTTATAATTAATTGGGGAGGAAAATGATGAAAACAAGGTAAGCGACGCAGTGGCAAGAAGCATTTAACATGGTGAAGAGGTCAGAGATTCGAGGCTGGGTTGTAGCGACTTTTTGTGTTTTTTTTTCAAATAACCTAGTGACTAGTTGGTAAGCCTTATAATTAGTCGAGACTGAATTATAGCACAAGAGGAGTTTCGGTGGAGTGGCCAAAAGCGTGAAAGGGAGCCTGGGGGACAGGAGTTTGAGCTGTCCCATGCGTAAATGGAAGATTTATTTTGCTAAAGGGACGTCCAGCGTTTGAATTGGATTGAAATGCTGCTGGGTGGAGTTCGGTGGAGATAAGGATAAGGAGAAATTTGGATGAGGATAAGGATAGGGTTAAGTATGCATGATTATTTTTGTATCTACTATTCTGTAAGCATGTCATATATGTGTATTCTATTTATTTCTCATTGTTTCTTTCTCCAAACCCTCTAAAGCTGAACCCTTCCTCTCAATTTTATTTGTGCCGATTTTATTTTTTTTTCTAAATCGTAGCCTTGATTTTCTATTTATTTCTTTGCGTGACAAGACACCTTCTCCTTTTTATTTTTCTCCATTAAACTTCTCATAGCCGAAACCCCTCATTGTGTCTTTCACTCATTCTCTTGACTAGGCCGAACCCTTGTGTTTCTTTGCTGAATCGTTGTTGTTTCTTTGACGAGTTACTTTCCTCGCGCTTTGGGTTTTGGTGTGGTAAGGTCCCTAGTCAATCGGTAAGTGTACTCATCTATAATTCTTAGATTAATGGTTGGCCGAATATGGTTAGGATTGGTTAAAAGTGACTTTTGATGGATGTAAATCACTTGGTTGTGCAGCCTTTGATAGTTAAGGTTCTTTAACGCAAATCTTGGAGTCAATCGCGGTTAGCGAATAAGTGAAGGGTTGATAGGCTTAATCGTTCAAGGTAAAGGATTGGTATGTATTCGGCTTTTGATAAAAAGGGAGAAACGATACTAAGCGTATGATTAACTATTAGTTTTTATTGATCGTAGGTTTGTGGCTAAGGAATCGTAGCGTGCTTCGCAATTAAAGGTGTGTACAATACATTACACACACAATAGATCGGCAAATCCCGAAATGCCGAAAAGTCGAAATGCCGAAAGGCTGAAAGTTTGGCTACGGTAGTCTTGCGAGTGCACGAACACTCGTATGAGGGTAATCGATACAATAGCAAAGGCCTCATGAGCGATCTCATGGACTTGGGCCACGTTTTGGCCAACCGGGCCAGAATGGGCCAAAAGGGCTCGACGGGCTCGTGGGCTCAAATACGCAAAAATTGATAAGTTGGTAATAAGTGACGAGCTGATTAAGTTTGTTGAACGGTTTGGAATGGATTTGGGCCTGATGGGCCATATAAGTGTAATTGAGCATAATGGGCCGTATAAATGTGATTGGGCCTGATGGGCTATATGAATGTATAAAAGCATGTGGACTTGCTAGGGTTTTATAATGGACTTTTAGGCCTAGTTTCTAATAAATCCGTAAGCGAACATAAAACTTAATTAATTTTATCAAGTGCGTCTGTGGACAAGTGATAAGGTTAGAGTGTGGTAATGAGCATATGCATGTCTAGGATTGGATCTAGGGAGAGCTTAGTACTTAAGCGGTCTTAATGACCCACCTCCTCTTTTCTGGTATCCTACCTGGTGCATAGTGTCTATTCACTTTAGCCAACGAGGACTTGTTAACGGGCCAAAGTCCGTAATTAAGACCCATACTGTTAAGAAATTACCAAAATACCCCTGTAGGTAGAAAGTACCGAAATGGCCCTAAGGGCGAAAAGGACAAAAATACCCCTATGTGTTAAAAGTAGGATTCAAGTATGTTGTTGTATATTTGCTGCATTCATATTGTTCTATGTTGCATATGGGTGGGAATTATGGAACAGAGGAAGAATTAAGGATCGCATGGTTGCTTGACGACCATGGATCCACCGATGGCTTTTAAGCCCAATATATGATTAATAGCTTTGCTACAACATTAGGTAGTACTGCAATCGGCGCTACCATTAGAGTGTATCGAATGGGTGGGTCGATATAGTTATCCCCACATGGTGTGTTTCGGTTGGACGGAGACGGTGTGTATCGGATGGATGGGTAGGATTATTGCATATCTGAATGCTATAATTTTGTACTAATATTGTATTGGGCTCAGGCCCAGAATGATTGTTGTTGCATGTTATATTGTTTGTTGAGGGTTGTACACACTGAGTTTTTGAAAACTCACCCCCTCTTTTATTTTTCTCAGGTGAACCTCAGTAGGCGGTTCGAAGGGTGGAGAGACTCAGAGGTGGCCAACTAGCAAGACGATTTAGACTTGTTTTTTCTCAAGTATTTTAATTATTTTAGTTCGGACTGTAATAAAGTCTTTTCTCTGGTTATTATTTCATTATCATTACTATGCTTTATATTTTAGAAACGGAACATGGATTTAGTTCTTTCAAAAACTTTTCAAGTTTTCTGAAATCAATTGTTGTTTTAAAATTTAAGCTTCTGCAGTTAAAAAGAATTTTTCCGAAGTAACTATTAGCTTATAACAAAAAAATAAATTTTGGAAACACCTCGTTTAAAAAGTGAGTATAAACTAGGTTTTTATTTGAAATTTCTTTTAGAAGGGTTTTCAATGAAAACAAGGTTTTCAATAAAAACACTTCAATGTGACACGCTGGATTCGGCCATAACGTCTGGGCTGGGTTTGGGGTGTTACAAAACTATAGGTCCAATTTTATTCTAATAGGTGGATCATCATGTGAGAATTCAGCCCAATGAGCCCATTTAATTCATTTGGCTGAATTCTCACTAAAAGTCCACACTTAGAATTTTTTTTTTTTTTATTTGATGAGTTGTTATTGTTAGTTATACCATTAGGGTTAGGAAAACTTATTTTGGGGGCCTATAAGTAGCATGGGCGTTCACCCTTATATACACACAATTGATTTATGTTTTTTTGAGTTAATAATAATTCTCTTTGAGTTTTTCTTCAAGAATTGCTCTTGAGTTTCTTTTAGAAGCTATTTTAACAATCTTTCAAGTTGCGAGAGTCATCTTCAAGCTTTTTCTTGCCAAGATCTTTTTCTTGGAGGGGGAATTAGAGCCATTGAAAGGAGTTGTAGATTCTTAATGTTTCTAAGGATTCTTAGGACGTCATTCTCTTTTTTATCTTTAATTTATCATTTCTTGCTTATTTAAGTTAGTTATTGTTGTTTTGGTTTGCTAACTTTATTGACTTTTGTTCTAGGATAAAGTTGCTTCAAGAAAGACGTTCTCCTATCTTGTTCCATCAAGAAACACATCAAAATTAGGAGTTTTAATCTTTTCTTGTTATTTCAAACATTCTTGCACAAAACAAGTTGCTTTTGTCTATAAAATCACTTCTAACAAATCTGTTTGTATTTTATTTTTCCAGATCTGGTTGGGGCCTTTTCTTAAGGTCTAAGGACAGTTTCTTTCCATCCAAGAAACCCTAATTCGTTCTCTTTTGGACTCTTTACCAGGTGACTCATCTTTCATTTGTTTTAATTTCGTTTAACTCTCTTTTGTAGCAACTAATCTATTTTCGTTGTTTCTCGTTTTAGTTTACATTTGTCTAGAGATCTAGGATAAAAATCGTAACTTAGACAAGCTACGATCCTGTTCCGCATATGTGCCGTATCATTTTTTATCAGGGATGGCATAATTCATAATATATAGAATCGTCATGTAAACATCTGGTTCCTTATAACTCAAGCATAAAACATCATTCGATATGCATTTCTAATTTATGAAATCTCAAACCGAGTTACCCTTTATTCGATATTAAGAGTTCACATGCTCATGTTCAACTTACTTTAGTCTGTCATTCTGGATTGCCCAGCAATGATTACCTACCACCCTGAGTCCAACAAAAATGACCTGCCACCCTGGATTGTTCGACGATGATGGTTTACCACCCTGGATTGCCTGACAACGATGATTTAAGAATTTAGCATTGTTATCCTAGATTGCCTGTGTAACACCTCAACCCGGCCTAGACGTTATGGTCAAATCTGGCGGAGTCACATGAGAGTGTTTTTGAAAACGTATTGCTATGTTAAAACAAATCGTACCAGTTCTTATCTTTACTTAAGTTAGAAAATCACGAATTAACTTACTTGCTTAAACCTATTTCTTTTTCGCGAAAGCTCTTAGTTAATTTTTAGAAAAATGATGCTTTTGTGACGTTACAATATAAAAATGATCCTTAAATAACAATTAAAACCCAAATAAAACCAAAAATAGTTTAAGTCC